>OY776099.1:11036258-13436258 GCA_963675205.1 Catocala nupta
TATAAAATCTACGTGATGGAGGCGTTAGCACGATCTGGTCATAACCGTAAATTGTTCTACGACAGCAGCGATGAATATACAGCAAAACATTTCATCTTAAAACAGCAATTCATAACTTGAGTGGCTCCAAACTTTTACAATTTACATATAGAGAGATGTGGGATAGTGACTTTTGGCTTAAAACTGGGCTTAGTATCCATCTGGAACCACCTGGCTAAGGTGTATGCCTTATAGTTTGTTACCCTGAAATCTGAAATCTTCTGTAGAATATCTACAGAAGATTTCAGCGTAACAAACTTTTGCTGTGAGTGAATGTTGGTTATGTATGTACCTATATTCTGCAGAAGCTCCAACAAACTTCATCGTTAAAGATAGAAGAAGAACGAATGAGAACGCAGCATAATATCTAATATATTTTGTTTTATAAGTTTTTCCTATGCTAAGGTGGAATGTATAGTATATCAGCCACACCTGAGATTACTTTCTGTGAACATAATTTTTGTTAATTTGTGTCAGGGAAGGAATTCCCAACAACCAACACTTGAGGAAAGTTATCTTTTTAAACCACTTTAAACTAAAGATCTTGGTTTAGTATGTCTTTATAAAAACAACAACAAAGAACCACCAAACACCCGCCATTTTCCCGGCCATAACATTTAATAACGTTATCCAACCTAAATATCGGTAACTTAAACGATTGTACCGGTAACCCAAGACCAGTAACGGTAACTAGGAAGTGTTTGGACCGTAGAAGTAAATGACAATTTCTCCGTAATATAATTGTTCAGTTAACAAAGTAACTGGTTGGCTTGATTAATGGAATTTAAAACAAAGTGTTAGTATTCTTATTCTAAGTGTTAGTATGAAGTTGAAATTTTCTTCTCGACCTATTATCATGAAATTAAACTATTAACTATTATTATAATATATCATATTATATGAACTGTCCCACTGCTGGCAAGGCCCTCTTTTCAATGTGAAATAGATTAAGCCATAGTTCACTACGCTAACCCAATGCGGGTTGCGGCGACAGACTTTACATATGTTCAAAAATATTATAGAGATCTCTCAGACATGCAAATCCTCACGATATTTTCTTTTGGCGTTAAAGGGAGCAATGATTTTAATACGCACATAAGTTCGAAAATTCAGAAATGTGCGCCTTGATCTCAAGACCTCTGCGTGGCAGTCCAATCTACCATTGGCTATCGCTGATATAAAAAAATAGCTATTGAAATATAAGCGACCTTTATTTAACCTGTTAGGTAAGTCTTGGAATGCCACACATAATTAAAAACCTACTATGTCTGGCCACCGATGGCCCGGTAAGAGTCAATGAGTTTAATAGATGAAAGAGAAACCACGCAATTATTTTCACAAAATTACAGGTACCAGGTTGACGTAAAGCCGAACATCTCGTTAACAAATGCTAACTACAAGCGAGCTTGTCAACACTTGACCCAAACAAGATGTTTGTTGACTAAACTTCGAGTAGCTTTTGGGCTACACGCAAACATACCCTGGAACAACTATCGGTTAGCTATGTTAATATTTGTCTGATGAGTAGCAGGAGAGAGATTCACCAGACACGTCTTCATAAACAGAAATCGTAGGTACTGTAGCGAAGCCAATGTTTCCAAACATTACGTATGATATGTTCTGATTTAAGTACCTGTGTGTATTCAAAATCACATGATTGCTGCCTCAAAACTGTATATTTGCTTATTTGATTATTTACTAAATGTTTTTAGATCTAAATGATGTATTGTAAATCGCTGAGCGACAATTTTCGTAATAAAAACTTCCGCACCGTTTCCGCATTACGAATAGTTACTATTCGTAATAATAAGACCGATCTAGTCTAATAATCTGTGTCTTGTATTATTTGCCTATGAGCTTGCCGACAATAAATAAATAAAATTTAATATCAATATCGAATATGGAATGAAATGCAATACCAACTTATATTTTTTTAATTCTAAACATGCTATTTGTGGTGTGTATAATTTTAAAACAAGATTAAAACTCTTCATTACAAGAAGTAATCTTTTGTTTGATTTTTCATGAACTTGTCCTTACCTTAGTTGTGATAGAAAATATATTCTGTCTTATTTTGGTAGATATATAAATTTAATCTATTGAAAATCTGTAGGTCTCCTGTATGATATAAAAACTCTTCTATAAGTATAAAGAAGAAAATAGAGAATATGAGTAGAAAAAGATAGAAAGCACTTTAAAGACAATACAGATGGCGTTCACTTATCAGTATTAACTTAAACTTCATACATTTGAATGATATTTAAATACATAACCAATAAAGTCTAAAATAACATTATTTTCGATGCAACATTATATTTTAAACTCATACAATTATACGTTCATTTGGTAATGTTTAAACAATTACGCATTCCTATCACGAAACCCAATTTGCCAGTCAAACAAAATAAAACAAAATATATCTTTTAATTGCTACCTACCCGCACCAAATAGATTGAATATTAATAAAGGTGACATATTGACATTACGTTACGCCGTGTGTCCGCCGTAAAATAGTTAAGTTGAATGGTTGACTGCAAGAAAATAAATTGAATCAGTATTTATAATCTCACTTGGGTTATGTATATTTTTTGCAATACGTGCATTTATCCTTTAATCAAAATCTTGATTAGTATATACTAAAATGTGTGTTTATTTAACGAATCAACAAGCTCGTCTGTAAATAACAAGTTTCCAATTAGACTATTTACTAGCAGCCTAGCAGCTTATTACAAGTACAAAACACTCCCTCTCTATTTCCATATTTGTTGAACTTTCAACATACGAGTCAGTTAATAAGTTTCCACTTGTGTACGCGAACACGATTCGGATTCCCGATCGATAATTGGTTCGCCCGTGTACGGTCGCCGGCATTGAGGCACTAACATTTTATCATAATGTCTCCATAATGATTAAGCTGACATGTTAAGTTCAACAATGGCTGTACGATTCTATACATATTATTCATAAACATTTTAAAGAAAATAAAACTAAATCTTGTAAACTTCTTCCACAATTCATACGACACATCGCAAAATACAATGACTCTTATTATAAACCTATGGGATGAAAGTGTCCATCCGAAATTTCGGGCCAAACGAAATATTAAGAATATACCTACCATAAAGTTTCTTAGACTGCTTATTTCTTTACACTGTTGTTGAGACCAGTTTATGGTAGACTATAGCACAATTGAAACGTTACCTATTTTATTTGATACTATAATATTATCATATGTTTTGTGGTACGTATAGCACAAACAATCGGCATTTATGTTCGTGGTAGGCCTACTGTAACGTCACATCCTTCTAATAATGTAAGCTGAGCATGTTGATCTCTATAGTGATGTATTCGATTCAAAAGATAACAATGAGTGTCCATTTTATATTTATTTATTTATTTTATTTTTGATTCATATGACATTATTTATTACTTCCCTCGATACCCTGCGGTTGTGGTGATTGCCCCGTATGTAAAGGAGTACAATCAAAATAATCGTTTGAAAGGATTCATCCAGAACGCCTTATCTTTATGTTAATGATATTATACAACTTGAAATAAGATGTGGTCATATATTAAGCTCATTACATATCCTCGATAAAATATAAAGTACGTTATATATAATTAAAAAACGTAAAATGTACATACAGTAAATTTTCATACACAATCTATACTAATATTATAAAGCTGAAGTGTTTTTTGTTTGTTTACTTGAACGCGCTAATCTCAGGAACTACTGGTTCGAATTGAAAAATTACTTTAGAGTTGGATAGCCTATTTATCGTGGAAGGCTATAGGCTATATAACATCTCTCTACGACCCACGTGGGCGGCGCAGTAACCATAAACGCGGGTGTAACCACGGGAATAGCTAGTAAATTATATTTCCAAACTTACTACGTACAGACTAGTCTGAAAGTAGTAACTGAATGATTTTGTAATAAATTTATTGATCATACGAATGAATATTTATACACTAATAAATAGAGATGACAAAAAATCTAACTAATAAAGAATAAAGACCAGTATGTACACTATTGTTTACTAATTAATACTTAGTAAGAATAAATAGATTTTACATAGCTATATTTGTATGTTATTAATGTTATTATTGAAGAGCATATTGGATATATTAAAATAGAGAGAGTGGGAGAGTATTATTAATAAAGGGATGAGCATAAGTATGCGTAAGTACGTATTAAAGTCATACACAGATTGAGCCTTATATATGCCGAAGAGGTAGGCATAGATAGATTATATCCACATTTTGTTAATATTAAGAATATAATAATACTGAAAATTCCTCATAGCAAAACTAATTAGACTTTGGCCAACTTGGGAATCTAACTTACGATTTCAGGCAAACATAATGCTCTCTACTGCTAACGAAAAATCCGATGTAGTAACTATTAGGCTGTTGCCGCATCTTCTAATCACTTTCTTCAAATTTCAAAAGATGTAACGGTAGCAATGTTTATTTTGTTTTATAGCTCTGCACTAACATTATTAAAATTTGACACTTGCAACACTTAAGGATAATGGAGTATCTATTCTCAAAACCACAGCCGTTTACGACAACCATTATTTGCAAATCATTCGTTTTTTGATTTATTTTTACATAATCGTCAAACTAAAAATATACATATTTTATGAAGGCGAAACTTCACGCTATTTACGCAGTAGGGTAAACATCAATGTGATTTTGCACGCTTGTACATAAAAGGAGAGGTACAAAAAAGAGTTAGCCGCAATTTTTTTCCGGAAACACCCACGATGGTCTATCAATATATTTGTTATTTTTTGTTAAGGATGTCGAAAGAATAAATGAGTTATGAAGCATAGTTTGGAGCAGAAAATGAGCGTAGTTTTGTTTGCTTTTTTGTGTATTGTATTGGTACTTAAGGTTTTGCCTATTGTATATGCAGGTTGGTAGTGAAAGTACTTCGCTTTAAATTTATAGTTTGCAAAAGTAAATAAATTATAACGATTTATGTTTTGAATGGCACATAAATACACGTAGGTATAGTTGTTTTTATTTTTATTTTATTGATTTCACGGAAAGCGTAGTGGTTTAAGTGGTCGACTCGCTACTTCCACATTTTCGTTTTTGTGGGTTAGATCACACAGATATCTATCTTGTTATTAGGTTTTACGTTTACAGTTACAGATTCCATTCTGGTGCTGATGCAGGCTACGTGGCTATTACTGTTGGGAAAGACACCTGCCTCTCCGGCGATACAAGAGTGAAATATATACAAAGTGGCGCAAATGTTATCACATTAATTGATACCACATATTATACTACATGGTATTCTTTGACGATTTACAAATTATGAACCAAATGTATTCAGTAGACACAGGAGATTTTTTTGTTTTCATAATTAGGAACTGTAATGCAGAGATAAATGTCAAAGACCTCAAGCAGCGATAATAAAATAAAACAAACAAACGAAAAAAAACAAAAAGAAACAAAAAAAAAAGACAGAAGTAATAAGGTCCATAATCTTGTGACGAACAGAAATAGGTTAGTGTGTGCTTATAATTTATAGTAATTATTACAATGGTGTTCCAATTTGTGTCTAATTTTATTTTATTTATTTTGTTCAAAAAAATCATTTCTTAATTTCTACGAATATAGTTTTTTGTTTATGTTAACCATCTTATATCAACCAGCTGAGGCAGTATATCATTTAATGTGATAAGTTTTGCGCCACTTTATATAATTATGTACATATATATGCTAACCATATGCATTTCTTTATGTGTATGTGACTCTTTAGTCTCGAGGCATAAGTTTGCGTTGATGTCCCGGATTTGACGCCCGGGTCACAATAGCTGAACGGCGTTTTGCAATGTACCCGGTAGATAGTAAAAAGCACGTCTGTTTATAACGTGCAGTCAAATAGATTTATATTATTGTACATAGGAATAAAATCATGAACAATATCTCTCAATATATTTTATTAGATTATGCCCGCGGCCTCGCCCGCTTTTATCTAGATTTTGTCAATAAATTTGTATCCTTCAGCACAGTACTGTTTTCTGGATGAAACGTACCCTATGTTTTATTCTGTACCCATGACAACGTGAATGTGAAATATCATGATAATCACTCGAGTATTTTGGCGTGAAAGCGTAACAACCAAATAAACTCATAATCGCATTTATAATATAAGTTAGTATACCCCGAAATTCTAACTGAAGGAAGAATATATAATTCATCCGTCCTCTGGTCTTATCTACGTAATAAGCTGACCTATTACGTGGCACTTAAATACATAGCTAGCTATATGTCTACACAATACACTTCTGCATACCCTTTGAATATATACGTAAGTACATATACACCATCTAAGTACTGCTAATCAGTGTAATACCTTCCCATCTACCTTGTATCGCTCTCAGAAGACAATTTTGGCGATTACTTGCCATTCACTGCCGTTTAATTGCGCTGTTTCATAGCTTAAGTGCAATGGATAATGTCGTCAGGTTGCTACTTTGACAGGAAGTATAGTTGGGTCTCGGAGACCACGGCAAAGGAGTACGATTGTTAATTATTATATTGTTGTATTATATTGTTGTACTAAATTGAAAGCCACTGAACTTGATAAATCCAGACCAATTTATTTGATTTTAAAATATGGCTAAAGCGAGTTAAACATTCCGAGTCATGCACTAAAATAATACAAACGCTTGTAAAGAATTCAAAATATAACGATAAAGTTACCAATAATTAATTATATCGATAAAAACATCGATATCCCGCATTCAGCTACTTCACTTCTAACTACAAACGGCCCACGCCAGGTGTTCTCAATCTCTGGTCCAGATTCCGCTCTTGACAAAGAGCCCGTTCTTTTCTCGTATAATCCTGGCGATCATTCTACGAAACTGAGATAATCGACTACGTAAAATCGATCCATTCTTCGATTATTTTGTGGTATAATAATGAGGTGCCAATGACGCCTACTGTTTAAAAAAACTTAAAAAGAAATATGGCTGCGTGTCAAAGTCTTTTCGGTGATCCCGCGCTTTTGTTACATATTTCTTTTTTAGTTTTATTTTCTGTAGAATTTAGTTATTAAAATGTCTTGATTTTGTCTCAGATATTGGAATGTGTTGATTAAGTTAAATTTTACGTAGGAATGTCTGTATTTCACGGTTGTTGTAAGGCTTTGATGTTATTTAGGTATGCGGTAGGACTATAAATGAAACGGTTTTATGTTCGTCGCTTAATATTTATATAATTTCCTTATTTTTTAAATGAAAGTTTAGTAATTCCTGTGCAATGGCGGACAAACGTCACAAACATTCGAACGACGAACACAAAGAATACCCAGACTCGGAATAACGATATTTAGTGGATTACACAATTTTTTATCTCATGTGGATATCGAAACCACAACACTCGGCGCAGTGTCAGTGACGAGGCGACCACTTAAACCTAGTGGTTTCGCCATCCGTGCAGTCACAGTATTTGTAAACTTAATCGTTTAATTGTGGTAGTATTTGTTTATTTCATTAATAGTACTAAAACGCTTACACCATTGAACTAATATAATTTCTATATAGATCAAGTATAATCCTACTAATATAATAAGTGTGAAAGTATATGAAGAAGTTTGGATGTTTATTATTAAATCACGCGTAAACTGTTAAACGAATTTGGATGACGTATGTATAGCTAGACGATGGACGACATGATAGGATTCATTTAAATCCTGATATGCGAAAAAAAACAAAGGAGAATCTCTCTGGTTCATGCACCGGCTTGTACAAATATCAGTTTTAATTGCCGGCCCGGGCCAATCATTGTTTGTTATTGCAAACCTTGTTTTCAACAATACATAGATGATACCGGCATAATTGTCAGTTGTGTATGTGTTGTTTATTTATTAATGGAAAACAGACTGATTGATTGATTGACTCCATTGATGGCGTAGTGGTTCAAAAGGTTGCCTCGCGGGATCCCACACGGGACAATAAATTGTGTGATCCACAAATGGTTGTTCCGAGTCTGGATGTTCTATGTTCGTTTACAGGAAATTATAAAATATATGTGTATATTATAATTAATATGTGAAGTATACAGACACCAAAAAGGATTTTAGGATTCTTTTGACCTAATTAGTGCATTGAGTTTGCATACAAAAAGAAATGTGTCAAATATTCCAAACAGGTATATAATTAACCGCATAACGTAATTGCAGTGAAACCATCCTTATCACATTGAACGCAGTGCCGGTAACAGAAGACCACGAACAATGCATTTCCACTTTCTTTTTAACTTTTTTTGTTTTAAAAGATTTTGTCTGCTACATAACTTTCAATGTGTAAGCCGATGGAATGTGGGTCCAAACACTGTAATAATATGTTATAGTAATATTTTTGCATTGTTTGATTCAGCATAAAACCACGTATTTCAAAAATAAGTACTGAGTTTTATGAGACTTTTGATGGCAGCTAGGCACATCAACACTAATTCTAAATAATACACAAACGTAGCAAGTTTACACCATAATGACCTATGTTTACGCGACTGTTATTCATTAAAATAAAACTACTTTATACGGTTTTTATCACGTTGTTCATTTCAAAATACTTTACTTACATAATTTTGAAACTTACGTAATATTTACGGGGAGTCTCTTTGTGAACCTGGTGAAAAGCAACCGAAACGTCGGGGAAAGTGTAAATTAAAAATAAATAGTTATAATAATTTTAATAGTTTTTATAGTAATAAACAATTTCAGTGTAATAGTTTCCACATTATGAAATAAAAGTATTTTAAATTATACAACACGATGAAATCCGTATACAGTCTACACTAGTCAAATATAAAATCCAGAGTACATAAAACCCTAGAAGCTTCAACAAGCCAAATATAAATAACCCCGAAATATTTATACTGAACTATATGAAAACAGTTGTATCTCGGGGTACAAAGAGCCCATCAAATATTAAAGGCGGATATTAGCGGATACGATTCTAACCCTCCAATGGTTATTGTAATATAAAAAGAAATATTCAAAGCAAGGGTAAGGATCGAATTACTAAAGGTCGGGTAAATCAACATCGATGTGGGGGGCAAGTTAAAAGATGCAAGAAACTGGCTGGTTTATTATTGCCAAAGATTTAAATCATAGATATACCCTCATCGTACCTAGACCTCATGATAAATTGTCCACACTAATAAGAGTAAGCGCCCAGGTTTTACATGATAGACTACGATGGTGTACAATCTTCAATAGGAGTAAGCGTGATAGTGCTATATTTGAAATTCAGATGTCTCGTTGGCATTGTGTGTCCAGAAAGGCGACCACACACATAGTAGGTTGCATCTACATCTATGGTTTAAATCTATGATTATTGTAAGAAGCGTTTGTAGTTTTAATCATTACACTTGCTTGAAGTAATGCGTTGCTACGTATTACTACTGGCAAGGTATCTTTTGTGAGTTGTAAAGCCCACTAATGCCATATGTTTGGTGAAAGTACGAGTTCGTCGGCTCTAGAGAGCCGGTTTAAAAGTAATAACACTGTTACTGTGTTTTGCTAGATTAGTTAGAGTGGCCGCTCTTCTTCACAACCCTCGAACTAGGAATAAATTTAGTGTTGCGGAGTTTGCGCGCTTTACACACATTCTAATAATGGACACTAAAAGCACCCAGACTGAGAACAACTATTGCGGATCACATAATTATTTGTCTCGTGTTGACATTAAACTGCAACACTCAGCACAATAGCAGAGTCGAGGTGAACACTTAAACCACTACGCCATCCCTGCAGTAAATAAATATAATAATTTATTCGACAGCATAAAATAAATCTAAAGCGTAGATTATTAAACTTCCAATCAAACTATAAGCCGCACTATGCCAAGGCTTAGCAAAAAATACAACTAATCCGCTGCACCTCATAACTCAAACCACACCTAAAGTCACTAAGCAATAAAGAAGCGCGGACAAATTTTAAGGCATCTTTATTAAATATGGCGTGTGGGCGACGTAAGGAGACGAACGTGCATTTGTTTTTATCTTAGAGGAATTTAGGGAAAGCTAATGATATCATGTGCCTTTACTTTTTGTTGCCTGTAGCGCCAAAAGAACCCATGTAGAGTGGCTTTAATGAAGTTCAACAATTTCATTAGTTATTCATTATTATACAGGCAAGCTGCTGCCTTATAGTACATACATGCCTACGTATTCTTACGCCTATATTACTAAAGGGGTTCGCAGAGATGTATTACCGCCCGCGTCATAGTCATCTATTGTCATCTCTCGGGAACAGTTCCAAACTCCGTGCTGATACTGAGAATTTCTTGACAGCAGTCTCACACTCAGCAGTCACAATATACACACAAATAGACGCCATCGAAGCAATTAAGATAGTATTGCTCCGTTAAAACAAAGACAAGTCGCTCAGGAAAGACAGGTATCATTCTAATACTAGTCCCAACTAATATTATAAATGTAAATGTGAGTTTTATTGTTTATCTGTTTGTTTGTTTGTTACGCTTTAACGCCTTAACTTCTCAACCGAGCATCATGAAATTTCGCAAACACGTTGTCTGGGGTATAGAAAAGACATGGCATGCCTTTCATCCGGAAAAAAGTACTGTTCTCGAGGGATATAAATTTATTAATATAACCTTCATTAAAGCGAGCGAAGCTGCAGACAAAATCTTGTATATACATATATGATGGAACCAACAAAGCTCTGCTACTTCATAATAGAAGTTTATGATTGAAGCAATAAAAATTGAGTCAATGACGCTATTTTAATAATTCACGAGCAAACAGCATTCTCATTGTCGAATGTAAATGTAAATTAAAATGCGTTATCAACGAGGAATTTCATTAAAATACTCAACTTAGCTAAGATTCCTTAATGGCTGTTTGAATAAGTCGTGTATGCAAATAAACCGTATGTTTTATTCGCACAAGGCTACAATATTGTTGCGCAACTTGTTTGCAACTTTGTTGTAGTTACTTGTTTGATTTTTGCTTTTTAATATAGATGAAGAATTAATGAACATATTATAACCGATATTCCGTGAGTACATAGTATATACCACTGCTAGCCTATTTCAGGAATATAGGCGTGGAATTATGTACCTATCTATATATGAAGACTATGAAGTTGTCTGACGCTTTAGGGATTATACCTACAATGTGGCCGTTTTTGCAGACAATGAAAACAAAATCTCAAACATATTCTAAAAGAATATTTTTTAAATAATAATTATAGTTTTTATTCAAATCACCATGCGATAATCTATACGAGTTAAATATTTGGCTAATTTTTATTTTAAAACTAACTAATGTCAAATAAATTTAATGGAAAAGAAGAAACATTTCAGGAGATTTATTAAAATTTATTAATATTGATTTCTTGAATTAATAACTAATATTTAGATATATAATAGATATAAATATATAATAGATACATAATATACTTATATATAAATAAAATACTAACTTTTCCAACCTTTGCTAGTTAACGAAACTATATCAACGCGTCGCGCAACTATAAGTTGCCTTGTGCGCGTATGTCAAGTCATGCGAATTCTCAGTTATTTTCCATATGAGGATCGTTGAAAGATATAGCCGAGTATATATAGCGGAATATGACAATTGTAGCTGGTTCTTCAGTATACTGGCGATGAAACGTACGGGTCGAGGACTCAAGCATATTTCATGATATTAGGAATGAAAGTTGGGAAAATCGTTTAAGTAAATCTCTATAAATATGTTTGGTAACTTGATATTATGATTATGAAGCTGCACGGAGCGTGTAAACCATGCGTAGGTAGTGGTTTAAGTGGTCACCTCGCTACTGCTATTGTTGTGCAAGTGCTGTGAGTTGGAAGCCCACACGGGACATAAATTTGTGTGATCCTCAAATAATTATGCCGGGTCTAGGTGTCCTTTGTTGCCGCTGTTCGAATGTTTGTAAAGCAATACATGAATTATTCTTAGAGCGGGACTTGTCTTTACTGAGTGAATATTTATTTGATATTCCCGTGAGATTCGAACAGGCGAAGTCTCGGCAGAAACATGTATGGCAACGGTAATTAGAATATAGCCTACAGGGAATTACGTGATATTATTGTAAATTATATTTTTAATCTACATAATCTTTGCTTTAGAATATAAATGGAGTTTACTTTAGTATACCTACTTATTTATTCACAGAGAGCAATGGCATTGTTGTCTCTATATGTACACATCGAGGAGATAATATTAACAAAATTGAGTGCACGGAGGGCGCAGTTGTTTCAGTGGCCAACTCGCCACTGCCACTGTGTTCAATCTCCACACGGGACGAAACATTGTGTGACCTATAAGCAGCTGTTCCGAGTCTGGGTGTTATTTGTGTCAATTGTTTGAACGTAAAAGTAGTAAAGTCGTAAAGTCTCCCGCGACAAAAAAGAAATAATGTTTAAAAATGCTATGTACGTTATAATTATTTGACTATTTTCTAGATTTTGTACAATAAAATTGTGCTGAGGTATGCTAACGACCAATAACTAAGTCTCGCGTTGAGCTCGTCGGAGTCGGAAGATATCCTATAGTAGTCAAAACTGTATTACACCAATATTTTACCATTTATAGTTTTAGATCCACGTAATAGAGGACGACTCTATAGTCGCCTTTCAAGCAAAGTTCTACATTTCATGTTGCTACTTAAAATTTATTGACAGATAAACCAAACAGCATTGATCCCGATATTAAACCTGATAGGTACCTGATACACAGCAATCGCATTCACTACCGCCACCGAAGCAGCTTTGATATCTTTTGTTGTAAACAATCAAAATCCCTATTTCCTTTATATTACAAACTTGACCCAAATGTGTCATAATAGTTAAAACTTTGAACACACTACGCAATATTGATGTAACCTACTCTGGTAATCTCTATTATTTTAACCAGGTTGATGATACGGCTTAATGACTTCATATGAAACTTAATTGATATTTAAAACGAACGTTGTTGTTAAATTAGTTATTTAGCGTCACGCTTTAGCTATAAAGGATAGCCCCTAGCTATCCTTCCATCCCTATGTGGTTTTGTATGAAAAGTATGGATGTTAAGCGAAATTGGATACTTTAATGGATGTTGGGATATCTTTTGTGAAGATGAAAGATCTGATAGAGAATGATAGTCGTATTGGTGTTGTGGGATGTGTGGTTATATTTGTAGTCGGTTGTTAAGTTCGACTCCCTAGAGCAGTAATAGTGTGTTATTCTGTTGAAAATTCTTAATAGTATATTAGTCTAGTCTAGAAGGTTCATTAAAATCTTAGAGAAACAATAATCATTATTCGGAAAGATCTATTCCGTACTTCCCACACGTCTATTGATTTAAAGCATACCTTGTTTAATCTAGAAGTCCTACATTACCAAAATCATAGATTTTATTAATATAGGAGACTAAAATAATATGACAATTACTTAACCGTTTTCAATGTTACAGATACCTATGTCTTACGTGTATATTCCCGAAGGGATAAGCAGGGATATATTACACCTACATCTCGCTAGATATTATTTTAGGTACCACATAACAGGGGGCGAGCTTATAGTCATCGGCCATAGTCCCAAGACTGCATGGAGTCTACTGAATATTTATTCTCAGGTAAACCTAACAGAGTATTTTGTGAGTTCAACATGCAAATTAAACCCACACGTACAACAGTCGCATTCACTACCGCTGCCATACTACGGCAAACTATTTTGAACATGATTTCCCTAAAAATACACATACAAAATACAACATAAGTAAGTGAAGGGTTTTGCTCTAAAAATCTCAGTAACTACATCCTTAGGGGCAATAAATGTTTAAAAAAATCCCGTAACGGTCCTCTGTATGGCTTTATAGGACTGCTGGGGCAAATGCTCGTAAATAACCTACTTTCAGTTATAGAAAATGTTAAGTTAGATGTTTATGCATTTATATTCATTAGTATATGGTTTTTGGAGAATAATTCTTACTCTGGTACACATAGATCTTCTTTGCGTCCACTCTTTAAATGCTGGGGGCAGCAGAGGCAGATGCAGGCGACCATATACATGCACTTTGCTATAGCCAAAAACAACATGTATCTCACCCTATTTTATCTACAATCTATCGTTTATGCACCATATTTTATGCAATTAAATCATATTCTATTCTATTTAAAGAAAATACAGTCGATATTAATACAGTTCAAGCGTCCCCAATTAAAAAGTGCAGCCCGGGAACACCCAGTTCTTCGTTTTATCTTCGGTACGTTAGACACATTAAAACGCTCTGATTACTACACGAAATAGGTCATATTGTTGCTTTGTTTAACTTTTATATACATATTTTTAAACAATATTATGGCCGGAAAAATAAAGCCAAGGAGAACAGGAAAAAGGCCAACAAGAAAGTATACAGATCAACAGAAAAAATAAGCAAATGCCTCTGCATTTGCTTATTTTTATGTTTGCATAGGTATAGAGAATTTAGGGATTTAGCCTCGGTTCGAGAAAGATGGAAAGTGCTACACCGACAAGTGCATTGCACTTAAATTTTGGATGGATGAGTAGACCTTACTATAATACGACGGCTTCGGTGGCGCAGCGTAATTGTTACTGAGTTAGTATACTCGCAGCACTATCGCTACCAGTCGTACTAAGGTCATTAACTTGCAGCATGGTACCAGCGTGATATATAAATAGTTCAACATGGAATAACAATGCGGTAAGCAATTGGTGGACCATTGGTATTTGGTACCCTAGAGAGCTACACAATTTAAACTTTTGGCTGCGATTAAAACTGCTTAAACGAATGCTATCTGTATTTTTTTAATAATAATATTAAAACTCCTCTGGGACAGTCGTTGTGTCATCATGGGACTAACACGTTATTGGAGGTCAACAGTACACTAGCTTTTCAACTATCACCTTCGCCTTGTGATATAAACAAAAAATGTATCACCAGGTTAAATAAAAGCGCATAAACCGCAGGGCAGTTTGGGGCAAGCTGAATGTGAGTGGCGACACTGTGGTCCTGAATGCCTCTGGGAGTCGGTTAGGGCCTCGTCCCCGGCTTACCGTTACTGGTTGGCTGGGGTGGAACTTCAAGAGCGCCCGTAGGTCTCTCAACTCTGGCTTGCCTTGGTCGGCCAGTCAAAGGGGGGCCGCTAGAGCTATATGCTTGGTGAAAGTGTCATTTTCAAGGCCATAACTCTGGGGAAACCCGCTCCGGGTCACGAGACCCGTGATGGTGAAACCGGCGCCACACCGCTCAACACCCCTAGCCGCTCACGCCAGTGTTGCCCTCTGCTGCTGGCTTGTATGCCTATGGTGGCTATTCAGGGGGCCCATCTAGTAAGTTGGCGAGTCACCGTCTGCCCATTGCATTGATGCTATTAAAATATTCAGGGCAGACGCCGTTTTTCATCCATAGTTAGGAATATACCGGTCAACCAAACACCCATACCTATAGCCCATATATAATAATCCATACGTAGCAATAGTCCGCCTACCGCGGCTAGTATCGCTGTAGGTATTCCATCCCACCTTTGATTAAAACTCTCGAAGGGCCTCTTCACGTTGGACCGATGTCTCCGTGTAAGCCTCCCAGGGCCAGGTATTTTTCTAATATAATATGTTAGAAAATACCTGTGATAAGAGAAATATAATATAATATTTAAAAAAATATCATAATAAACGTAAATGCGAATGTGTTTTTGTTTGCTTATTACTCTTTAACGCCTTAAATAGTTGACCGAACATTACAGAATTTTGCATACACGTTGTCAGGGCTGCAGAAAAGTACATAGACAAGTCTTTCACCCAGACAAAAGTACTACATTTACACGGCCGAAGCCGCGGACATAAACTAGTACGAAATGTTTTGAAACTGCATTCTTAGTAATAGGTACAAATACATTATTGCCATTTGTTTGGATATATATTGTGACGTAAAGTCGAATTTGTAATAGCAAACCAATCAGGAATTACAAAGTATAAAATAATTCAGTAGAACAACAGTTCCACAATAGCAATTATAGAATCTATAAGCAAAGTAATTGGATATATAGTTAATTGTCCGATTAGTTGTCCGACTAGTTACAACAACCGTGGAGTGAGCTATTTGTACGATACACAAAAAAGGATAATAAGTGAGTAAATAAAATCTACAGTTTGTAGATTAAGCATAATCAATATCAAACGTTTCAAATTGTAAATGTTGGAATAACAAGATATACTTAGACTCATAACTGAGGATTTTCGGGGTAGACAGAGGTGTATTACACCCACATTATACAAGCTATGATTTAGGTCGCGCATAATATGAAACGAGTCTATTCCAGGCATATTTTAAGACCCTAAGCTGCTATTAGAAATCTCCTAAGAGAAAATTTTGTGACTCTTGGTCTTAACCGAGAATGAAACACAAGACTTAACCTTCAATCGCAAACATAAACGCACACAGTTACAACAAGTTCGAAAACGCATTCTTCGTCTTTACGAAATATATTGGTGTGTCACATATTTTTACTGCAATATTCGCAACTATACCTTAACCAGCTTGAAAACATTGAAATGCATCGGCCATTCCAAACAATATAATAAATATGGCAGTCCAAAGTATTAGCTTTGCAGCAACGATAGCTCAGTAGGGAGACCAAAAGACTGCAATGCAGAGGGTCTCGGGTTCGAACCCACGTCGCGCACCTCTGTCTTTCGGAAGTTATATGACTTTTCAAAATTATGTGCGTATTGATTGACAATTATCGCCTGCTCTGTGCCTCGGAGAGCACGCTAAGCCGTCGGTCCCGGCTGCCATGAACATCTATGGCAGTCGTTATGGGGAAGTCAGTGCCCTATAATATCCTGACACTGGTCTAGCCTTAAGTTATCGTTAGCCTTCGGGTTGCGGAGGTCAGGTGGCAGCCGCTCCGTGTAAAAACTGATATCGAGTCAAATCCGGTTAGACTAGAAAAGCCGACCCCAAGTGACTTGGAAACTTGGAAATAATAAAGGTTAGGGAGAAGAAGAAGTCCAAAGTATTAGCTTTGGCTAACCAAATGCAATATATTGAGGTATATTGATTTTTCTTTTTGTTTAATCATGCCACATACCGCCATAATAACAGGGAAATCTCTTAATGCAATGGGTGTTATTTTAGACCAGTATATTGCAGCCACACATTACTTTAAATTAATGTCCGTTTAAAATATTTTTAAATAATATAATAACGCGTCTAACATTATTTGTTGACGGTACAACATGGCAGTTAATTACTGCTCAGTAAAAATCTTTATTGAAATATCCTAGTTAGTTAGTTTTACTTATAGACTGTTACAGACCATATAATACGCAAACGGGTAGTCATTAGGAACGCTAGTCTTTGGCAATTTGTAAATTGATGATAGTTTAAAGTAGCACAATTTCCACGGTGGCCCTGGCATAATGAATACGACTGCTGCGTGAGATTTCAGATTTGATGCCCGGGCCGGGCAAATTGTTATTGAGTTTTATTTTATTAGTAGCAGCACAGAGCCTGGCTCTATACTAGTAGACGGCAAAAGGCTCGCTCGCTATCACATGGGACCAAACACCATAGTTGGCAATATGTGCGTGTAATACTCCTCTGCCTAGCCCTTCGGGGATATAAGGATATTAAGTGTGTATGTAAAAATAATGTCATATTTGTATCACCTATGTTACTGTCACTGACACGCTTCGATTATATAGAAAATAGCATGTTCTTTGTGCCAAACCATATAAAGAATTTCTGTGTTGCCATCACAAACGACAAATACTGCACAGATGGCGTAGTTGTTTAAGCTGTCAGATCTCTACTGCCTACGACGCGGTTTGTGGATTCCCACACGGGACAAAAAATTGTTTGATCCAGAAAAAGGTGTACCGAGTTTGGGTGTTCTTTGTGTGCATTGTTTAAATGTTTGTAAAATCTCCTTCGATTCGGAAATAATTCCTAATGCGGGAGTTGTCTTCTTTTCAATTAGCTATTCATATAGAGCTGCTTTCGTTTAAGTAGAAATCTCGTATGTACTTCCATCATAAGTTTACTAATACCCTAAATATATATACCAGTAATCAACTGCGGTAGGTAGTACTAAAGATCATTTGACACCCCAGGCCATCGAAACTACGATATTGTCCCTTTCAGTTGTTGGAACCCGAGCAATAAAAGGCAAATAAAGCAAATAGCAATAGCAATAAATAATAATTGCTATCGAGATCATTATTGCTATCTAGGAATCTTTATTGGTGTCTATAAATACAGAAAATTGATAACAATTACTGATGGCGCCGGAGTCCCCGGGCTTGTTAGAATCGTTGTCACAATAGGCGATTAAGTTATCGTTACGAGTTGATGCGAGTGGAAAAAGATGATTTTGCTTTGTATGTTATAGATCTGAATTAACATTTGATTGAAATTACGCCTTATTGATTTTGACTACATACTAAATCTCATGCCTGTGTAGGCGGCAAAGAGGCTGTAGGCACCATTTTATGAGGATATGTGAGTGCAATATTCCTCTGCCCAACCGTTCGTGTGCACAATTAGCTTCCAAAAGGGTATAAATAATTAAATAAATCTTGAAAAAAACATACCATATGAACAATTTTACTACAATATACTGGTATTTTGAAATTATATTATAATAATCATATTATATTGATTTATATTTGTACGTCATTATGCATTTTATATAGCTTATTATTTAAATGCTCCTTGTTCCAGAATGGTGTCGCCCGTTCTTTTTTAAATGTTGTATATTTAGCTACTGAAATCGCTTTTATTTGTGAGATTTTTAATGACTTTATCATTTGTAGTATTAACTATTCCTAATTTTTCAAAGCAATAATCGTGAGAAGATGATTAATTGAACGACAATTTAAAAATCCAGCGTAATGAAGACAATATTTCAATTCTTAAAATGTATTTTTTAGTAATTATTTATTGGTTAGCTACTTATCGCTAAATGTACCTACTGCAATATTCATCCAAATAAATGAATTGTCAATTAAAACATATCGCACTATTGCATAAAATCTGCTGTCAGTATTCGACCACGAAGTTTCGCATTTGTCTGTTGGACCAACAGAGCCTTTATACCTACCCTGCCATCCTTCGGGCGCGTGACACTTACGCTTGTCAATGTCAGTACCAGTCGCGCGTTAGTGACCTTATTCACACTGGTCATTGCGAGTAGTACTTGCGCAACGATGATTGATAATGTTTATATATTTAAAAAAGTCAACTTGCGCGCTATGAATATATCTTGATCGCGAGGACTATACAAACATGCAAGAAACAGATACAACGCACACCTAGATATGGAACAACTATTTGTAGATCACACCATTTTTGTGCCGTGTGAGAATCGAACACACAACATTCGACGTAGTGGCATCAGTTAGTCGTACTAAGTTCATAAACATATTTTGTGAAATTTTGAATGCCCTAGCATAACATAATAATGATAATTACCAATCTTTTATAGCAGCAATAGTTAAAGGATTGATGACAATCTAATCATTGTTTATAGTAATAAATTGTGATTAAAATTATTAAATCACAATTTATTACTATAAACAATGATTAGACATTTTTTCTATACGAATATTATAAAGAGAAAATATTTGTATATTCATTGTAATGAATAAACTCATAAACGACTGAACCTATTTAAAAGAGTCTCCATTAGAAAGCTGCTTTATTCGAAGTAACGCAACCTATATAACATTACGCTACTAACATTACTATATAACATTACTACCTATATAACATTAAGCCACAGAAGTAGAGCTGTAATCATAAACGTCAGTAAAACCGCGCCCGACTAATCACTACTCGTCAATCACAAAGTACTTTTTATATTTACCGTATTTAACCGTATTCCTTATAAGTATAATCCTGTAGACGATAAACCAGATGTCCGCTTTACTTACCTGGAAAGAGAGAGAGATTTTATTAATATGTATACTATCAACCTAATAAGCAATACAAAAGTTCAGTATTGCTAACCATTTTAATTGCAGTTATTTAGTAATCTGGGGATAAGTTTCTTCTCTTAACCATTAGATCAACGCCAATTTTTTTTTATCAATCATCATTAGGGACAGTTTTTATATTGCGGTGGCCATAACAATCATTAAAAACAAACTTGGTACAACCATTAATTAATCACTAAAACCACGTGGCAGTGGCCGAACCACCACAACCGGAGTTATTCTCTCCTACCGGTATAGTTTACGCTATACCCTAAAGGGGTAGGCATATAGGAGTAGGCGTATAAACGTAAAACTGTGTATGTATTTACCAGAGTAACGATATTCTAGTTAAAATTTAAAACCGCTTTAGGAAGGCTATAAAAAATAAAATGGCAAATATGACTCAGAAGCACGACATTGACACTCAAATCACATAACATCACCATGATACCCCTAAAATTTTACGAGCCTATAACTCTGACATATCCTATTATACGTTATGCGTGAATTCGGTCGTAAATAGAGGATAATTAAATTTTAATGTACAAAGGGTGGCAGGAACCCTTCTCTTAATTAAGTCAGAGGTACGTGTTAAACGGGGTGTTCATAAATATAATTGTGTTTAAATGCCGCAATGTATTGACATGACCTGTCATTTTAATAACGTAGTACATACCTATCAGTATAGGTTGCAAAAAATACCTTGCCCTGCGAAAACACGAATACGCTTGAATTTATGCACATTCGAACAAATATTAAGGAGTCTAACATCATGCCTGATAGACGGAAAAGGCTTACGCTATATGACCTGAATGTATGTACAGTAAGCTGCAAAAATGCATACCCATTTCAAAACTGAAATGGTATAAATCGGTAATTGACGCCATCTGTTAGTTTATTTATATAGTAATAGATGACGGTGCACTACTATAAAATAAAAGAAGCAGATTTCTTAATAGCTCAATTTTAATAAATTAACTTGTACAATTTTTTTATCTCTATTCACATTCGTTTATTTAAAAAAAGAACAAATTTCAGGGTGAAACATGAAGCAAAGAATTACAAATTAATTTATAAATTTATAGTGGGTAGTTTATTTTATAGATAATTTCGATGACGCAAACATGATTATGTCCCTGTGTTCGAGTGCCTTTTCGGTTGAGATTATTTATATATTTCTTATAAATTTCACCTATTTGCTAAAACGAGTACGCGTTGCAATATTTACAAAACAACATCAAATCTAGTTCATTCATATTCTATTTACTCGAGTGTTCACAGAATTTTGAACCTTAAGGTATCCATGCACTATTACAGGTGACTGTACACGTAGATGTTAAGCAAATCTGTTTTACTCATTAAGGATGTACTGAAAAAATTATGATTTACGTAAGTAGCATCACTATCGAATATTTCCTTTTCCTTTAAATGAGTTTCCCTTTTGAACAGCCGTACGTTATACATTCAATAGATTTGTTAACAAATTTAAAACGTGTGCATATGAGGCCTTTAACCACCAAAGCCATAGCAATCTCAGCATTACCAACCCCTAACATTCAACAATACGCACATATTAAAAGACCACTATTACTTCTGTAAACTTTAAAGGAATTAAGAGACGATACATGGCCATGCTTATTTTGGCATGTTTATTTTCTAAATTCCTTTAAAAACATTTCCAAATACCTTTAAAGAGGTTTTCCAGCATCTGTTTTATTATTTGATCAATGGAGCAGTTTCAATAAGATTATTTTACAATCACCATCAAGTTCAATCATCCAAACATTATACTCAAAAGTAAACAGAATCCGCACTCAGACCAAATAATTTTCAAAGAAGTAGTGATGCGAATACATTATAATATAATCTCTAACGAACGTATTTTATTTCCTATAGCATCCGAGGAGCACTCGGCAAATCCGACACGCTTATAAAACGCCGTCGTTAGGCAATGCCGAGAGGCAGAAGTTCTCGTAAGTGGTATGAATTGGGCACAAATATTTTTACTTAAAAGCAAAACGCCACTGACTCATCAAGGCAATAATATCTACAGTTTAGTTCGCAGAAACTCGTAAATGTCAAAAGGGATTACTTTAGGCATTATATGTATCCAGACAGTTTATGTTCAGTTCCAGTCTGATACTGAGAAGTCCTTCTACAACCCTAACTTCTAACAAAAAAACACCAAAAACACTTTGGTCGGAAATCGATCTCGCGATTACCTGCGAAGTAAAGGTGTATAAGCGTATCAAGCTAACAAACTCACATTTGCATTTATAATATTAGTTAAGATTTTCGCTTGGCAAACGAGGCACTGGCCCATTTGATAGTAAGCAGCGGTGACCTTATTCTTAGCACTGTAGAAACAATTTTAAGGAAACAAAACTAAGCCACTGTCTAGTTAGATAACCTAAAGTAACAAGGAATAGAGAGAGGCGAAGAACAGAGATCGAGGGCATAACTGAGCCACCACGAGTGCTCACTCATTATACGAAACGCAACAGTATACTGTTGCGTTTCGTTCAATGACTACGTGTGTTTGCATCCACTTGCCACGATAAAGTCACTTGCAGGTCTATAAACAATGCTTATACAAAAAATACTTGAGAGGTGTCAAGGGACACCCGGATGGAACGAAGTTCCTTTCGATTAATTAGTGAAGGAATTGTAATCAATTTTTTTTAATTAATTAATTTATAAATTTCCGAAAATCTAAAAAAAACCATAAAAGATACACACCCTACATGGCGCGTGCATAATAAGAAGTCTGTTAGCTCGCAGCTGGCCACAAGGTCACGCGTTTTTCCATAATGAAGTAATCTGTTGGCGCATGAATGAACAGTGCGAGCGAGATAGCGTAACTACTTACGCACGCCGCACAGCTTACAATAGCTTACTATAGCAAAAAGTATCGTGACAACTTTTCGTAAGAATTTTTTCCGTCTAGCCCCCTTTCACAACGCGCGATAAGGAACTTCGTTCCAAAAATCATATCCATTTGTTATTCCGTACCAGACTAACCAACTCAAATAATATATGTAATAATATGTATATTAGCGTCGTTTTTCGAAACGTCCTATGAATCTAGACAACGACTGTAAACACAACAGTTCCCTTTTGTTTATGCAGTAGTTGAATATTAGGTACTACAAGTACTAGTTCGAGTTAACCACATAGTAAACATATTAATTTCGGACTGGATCCCTTCGCCTCTGCCGTACTCATTAATACTATTACTTTAATATTATTGTATAGGTAAATGTTCGGGGAGATGTTTGTTATTTAATCACGCGTAAAGCATTTAGCGGATTTAGATTAAACTTGGCACATATGATACTTTTTATCCCGGTGTGCGTTCCCGTGGGATACATGAATTATATATATTATTAAAATCTTATGTAGCCTTTTATTGGATCCAATAGTTGTTAAAAGCGTACACTTTTTGTGTCCGTTATTTAAATGTCTGTAGAATTTGCCGTGATACGGGCAATATACCTATATGTAGAATACAAGAATAGTATTCTTGATGCTGACTCTTTTTAATTTTTAAACACTTAGGAAAATAAATTAGAAATGGGATGCAAGGGGATAATGGGAGAGATTATCACATATTTAAGCCTCTTACTTACTGGGTAAGAATAGCCCTAAACACATGTGCTTGTATATCAAGATAGTAGCAACTAGCAGTCCGTAGTCATTGCCTACCTCTAAAAAAACTGGCTTTAATCTAATGTTCATTATAAACTAAAACGCACACTAGTAAATACATCGACTATGGAGTTTTGTAACGAGTTAGTCCCAACTCTGATACCCTGCATTTAAAGATGGATAGCATATACTCTACAGAAAAAATTATTTAAAATTTCTGTAAGTAAAACATCAACTAAAAAGATACTAAAGGTAAGACCCAACATATTATTTACAATGTTGCCATCCATCTTTAAATACATGGATGGCAACATCGTAAATGATCTTAATTTTCTGCCCTTTTGCTCGGTTGAGTCTCTCTTTGAGTTGTGCAACAATTTTGTTAGAATGCATTCACTTGAATAAATGAAGATACTGCAGTGTTCTATTAGAAATTAATAAGGTATTAGGGTACTAATTCAATATGCATTGATTTAACAAACTTAGTTTGTTATTATTTGCCTAAGAATGTAATGAAAGCACTGCTATCACTTCTTAGTTTAGAAATGTGAAACACAACTTAGATAGCCAATTCTCGTAATAAAAACTGTTCAAAATATAATTCTAGTCTAATGAATAAATCAGAATTGAAATGCAAATTGTCGTTTATTTTCATTTAGTTAAAATATTTATGATACTGAGACTAGATCGGAACTCTATTTTAAATTGCTTTTATTATGAGAATTGACTGTAAGATGACGACAATACATCGAAAACAACAAAATTAAAAAGCTGTCGTTTTTATCGCGACATAATATGAGGAATATTATGTCTAATATTCCTAATCTTATGTCTCTTTTTAATTATGTTGTTGTATTTTTTTTCTTTAGTTTATTTTTCTTGTAAATAATTTGTGTATATATTATGTGAACTATTATTGAAACATACGAGAAACTCTAAGATTGTTTTTTTGTTAATTTTCAATATTTTATGCTTATATAATGTGTTATAAGTTATTACTTATAAGCACATATGAACGTCAAAATATTTTATTTGTATTCATCAGTTCATTTAAGTTACAAAGTAACACAATAAACGTCAACTTTGGTTAATTATTTTATTATAATTTTTATTAGGTATATAAATTTGATATTCATATGTCCTAAGGAACAAACAGCTGCTGCTTATATACATACTTTACACATGAGTGTGTATTTACTATAATTTAAATAGGTAACTAAAGTAAAATTTATTGAAGTATAATCCACAAGCGATATAAGATAGATTTATCTGAAAGATATCAATATCTTTCAGATAAATCTATGTCATCGTTCGTGTAGACCGCGGCTAAGACTATAATTAATTAGAAATGACCATATTGTCTTGGCAGGTTTGTGCTTAATTAGGAACCAATAAACCTGCACGTTCAGTTACAATACAATACGAAATTATTTCTAGTGCGGGAGCTATCTATATTTAAAAACAATTTCTCAAATATA
Organism: Catocala nupta; assembly: GCA_963675205.1. NCBI lineage: Eukaryota > Metazoa > Arthropoda > Insecta > Lepidoptera > Erebidae > Catocala > Catocala nupta. Next base: position 11,061,427 of record OY776099.1, read on the forward strand.
ATATTAGTTAGGATATGTACATATAATAATTATTATAAGCTAGAAGCAATAACTAAATCTCTAGAGAATTTATTTTTGATAACGGAACTTGTATAATGTTACACAGGAAACACATTTAATCTATGTTATCAGCTTTTTCATGAACAGGCGAAGTTGAACATACAAACGTTAACCCTCCAAACATCTGTGCTTCACGACATGATATTTTTATATCGTACGGTGTTCTAGAGCAGACGATACCTTTATAGATAATGTAGTGTTGTGTTTCAACATTTTTTTATTATTGTATAGGTTTATTATTTTATTAAATGTTATATTTCAAGCTTATTTTGTAAACGTGTGGTACAATTACAGGACAAAACATTGTGTGATCCACAAATAGTCGTTCAAAGTCTAGGTTTTCTATTGTAGCAATTTTTTATATAATAAGTACTCAGGAGCGGCACTGACTCATTGGTACTGTGCCTGGTAGACAGCAATAGGCTCACTGGACCTGACACCACAGCTGGTAGAATGTGGATGTAATACCTCTGCCTACACCTTCAGGGATATAAACATTGGACAAGGTATGTGGGTTAAAATATTATTAGGATTCATAAACTTTTATAACAACAAATTCTTTAATGAAATAGTATCCTAGTCTCGTACACGCCATTTTATTTGCACTACACTGCAACAGACGAACGACTTATTGGTTTCCTGTCAAAACGACTCATCGTACCTTCGATATGACTGGTCAAGGTTCCGGATCACTGAAACTGGACCCTCGTTTTGGAATAAATATGCAAACCTTTTAATATAGAGAGGCATTCAAACGCTCCGAGTTCTATTATCATGTTTAGAAATGTAATTCTTTTGTGGATGTGTTTGTGCCGTATTCTATTGACAGGGGTCATAATGGACCCGCCTTTTTAGAACGCTTCTAATAAATTATTCTGATGTATGTATTGAATGTAATGAATTCTTTTAATTCAATTTGCATTTGCTTCTCGATTACTAAATAAATGGAATAAAATTTATTCTTGGAAGCAAAAACAATACAATTAAAATCACGGGTAAAGTAATATAAATTACATTTATACGTAAACGAATACACAGGGGAAAATACAAATAAACTTAACTTTGATGTTCATAAGTGTTACATTGTAACCATGAATAAATATTTTTTTAATTTGAGAAAGTGAACCACATACAGAGAATGTCGGATAGTGGTCAGTGACGTTTTTAAATTAAAATTTACATTAGTTCCGAAGTCAAGACAAGGCTAATGAGCTTATGTGGAGATACTAGCAAGAAACCAACGGCCAGTCATTTCGAGACATTCTTTTAAAATAATTTCAAAGTGCAATCTAATACTATACTATCATTACTTATCTTTTTAAAACCGTAGCTTAATATACTATCAGAAAAGCAACACACAAACAAATAGATTACGGTAGATTAACTTAAAATATTTCTTTGCAGTTGGCACTTACAGTTAAAAGTTAAGAAATGGTTAAGAAAACCGGGACACATTTTAATCCCGGCGATAGCGGGGAACTGCTGACTATAAGCTCCAAACAACTTGAGTAAAGTAACTGGCTAAAACTAAAGTTTCCATCAATAGATGTCGACTTTATAAACTCATTTCTTCGGTATATATAATACTATTTTATGGATCTTATTTTCTAGCATAGCCGATTTATAGCTTTAGACAGATATTAAAGCTTTGTATGCAGTTGCAATTGAGTGATTGACTTAATATTTATTTATTACTAGCTTTTGCCCGTGGCTTCACTCACTCGGGAGTAATATTTTTAATCAAAGGTGTCCTGTAGGTCCTGTACAGCTGTACCCCTGACAACGAGTATGCGAACTTTCATGATGAGTCGGTCGAGTAGTTAAGGCGTGAAAGCGGAAACGACAACCTCACATTCGCATTAATAATATTAGTTAGGATTTTTATCAAAAAGACCCGAAAAATTAAGTGTTTTATATCATCTAAAAACATAATAACATTAAATTCAGGTAACAGGACAAATATCAAATTACAAAATGTAACCTGCAAAAGAGATAACGAGATATAACCACTAAGGCCCACATTTTTCCATACCCAAATTGAAAATATTAATTGCTGCCTCGTTTTCCAAGCCATTTGAGTGTCGTTTTCACAAATAGTTTGACTTTGAATGCTTTTTAATGTAGCGGATAACTGCAAAATGAAACACGCCACTGCACCATTGATATAACACACAACAAATGTAGACTCCAGCTAAGTTCCACGAACGATTGCCAGTCATAGTCAGAAGTTAATTATTTAACACTTATGAACGTCAAAATATATAGGTAGTTACTAAAGCTACATTCAGATTAGTTGCTAGTTTCAGGCAAAGGGTTAAGCCTATAAAAATAAACCTGCTAGAAACTCACAGCCACTTTTTTAAATCGCTAATTAAATATAATATCAGTATTTTACAACTCATATCAATAGTATTTTTTTACTTATTTGGTCAACAAATTCTTTATTATAAAATATTTCAGCTTCTGCTTTCAGACTGTATCTCTTTTCCTCCAAAATAAAAGAAAGACATTACATATAAACGGGGTCTCCAGCAACCAGGACGCTATATTTGTTTACTAGATAAGACAATTACTTTACACACATCACTCATCATCATATTGACATCTGGTAGTATGCCTAACCCAGTAATTCACAGCCGCGATACAACAACATCTGATGAAAACAAAACCTTTTACAATAAAATTGATTTAGGAGAAATAATATAATAAAGGGTTACCACATTTCAGATAATCCTATATAATAAACAGTATAATTTAATCGCTATTCAATAACCATCAATTAATGCCTAACAAGCCGAACCACACAATATTATACTTACCAAGCATTATAATTCAATACGGATCCTCCATAGTAAATAACGACTTAATACCATTCTATTGTAATATAAAATAATTAATATTACTTACTTCACAGTCCACACTATTTTGACATCATCAATAGAGTGACCATGTGTCCGGATTACAGTGGACTTCAATATTAGTAGTCCCCGTTGATAATTTATAATACGTGGTATTAAAATTGACTCGCCGGATTAATTTATCGGAAAGGTCCGATAATTTATTAGTGATAATTAAATTTGCGGTAATTGTATGTTGTGTTTATCGCGTATGTTATTGAATATGTGTTTTATATCAATGAACTTAATGTATCTTTTATTACTTTTTGGTCACAATAAAATATTACACTTTAGTAGTTAAGAATTCGTGTGTATTTTAATATAACGTAGCATCACGACTCTATTTTCTTTAAAAGCTTTAGCAGAGCGATATTTACATTTTACCTGATCCGGGAATCAATCTTACAATAGTTACTATCGCAAATATTTGTATCTATGTCTAGGTCTAGGTCAGCAAGATATTTAAGGTTTTTAGTGTTAAGTAAGTAATCCTACTGGTATTATAAATGTTTAATTTTGTAAAGATATTTATTACTAAATAACGCGAAATCCATTGAATGGATCTGAATGAAATTTGGAAAAGTCATAGACATGTCTAACAGATACATCTAATGTTTTTTCTCGGTGCGCGTGCTATGGGAAACACGCGTACGAAACCGCGAGCAAAAGCTTGTTTTATATGATTGGTATTGCAGTTGCCATGATTGATGTTAAATAATAATATAATAAACTACCACATACACACAACACCGTCTAGCCTAAACTAAGCAGAGCTTGTACTATGGGTTCTAGACAATGGATAAACATACATAATAATATAATTTTTTTTTGTAAATACTTACATATTATACATAGAAACATCCAGACCAAGACAAACATTCATGTTCATGCACACAAATGTTTGACTTGTGCGGAAATCGAACTCGCGACCTCAGGCGTGGCAGTCGGTTACACTGACTGTTATTTTGTACGCAAACGAAACAATATAGTTGATTGCGCACGTTCAATTTCAATGGAAAATTTCACACAAAACGAATAAATTGTTATATAACAATTTTATCGCATATTTCACAAAACTGTCAGTTTATATAGCGAGTGGTGTTTCGGCATATTATATTATAAAAAACATTGAAATATGAAATATTATTGTTACAAATACATGTCGCTAATGAAATAAGTAATTGTATTATATTAAGCTACGTATAAATTCACGCCTGTATTTTTGAAAGGTTAGCAGGCTTGTATTTAACTGACTAAGAGGCTGCCTTTTAAGCTTGGATGTGCATAAGTTTTGGCTTTGAGTATTCATTTTTGCGTTGGGCTATACAACAGTATCTTGACAACTCCATTTTCGGATAAATCTATGACCCTGTATGCAATCGTTATGTACCTCGCAATTAAGATAATAAGCAATTCTTTAGTTTATTATATCGTTATTAATTATAAGATTATTTATTATAATCAGAAAAATCAAAATCTATAATACTCCTAAAACCATGTTTGAAAAATAATTCGCCATTCTAGGTCGAGTTCGTTTTCCGCATTGACCAAAGTATTATTAGGTTCATTTAATAGCTTATTCTTAAGCTTTCGATAAGTGGAGCACATATCGAAACCTTATAAATACTGAGAACTAAAGCCATCCTAAGTGTCGACGTGAATTTTCCATCTCCCAACATTGACAGAAGAAAGCATTTAAACATCTCTCTAACTACTTTTCGTTTAGAAATTATATGTGGTGCATAAGAGTTGTTTTATACGCTACCAGCAATATAACCTTAAGGTATAAGCTATCTCTTAGATATAGCGCTATATGCTTCTCAAACCATACTTAATGATAGAACATTATATCCTTACAAACAAACTAGGGTTGGCCGAAACAAATAAAACCCCTAATCAATCCATATTAATAAAATACCGGGATCACCCTAATCTTGTCCATTTGTTCACATTCTTCATACGTCATAATGACAGTTACGGGAATGTCCGCAATATTTTGGTTACTCTAGTAAGTTATAGGGAAAAGATCGGTTGCATGTTACGCAATATCGTATGTTACGGGTTATGATGTGGTTACTTTCTCATGGAGTTTGTGGTGTGTAGGGGAAAATATTATATTCGTCACCTTTTATACGCTGAAATATCTTATTTTGTGGAGTGGTAGATGATTTTTGGGGTAAGCTGGCTAATAACACGATTCAAGTGCGTGGGGAAAGTTATATATCTAAGAAGTAATAGTTAACCGCAGTGGATAATATGTTATATTGCAGTGAATAGCTGATTGGAATGACTTACTGTGTTATAGCTGATAGATGGGGCGATGGTATGGTAGGGAGAATTGATCGAGCAATCAATCAATTATTAAATTATAAATATGAATAGCTTAATCTGTGTGTAACGTTTTCGCTTCTAACTGATTCCGATGAAATTGGTTTGTAGATAGCTCGAACTTCAAAAACGAGAAGTCTCAATACAAAAGCGGCCGACTTATTTTCCTTTTTAACACGCTTTTATTAGCTTGGTATGTATGTATCTATGTGTCTATGTATCTTTGAATCTATGTAATAGATGATTGATCGTGATTTTTATCCTTTTCAAACCAACGGATTGATTTGAAACTTTGCACACTTATTGAGGACCGATGACAATACAATAATTTAGTAAAACAAATATGTAAACACAAAAAAAAATAGTAGCTTTCTAAGATATTTTTATAACCCCCACCCTACGCCTTTTTACATAAAAATTATTTTCTACTTTTTAGTTTGTTTTTTTAATAAAGCGTGTATTTTGTTTTTTTTAACTATTATTTATCTTTAAAAAGACAACTCCCGCATCAGGAATAAATCCTGTATCGTGGAGGACTTTACAAACATTCAAACAACGGACACAAAAATCACCCATGCTCGAAACAACCGTTTGTGGATCACAAAAAGTTTTGTCCCGTGTGGGATTCGAACCCACAACACTCGGCACAGTGGCAGTGGCGAGGCGACCACTTAAATAAACTAGTTAAATATATCAAAACTCATGTTTTAATATTATATTTATATGCATACATAGTATCTATCTTAATTCTATCTTAGAAGGGCGAGGTAGATATGTATGAAAAATATAAGCATATATCCAAACTATAATAGCCAATTATTAGATGGTATGAACTTTATAAAAGCTTAGGATTTATTGGAAATGACCTGTCACAGTCGTCGTAAAGAGATACCAAAATATTTTGTCACGAATTATAAATAAATATATGATTAAAAAGATTTTCTCTTTACTAAAGAATTTTCATAACATTTCACACCCAAACATTTTACCGACTGTTATGATGCTTGTCACTTTTCAATCAGGCCTATGTTTTTCAACAATAACACGTGAATTGGCAAACATTAAATAAACATACAAATAACAACGATTTTTATTTAAAGTATTTGTATTAAAAATGTACAAAATATTTATTATTGTATCATACCTTTTAATTAACTCCACTGAACGGTCGTTACTTTTGCATCACATACATGTGATGTAAAAGTAACGACCGTTTCAGCTATCTAGAATTATTTAATATTGTAAGCATAAAACATAATAAACATCGTTAAACATACAAATATACATTGCTTACTAAACTTTCAAATGAATAAATAAAACTGTTAATATTTTAGGTCTCTTAACACTGTTTCATACTTTGGTACATTGTAGCGAGATCTATAAAACATATGTGTATATGTAGGTATGTACACAGTCCCACGAAGAGTAGATACAGGTGCATTACACTCATATTTCACCAGCCATATTTTAAGGTCCCATTAAATAGGAGGTTACTGCCTGTCTAGTAGGCATTGTCCGACCCGGTAAAGAAACCCCCGAAGACACAACACACACAGATCCTATGTACACAGTCGAATTCTCTGCCTACGAAGCAGTTGGTATAGAAATTGCGTGTGATCAGTTAATCTATACATATAATAAAATTGGAACTGGTCGATGCTTGTACATAGGAGATATTAAAAAATATATATGAGGATGCATAAGCACTATAGATAAAATATACATTTAGAATTTTTGTCTGTATGTATACGCGCATCAGCCAAAAACTGCTGCACGAAATTGAATGCTGTTTTCACAATTATGCTGCTGGAGGTTGATATTAAAATTTGGTGGGTGTTTCATCGTGATACACCGCCACCTTGAAGTTAAGTATAAAGAAGGAAAAATATAGATATGCATAATAATAAATAATGTGCCCAGCAGTAGGACAGTTTATACTGTCCCACTGCTGGGCACGGGTCTCTTCTCAGTATGAGAAGGGTTACGCCACAGTCCACCACGCCGGCCCAGTGCGGGTTGGTAGACTTCTCATATCTTTGAGAACAAAAAGCTATATAGAAATCCACCTGTTACATTTTCGCCAGTGCAAGGAACAAAGACTTCTCCCTTTACTAGCACAATGTCTCTTTAACACAATTGATTATAAAAGTCACAGAGCACTACGTTTAAGGCCTCCACAGAAAAACAAACTTTAACAGAAACATTCGTGTTTTTATTGATGACTCTCCATCACTTCATTTTTCAATTTACTCTGCAATCCGAAAGTGTTTGAATTCACTTTTATGTTACAAAAATCTTTTTCTTACTAACTATTGAAATTTCAACTTTATAACGATGTACTGAAAGTTGAAAATCATCTGTATGTTTGTTATAAGCAGTTGGAAATGCTGTCGTAATCCCGACATTGTATGCAGTAATCATTTGAGTATGACGTTTCCAGGGCATAACAATGTGCTGAAATCCAGTGAAACGGCATTTTTTAATATATCACCCAGTATTTGTTTGAAGTATTGGGTTGCATGTTTTATGTTTGAACTAGCCCGCAGCCTGAGTGAATCCCGCGATCTGAGATAAAAGGTTGAATCATTTGATAATCGAGGAGATTGGCACATGGTTTGCCACAGCAAACAATACTAAATCACGAAATCATGTGTAAAACGTAGAACGATTTGGATAACTAAATCTGTTCCATCCATCAATATAACTTTATATTCTCTAACATCGATAATATAATAATATCAGCCCCGTATATAAATTGTCCCACTACTGGGCCGGGTCTTGTCTCAGTGTGAGAAGATTCATCTATAACATTACCAGCTAAATCCTGCCACGGCTTGCGGTGGCTTATTTTGATATTAAATATAAGGGAAGTAAATGAATATATTATATTGCCAAACTTCGAGATAAAAAGTAAGTATATAAAACATTCAAAAATAGAAATTTAAGGATGTGTGCAATTTTTAAATCCAATCCATAGACTACTTTCGAGTACTGTATTGTAAAAATAAGTGTTTTGGCTTCTAAACACCTCAAATATATTTTTTTTTAATATTTCTAAGGTACAGACAACGGCCGATTAAATTTTATTATATGCGTGATTGGTAAGATCAATACCATCAAATAATCTATTTTAAGATAATGATGTAAAGAGGAAAATTTCACGTGACGCTGCAAGTCACGACTGCCTTGCATTTGGGAAGCTTCTTGTCATAATCAAAGTTTTTTTAGAATATTTCTATTGCATTTGCTTCTAATGAAATCAGCTTGCGTGGCTTCGTAGAAAAGGGGTGCGAGCTTAAGCTCAAATTAAACGCTTGTTTACTGAAGTTACATTGCGCGAGTGAGCGAGTGCCTACGACCATAATGAAATCGTAGAAATTTATTTAATTATCTGTCTACGTCTGTATACGTATATATTTGGAATTATTCAGTGTTAGAGGGTAAGGCATTGCAATTTCGCTTAAATCGTTTATTCTGATTATTATGTACTTATATACTGTATATAACCTGCCATGTTATCACTACTGGGATCATTTCAATGTGAGAAGTCTCAGGCCATAGCGCACCACGCTGGCCCAGAATGGGATGGCAGACTTCCCATATCTTCGAGAACATGAACAACTCTCAGACGTGCATGTTTTCCTTTACCGTTAAAGCAAGTGCTAATTAACTAATTCATACGCACATAACTTCGAAAAGACAGAAGTACGTGCATTGGAATCGAAGCCCAGATTTTTGCGTGGCAGTCAAACGGTTTTCCTCTAGGTTATCGCTGCTCGAAGTTTCTGTTTAAGTCAATTTTTTTATAATGTAGCATATCTACTTAATGATTACTTGCTTATATCGTAGCGTAGTATCGTAGCAAAACAACTTTTTTTATTATTTTCGCAACTAGCCTTGTGACCCTAGAAACTTTACAACCGTTAAAACAAAACAAAATGTTAATGAATTACAGACATTCTAATTTTGTGTTATCGAACTACATTACTCATGCCCTGACAGTCATCTACTAACGGGCTAAGTGGTCGTATTTTGTCTTACGTGCGATCCTAGCTTCCTAACTAATATTATAAATGCGAATGTGAGTTTGTTTGTTTGTTACGCTTTCACGCCCTAATTTCTGCACCGATCGTTGTGAAATTTGGCATACACCTTGTCCAGGGAAAAAAAACTAGAGAAAAAATACTGTTACTAACCTTACCTAACTACATTTACGGGAGCGAAGCCGCGGGCAAAATCTAGTATAGCAATAAATAGTTCGATCCTTCTCTTGTTACAGAAGATTATCTCAGATTTACAAAACACATTAATTAACATCACAATAAGTATTGCACCTGAACCCCTGTGATCGCAATCCCGATAACCAAATCCATGAGCCACCGCCGTTTCTGTGGTTAAAATTAGATATTATATAAATATTTAACAGCCATAATACAAAATGTAATTACATTAAACCATAAACAACATCCTAATGCTTACTTACAATACAAACCACCATTGTAAACGAAAATTTATGTACTTTTATATTACAAGATTATCCTTTAAAATATTATCACGCTATTGCAAAGAGGGGTAGTCTTAAATAAAGGGAACTGGCAAAGAACTAACAAGTTATCAGAAATAAATTTCGGAAGTAATTAAAATAACTCTGAGTTACAAAACATATTAGTTATCTTGAATCTTTTATTAATTTCTGTGGTAAAATATAGTTCAGTTGGTAGATTATTAGTATTTGTTTTTTAATTTGAGCAGTTGGTTTGATGTCGGGGTAAATTTGCTAGTTTTAGAATACGTATAGGTTTTGTACATAGCCAAATGGGTAGAGAGAGGTATGAGATATATACATATACAAAATATTTCGTATATGTACACCTCTCTAATAATTGATCAATTCGCTTTCGTTGTTTATTGCTGAACAAAGATTCTTGCAAATTACATACATGCATAGCAGTGGTGGCATTTGTTATCGCTACACCAGCAGTCCATTTTATCTTGTTACTTTGCTCAGAAGAAGCCCTTGCATTGGTAGTCTGTATTTTGATTTTCATTAGATGTAAGTAAAGAAGGGTTGTTATAACGAAATGGCATTTCAATAGCCATTGAATATGGTTCTGAGTTTATTTGATTTTAGGTTGAAATGTTTGCTGAAATCTAGCAACTAACTTAATGTAAGTTTAGTAACTCTAATAAACTCACTAGCTACTAGAAAACTTTGTGTTCATTCAAAGGTGAGAATAGAAAAATAATGTTTTAGTGATTACGAAAAAAAGAAATGAATTCCTCAGTGTAAACACAACATAATGATCACCCAGCCAAAAAAACTACCGCACCGAAAGTCCTTTACCCAGCTTACCGTTTATCGATAACGACCCCATGAACACTACTATCGTGCATATTCCAACAATGTACCGTCGCAGACCCCTTAGAGGATTATTCATTAGTTATTTTAGGCGAACTAGCTGCACTTAATTTCCATACGTAAATATCGTTCAATTTTCTGCACTTTACAGCGGCATCGGCATACAGTTCGCGATAAGTTCAGCTATTGCCAGTACGCCAGTGAATGGCATAGGTGCCAATTATTTGCCACACCTGTGCTGATTATTGAATGCCTAATGGCAAATGGTCCAATTGTTCAGCTAACTATACTGTTGGGTGTATAAAGTCGTTGTGCTACAATTGAGAGTACAGTTTGCAGTGGAAGTACTATTATGCCATTTTTTGTATTTTTATTAGAGTAGGCAGGAAATTATTCAAGCTACTTCTTTATTTTGTTTTATGCGTGTTAAGTAGCTCTTTTAATCCATATTCAAGTAAGAAGGCATGAATATGCTCTACTATTGTCTAATATCTCGCTCCATTGCTATTAAATTACAAAGCAGAGTCCTATAGCTTTACTATTGTGTGCAAGCGTGCTCTGCGCGTGTACTACGGCACCATGCTGGATTAGTGCAGTTTAGAAGAATATTCCCATCTTCAAAGTCATGGTTAATTTACTTTTATAACACGTATGGTACCAGTTACAAAAATACATGATCTTGATGGTAAAATTAATTATAATAATTTGTTCAACAGATACGTTTGCGTCTCATGTAATATAGATGAGTTATAACTTAAAAATAACCCGGTTATTGAACCTAAAACTTTAATCGGCCATGTGAATAAGCAAAAATACCACGAGACAAACGGAGAACAAATATACCTAATACATAAAATTAAGTCAACTTTTCATTTTGTTTTTATCTGCTAACGCTACTAGTCAGCGTTGGTGTGATCAGCCAATTTGCGCTGATTGATCGCGACATTTCTCTTTAATTATAACAACTCGCTGTGCCGATGCACTTCTTTTGCTTCGAACATATCACGCTACAATGTTTCGGAGTTTGAGTGATTCAAGCGATATTTTTTATTAATTAAATTAGCTAAGGGCCCGCCCAATACTAAATGAAATGAAAACATTTATTTGTACTAAAGGAATGTATAGCCGTAATAAAAATTACTTTTGATTAAAATTTAACTTTGATTATAACAACTCGCAGCTTGTAATAATAATGTCCTCCTGACCGAATTTCGGTCACGGCGGCCAATCTTAACGAAGACTGGCCATCGGCGCAGGAGATATTATAGTGCACAAGTGTGTGCGCAAGCACAAGTGCACTCTCTGTTCCTTAACTCTCATGATCCGATGGGACGAATAATCCAACACGACCGGAGAGAGATCAGGCGCAGGACCAACGACTTTACGTGCTTTCCGAGGCACGGGGGTGTCTTAACACCGCCAACTTACTAACTCCGGGCTCGTATTGAGATTTCTTAACCGGAAAAACCCAATAATTTTTTGGTGACCCGACCCGGGTTTCGAACCCGTGACCTCATGCACAGCAGTCGCATTCCCTACCGCTGCGCCACGGAGGCAATTTAAACATAGCATCGCAGCTTGTACATAGTAGGTATGCGACAGTTTTACGGCATATGAGAGTTATAAAGCAATATTTTTAATAGAGAGACTTAAAAACTATTGGTGTTTTAACACCAATTTGTTATTTATTCAGCGCTAGCCGTATAAAGTAACATAAGATAGTACGAGACATGCGTCGCAAAAATGTTCTGCTGTACAATACTAAGAATCCACTTAACTCTACCAACTAAACTTAACGTTGTACAAGGAATAAGTTTCAAACGACAAAACATTGATTAAAGTTTGTACTTGCCACCTTTTAGAGCCAATTCTAGCTAAAAACAATTAAATATATACTTCCGATCTAGTCTAATAAAGTTTTAATGTGAACTGAAATGCAAATTATTTTCACATTTTTACCTCTTTTTTTTTGAGAATTCCCTTTGTGATATTTATGATACTTTTTTTTTTTTTTTTTTTTTTTTATCGTGGGGGAATGCTATGACGCATATCCCTCCGCGGGGGCGGGCGGAGGGATTATGTCGGACTCGCCGGGGTAAAAGAAAGATGTTAAAATATAATGTACCTCCCGGAATACCGACTAAACCTACCACGGTGTTCCTCGACAAAACCACTATCGACGGGGCCGCGCGAATCGCTTTCGCATGCGGTCGCGACCCCGCCAAGGTTACGGCCCGCCGTATGAAACGGCAGGCCACTACACAAAAGACCTACCCAAAGGTACTTACTTCATGAAAAACCCTACTGTCTCCCCCTATGGGGGAGACGGACTCGACACAGAGGCGCGCGTGGGAACACGCACGCCGCCTCTCGGACCTGGTGCTGAACGGATGGCGGGCAGGCCCACAAAGCCCGCCACCCCCAGGTCAAACCTCAGGGTGGCTGGAGGTCATCTCGCGCCCTCCGGCGCCCGGTTCTGCGGTTGGGGAGAGGGTTTAAACGCTCCCTCTCCCGCTCCGCCACCTCCTTGATGGAAATCACTTCCTCAGAAAAGGAGGCGACGGCGTTCCACGACCTCTCACTCCGGACCATAGACTCAACTACGGCCGGGAGCGAGAGGTTAACCGATCCGACTGCCGCGATCAATTCACGGCGCTGCGATGCCCAGGCGGGGCAAATCGCCAAAGTGTGCAGCGCCGTGTCCTCAACAACGTCGCGGCAGTCGCCGCAGTGATGACAACCGGGCGTCTCTTGCCGGCGTATACGACACAGGAACCGGCCAAAACAACCGTGGCCAGTCAGAACCTGTGTCAGCCGGAAGGTGAGGGCGCCATGCCGCCTCTCCAGCCACTCCTCAAACACGGGACTTACCGCCACGATCGTGGCGTGCCCGGCACTGGGGTGCACAAGTCGTTCCTTCCAATTCGCCACTAGGACCTGGCGGAGCTCGGACCTTACCGCGTTTATTGCGGCAAGACCCGGTCCTTCGCCCCGAGCTAGCGCCTCCTGGCGCCAACGATAGAGCGTTGCCAGGAGCGCCGCTTCCAGGTCCCATGGCATCGATCCGGCGAGGAGGCTCGCAGCCTCGAACGAGATCGTACGGTATCCTCTAATCAACCTGACGGCCATGGCGCGCTGTAGAGCACGAAGCGCCGAGATGTTGCGGGCCATCAGGTTGTCCGCCCAGACTGGGGCCCCATATAGGGCCATGGACCGCACGACCCCCTCGTAGAGCCTCCGGCAGGAGGTATTTGGCCCCCCAAGGTTGGGCAGTAGGCGCGAAAGCGCGCCTGTAGCGCCCCGAAGAATGGGGGCCAAACGACGGAAGTGGGCTATAAAGTCCCATCGGCTGTCGAGCAAGAGACCCAAGTACTTAAGGGTTGGCTCGACGCCGATGCGGACCCCTCCTAATGATATTTATGATACTGAGACAAGCTCAAGATTCGCCATGATTAAAAAAAAAAAAAAAAAAAAAAAAAAACGGATTCTAAGGGCTGATTCTTATCAAAATGTAAACAATTTTTGTCATAAATTGTCCTCAGAATTGTAAAAATACGTATATTTTACACAGTTTATTTTATATGTAAAATAAAAGTTACTCAAACATCAGTATAAATGTATTATCAATTTATTAAAGATCAATATACTGCGGTAAAGTCATGAATGTAGTTTAATTTGCGTAACATTCACATAAATGTTACACAGGTTTGTTAACTAAATAATTGGACATAAATTGGGTTCTTATTCGACATTTTCACGTATTTAAAATGGTGTTTAGCAACTTATAACAACTATATTATGTATAATCTAAGTCTGACTGTATGGATGGCTTAGTGGTTTAAGAGGTCGTCTCACCACTGGCAATGCGCCGGATGTTGTGGGTCTACAAGGGCACCGTCCCCATCCCCACCCTGTTATGGAAAATTTCGTATCAGATTTGTCAGTGTTATTGGGCTTTTTGGTTTCTAAATCGAACTCGAGACCTATCGCACGGCAGTCGTATTCTCTACCTGTATTGCGCCACCGATGCAATTTATTACCAACAGTAGTAATACATATTTCTTCCGCTTAACAAAGGACCTCCCTCGAGTACCGTTCAAGCCCAATTAACCATCAAAGGGAAAAACTATTTCATTAATATGTGAACCCTTCAAACCCGTAACTCTCCCCTAACTTAATATAAAAGTCGGTAATTCGTTTCCCGAACGCCGGGCACCTTTAATTAGTGAAGTAACTTAGTGGTGAGATTGCGCTGGTTTGCGGTCAGTCTCGGATACCATTACTGAGTGGTATATATAATATATAGTGCTACTGGTAGAGACAGCACGCATGACTGGCATGGCGTGCTAGTTTAGGTGGTCGATTCGCCGTTGGAGCAGGAGTTCGATCCCCACGGGACAAACAACGTACGAGAGAATAAAAATACATTGAATTTGATTAAGAATGAAGTTTATTGTATTACACTCATACATTTTTATGGTTTGTGTCCTAACTAATATTATAAATGCGAATGTGAGTTTGTTTGTTACGCTTTCACAACTTTACTACTCTACCGATCATCGTTAAATTTTGCTTTGACAATGTTGTCAGGGGTACAGAAAAGGACATACCTTTTATTCAGAAAAATATTACTATTCCCGAGGGATAGAAATTGATTAACAAAATATACATTAAAGCGAGCGAAACCACGATCAAAACCTAGAAATTTTATAATTAGTCAAATTAATGATGTTAAGTAATAAATATAAGTATGTAAGAACAGGTATAATTTCAACAAAAGTTGTTTTTGGTTTTTGAGATAAATTATTTATGTTAATACATAAAAAAGATTCAAGCCAAAGAACATTCAATGTATTTGATTTTGAAGGTTGTTGTAACTTTTTAGTCACAATTACGCATCACTACCCAAAATGGCGACTCAACACAAATAAATAACGCGTATGAAATAACACAGATGTTCACCGAAAACACTCAATTGCAAACAATAAACATATTACCTTCCATTTTCTATTGTTAATAACTCAGTGTCCCCTAACTTTTAAACATAACAGATTGCTTTTTATTATTTTGTCGTTGTGTTAAATCCATGCGTTTTTACTGTCGCATCGAGACAATCGCAGCGCGATACATCAACGCCAGTTTACGGGGCCCATCGCTCATTTTATGGCCACACCCGAATTCGTGTACATTCACAAGCAAGTTTGCTGTAAAATATGTATTTAAAAAGGCTTTTGTAAAAATTTTGTTTAACTTTTTTAAAAGACTACGTTATAATGAAGTTGTATCTTGAATAACGGATATATGGACGACTGAGGCAGCCGACTAACAGAGGCTAGCATCCTGAGGTGAACAGACAACCTGCCTATATGTAAAAGGAATTACGGATAAGATCGGAACGGTGTTAAAGAAATATTCCATTAACACTATTTATACACCGAGGGCCAAAGTAACCAGCATGGTGGGCACACCAAAAGACGTTTTGCTTTTACAAACGCCAGGTGTCTACAAAATAAATTACAGCTGCGGGAGTTCCTACATAGGCCAAACCAAGCGTACTATTGCTAAGAGGGTCAAAGAACACATCGCCGCTGTAAAAAACCGGCAGACCAGCAAATCAGCGATTGCAGAACATATACTGGAATCGGGTACTCCACCGATCGCCACTTTAATCGAAGAGTAGTGCGAGAAGATATTGAAATCAAAAAACATAGAAAATTATATTCCAATGGAAGATGGTTTCAAATTATCCGCGACGTGGAATCCCGTGATTAATCATACGCAACTTCGCTGTTTTGCACAGCCAGGTAATTCACAGAATACAGACACGATGGCTAGCATACGTAATAGGGATACCGTGAATGTAGTTTGTGACGGTACATGGACAAACAAAAGTATGCCAAAAGTGAGGGTTAATCAAGACTCTTCTGCCTCACAAACGGAGATATAACATCGCAGCACCAGTCAGCTTGTGACCACGTCCGGTGTAACCTGGTCGAAACGTCAAGCATAAAAAAGGTAAACATTATGCATGATCGCGTTAATACCCGTTACGTATTATATTTATTATCTATGAAGAAAAATATTGATACGATTAATATCACACCCCAGACATCACGGAAGTGCTGGAATAATAAAATTATGGCTGGGAGAACATATCGTGATCGTATATTTGATATAAATCGCTCAGATGATAAGTTTAATTTTTATTACATGTTCATATTTTTCAGTTAGTAAAAGCATTCTAAAATGTTGCTTCGTTTATTAATTTCTTAGTAAGATAGGTTAGGCTATTGTCTACCAAGCTATCGCTGAAGTAGTTTGATTGCCCAATCCACTCACTATTCAGGGAAGCGAGTTGGCACAGTTGTAGCTTTAGTCGGTAGGTTCCCGGGTAAGCCCGTGATACCCTCTTTTTCCACAGAAAGGTACAAGCATTTCTCAATTAAAAAAGGTTAGCAAGCAAGACTGGTCTACACACAACTTAAAGATCATTGTATAGGAGAGATAGAGGACATTCATTTTCTTCGCTGTAAAATCGTTGAATAACTTATTTATTTTAACAATTCACATGTTAAGGTAGAAATTCAATTATAAACGAGAAAAAAGCAGCCCATTACATGTATTTTCCTGCTTTATAGTTGAGTTTTATATCTATACGATAAATACGAAATACAGAGGGGGTTTTGCACCTTGTACGGACAGTTTTATGCGGTTTTCTCTCTATCACATACAGGAAACAAAAAAAAACAAATAACAGTAGCCGATCAGGAAACCAAACTAAGGACTTAGCTATCCCAAAAACTCCTTCCCAGGAATCGAACCCAAGACTTCACTGGCAGCAGTCTCATACACTACCGCGCCACCGAGGCAGGGATACATTCAATTCGTCCGCTTTTGTACTTGACTGTCCACAATCGTATGTCACGATAAACAGAAGGTATTTCAGGAATTGCCCGGGTATTGTCCGAATTGACCGGCCGCGGAATTTATTACACGTATGCATTTTACGATCTGTACAGAATTGGGGAAGGATTTTAGTATAAGTAATTATCCCTATGGGATGTTAAGAGGGTATAATGATCAAGAAATGTTTGAGGATATAATGAAGATTAAATGCGTGTGTAAATAGTTTTATTATATAATTAATGAGGCCTTGGTGGTGCATTGAATAAATGTGACTACTGTGCCTGAGGTCTCAGGTTCGATTCCAAGTTTTGGCAAAAGTGGTGTACAAAATTATACTGATTTTATCGCGTTGTTTATTATTTATAAAACACTATTATAACATAATTTTAAAACTTTAAACTACTTTTGTTAAGCAGTTTTACTAGTTAGTATTAACTTCTATTTAAGCTATTTAAATTATACAACTATTTAGATTTAATTTTACACTTTCCCCGACATTTCGGTTACTTTTCAGCAGCCATGTTCACGGGGAGACTAAGATGGTGGTTGTCTCAATGTTCTAAGTGTAGTTATTTTCAAAGTAGGTACCTAATTTAACAGGGAACATAATTTAATTTAATTGGGGCTTCTATTTACGCAGAATGAGCTCAAAGTATCATGAAGTCTGGCTGTGTTTTGCTTCTTCTTGGGTTTGATTATCTGAATTACTGGATCCCAAGCTGGTGGTACATTCCAACCATCTTCTCTATCGAAATTAGGATGTTTTTTAATTTCAATAGCCTCGCGAGGCTTCCTTGGTAGGAATCGGTGTTATTATGCGGGTAACTGTGGTTTGTCAAATCTCAGGTAGTGGTTGGTCCCCTGTTGTATATGTTCACACACAGCAGACTTCAACAAGCGTTTGTGTTTTATGTCAGCTATGTGTTCTTTTATGCGGGTGCCTATACTTCTCTTAGTTTGACCAATGTATGAGAGTCCGCAGTCACATTCTATTTCATAGACCACTGCATCTTGTAAAGGTAGTTGCACTTGACGGATGGTAAAAATTGACTTATCTTCGTTGGCGGCTTGAAGTATGTGTTGACTGAATCTCGCTTCAAGATGTAGCCAATCTTGTCAGAGACATTACATATGGTAGTATGGCAGGCTGGCGCTCGACTGTGGCTGGCTTTTCTCGGGATCTGTGACAGCGGCGCGGCTGTTGGAGGGCTCGGCGTCCAGGTGTTTCTTGTCACAGATACCGTGGGCTCTCTAAAACAAAGACATTCCTACGGTAGCTAACTGTTTAGGATAGTGGTGAGATTCGCCGTTTAAGTACTTCCACACAAATAAATCTAATTTCGGTCTGTTTATCCGATTTAATCTGTAAGAGTAAGTAGCACCATATTTCAGACAAAATGAGGATATTGTTATTAAATTTAAATTCAATTATTCGATTAAGTTAGTCAAAAATATGACTTGTTTAAAGTAAGGTAGGTGCCCGACAGACAAAATCGTCCCTCCTCCATAACATGGGTCCTTACAAAACTGGTAGAAAATTGTGTGCGTATAACTCTGTCTACACCATAAGCAAATTAGTGGACACGAGTGACCCATGAATTGAACTCGGGACCACGTCATGTCACGCAGACATAAGTGTATAATCATAAAACTTCTGTAGTGTTGATTGATATATTTGGGATCCAAAGTAACCTATGGTCTAAAATATCTATGTCAAAAAATCGTATGAATCCAAATAAAAATCGTAAGATTTACAAAGCAACAAACACACTTACGCATTAAAAATATAAATATAGAAGAACGCGACCCGCCCCGGCTTTGCACGGGTAAAACAAAACCTTAACAAATTATACACCTAAACCTTCCTCATGAATCACTCTGTCTATTGGTGAAAACCGCATGAAAAGCCGTTCAGTAATTTTTGAGTATATCGCGAACAGACAGACAGACAGACGCGGCGAGGGACATTGTTTTATATGTAGTGATAACTGGCGAAGCAATGGTTGTAAACATTGCGCCACCCATGCGTTTATAATATTAATAGATTATTTATTTATTAATTACAGTGGTAAAACATGAATAGAGTCCGTAAACTAATTAATATAGGTAATATAATATGCCAAAAATATGTACTTATCCATATAATAAATGTCGATATGGTCACCGTTTCCTCCACAGCTGCGGGTAACCGATCAAATGTGTCTGCTCTTTTCTGTTTGTCGCTCGAAATTGATTGTTGATGTATTACTACCCACCCATTTAGTAATTATACGATTCGTCGCTTTAGATATTTGATGATAGCTCACGTAGGGTTAAAGGTTACGTCTATATAACTTGTGTAACGCAGCTTTATACACAGGTATAAAACTGCGATACACAAGTAACTTATTGCTTAACACTACATAAATACAGATTTACAGGAAAACAATGATAATATTCGGGAAATGAATCAGACATTATCAACAATGAAGCCATATTAGTATGTATATGGATTATCTTTCTCGCTTTACAAAGTTATGGCAAGAATGAGTTAGAATAATATACATTGGTATATTTAGCATGCAAAATTAAAAAGACATTAATCATTTATATGACAAAAAAAGAGAAATGTTAAAGCAAAAAAATATAATGACCATATTTTCTCACAATTCACAAATCAATTTGAACATTTGTTTCAATCAATTTTTGGATTATACGAAGTCGAGCTTAACTCAAATTGATTGAATAAACAATCAATCATCATCTCTGTGACCATCGTTTACTTGAAAATAACTAGCAGTTATCTAAAAGACGTACACTGCCGGTCAAAAGTTTGAGACCACCTACATCAAAGTTGCAAATGGATGTAAAACTCAAAATAAAAAGCTAAACATGAAAGGATTTATTGTGATATTTATTAAGTATGGCAAATGCAATTAAATATAAATAAAAAATATTAAATATTTCGACAATTTAACTTAAAATATATGTTGACAAGCTAAACAGCTTTTTCATCAAAAAACCCTCCCTTGCATTGAATCACTTTGTTGACAAGTCTTGGCATGCGGGCAATCAATTTGTCGATTGTTTCTTGTGAAATATTGTTCCAGCTTTCTTGCAATGCTCTCCACAAATCTTCTTGTGAGCTGGGACAACAACTGCGCACGTTTCTGTCCAGCTCTTCCCACAAAAGTTCTATAGGGTTAAGGTCGGGGCTCTGAGCGGGCCACACCATGTTTTTTAACACCCCTTCTGCTTCTTTTGTATCCAAATAACCCCGGCATAATTTGGAGCTGTGTTTAGGGTCGTTGTCTTGTTGGAAAATAAAGCCATCTCCAACTAGCCGAAGTCCCGATGGTACAGCATTACACTCCAATATTGCTTTGTACTGCTCCTTTTTCATAATTCCTTCGATTGTACCAAATCTCCAGTTCCACGGCTCGAGAAACAACCCCAAACCATAACGGAACCACCGCCATGCTTCA
Organism: Catocala nupta; assembly: GCA_963675205.1. NCBI lineage: Eukaryota > Metazoa > Arthropoda > Insecta > Lepidoptera > Erebidae > Catocala > Catocala nupta. Next base: position 11,082,441 of record OY776099.1, read on the forward strand.
CTGTGGGCAGGACACAGTCTGGCATCATCTTTTCCTCGGCACTCCGCCGAACAAAAACACGTCTTTTGCTCCCAAACACTTCAAATTTGGACTCATCTGTCCAAAGAACTCTTTTGAAGTCTTCTTCACTCCAGTCTCGATGGGTAAGGGCCCACTGCATTCTCTTCTTTTTGTTTTGTGGCCTTAAGAGAGGTTTTCGCACTGCTACGCGACCAAATAACTTAGCGTCTCTTAGTCTTCTTTTCACTGTGGTCAATGACACAGGTGTAGACCGGGATTTGTTCACTTCAGCGCGGATTTCTGGTGCTGTCAGGCGTCTATTCCGCTTGCTTGTTACCACGATGAACTTATCCTCGCTAGAAGTGGTAGCTCTCGGCCTTCCCGACCGCGAACGATCTTGATTATTGCCAGTCTCCTTGTATCGGGTTATTGTGTTATGAACACAAGTCTTCGACAACTTGAGCTGAGTAGCAATCGCACGTTCAGATTTGCTTTCGTTGTGTAAAGCAATGATGACAGCACGAGTTTCACCGCTAATTTGGCGTACTTTTCCCATAATGAGATGTCTTCACTGTAAGAACGACGAGCTCGGACTAACCAAGATTAAGAAATATTTACTCCATGGAAACTCAGGTGTTCACAGTGTTTTAGGAAGTTAAAATTTCCTAAAATTCTGTTAACACAAAACAAAGCCCAAATAATGAATAATAGTCAGGTAACAATAATATTACAATGACTTTAGCGCGCGGTCCGCACGCGACGCCCATTGATGTTTCTAGACAAAAGACCTTTGTACGATGATTACATAAAAATAAATAGAAATAATGTCTTCGAAAAATAGTTAAATATCCATTGTATATGCAGGTGTTCAAATTAATTGTTTATCATATGTATTTTTAACAAATTTTATTGTGAAACAATATTTTAACTTGTGGTCTCAAACTTTTGGCCGGTAGGGTATATGATAATCATATTTATTTAAACATATATACCTAACATTATACCGCCTCGTAATTTAGACATCGTTCAACAAAAAGCGCGTAATCGTCACAGAATGAAGGTCTGAATATTAATGCCGACGCGGTATAATCGTAATATTTCAAAATGCGGACTAACCTTGTGTTACAGGCTTCTTTCAAACAATCAGATAATGTAAGGTCCATCTAGCCCTCTTTGTGTCAACATCTGTCCAATCGAAAAGAACCAGATGAATTGTATAAAACCAAAAATATGATCTTATTGAAACATATTTTCATCCGATATATCGATTTAAACATCGTTACACACATCGTGAGTAATCACACAAAAAAGAACCAACATATATTTTCAAAATAGGAACAACTTTAAAGCTGTGATTAATAATACCGACGAGTATTGATCGTAATATTAAAATATCGAAATTATCCTCGCGTCACGTGGAACTTGACAAACAAATAAACAACGGAAACAACGAACATTTACATAAAAGTACCTCTTTCTAGCCTTTTGTGGATTGATATCTGTGAGTCTCTATTTACTGTCCACTCGAAAAGAACTAGATTTGTTCTAAATACCCAAAAATATTGTCTTAACCAAATATATAGGTACGAGCAGGTATAACACTATAACTGCTAGCAATTTGAAAATCGATTCAAACATCGTTACACACTTCGCGAGTAATCACACAAAAAATACCCATAATTTATTTTCAAAATCCAAAATCGGAACAACTTTATTAGAGGTGTGACAATAACATCGACGCGACTCGATCGTAATATTTCATAATCGATTTGGATTCCTTTAAATCGGGCTCGATTACAGGTAGTTTCGGATTGTAATTTAAATAAATAAGGGCTGGCCGGGACCCGGTCATAAATTTACGTCCAATATAATGGGTGTCTTACTACTGTAATCATCGATTTCGATGGAATAACTTACTTCAACTTTGTAAGGGTTATCTTATGTTAATAACGTTAGGATTTAGTTCAGTAAAGTTAAGTATCTCTTAAATATGGCGGCAATCTGTTGAGCTGTTTAGTGTGGCGTGTATTTAAGGTGTTTTTTTGGACAGCCTGGTTAGTCTTGTGGCATATGGTTTTTGAAAGCATTGCAAGCGATTCTTGAGTTCAATTTTTTCATGTCATGAGTTAAATTTTTTGGCTAGGAGAAGTTCTTAATAAAATATTTTTGAACACAAATATACTTCATTTGTGTTTAACAATGTTTTCTAAGTGGGTGGCTACACTTTAATTAGATAACTGAAACGCGGTCGAGCACAACAAGTGTAGAAGGATTATACATATGTACATATTTAAACACATGAGACTATTCTCGCGCCTAAATCTGCACGTTAAAGAGGGCGAGTGTTGGCGAGGACTTCTCGTTGAAAATCCCAATAACTCTATCCCACACGTGAATTGGATACAAGACCTTATGCACAGCAATCGCTCACATAATTCATTTACTAAAATAATTTTAATATTCTATCGAGTTTAATTCGAGTTCCAATAGTACCTAACCACCCTACAGCATACCGTTTTATATAATAATTTCCCCATAAACTACTGCCGACAGGGCCCATCATGGTGAAAGTCGTCTCATAGCATTTATTACTAGATGGTGCTCCGATAAACCCCTTAGATTTTATGGGAAGCGATGATGGGGTTTCAAGACGTGGTTTGATGGTTCCACTGTAAAAGATTTGATTTAATTTTTATTGCTTTGTAATTTAGTACAACAATACCTTTTCTAAATGAGATATTTAAATTAATATTATAAATCAAAAAAGTTGTCACAGTATAATTAAAATGTATAATATAGGCAATATTTGACGCTTGCCGACCTACACGAAGATTATATACCAAATAAATTAATATAACAGTACATACAAATAGAATATCACCATTGTATATAAACTGTCCCACTCCTGAGCACGGGCCTCTTCTCAGTGTGAAAAGGATAAGCCCATATTCCACTACGCTGGCACAGTGCGGGTTAACAGACGTCGCATATCTTCTGAAGTATAGCGAACTGTCAGACATATATATATGTATTTTTGATAATTTTTTGTCTATGTAGCAGAGGACTTTACAAACGTTCAAACAACGAACATAAAGAACATGCAGACTCGGGACAACCATTTGTGGATCACACAATTTTCCCCACAGGGATCGAACCCACAATACTCAGTGCGGCGGCAGTAGCGAGGTTACCACTTAAAATACTACGCCATCCGTGCAGTCAGTTAACATTGTATAAGTATGTATAGTTGTACAGTAATGTAACGTTACCCTAACAATTTTCTAAGAAAATCTTAAGCTGAACCGACGAATAAACTTTAATTACGTAAGACAATACATTTTGTCAGTGTATAATCGTAAATCCGTAACCAGCCTAATGCCGTAGGAGGCATCTTAACCAAATTTTACGGTCTGTTGCCACTATAAAGTAAAATATAAAACGCTAAAGTAAATAAAATCATTATTTAAATACACAAAGTAACAAAAAAAGTAATTTTCGTATAAAGGAGCCCCTACACTGTCGGTTGCGGCCTCACTGCAGTGGCCGCATGGTTTTATGGCCGAATTATGTTTAATGTTCTTGTTCGGCCTCAAAAAATGGGTTTATGTGGCTTTATGTTTTCAAATGTTATATAAGACTGGGTATACTGTATTGATTTTGAAGTTGTAATGATTCCTGTAATAATTTTAAATGTGGGTACATCGAGGTTAGACCGCAAAAACTAAAAACAATCTAATCTAATTAAACTTAGTAAACGTAGATCTGACCGGCTAATTACATATACAGCGCTAGAGCTAATCATATTCATATGCAGTCATATAATATAGATAAGTGCTAATGTTTACGTATTTAAAAAAAAATGTGTATGATCTAACCATCTTTAGTCTGTAACTATAACTATTAGTTTTCAGAGTAATTGCGCCGTGGCACAGCAATAGTGAGTCTCTAGTGCTCAGCAGTAGTTCACAGATTCAATTCTACGCCTAGCTTTCCAGGATGGGTATGTGTGTTCCTTCGTTAGAATATATATATATGTTATAGGGCCAGTTCCTTTCATAGAAAATGTGCCAAAATTAATTGTATGTAGGTAAACCGACCCGTTACTTAAATATAGAAACTGGGCCACATACTTCAGTGTATAAGGCATCTTAGTTCGAAGTACGAGAACGCTCTCGACAGGTATTAGGGTGAGTTGTGTGAGATGAACAGGTTTTACTACGAAAAGGACCAAAATGTTTTAATTTCGTATTCATGTGTAAGTGTGACTAGGCAAGAATGTGATACTCAATGTATTTTATAGAGACACCGATTCTTATAAACTAAACAATGATTCCATGTTATATTCCTTATGAAAATGCATACTTATGTCTTATTTAAGACTCAAATTAGTCCAACAGATATTTTTATATATGAGATATTAAATAATGTACTCTATAAGGTCGCCAATATAAATAGATACTTACACGATATACATACATATACATATTTTGACTGCATAATTTCCTCCAGAACAAATTTTGGTTACGACGGCCAATCTTAACGGAGACTGGCCATCGGCGCAGGAGATATTATAGTGCACAAAAGTGTGCGCAAGCACAAGTGCACTCTCTGTTTCCTAATTCTCATCATCCGATGGGACGAATATTTCGACACGACCGGAGAGGGATCAGGCGCAGGACCAACGGCTTTACGTGCTTTCCGAGGCACGGGGGTGTCTAACACCGCGAACTTCCTGACTCCGGGCTCGAATTGAGATTTCTTAACAGAAAACCCAATAACTTTTTGTTGGCCCGACCCGAGATTCGAACCCGAGACCTCATGCACAGCAGTCGCATTCACTACCGCTGCATAAATAGTTAAGCGGCTTAAGTAGTCACCGCGGCTTGAGTTACTTTTCGAGACATGGCGGTGTGTAATACCGCCAACTTCTTAGCTCAGTAGCAGCTACTGAGAATTCTGTCAAAAACCTAGTAACTCATCGTTGACGGAATTCCAACCCAAATCATGATGCACAACAGTCGCTATGCCACCGAGAAAGTCAGAAGTAACAAAAGCAATAGCATTACAGCTAGGTTAAAATAATATAAGACTAAATATTTCAAGTATACTAAATCGCCGTATCGAGTGTCAGCAATATTTATGATAGCCGGGTACTACTAAATTATTGTGAAAGGTAATAATATAAACAAATAATGAGACACTTCAGATTTCATATAGTTTAACGACGGCAGTGTCTATTTAATTATATTTATTATATCATTGACCTGTACAGCCCTTCTATTTATTGTAAGTATAACAAATTATTATAGACAAGTTTATATAGAGATATACCTATTTCCAGATTTGTATTGCAACTTAAAAATTCCGAGCAGAATATTCCAATATTATTTACCCCTTTTTAACTTATTTTATATATGGATTTTATCATTATCTTTTTCAAATCTATTAAACTTACGATTTTAAGAAAGAATGTACAATTATTGAAATTTCAGATATAAATAAAAACCTATTGAGTCTGGCTGTCGGATTTTGGATTTCTGAGTTGGTATATATTTTAAGTTAATTAAGAATTTCTTCATACGGTTTCCATCGCTGTTTGTTTTAACCAATTGAGTCACAGTGGAACACCGCCAGCGGTCAATAGGTTCTTAATTATGTTATTATGTGCCATTCCACCACCTGACAGGTTAGATTATAATTTCAGTATTTTACGATTAAAACCTGGCTCGTCAGTAGACTCGTTGTCAAGCAGCACTACATTATACATTTAATTCTACTTCTACAATCTGTCTCTTTATTAATAATATCTTTGAATTTAGCACAACCAACGGCCATCATTCAAAACGCATTCTTATTAACGAATTCAATTGTGTAGCTGGCTCGAGTCGTGTGCACAGCATGCCCTTCAAGACTGCGATAAACATGTATTGTTATTATCAAATTTAATATGAACATATTTTATATCGTGTCGCAAGCAGAATAGTACGAGTATATCTTAGGATTTGTAGGACAGACTGCGGGCTTATCTTGGTAGCGCTAAAGCAGTGTACGACTGCTGTGCTTAAGGACTGTCGGAATTATTGGCCCTTTTTGTTAAGAGATTCTCAGTAGCAGCACTGAGTCTTGAACTGTGTCAGGTAGACCGCTAACGATTTCTTCTAACATTGCTGGGGAAATGTGGATTTATTAAACATCTGCCACCCATCAGGGATGGACGTATGATACGATGGGTCTTTAACTTTTTTATTCTGTCGTTGTAATTATAACTGATTCTGGGTGATTTGAGGACTGGTGTTTTAGTGGCATAAGATTGTGCTTAAATTTCTATGGGATCCTGGTTATAATTCCTAAGTGTTATTGGGTATTGTTATTCGTCATAGTTACCTTCGTTGCTAATTATTTGGTAATAATACAAATCAGCCGACTTGCCCAGAGAAGTACCAACCTCTTACAGGCAATATGCGCAATAGTAGTAAAACTATTGCGGCGATTCGCACGGTTAGTAAGAAATATAGACGTTCATATACCCCATTCTATTTATGTCCATAACCCCTACCATTCCTTTCTTCTCATCCAGTCTTTAATTCCCTTTTGCCAACCTAAACATGAAAAAGTGCCTCCCTGAAAAATTTATATTGAAATGTGTAGTATGTGTAATATAAATTGAAATTAAACACTTTATACGGATTTTGTCGCGTTTTTTATTTTACTTTATAACACTGTTATTACATATATTTTTCCTACCAAGGATGCTTCGCGAGGCTATTGAAATTAAAAAACATCCTAATTTCAATAGAGAGGATGGTTGGAATGTACCACCAGCTTGGGATCCAGTCATTCAAATAGTCAAACCCAAGAAGAAGCAAAACACAGCTAGACTTCATGATACTTTGAGCTCATTCTGCGTAAATAGGAACACCAAAGATTAAATTATGTTCGGGTACTTTGAAATAACTAGGTACACTTGAGATCGTTGGGATAACTACCATCTTAGTCTCCCCGTGAACATGGCTGCTGTAAAGCAACCGAAACGTCGGGGCAAAGTGTAAACTCACATATAAATAGTTTTAATTAAAAATATATACGAGTAGCTTAAATAGTAGTAAAGTTCAATAATAGTAGAGTTAGAGTTTTTCAAAATTATGTAATAACATATAAAGTAAAATAAACAACGCGACAAAATCCGTATAAAGTGTTTAATTTCAATGTATAACATTCGCGTAAACATAAGACAATATTATGTGTAACATAACTCAGCCTGACCATTAAAAATGTGTATTTACGTTTGGTCATTCAGATGTTTGTATGACAATCACGTTTAAACCGTTAAACGGATTTGGATGAAACTTGGTACATATCCCAGGAAAACATGTCTGATAAACTATATCGTAACATGATAAATTCACGGAATCATCATGACGGGCGTTCGATTTATCGATCCTAAAGAAGAAATATTTGATTTTTTGTTCGTTTGTTTGAAAGGACTTAATTCAAAATTTACAGAACTGATTTTAAAAATTCTTTCTCCGTTTGAAAGCTATATATTATCACAATGTAACATAAGCAATTTTTTTAAAAGAACTATCCCTAACATAACCTCTCCTATTTACGCGAGCGAAGCCGCGGGCAATAATAATAATAATATTTATTTGTCAGAATAATGTTACAATGGATCTTAAATTTATTACAATGTTCAAATTATTCTACCGTTTTCGGCGTACAAATACTTATAGACTACGGATTATATAAATGTCAGTTTCATAAAATAAAAAAATAAAAAAATGTCCAATTATAATAACATAAATTGAAATTGAATTTGTAAAATTGTAATATAAACAGAATGTAACGTCAATCTTTATAATTGAGAAAATCGTTCACTGAATAAAAACATTTGTCCAAGAGCCATGAAAACATTCCACTTTTAAATTTATTATATGTTAATATTCTCAATTCTGTCGGTAGTTTATTATAAATTTTGATTGCCATGCAATATACATTTCTGCTATATAAATGTAATCTCTGACAAGGTACCTGTAACTTTCCAGGATTTCTCTTATGTAGCCGTGCTGATATGTGCTCGTTCAATGGGAACAAGTAAGAGTATTTTTTCACAAATAAGCAAATTTCAAAAATATATAAACATGGAAGTGGCAGAATTTTTAATTCTTTGAATAAAGGAGTACAAGGATCCCAATATTCTGCTCCACTTATGGCTCTAACACATTTTTTTTGCGTAATAAATGCTCTATTTATGTCAACAGAATTCCCCCAAATTGTCAATCCATAGCGTAATACAGATGAAACATATCCATGATAAGCACTTTTGGCAGTTTTTTTATCAGATACTAATCTTAGCTTTCTGAGAGCAAATACAAATTTATCAAGCTTAGTACAAACTCTGTCAACATGTTCTTTCCAATTCAATTTGTTGTCAATAACTATGCCTAGAAATAAAGTTGATTGTACAGGTGGTAGAACAGAATTGTGGTGTCGTATTATTGTCGGAATGAATGTCGAGTTATGAGTTTGAAAGTGAACTAATTTAGTTTTATCAATATTAACTTGTAGATTATTGTCCTCTAACCATTTTATTGTTCTTGTTAATTCACTGTTTATGTTACTTTCTAAGTCCATTTTGTTTAAACATTTTATTGTCAAAGTTGTGTCGTCAGCAAATTGTATACATTCATGATTTAATACATTCCTAAGGTCATTTATATATAAGATAAATAATAATGGCCCTAGTACGCTTCCTTGTGGGACGCCTCTATTGTTATCTTTTTTGTCCAAACTATATGTCACCCTAACATTATTTTCAATTTTTGTTATTACAGTCCTCTGTTTGCGATTAGATAAATAACTTTCGAGCCAATCATGTGCTTTACCCCTTATGCCATATTTGTCTAGTTTGTATAATAGCCGTTTATGTGATACAAAATCAAAGGCTTTACTCATGTCTAAAAATATTGACGTTACGGCCATTTTATTATTTAGCGCCTCAGTAACTGATTTTACTAAAGAAAAGCAAGCTAAGGAAGTTGAGCATTTTTTTCTAAATCCAAATTGGCTATCTACGATGACATTATATTTATTTGTAAAGCTAGATATTTTATAAGGCATTACTTTTTCGAAATTTTTTGCAAATATTGGTATTAACGTAATAGGTCTGTAGTTATTCATTAAAGCATGATTACCTTTTTTAAATAATGGTTTTACTATAGATTCTTTTAATCTAGAAGGGAAAGTACCTTCTACAAATGAAAGATTAATTATGTGGCTGAGTACAGGAGATATATTTTCTGCACTTAATTTAATTATTTTTGTCGTTACCTCGTCATATCCTGTAGAATTTGTATCATTTAATGATTTAATTGTTTTTATAAGGTCAATATTATTTATTGGAGTCAAAAATAAGCTATCTAAATTATTGTCAATGTCAATATTATTTAAGTCAATATTTTTATTTGTATGTGTTAGGTCGATGAAATAATTATTAAAATGGTTGCAAATGTCATATGGATCTTCAACTATTTTGTTTAATATAGATAATTCTTTGATTTCTTTACTCGTAGTTTGATTGTTTAAATTATTTTTAATAATAGACCATGTGGCTTTACATTTATTTTTAGAGTTATAAAAATAAGTATTGTTGTTTATTCGTTGGGAGTTAGCAATGCACTTTTTTAAGATTTTCGTGTACTTTAAATATATTTTCTTATTGTAATTTTTACTTATGGCATCATGTTGATACGAATAATATAAAGCTCTCTTTTTAATGCATGATATTCTTAAACCTTTGCTAATCCATTTATTTTTTATTAATTTATTGCTCTTTTTTATTCGTATTTCAGGTAAACATAGATTGTAGAAAAGAGTAAATAATTCATGAAATTCATCAAAAGCTTTGTTACAGTCTGTTTCTTGATAGACTTCGTTAAAACTTAAAGCGGATAGACATTGTTGAAATTTCCCGATATTCATCTCATTATAGTCTCTTTTTGTTTCATACCAAAACTTTATTATGTTTGGTTTGATATTACTTCTATGACTGTAGAACGTTAACGTCTGGGCGGTCTCGTGGTCTGAAAGGGCTAAATTATGTATATTACTTTTAAAATCAGTTTTTTGTATATTACTAGCTATTTGGTCTAAGCAAGTATTTTTCCTGGTGGGTATTTTAATATGTGGTTGTATGTTAAAATTATTTAAAATGGATATTAATTGTTTTGAATTTTTGTTATCCTTTATCATATCTATATTCCAATCGCCGCAAATGACTATATGTTTTTTATCGTTATATGTAAGTTTTTGTAATAATAATTCTAGATTTTTAAAAAATATTGATATGTCAGAATCTGGAATTCTATAAACACAAATTATAATTAAATTATAGTATAATATTTCGATGCCACATGCTTCGAAACAGAAGTCAATTATAAATTCAGTAACAATCGATAGTGGTTTGAAGTGTAGTCCTTCTTTTACCAATATACACGTACCACCCCGTTTTTTGTTGCCTCTGGAGTAACTAGCAGCAAGGCTATAATTAGTGAGTATCAGATTACTTTCATGGCCAGATTTTATGAAAGTCTCACTTAAGCAAATAAAATCTATAGCGCCTATATTTTTCGCCAAGTCTAAAATAGTTATCTCAAATATGTCTAATTTATTCAATATTCCAGCTATATTCTGATGTAGTAATATAAATTGTTGTTTGCATCCTGATATGTTATTTCCTTTTCTTTTGAGTGATAATGGCACGAAAAAATGACTGTTGTGTATTTACTGTCGATTTTATCGGACTGCCACGGTCATTTTCCATTGGGTAATTTTTTATATCAACAAGGAGACGTTGGAAAATATTCTTGTATATACTTTGTAATCCGAGTTTATTAATTTTACCACCATTATATGAGAATGTTTCAGAATGTAAGTCGCGGTTAGTATCAACAAAATATGCATAATTATAGTTTTCGATGTCTAAATACAGCAAGTTATTAAATAATTCTACTTTATAATTGTGTTTTAAAGCACCTTGAATATATGTTAGGCAAAAGCTAGTGATTAATGAGTTAAAAGACAGGATGTCATCCCGTATGCGTTAATAGGATTAACGAGGATGAAACCACAGACATAAACTAGTATAAAATAACAACAAATCGCATTAACTTTAATGAACGGTTATCCGGATTTGTGCATGACACGTGCTCACACTACTGAGCTGATAACATTGTTGTGTCTGACACATATTATGCATTTTACCACTGTTTAGTAGGTTCATGTACGATAAAACTATTGTGATGTCAAGTAAAATCATCGGCCCACACACAAACTGACTGTATAATACTGTTTGTTGTGTAAATCGTGGTTTTGCTGGTTCTGTTTTATTTTGCACGCTGTTTGTGTGTGGTTTAGGAGCAAATCAAAATGAATAATGATTTGTATTGATAAACAGAGTGTAATAAAAATGATTCGTATTCTTTTTTCTTCATTGGTGGATAACATATTAAGAAAACCTGCTTGCCAGGTAATTCATGTTCATGTTCTTAAACATTTTGTTATACATATTTATATGTTTAATAAAATTTTGCCCGCGGCTTCACTCGCGTAAATGTAGGTTAGGTTAGTAACACTACTTTTATCAGGATGAAAGGTACCTTATGTCCTAACCCTGACTATGTGTATGCGAAATTTCTAGATTATCGATTCAAGAGTTAAAGCGTGAAAGCCTAAAAAACAAACAAACAAACTAACATTCGCATTCATAACATTAGTTAGGATATTATTAGTTAGGACACAGATAATATAATACTATACTAGTACAGATACTCAATCCCATACAAAAATCTTGGACACGCCTAACTCTGGCTATTCTACTTGCTATTTTGGTACCTATCTTTTTACACTAGATGGCAGCATAAAACTAGCGCCACTGCTGCCATCTACCCATAACAAGTACACAACTTCCAAATCCTATTTGATACCAGCTCATAAGAGATGGCGCTGTGACAGTAAAATAGATACTTGACTGTTTAGGTCGGATAGAACATATTATATTATTTAAACGAGCCGATGCGAAATATGCGCAACCTTGAAAATAAAATTTATCTACCTATAGTGTTGTGTGCCAAAATGCGTACGATCACACTTTGGTGATTCTCATTTACTTAGTCGAATATTTGTGAATATATCGTGTTGCTGTCAAAACTTGAATATTTTTCAAAATTTAATATTAATTTTTCGAAATTTAATATAAATTTAATTTGAATATTATTCAAAATATCTATCAAGATTTGAAAATTTGAATATATTTTTTTTTATTTTTTTTATTTTATTTATTAGGTACAGATACAAACATCAGATCAATAATTACATAAAAGAAATGTGACCAAATACAAGTCATAAATCTGGTGTTCAATTACAACTGTACACAGCATTCAGTAGTAACTAACAAGCTTCGTTATTTAATAAAAGGAACAAATACCAGAAACAATAAATACAATTAAACAATGAACTAAGTTTAAGATACTGAGTTTTAAATTTAATACAAGTGCTAAAGATTTAGAGTTGATTGGAAGACAACATTTCTGTACATAAGGCCTTTCTGAAGATATAAAAACTATCATGAGAAATGTCTAATTTAGAACAAACATGATTATATTGTTTACATAATCTAATAAGTGGACTGTTTTGAGATACATTATTATTTCTCCTAGGTATGCTAAACAACTGTGGAGTGCGCACGGATCGTGTTGGTATTTTAAAATGAATTTGATTTATCAGAGTACTATCAATAGAGCCGTTTATAATTTTATATAAAATGCACAGATCGCTCACCCATCTCCTTCTTTGTAGACTCAACAACTGAAACTTTTGAAGTCGGTTTACGTAAATAGGTATTTTACGCCTGAGACCGTATTTCGTGCATAATGCTCTAACGAATCGTTTCTGTACTGCCTCAATTCGGTCTATGTGTGTATTATATATTGGAGCCCATACTGATGAGCAGTACTCAACAATACTTCGCACCAGGCAGCAAAACAGCGTGATCAATGAATCCACTTGCTTAAAAGGCTTTGAGTTACGTAGCACGAAAGATAGCATACGTTGAGCTTTGCTGCAGATATGGTCGTAGTGCTGCCTGAAAGACATAGAAGAGTCAAACATTACCCCTAAATTGCGAACTACCTGTACTCTTTCAAGCGTTGTTCCTTTAATATTATACGCATAGTTTAGTAGTGTCTTGCTTTTTGCAAACGAAATTACTTGGCATTTCTTTATATTAAGTACCATAGCATTGTTATCACACCAGTCTGCAATAATATTAATATCTAATTGTAACAATTCACAGTCGTGGTAGCCAGAAATGCGTCTGAAAATCTTAATATCATCAGCGTAAGCTAGACACTCGCTGTCGATTAGGCTTAGCAAATCGTTTACAAATAAGAGGAACAATAAAGGATAATTTGAGCCTTGAGGCACCCCAGATGGAGCTAAAAAAGGAACAGACTCATATCCACAAAGTGTGACCAATTGCGTCCGGTCGAGCAAATAAGAAGTGAGCCACCTATACAAATCTCCATGTATACCAACATGTTGAGCTTTTGAAAGCAATATAGAATGGTCAACGCGATCGAAAGCTTTAGAAAAGTCGGTATATATTGAGTCCACCTGGGTCTTACTATTAAAAGAATCACATAAATAGGTTGTGTAGTATAGGAGATTGGAAGTAGTCGATCTGCCTGTCATAAATCCGTGTTGTCTCGGACTAAATATGGGCTTAAGGTGGTTATAAAGATGATTATATATGAATCCTTCAAATATTTTAGCAAAACTGTTTAATATACAGATTGGCATGTAGTTCGAAACATCGCTCTTATCACCTGACTTGTATATTGGCGTAACATTGGCAATTTTCCATAAGCTCGGGAATATACCTTCTCTGAGAGATTTGTTATATATGATCCATAGCGGAGTCACAAGGCTACTAGCGCACAGTTTAATAAAGATAGGAGGGATGCCGTCCGAGCCACTACCCTTAGAAATATCTATGGTTTGTAGCTTTTTCAGTAGATCACTTTTTTCTATGTATAAGTTACCAATAGAGTAGTTGAACGATTGAAAGTTGGGACTATATTTAGTAGTGGCGTTTGTGGAGTACTCTGATTTGAAGTAGCTAGAGAAAAGGTTGATTATTTCTTTACCAGTAATACCGACGTTACTACCATAATACATTCGACTGGGAATGTTGTTGGTAACACGTTTATTTTTAGTATAGCGCCAAAAAGCTTTTATGTTGAGCTTAAGGTCATTTTCAGTCCGCTCAATATAGGTCTTGAAGCATTGCCTCATAACTGTCTTGACCCTAGCTCTCAGCATAGAGAATGCATCGTAATCTCTCGGGTTACCATAGCGCTTAAATCGTTTATGTGCTTTATTCTTAGTTTTGAGGAGCTTTATAAGATTCGTAGAGAACCAAGTCGGGTAATTATTAACGGACACTTTAGTTTTAGGGGTGTGTTTTTCAATAATAGAGTAGATTTCGTTGTAGAATAATTGTACAAAATTATCACAATCTAACTCAGTTGCAAATTTCAACCACTCAATTTTTTCTATGTCCTGTTTGCAGCTGTCGAAGTCAGTTTTTCGGTAACATAGTTTATATATGGGATTATGCTTAAGTACGTCGATACTTGTTTTGAAAATGAGTTCGAAAGGCGGGTGATGGATGTCAACGCGACTTATCGGCATTGTTGGTGTTATACTAAATGAGTCTGAATAATCTGTAATAACCAAGTCTAATATTCGGTCATTGTGATTTGCTATATGATTGATTTGACGTATAGTAGAAAATTGGAAAATATCGTTTAAAAAATTAGATTTCTCACAGTTATGGTTTAAGGGGATACCAGTCTCTTTTGACCAGATAATATCACCTAGATTGAAGTCGCCCAAGATACAAGTCGGGTGACTCGATGAGTTATTAAATATATCATTACAGTTAGAAAAATAATCGGAAACAATATTTACTGGTAAATAAACTGGAAGGTAAGCAACACATAGGTTAAGAGTAGGCCGCCCGTTGACTTGTAATTGTACCCATAGATCCTCAATGTATTCCGACATCCAATTATTTTTAATCAACATTTAATATTTTTTTAAATACGCGACTAGTACACCTCCTCCGTGGCTCTTATTATATCGCAATCGAAACTTAGCATCACGATCCCTGCGTATCACACAGTATATGTCGTCAAACAGCTCAGATGAAAATATAGTTTCGTCTAGCCAAGTTTCACACAAGCAAACAATATCAAAATTATTACACAATACATTATTGTAAATATCAATAGCTTTACTCTTCATACCTCGTATATTTTGGTAATAAATTGATAAACCCATTTTACTGAGAAATACTATACACAATAGACTGAAAATATAAATAAATAAACTAATATTAACAAATAAGATCTAGACTGTTTTTATTTGCAATGTGTATATACTTAGCGTCTACTGCTTTCCTGACGTATATTCGCCCGTTCTTCACCCACACAAACTTATATCCGACTTCCTTTGCCTTTTTTCGCGCGGCAGCATGTAGAAATTTGTTGGCTGGAGACAGGTGTTCCGAAACATACACGGGTGCTTTTTCCCCAGCTATTCCCAGCAATGTGGTGTTGAGCTTCTCAGTTGGGTGCGCTTTATTGTATCGGTAGATTGCTGAGTAAAATTCGTCACGACCTTGTATGCTTCTAAACTTGACAATAATAGTTCGCGGCAGTTTACTTTCTTTATTTATCTTAGCCACTCTAGTGCATTTTACTATGTCGTCATCTTTGAGATCATGTCCTGTCACCCGAGAACACTGCTGAACGAGGTTTGTAACATTTTCATTATGGTGCTCAGGTACACCGTGTATCTCCAAGTTGTTTTCTCTTAAATGCTGTTCAAGATTGTTTAAGCGCTCGGACAGTTCGGAAACCGTATTCTTAAGAGTGGTGTTCTCTTTAGATAATAAGGCATTATCTTTAACTAAATTCTCTACCATGGACTTCATATCGTCATGCATTGAGCTCAGGAAATCGAGAGATCGACGAAAATCCGACAGCTCATTTTGGATCGGTGCCAGTTCTTTTTTCAAAGCCTGAGAGATCAATTGTGGTAGCTCAGCTTTAATCACTTTGAGGACTTGATCGCTTACAGCTGTAATAAAGGCGTCGTCTTTATCCTGCAAACCACCACCAGATACCGGGCTCGTTATTTTGTGAGTATGAGCTTGCTTTTGCCGCATGGTGATATTGTCGGATCCTGTCTCTTCGTAACAAACATCATGTACAACATTCTCATCTCCTTTAATGTTCCGAACCGGCGTATTGGTGTTTCCCACCTTGGGCAACTTGCTCTTGCATTCATGACAAGTCCACTTTGTTTTTTGCTCCTTACTCATAGAAATATATGTTTTTCTATCAAATATATTAGCACATAGCAGATCATATATTTTACTGCATTTGCTGCACTTTAAATATTCCCGCCCGTCGATAATATTCCGACAGCCAGCACAAGTTATACTTTTCGATGCCATTTATGACTCCACGCAGTCGACCAGATCAAATAGGTATGCAATCTAATAAAAAAAAAAAAAAATTATAAAGATATCTAAAACGTTTAAAAGTGCACACTATCAAAGTCCCAGTTCAGCCCCGCTGTTAAAAGAGCACACTGACAATGGCCCACAAAGCAGCGAGCGAGCCTCGCACGACGATCCTCGTTGGCGAGAAGGTCGTAAGCGCCGTGTATATCGGGGCGCTTACGCGTTCTAACGGAACGCACTGTTAAAGTTTCGATGTCGGTAGAGTTATTTTATATGCGGTGAGATTGTTCGTATTTTTTAATTTATCGTCACTTATAAACACTTATTTAGCACTGAAAGTTTATGGGATACCACTGCAACTTTATGTGTCCACGAGAGTAGCACTTATAACGAACTTTACTGACTTTTTAGTAACGAAATTCAATATTTATTACGGAGAAGCAACAATATAATGTTACGTGCACAGTACGCGATGATAAATAAATAATAACATTTTATGATCAATTTCTTTTCAATAAAGCATTTTAATTATTCCTCATATTAACATTGGAACTCATAGTGCCATCTATGATAAATTTTTAGAACTGTTTACTTTTTGTTCTTATTGGTACCCCATGGTTAGGATAATAACATAATCAGACCTGTATATAAATTGTCCATCTGCTGGGAACGGGCTTTTCAGTGTGAGAAGGACTAGGACATAGTGCACCACGCTAGCCCAGTGCGTGTTGGCAGATTTAGCACTAAGATGTGTAAAGTCTGTCAAAGAAGACATGTAGGATTCCTCACAATGTTAAGCAAGGGATAATGAATTATTTAATGCGCACATCACTTTGACAAGTCATAGATGCGTGTCTTGGGATCAAACTCGAGACGTCTACAAGGCAGTCCAACGGTTTTCCACTAGGTTATCGCTGGGTATTGAAAATCCACCATGCTAGCTCAGCGCCGGTTGGCCGAATTTAGCTGTCTATCTGCCTACCCTTTCAGAGATATAGGCGTGAGACTATGCATATAATAAATCAGATTCTCAAAGGACATCCACAATCCTAGACGCTCATTCGTCTACATTAACCAGAACTTGACGTAAGAAGCTTAGATGTAGTGCACGCACACACATGTACATTATCTTAAACACCTTCAACTTTCAACGCTAAAAGGCAAAGGGTGATGTCGCCAATTCTCGGCAATCTAATTTTAATGTCAACATAATTTTAGCGTACAGTCACTTTAGTATTTCACAAAGGGAAGAAGACACGCACAGATAAGCTGCCGCTTGTGATTGAAAGTTGACCGGTTTTATTCCTACATAGTTCCAAAATTTAAATGTTATGCACTTGTTGGTGTAGCGAATTCCATCTCTCTCAATCCTTTACCAAATCCCTAATTTTCTATACTTACTTTCCTTCCAGTTAATCACTATAAAGAGAGAAATACCAAGAAGAAAGTATGCAGATCAACTCATTGTACTACCAACAAATTTTACCCATTTAATTATGAAAGGAAAATGCAGCTTACGCTTATCTCCTCTGCAAGGGGAGATGAAGAGATTATGACACTCACACCGACTAAGATTCCACGGTGTGCCTCTGGTTTTGGTATGTATAAGTTACTAGAACTGTGACTATATAAGCAATCACAAGAACCAACTCCACACGAAAGCATTTAGCTCAGCGAGTGAAGTTAACATGCATACCAGTACTATACAAATCAACCTGTTCGACATAATTCTTAGAATAATACTTATACTCTCATCGCATTCTTCATGCATGACTTTTCTCCAGAATTCAATATCCTAACATATTATCATTTTTGTAAATATTTAGTATTATAATTATTTGTGTTTTTGTAATAAAACATTAAAGGGTAAAAAAAAAAATATCCTAACTAGATAATTACTAATAAAATTTGAATTAACTGAACACAACTGCCAACCGATAAGCCGAAGCCTCAACGCATCGATTTTCTATTTTATTTTTGGGTATTTTATTGCCATTGCAATATGCCAGTCCCATTGTAACCAAAGCTAATACCAAAATAAAATAAATAACACTTAACCTACTAGGCTACTAATTGATCTTGAAGCCTCGCTCACTGGTTCGGCCAATAGTGTAATTTCAGCTGTTTTGTTTTGTGCTGCTGTTTTGATTGGTGCTGCTGTCTAACGTTTTAATTCCGGGTCCGACCAACAAAAAGTTATGAGATTTACAGCTATTGGTTCTTCTTTCTCTTGCCGTGTCTGATGATTGACTCATTGGATTATGAGAGGTAGAATCTAAAGAGTAGATACACTTGTGTACTATAATTTCTCCTGCGCAGATGGCTAATCCCCGATTAAATCGGCTGCTCTAACCGAAATTCGTTTTGAAGGGCCTTAACTTAACTTAAAACAATACGAGGCCGACAATTGTACGGTTCACCCTTACTGAAAAACTAAACACTCAACAAAATTTATCTTCAGGTGCCCAATTAAATATACGACCTTCTCAACCCGTTAAAGTTTTGGGCATTTTCTTTACAAAATTAATTGCCTAATTGGGTGAACTAAATTTTACTTCGTAATTTTCTACTTACTGTTTAAGAGCATACGTAAATGTAGGTAAATTCAATAAACTTCGACGTGCCATAAGTAAAAGAAGGACGAGGGTCGATTTTGAATCAAATCTATAAGGGCTGAAGAAAGAAAGAGTCCAATTGGGCTCTTTCTTTCTTCGTCACTTTACCTTGCAGAAAGTCGTAATCACAATAGACGAAGGTGTATCACACCTACATTTCACCCGTTGTATCTATCATAGGTCCCACAAAGTAGAACAAGTTTATTACTTTCTATAAATTTTCGATAAATTTTGCACACACACACTCAAAGATATAGGACAAGGACCTTTCATTCAGAAAAAAGTACTTTGCCCGAGGGATAGAATTTTATTGACTAAATGTACATTAATGCGAGCGACGGCGCGGGAAAAATTTAGTTCTATATATAAATATAATGCCAATGATCTCCCTTGAATCCTCCCACCTTCAAACAATACATAAAATCGCTTGTGCCTATATTTTCCAACGTACCGTACAGGCAAAACAGCATAAATTAAAAATATAATTAACTCCGTACAGCGAAAAAATTTCTTCTCATTATAACCGGTATAGCATAGTAACCCTTCATACAAGTATCTACACGACATCGTAACAAAGTTTCCTACATGAGTGTTCTCGCATAAATGTGGATCTCGTGTAGTAAAATTACCTAAAAGGTTGTAATATTTCCTTCAATATAACTAGTTATGCTTATTTTCCTACCTGTGGGTTCACTACCTGAGATTTGACAAACCACAGATTCTCGCTAAAGAACACCGATTCATACCAAGGATGCTTCGCGAGGCTATTGAAATCAAAAAACATCCTAATTTTAATAGAAAAGATGGTTGGAATGTACCACCAGCTTGGGATCCAGTTCTTCAAATAGTCAAACCCAAGAAAAAACAAACCACAGCTAGACTTCATGATACTTTGAGCTCATTCTGCGTAAATAGAAACACCAATGTTTAAATTATGTTCGGGTACTTTGAAATAACTACACTGGAACATTGAGACAACCACCATTTTAGTCTCCCCGTGACCATGGCTGTTGAAAAGCAACCGAAACGTCGGGGAAAGTGTAAACCTAAATATAAATAGATTTCATGGATTAAATAATTTTATTAGCTTATAAATTAGTAAAATTCAATAGTATAGTAGTGTAATAGTTTCAAAATTATGTAATACAGTGATAAATAAATAACGCGATGAAATCCGTATATAGTAGTTTAATTTCAATGAATAACATTCGCGTAAACAGAAGACAATATTATAATAGGAAGTACTTCCCAGCCGGGCTGTTTGAGTTTGAGCGACATACCAGGTTTAACCAAGTTATCTAATTAGGGGACCAATCATACTTTTGCGCACTTAGCTCTTATTTAAATACGTAGCTGAATTGGCCTATTTTTTCATGCAGTTATATACTTAGTATGGTCGGTTTTTAAATGGACATAATTAATACTCATAACACAAATATATATAAGTTCGTTTTCCAACTTGAACAATGAAAGTTTTGCAAAGCCGTACCGATGCATGTCAAGAAACAATAAGTCATCAAGATATATTTACGGTATTTGAACAATGAAAAAACTTCAAAGTTGGTATATTTTTAATGTTTCGTTCGGCCCGAATTTTGCAATTGACATTTTCATGGTAGGCTTACTATGCCCTTGTTGACATCGCAACTCCTAAAGGATTTTTTTAATACTCTACTTAGCGCAGAAATACAACGCAAGGTAGTTATATACTTTGAAGGTATTTCTGCAGCCTTTTGTAGTTTAAAATTAGCGTAAACACTTTCTGAAAACGTTCCCTAAGAAACTTCAAAGTGTATTTTGGACTCCAAAACGAGTACGCCGGCGATGGTTTCAGGTCGCAAATAATAACGGGCGAGTCTATTGTCATCTCGATAGATGATCAGCAACAGTACAAGATGACATATGTAGTTGCTGATTCTATGTCGCTACTGAGAATTCGTAGCAGGTAACTCACTAACACATAGGTTGTTCTGGGAATCAAGCACATATACATAGCACTTGCATTCGTTGCCGCTTCACAACTGTGGTTGTTATAAGATTAATGGTATAAAAATATAATACAATGTAAACTTAATGGTGAACCATTTAAATCAGTTTTATAACAAAATCCCGCTGAGATGTTTGATATTGAACATAGCAAACAATAAAACCACGTATGAAACGAATCAATCAAATTCCAGTTATTGATTTTATAATTAAAACATGTTATCATATTTGTAACTGAACATGATATGTATGCAAAAGATGTTTGTGTGGGCGAGTTTAATATGACCTTTGGGAGATGTAGGTAGACTGTTTGAGGATATATTTGGGGGTGGGGAGGGGGCGGTAGGTAGCACCCAGAGATAGCTTATAGAAATTGCGAACAAATATCTATAGTATTTACTATTACTGGACTTAATCCAGAGCAGATACCATCCTTATCCTAATATTATAAATGCGAATATGAGTTTGTTTTCTTTGCTTTCCCGCCTTAACTACTCGACCAATCATCATGATATTTCGCATATACGTTGACAGGTGAACATAAAAAGACAAAGGGTTTATCATGTTCATCCAGAAACAAGTACTGTTCCTGGCGGATAGAAATTTATTGACAAAATCTACATTAACGCGAGCGAAGCCGTGAACAAAATCTAGTATAATATAATGATAATATCAGCCCAGTATATAAACTGTCCCACTGCCGGGCACGGACGTCTTCTCATTGTAAGATGCGAAGAATAAGGACATAGTCCACCACGGTGACCCAGTGCGGGTTGGTAGACTTCTCATACCTTTGAAAGGATAGAAAATCTTCTTACTGCAAAATTTCATGAATTAAGGCGTGAAAGCGTAACAAACAAACTCACATTCGCAGTTATAATGTTCGTAAGGACACGTTCGCCGCAGGAAGTTATTAGAAAGTCATTATCATACGGATATTAAGTTTTAAGATATTTAGATATTGTAACACGATATTTGATTTAATGAAATGTTAAAGAGAAAGATTATGATTGTATACTAAATAACTCACCTTTATTACAGAAGGGAAAATACTGTTACTCCTACAGATTATTTAATAATCTAGCTAGGAGAACAGTGCAGTTCACTCATTTGATTGTAGATTCATTTAGTATACTAACTAGAAAATAAGACAAAACTTGTACTACAATCCTTTATTTTGGTAAATAAACTTTAACATTATACCTTGATCTCTAGCTGACTAGCTCGCCCAGATCGATCTTAGAAACTATGCAATCACAACCATTAATAAGCCTGTTTGCACTATATTTAGTATCAAAACGCATAAATATAAATACCTGATTAATATTCAGACCTTATAACTTTATAAAATGACTATTATATTTCAATATTACCTAGTTATGATGAGCCTGTATCAGGGCCACCTAAGTAAAACCAGTCTGTTTCCCTATTTAAAAACTTACCGAGTCCCTTTTTAATTATAAAGAGAGGGCCCTTTTAATTTGATCACCGTTTGTTTTTAATTAAATTTTTCTGTTAAAATGTTTACTGTACTCCTAATCGGAGGCTTTGTTTATCACGTTCTTGACGCTATTAATGTTTCTAATATACATGGCAGATGTATACTGCTAGGTACTACATTTTACTAGCTAGCTTTTATGTTACGCAATACGCAAGCCTATTACTATAAAATTAAATCTTTCACAACTTAATAGTACTATTTTTAACATAGAACGTAAAATAAAATCGATTTTGTTAACCCTAGAAAACGTTATGTGGTAGAGCACCAATACTATACCTTGATTCGAATAAATAAAATGAAATATTCATGTCGAGACGTTTATTTACTAATATAACGAGATGCAATATTTATAATCTCCAATATTCTTGTAAACAGGTAGGTACTTCACTGTCACATAAAAGTAACATAATGTTATAAGTTTTAGCTGTACAATGATTTAGTGTTTGCTGTAATGTTATGCATTTAGGTTAATCCTAACTAATATTATAAATGTGAATGTGAGTTTGTTTGTTACGCTTTTACGCTTTAACTATTTGGCTGACCATTATGAAATTTCACATACACGTCGTTAGGGGCACAAAAAAGGACGAAGGGTACTTCTCATCACAGCAAATAAGTAAATACGAAGTTTATATTATTAATTTTATCAGATGAATATCAATCCATCTGGTTTTATGTACTCATCGGCGCTAAGTTTCATTGTTATCAAAGGACGGTATTGTCTAGATTTCTATAGAACCTTTAGAGTTTTCTCGACGGTAAACGTTTCAGTACCGGTAGCAATATGGATCCTTTTATATAATACCAAAAAAACAAAACTTTTATAATATGCCTTTTACAAAACGTGTATTACATTAATGTTGAATTTAGATATTAGTATTTTAAATTCGACTGTTTGTTTGGCGCAGCGGCCAAGTGGTTGCCTTGCTGCTACAGCCACGCTATGTGTCGTGTGTCTGCTTCCCACACGGTACAATTGCTTATTAAACCTCTTGTGATTGCGTTATCAAGTATTGTCTTTCTACATATTGCTTTTGTTGATATTGTGGTATAATTTGCATTTATGTTTTCAGCTGATCATGAGATTTTAGCCTGGATGAGCCTAGTAGATACTTTATTACGAAGAATACAACTGTCATTTGATTTACTAGCTATCCTAGTAAATCAAATGACAGTTGTATCGGTTCGGTTATGTTCGCGGAATGACAAAATAATAGCTCAATTGTTTTTGGTTCGCATTGCGAACTATTGAGTAGCCAGCCCAGCTTGTAAAACTAGGGTAGTTACTCGTGGAGACTGTCGCTCTCTTTATAGCTTTATTGTTCTATCTCAATATATTAATAGTTTTACTAGTTTATTAACTTCTATCTAGTAGTTCAGCTAGTATGACCGTCGTGCGCTATATGTTAACCAACATACTATCCTCATATTCACACTGCCTCCGTGGCGCAGCGGCGTAGTGAATGCGACTGCTGTGCATGAGGTCTCGGGTTCGAATCCCAGGTCGAGCCAACAAAAGGTTATTGGGTTTTTCTGTTAAGAAATCTTAATATCAGCCTGGAGTTAGGTAGTTGTTGTGGTTAGATACCCCGTGCTTCTGAAAGCACATAAAGCCAAAGGTCCAAAGGTCCTGGCGGCTGATCTCTCTCAGGTCGTGTCGGATTGCCATCCCATCGGATCATGAGTGTTACGGTACAGAGTGTGCACACGCTTGTGCACTATAATATTTCTTGCACAGATGGCTAGTCTTCGTTAAAATTGGCCGCCGTGACCGAAATTCGTTCTGGACGACATTATGCTTATATTTATAGCTCACTGATCTGACCGCCATGCGCTATACCTTTACTAGCACACTATCCAATAATTTATAGCTCGCGATCTGACCGCGCCCTTAAACTCCGACAAATATATTTGGTAAAATAAAGCATATTGTTCATGAGCAAACAAAACCATCATTAAGGCAGATGAATCAAATAAATAATTATTCATCCATCCCAAATATTTCTCGACCGAACCCACAAAGTAAACTAGTTTAAAATATCAAAATGGCGTCCAACACTCATCAATCAAATCGTGATTTATTTTCATACTTAAACTCAAATGTAAAGAGATTTATAACAATACCATTAAATTGCTTTACAAAAATGGTTTTTATTAGATCCACTTTAAAATTTAATATGTAAATTAGGTTATAACTTTATTTAAATATTTTGTGGTCGTTCTGACCAAACAGTGGCATTTAAAGGGTTATGTTTGACAGATGTTTGTGTTGAAGTTTGTATTTAGTGTGAACAGCTAAAAAGCTATAATACTGAACCAGTTTTTAAGAAATAACGCGATATCACATTATTCGTAGAAATATATCATAACTGCATTTTGGCGATTACAGTTGGACCGTTGTAAAAGGTAGGCGTATATAGACCGTTGTATTAGCTGTTCCATTCTTTTTTCTTTTCCTAGAAAAAATTATCTCCCGCACTAAGAATGTTTCCTGTGTTGTAGGGGACACATATTTAGATAATGAACACGATACAATCCGCTAGATGGCTCTAGTTACAATTATTTTATTTATGCATTACTAGCAATTTGTGTATTTTAATATTATCGATATACTTAATCGTATAGACTATAATATAGTCTTCTGTTTACGCGAATGTTATTCATTGAAATTAAACAACTATATATCTACGGATTTTATCGCGTTGTTTATTTAACACTGTACCTATTACATAATTTTGAAAACTGTTACACTACTACTACTATTGAATTTTACTAATTTATAAGCTAATAAAATTATTAAAACTATTTATATTTAGGTTTCCACTTTCCCCGACGTTTCGGTTGCTTTTCAGCAGCCATGTTCACAGGGAGACTAAGATGGTAGTTGTCTCAATGTTCCATTTCAAAGTACCCGAACATAATTTAATCTTTGGTGTTTCTATTTACGCAGAATGAGCTTGAAGGATGCCTTTGTATTCCCTAGTTATTTGATGAGTGATCTTTAGTTGAATGATCGTATATAGTCCTGTCCAATTAATTAATTCATACATAACAATCAATTTTCTACTCCGTCAAAGTATCATAGTAGTTAGTTAGTTTACTTAGGTTACTGATGTTACCTTTAGGTTTATTAATCAGCCTTCTATATGAACTGTCCCATTGCTGGGCCCGGCCTCTTCTCAGTATAAGAAGGCTTACGCCAAAGCCACTCTAGTCCGGGTTGGTAGATATCACATATATTTGAAAACTTTATGGAGAATTGGAGAACATGCAGATTTACTAAGTAAACTCACTTACCTATATATTTTGATGTTCATAGGTGTTACTTTGTGACCTAAATCAATAAATGATTTTTGACTTTAACTTTGATTTCGTTTGATAATTAACTATTTAATAAGCACATTAATTTGAAAAGTCAGAGGTGCCTTCAGATCGAACTCGTCGTAGTAGTCCAACGATCACCTACTAGGCTATCGCTGTATCTGTATCTTAATGTAGAGCAATAAGATTAGTTAATCGATAATCACACACTAGAAATATTGAACTTGCTACTATCTCCTGGCAATTTCTACACCTCGTAATGTTGTAAACTGACTCACAGGCTAACTAAAAGCAGTTCTGGCTCGTGCATCAAATTAAATGGAGAAAACGTTTAAAGTTATATTGTACGAGAAGGTCAGAGCAATTAACATTGGCTAAGCGTTGTGGGTGACAGTAAAGATGCTAGCGTTAGCTTAAGTATCGGCTCAGAGCCAAGTGAATTGCCTAGCTTCAGACAATGCGGTCAGAAGGTCACTTTTATTGTCGGTCAAGCAATACAAATCGTGGCGCGTTGTCCTATGTAGATTCAGGCCTGTGTCATTCAGAAAGGTAGGCAGAAGTATATTAGACACATTTTTATATCACAAGTTATAGGACGAGGAATCGGGCGTGAATTTATGTATGTATGTATGTAAGTTATATAGAGCAAGCACATTAACAGATACAATACAATAGGGATTTTTATGCCTTTTGTAAATTCGCAATAGTTTTCCTAATCCGGAAAATAACAACATCCTACAAGGATTTTTGAGCGGGAAAAAAAAGTTCAATATACGGCAATAGCCCGCACAAAAGTAAAACGTGAAACTAGTAATATAGCTGACTTTATTTTTTATTTATGCTGGGAACTTTGCAAATATTCAAACAATCGTCACTAAGAACACGCAAACTAGGAACAACTATTTGTGTATCATACAAATTTTTGTTCTGAGTAAGATACAAACCTCCGAAAAATTAAATGCAAATGCGATAGCAGTGGCGAGGCAACCACTTAAATCAGTAGTACAACCATGTAGTCCATAAAACCAATATAAATAATATCTACATCTCTGCCAAACCCTTTGAGGATTCACAAATTAATGAATGTCTGTATAATGACAATCAGCAATTTTCTAAATTACCTACTGTTAAATCATATGTCCCTATGTAGAGAACTAATAACCAAATAATACCTCTATTATAACTTCATTCGTAACAAAATATAATAAACGATGGTACACCTTTATAACTCTCCAGCCAAAAGTCTTGTAATAACTCAATTATCTGTGTACACTCATGCGGTATTATCAGTTCTAAGCCTGACCTTTAATACCCGACCCTCAAATAAATCAATATTTAACGTACTCAACTAACTAAATCAATAAAGTATTCAACATAGAGGTAATACATTTTCATAGGATCCATTTTAATACCATTTTATCGACTTTCGTTTATCCCCGGCAACTATCGTAGTTTAAAGGTTTATGTCGATCTGGATATATTTGGTAAAGCAACTTTGTTGCAGAATATTACACAGGATCACGTCGCACTGTGTTTCGTCTAGAACATGCTAGCTGGACAATAGTCATTGTCTAATTACCTGAAATTTATTACCTGAGCCTTTTACCAGATACCCAGGTGCCCCAATTCTGAGAATTGTTTTGGACACGTGTCAACTACTGATAAGGTAATGAGGTTAGTATATAAGGAAAGGGTAAGAAAACCACTTATTAATTGCATTTTTGCGTGTACGGAAGTAACATCCTATGTCAGTGAGTTTAAGTTTTTTCAAAAGTGTTAGTGATGGATCTTCAAGTTAAAGGTATGTACTTTTTATTTCTAATAAGAAAATAGGTTTACATTTCCCCATTTTTTTTAAATAGCTCTAGTTTAAAGAAGTTTGTCAAATTTTGATGATTTTCTGAATTCATTGGACTAGAAACTACTTGTACCCTCTTGTACCCGGGCTAGATTTTATATATAGCATAGCCATATCTGTTAGCTTTTAAATTTTAGTCATCTTAGCCTGCACACTGAGTACAACTTTGTCATTTTGTCTGTTTTCTAGAATACGAATTCTCAGTCTCGAAAATGGAGTTTTTTGATGAATGGCAGAAACATGCTAAAGAGAACCGCAACAGTAGACTGTATGAGTTTATAGTGATGAAACATGATCTTGTTAATATCACGGAAGCATCTGAGCGGGAAATTAAAATGACAATTGGAAGATTGTCATCCAAATACACAGAAAAATGGGAAAAATGTGGGAAATGCCGTAATCGCTTCCTGGCTAAGAATTCTGAGTGGTTGTCTGGGGATTTTACATTCAAAGCATCTGTCCACCTCTCAACACCATCATCATCAAGTAAGAGTTCGATTCGTGGACGTCCATCAATAGATTTTCCTGAAGCAAGTGAAAAAACGAAAAGGAGACGCGTGGAGGACCTACTACACACGCGAGATGTAAACCAGCTAGTAGCCGCTGCTGAAATATCGGCACGATTATCCGGACATCGGAATTTGGCTACTGTGATTAAAGAAGCAAGCCATAGTAGTCCGGAAAAGTGCCAAGAAATGAAAAGATATGTGGGTGAAAAGGTACGCGAACAACCAAGATGTTTGAGAGTTCTTCAACAAGGAGGAGGCTTTGGCATATTATGTGGATGCCAAATCCACGAGCCACTCTTATAAACAAACGAGGAAATGGAGCATCAAGGCAGGACACCAGGTATTCCCATCATTTTATAGTGTTAGGCAGGCAAAAATTGAATGCTACCCTCCCGAGGAACAGATTTTTATAAGCGAAACGCGTGCAGAAATTAAACTTCAGGCGGTTTTAAATAAAACAGCTGAACGTCTAATTTGTGCACAGCGTGAAGTTTTAAAATCTGTAGATTCTGGCTCATCACTCTCCCTTGTTAGCAAGTGGGGGTGTGATGGAAGTTCCGGTCATAGCACTTACAAACAAAAATACTCAAACAGTGAAGACACAGATGAGTTTTTGTTATGTTCTCATTCGTGCCACTTCAGTTACGTGACAATAGTGGTAGAGTTGCTTGGCTGAATCCTCGACCATCTTCTACCATGTATTGTCGACCGATTAAGTTTATTTTCTCCAAAGAAACAACAGATTTTACTGTAATAGAAACCAATAAGATTTTGGAGGAAATAAACCAATTGGTGCCAACAATAGGTAATATAGATGGTAAAGAGATATCGGTCAAACACGAATTACTGTTTACGATGATTGATGGTAAAGTGTGCAACGCTATGACTGAAACTTCGTCAGCACTTAAATGTTACATTTGTGGAGCTACTCCTAAATTTATGAATGATGAGTCTAGGGAATTTGTTGTAAATAAGGAAACTCTTGGTTTTGGTATATCTCCCCTTCACGCTTGGATCCGGTCTTTTGAATGTTTGCTTCACATAAGCTATCGTCTTGAAGTTAAGAAATGGCAACTTCGAGGTCAAAGTGACAAAGAAAATGTGAAGCAACGTTCGGCTCGTATCCAAGAAAGGTTTAAGGTTGAAATGGGTTTAATTGTAGATAAACCAAAACCAGGATTTGGTAATACGAATGATGGGAATACTGCTCGTCGGTTTTTTGAGAATCCTGAACAGGCTTCAGATATTACAGGTGTAGATGTGACACTAATTAAGAACTTTGGCACTATCCTTAGAACTTTAGCTTCGGGTTACGATATTGATGTTGTTAAATTTAATTCTTTTACACAGGACACAAAAAATTTTTATCTTAGTCTCTATTCGTGGTATAAAATGCCTGTTACTGTGCACAAAATTCTTGTGCACAGTGTAGAAATTGTGAGATCGATCGGCTCTTTTACCTATTGGGCAGCTTTCTGAAGAAGCTCAGGAAGCGCGTAATAAGGATTATGGGAGGTTCCGGGAGCACAATACTCGAAAATATTCACGTATTGCCACGAATAGGGATTTACTTAATATGTTGCTAATTACATCTGATCCTGTAATAAATGGCCTTAGGGAAGTGCCGAAAAAACCGACGAGTAAACTTCCTTCTGAGGTTTTAGAATTAATTATACCCCCTCCTGTAAATGTAAGGTCTAGTGTAAGTCATTGTAGTTCTCATCAAAATATGTCAGATTATATGGTAGATGATTCTTCAGAAGAAGAATTTAGTGATGCAGAATAAATAGAAGTTGTAAATAATATTTTACTAATGTTTTTTTAAGCTGTGTACCTTATCTAACTTTATTATTAGTTGTCAACATATTGTTTTTTAACTGCATATTTTTTAAGTAAAAAGTATTGTTATTGAGTAGGTAGTAATAATGCCCTATTATGTAATTAGAAGCCAAGTCCTTAGTAGCACAATATTTTATGACTATTGTTATTTTTTTTCATTGTTATTTTTTACCTGTCTGACAATAAAAGATTAATCGCTATTATATTTTTTTATGTTGGCACACGTGACCCTACCTCCTGTTTTTTGGTGTTATATGCGCTAATACCCCATTAGAATATCATAATAAAGCCGTACGAACTAAAAAACCTCAATAAATAATTTTGTCCAGCTAGCATGTTCTAGACGAACCACAGTGCGTCGGTTTACCCCTAAGTATAACACGTAGGTACATATATTACACTAGCAATTAGCGATTGTTACTTAAATAATGTAAGTAAGGGTCTTCCAAACGTGCTATATGTGGCTGCAATATTCTCATCTATAACACGAAAAAGCTCAAAAATATTTGAAGGCACCGGCTATTCCAAATTTAATTATTTGGATACCCATGCATAATATTGACGTTTATCCATATGGCTGTTATAGCTGGCCAGTATATTGCAGCTACACAGCGCAGTAAAGTGTAGCTAGGTTTGGCTAAATATATATAGACTATCTGACCCGCGCAACTTCGTCTGCTTCACATAATAAAATTATCTCCGTTTTTGCAACATTTTTCATTGGTGCTCCGCTCCTATTGGTCGTAGCGTAATGTTATATAGCCTATAGCCTTCCTCAATAAATGGGATATCCAACACAAAAATATTTTTCAATTCGGACCACTAGTTCCTGAGATTAGCGCGTTCAACCAAACAAACAAACTCTTCAGTTTTTTTATAGGTATTAGTATAGATTTGCCTATGAAATAACTGCACTTTGAGCTTATCACTGGCTATGTATTCGGATAACGATATTCTAAGCGTCGACCATATGTTGGAATATTTGAGGGTACTGATTACTGACCCACCTTCTATCGTAAATGTTCAATACAGCCGAATCTGACAGCTTTAGGTACATGCTCTCCAAGACATGGAATGGTGTGACCTCTGTAAATGTTTAGCCATCTATGAGTGATAGTAACTTGACTGAACAGATGGCATCATGGTTAGGAAGTCACATCGCGACTACCTGTACTGTGGGTTATATCTCAATACGGGTAACAAAGTCTTGTGATTCACTTCGGAACCTCGTAACAATTATTTTCCTAATCTGGGTGTTCGTTGTTTTCATGTTTGTTAAGTACTGGTACATAATATATTCTTAAAGGGAGAATACCTTATCTATTGTTAAAAATTCGTTTATATAATATCGTTTTTGACAATAGAAGAAAACGCAGAGCGTTTTTTAAGTTTGCAGACCGATTATTCTGCGCGGTCGCTATTACGTTATAAACCTATGATAGACTGTACAAGAATTAGCACAAAACTGAGCATCAAAATTTTTAATTTTATAATAAAAACACAGTCTACTCCTAAACCGAGATCTCGCAAATACAATAGTTCGGCTCACATAGTAAAGTTTTAAACCCAAATCTAAATATCGATTATCGATAAGTTTGAACTCAAAATTGTGTATGTTTGAAATTATGCGATGAGATTGAACAGATTGTAGATAAGTAAATATTAACGAAGTTTAATGGGATATGTTCGTGCTTTAATTAATTCGCTCGTATATTATTTCAATCAGGCGGGATTGTGAGGATATTGGTAGGTTATGAAAAGTATGGCGGCGAAGTATTTACTATAGGATAATAATAATAATAATAATATTCTACTACATACACACAACACCATCTAGCCCAAACTAAGCAGAGCTTGTACTATGGGTACTAGACAATGGATAAACATACATACATACTTTTTTTTTTTGGCTATTTAAAACAAAGTTTCTTTAGTGTTTTCAAGTGTAAGCTATGATCTGATTCTCGAGTAAGGACTTACACAGTTCATGTGCTGTGTCTATTACACTAATGTGTTATAGACTCTAATATCCTCGACACATAGATGAATAGTTGACAATGTTTATTCTTACTTTAGTGTAGTCACAAAAGGAAATGTCGTCTTTTCACGCTTGATTTACCACGAACAAATTAGGCACAGGTGTAGCTCACGTACAAACATTTCTTATTTTTCCGTATTTTTTATTTCATTTATAATAATTAACATATACACTAAAAGATAAAAAATACAACAACAAAATTTAAAAGCGTCATCATATTTTTTAGCATCCTCTTCAATGTGCAACGTGCCCACGAAGCAATTATTATTCTTTGTTAACGCATCGGCTTTTAAAGTATTAAAATTGGGAGGTATTTATGTTAGGATTACACATTTTTAAATCGGAATAAATCAACATACAGAAATTTACAACTGCGATAAAATTAGTAAAAGATCAAAAAAAAAATTGCAATATTATCTCTCTAGGAAATCACTTAAAGCAGAGATGAAACATATACATTACATTAACTACTTAATTTTATTAATTTAAATTTCGTTAAAAATATGGAGTAATTTACATCTAAAAGTATGTAATAAGTGAACCAGTACAAAATACGTGTTCAATTAGTAGTAACTGAATATTTAATGGGAGAAGGAAATGGGTATACGGGTGTTCGCCATAGTTTCCAACTTTTTGATACGAGTCTCCAGTAAGAGCGGATTTTGAAAACCAAGCGTATTCGTATTTTTAAGGATACATGATTTAATACTAATCTATTCATATAATACAATTGTAACAGGTCGATATCTGTACGTAAGAGATATTTAAGAAAAATGTGTTGTATTTATTAGAGCTAAAAGAATTATCTTAGAATTTTTGTATATATTTGTTTGCGCGTCACGATAATCGACTTCACGAAATTGAATGCGATTTTCACAGTTATATTTCTGGAGGCTTAACTTAAAATCTGGTGGATGTTTCATCTTGACACGTCGTCTAGAAGTCGAATATGATGTGTGCAGATAAACTTCTTTATACATGCAAAGAAAAATATATAGGGTTGATATAGGTATCTAGTCACAAATTCTACGCGTTCAAAGTCCCAACAGTTAGTCACAAATACGAAGATAACTCTGTTTGTTTCTTAGAATTTAAATCCGATTGAACCCAAGACCTCAGGCATAGCAGTCTTATTTAATACTGCTGCTACCGACACAGTTATTTTTAGTTATTAGAACAATTTTAGTAATAGTAGTTTACAACGATTTAAATACTATAAGAAGAGAGTTTTAGCTATCCAAGTGGCAAACTTGGCGTGAAATTAGACGACAAGGATAAGGCTGAACAATTTTCGTTTGTAACGAGCCTAAGAACATCTAAATTAATATAAAATATCATATGGGTGCGCTGGTTGGACAATGACACAAAACAGTAATTATATTAACAAAATTATACTCCTATATGGTCTAACCCTTCTCAGACAGTTTAAAACAGGCCTTCTATTATATACACTGGTCCTTTCTTCACATATTCTGCCGTTAGTTATACACGTAATGAGTTACGCAACAGACGTAGTATTATACTAATCACTGATATGGATCACCTTTCTAAACTATCGCAAATAAACTACACTAGCCAAAAACGAACCTTTTTATGTAGTTATATTAAGCGTTAATCAAAATCATCCATCAGTTTCCTCTAGGGAGCAACCTACATCTACTACTAGGCATATTATTAACACACGTAATATATCCACTTTTTATCCACTAGAGCTGTCGTCTGTGACCGCGACAACTTTATTTCGAATATTATTTGAAGTAGAGCATTAAGTCTTCTTGGCGTACATTTCACATGTATAATATATTGATATGTAGTTAATTATACATATTGTTACGCTTATATCCCCGAAACGGTATATTATATTTCACCAGCTATGGTTTTAAGGCCCAATTAATATAGAGCGCTTCTATTTTCATCTATTTGTATAATTCCAAACTCCTTGCTGCTACTAAGAATTCCTATGAAAGAAAATATAATATAAATTCACTACCGCTGGCTACGGAATCCGTATATTCAGAATGAAAAACTATTATTCTGTTAAAGCACTATTCTTGTAACAGTCATAACCAAGCATAAGTCCAACTGTTACCTGCAACTTATTGCAGAAAGAATGGAATGGACTGTCCATTCCTTAATGTTTTTTTTAAAGACGACTTCCGCTCTAGGAATAATTCTTGTATCACGGGGGACTTTACAAACATTCATACAACGGACACAAAGAATACCCCGACTCGGAACAACCATTTGTGGATCACACAAAGTTTTGTCCCGTGTGGGATTCGAACCCACAACATTCGGCGCAATGGCAGTGGCAAGGTGACCACTTAAACCAATACGCCATCCATGCATTGAGTGCATGGATGGCGTATTGGTCATTCTTCCTGTCCTAGATGCGATGTCATATGGCGTGAACAGAATTATGTAGTTTAATTGTAATTAATATACCTATCTAATATACAACATGTCACAGATATGATATAGATAGTATGGGTGTATTACAATAAATCTAACTTTATTGCCTTTAATTATGATATGTTTTCGTTTATTTCAGCTGTTTAATAAATGGGTGACTATAATTTAATTCGTTTTTAATATTTTAGGGATAAAAATTATCTACATTAAAAATTGCTGAAAAATGTATTCAGTAGCATTTTAAACAAACTGCTTTCAGGATGTGCTTTTATTATGTTACATGTTGTATATAATAGGAATGTATTTTTGTCTGAAATAAATCATTATTATGAGTATAGTTTGTTTCGATTTCAACAGTCGCCTTATGGTTTCGACACTCGGTACAGTCATCGACATTATATTAAAAACGGTGACTAACAAAATAAAAAGCAAAACAACCACACACAATCCATTATCTGCGACAATAAAATCTACCAAAACGATTAAAAGCAAACGCGCTATTTTAAAGTTTACAGCAACAACGTGACATACACACATAAAAACACACACATAAATAAACTTTTATTTTTATTGCAGTGTTTGTGTGTGTGTAATTTCAATATAATTTTATTGTTAAAGATATGCTTCTTACGATGTCAAATTCTGCTAAGAAATAACCGTGGCCGATTGTAGTGTAATATGGTTTGGAATGCTTATTGTGCAGCAATAATGTTATAAGTATGTTAAATGCTAAAATATTTGCTATAAACTTGTGTATTTGTTGTTGAAGGTGGTATAATGTGCTAACTGCTATATATAAGTCCTAGAAATCGATTCCCGCGTAGTGTTAGTCAGTTTTTGGACTATTATTATATTAGTGCAACAGACAGATTATTATATGCTGCAGTGATCGTCATAATATCCTCCAGACGGAATTTTGCATATCACGTGCGCAAGAGATATTATAGTGCACAAGAGTGTGTGCGAACACAAGTGCACTCTCTGCTCCCTAACTCTCATAGTCTGATGGGACCGCAATCCGGCACGACCATAGGTTGAACAGGTGCAGGATCGTGGCAAGGTCTGACGCGCTTACCGAGGCAAGGGGTCGTGTAGCTCCGCAAACTTCCTAACTCCAGACTGCTATTAATCTTGGTAGAAACACCTAATAACTTTTTGTTGGCCTCGCCTGTGATTCGAAGCCGATATCAAATGCACAACAGTCACAATCACTACCGCTGTGCTACCGAGGCAGTTAGGTCTTTTTTAATATTAAGTTACCTTTAACGTAAGGGCTACGTTAAAGGTAACTTGCAGATGCAGCCTACCCTGAATAAACCTACGTCGTAGATAGAACTGGGACTCAACCCTTACTCACAACATTGGACAAAAGTTGTCCGATCACTAAGTTTTCCGTGTTAAACCTGATAGCATCGTTACAGTAAGGCATATTGAAAACTCTTATGTGCTGCCTCATTTAACATACGTATAGGATACCATAGTTTATATGGGATATAGCCTACATAACATGTAATGATTGTTTTGTCACCCATTAGATTAAATACAAGGGTTTTATCTTATTAACTAGCTTATCACCAAGTTTTGTCACTTATATGATATATATACATATTTCCCGCAGGGATAGGTAATGTGCTGATTTAATCACCTACAGTACTTCAGCATCCTAACAATTATTATAAATGCGGATATGAGTTTGTTGGCTTTATACGCTATCACGCCTTAACTACTTGACCGATCATCATAAAATTTCGCATACACGTAGTCAGGGGTAGAAAAAAGGAGAAGAGCTTTTATCCAGAAAATAGTACTGTTACTAACCTAACCTAAATTTACGTGAGCGAAGCCGCGGGCAAAATCTAGTAGGTAGGCATAGTTATTAGAATTAAGAAGGTAAGCAGAGGTGTTTCACATCTACATTTCGCCAGATTTGGTTTAAAATCTCACGTAACCGGGGCGAACCTATTGCCATTTAACGGGCTAGGTACTAGACTTTCTGCTGCTTCTGAGAGATTTTTGACAGGTGGCCTAATAACCCTTTTCTGACTTGGCAATCTAAGTTTAGACCTCATGCATAGCAATGACATTCATTACAACTGCGCCATCGAGCTGTTACCACTCCATGTCTATAAATTAATTGGAGATATATATACACATATATATACAGCCTTGGCCAAAAGTATGGAGCATCCCATGTATTTTTCACGTGCGTAATATTTGCAGTAGAAAACAATACATTTTATTTAAAAATGGTTTAGGTGGCATCTAAAAATATATTTAAAATAATAGTGTACCCAGTTAGGGCCAATAAAACATCCGATACAAAGCATCTTATCCGTTTACTAATTTCCAATCTTTAATTCAGTTTACTATTTTGCGTCGGTATGTGTACACAATACACATACCGTCATCTAGCGCACTTCTTGTATTATTTTGTGTTCAGTTATATTAATTTCGATACACAATACCTAAAACATCCGAACTATCTTTTGAAATACGTGTGAAAATACAACCTTTTCATGAACAAGGGTAATCCCAAGTTGAGATATCCAGAACTGTTAAGTGGTCACGCCAAGCGGTGCAATTTACCATTGAGCGATTCGCCGCTACCGGTACGCACAGCGATATGCCCAGAACTGGACGAAAAGTTATTACCAGTGACCGTGAAGATCGAAAATTTGTGAGAGAATCTTTGAAAAACAGGACAAAAATGTCTTTTGAGATCGCTGCTGAGTTCTCAGTGGCGAGTAACAACACAATTTCTGCCAAAACGATTTGTCGAATACTTCAGGAAGCTGGTCTCAAAGGGTGTAAAACCAGGAAGAAGCCATTGATCTCAGACAATAATAAAAAAGCTTGCTATGCATGGGCCTTAAAGTACCAACATTATACTAAAAAAGACTGGTCAAATATTGTGTGGTCAGACGAATCAAACTTTGAAGTAAGTTAGATAATATGAATGTCCAAATGGATAAAAAGTATTGTTGAAATTTAAAAAGCTATACTGTTGTCTTTTTATGATTAGTTAATCTCTATTTATTTTGTTTTTGTTTGGTATTTGGAACCTCTGGTGCTACCTTCGTGCGTCGTCGTGGGGGAGAAGATTTTATGCCAGAGTGTGTGGTCCCGACTGTAGAACACGGCGCAGATACCGGGATGACCTGGGTCTGCATGTCTGATACAGGAGTCAGCGAAATGTTTGTGTATGAGAGCCGAAGGGACTCTACAAAATACACGAATGTGTTTGGAATCAGCTTTATTGCCTTCGCTTTTACACTTTTTGGTGACATTTATATGGATGGAGTTAAATTTCAGAATATAAAGCACCAATGCCATAAATCAGCCCGCACAATGTCATAGTTTCGTGAAAATTCTATTGAGCTCCTGGAATGGCCTGCACAGTCGCCGGACCTTAATCCTATGGAACATTTATGGGGGAATCCTAAATCGTAAGGTCCGGCGCCACACAATAACAACAAAAGAAGACTTAAAAATACGCCTCCGCCAAGAATGGAATACCATAACTGAAGAACAATGTAAAAATCTTGTAGACTTTATGCCAAGATGAATAGCTACTGTGTTAGCGGCTAAGGGTGGCCGACGAAATATTGATTTCATATCGAAGTAAAGATCGTTTAAAATGTACACAAGTTGTTTCATTTCATTCTATATAAAACTTTTTACAAAATGCAGTTTTTATAGGGGTGCTCCATAGTTTTGGCCAAGGCTGTATATACCAGAACAAAATAAAAAGAAAATTTGAAAAACAAATTTAATCCTTTCTCGAATCCACTTGACCACACACAAAAAATTTCATCGAAATCAGACCAGCCGTTTAGGACGAGTTTAATTACAAACACACGCACAGAAGATTTATATCTTATATATAAAATTCTCGTGTCACAATGTTAGTTACCATACTCCTCCGAAACGGCTTGACCGATTTTTATGAAATTTTATATGCATATTTAGTAGATCGTTTTTTTTTTTTTTTTTTTTTTTTTACATGGGGGAATGCAATGATGCATGTCCCTCCGTGGGGGCGGGCGGAGGGATTATGTCGGACTCGCCGGGGTAAAATAAGATGTTAAAAAGATAATGTACCTCCCGGAATACCGACTAAACCTACCACGGTGTTCCTCGACAAAACCACTATCGACGGGGCCGCACGAATCACTTTCGTATACGGTCGCGACCCCGCCGAGGTTTCGGCCCGCCGTATGAAACGGACCCAAGATAGGTACTTACTCAAAATAAAAGCCCTACTGTCTCCCCCTAAAGGGGTAGACGGACACGAAACAGAGGCGCGCGTGGGAACACGCACGCCGCCTCTCGGACCTGGTGCTGAACGGATGGCGGGCAGGCCCACAAAGACCGCCACCCCTAGGTCAAACCTCAGGGTGGCTGGAGGTCATCAAGCGCCCTCCGGCGCCCGGCTCTGCGGTTGGGGAGAGGGTTTAAACGCTCCCTCTCCCGCTCCGCCGCCTCCTTGATGGAAATTACTTCCTCGCAGAAGGAGGCGACGGCGTTCCACGACCTCTCACTCCGGACCATAGACTGAACTACGGCCGGGAGCGAGAGGGCAACCGATCCGACTGCCGCGATCAAATCACGGCGCTGCGATGCCCAGGCGGGGCAAACCGCCAAAGTGTGCAGCGCCGTGTCCTCAACAACGTCGCGGCAGTCGCCGCAGTGGTGACAACCGGGCGTCTCTTGCCGGCGTATACGACACAGGAACTGGCCAAAACAACCGTGGCCAGTCAGAACCTGTGTCAGCCGGAAGGTGAGGGCACCATGCCGCCTCTCCAGCCACTCCTCAAACACGGGACTTACCGCCACAATTGTGGCGTGCCCGATATTTAGTAGGTCTGAGAATCGGCTACTATCTATTTTACATACCCCTTAGTGATAAAGGTTGTCCAACCCTAAAATTTTTTTTAAATTTATTGGCCATACATTTTTTCATGGCAAAACAACGTTTGCTGGGTTCTCTAGTAATATATATAAAGATTTTCAAATTAACAAGTCTAAAAAAAACATCTTCTGAATGGAACCATCTGCTGAATAAGTATTGAATTACATTATTACTCCATAGAAGGCGAGCGGTACTTTGATAAATTTCAATTAATTTAAATGAAATCGAATTAACACTATTGGATAGAAATTTAAATATCAATCAAGTTCAAATACTCTTCGGCGCTTTGAAATGTTTTTTTGCAATAATTGGATTTAAATACAAAGTAAGCGATCCGTTGTCGTGGTGCGTCTGTTACTCAACGGTTGTGAAGAAAATTTATTGGTTTCCTTTTGTTTGGAAATTCTAAATAGCAGCGTGGACTCTAGAACAGACCCCGGACACTTTTTATTCTGAAATGAATCTAATGC
This sequence comes from Catocala nupta, assembly GCA_963675205.1. Taxonomy (NCBI): domain Eukaryota; kingdom Metazoa; phylum Arthropoda; class Insecta; order Lepidoptera; family Erebidae; genus Catocala; species Catocala nupta. The sequence continues at coordinate 11,122,493 of OY776099.1, forward strand.
CCTCTCCATCAGATTCACTTCAGGATAAAAATAACAGCAATCTCTTAGTCTCCCCGTGATTATGGCTGCTGAAAAGCAACCGAAACGTCGGTGAAAGTGTTAACATAAATATTAACTAAATAGCTTAAATTGTGGTCAAGTTTAATAATAGAAGTGTGTCAGTGAATAGTTCAAAATGATGTAATAAACGTATTTTAAAATGAACAACGCAACAAAATCCGTATAAAGCAGTTTTACGACTAAATACAGAAAAACACAACCCAAAACTGAGCATCTAAAGCACCTCTTATATAAAACCAACAGCATTAGAACGAGATGGCAACCCCAACTCTCAATCCACCTATAAACTTGGAACTTTAAAAACGCAAGTTCTGAATACTCCATCATCATTGAACCTGATTGGCTATCACTGATACCGTTCAGAAACATTCAATCAATGGATCTTGATTACCTAATCTTGTTCGCAACTTGATTAGTGGAGTTTGAGATTTGAATGGAATTTAGGCGTACGAATTGTAAACGTGACATTCAAAGTGAAGTGAGTTCTTTGTTTGTGCTGAGCTACATGCTGCGTTTGAAAGTTTAGAATAGCACTTTCTATGTGACAAAGGAAATTTTGGTGAAAATATACTGAGAAATTTAGATGATGCCTATCCAAATCCGTGTAAAAAGTTCAATTTCAATTTGAATAAATCCTTAAAATGTAGTTTATATTTTTTGTGTCTTTTCACTGATACTGTGTAGATATAAGCCAAACAATATATAAAAATATACGTGAAGAATTTCATTAAACTTATGTACTAATTTCAAGAAACAACAATATCCAGTCGAAATCTTAAGAGAACGCAGACTTGTTAAAGCCTATTTAAAAGCAACCGCCCTTAAATATGTATGATTTTATCCACCTTACTCCATAATTTATTCTACAGTCCTATATGACCACACTTTTCTGTTACATGCTAATGCTAAAAAGTGAGGCAGCATAAATTAATGAACGACGCGATATAAACCTGACAATACTATTCTTCATAAAAAAATTTGGTTGTGTCGAGTTGGCGATAACATAAAAGTGATTTGATTTTAATTTTCACTATGTGGACCCGCGTAATAATCTTCGCGTGTCCAATTGACGAAATAATAGGTGATACTAATTTTGAGTTTCACCAACTGGACACACGTGTGCCCAGTCTCTTGTGTAGAGTTGGTGGAAAACCCAAACAACGGACACAAATACCGCTCGCAACAACTTGTTCTTGAACGGGCTAATCTTTGTCTCGTGTGGGGATTGAGGCCACAAGTCTTGGCATAGTGGCAGTAGCGAGGTGAACACTTGACCCATTATGCATTCCGTGCACTAGCTATGAAAACAAACTCCTTAGTATATTTCTATTACTTGAAGTTATTGTAGTTGCAAGTTTGATCTCCAAGTCGTCTACCTGTAACATTTCAGAAGTTTGTGCTCAGTAGAAATACATTTATTTTTTGCATATCTTGTTGGTATACTATATGCGATTGAATAATCTTAGCCTATAGACATGAATTACAGGGGTATGACTAACATTTTGCCATCTCATCATAAAAGGAATCGCTAGGCAGCCAGTTCAAGAAGTAGTGATTAGTGTTAGTACGTTGTTTCCAAGTATTATAGCAACAAAGAGACAGAAAATATTCTTTTTGCGTAAATATAGCTTGTGAACTAAAGAGTAGCATAGGCTCTCGACAAAATGCATGGTCCTTGTAGTATAAATATTTCGCAAAAGGCAAAACCGCAGCTAAAAGCAAGTTACTGTTATAAAATAAAAACGAAACAACGACAATAATAAATAAATTATATATTTTACTAGTCAACCGTTATAAGCCTAATAAAAAAAACGTCACAATAAACATTAATATCATAAAGTCGACTTTGTCGAAGTCGACTGTGATTGTACAGTAAATATCAATAAAATAAAGGATTGACTGATAATAATGGGTTTTGACTCATTGGAATTTCTAGTAACAAGACGCTGTTAGAAGAAATAAGTAAAGTAGAATGCTAGAAGAATATAGAATAAATAAAGTAGAATGCTGTTTGTAATTTAACAAATGTCGAAAATTTATGGCTTGTGGCCCGTGCCGAATTGCAACGTTGTAAATAATTATCATATTTTAAGGATTTTAAATATACTTAAGAAATTTACAAAAAAAATTTTTTTCAATACTCGGGAGGTACATTATTTCTTTTCCATCTTTCTTTTACCTCGGCGAGTCCGACATAATCCCTCCGTCCGCCCCCGCGGAGGGATATGCGTCATTGCATTCCCCCAAGTAAAAAAAGATAAAACTGTATTTAAGTGGAATATAATCATTAATTAATTATTAGTATTTTACAATGTAATTATTTGTTTATGTTATTGCCTTTAACAATATAATTATTGAATCGAAAGTTTTTGATGCGCAATGTGCATACAATTAAAATTATAGTCGATCTATGATTATAATTGTATGCACATTACGCATCATCATCTCTTAGCCTGCTATAGATTGTACTAAAACATTTGGAAATAAATAAATTATTAAATTTAAAATCCTCCATTCTCATAATCGGACGATGGGACGGAAAATTTATGTCGTTTCGTAAAAATATTATAGCCGGCGAAATATCGGTGTAATACATTTCGTGTAACTGAGTCACAAATATCCAAACAATTTCATCAACATTCACAAACAAATATTATATTCTTATCCACCACAATTCTAAGCCGAACCGAATATACCGAGCGCTATGTAGGAAATTGCACAGCATTGCACGAAACTAAATGCGGCGGCGAGTTCTTTGTGTACTTAGAACAACGGGGGTCTGCCAAATGAGTTATTTACTCTATCTCTTACAAAAGGTGTGAGAGAATTCTTGTTTAACATTTCAATTACTAAAACAACTCTTGTTTATGAGTTACTACATTTTGCCCGCGGCTTCGCTCGCATTAATCTTATGTCGATAAATTTCTATCGCATTTATAATATTAATTCATATTCAGGTTGATGAGTTGGTATACCAACTCATAAGCCTGAATATAGACTACATACAGGATAGATATATACAAGTTATTATATGCTGAACGTGTAAATGTACCTACATGTAAATTGTTACTATTGCTTAGTTAGTGTAACCTTGACGTTCATAAGTGTTACCTAAATGTATAGAGATATTTTGATTTTGATTTTATCCAAATAGACATACTATCCAAAATCGTAACCGACGGAAAAATATTCAGACATCGATACTTCGAACGTTCAATTGTAAACAAAGCTATAAAGATCTGTTAAGATTAGAAGCTATATACTTAGAATTAACAAAGATAACTCGGAGTTTGTTTATCCGAAGTTTGTTAAAGGTAGACTAACTGAATCGCTGATTTTTGGTGTATTTACACTAAACCTCTCTGAGTCTGGGTCTGAAGTTTGTTCGACTAGAGTTAATTTATATTCTTAAACAATAACTTGTAACTTTATACCGTTTTTTGCCAATAATATGTTAATAAAAGAATGCATGGGATACTTATTGTACTTGTTTTTCATGAAGCTTGCTACAAATATTTCTACTTGAATTATCATCTCTATATTATATTATATCTTTGGCAAACTATCATCTCTAATAAGATAAAGACGTTTGAAGAAAGCCGTCGCCATACGATTGACGTAAATCGCCAAATATTTAAAGAAATACCTAAACCCTTCTACACGTATACATAGAACTACACAGGCCAACTCTACTGCTAGTTGCTACACATATAGTAGGACATTTTAGACGAAGTTCGCTCTAGCAAACCATAAAGCTCATAAAAGAAATGATTCATAACTTCTAAGGACGCCGTCGACGTAATTGATGAGGACTATATTTTATACCCATATGTACACACATTGTCTCACTCCTATATCTTCGAAGGGGTAGGCACAAATGTATCACACTCTCATTTAACCAGATATGGTTCCAGGCCCTACTACCGCCGTTTACAAAGCACACACAGACTTCATGTTACTGCTGAGAATTTCTTGATAGAAAGACTTAATAGCACTTTTCCCGACCAAGTAATCAAACACATTGTACCGTTGCGCCATCGAGGCGAAAGTAATCCCAACTAATATTATAACTGCAAATGTGACTTTGTTTGTTTGTTACGCTTCCACGCCTTAGCTACCAGGAAGTTAAGGCTTACGCAAATTTTAATAATGATCAGTCGAGTGATCCTCATTAAATTTCGCATACACATTGTCAGGGGTACATAGGGTACCTTTCCTTAAAAAGAGCACTGTTTCCGAGTATGGAAAGCCGAGGAAAATAGTAATTAAAATATTTAAATAAGCGAATCGACAGTATTTCACGTATTTTAAAACTGAAAACCGCGGGATACCTCTGCGAAACCATCATCAGTATTAATAGCTACCATCTCTAGATTTCCCAATAGACCAATAAGGCTTCATAGCCGAGGCAATTATCATGACTATGCGTAATGGTAGAAAAGACAAAAACATTTTGAGGCGTTTTGACTGTTTTGTTATAAATTGACGGCTTTTTTATAAAAAGTGTGGAATATAGTGAGAAAACAGAAAAGAAGTTGTTAAATCCCTAGACTCCCTAATGGTTAAATCATTCTTCCATGGTATATTGTATATGTATGTTTTTAATAATATCCGCCCTGTATATAAACAGTCCCAGTGCTGGGCACGAGCCTTTTCTCAGTGTCAAAAGGGGTAGGCCATAGTCCACCACGCTGGCCTAGTGCGGGTTGGCAGACTTCACAAGTCTTCGAGAACATTATGGAGAACTCTTAGACATGCAGGTTTCCTCACGATGTATTCCTTCACTGTTAAAGCGAGTAATAATTAACTATTTAATACGAACACAGCTCGAAAAGTCCGAGTTGCGTGCTTTCGAATCGTATTTAGAACTCCTCCGTGGCAGTCCCACGATCGGCCACTAGGGTATCGCTGCTATATGTATTTTACAAGATGGAATATAACATACGTCTAGCCGTGATGGTAAGTGGATTTGGTTTATGCGCAAACTGCAAGACCCTAACCTATAACCTAAGGCACAGTTCTAGACTAGTCTAAAAATATTCTGACAGAAAACCTCTATAACACTGTCCAACCAGGATATCGAACCCTAAACCTTACTATCGACAAGGCAAGCTAATAATATCTACATAATAATAACTGATTTTATATTAGCCCAATAATAAAGCTGTCAATGATCGCTTCGGTAACATAAATAAACTAAAACATACGGGACATGTAGTACATGCGTGAGACGCATACCCCTTCGGAGACATCCCCGAAGCGTCTACCATACGTCTAAAATACGACTACACTTTCCTGTAACATGCTGGACATTTGAAAACACCATACATTCATGTCTTGAAAGGCGCCATATATAGATCATAAGACAGTTTACCAATGGAGCACTACTCCATACACTACTCCATACATCATACCGCCCGCATGCGTGCAATAAATAAAATAATTATTGCCACGAACTGAACTATATAAGGACTGACTAATGGCTCTCTGAGCGAGTATCATTTGTACAATACCTTATTATGTGTGTAATTTCCCGTGTGTTTAACTTTATTTATGTTACCGAAGCAAGTTTTATTATTGAAGCAATATAAAGTCAATAATTGTTATACCAGCTGTCCTGACCGCAGTTTCATCCACGTTTATGACTACTGCTCCACACCCGTAGCTTATATCTATACAGACGTATTAGTATTTAATACTGGATTGACCCGCGGCTTCGCTCGAGTTAATGTAGTTTTGTCAATACGTTTCTTTCCCTGGGAAAACAGTTTTTTTATCCTGGATGAAGGGCCACATGTCCCATGTATGGGAAATTCCATGATGATCGTTGGATAAGGCGTGAAAGCGTGACTAATAAACTCAATTCGTTAATTCACATATATAATATAAGTTAGGATTATAAGTATCTATCACTACCATGTATTTAACAAATTTCACCTAAAAATTAACAAGTAACTAATTAAAGATTAATATCAAAAGATTTCTAATTTAAGTAGGTATTTTTTCCAATTATTGTAACGTTGGTACAAAAAACTGCGATCTGGGACCAAAACTACGTCAAATAAGACTAATATTATAATACCAATCACTATTACATAATGGCCGATCGATACTAAACTAATTTAGATGTAATACTAAACCTCATTCGGTATAAATTCATTTCGTCTGGCAATACTCAAGGTAACCGCTCTAGTTATTAAAAATATTTTTCTCGAAAGTGCGTAATGTTTTTATAGAGTAAATTATGTTGGTGTCTGCAGTTGAAATATTTATCGTGATTTGATTTATGTGTACCTGCGCTAGTCTAGAGAATAACTACCAGAGGGTGTTAAGATTGCTACAATAACTTAAAGGTCGTCTATATACGGTGTGTCCCGTAAATCCTAACCAATATTGTAAATGCGAATGTGAATTTGTTACGCTTTCACGCCTTGACAACTTGACCGGTCATCATGAAATTTTGAATACTTATAAGTAGTTAGGATACAAAAAAGACATAGACAATATTAGGCGAGCAAAGCCGCGGACAAAATCAAGTAATGGATCCTGAAAAATAAATTTTTAGGTAGTATTAATGACTATAAACTTTACTCTTCCTGCATATTAATATTAATCTTACCTCTTATTTCCGCGATAGATAGATGCCCGGGACTTTGAGCGCGTGGACCCCAATTCGGCCGCAATGTGATTTACGCAGTTCACACTATTGCACTCCGGTGTTTACCAAACCAGAATTAGGGGAATATTAGTTTCAATTTTAAGTTGGACTTTAAGCTACTAAAATTTATAAACAGCATTATAATCTGTAAAGAAAGTTTTACGAGAAACTTAAATAAATCGGGCACGCCACGATCGTGGCGGTAAGTTCCGTTTTTTGAAGAGTGGCTGGAGAAGCGGCATAGCGTCCTCACCTTTCGGTTGACACAGGTAATGACTGGCCACGGTTGTTTTGGCCAGTTCCTATGTCGCATAGGCTGGCAGGAGACGCCCGGATGTAATCACTGCGGTGACTGCCGCGATGTTGTTGTGGACACGGCGCTGCACACTTTGCGCCTGGGCATCGCAGCGCCGTGAGTTGATCGCGGCAGTAGGTATGGTTGCCCTCTTGCTCCTGGCCGTGGTTCAATCCATTGTCCGGAGCGAGAGGACGTGAAATGCCGTCGCGTCCTTCTGTGAGGAAGTCATGTCCATCAAGGAGGCGGTGGAGCAGGAGAGGGTACGCTTAAATCCTCTCCCCAACCACAGAACCGGGGGCCGGAGGGCGTGAGATGACCTCCAGCCACCCTGAGGTTTGACCTGGGGGTGGTGGGCTACGTGGGCCTGCTCTCCACCCAATCAGCGCCAGGTCCGAGAGGCGGCGTGCGTGGTCCCATGGCGCCTCTGAGTCGTGATTTTTGTCCGCTGACAAGGGGACAGTAGATGAAAACTTACGTAGTGACATGCCGTTTTACACGGCGGGCCGAAACCTCGGCGGGGTCGCGATTGCATATGAAAGCCATTCGCGCGGCCCCGCCGTCTATGGTTATGTCGAGGAACACCGTGGTAGGTTTAGTCGGTATTACCGGGGTATCTTTCTCCCGGTGAGCCCGACATAACCCCTCCGTCGCCCTGCGGAGAGGAACGCGTCAAAGCATTCCCTCACGTAAAAAAAAATGCTTAAATAAATAAACATACTTGAACAATAATAACATAAATTCCTTATATATTGTTTAGGGACAACTGTCTCACTAGGTTGATTTTGTCCTACCTTTAAACCCACAACACCAGGCATAGATCTTTAATTTAAATAACTTTAATGTAACAAATAAAGGTTCTTTGTAGCTTTATACAAGTACTAGCTGTCACCCGCGGTTTCACCCACGTTTATGATTACTGTTCCGCTCCTGTAGCTCGTAGTGTGATGTTATAGAACATAACAGACCTTTGAAAAAAATTACGTTTTGTCACATCGTCGCAGTATTAGTTATCAGACTGTAGGTTGCTTAAGACAATTTCGTAAAAAAATACCTATTCCTTGAATGAATCACTACCGAATGTAAACAAACATAAACGCAAATGCAAAAGCACCAACAAGGCGACTCCGAAACAGAAGTTATTTAATTAACCACCAGAACTACGAACAATAATTTCTAAACCTCATAATCATGCCTTGTCTGGGCCATACACTACAATCCCAACCGAAAATCTAATTCGATATCCCATACAAAAGCATGACGCCGCGGGCGGTCGGCTCCAATAATAATGCACGCTTGCCCTAATGTGAAGTTTTATCTTTAAAAAAAAAGGCAAAGGAACAAAAGTTTTGAGCCTACTGCATTGTTCACGTAGGTGTTGATTTATATTGCATACAACTTTTTTTACGATGTATTTTTTTCTTTTATGCCATTCGGTGAATGGGTTTTAAAAAGGACAAATTTGGGTTTAAAAGACGTTTCTGGTTTAGTCGTGTTAGGAGTTCTGTCGAAAGAATTATAAGGGATTGACGGTATCGTTTTTTTTTTGGTTTAATTTTATGTTTTTGCAAAACCGGTACATGAGTCAGGCAAATATTTGGTAAATGCTCACAATGCTTTTTTATCACATACACTTTTGTAGAGATATCGTGCGTTTGTTCTGCAAATTATTTGTATTATTTTATCCTTCTAGCTAAGGTAGAGTAAGGTGGTTTTACATCTGTGTGACGTAGCTGGGATTTTAAATTGCCAATTATTGCACTTCCGACGTGACCTAACCACGGCCATTCAACCGCAGCAGGTCTAACACCTTATCTATCGGACTACCGTTGCTTTTAATGTTCTTCTGTTTCGTATAGGTATGGAATACTTAAATTCCTAACTATATTGCATTCCATCTATACTTTCATAATAAAACTAGAGTTGATCAGTTTTTTTTTGTTTAAACTCGCTAATATCGGCACTAGTACCGAGATGCAAAAAATTTAAAATTCTTTTAGCTCATATATTGAGGCAGAGTATAGGCTATAAAACAAAATGCTACAAGCCTCGGACAGCTAGTATTTATATAAACGTAATGTAATAAAGGCAAGGTAATTAGGCCTACAATTCAACGGTTATGGTTTTAGATTCTACGTAATAAGGGGCTCATTGCCGTTACCCGACATACCGAAAATTAATTGACAATAAAACTTAATAAAACACATTGCTCTACTCGGCAATCGAAACCGAATTCACGCAGAGTAATCGCACACCGAACCGCTGCGCCACCGAGACAGCCAGGATAAATTATGAATGTAGTTTAAACACAAACTTGCACAGTAACAATAAATCAATGTTGAATCCAAACCGATTTATTTTTATTTTGTTTCGTCAGTCCGCGGAGTGTTTTCAATAAGAACTGAGTTCAAAAACAACGAGTTTTAAAAGCAGTTTAGTTGTTTTAAAAACAGAAACAACGCTTTTTCATACAATCTGCCGCATTCGGTTTATAACTGCGTAAGGTTCACCTCAAATATTCGGTTGCAATTGAATATAGTGCAGTAATTAATTTGTTAGTTATTTAATAACAGTTTTGGCTGCATGTTCCGCGGCATAAGTTTTGGGCTTATTTGTGAGTTTCTAGTTTCAATTTGGGTTTGCCGAATAAATACCGATCATTGTTCTTGATTCTTGATCTTATTGAGAAACTTAGAGCCCTGTGCTTTATAATGATACTACCAAAGAACACAATACGTTTTTTAAAGTTGGCCCCCACACTTTAGAAATAATTTACTTACAAACACCGAGGACTTAACAAACATTCGAACAACGGCAAACAAGCACATAGGTACTTGTATCTATATTACGCGGTTTCTATTCTAACTAATATTATAAATGCGAATGTGAGTTTATGGTTTCACGCCTCAACTATTTGAGCGATCGTCATGAAATTTCGCATACACGTCATCAGGGTTACAAAAACGGACATTTATTTCATCTAAAAAAAAAAATGCTTTTCCTGAGATACAATAATAATACTCTTTATTTATTTATTTATCCAGCACACATTATTTTTAGGTTACAGACCCAATACAGCAATGCAGCAACAACGCTATTATATTATTGTACTAAAGGTAGCTAATATAATCCAGTGCCACCCTCTCAAATTCCGCCAAAGAACAAACATCTAAACTACGAGAAACCTCATTTAGAATATTTAAAGCTAAATTTAAAGCTGGAAAAACAATTCGAAGAGCGAATTTTTGCAAATTAGTTTGGTATGTACCTAGGTACCTCAAACACCTTAGTCCTTGGCGCCTGTCGCAGATTATATAGACGTGGGTCTATAAATTAATATGAAGTTTTACCATCAACTAGCTGCACCCGGCCACACTACGCCGTGGTTTAGTCTGATACTTTTAATGTTTCGTTTCTATGAGAACTTTAGAATAAAAAGTATATAAACACTCTCATATAAAAATGCAACGTAGTGTAAAAAAATCAGATCGAACCATATACTCATTTTTGAGTTTCGCAGACAGAAACATATGGCTGTAAAATTGTTGTAAGTAAAGATTTATCGCCCTGTAACAGACCTGCTTGACTTGGATCACTGCTTCCGGTATTCCAAATATTGTTAGTCTAAATCATAATTAGTACCTATTTTCCCTTTAACCATAATTTAATGCCTAACAAAATAAGCCAGAAGTCCCTTAAATATACCACGACACAGCGTAAGGCGTTTTGTACAATTTTCTCTGAAGTACATGGAAACTGACATCCCATGTAATGGCCTATTTTTTAGGTCAGTACATATAGGCTCTTTAGCGTCACCGCAAAATCCTTATTTTGCTAGAAGGGTCATTTGAGAATAGGTTACAGTTTCAAGTCTATAAAACGTTACGTTTTTAGAAGACTACCGCGGCGGCGTAGCATATGTGAAGGTGACTACTGTCTCGGGATTGATTTCTGGATCGGGTAGAGTGTTATTAGGATTTTCTGTAAATGCACATCACGGATTCTGGAACTGTGTTTCAGTCTTTTCAATAGTCTCGTCCCCTATTACGTGGGACCTAAAACCATAGCTGGCGAAATGAGCCTCTGCCGATCCTTTGAAGAATATAGACTATGTACGTCTGTATTTTCTGAAGATTACTGGTAATTCGAGCACATTACTGGTATTCTTGTTAATCAGTTAAGCTAGAGCATTATGATGGAAGTGGGTTCAAGGCGCTAGCGCAATTGGTGGGATTAGACTATCCCCCCCATTCGAACCCCGCTATCTCAATCCCCGACTCTCGGGGACTACCAGTGGCGAGACGACCAGTTATGTCACTACGCCATCCGGGAGTTATAAGGTTATTTGTTATTAATTATTTAACAATCAAAAAATAAAAAAGGAAAATTAGAAAACGTTGGTAGTGTTTGTTTACTATTTATCAGAATACTTTTACGAAGAAACCTTGTACCCTTTCACCGCTGAGCGGATGAATTTTCAAAAGCCCTTTCTTTGTTGCTAACGTTAAAAAAGGAGCATGTAGGCAACATTTAAGTAAATGTGCAGATTCTGCGGTTTCAGAAAAGCGTTAGTTCGTCAGCCAGTAAGTTCAAAGGTACACGTATTCTTACGTATATGTTTACACTGATATTACACAGACGAGAGATTCTTATTTTTATTTGTAATGAATAAACTCAAAAACTACTAGACGGACTTTAATAATTATTTGACCCTTATAAAGCTTCTTTATCCACAAGTAACATAATCTATATAACATCACGATACAAGCCACGGGAGAGCGGCACAATCATAAACATTGGTGATACCGCGGAGAATAGCTAGTATTTTATACATACATAGTTTCACGTCTATATTTACAAAGTAGTAGGCAGAGATGTATTACAGACAAAACTCACCAGCTATGTTTTTAAGTCCCACATTATAGAGCGCGAGTATATTGCCGTCAATATAAAGTAGTGCTAGACTTCGTGGAGCTTCTGAGGATTCTACTTCACTGAAAATCCAATTACATTTTACCCGAACCGGGATTCGGACCTCAAAACCTGACGTACAGCAGTCGCATTCACTACTACTGCATCACCGAGGCAGTCCAACAATCGGTGACTTCCTTTTACATGTACCTACTATTATTTAGGTTTCAATGTTTTATATTAGAAAATACATTCTATATTACTTGCAGTGTTGATATCAATGACTATTGTTGTATTGAGAGATTTACGTACCTGAAACAGAAAGAGAAAACAAATTAATAAATATAAGAAAGTGGTCGAGCTTGCCAGGGCTTTGTTTTTAAATAAGTACGTAGGAAATGTTGTATGTTAGAATTCCTATTGTAGTTTTAGGAAGCAAGAGCAGGATTGCGATATTAATTGCATTACTTAAGTAATGGAGTTAAAAAACTAAGATTATAGTAACATCTAAGACTAGCTTTTTCCCGTTACTTCGCTCGCGGAATTGTACTTATTAGTTTTATTTTTTTCTAGATGAACGGTATCGTATATCCTTTTCTGTACTTCTTACAACATGTATGCACAATTTCATGATGATCGGTCAAGTGTTGAAAATTTAATGCGGTCAAGCCAGGTATTTGCGTAACATTGTGGAACGCTTGATATTTCAAGTAACTAGGTCATTATAATAGCCACTTTACATTGTTTTGTGAACTCCAACAAACGCTAAAACATTAACAAATTTCCAGCTTCAAAAGAAATGATTTAAGTTGAATAAATATCTAAAGGAAATTACATTTGTACTGAAACTTGAGGGCGGGTTGGAAGAAGCCAATTTTTTCAGAAGCCACTTTTCAGGATTCGACTTAACCACTTTGCGTAAAGAATATTAGAATAAAAGCAACATATGAAAGCATTAAAGTGTTTTATTTTTGATCTTGGTTTCTATCAAGTGGTTTCTATTGTACTATTTCCATTCTTATATAGTTTCACGCCTGTATAATCGAAGAGATAGGCAAATCTAATGTAATGAATGTCGCCTGCATTTTTATACAACAAATATAGTAACTACATAACTAGCCTGACGATAAGGAGTAATCGTTCCCTACGACCGCGCCTTGACCGATGCCTTTTTTTTGGATAAGAGTGTACCTAGCCTATCTCCTTTTCTGTTCTCCTGATAACGTGCTATATCTCTACGGATATGACTATATCACGGCTTGGACCATCTTACTGCAATATATAGATAGGATATTATAAACACGCCTATTAGATCGCTACCAAAAATTTATTAATTGCACGAAAATCTGATTATATAACGAAACGAAAATTTTCTAGTTCGAAGTTTTTAAAGGCTTCACGCCTTTAATAACTTCGAACTAGAAAATTTGTGGCGTGAAGTGTAAACGTTAATAAATTCTTTGTCGGTTTCGTATCATCATTGTTATTAGTAGTGATTCCCGGTTTGGTAATATTTTACTAGATTTTTCTGTTAGGCATTTCATAATTGTAGGGCATTGTATACTGGTCCCGGTCGTGAATCTCATTGACCTTACGGATGACGCATCGGTTTAGGTGGTCGCATTGCTAATGCCAGTATGCCGAGTATTGTGACGTCGATGCCCACACGAGGCAAAATCATAAAATGGTGTCATTTATATTTTAGAGTTATATCCTAACTAAAGTTATAAAAGCGAATGTGAATTTGTAAATGTAAGTTAGGTTAGTCACAGTATTTTTCTAGATCAAAGGTACTTTATTTATTATTGTGTTTCCCTGGCAAAGTGTATGCGAAATCTCATAATGGTAGGTCGAGTAGTAAAGGTATGAAATCATAACAAAAAAACTCATTTTCGCACTTAGGTATAATATTAAGTTAGGATTAAATGGTCGCGGGTATGTACAAGATGGGTATTTACGATAAATATATGTCGGTAATAAATTTCGTTAACTCTCAAACCTAAGCCTTACCTCTAGCAATATACCTTAACGTAAGAATATTGTTGTCCTCCCAACCGAATATCGATCTCAGAAGCCTAACAGAGACTGACCATCTCACCGTCGCATGGCGCAAAAGATAGGTAGTGCACAAGCATGTGCGTTATAACAAGTACTCTCTCTGTTCCCTAACTCTCATAATTAGATGACACGAGCGATGAGGGATCAGACGCAAGACCAACAGTTTTCTGTACTTTTCGACACACGGAGGCGTAAAACGCCGCCAACTTTCTAAGACCGTGCTGCTATTAAGATTTCTTGGCAGAAAATTACCCAAAATTTGTTGACTGGATCCGAGATTTAAATACGAGATATCATTTACCGCAATCGCATTCACCATAAGACTATTAACGCAGTCAATGTCTTCACAATAGACTTCCGGTTTTACCTTCCAAAGTACGAGACCCTAAACGGAGGGGAAATATTAAACAATGCCTCCGCAACTCATAATAATAAGACATTATAATAGAAACTCATTTTTTCATTTTAGTTTTTTCTGCTTAGTCACACACAAATGAAAGTAGGCCAATTTGGGGTAACCGTTTTATTTAAGGTTTCCGCATACTTTGTTTGTATTGTGGGTTCGCTTTAATGTTTTACATACGTATCTTTATAATATGTGGGTGTACACCTCTATCTATCTATTAGAAAGAGACTGCACGGATGGCGTAGTGGTCGCCTCGCAACTGCCGCCGCGCCGAGTGTTGTGGGTTTGATAATCGATTGGATTTGATAATAAATAAATAAATAAAGATACACAGGACAAACATTTGTGTGATCCACAAATAGTTGTACCGAGTCTGGATGTACTTTGTGTCCGTTGTTTGAATGTTTGTAAAGTCTCTCTCGTGATCCAGGAATTATTATTAGTGCGGGAGTTATGTTTTAAAACTAACTAGGTAGTAAGTAGCTAGAGGTGTATTACATCTACATTGCTCTGGCTATATTTTAGGTTTCACGTAATTAGGACCAGATTGTTGCCATCTACTAAGCACATTTCCAGGATCTATGCTGCTAGTGAGAATTTCTTGAAAGAAATCCCAATAAGTAGTACCTACTGACCAACCTCTGTATCAAAACTGTGAAACGAAATAGTTAAAAAATATCCTAACTAATATTATAAATACAAATGTGAGTTAGCTCGTTTGTTACGCTTTCACGCCTCAATGACTCGACCGATCATCATAAAATTCCGTTTACACGTTATCAGGTATACAGAAAAGGACATAGAGTACCTTCCATCCAGAAAAAGTACTGTTACTAACCTAACCTAAATTTACGCGAGCAAAAGGCATGTAGCCGCGCAAAATCTAGTTCAAAATAAAATGTACCTTGATGAAAGCCGTGGAAAGTAGATTAATTTAAAACATTCGCAAAAATATGATACAGAGTATTAAATAGTGCAGAATTTTCTAGAAGTTTTCCATTAGTGACAATTTTCTTAAAGCCATTAGTCTGGAGACTAATTGTATACAACCTTAGATATCGCTAAAATTAAGCTTTGATTAGTTCAAATTGGCATTGCCAATTTGGTCTATCAAAGTGATTTAATTGGTACATATTCAGATGGAGATTGCTATCCATGGCTATTCCAGGAGTAATTCTTTACGTTGTCTTTTGATAACTCTTTTTACATACATACATACATAGATTCACGCCTGTTTCCCAGAGTTCTCAAACGTCTGAAGACTTTTGGTAAGAACCGTTACACATATTTTAATAGTCATATGCCTTATGACACAAGGGACATTTAAAATATTTAAACAACGGACACAAAAAACAGCCAATTGACTGTACGGATGTCGTTCTCGTTTCAGTGGTCGCTTCGCCGCTGCCGCCGCACCGAGTGTTGTGGGTTCGATCTCCTGACGGGACAAAAAATTGTGTGAGCCACAATTATATGCCCAAGTCTTTTTTTCTACCTCGTGGAATGCTTTCACGCATATCTCTCCACGGGGCGACGGAAAGGTTATGTCGGACTCACCGGGAAAAAGATATCCCGGTAATACCGACTAAACCCACCGCGGTGTTCCTCATTCTCACATGCAATCGTGGTATTGGCCAGCCGTGTGAAACGATAGGTCACAAAAATACTTCCTCCACCGTCCCCCTGGGAGGGGACAAAGACACGACACAGAGGCGCACGTGGGAACACGCACGCCAACTCTCGGATCTGATGCTGATCGGGTAGCGAGCAGGCTCACGCAGCCCACAACCCCTTTTTTTTTTTTTTTTTTTTATAGGGGGAGTTGGGAGTCTAAAAAGATTCATCCATAGCAGGCCCCCCCGTGTGGGTGCCGGCCGGGTCAATGGGACCCGACCTCCTCTCGTCCCCGGGGGAGAGCATTTCACAGCTCTCCCCTTTCGACGTTAGAAGGCGCGCGGGAACACCGCGCGCGCCCTCTATGGGTTCCCCTGAGGCCCTGCCACCCAGAACCCTTAGGTGGGGGGCAGAGCGACATAAGCGCGTCTCCTGCGCCCCTCCTCCGGCGGCGGATGTCCGGGGCGTAAGGATCTTCCTCACGCCCGCGCTCCGCCGCCTCCTTCTGCGAGATGACAGCCTCGCAGAAGGACCTCATTGCGCCCCAGCACCTGTCGTCGCCGACCATCATGGATACGACGGTCGGCAACGAGAGGTCGGGGCCAATCACGGCGACAGCCCACCACCCCTAGGTCAAACCTCAGAGTGGCTGGAGGTCATCACGCGCCCTCCTCCAGTTCTGCGGTTTAGGAGAGGGTTCAAGCGTTCCCTCTCCCACTCCGCCACCTCCTTGATGGACATGACTTCCTCACAGAAGGAGGCGACGGCGTTACACGATCTCTCGCTCCGGATCATAGCGTGAACCACGGCCGGGAGTGCGAGGGCAACCAATCTGACTACCGCGATCAACTCACGGCGCTGCGATGCCCAGGCAGGGCAATCCACCAAAGCGTGCAGCGCCGTTCAGCGCCGTGCAGCGCCGCACAACAAAAGTCTGGGTGTTCTTTGTTTGAATTATTGTAAAGTCCCCCGCGATACAGGAGAGTGCGGGAGTCTTTAAAATTTTTATTTATTTAGCCTTGGGCTAAATTATCTTCAAAATCTTTGATACACATAAGAATCACACAATGTCTTCGGTTTTTGAAACTAGAATATAGTTAAAGTCAAAGTCTGCCAAGATTTGAAAGTCAAAGACAAAAAATGTAATATAGAAGTCAAGCAAAGATCTGTATTTTGACCAATCCCCAACGAATACTAAACTAAAATCTTTATTCAACATATTATAAGCTATCTTTATTCAGTCAATTTTGTTTTAAAACATTAGTAAATATACAATAAACATATATTTTATTAGTAGAGGAATCATAAAAACAATTAATATCCAATAAATATTTGTGGTAGGGACCAAATATTAATTTTAGAACGACGCCGCTCGACACTGAAGCCTGCGTCGATCAATTTGTAATTAATTGGTGTTTACGTTAAATATTTGGTACTGAAAATAATTACTATTTGTATTTGATGCAATTGGAAATGTCATCATTTTTTTATGTTAAACATGATTTTTTCTGAAAATCTGGCATTGCAAACGTTTTGGTTACTATTTATTGTTGCAGAGGGACTGAGAGAGTCACACGCTTGCACTTAAATAGCATCTACGTCAAAGTTTGTATCGTGCATCGTTTATCTCTCAATCATTAACACCAACCCTATCTATGAGACCTAAAAGGCTTCTTATTTATTTTTGAGAGGAAAGTATTAGTTACTATTATTTTATATATGAATATAATGCAGCGATAGAGAACGTTGTACTGCCACGTAGAGATATCGAGTTCGATCCCAAGGTTCACCTCTGACTTTTCGCTTTCGAAGATATCTGAAGTCTACAAATTCGTACTAGGCCAGCGCAGTAAATAACTATGGCCTACCCTTTTTACGTGCCGGAGTGGGACAGTTTATATACAGAACTGATATAATATTGATTTAATATGTTTTGGTTAGTTTTAGTAACAATGACAACTTATTACGTTTTGTATATTGTATGTTAAACAATAATTCACTCTAGTTTCTCGAAATAAATCGAATCGAATACTTTTCGACTTTTGCGAATACAGACAAACGTAGCAAAACATATATTTATATTTATTTATTATCTACAGACAATTAATGCCTACAACAAAAACTCAATAACAGCACGTCCGACTTGCCAAACGAACGCGGCACCACGCGAGCTGCACAGCCTAGTCCTAATACTGCGAAGACGCTGATATGCATCAGTAGAAAAGAGGTCGATCGTACCAAGTTGTAATTGCATGGGCAGGAACAAGACAAAGCTATACATTCTGTTTCGTTCCTACGCATAAAATAAAATGCTTTAAGTAATAGTAATAGGGCTTCTAACATTACATATGTATATAATGTTTTAAACTTTAAACTTTATGACTGTTATATAACCCACAGAAAATGCTTCTTCTCCTATTTTACTACCAACAAAGAAAATAATATAGAATTAACTTGTCTAATACAAACGCACAAGGAAACACTAACCGACCAACAAAATATGTACAACAAAACTATGTTATTATAATATTTCATATTACACAAGAGATAAACTGTTCAGCGAAATGTTTGTCACAGAACTTGTTAGTGCCCTTGACCTTGACCGTAGAAGAGGCGGGAGAGTATTTTGTTAATCAAATTTCGTAGCCTTTTTATACTGTGTGACAGTTTATGCGAGAAAAGTTTGAAGGAAGGGAAAATGGATGTTTGATAAAGTGTCTCGGTAATATTTTGATGATACTAGGTTACGGGACGCTTTACTTTAGCTAAAGAAAATTATTTACATACAAAGACGCACGCTTGACACGAACCGGTAGATGTATATAGGTATTATATGTATTTGTTATTTAATAACGTATATCTGTCGTAATTGGTAGTAATAAATCATTAATAACGCCGAATTTGTATTTGAAAAAAGCTACATATTTGTCGCAGAGTTGTTGTATTTTATATTATAATATAATAATAATATTAGCCTTGTATATAAACTGTCCCTCTGCTGGGCTCACTTCACATATCTTCAAAAACATTATGGAGACCACTGTTGATGTTTTCTTTCACCATTAAAGCAAGCAATGATTAAATATTCGCCTTGAGATCGAACTCGAGACCTCTGCGTAGCAGTCGAATGCTATCGCTGCTATGTAGGTAATATTTATGTTTCTAAAATTAATAAATAAACTGAGCCCAAAAGTCAAATAACTGACAACTGTAACACACAAGAGTTCTATATTTCATATATTTTATTTATACGCCGCGGCCAAATGATTTGACGTTTACGGGAAAAGTTTTACAAGATATATGTATAAAAAAGTTTCTTAGAAAAATAATATTACTTGTATTTTGTTGCTGTGAGTTTATTCAGATATAACAGTCCTGGCAAGATACGATTAATATTATCAATACATATAGTAAAATTGTAACTGGTAGGTACATATCTTTACATCAATATAAATGCCAAATTTTGTTCATTAGTTTGTTACGCTTTCACGCCTTAATTGCTTGATAGATCATCATGAAATCGCGTACACGTTGTTACGGGAACAGAAAAGGACATAAGGTACCATTCATCCGGATAAAATCTAGTAAGATATATTTAAGAAACTCTACATTATATATACATCTCTATAAACAGAAACATGTATACTCAAAATATTAAGCCATGTCTTGATTACTTTAACATACTGTTAAATTACCTCTTACAACACTAACATACTTTATTTCACTAACAAAAAGTTACCAATCCTATATCCAGAACCAACAGATTATACCTCAGAGATTGCAGTGACCGCGACACAGAACTGTAAACAGCGGTCACTTAGACCTAACCACAGCACCACTGCCATGATCGATTTATAATCTGATTATATGCCAATGACGACTTGGTTATTGCGTCATACTGACGTCATAGCGTTAATGATAAACCGATCTCTGGATCCGTGGATAATGAGGTAATAATAGATGTGATGAGTTTGAAGCGAAGATAAAACAGAGGACACATAATAGTCTTTAAACACCAAATTTTTTCTAAAACTAGTATGTATTGAAATATAGTGGGTTCAAAACTAAGTGATTATAATAGTGACATAATTGAACCTATTATGACATACTTTACGCTATTATGGAAGATAGTAATAAAAATATGTAAACAGCGCAATTATATTATAATATACTACTAGCTAAGCACGGTTACGCATCATTGATGCTCAGTCTAATCTTAATGATTAGGGAAGTAAATAGGTGGTATTTAGGGAATATTTCGTGGGGCTTTGGGTTAAGAGTATATAAATACACTCTTATACTGAAATGCAAATGTTTGTAAAAACACAAGTCCATCCATTTACTACTTTTCGAGATCAGCGGACACAAACATACGAAAGCTTATTTTTTATATGAAATGATGTACACATAACATTTGTTAATTACAGATCATATTACAGTACATAGCCAGACTTCGTACTGCCACTTAAAACAATAAAACCTACACTTAAACCTTGCCTTGACTGATTCGCGAATCGAACCCACAATCACACGCAAACACTACATGACAAGACAATCAATAAAAGCATAAAAATGTTGAGTAACCATTTTACATAAAAATATTAGGGAAGTGGCACTTTAAAAATAGGTATAATAATACATCTATAATACATCTATAGTTTTTTCCAACTGCAATAACACTTCTACGATAAATAGCACGACGCAGACTAATAAATAAAAAGTAAAAGACAAGTTCTGACAGTTGCAACTCCTCAGTATAAGCGTTTCACAAAATATCACGTATAACAGAACAGTAAAAGTTTCGCGATAGCCTTTTGTACCATATAAGATATGATATAATTTAAAAAATACGTAAGAACCAGTGGTTTTTGATTTATTACAGACGTATAATCTCACGGACAGTACACAGGTGGAGGTAAGCAGATTTGTATGATACCCACATTTCACCAGCTGAAATTTTTAATCGCGTGAAAAATAATTTTTTTTTTTTTAATATTGAGCTAGCTAGCTAGTTAGCCAACTATATGCACAGGGTCACATTCCATCTAGCAATATGATTTCCCAAAAAATACCAGTAATACATTATCCAAACCAAGAAACATAGCCAAGACCTCGTGCACAGCAATTACATTCTTTACTGCTGCGTCCCCGAGGTAGTACACTTATTAACAAGAGTTATTATTGTACACACATACGCACTTGTGCTCGTATAATGCCGAATATGTAGGCGTATGACAACTGCATTTTGCCAACTATTTTCTTATCTCACACTCAATGAAAGCCGACCTTAATGGCATTTACCGTGTAGATATAGACTTCGTGCTGTCACTGAGAATATTCTTCAGACAAATTACAATTACGCTAGTCAACTGCGGCATCGTATCGCAAATAGACTTACCAATTGGACTTTATACTACGGACGCAACAAGAAAGCGTAAAAGCAAATAGGTGAACAAAGAATATCGTCAAGTATTTTCCTCTTGTTTGTGTCTAGAAAAATAAACGAATAACGCAAAGAGATAATTAACTTAGAAGCGACACTCAATTTATCTATACATTCTGCCTACAGTTTGTTTGAAGATTGATCCCCTTCGAGTTTCAGGGGAACAAGTATCCATTCCTTGACAATTAATTACTGTGCCTTTGCGAAATTGTATTAATAGAACGAATTTATGGAACATATTTTGTATTATTTACATAATAAAACAGAAGTTGAAAGGATGACGTCATCGGGATCGCAATCCATTACAATTGGATTAATGTGACGGTTTGTTATGAGAAAGTTAACTATCTGTGAAATTTTAATTGTTATTTTGATTGATGGTCATGGCCTAAAAATAATTACGTGTTGTGAAGGATCAATATTAACAGATGTCTAAATTCAATACTAATGAAGCTTGTTTGGGCTAATTAGAAAATATTATCTTCTATATAGTTTTTAGGAGTAGCGATAGCCTAGTGGGAGACCGCTGGACTGCTACGCAGATTGCTTTGAATTCGATTCTACGGCACGTACCTCTAATCTTGCGAATCTGGTATTAAATAGTTAATTATCCCTCGCTTTAGCGGTGAAAGAAAACATCGTGAGGAAATGCATAAGTAATACATAAGTGTGATAATACATAAGTATGAGAGGTCTCATAATGAAAGATTGTGATATGTGAAATTTGCTAAACAACATTGGGACAGCGTAGAATATATATAACTTACTGTGTCTCATGAGCAGCGATAGCTCAGTGGAGAGACCAACAGACTGCAATGCAGAGGGTCTCGGGTTCGAACCCACGTCGCGCACCTCTGACTTTCGGAAGTTAGATGACTTTTCGAAGTTATGTGCGTATTGATTGACAATTATCGCCTGCTCCGTGCCTCGGAGAGCATGTTAAGCCGTCGGTCCCGGTTGCCATGAACATCTATGGCAGTCGTTATTGGGGAAGCCGACACAAAAGATCCCACTGGGTCGAAGTGTCGCCGGTCTGTAGTGACTGGCCCCCACACAAGATAAGATAAGATACTATGTCTCATAATGAAAACAGGCCCGTGCCCTGCAGTGGGACAGTTTATAAGCAGGGCTAATATTATTTATATACAATTTTTCCATAAGTCACAGTTGCATGAGGCGATGCAATTCCAGAAAAACAAGTAATAAAATCAAAGCCTTTAAAAAATAGTATGTTCTTGAGCTTATAAATGCGACAATAAATAAATTCGACGATAAAAATGACACGTTGAGAATATTTCTTATTAAAGTGAGCTGTGAAAACAAGATCATCCAATTAACATTTAAATTAAACGCAAGCAGATTCTCCATAATACAGTTCAATACAAAAGAATCATACGCGGATAAATCTGTGCCCAAAAATAAAACTTTGATTACGCAATGAGTCATCGCCCTCAATACAGGGAGCCGTTTCCCTAAAGCATTCCTTGAATCTCACACTTGGCAGTATTCTAGATATCCTTACTCAACCCCTTCTTGTCTTACACACACTGAAACCGTATAAGCAAGTAAGAGATAGAACATATATTTTGTATCTAGTGTTATTCGTCGGTCCGCATTTGTAATTCGATATCCGTGTGGGGATGACGGATGACGGACGGGTGACGGACTATAGTGACGGGCCTGTATCGATTTATCGTGTGTCGATGGTGGATTAATTAGTTACGTATGTAGTCTCCGTGACTTGGAATGCAGTTGTGTAGATTTAGTTCACAGTGAATTTGTTTTGTTTTGCACTACTATTATAAAAAATTTCATGATAAATAAATGGTCAATAAGAGAGTTTAAATTATAACGAATTTGTTTGCAAAGATTATCGTATACGCACACATATATAATTGAGCTGGCGAACAAGTAAATTATCATATATAATTTCCAAAAAATAGTTGTTGTCTAGTTTCAATCATAATTTGGTATTGCTCCGGGTGATTTGGTTATTTTGTCATCTTGCAATAAATTAACTGCACTTTATAGGTACATATAAAACGTATTAACTAAATAATAATATTTTCGTATTGTATTAAAAAGACATTTGATTTAGCACGAAACACTGCTAACACTCATAAAAATTTTGAAATATCTGGCGTCGCAGGAATTATAAGTATTGCACGCAAACTTCACCAGTTATGTATAAATACCACATAGAACAAGACCAACCGTTTTGTCAGGATTAATATAAGACTTAACTATGATTTTGTACTTAGAAATAACTAAATTAATCGCCGCCGAGAACAAGTCTGACCTAGGTCAGTAAGGCAATGACTAAGGCAAATGTAAAAACACACGCGTTAATTAGAGTTATTCCGGTCGGATCCTCTGGTCTGATCCTGGTTATTATTATTTTTTAATTCCTGTCTTATCCACTATAAGCTTTGTCGCTCCGGTCTGATCTCCTTACTCTTTTTAAAAGATAAATACAGTCAAGAGAAAAACAGTTATTCATGTAAAATATTTATTTTTATTTATTTAAGTGTTTATAATCATCACAGGCAATCAAACATTTGGTCTTTTTATTTGGACCAACCTTAACAGCAAAAAATATTTTCACCATCTTGGCCAAAACGAAAAATAACGAGTCGTTGTTCCTCATTACTAAGTAAGTAAGAATAAGTAAGTATATCAATAAACCCTGTACGTAAATGATGTTGCTGACTGGCCCAAAAATCTGTTAATAGATAACTAGGGTATCCGACCGGCATAAAATAGTTAAATTTATTTGTGTGACCCTGCACGGTGAAATGAAATGAAATGAAATGAAAAAGTTTATTTACCAACATAAACATACAGTACACAAACAATTAAATTATTTAAATAGAGGTGGTAAAATAGGCATCTGCGTCAGATATTGTTGCAGTTTAACTGCAACGCTGGTATTCTCGCAGGCCTAACATAAAATAAAAGCCTTAAGATTAAAATTTCTTAAAATGATATGATTACATTATAAATTATATATAAATATACCTAATAATATTATAATTTTAAATATAATATAACAACAACATGCAAATACAGAATAAATAATAATAATATATAGATAATAATTATAAATATTTATTACCGCATCTTGTAAAACGAGGTTTACGAACGCAGCATACATGCCAGACTGACATCTGTCAATGTCAACAACGTCAACAGTTACCACGATAGACATAATAATTAAAATTATCAACATTGCACGCGGCTTGGGTTATAAATGACCTAATAGTACACAATTACAGAGTAAAGAATATACTAATACGATACAAAAGTACACATGGTTCATTACAAAATTGAGAAAGATGCGCATGCGCAAATTAAAACTAAATAATATCGAAATAATACAACAACAAATAGTGGCGTATTGCACTTCATGTAAGTACATATTAAATTTATGGAACAGATTTTTGTTTATTTATTAAATATTGTTTTAAATTGTTACGAAATGAACGCAATGATTTTAGATCTCGTATTGGCGGCGGAAGGTTATTCCAACATTGCGTCGCTGCGTATTTGAAACTACCCCTGAAAGCCGTGGTTCTGTGACTTGCAGTGACCAAGAGATGAGACGCCGCCCGTGTGCTGTAGTGATTAATATCACGTGACCACTTTAGCTTATCATAGAGGTAAACTGGTTTTTTGTATTGAACAATACCAAACAGCAATGTCGCCAAATGAAGGTGTCTGCGGGCAGCCATCTTCATCAGATTTCCACTGTTTAAAAATGGAGTGACATGCATGCGAGGTGGAATATTATAACAAAAGCGAGCACATGCGTTCTGTACACGCTGTATCACTTTCTCAGTTCTTTTCAAAATACATGGGCCAAACACAGCATCCGTATAATTAAGTTTGGATAATATGAGAGCCTCACAAAGTTGTAGCCGCACATCAATACTCAGGTGTCGGCGGATTTGGTATAGCAACTTGAGACGGTAGAAACAGTTTTTTACCGCTTGGAGTACATGCGTCTCAAAATGCAGTTCGCCATCCATAACCAAACCCAAGTTTCGAGCCTCAGTAACTTGTTCTATGGGGCAACCATCTACCATGACCATAGGGTTTAAATTCTGTGTCTTTCTAATATGTTGCATTGAGCCTAATATCAAAAATTTTGATTTCGAGGGGTTAAGTACAAGTGAATTCTTTTTGGCCCAATTAGATATCCTATTCAAATCTACATTCATTTTATTTACAGAATTGTGGCAGTCATTGGGATTAAATGAAATATATAGTTGGAGGTCATCGGCATACATATGATATTGGACATGCTGTATATGGTTGGTAACATCGGCGCTGTACAATAAAAAGAGAAGAGGCCCGAGAACTGATCCCTGAGGGACGCCCCGGGTTACCTGACAGCAAGAAGAATTCGCCTTGTTACCATCTCTGGCATTATCCAGTTGGACAAATTGAGATCTATCAGTTAGATAACTATGAAACCATTTTACTGTTGCCGAGTCACATCCATAATAGGAAAGTTTAGAAAGAAGGAGAGAAATATTTATAGTTTCAAATGCTCGGGAGAAATCAAGCAGAGTTAGTAGAGTAGCCATACCCTTGTCCTTAGCCTTCAAAACATCATCTGTAACATCGAGTAGAGTGGTAGTAGTGCTATGTCCTTTTCTAAACCCAGACTGTCTTTGAGGTATTATGTTATATTTCTCAAGATACTTCCTCAACTGGTTACTGACCACCCTTTCCAGTATTTTTGACAAACAAGGAAGCAAGCTGATAGGCCTAAGATCTTTGGCAACAGTTGGATTAGAAATTTTGGGTATAGGTTTGACTATTGCCGTTTTCCATACATCTGGGAAGGTAGAAGAAGTTATAGATTTGTTGATGATTGCTGTTATGTATGGCAGAGTATGAGGGAGTGTCATCATCAACATTTCTAATGAAATATTGTCAATACCCATAGCATTTGTTTTTAGACTGTTGATATGTGAGCTGACTGCTTGTTCACTAACTGGCTCTAAACCAAAGCTGTCCGTGTGATACCTATTGGTTTCAAAGTATACCAGATCTGATAGAGAAACTGTATTATTACCTGGGATATCTAAAAAGTGCTTATTGAGGTCTTCAGGGTTGTCAAGTGCATAAGGCAAGTCATGAATTATTTTTTTATTAATATTGATGGTTGATTTTAAGTTGTGCCATAGTTTCTTAGGATTTTTTATATGTCTGTTTATATAGGTTTTGAAGTAGGCTCTTTTTTCATTTTCAATTGCCCTTGCTACAATGTTTTTCATGTCTTTGTAACTGTTTTTGTGAGTGTCTGTTTTATTTAGTTTATATCTAGTATGGTACTTGTCACGAATTTTCACCATTTGCTTGATTGTGTCTGTAACCCAAGGATAAGACTTCTCTCTAATTAGAACTCTTGTAATTGGTGCATGAGCATTAAACAGAGTAGTGATTAAGGTATTGAAAACTGTCACCATGTCACTCACATTCTCCAAAGTTGCCAGGTATGCCCAATCAAGCCTGCAAAGATCCTCCTCAAAAATGTCTAGCAGTACCCGAGATAAAGGTCTATAAAGAATCCATTGAGGAGAAGGTTTGCTGATTTTGAATGAGCAAGTTACAGACAAAATGGCATGTTGTCCCAACTCAGGCTTAAATGTCACTGACACATTGTGAACCTGTGCATCAGTGCACACAATATCTATCAGTGTCTCACTATGATCTGTGAAATGTGTAGGCTGCTGGATCACTTGGTTTAAACTTGTGTATTGTAAAAAACTATTTAATAATATAGTGCTGTTATCATTGCTCTTGAGACAATTAATATTAAAATCACCTAGGAGGATAATTTTATCTGCCATATGAAACGAAGTGAGGGATGCCGTGATTGCATCTAAGAAAATGTTGATATCTAACCATGGTGGTCTGTATGCTGTACCTATGATAACTGTTTGTGAGTTGACATTGAATTTGAGCCACATTTGCTCAACGTTTGAGGAGACTGGATGGACCATGGTTTGAACTCTGAGATCACGACGCACATAGAATCCGACACCTCCGCCTCTACCTCCTCGTATTCTCGACGGTCTTGGTACGTGTCTGAGGCGATAATTAGGGACTGTAGGCGCTCGACTCTCCTCACCATCCCGCAGCCAAGTCTCATTAATGGCCATTACGTCTACTGCAAGTTCATCCATTGCCAACAAAAATTCATCATGACGTGTTCCCAATGATCCAGCATTGAATAAACCCACCTTTAAATATTTACCCCTATCCATTGCTATACTTAAAAAATATTCTTACCATACTATAAAGTAGTTTATCAAGGCTTGGCAGGAATACACAATTTATGTAAATATATGTCAGTGTAAATATCTTTAAGTTATTTTTATCTGTAGATATAATGTAAATAACTTTTCTGTGTACTTTGAGATTATGATTAGTAAATACAATATTTTGAATATATAATTTTGTATTTAATGAAATTGCTGTATGTTGAATATTTAAAAATATATGAAATAGAATTCCAAAAATATAGATAATATATAATATGTGTAAATAGCATAACTTGTAAACAATAAATTTATAATAATATAAGATATCGATAAATCCTATATTCCTGTTTCCATTATCACTAAAAACATACCTCCTATAAAAACTATACATAAAATCACTTATAACTATTAATTTAGGTTTACATTTATTTAAAGTTAGGACCAAACACCTGTTCAATATCCGACTCGTCTCTAATCGAGTTGACTTTGTCCCCTGGCTTATAACGTGCAAAGATGCGGCCCCGTTTGACCCATACGAATTGCCAACCTGAGCGCTTACCGGCTTCACGTGCCAAACGAAATAAATCTCTGTTCGTCTTGGTGAGCCGCTCGTTGATGTAAAAGCGCCGGGGCGCCCCCGGTACCAGGTCATCCGACGTCGCTCCCCGCCGAACTCGCGCGCTGTGTAGCATTGCGTCCCGCTTGGCGCGTTGTGTAAAACGCACCACCAGGGGGCGCGGGCGCGCCTCGGGGCCCGCAGGGTCCGTCGCCACGATGCGCCGACCACCGACGCGCTCAGCGCAATCGATATCCCGTTCCTCCACCGTTAAGCCGATCTTCGCAGCTATCTGCAGCACGACATTGACGGGGTTCTCGCCGCTGACCTCAGGGAAGTTAGTTATCTCTTTATCGTTCGATAGCAGCTGCTGGTCTCGTTCGCGTAGATCTTGCCTTAGCTTGGCGATCACATCAACATCCTCCATCTGAAGGGGCTGCTTTTTCTCCAAGCTACTGACCTTTTCCTCCAGTGTATCAACTTTTTGTTGATATTTTTTTATGTCTAGTCTTATTTCAGTAAGCTCGTCACGAAAAGTTTGTAGGTCTCTGTACAGAACGTAGGTGATCCCTAAAAATTTTAAGTTCCTCCGCAATATCCAATGTCAACTCATGAGTGGACTCAAATGAAGAGTTTATGGGTGAGTTTCTAGTTATTGGATTCTCACGCTTCTGGCCAGGAGTTGACACATCAGAATCTTTGGCGATTATTATTTTGGGCTTGGATTTCATACAACCCGAGCACTGCCATGATGGAGAAATGGAACCAGTAGAAGGCAGGGCAACGCATTTTAAATGAAAAACTCCATTGCAGTGGTGACATCTTGCAGCTTCGGCCGGCGACAAAAAGCGACGACAACGCCCACAGCTTTTCGACCTAGCTACTATCGATTGAGTGCTTAGTAGTTCCCACGATGATACAGAGATGGCGTGCCAACCGCACTTTATTAGGTAATAAAATTATGTTAGTGAGTAACTATTTGTTATCTGTGGTGGCAATGCGACTGTACTCAGTAGTTCACATAAGGGCACAGAGATAGCGCTGCACTCAGTTTAGTAAAAAGGCTCTATTAATAAGGTTCTGCACCGTTTCATCGGTGCGCGAGTTTCAAACTTATAGTGCACGACACCGCGCTAAACACCACAAAAACCGGTTAACACTAACAATGTCTGTAATATGAGATTACTGTTATATTTTTAAGTCACGGGTAGATTTTTGTACGTTTTGGATAGAATATTTTAGTATGAGTTTTTCTTTAGTTTTACAAAATAAAAGTCACTGCAAACACTTTCTGTACTTATTTGATTCACACTTCACAAACTCCCGACTTCAGTTTTACGGGATAATTACTCTTATAATTTTAAAAATAAAAGAGAGATCTATTTCGCAGCGAATTTGACAAAGAATATAAATATAATAAAATAAAACTGATCCCCTAGGGAATCAGATATCTGACCGCTATAACTCGTTAATAAGATAAAAATCTACGAATTTTCTAGTACCTCCAATTTAGTAAATTGCGACCAGTTATGACATAGATGATAACTTTAAGTGCTTACTTGCCAATTCGAAGTTTATTTCACAAATTATCGATTTGTTGTAGGGTCATTTAAGGGTAATTTAAGTTTTCTGATTAAGGCCATGATATAGATAGAAAACGTAAAGGAAACTTCATGCGAAGCTGCGGGCAACATCTAGTAGTCTATATTCAATTGGCAGTTCTGTTTTATTCATTTGTTTGATTTAAGTGAGTCTGGATAAAACAGTCTTCTTGACGCAGCTCAAATAAATAAATTAAAAGAACAAATAACTAATATTTTTAGTACAAAGTACTTTGTTTCTCATTGCAGCTAGAACTACAAAAAAAATTGATAAAAGAGGGCGTCATTTATTTTCACCAAGGACAAGAGTTTTATAGGCGAACCAGTTACTTGGTTAAAAATATTGATGGCAGTAATTAATACTTATCGCGCTTCTTTATATAAATGTAAATTTACAGGGTGAGGTTGAAATTGTCTTTGTTTTTTAACAAAGAAGCTCTAACGAGTAATCACATTTTCTATTATTAAAACAAACAAGTTTCATCTAGGCTTTTATAATGGCAAATAGTGATAGTATTAATGTTTAAATATTTTTATATACATTTTTATTTTAGATAGTGTTTTGTCCTCGTCTTATTATTGGCGACGTGTCGTGAACTGATGTTATACTTTTTTTAACACAAACAAAATATGTTTATTTTACTAACTATTATTCGTTACATTTAGACGTAGAAAATACATGTTTTATTCATTTACTACTAGTAATGAGTATAATTTTAGAAGAAGTATAAATGTCTACAGCAAAGGTAGTGGTTTTTTTACTATTAGTGCTCTATTTTGAGTTATTACAGCTATTTTTCCATGGGCATGCCACGATAATGGCGATAAGTCCCGTGTTTGAGGAGTGGCTGGAGAGGCGGCATGGCACCCTCACCTTCCGGCTGACACAGGTTCTGACTGGCCACGGTTGTTTTGGCCGGTTCCTGTGTCGCATACGCCGGCAAGAGACGCCCGGTTGTCACCACTGCGGCGACTGCCGCGACGTTATTGAGGACACGGCGCTGCACACTTTGGCGGTTTGCCCCGCCTGGGCATCGCAGCGTCGTGATTTGATCGCGGCAGTCGGATCGGTTGCCCTCTCGCTCCCGGCCGTAGTTCAGTCTATGGTCCGGAGTGAGAGGTCGTGGAACGCCGTCGCCTCCTTTTGCGAGGAAGTGATTTCCATCAAGGATGCGGCGGAGCGGGAGCGGGAGCTTTTAAACCCTCTCCCCAACCGCAGAGCCGGGCGCCGGAGGGCGCGAGATGACCTCCAGCCACCCTGAGGTTTGACCTGGTGGTGGCGGGCTTTGTGGGCCTGCCCGCCATCCGTTCAGCACAAGGTCCGAGAGGCGGCGTGCGTGTTCCCACGCGCGCCTCTGTGTCGAGTCCGTCTCCCCTCTTTTTAGAGGGGGGGACAGTAGGGTTTACTAGTGGCGTGAAGTCTGCCTATTATGGGTAGGTCTTGTTGTGTAGTGGCCTGCTGTTTCACACGGCGGGCCGTAACCTCGGCGGGGTCGCGATCGCATGCGAAAGCGATTCACGCGGCCCCGTCGATAGTGGTTTTGTCGAGAAACACCGTGGTAGGTTTAGTCGGTATTCCGGGAGGTACATTATCTTTTTAACATCTTATTTTACTCCGGCGAGTGCGACATAATCCCTCCGCCCGCCCCCGCGGAGGGATATGCGTCATTGCATTCCAACACGTAAAAAAAAAAAAAACTTTTTTTCCATGATTGTGACTATATATATTAAATTTACACAAAATTGAGATGACAACTAAAAAACAAGCTTTCAAATAGTAAATGAATGAAAGCTCCTTCGTTTAACAATTCATTACTATTGAATTACTTCTATATAAATAATCAGTGACCTGTTCAAACCAGTCTAAACCAGATAAATAAATGTAAGCCGGAACATATCAACGTATCGACAAACGTTGACAAGTTGTGACGGGCGGACGTGGGCACAGCATATCGATAAAAATCCAATTAGGGTACATCACTACTAAGTGACGACTTGATTCAGTTGATTCAAACAACAGCAGAGCACCGATAGCCTAGTGGGATACCGTTGGGCTGCCACGCAGAGGTCTCGAGTTCGGTCGTGACTACAAGCGATTTCGATTAAATAGTTAATTATCGCTCTCTTTAACGGCGAAGGAAAACATCGTGGGGAAACCTGCATGTCTGAGAGTTCTCCAGAGTGTTCTCGAAGATATGTGAAGCCTGCCCGTGTGCCCCTATCTCTGTGAAGAAACCCGCACTGAGCCAGCGTGATGGACTATGGCCTTACCCTGCCTACACTGAGAAGAAGTCCGTGCCCAGCAGTGGGACAGTTTAATATAGGGTTGATATTATTATTTTATTATAAACAACACTACTACATGTCAATTGTCATGTATTTTTGACACGTGTTTTATATCAAGGTTGGCAGAAGTAGTTTTATGAATGGTGTATATTGACTTTACATATTGACTCCTTCTTTTGTATTTGTTGGGTTTATTCTCAGAGTAAATGTTCGTGTGATCTACAAACAGGTTTTTGAGTCTGGGAGCTTGTATATTTTTCTAGTGTCATGAAAAGGGCGGAGTACGGCAAATATCCTCTTGCAAAAACTGACACACAAATACTCTATTTTGTCCTAAACCTTTCCCTAAAAATATACCGCGTTTTTATACTATATAAGAGTCGCCTTATCACATAAAACAACAGCTCGTATCTTTTATTTATAATAGAATCTAAAATCAGGCATAAATTCTCTAAATAACAGTGGAAACTGCATGGCAATCCGTCGCATAGTTAAAAAACTAAGCCTACATATATGTATATATACATATTATATATAGACATACAGACATATTAAGCGACATTATTTCATAGTATATAGATGCTAGAGATAAATAAACAAGTACTTTTACTGGATTTACATGACACACGTAAATAACTCATGAAATGACCCACCCATTGATGAAATGGTCCTTTTACTTATATACTTGTGATTCATGTATACGTACGTATGTATGTGTACGTCGTGTTTCTATACAGAAACACGACGTACATGAATCATACTAACTCATTATAAACACTACAGATAAATCTAGACCACGCTCTCCTAGGACTGTTCAGGTCATTTGTCTAATACCAGCACTGTTTTATGAGCCAGCATAAAATTATGTATCTATGTAGATATCACACGTTTTGCGACAAACGCTAGCCGAGGTAAAACGCGCAGCATAAAGACTGGCACTTCTCAATGGTTCGCCCTCTATAGAGCTATTCAAACGAGCGATAATTAACGTACAGTCGATGACATTAACAGCTAAATAAAATTCTAAATTATTAATATAATAATATCAGCCCTGTATATAAGTTGTCCCGCTGCTGGGTACGGGCCTTATTCCAGTGTGAGAAGGGTTAGACCATAGACCACCACGCTGGCCAAGTGCGGGTTGGCAGACATATATATTTGAATAGATTCTAAAGAACTACAGTTATGAAAATTAAGTCAACGTTTTCTTCGTTCGCTTCCGTTAAATCGTACGATAATTAATTATTACATATATAACTACGAAAAATCAGATGGATGCTTTGGGATCGCACTCGAGACCTCTGCATGGCAGTAAAACAGTGGTTCACTATACTATGGCTGCTTATTTGCTTATGTATTGCGATCAATTAAAATATTAATTAAGATGTAAATTATAATAGAGGGAAAGGACAATAGATGAAGCAAGATTTATATCTGCGGCCTCGAAAAATCGTTATTTGTATACGATATGTCTTTAAGATTCTATAAGACCATTTCTAATCCTTACTAATATTCTAAACGCGAATGTGAGTTTGTTTGTTTGTTACACTTTCACGCCTTAACTTCTCGACCGATCATCATGAAATTTCGTATACACGTTGTCGGAATGTACAGAAAAGGACATACCTTTCATCCAGAAAATTTAACTGATAGCGAGTGAGCAAAGTCGCAGGCAATACTAGTTTCCTATAAAACTATTTTATTTCTGGTAATCGTATAAACTACCCCTGTCACTGACTGTACGTGAATTACGGAGTACAAACATTTTATATGTGTTTTCTATAGTTACGTAAAAGTTGTTTTATATACTTGTGACATGACGAACTAGTTTTAATAGCTAGTGTTTACACAGTGTTTGCTACAATGTAGTCATAATTTTGCTTCAGATGAGACTAGTAGAACCCGCGGTTCTGCCCGCTTGGATTATATACTAATTCGGGTAACTTACCAGCGCTCGCCCTAATTTTTCTTTCAAGTGAAGCCATATAATATGTATGTGTTTTCCTGCCTATATTCCCAAAGCGGTAAGTAGAGGCTTAATACATTTGTTTTTCAAAAGTCACAGTTAAGTTATAAGTCCCACGTAATAAAGCGTGGTACTACTAAGAATTACTTAAAAGATAAACCTAATTGCCCGACCCGGAAAACGAACCCAAGATCAGGAGCACAGCAGTTATATTAACTACCGCTGTGTCTCCGGAGCTAACTGCCGACTGGACGACGCTAAAATACTATAGAGGGAGGTGTCGCGACATCAAAACTCGGCACAATCGTAAAAGTCCGAGGAGGGAGGTGTCGTGACAACGTAGATAACGCGTATGTATATGTTATGGTCACCACGACATTACGCCGCGCCGAGTGTTTTAGAGTCGATCCTCTTACGTGACATTTTGTGTGGTTCACAAGTATTTGCCCTGAATCTAGATATTATTTAAGCCCGGTGTTCAATCTTTGTAACTGCCCATCGATACAATAGCAACACTTGGAGCGAAGGAGTTGTCTCTTTTGTAATGTTTGTGTAATAATAAATACTCATGAATGTTAGATCTACTTTAATGTTACTAGTTGTGGTATCGTAACGTCACCCGCAATACAGGAATAAGGTACTCCTAGTCTGAGAGTAGTCTTTATTTAAACTAACTGCCATTCTTGAATGTTTTATCTACTTCAAAGTTAGTGGATGTAGTAGTTTGTGACCCAAATTAATAAATTTATCCGCAAAAATGTTTTAAAATATGAGGTCTATAGTTACCTGTGTAACTGTTTTGCTGTGCCTGTACCCTTTTAATTAAGGCTCGTGGTTACCTTATAGGGTAATTCAGGGTCCGACTGTAT
This sequence comes from Catocala nupta, assembly GCA_963675205.1. Taxonomy (NCBI): domain Eukaryota; kingdom Metazoa; phylum Arthropoda; class Insecta; order Lepidoptera; family Erebidae; genus Catocala; species Catocala nupta. The sequence continues at coordinate 11,157,491 of OY776099.1, forward strand.
CAGGTGGATGGCCTGCCTCAGTTAATGGCGTATCGTGACTATCTTTAGGATAAGCTTATGGAAGAAGTGATTAATTATCATAGGTTATTTTTGTAACTTTATTAATAGACTAGTTGACTCGCGCTATTTCATCTGCGTCACATAAGAGAATTTGCCCCGTTTTTGCAACATTTTTCGGTGATGCTCCGCTCTTTTTGGTCGTAGCGTAATGTTATATAGCTTATAGCCTTCCTCGATAAATGGGCTATCCAAAACTAAAATAATTTTCAATTCGAACCTGTAGCTCCTGAGATTAGCGCGTCAACCAAACAAATTAACTTTTCAGGTTTATAATATTCTAGAGTATATAGTTTAGAAGTATATCTATAGTTCTATACTATATACTCTAGAAATGAATAGATAGATATCTATAGAAAATAGAAAACTATTTACGAAACTTTTACACTACTTAGCACCTACTAACAGCCCAGTATAGATATACTGGGCGATCGTGACACAATTACATACAATTATACATATATGTGTATTGTGATGTTAGTGCCGTTAGTGAGAATTTTTGAACAGAATAAATTTATTTCACTTGGCTCGAGCCGATAATCATATGGGACGAGATTAGAGTGGCAGATGTGTAACCGTATACAGGTTATTCCAAAGAATTTTATATTAACAGTAATGCTGTTGAATTAGGATGACAACCAGTTTAACGTGCTTGTCAAAGTACGGTTTATGTAATATACCGCTGGAGCACGGCGGAAGTAAATTGGTTGTTAGTGGTGTTAAGCTTGGCGGATGCGATTTAAAACGCTATTCAAAAAAATGTTATGAATGCCAAATTGAGGTAGTTTGTTAGTGACGCCTTAGTATCTCGATCGATAATCATAAAATATATCGTATATGTCGCATTCATGTCGTCAGGGATAAACAAAAGGACATAGGGTACCTACCATACATCCAAACAAGTACTCTTTCTCGCGGGTAAACCTAGTCAAAAATAAAGAAGAATTTATATTTTTTGGAAAATATCTATGTAAGTCTTTTTAGAAAAATAATACGTTTCTTATTACAATAGCTTGTTTATCCAACAGTATTACAACATAGTTTTCATCCGGAAACGTATTCACGCGCTATCTTTTAGTTCAGACCTAAGTTATCATACAAATTGGTACTCACAATCCCAACCACAAACCCTACGCAGCCTTCAACTTATAAATAAAATAACCGTCACCACACTGTCGCAGCCCTATTTAGGTACAAATCTAACCATTCCTTTAATCTTCACCGCAAAACAAAGTCGAAATAAAAAGGCCCTATAAATAAAAAGGTACAATTTAAACAGTTCCCACGTCAAAAAAAGGCCTGTAGAAATCCTCTGTATCTGCAGGTACCAACTTTATAAGCGTTTTAATAGTATATTTGCATTATAAATACATACTGTTGTAAAATATTAACAAAACAATCGCGAGCTCTTGGGAAATTGCAAACTAGTAAGCATATAACTTTCGTTCTTACTACTTATGTTATAAGGCACATTGATCTTGGATGAAAGTTTGTACAATCTTAAACCCAGTTGCCTGGCGTTTTATGAGAACAATAAAAGGACATGACTGATTCCCACGTTTGTAGTTGGCCACCGATTCAGGTAGGGCATAATACAAGAGTTAAATGTGCTATGTCCTACAGTAAGCGAGTAAGCGAATTGCTTTGTCGCTTACGTACGACTGGTGCAAAATAAGCCAATAGAACAAAGTATTATGTGACTCTTGTACACAAAGCGGGTACTATGCGCAAATTTAGGTATGTTTGCGGGTCGTATGCATTTTGTAAACAACATACGCAAACCAACCGTATGGTTTACGTGGGCATAATTATATTCTGCGCAAGTAGCCTTTGCGCGTATTCTGGATCTGATACTATGCAACTACCTATATCACATCTTTACACCCAGTATCTGAAAGGCTAATCAGCGATATGTCTATATCAAACACATTCCAGCGATTTGATTGGTTATAGGTATTTCAAATAGCCAATCACAGCAGTTGACATGCTTTGACCAATCGTAAACAAATGTTTGTTTTGATCTGTCTTATAGAAAGCGGGTGTTAGTGTCCAATTGAAGTAAACTGGACTTCAAGCATACCTAACCCGTACGCAGTTCGTAGCAAAGATTAGTTAGTTTGGCTTTAGATGATTAATATTATAATTTGCAGAAGGAATAATTTTAGGTTGCTTGTCCATGTTATAAATTATAATACTGAAAAACATAAGGTCTACTATACAAATTTTATATAAACAACTACGTCACACGAGCTATGACGCGAGTTTGTCGTGGCTGACCAGCGGCCCCACGTCACGTTTGAAAGTTTTAATTGATTCCCATTGTGATTGGTCGCAAATTGTGCACCGAATAACCAAAGCGAGGCGGTGAAAATATAGTCTTGAAGTTATTATAAATGAAACTGCTTCGTGGCTTCAATAGCTCATATAAACAATGCGAAATCGAAAGTGTCCTGCTACTTCACTTTTATTATCCGAGTAGGAAATGTAAATGGGCCTTTACCCAATTCACAGTAATACAGCAAGTGTTTCACGTTGTATACGAACATCGCAAGCCACCCGCTTAATCTGTCAAGTCTTAGAATATGGTGTCTGACCACCAGTGAGCCGCTGCGACTCAAAATATTAAGAATGTACTTACACACGCATGACAATAGAGTAGTTCACTCAAATTTATTTTTATTTGAGTCTCTTAGTTACATTACTCAAACACTAAAATAAAAAGAATTTTCGTAATAAACTGAAAAATAAATTTTATAGAAGCGTTTTAAATCTGGTAGTAAGGGTAAATGTCAAATGTCATAAAAAGAATGCACGATACAAACTATGACGTAACCTCTTTTTAAATGGTGCCGTCCGAGGGAGATAGCGTGATATTCCCACTACGGTCTCACTTTTCTTATATCCAAATTTAAATATACAGTAGAGCCTCGCTGATTTCAGCATGAATGGGCTGGCTCGACCGGGGAAGGACTACCCTCTCATAGAATATCGACGTGAAATAGCAGTATTTCTACTGTTATGTTTCGTTCGGTGAGTGAGAGTGCCGGAGGCCCAAACACCCTTTTTCCCTCTTCCCGCTCCTTCTCCTTCCCACTTCCTTTCTTAAAGGGTCGGCAACGCGCAAGTGGCATCACTTCTCTGGTGTTGCAGGCGTACATAGGCTACGGTGACCACTTACCATCACACATACCATCAGGTGGTACAGCCCACCTTGCTTTTGTTGCCACCGTAGACATACAAAAAGAAAAGTATGTTATATATATATATATATATATATATTATATCCCATTTTAATACCTACTGTTTTCACAAAAGGATTTTTCTTTGGTTGCCATTTGCACTTGTGTGTAAAATAATGTACAAAATCACCTTATAGTATTGTTAATATATTCGAATTTATTTTGAATGCATTGTTCACATCGCTATCCGCTTCTTGCCGTCAGTATGACCTTTACCTGCCCGCACTGTGTGTTCACAGACTTAGACAATGCTATGATCAGCTTTTAGTCAGTCTGCGTATAGACACATTTCCGTGTCCCAAAGAGATTGTGGTTGTTGTACAAACTAGGTGCAATTGTATGGAGATCGGGTAAATTTCTATAATCCTATTTGAACCTTTGATAACTTATGATCCCTTAGGTTTGATATATAAGACGGTAAACTTCCTTGAAAGTGCAAATTACAATTAAAATTAATGTGAATTAGGATTTAGGTCTATAATACAAATACAATAAAAGTACCAACAAAGAAAGAAAACGAAAATAAATATAATGTTTAATCATATTATACTGGCTTGTTGGCTGTGCTTATTATATGTGAGGTGTCAGGTTCTTTTCTCGTGCTGGGCATAGTGTAATTGCCTATTTTGTGAGTAAATTCTCAGATGCGAACGTGGTTTGGAAATTCGCCCGGTAGACTACAATATCGTTGTCTCCTATTACATGAAACCTTAAAAAGAATACCTAGCTAAATGTGGGTTTAATATACTTCTGCCAACCCCTTCTGGGTTATGAAGCAACTGTAACGTAATTACTGATATTGACTTTTTTATGAGGAAAGTATCCAAACCCTTGTATCTACAACAAAAGAGAAATTTTAATGAAAAATATATTCCTTACGGTCAAGAGCAGAATGTTACATTTTAAAGATTTCTTAAGATCCTTCAGTTCTTTCTCCGATAACAAGATAGAAACCCAAAGCACCATATCATTTGTGCCTTTTATCAAAATACCTTGAAGGTAATTCATGTTATCAAAGGGTTAGACAAAACAAGAGCTGATTCTTATAAGCCAATGCTAATATTGACTCAGGTTCGGACCCTTTGAAAGGATATATTCTGCTCGAGAATATTTCTCTAATAGTAAAGGGTTTGGAAAATTTATTCCGTTTCTTTTTGGTTTATTTGAATACTTTTGGGACTGTTTTGGTGTGTCTAATTATACTACATTTTCTGCTTAGTTGTTAGTATTGTGATCCAAGATTGCGATATTGTATATTTTTAATAATTTACCACAAATAGATATTAAGATATTGTGTATACTAAGGCGCTAAATGTGTAAGGCAGCATAGACGGCGTAGTGGTTAAGATGTCACCTCACCATTGCTACTGCACCGAGTGTTGTGTGTTTGATAGGGAACAAAATATTGAGTGATCCAGAAATAATTCTTTCAAGTCTGGGTGTTTTTATAACTGTTATTTGGATGCTACCAAACATTCAAATAACGGTAATAAAAGGATACAGAGAAAACTCGTAGTGCATGGGTTGATTGCTATAAACAAAGACCATAAAAGGATATTTGAGAACCTTTGAATATGTCAGTGTTAATAGTGTAGTAATAAATTTGCTAATTTTAGTATAGAGTGACCGGGGAAGTATTACCTTCTAACAGAATATCGACATAAACTAGCAGTATACGTACTGCAGCATATCTTTTGGTGAGCAACAGCGCTTGATGTCTAATCTGTCACTTAGATATGGACCTTCCGCTACTACTGAGAAGAGGCCCGTGCCCAGCAGTGGGAGAGTATGTTTACAGTGCTGATATTATTACATGTAGTAATGTTTTCCGCTAGTAAACTGAATTATTTTTAGTGTTAAAACAAACACATTTAAACCGAAATGCTGGGTACGTGCCGCCTTAACCAACATGCGGTTGTAACCATCAAATTATGTTAAAATACCCAATTTTCCGAACTCATTACCGGGAAAATAACGGCACTATTTACTGAGTTGGTAGTAACGATAGTAATCCGGATGAATCGGATGAAGTTATAATAGGGATCGCTGACGTCATACACTCTCTAATGACCGCTAGTGGATTGAAAGATTTCCGAAACAGGTGGTTAGTTGGCTGAAGTGGTTTGGCAACTGCCTCGATGGCGCAATGACATAGCCGTGCATGAGGTCGCGGGTTCGATTCCCGCACAAGTCAAACATTTGTGTGCATGAACATAGATGTTTGTCTTGGTCTGGGTGTTTCTATGTACCTATAATATGTAAGTATTTACAAATAAAAGTATATATGTATGTTTATTTATTGTCTAGTACCTATAGTACAAGCTCTGCTTAGTTCCGGCTAGATGGTGTTGTGTGTATGTGATAGAATATTATTCGCATTTATAATATTAGTTAGGATAACATACAAGTATATAAAAACGAAGCTTATTTGCTTTCAACAGGCACACGATATTACCATATCTGAAGCAGTATTGTCCGTAAACTAGGCCGGCCTAAGACACGAGCGAGTATGTTCACATAACACGTATATGTCCGCCCAGCGTAATTGAGGAGCTCAATTGTAAATTAATTTCTAAACTAATTGCTGAGACATATGGACGTATAGCTTGGTTGACAATTTTGTTACTTTGGACTAAGCCGAGCTGGGCAGATCGATTGCATTGCCAGTTTAACTAACTTTCTCGGAAATAGAATTAATAGCAGATGATTTTGATCGCGGCTACGCTCGCGTAATTGTAGGTTAGCTTAGGAACAGTATTTTTTCTGGATGAAGGGTACCCTATGTCCTTTTTTGTTCCCCTGACAACGTGTATGCGAAAAGTCATGATGATCGGTTGAGTAGTTAAGGCGTGAAAGTGTTACTAATAAACAAACTGACATTTGCATTTATAATATAAGTTAGGATACGTAGTTGCGAGATGTCTATGTCTCTGAATGGGTAGACAGAAGTGTATGAGGCGCATTTCTCCAGTTATATTTTAGGTCCCATGGAATAAGAGTCTACCAGGCGCAGTTCCAAACTCTGTAACTGAACATTTCTTAACAGTAAAGCTAATAACATTTGTTCGATCCGGAAATCAAACATGAGACCTAATGCATAGAAAATGCTACTTATCTGACCACTACGTGTCTAAAACATGTTGTACAAAAAGAACATTTTCTTCAAGTTATACTTGACTTAAAAAAAAAAAAAAATATATTGAAATGAAATTGCGTTATTTAGTTCGTTCTATCTGATAACGTTCCCGTAAGTACTGTACGTTTTCAGTGATAATTTCAATCATAGCTTTGGAAAGAACTAGTATTTATGTCTTACTCGTAATAATTGATAACAATTAAATTCATTATACCATCATATAGTTACCTTTTTTAGACAATATTCATCCTAAGTACTAATATATGAGTGAGAGTGTGAGTTTCTTTGTTTGTTAAGCTTTCACGCATTAACTACTTGACCGATCATCTTGAAGTTTTACATACACTTTGTCAGGGATACAAAAAGAGACAAAGTACATCTAGAAAAAAGTACTGCTACCGAGCGAGCGAAGCTGTGGGTAAACGTAGTGTCTCTAGCTACATTTACGCTATATTTGTTTACTAATTGAGACACGTAAGAAACTGAACTACCTATTTATACCGCGGCGCTTTCCTAACGATATGACTTCTTTAAAAAGTTTATAAAGCTTCTATCATAGCAAGAAGTGGCATAGCTATCTTTCCTTAGCAGAGTAAGTCCAGGAGCAGCGATTAGCACCTACCATCGTCCACTGTCTCGTTGGCAACCCGAATCAATTAAAAACATGTTAGATTATAAGTCAGATGTCAGTTAAAATAGCAAATCAAATTCTTACTTATAAAGGTCCTATAATAAATTACTTGATATTTTTACTTCAGTTAAGCGAGCCATATCCATACTTACATAGGTAGATATACTATACTAAATCACTATAACTTCTTTTTCTTCTGTACCAAAAGCACAGGTTAATAAAATGCTGCAGCCTGAGGGTATCATAGCCTAATTTAATATTCAATTTAAACCATAGCACTATTTCCAAATACAACGATCGCGATGGATTTTCTTGAGCAATCTTACACGACTCCAGGGAATATGGTTTAATAGAATATGTTTTCCAGATAAAAATCTATTTCTAACGTATAATATCTGAGTTTGCGTTCGTCAGAGAGGCACGTTTACCAACAAAAAATAATATATATTTGCCTATTACCGCCTAAAAGCTATTACAAGATCGTGAAACGTGACCAAATGTGTTTTTTTATTGAGTTAAGTTTTTGGGCAATGGTGTTGAATTCTACGAGTTTTGCTAGAAATATATACTAGGCCTAGCTTGATTCATCTTTTTCGTTACTAAATGTGGCAAGAAATATTTCCTTTTTATACACAATCCTAGTGGCAAACCGTTTAACTGCTGCGCAAAAGTCTCTCTTGAGTTTAATCCCAGAACGCTCTTTCTTCTGCATATCAATGATATGTTAAATCTCGGCAACATACATTGTTATGCGGACGACAGTACCGTGCATGGGCGGTATCTCGGACATCCTGGAGCCAAACAGGTTGAGATTGAGGGAAAAAGGCAGGATCTTGTCGTTGAACTTGACCAGACCTTGGACCGCATCTCTGATTGGGGTGCCAAGACCTTGGTCCAGTTCAACGCAAGAAGACCCAGGCATGCGCTTTCTCAACAAAAAAGTGTCCGTTCCTTCCCCTCCCTTCTCTGAGGAACACTCCACTGATGATGCGCGACAGCCTCTCCATCTTAGGTATCTATGCCGCTCCCTTAATCCCAAAATCTACATCGAGAGCGTCATTAAGCAATCTTTGCGAAAACTCGGAGTTCTATGGAATATACCATGGGATGTGCTCTAAAGAGTTATTCCACCTTATCCCGCCCTCCCCTTTCCTATCCAGAACAACGCGTGCTGGGCTCAAAATGATGCTATCCTTACACGGTGGAGTCGACTAGAGTGCGAATCAACAAGTTTGGGTCCTCATACCTCTGCCGAACGATCAAGGCGTGGAATTCTCTGCCAAGACACGTGTTTCCTTCTTCCTTCAATCCTGAGTCCTTTAAGCGGGGCGTAAAAAGTACCTTCTCTGGCTGTCAAAGTAGAGACCTTAACATCACCTCGGCTGCTATGAGGACGGTGTGGAGGCCACTGCTCTTAGATCATACGACTGCTTACCATCAGGCGGAGTGTGGTCATTGTAACGAGCAAAATAAAAATAAAACATAAAAAATGCGTGTATTAATTACTCAATTAATACTTGCTTTGATAGCGAAGGAACACATCAAACAACGGTGGGGAAACCTGCATATCTGAACCTGCATATCTTCTTACACAGAATGAGTTCGATGCCTGCATGTAAGCTATGCGCCTCAAAGAACTGTATGTCATGTTAAAGTTAAAACGGCGTACCGGTGGCATATCATGCTGAGTTATTACGAGGGTTCCTTGTTTTCGTGTGGTTAGTGGCCAACCTGTTGTCAAGAGTTGTTCAAGCCCGTAGGCCTCTGACATGGTTTAATGACTGCTGTCAATTTGTCAACAACCGGAACCGACTTTTTACGTGCCCTCCGAAGCACGAAGACGCTCAGATGAAATATCATCGCTATTATTAACTTGGAACCTGATCTGATAATTATATGTAGTTGGGTTACTTTGCTCTCTAGGGAAGTACGTTTAAATTAATTATGTCGAAATAGATTCGTGTAACGACTATTGATATTTTTAGCTAATATTGTCTTTTGTTTACGCGAATGTTATTCATTGAAATTAAACTACTATATACTGATTTTATCGCGTTGTTTATTAATCACTGTATTAAATAATTTTGAAACTATATCACTACTATTACTATTGAATTTTACTAATTTATAAGCTAATAAAATTATTTAAACTATTAAATCTATTTACATTTGGGTTTACACTTTCCCCGACGTTTCGGTTGCTTTTCAGCAGCCATGGTCACGGGGAGACATGAAATTATAAAAATATTTTTATATTTATTTCAATATTTTTAGCTTTTTAGAAAGCAGCAAGCCTACCATGAAACGTCAATGGCGAAGTATTGGGCCAATTGTTTGTACCTTGCAACATATTTATTCCGAAATATGTCCTGAATTTCGATACGTAACCTCTAGATTATCTTTAACTCTCTCATGAAGCAGTCCAAACAACGGAGTAATAATATTTTGAAAAAAGAAATCCGTATTAACTTTATTGGATATTTTTTCGTTTGGCCCGCTGTTTCGACATACCTATAGACATTTTTTGGTAGACCTATAGCTCCGTTAAATAACATATTCTAAGAAGTAAGCATAATAGTCCTCATTTTGCCAGCTGTGCTTTTAGATACCACGTAGTAAAGGACATGCCCATAGTCGGTCTACGGGGTTTAAGACTCCGCGCTGCTACTGAGAATTGCTTGATAGAAAACGCTAATAACGCTTCGCCCGATACAAGCATCGAACTAAAGCATTGACTTAAAATAATACCGATATATACCAACGTATAGAACCAGAAATGCCAAAAGCTCCTCAAAATTCTCTAGCGTATTAAGTAAAGTATCCAGTAATTTGAAAAGGTTGGTTATTTATGAAAGGTTTTTACTGAGAATCAAAGATTTGATTCCTTTTGAAGGGACACAGTCATAGACGTTTCTGTAGGTATGTCATATCACGTAGGCTTCGTTGATATTCCTACTTCAATATATTTTGAATGAGATCGGTAATTTAATACTTTATTTGTGAATAAGTAGTCATACTGGAATATTAGGCAGATCGTATGTTTCAATGGATGTTACGGTTGAGTAAGATTTAGAAGTGTAGATGTCTGGTGTGATATGATGTTATAGATTTATTATATGTATATATTTATTTATTTGTTATAATATAATATCACCCTGTTATATAAACTGTCCCATTGCTGGCCAAAGGCCCAGCAACTGTTTACACAGTTCACAACAAAGAGGCCCTTGCCTCTTCTTTGTGTGAGAAGAGTTAGGTAATTGTCCACCATGTCGGTTCAGTGTGGTTTGGCAGATTTTGAGAATTTAATGAAGAACTCTCAAACGAGAAGTCAGAGATTAAAGGGAAACATGGGATCGAAATCGAGATCTTGACTACGATTTCCGGCACTTTGAGGATGCGGTGTATTATCAGCAAGGAGACAGGTCGTTAAATCAAAGCCCTGCAACTCTCATATTGCAGATCCACCAATAATATTTCTAGAGTTGCTAAGATCCATAGGTGTTCGTACACGCTTACCATCCATAGCTTACTATCTCATTCAAATACAATGATAAAATGTAGTCTCACGCGTTTATATACCCGAAGAGGTACGTAGAAAAAGTCATGAAGAAGATTTCCAGAAGGGTGTACCAGACACATATCCAAGCCCGGTGCTTTGACTAAGAATTACGTAAAAAGAAAACCTTAAAACACTTAGCCCGATCTGGAAATCGAGCCCGGTTTCACATGATCTCAAACAACTTATGGCCAAGGGATCAACAAGGCTGTCAGCTATAAAACATAAGCTTATTTTTTAGTTAAACTTCATCTACATAATGTCTAATTATATTTAGTTTGGCAACTTTCTGAGAAAGCAAATCAAAGTCCCTTAATGTAACGAACCCTTTTCAACTGCCAACATGTTACGTTATAAATAGGTTTTATTTATATGTAGCTAACGGTATTGTTGCTGTGGTACACGAGGGAACTGGCAAGTGAAATGGAGGTTTATTTCTATGTGGCCTCAAGGGAAAGCGTATTCGAGAAAACATTAGTTGTTGATGTTGGATCACGAGCGACGCGACGTCCTGAATAGGATCGAATAAATGAATAAATCTTATTTGAATAAAAACGTGAGAGAGTATTTTATATTGAAGAAGGTAGTGAATATGACTGCTGTGAGGTCTCAGGTTTGATTACTTAATCGGGTAGTGTTACTGGATTTTTCGGTCAAGAAATTCGCAGTTATAGTAACGCGGTCTTTGGAATTGTGACATGTACGACGATAGGCCTTCTATTTTATGGGGCATAAAATTATAGTTGGTGAAGTTTCAGTATAAAAGAACTCTGCCTACCCCTTCGGAGTTCGAGGCCTGAGAGCAGAGAGGCATTACGCTTAACGCAGTTTCAGTGTAATAACTCTTACGCAGGTTTTCAATAAAAAAAAAGTAAAAGGATGATACTGGTATGGTACCCTCACCAAAATTAATTCCTGTTATTTTTTTATTGATGCCCAAATGATAGTAAGCAGTAAACCATTAGCAGAGACCTTTGCACCACGTCCCCATTGAAGAAGTAGCGCGGAGATCTTTACAAAAATGGCAGCAGCGGGTTTCTTCAATCGTAAACTTATTTACAAAACAACCTTCACACGTACTCCTAAAATAAGCCCTTAATATTTATATAACAATATTTCCTCACTAATCCAGTTCCGTGCATAAGACCACATACAGACTGTAACACATTTAATAATTCCGACTTAAGATTTATTGTTCCTTTCGCTACATTTGCGTAATATACGACTGTTTTACGCGTATGGTTAGTGTTTAATAAATCAGATATACGACTTTCCGGTCACAGCGTATGCTCTTCCCCTTAAGAGACAGAAAACTAAGGGTGTGATGGTAGAAAGATAAAAAGGTGTACAATTTCTAACGGTTTTGGGATTTCAAAAGGGACTTATAAGGTTTAGTACCCTTTGTAATTAATTTTGTTTAGCTTACTAAGTAAATAAGTATAAAAAACATGAAATAATGGTAATATTATAATTCTGGAAGTGTCTTAAGATCTTAGTTTGTTTGAATATTTGTCACTCAATCACGTGTAAGCTGTTGAACAGATTTGGGCCAAACTTGGCAAGCAGATAGGCCATGTTCTGAATTTCACGATTGTAACTTTATCTACTCCATTTCCGTGTTAAGTAAGGTAATAAGGTAAGACAGGTAGTCCCACACTGAGAATAATTTATGTGTCGCAAAGGACTTTCCAAACATTGAAACTAAGAACACAAATAACACAACACCCAGATTTAGAGCAGCCATGTATTACAAATTTATTGTTCGGATTCAATCCCACAACCCTCGCCGTAGTAGCGGTGACGGGCGATCACTCAAACCACTACGCTATCCGTACATACACTATCATATTCGTTAACTTAGTTAATTGTTCTGAAAATTTACAAAACTTCACTAAAATAGATACTCACTGGTTACGTAACAATACAACAAAACGTAACGTTTCACATCATACATTTGTATGTCGATTTTACGACCAGCTGAAGCAAAGCAAGTAGTACATTTTTAGAATTTTGTATCATCAAAGGGAAATAGCAGCCGCATTGGATAGCAGGGGCAGCTGTTTGTAAATCATATACGATTACTTCAGTTATTATACCTATTTAGTGACGTGCTCTTAACTACAAGAAAATATAGTGCATATATAATATTGTCTTCTGTTTACGCGAATGTTATTCATTGAAATTAAACTACTATATACGGATTTTATCGCGTTGTTTATTTATCACTGTATTACAAAATTTTGAAAATATTACTCTACTACTACTATTGATTTTATTTGACTAATTTATAAGCTAATACAATTATTTAAACTATTAAATCTATTTATTTTTGGTTTACACTTTCCCCGACGTTTCGGGTGCTTTTCAGCAGCTATGGTCACGGGGAGGTGCATATATTTATTTAATAATGGAGTAAGATTTAACTTATTGATAAATTAAGCAAAAATAGTCAATATTCAATATTGCTAGCTAAAGTTTGAATAAATAAGTTAAGTAAATAATTAGTTTCAATAAAGTTTAAAGTCCAGTAGTGGACGTCTTTCGGCTGAGATGATGATGATGAAATTTATATAAATATTAAAATCTACAATATTAACATATAGCATAAACCTACCACGTAATTTCTATTTCATCTCATTATTAAAATATTTTAAATTTTTAGTCTTTTGAGCAGTACTTCTAATAGGGCAGACATGCATATAACCCGCACATTCATTCAAGAACTTCTAGCAATGCATTAGTGCTATTTCAACTCGCGTTTAACAGCACACTTTAACCACATCAGCGTTGAAAACCCTCACTATACACAGATACCAAACAAAGATGTATCCAAATATAAGTTACAATTCTATAGAATTTCAACTGAAGCGTTAAAAGTAAAGATTTAAAATGCAGCACTTCCTCAGATAACAAGATAAAAATGCACTAATTACCGTCCGCCATTGATTATTATAGAAACTTCATTCAATCGTTAAATGTTTTAATACTTGCACGCAAAAATAATTGTAGTTTTTAGGTTAAATCAATGGAAGAGTTTATTAAGTGATTTTACATAAATCGTTTTCAATTGTTTCGGTTTTCTCCAGTATGAATTTTTAATAAAAATGTATATTGTAGTTAATTTTAAAGAAGTTTTAAAATGGTATTTGGGTATTCAAATATAGGTAGAATCTATGCTTATAAGGCTTGGTTTTGGTTAAGGTTTAATCATCTTTATATTGCTCAAATGATTATAATATATGAAGCAGCGATTAGGCTATCTAGTGGGAACCCGTTGAACTGCCATGCAGAGGTCTCGAGGTACATTTTCATGAGTTCGATTGATTGTTATGAGTTCAATTTCACTTAGGAATAAAATACACGGTAGTCCTGTCCATATTCTGCAATTAACTGGCGTACAAATGTTTTTTTGATATCAGTTAAGTAATGTATCTTATACATTCTTAATTGCTGTGGGTATTATTATTTTGAAGAAATAATTTTGATATATTTTATATTATTAATTTAAAAAAATGTCTTTCAATTAAATATAACAATTAGATAACGTCTAATTCAGAATATCGATTAAGAATAGTATAATGCAAAATGTCAATGGAATAAAGAATGTCACACAATAAATATCAAAATATAAAATTTTAATCAAATCATTAAAAAAAAAGAAAGGAAAAAGAGATTATCGCATTAAAAAAATACAACATGTCAGATATTATATAATTTAATTAGTCTCTATGTTATTAGTGTCTAACGTGTAAAAATCGTTAGTGAGTTATTGTTTTAAAACTGGAAAGATAAAAGATTACTAAGGGTTTGATAAGTATAACTCACCGATTCGATTCGCGGGTCGGGTTGATTGTTATTTCGGACTTTTTCTATTAGATACCACTTAGTATTTATAATTTGGAAATGCACCTGAATAACGCCACTGACTTTTGCCTTTAAGCAACTCCTAAATATAGCTGGATAAAATAGTTCTGCCTGTCCCTTGGAGTATAACGAGTCTCTGTAAATTGGGTCTAATCTTATAGGATACACACTTCCGTCGATATACACGATGGATTAGATCGATGGTCCATTACATATATTTCCAGTTAGTTTAACAATATACCTGCCCAATGCACCAAGCAATATTTCAGAGACGGCTCTGTAAACTACGTCACAAACGCTTACACAGTACAATGGCTCTCATTGATAAAGCACAATGAAATAGGTTGCAAGCCACACGGTACAGAATTGCGCCATTGACAAATTTCATTAGGTATATTATTATACATCTAGTATCCGTGCTTACCCATAGTCTATATTCCTTACCTCTATTATTTATAGACACATATTATGGCTTATTGGTAGCTATGAACAATACATACACACATAATATGTCTATATAGTCTGTCTTTTAATGTTATTGTATGTAATATCAAACGAATGTAGTCTGCAAGCAATTGAATAATTGGTAATGAGTTTGTTTGTTTACCATTTAAGATATGTAAGAAAATGGACTATATTTATATTTATCATAATACGAGATTTTGCCCGCGGCTTCGCTCGCATAAATGCAAGTTACGTTAGTAATTTTGGATGAAGTGACTTGACTGTCTTGACTGACTTGACTGACTCTACTCTATGTCCTTTTCTGTTAACTTGACAACATGTATGCAAAATTTCATGATGGTCGGTCGAGTAGCTAAGGCGTGAATGCGTAAGAAACAAACAAACTCATATCCGCATTTATAATATTAGTTAGGATACAACGGTTATAGGAATAGAGAAATATTTCTATACTGGCCGGCAAAGATTAAGAAATCAGCTAGCGATAGGATATAGGATCAATAAAATCAAATAATTCAAATCTTCAAACAAAATTATAATATGTGGAATTCATTTTGTTTAAAAAAACGCTCAATTCTTGTTACTATTAAATAATTACTGTCGAACATTTGAACAAGGTACAATAAACACCCAAGCTCGAAGCAATCATTTGTGGATATGAATGTGTGGGTATCGAAAGCACAACACTCAGCGTAGTAGAACTGGCAAGGCGACCACTTAAACCATTACGTCATTCGTGCCGTCAGATATACAAAGCTAGTTTATCACAAATCAGCCTGTGACTTCAATTGTGTTTTGATAACACTTGCTTCTTGAGCTACCTTTATAGTATATTGCATAAAATCGAGCAGTCAATGATTGATTAATTAAACTTCGGTAATAATTGATTATTTAAACACGTGTGTTACGTCAATACGAATGCAATTCCGCTATTCGATTATTCACGACCAAATTAATTAACAGTCGGATGATTGATTTCAGATTTCAAATATCTGAATTTATTGAAATTAAACTACTATATACGGATTTTATCGCGTTGTTTATTTATCACTGTATTACAAAATTTTGAAAATATTACACTTCTACTACTATTGATTTTATTTTACTAATTTATAATATATATACCCCGTGACCATGGCTGCTGAAAAGCAACCGAAACGTCGGGGAAAGTGTAAACCAAAAATAAATAGATTTAATAGTTTAAATAATTTTATTAGCTTATAAATTAGTAAAATAAAATCAATAGTAGTCGTAGTGTAATATTTTCAAAATTTTGTAATACAGTGATAAATAAACAACGCGATAAAATCCGTATATAGTAGTTTAATTTCAATGAATAACATTCGCGTAAACAGAAGGCAATAATATCTGAATTTATTTTTTTGCAACAATTGCACATCGCATTTATCAGCCATGTTTATAGACTACCCCACTGCTGTATGTGTCAGTGGCCTTATTTCTGTAAGAGAAGGGGTAGAACATAGTCCATCTAGCTGGCCTATTGGTTTGTTGTTCACACATTTTCAAGAAATTGTGGAGAACACTCTGATATTTTAGCTGACGTACACCTGCACACGATTTAGTTACCATAGGTAAGTTAAGGAAGCTACCCATGCCATAAACATTTGCATGTATCTAGCGCATAGCCCACGCATATAGTCTGTAACAGCTATTTGCGTCGTATACTAGCAAATCTTGGGTTTCATTTCCACTTTACGCGTAGCTAAATGCTAATTGAAGTAAAATTTCCTACAATAATTTATCTCAACGTATTAAAGCAAAAATAACATACAAAAAATGGGTCACGTCAACAGAAAATTGTGAATACAATTAAAACTTTGTGCCGAACTAAAGATTACATAAGTTTAATCAGAGTTCAACAAAAATACTTCACGAATGAAGATGAATATTTGCAAGGAAATTTCTCCTTTCCTGTGAATACATTCCAGCTAACGGAAAGTTGGGCGATCATTAAGTTGTAAGGTCAAAAGGCCCTTCCGTCTTTTGTGCAGCGATCTCAATAGGTAAGTCGTGAAGTGTTTGGAGCTTGTTTGGAAATGTGTATTGCAGTTGATTAATGCAAAGTCTGTATACGGATATGTGTGATGAAATCGTGAATCATTCTCGGGACTTTAATAAGGGCAAAATAGCCAGGGGTGATTGTTATCGGAATTTGAAATTTGAATAATATTATATTTCGAAACTTTGACAATTATTCGATTACATTTAATTTTGATATTTATCGATGTTTTAACGACGTATCATATCTCATATCATCCTATAGCCAACGCGACTGTCTGTCGATTATTTTCGTGATGTAAATAAGTGAGAAACTGCAATGAATTGCCGTAAATCTTAGAGTTCGAAAAAATCACGTGACGTAGAGGATAGAGGTCATAGTTATTTCGGGGTATATCGCCTATGCTGAGTCGAATGGCGTTCACCGCGAATCTCTAGCTCTTACGGTTCTTGAGTTGAAAGTTGTATAACAGACAGACGGGCGGACGGGTGGACAAAGCTGTTGTATAAGAGATTTTTTAAACTCTAAAAAGGCAATACAAATAGGAAAAGCCAAAAAAAAGAAACAACAGTCATAGCTTCAGGCATATATTATTATATACCATAGGGTTAGGCAGCATCGCATGTGCATTTCGCCAGTTATATTTTAGCGCATACGTAATAGAAGGCGATCCTATACAGACTACCCGGCACTGAAAACTATTCAACGGAATAACACTTTACTCGACTTGGGGGTCAAACACGGACACACGGACAAAGCGTAATAGCAGTAGCTTAATTTTCTTTGACTATGAAAATGACTTGACTTTATTATGTTTGGCCGTCGGTGTGCCGCTGCCACTCAATCCTAACTTATATTATAAATGCGAATGTAGGTTTGTTGTTTGTTACGCTATCACGCCTTAACTACTCGACAGGTCATCAAGAAATTTCGCTTACACGTTTTCAGGGGTTCAGAAAATATATACGGTACCTTTTATTTTTAAAAAGTAATGTTCTCGAAAAATACCAAATACGTTAAATAAAAGTATGTAGTACTTCCAAAACACAATGTATCTATGACCTAAAAGAGCGCATTATAACTTCATTTAAACTAAGATGACCTCACTATGTTTTTCTTCGCCGTTACAACGACAGATAATTAACTATTTAATGCGCACATAACTTAAGTCAGAGGCCTTTGGATCAAACCCGAGATTTCTGCGTGGCAGTCCAACGGTTTGCTACTAGACTGTCATGGATATATTGCTACAAAATATACAGCTTTATTATTAAAAACTACTACAATAAACGCTAAAGAAGGATATCTATCAAATACAAAGAAAACTAACTTCTAAAAGCTAATGACATAAATCAGTTTACGTTGCTCCCCTTTGCATAAAACGCAGAGCTAGTCAGATATTACCCATTTGTCTCTTTGTCGAAATTAATTCCAAAGAATCGAAATGTCGGATATGAATCCCGAAATATGCAAAAGGAAGCGCGAAACGTCATCAAAATTTCGCTTGAGAAATATAATAATTAAATTAGTGCTTTGGTTTGAGTGGTGCAACTTATTAACGTCCATTCACACCAATATGATGGCATTTAGAAGCGCAGCACTGGTTACTGATCTTTTGCTTAACAAAATATTAAGTTTATATTCAAGCTAAGTGTTTCAAAGGACTTGAACGAGATTAACGACAAGTTTTTTATGGACAACTACCGCACTAGGGACTGCCGCGGGGGACTTAACAAACGAACAATTATTTGTGTATCGCATAAATCGATGTCTTACTTGGGTTCGAACTCACAACCCTCGGCGCAGTCTTAACTGTCTTTCAGAAGATCTTTAAGACTACCGCCATCTTAGTCGCCCTATGACGTATGTGTTAATTTAAATAGTCTATCGAGTTTAAACGGATGAATAACAATTCGATATAAAAATGTGTTTTAAAATAAACTGCAATAAAGCAGTTTAATTTGAATCTAAATCTCTTTTTATTAGCAAATATAGCCGTCAGTTTAAAAACTAATTCCACTGAAAATCTTCCACAGTCACAACAGTCTCGCAAAAATAAACATGTTTAAAAATGGTTTCGCTAACGAACGAAGCTTTGCATTTTTGTACAAAAAGAGGCCCTCACTATAATTGTGGTCCCAAACGAAACAGTTAGAGTGACAGATGAACGGACATTTCTATTGGATGCTGTTGTTGACCTGTAGCACATTTCAACATAAAAAGTTAAAAATATTGCTTGAAATAACCATCAACAGTTATATAATCTAGAGCTGTCGAAGCAAATAAATGTAGCAAATATTTGACATTTAACACAGATATATAATTGTACTAGATTGTTCGCGTAAATGTAGCTTAGGTTAGATTAGTAACAGTAGTTTTTGCTGGATGAAAGGTATGTCCTTTTCTTTTCCCCTGACAATGTGTATGTGAAATTTCATGATTATCGCTCCAGTAGTTAAGGCGTGAAAGCGTAACAAACAAACTAATTCAGATTCGCATTTATAATAATTATTATATTAGTTATGATTTGTCATTTAACACAGATATCTAATTGTATTGCTACGGAATGGTATTGACAGCTGGGTGTTAGGTGCTTCTAAGCGGGCATTAGTTTTACTATTATGTGTGGCTTCATTATAGTAGCTGGCCACGTTTCCAACAATACTGTGCAATCACGGTAATGTTCTGCATTTGCGCGGCTATATAGGCTGACAATTATAATTGCTATGGTCAATGTATTTAAATGACTGTCTATAGTTGGATTGTAGCCACTTTGTGGGTGTTTGTTACGCTTTCAAGCTTTAACTACTCGACCGATCATCATGACGCGATCATGAAGCGAAAGCTTACACGTTGTTAGGGCTATAAAAAAAGACATAGTGCACTTTTCAACTAGGAAAACGCGAGAGAAGCCGCAGGCGAAAGCTAGATTTACGCAATTAAAGATATGTTATGATATGATATATGTATGTACCTACTTACCAGTTTCTTTTTCGTACTCAAATGTATTCAGATATATTCTAAGAACCAATATTATGTAAAATCACATAAATACGTATTCCACTCAACAGAATAGATATTCGGTCATTTGGCACCGGAGTCTCGTAAACGATCTTAATGTCTTTACGGCTGCTTAGGTAGGCAAGGGTGAGGAAATCCCAGAGACATTTAAAGCGAACTTCTTATAAGGATAATAAGGAACTTTTTTCGGAACTTAAGTAGGTACTAACAAAAAGTTAAATAAAAAACGACTAATTGGGGAAACGTCTGGTTCAGTACTGGGACAGTATCGATATAACAAAACAGTACACAGTACAGACATTATTGATATAAATATTGTCTTGCGTTTGCAAGAAAGTTACATATTAAATTATATTTATTAACGGCTTTAATTGTCGTTTATTTTAATTACAACTTTAATCTATTTAGATATTACTTAAATATATTAATTACGTCTGGTATCTCATAATGACCATGGTTGTTGTTAAGCAACTGAAACATTGGAACAAGTGTACATCCTAACTAATAATATATATACAAATGAGTGTTTATTACGCTTTCACGCCTGAACTATTCAACCGAGCAGAATATACCACGGGGAGTGCTCTGAAGAGTTATTCCACCTTATCCCGCCCTCTCCTTTCCTATCCAGAACAACGCGTGCTGGAATCAGATGCCATCCTTACACGGTGGAGTCGACTAGAGTGCGTACCAACAAGTTTGGGTCCTCATACCTCTGCCGAACGATCAAGGCATGGAATTCTCTGCCAAGGCACGTGTTTCCTTCTTCCTTCAATCCTGGGTCCTTTAAGCGGGGCGTAAAAAAGCACCTTCTCAGGCCGTCAAAGTAGAGACCTCAACATCGCCTCGGCTGCTATGAGGACGATGTGGAGGCCACTGCTCTTAGACCACACGACTGCTTACTATCAGGCGGAGTGTGGTCATTTTAAAGAGCAAAATAAAAAAAATAAAAAAATGAATTGTCGGATAACCGTTGTCAGGGGTACAGAAACGGACATTATGGGTATCGTCGATTTATGCTTTTTAAATCAAACAGCACTTATTTTCTGAAAAAAAGTATAAGTTTAAACTCCGTGTTGCTACTGAGAATTTCTTTACAGAACAGCTCAATAACACGTTGTCCAACCGGAGAAAAGAAGCCGAGACCTCAAGCACAGCAGTTGTCTACACTACCGCTACGAGTCACAGTTTTTTAATGAACTTATAATAATGAAGACAAGTGGTATAAATTATTTTCTTAAAATTATTGTCTAATCTTCACTTACCTACGTTTATAATTATTATTTGAAGACAATAAATTTAATTAAACTTAACTATGAAATATTTTATTATCGAGCACATCTAACACAATATAATATATAATTAGAAACCTAATTCTAGAAACTTTTATGTTTGCGTGGTGGCGATGAATAATTTAAGTTTATGACTAATTGTAAATAGGTATTATGTGTCTCGGTCTCGATTAAGTACACAATATAGGCAAATAATACGCGGTCTATATGATAGTGATATTTACATGATGGCGCGTAGTTGTGTCAGTAGTCGCCTCGCCTACATGCATCACCACAGGACTAATAAAAGAGACTGCCTCTGTAGCACAGCGGTAGTGAATGCAGTTACTGTATCAAGTTCAATCCCTGATGGGGCAGTGAATGTGACTACTGTGTATGAGGGTTCGATTCACGGTTCGGTCAAACGAACTTAAGACGAGTGAAAAGCAGTCGAATTAACTACTACTGCGTCATCGAGACTGATTCGTTTAATTTTCTTCTTCTTAAATGTCATTACAACTATTAGTAATTATAATATCTGCTATGTTTATTAACTATGCCAATGCGGGTAACAGGGCTCTTCTTAGTACGAGAAAGGTTACACGGTCACCAAAATTGTATCTCTAACTTATTGAAATAACAAAATTGAAATTTAGATATTATCGATCGTCCCAAAACTTTATAGATAACCATACCCAATTGCAATATAAATATTAACACTGGAACACGTTGAAAATTACAACTTACTAGATTTTGCACACGGCTTCGCTCGTGTAAATAGAGATTTTGACAGTTTTCTATCCTTCTGGAACAATGCTTTTTTATGGATGGATGATTTACTGTGGCCCTGGCAACGTGTATGCGAAATTCCATGATGTTCGGTCGAGTAGTTAAGGCGTGAAAGCTTAACATAAAACACATTCGCATTTATAATATTAGTTAGGATTGGAATTATTATTCAAGTTGATTTGGTAGAAAGTTAATAACATTCGTAAGTTACATATTAAAGACAAAGAGCTGAAAATCGGACGAGCAATATTCTAGTTTCTAGTAAAAACGGTCACTCAACTTGACCTAAAAAAGATGGTTTTAAATGAGGTCGCGTGTTGTCTGGTCTGACCGCTTGGCTAGGAATGTTTGATATTGTTGTTTATGTAGCCGTTGTACCACACGCGTGTAATCTTATATCTTATAGGGTATAGCAGAAATGTAGTCATATTATCTTCAGATACTTATACTTCTATTGAAATTTTTGAGTAACGACTAAGTTTTGCCCGCAGCACCTATCGCGTAAATGTAGGTTATGTCAATTTTCTATTCATCTTCTTTCTGGTTGCAAGGTACTAGGTATATATTCTTTTCTGTACCCCTGACAACGTGTATGTGACATTTTATGATGATCCGTCGAGTAGTTAACGCATGAAAGCGTAAGAAACAATCATACAAACTCACTTTCGCATTTATAATATTAGGTTGGAATTTTCTTTTTTTTTGTTTTGCTCTTCAAAATCACCACACTCCGCCTGATGGTAAGCAGTCGTGTGGTCTAAGAGCAGTGGCCTCCACATCATCCTCATAGCAGCCGAGGTGATGTTGAGGTCTCTACTTTGTCGGCCTGAGAAAGTGCTTTTTCACGCCCCGCTTTAAACGACTCAGGATTGAAGGAAGAAGGAAACACGTGCCTTGGCAGAGAATTCCATGCCTTGATCGTTCGGCAGAGGTATGAGGACCCAAACTTATTGGTACGCACTCTAGCCGACTCCACCGTGTAAGGATGGCATCTGAGCCCAGCACGCGTTGTTCTGGATAGGAAAGGGGAGGGCGGGATAAGGTGAAATAACTCTTCAGAGCACTCCCCGTGGTATATTCTGTAGAAACATGCCAAAGAGGCAATATCCCTACGGAGTTGCAGAGGTTCCAGTGAACTCGTGACCTCTGGATCTCCGATGATACGGACAGCCAGCCGCTGTAACCTGTCAAGAGCCTCACGTATAATGGCTAAGGAATAAGCAGAAGAGGGTTACATTTCCAATCGACCGACGAAATCTTATACGATTTAAATAAAATTTATAAGTAATCATCCTTAAAAAAATATATACACCAAATAAAAATGTGAGTAAACATTTACGCAACACTCAAACATACAGGATGAATCCCTAATTTCTGTTAAAATAGTTAGAGAGCTACTTCCCATGAAATAACCAACGCTAAATGACAATCAGAAATAAACAATGTCTCGTCTATTCAAATAACATGACCACAAGAAGATACTATTTACCCAAATAGCTATTTCATTAAAAGCACTGTAACATACAAAATGTCTACAGCAGATATAATCTTCGTTTATTCAGTAAAAGATATAACATTAGCAGAATACTAAGTTTAAAATACTGATCCAATTTATTCAATGGCTAAACGAAGCTGAAAGAACTTTTCGATTCTTTGTATCGAAAAATTAATAGCTTTGCTCTGAAGCCCTTTCTTAAAAACCTTTCTGAATCGAAAATTTGTGTGACTCGTTCTCTTTACATGTCACGGGAGGTGGACGTCACGATACGTATTAACCTGACAATTATTGGAATGTTAGACTTAATTGAAAACTATTGTGTTTGGCCGCCGGTGTGCCGCTACGACTCAATAGGTTAATATAATTATACTAAGGTTGTTCTATTTTTTGTTTGTATGGAATAGTTAAATGATAATGACAAGCATGCAGTCGCAACGTGACTGCCGCCAGGTCGAATGATGGCTTTGAATTCCACCCAATATTTCTGTAATCCATAAATTATTGTTATGAGTCTGACTAGATTTGTGTCCGTTAATTGTTTGTTAATTAAGTCTACCGCGATTAATGGGTCGTTTCCTTGTGCAGATTTCTTAAAAAAACGTTATTAAGTCATCGAACTTGTATGAGTGACGCGATGCTAAGCACCAGTCTTATATTGAGAAGGGTCTCTTTTCCAAAACAACTCCAAGTGCAGCAGACTTATTTCTTATTTCCATGATACTCTTTACATACTGTCCTAATATAATATTAACAATACAATTTATTTTGACTCCACACATGCTATATTTTTATATAATAAACATCTACTACATATTTTGTCTAGTCAATATTGTCGAGAGTTAAAAGCTGAGGCTTCGGATTCAAAAACATGCCGCAATTGGAGCGCTCATAATATTATTATAATTATTTCGACAATAACGTCGAATTAATTTTGTATTAAATTCCTATACTCGGACCTGACGGTCAAAATATGGAATTGTGTAATTTAATTCGAACATTCCCTTTGATCGGTTTGTTTTTCTTGTTCCAATTACATAGATTGAAAGTAATTATTAAAACTTCAAGGTGATTAGAAGAATCGGCTTGAAGCCTTTTAAATTACCAGCCCGCGCGTTTCCTACTTCTTTCAATCCTGCTTTCCTTAACCAGGGCCAGAAAATTAGATTTAAGATGGTGGAATAGAATGGCCTTTACCTTTAGATACCACTGGATACCATCAGAGAGCATAGAACATTTTGAAAGAAAAATCGATCAATGAAATAAGTAGCGATTAAAAAAAAAAGAAACTACATGCATTCACACACCACACTTTCCACTTAATAGAGGCAAGCGTATTACCGTATATTGGGCACATACCGAGGAGTCTTGCTACTACTGAGAATGTCCAACAGAAAATCCAATTACATTGCCCGACCTTGGTGTTAAACGACACCTACATATATCATCACCCTAACGGAGCAATGTATTGATATATATATTTTTAATAAAACTGTTTCAACTGCCCTTGTACCCACAACAACTTATTTTATCTCGATCCACATCGTTAGGTAATCGAATATCGTGGTATAGGAAAGGCAGACGTGTTGAACTTCCAGACCGCAACAACTAGAGCGCACAATTTAGTGGAAACCATTAAGCGGGCCGAATTTTACAAACTATTTTTGTTACTTGCTTTTCCGTCAATACTTTTGGTTCGCTCAAAGTCTGCCAACCTATGCTTGGTTAGCATTGTACCAATGTTCGATACGTAAAACTCTAGATTAGGGTATCTTTTTTATAAGAAACTAGTAATTTAATTATCACCGTTTGCATTATAATAATTGTTATGTATATATTTAGTTGACGACTATAACAAGACTATCTGTAAGCGACTAGATCATTCCAAATGACCTAGCAACCTTACAAAAGACAAAAAATCATTTTTCCTTTTTTTTAACAGCACTTCCCGCATTCGGCCTACATACTGTGTCGCGGGGGACTTTACAAAAGCATTCAAACAACAGTCACAAAGAACATCCAGACTCGGAACAACTATATTATTGGATCACACAATTTTTTGTTTCGTCTCGTGATCGAGGCGATCACTTAAACAACTACGCCATCTGTGCAGTAAACAAAAAACTCAGTTTCGAAATCTCTCTATAATACCTTATAGATAATATATTTAATCTATGCCCTTTGTGAGAACAGAGTGTATGGCTTACCGGCCAATAAGCAGCATACAAAATAAAATTTTATAAAATGCATACTTTTAAATTAATATTTTATATAACTCATAAAGGAACTAGTATAATTTTACTACACAGTTTTGATGCAATCACACTCACAGTTTGAAGCTGTAAATACAAATTATGCGCTAACATTAGAAGCGCATTGTTTGCATAAAATATTATGATATTTGGCATGGACCACATAAGGACACGAGTACACTAAACAATCTTGTATGTAGGGCTGCCAACATTTTGCAGCTGATTATAGTATTTTTATGTTAATCTATATTTGGTCAGTAAATTGGTATCCCTCGGATATATACTATTTTTATTTTAATGAAAGGTACACTATGTCCTTTTCTGTACCTCTGACAACGTGTATGCGAAATTGCATGATGATTGGTCGAGTAGGTAATGCATGAAAGCGTAAGAAACTGACATTCGCATAATATTGTCTTCTGTTTACGCGAATGTTATTCATTGAAATTAAACTACTATATACGGATTTTATCGCGTTGTTTATTTATCACTGTATTACAAAATTTTGAAAATATTACACTACTACTACTATTGATTTTATTTTACTAATTTATAAACTAATAAAATTATTTAAACTATTTAATCTATTTATTTTTGGTTTACACTTTCCCCGACGTTTCGGTTGACTCGGGAGACTCCCCGTGACCATGGCTGCTGAAAAGCTGACATTCGCATTTATAATATCTATTAGTTAGGATTTAGACTAACTCGGTGACTCATCGGTTTTAACTTTGCTTATTTATTCAATAATGCATTACACAAAATTTATTAAAAGTTACTATGACTGAGTCATAGAGGCTTTAAAACATACATTTAACAGACACAAAATACACACAGATTCAGAAGAATTATTCTGGATCACAAAAATTAGCTAAGCTCAAGAATATTAACAATTTAAAACACAAAATTGCTAGTAATTATTACAAAGGACAAAAAAATTAGTGTTCTGTCGAGTCAATCCGCGCGGCGGCATTGCTAAGGCCGTTGCGACTGCTTGCACGCTACACTGAATGACGCTACGTAAACAATTAGCTGCAAACTATATACCAAATGCATTTGCTTCCTAACTTCAATAAAATCCGTTGAAATAACCAATAGTCGAGTGTTGGTCATGAAATAATATTATTATTACTGCAAAGTTTATAGCATTATGCAAATGAAAATAATTACAATAGAATGAAATAAGGCTACACAAAACAGTTAATAACAAGTAATATTGTTTAAACATAAGTAGTAATATTACTATATGAAGTATAACATAATATTACATAATATAATATTTAGAATATGTATATCAACGTGTAAATAGAAATTGCTAATTACAAACGAGGGAAAAGACAACCCATAAAGCAGGACTTAAATTTGCGACTTTAACTATGTATAATATGTAAGTATTTACAAAAAAAAGTATATATGTATGTTTATCTATTGTCTAGTACCCATAATACAAGCTCTGCTTAGTTTGGGCTAGATGGTGTTGTGTGTATGTGATAGAATATTATATTATTAGTATATTAATAAACCGTATTATCGTTTTACCAACAAATCTTTTCATAGTCTTACATCATGACGTACAAATGTGTACAAACAAATTTCTCAAAAAGCAATTAAAGTCCGAATATAATGTTGCTTGTACATGATGCTAGCATCAACTACTAGTAGTTAGCGCAGCCTATATGCGCAGGATTATCTTACGTATTACTTAAGCGGGTAGCTCGCTTCAGTCGTACATATGATACATACGAACCACGCAAGAGCCTTAACTTGCATATATTATCCACGTCATGTACAAAATCCAACCAGAAGAAATATTAAGAAACAAAAAGTTTCGCCATATTGCATCTTTATATATACGCATTACAAAAATGTAAAAAACATAAAATTCTATTTATTTTGCTGTGAAAATGCTGTCTATATCTGACGTCACTGAGATATAGACTATATCTCAAAGATCAAGACAAGGCCAGTCACTAATTATAGCCGCCGTTCCCGAGCGTGATGCATGGACTTTTAGAGATTATAATTTAATTTATTTCTGTTGCTTACAAAATATATAACATCCACTTATCCAGTGACGTCATATCTCAGTAATTATAGCTCGTTCGTTAGAAGGGCTTATTATTAAATCTAGTCTTAATAGTAATCCACGTTCCTTACAAAATTTCTTGATTAATTTATCTTCCGTGACTTTGCATGCGTCAGTGTTTAACAGAGCTAGCACGGGGTTAGACAAGAATAAAAGAAACGGTTGCTTAATAGGTATAGAGTTTCTGTTGTCGCCTAGTAGTCAATCGCGACTATGTATTTTTCGTAACAAAGTTGCCGTGTGGCCTATATTAATACCCTTATTAGAAACAAACTAAGCTTATGCTAACTTAAGTACATAAAACATGCCCATATTTAAATTATTTAAATAATAATAATAAAAACCATTTTATTTTTCGCGTGCCCTAGACGCATAGATATAGATAAGTATCTTATGGACTAACATACATAAAAGATGGGTATGTCGCCTGCATGCAACGCAAGGAGCTTTTTTTACATTCAAACAACGGACATAAAGAATACCCAGACTCGGAACAACCATTTGTAGATCATACAAATGTTTGTCCCGTGTGGGGATCGAGCCCACAACACTCGGCGCAGCGTCAGTGGCGAGGCGACCACTTAAACCACTACGCCATTCGTGCAGTCAATACAGGGTAATCTTTGAGGCTACTTTCTTGGCTCGCATAGTACGCTTACAGGTTGCGTATGAGTCTTGCACGACTCAAATCGTGCTTAAATTGCGCATGTTACACGCATCGTGTACAAAGGCCATTACAATAAAATTAAGATATTCACATCCATAATTTTAATGACGCATGAAGTCTCGGGTTCTATTACGGGGTCGGGTACAGTGTTGTTAAGTTTATCTGTCAATTAATTTTCAGTAGCAGCTTTGAGTCTGGAACTGTGCCTGATAAATGACAGTAAGCTCGCTAACTTATTTCGTAGGACCTAAAGCATAGCTTGAAAGAGCTTGGGTGTAATACACTTTTCGAGACTACCCTTTTCGAGAGGTAGACGTGACACTATGTGTTTGTATTATTTCAAAACCCGTGACATAATTTTTTATAATTTTCTGTCACAAATCCCCGTGCTGGGTCTACAAGCTCTTACATTTTACAGTAAGACAGATTCTGTATATTTTCCGTTGGATTCCATTTGAAAATAGAACCCCATGTAACGTGACGACATGCAAAGTGATTAAGGCATTGGATGTTTTTAGGGTGAGCAAAAGCAGGGGCTATGCATTTTTTATTTACCATTGTTATTTTTCAGCTTAAGGGACGTTTAAAGCACATTGACGGTAAACAGTATCTTCCTTTGTTGCCTAACGAAGGAATATTGTAAAAGACAATTTTATTTTCTTATGGAATGGTCTTTTACGCCGTTAAAAGTCTATTGCAAAGGTACCTTTTTTGCATTCCCAATCTTATTATCTTTAAAGTGGGTGACAATAATAGAAAAAGCTTTTCATGATAACGGTTTTGGCCTTCATTCCTAAAGTGGTAAATAAATGTACGGTCTGTTAGTAAATAATTACTGTAGTTAATTGATACTTCGGGCAAGCCACGATTGTGGTGGTAAGTCCCGTGTTTGAGGAATGGCTGGAGAGGCGGCATGGCGCCCTCACTTTCCGGCTGACACAGGTAATGACTGGCCATGGTTATTTTGGCCAGTTCCTGTGTCGCATAGGCCAGCAAGAGACGCACGCTTGTCACCACTGCCACGACGTTGTTGTGGACACGGCGCTGCACACTTTGGCGGATTGCCCCGCCTGGGCATCGCAGCGCCGTGAGTTGATCACGGTGGTCGGATCGGTTGCCTTCTCGCTCCCGGCCGTAGTTCAGTCTATGGTCCGGAGTGAGAGGTCGTGGAGCGCCGTCGCCTCCTTCTGTGAGGAAGTGATTTCCATCAAGGAGGCGGCGGAGCGGGAGAGGGAACGCTTAAACCCTCTCCCCAACCGCAGAGCCGAGCGCCGGAGAGCGCGAGACGACCTCCAGCCACCCTGAGGATTGATCTGGGGGTTGTGGGCTTCGTGGGCTTGCCCGCCACCCGATCAGCACCAGGTCCGAGAGGCGGCGCGCGTGATCCCACACGCGCCTCTGTATCGTGTGTCCGTCCCGCCCTCAGAGGGACAGTAAAATTAGTGGTTGTAAATTTGTGTAGTGGCCTGCCGTTTCATACGGCGGGCCGAAACCTCGGCGGGATCGCAATTGCATGTGAAAGCGATTCGCGCGGCTCCGCCGATTGCGGTTATGTCGAGGAACACCGTGGTAGGTTTAGTCGGTATTACCGGAATGTCACTCACCATCTTTCCCCGGTGAGTCCGACATAACCTCTCCGTCGCCCCGCGGAGAGGGAAGCGTCAAAGCAGTCGACCACGTTAAAAAAAAAAAAGTTAATTGATACTTGCGGCACTTATCACTGAACTATTCTTTCATTAGAATGTTTATTTGATTGCTGATTTATAAATAAACTAATTTATATATGTATTGAAATGATAGTAGTAAGTTATTGTAAATAACAATTTAACCATTTTATAGCGGTTTATTTTTTTAAAGTACACTTGCATTATTTTTGTCTATTTAAATTTATACGAGCAGAGTTCCTTAACCATGGCTGCTGAATAGGAAAGAAAACGTTTATTTAAAAAATGTAGTTTAAGCCGTGATAAAACCCACATATAGTATTGTAATTTAAATGGGTAACGTAACACAACATTACTAAAAACAATAATTTGTTTGTTTTACACGAACACATTGACGTCCCTATTACTACATATAAGTAACAAAATAATAAGAAAAATAAATAAATATATATTCATGACTAACCTTCCCCTAATCCGGGCCATTTAAGTCCGAGGACACTGTAATTTAATAATTCAATTTCGGTGTAACTTCACGTTGGCGGAAACAGTTGAAGATAGTCGATGGTTTACGAATGACGACTTGGAAAATTATTATAAACAGTATAAAGCTTTTAAGACAATATTAAATATTTTGTTTTGTTGTTATTTCGAGATGTTTTGGCCCAGGAAGTTAGGGAGAATTAGTGTCTTATACCTAGTTTTAATCAGCTTTGCTTAAGTCTCATGTAATTTAGGGAAGGTCAATAGCCGCCTAAGAGATGTATTTTGGAATGGTGGTAGCCCAATGGATAAAACATCGGATTTGCCATCAAGAGCTCTTGATTTTGAACCACAACCATTAAAATACTAATGTAACCTCACTCGTAACACAAGCATATTTACTTAGTTGGAGGGAATAACAAGAATACTTACTAGTTATGATACTCTTCATTTTTTTAAACAGTTCTCGCACTATGTTTAATTTCTGTGTTGCAAGGGTCAAATTATAACCTAAAGTTGTCCTTAGGTTTCAAAACGTTGATAACAGCACCCATTTGGACCTCCTACTCCTTTGGACCTACCTCAACCTAGACATAACTTTTAGATATGTACATACATACATAAATTCCCGCCTGTTTCCCAGAGGGGTAGGCAGAGACTACGGATTTCCATTTGCTACGATCCTGATACACTTCTCTGGCTTCATTCACTTTCATAACATTCCTCATACACGCTCGCCGGTTTAAGGTGCTCTTAACCTGGCCTTTATCCAGAACGTCTCCGATCTGATCAGGAAACGTTCGCCTAGGTCTTCCCCTTGCGACTGTTCCATTCACACTAGCCTTATAAACTTTCTTAGTCAGTCTGTTCTCGTCCATTCTTTCTACATGCCCAAACCAACTTAACATACCCTTTTCTATTCTCGTCACTATATCCACTTTTATGCCGCAACTCTCTCTAATCACACTATTCCTTATTCTATCTTCCAGAGTCACACCACATATATTTCTCAGCGCTCTCATTTCTACAGCATTTATTCTGCTCTCATGCTTCTTTTTCCATACCCAACTTTCACTTCCATGCATAGGTGTAGGCACTAATAGTCCTCTATGAACAGCCAAACGTGCCTTTTCGTATACATTTCGACTGTTCATAAAAGCGCGTAGAGCGCCATTCCCTTTATTGCCAGCAATCGTTCTTCTTTCAATATCTCCCTCATGTGTACCTCATACATTTTACATACATTTTAGATATGTGTTACAAGATATATTAATTTCAAAGTTCCATATAATATAATTTCCGTATAAAATCTGCATGCATTTGAAACTTGCACAACCCTTTGCCTGAACCTAGCAACTAACTTAAATATACATTCAGCAACTGCACTATACTCATAATCTTTGACGTTCATAGGTGTTACTTTATGACCTAAATTAATGAAATGTTTGACTTTGACACATAAGTATTTATTTATTTTACGTTAAATAGGACGACTTGTGCAAATTACACTATTTAATCACAAAATATAGCATTCACGCGTCGTCCTCACAATGCCTTATAGATTCTAATAATAATACCATCCATTCATCCGCAAAAATATGTATGGTATGTCCTGAAAAAACACGTAGAATAATTTTTATACCGTTATAGACGAAGACGCGGGCTGTAGCTAGCGTTTAATAATATTTCTCGCGTGTTACGAATCTCAATGGAATTTTTGAAAGAAGCTGTACTGTGTGAATGTGACGCGTTGGCCGGACTAAGGATGGGTCTGATGGGATTGGCATATCCGAACCCTGAAGACTTCAGGCTTCTCCCTCTGAGGTGTACGCTGCGACTGATGCAGTACATTCATAGGGAGATAGCTCAAGGATAAGCCTCGGGGCCGACACAAAAGATCCCACTGGGTCGAAGTGTCGCCGGTCTACAATGACTGGCCCCCGGATCAAGATAAGATAAGATAAGATGTGCTCGCGGTTTCACCCACGTTTACGATTACTGCGCTGCCTTCGTGGGTCGTAGCGTGATGTTATATAGCCTATAGCCTTCCTCGATAAATGAGCTATCCGACACAAAAATATGTTTCTATTTAGACCAGTAGTTCCTGAGATTAGCGCGTCTTCAGCTTTATAATATTAGTATAGATCTGTCAAGAAATTCTCAGCACGAAGCCTTATATCCCTTGGGGCGTAAGACTTCTCCTCTACGTGAATTATCTGCTTACCCTCCGAACGTAATATAGGTAACAAGCGTAAAATAAAAATAAAACATGTAATAAACGCGCAATTACCACGTTCTCAACAGTTAAATAGCAAGTAGTACCTGTAACAAATTCGATTCCCAAAGCAATAGATGTTTACGTTGACAAACTGGCAAATTCCTCAATATAATTAAATTTCGTCGCCATCAAAATATCAACACTTAATAGAGCATTAACACGATTATGTCAAAATTCGTTCAGCCACCGCCTTTACGTAATTAGGAAGGACCATGCGGGCTATTATTGTCATTGAAAATACAACCTTATACCTTTATATTATGGTTCATTTTTGCGAAGTTAATAGGTTTGTTTATTATTTATTTTATGGTGTAATGAGGGAGTCTATACGATTAATTTGTGGTTTAGTAAATTTAATTAAACACGTGTCTTAGTTTTATTGATCGTAAATTTATATGCAAAGCAGGTTTTGTCCGCTGTTTTGCTCGGTCATGTCGAAGAGTTTTATAGTTGACAAGTGCAATGTTTAGCAGAAAAACACTACGACAAAGTTTGTCAGATGAATGTTAGATAAAAAGGCTACTAAAATGGTTTATTGGCGATTCAATAACGGATACAAATACACCCAGACTCGACACAATTATTTATGGATTACACAAATAATTGTTCCGTGTGGGATTCGAACCCACAACACGCTGCGCGGCGCCAGCGAAGCAATTGTTTCCGAATAACATCCGTATATCTCCAATTAACTATTAAAATACAAGTTATTTGTATCTGTTACTGTGGTTTTTCTGGGCATGAGGAAAACTTTTGACCTGGTCTATTTTCAAAATCTGCTCGAGAAATGTGAGCCCTATCATGGCAAGTCATCTGTACGATAGGACTCAATTTGTAGAAATATCTCGCATAAATGACAAATTACTATTAGCACCTTACAGATCACAATTTCGAACAAACAGGTCAGGAGTTCCACAAGGCAGCATTTCAGGGCCTCTGTTATTCCTGCTCTACATAAATGATTTGCCGAGTGTCACGTCACTAAAATGTATTTTGTTCGCTAATGACCTGTCGGTTATTATACCTAGCAATTCGAAACACGATCAAAAAGACATGGTGCAAGCGACAATGAAAATTATACTTGATTGACTCAGTGAGAACTACTTTAAAGTAAATTTAACTAAACCACAATACGTTGAATTTAAAATTTATAAACAGATGTCGTTAAATTTTGACGTAAGTGTTGATGGCGTTAATATAAACAAAGACTCATATTAGGTTTTTAGGTCTTACCTTAGACGAACATTGTTATTGGAAACGACACATAGATATATTATGTAAAAAGATAAACAGATTTGTATATATACTCATAATTCGTAACTGTCGCAAAGCATATGCTTTGCGACAGTTACGAATGTTACGAATTATGAGTAAAGAAAAAATGGCGCTCACTGCCTATCACGGGCATGTCGGATCTATCCTAAGGTATGGCCTATTGTTGTGGGGTAATTCAACTGACATGGACAGAACGTTTATAATGCAAGAAAATGTATACGAGCAATTTGCGGTGTAGGGCCGCTTGAAACACGTAGGCCACTCTTTAGAATAACTACAGGTCTTAACTTTGGTGTCTGTATATATACTAGAAGTAGGAATGTTCGTCAGGAACCAAAGCCATTTATTTGTAAAAGTAAGTGAACAAGTAAATACGAGTCAAGGGATCCCACAAAACTAAAGTATGAAACTTGTAGAAGTAGCTTTCATAACAAAAACAGCCTAGTTATGACTATAAAGGTATACAGGCTGATTAGTAAAAAACTGGACATATTGAAGGAGGGTATTCAGAACTCGATTTTGGACCCGAATATAAAAAAAAATTGGTACTTATAATTTGACCTAGTCATCCAATAAAAGTTTTTTGGTATATGCGCTAGAGTGTCCGCCTCTAAACAAAACCTCCGCCCCCGACCCCGCTACCGCACCTCACACTCTCTCGAATTTGCACTCCTACCTGTCTTTTTCTTATCAAAGGTCATTAGCCTCGGTAGCAGCTGTGTGCGACGTGCGCAGTGTACACATTTTATGGATATTGCATAAAAATTGGCATAAAGGTTTTCTTTGTAGGTTAGACAGATGCTATTTTTTTTTTTTTTCATCCTTTACGTCTGACCATAAATTATCATGCCCTTAAGTATGTAACCAATCACACTGTATAACAACATCCCTATATATCAGACAAAATCATCCAATTTAAACCAAAATTAAGAATTGCTTTTATACATTAAATGAATATTTTAATTGTAAACAATGTAATTTCACACATTCTTTAAAACGAAGTGCCTATTAACAATATAAATAATAAATCTTTATATATATATAAATCTTCTGTACGTGTAAACGGCTGGACCGATGTTGATGAAATTTTAGTAAGTGTAACAGTTTTCAAAATTATGTAATAGATACAGTGTTAAATAAACAACGCGATAAAATCCGTATATAGTAGTTTAATTTCAATTGACATTTATTGATAATAATGAATATTATTAATAAATTTTTTTTTACTATGTAACAACATTCGTACGCCTACTAAAGGCGAGATATGATGTACCTTAACCTTGTAACATCCTCTGTAACCATGTCTCATGCGAATAAACTTTCATTTCATTTCATTTCTGTGACTTGAAAAGACGAACAAACAAGTTTTTGGTATATATTTTACCTATGACTTGGTGCGGTAATATTTCATAACAAAATATTACCAAGTAGTAATTCCTTTGGGGTTACGTTGCAAAATGTTAGGCTATGAACGATACTTTTTTTATGTATTTAGCTGCAGCTAATCCTTTTACTTTTAGAAAATTTTTACTGTAATTTTTAGCTAGTTGTTGGAGTAACTTAGTCCCAGTTCCTATACTAAGAGACGATGCCTTTTAGCTACGGACTGTTATGACATAATATATTTTCTTATAAAGTATGTGTTAAAATCAACTGACCGTAGTAAGAACGACTCGTTTCTTAAATGTAAGCACCGGCCGACATGTTAATGTAATACAGGTCTACCTACTCCTTCGGGTATAAAGAGTCAGAGTAAGTTCACTACGACCAAATAAAATTACATTCCTAAAACACAAAAAAAATTCAATAGACATGTTTACATAGACCATAACACATCTCCCTTCCCCCAAGCATTACAATTTGCGTTTCCCGTCCATGCGTAAAGTTAGTATAGAATAAATACGGCCTTCCTCATTCATTTTATAGGATTAATCAACAAATACAATATACGGGTAGGGTCAAAACTCCTCGATTTCCTAATCCCACTTAAACTGTATTAGTTGATTAGTATTATTCCTATTAATTCAGGAAATAGCCGTAAAAGTTATTTAAGATTGCAATTGTTTTAGTGCTAATCCGATGATATAAATAAAGGGATAAGGAAGTTTATTAGTGTACTTGTGCATTGAAGAAGAGTCTAATTGTAGGTGTATTTTATGTAGCAGGAAGGTCTTTCAATATATACAGACAGTCTTTATTTTCGCAAGGGTAGGCAGTGGTGTATTAAACCCATATTTTGCGTAGATGATTAGGTCCCACTATTGCCGTACCGGTCACAGTAACAGATTCAGTTACTGAGAATTTCTTGACAGCATAATCTGATAGTGTGCCACACCCAGCAGTCGAACCCGCGATCTCATGCGCAGCAGTCGCTTCACTACTGCTGTAGTCTAATGTCTGTTATTAAATAGTAATGTTCATGTTAATAATACTTCTGAAAAATATTCCTGACTGAATTTAGTATTTGTATTTAAATATGACAATAATTAATTATTATTTGGTTAGCAAGAAAGTTCTCCGTACTATTAATTTAGAAACAGATCTTATATATTATATAATATTATTATATTTCCTTTGATTACAGATAATTATCAAAGGAAATAATATTATATCTAGAACTGGAAAGGAAAACGTTACATCTGATCATATACAAAGGCTTATTTATATTCTATATTCCATTTTTTC
This sequence comes from Catocala nupta, assembly GCA_963675205.1. Classification (NCBI taxonomy): domain Eukaryota; kingdom Metazoa; phylum Arthropoda; class Insecta; order Lepidoptera; family Erebidae; genus Catocala; species Catocala nupta. Next base: position 11,194,422 of record OY776099.1, read on the forward strand.
CGTTGCGAATTTGAAGTAGTTTAATCTATATAATTATGTCAAAGGGCCGTGTATATTTCTGAAGAAATATTAGGGATGATCCTAACCCATTGACGAGAAACTAATATTTTGTAAGTGTATCAATAAGGTGAGATCTTGAGACTAACATATGTTCGTTATAAATGAATGAAATATCATAATATCGAGGCCATAAATCCGAAAATGTTTTAATGAAAATATTATAAAGATAAATTACTAACATTATACGTAAATTGAAATTAAACTACTATATACGGATTTTATCGCGTTGTTTATTTAGCACTGTATTACAAAATTTTGAAAATATTTGTAATACAGTGCTAAATAAACAACGCGATAAAATCCGTATATAGTACTTTAATTTCAATGAATAACATTCGCGTAAACAGAAGACAATATTATTATACGTAAACATTATAAACCATATTTAGTTATACATTAGTAAAAAGACAATTTGGCAGAAATATCTATCTCGATGAAAATATTTATATTCTCAGTGCTATTTATCACCAATACCTACTAAAAACAATACAAAAATATAGTCATATTTTTGCATATTGTCATATGCTTACCGGCCTTTACACGCTGTTTATATAATTGCTATACTTTTTGTATATTTTGACCTAGGAAAAAGGACGCGTAATTTTAAAAAAACGATTTACGTTACTGACACTAACCAAAAAATAATATGAAGACGAATTGTATATTTTTTGCATAAGTGGTGTTTATAACAATATTTTTATAATATGTCGATAAATTAAAACGATATGATTATTATTGAAACGATTGTAACTAAATATGATTACTCACATGATTCCTCAATAAGGTTCTCCTGCTGGCTCTCCACGCAGTACTGCAGGATAATGCTAAAAAGCACTCCAGAGATCACGTGCGACTTTGAGAACGACATTATCACTACACTACCGGTATTTATCGATATCACACACTTTTTTAATGCACATCACTACCACTTTTTTACACACAATCACTTAGTTTGAAAGATCCGTTAAGTTCCTGTAACAAAAAAAAAACATTTCGTTAATAACAATATCAAATAAACAATATTAAAAAAGTTGAAAACATCGATAAAAACATACCAAAATACATGCACAAAAATATACAAAAAAATATAACCTAAAATTTGTCATTTGGCATCTTAGGCTTGCTATCCACTAAAGCATAGCAGTCTTATAAGATTTATCGCACACTATCCCTTACGCTAACATAATAAAATAACTCAAACAAAATACGTGTTTCGAAACATTTTATCGAGCGCAGTCGCATCGCGGCGCGCGAGCGCTGCGGAGCGGAGATGTGACGGGAATAAGCGGCGTCAAGCGGCGCGGTTGATCCCGCCCCGCCACCTGCTTTGATCCGTACGATTAACGCGCGGGAGATGCGTTTTATGCAGTCAATGTGTTTATACCTTATCATGCACACCGATTAAACATCTGTTTTATAATAATCAAAATTATGAATTATTTTGATTATTATGAAAAAGTTTGTTTCAGGGTATACATAATATCTATATAAAAGTGCGCGGTGTTTGCGGATCAAGAGGTCCTTTGATTGAAGAGTAGAGCAAAGTTTTATTAAGATTAAGATATCCCTTGCAAGGTAGGTATTTAAAAGAAAGAATCTATTTGACAATTCTATGTAGGTATACTTAAATAGGTAGATTTCATTTTTCAAAAATATAATGTTAAAGAGATATGCATTGTAACGAGCAGAAATCTATAGTCTTACACCTTCGCTAAAAAGCCTTGAGTGCGCAAATGTATCTATAGTCAAATTGTTTAGTATTATAGAATAAAATAAAGTCATGACTCATGATACACTAGCGAAACAGCGATTGAAAAGAGCACCGGCGATTTTTGCCTGTGAGCTGTAATTCCTGGTACTGGCAGCTTTTATTTTTTTACCTGTCTGTTATTTTTATTTTTACGTATCGTGTCGCGTCCAAAAATATTGTTATATTTTTAGGAATATCATTTGACTTTTACCTGGAACTATGTGTATTAAAATTGTAGTCTGTACGTCATTAAAAGTGCAACCAATTAAACAATTACGGGTCAAATGAACAGGGGCTGTATCACAGTCTTTGAATGCAGACACATGTTTTTTTAGGTGTGTGCAGCAGCTACGGATTTCCACTTGCTATGATGTCTATCTTGGTTTATTCATTGTATTACATTCTTTTTGCATGTTCAGCAATTAAGAGCGCTGGTCTTCTTATAAAATGTTGCATATTTGTTCCCAGCTAAGCTTAAACGCTTGTGTAACGAGTAGGTTCACCTCCGTATTGCAATGGATGTAAATCAAACCCTCCTCTTGTTCGTAAGTCTAATACTTATTTATTGGGCATCTTGTCAATTTGTCTTACGTTGTATTTTCGTTGTCAACTACTTATTAATATAATACAACTATAATGTACATTATAGTTGTACTATATTAATAAGTAGCTACTAAAGTAACAGTACTTTTTTCTGGATGAAAGGTAATAGTATGTCCTTTTCCGTTTTCCTGACAACGTGTATGCGAAATCTCATGATGTTCGGTCGAGTAGTCAAGGCATTAAAGCATAACAAACAAATTCACATTCGCATTGATAATAATAATAGTTAGGACAACTCTGTTTCGTTGTCTTATAAAGTTACATTACAAAGCATTCAAAAATATTGTAATTCTAAAATTGCTAATTTTAACTAAAATCACGACCACAGTGCAGCTAACAAAACTATTTAAACTGTACCAAAAAATTATATACCAAAAACTTTCAAATATTTTGTTGTTATACATACAGCTACAACTTTATTCACCGATATTTTATAAAACAGTGCATGCGAATATATGCATGCAAACCGCAAACATTTTATTCACGATATTACTTCAAAAATTTGCAGGAATTTTCTCATGGTTATCCGTTAAATGTTTTATTTGAATGCCTGAGGTGTGCTGCTGCAATTTTTTTTGTTCGTCCGTTTTTGTTGATGACTCATTATGAAAACAAATAGTTTTGTGTAAAATATAGATTTAAAACTAGAAAACTTTTTACTATTGTGAACTATAACGAAATGATTGTCTACTAGATTAAAAAATGTATTACGATCATTATAATTTTGTAAGGTATCTATCGTATCTTAGGCGGCGTTGGATAGCCTTATGATTATTATTATTGCTATTAATAGAGGAAAAAGTGGTGTTCTTCTGTGTACGAGCAACAATCTTAATTTTCTACTTTAGAAAAAAATCGTTCTAGGCATTTGGTCTTCTGTCGCGCGGGACTTTACAAATATTTATGGATACGAAATACATCTAGACTTAGAGCATTATTTATAATCATGACGAAATGATTATTTATAATTATTTGTAGATCTCAAAAGTAATTGTTTTGTGAAGGATTAGAACCTACAATACTCGGCACGACGACAGGGCGGTGGCGACCGATTGCCCGGTATCCATGCAATATATTCGTAAGTGTTCATAGGCGCCTACTACCAGCCGGGTCGTAAGGTTATTGATCATCTCCCTACGATCAAACGATCAAACTACGACGGTATCAATCATATGCTGACTGATACAACGATGCCATGAAGTGGGCCAATCTCCATCCTCATTCATATCTTGCCATGTACTGTCAATCCGTACTGGGGCAGCGTGGTGGACTATTGCCTAACCCTTCTTACACTAAGAGGAAGCCCGTATCCAGCAGTGGGACTCTTTAATGAAAAGCTGATATCATTATGTACCATGTCATATTCTGCCTGTCTTACGCTTGCTAAGAGGATTCATATAATTTTTCCTTAAGTTTTTTCAGCCAAAGTAGTCGAAACTAAACCTACTTATCACAGCGAATGGAGTCCATTAGCTAAATGATCTGTGCCCATTGTCCACCAGCCTAAGTGTTTCTCTCTTTAAATCTGTTGAGTCTTAGTTGGACAACAATGTGGGTAAGCACAATGGTGGTGGGTACAAGCTATTTATTTAGTCGTATATGTTTGTCGTAGGTCGAAACTACGGCGATTCTTGGACAATTTCAAAGAAGAAGCATTTTCGAATCTATAGGAGCTGTTATTGACTGCACGGATGGCGTAGTGGTTTAAGTGGTCGCCTCGCCACTGCCATTGCGCCGAGTATAATGGGTTCGAATCCCACACGCGACAAAACTTTGTATGATCCACAAATGGTTGTTCTAAGTCTGGGTGTTCTTTGTGACCGTTGTTTGAATGTTTTAAAGTCCCCCGCGATATAGGAATTACTATTAGTGTGCGAGCTGCCTTCTTAAAACAAATAAAGTACACTTAATTACATTGAGGCGACTACCATTTTCAGCATCTCACCGTAATAAGGACTTCTAAAATGCAACCGAAACATTGATCAAAATGTAAATATAAACTTCATTCATTTTAAAGTAGTATAAAAGTAGTGTTATTTAAAATAAACCGGAACAATTTTAATGTATAATGTTCGCTTTACAGTAAGACAACAGTCCTGATAGGACTGTAAAGCTTGAACGTTGATTGGCTAGCCTTAGAGTCTACAGCAAGTGGAACTCATTAGTAGGTTTCAGGTTTAGTAAGCTATAGGCAATAGTTATTTATCCATCAGGCGACCCTTGATAATCAAGTTGGATATTCCCACGATCAAAAGTAAGTTGATTGATCACAAACCAAGATAAATACCAAAAAGCCGTCGTTTCGGTAGCGTCTCCCACAATTACCCTTACCAAACGTCCAATTTACCCATCCGTCCATAAAACGAGAAGCAAATTAAGCCATCACTGTGACATGTTCGTACTGTCGTTAATGATAGTGCATTCGATGTTTCAGGGACTATGTATACGAGCAATTGTATGTAGGTATTCGGTTGATTCTATAGTCGCAGGTATCAAATTTGAGTATTAAACGTATGTATAAAATGACAAGAACGATAAAAGCACTACATTATAAAATGTATCTGGTTTTAGAAATAATTTATCAATTGTTTCTAAATTAAATTTAAACAGACAGCAAAAATGCGGCTTTTGAGACTTTGAGATGGTAATAAGTACGAACATTTTAATACGACACCAAATAAAAATAAAGTAAAATGTAAATATATAGCTGCAGCTTGCGGTTTACTAGCATGATATGTAGGTATAGAAATAAAACTATATATTTTAAATAATAATAATTGTATTCCTTTAACTCTAAAACTATACCTTTTTAAGTATGTATTTGTGATGCACGTTTAGTAGACTTTCATTTATTTTGAATAAAAGTAGGTATCCCCAAAACATGTATGTCCTATAACCGATGTCTGTAATATACTCAATTGCTGCTTTTACAATGCTATTACAAGAAACTAGTAATCCATTTGAAAAATATTGTTATCAACAATAGGAACTATGGCTTGCAAAAAGTTGCTAGTCTGCCGCAACACCACTTATTGGCAGCTTAAAAATTAATAGAGCCTGTGACAGTTTCCTGATAGGACGTATTAGTAGATGTTGTGACTGTTAATTGGCTGGTCGGTTTAATTCAACTATATTGCTCATTCTTTTTATGGTGTCAGTCAGTAGTATTAAAGGCTAGTTTCGCTTACACATTCCTATCACAGTAACTACGTTGATAAATAGGTGTTTTTGCTGTTAAGTTAGTCTGCCAATGTTATTTATAGACGACACTATAATAATATATATAAGACGTATATTGCATCCACATTTCGTCAGTTGTGTTTTAAGTATTATGTATTAGGCGACAAACCCAAAAATATTATAAACAAGATTCGGCCCGCGGCTTCGCTCGCGTAAACGTTGGTTAATAACAATTTTTTTTTTTGGATGAACCGTAACCCTTTTCTGTTCCCCTGAAAACGTGTATGCGAAATTTCATGATAATCAGTAGTTATGGTGTGAAAGCATAACAAACATATGCAGATAAACTCACGCCTGTATTACTGCGGGGAACGCAGAGACCACAGATGTCCATGGTCCCATTACGATATAATACTACATCATTCTCACTCTCCAAATACATAATTACGAACCTACATTTTATTCTAAAGTTGCCAATGCCAAGACCATATTTCTAAACGTTAAATACTCGTAGTTGCCTACATGCGGTGTGCTCTGTAATTACTACAGCATTCAAAGAAAGTATCGAGGTGGTCTTAATTACGACTATAGTTTACGTGACTTAGTGACGTCACACGATGTTTAACGGAAAGACATGGTCATGTTAAAGATATATGAGTAATATAAAATAGTATCAGCTCTATTTACTGACTATCTCACAGCTGGGCACGAAGCTCTTTTCAAAGAGAAGGCATATGTATAGTTATATAGATTATGTCTGTATAGATAAAGTGACAGGCAGAGGTGTATAAAAACCACGTTTCTCTAAAACACCTCTTGCTCACTAAGTAGATATCTGAGTATTCCCGGAAAGGTATCCAGAAGTGAGTTGCACTTCAATTTTGTCGGCTGTACTGTAAGTTGCATGTATGAGGGTACGGACTATTATAATAACGGCCTCCAGACCAAATTCCGATCACGGCGGCCAATCAAAGTGCACAAGTCTGTGCACAAACACGAGTGCATTGCCTGTTCCCTAACTCTCATTGAACATTGGGACGGAAATCCGACCAGCAACAAACCAGGCATAGGACCAACGGTTTTGCGTGCTTACTGAGACACAGGTGTGTGTGTCACCGTCAACTTCCTAACACCGGGCATCTACTGATTATTTCTTGTCTGAAAAATTCAGTGACATTTTGTTGGCCCGACCCGGGATTCAAACTAGGGACCATAAATCATACACATAAGTCGCATTCACTGCCGCTGCGTCAGAGACTTAGTATATTACCTATGAAGTACATTTCAAGCCTCTGTTCTGTGTTAACATTTGCTTGGCTCATCCGGAAAACCGAACCCCTTTTATTTCTTAATCATTATATATTTTTCTTTTTCATCTAGGCTAATTAATTTAGTCGATACATTGTACAAAGCGAACGGAAGCTACAAAATAATAGTATCTATCAAGTATCGAATATCAAGTCCGCTACTCGAGTGCTCACTAAAATCGGAACAATTATTAAGTAGATTCAGCAGTTGTATACCAAACAATGTTCTTTGAATCAACGAATACAGACCTATCAGTTATCATACTAATTAAATTTATATCAACACGGTTGTTTATTTTGAAAGCATTTTTCAGGAAAGTAGTGAAATTAATAATTTAGAATTCTGAAAACCAATTTTGATGTTCTCAACTCTGGCTTGCCGACTGTCGAAAGATCTTTTTATGTTGGGCTCATGTTTCCGTGCAAACCTTCCAAAAGGAAGGGTATTCTTTTTTTTTTGTAAAATTTTAAAGTAATACCTGTAATGATAGAAACTTAATAATACCAGCTCGATATATAAACTGTCCGTCTGCTAGGCACGTGCCTCTTCTCAGTGTGTGAGTTATATAGTCCACCACGCCATGACGGGTTGACAGACTTCACACAACTTTGACTCAGACATGCAGGTTTCTTTACGATGTTTTTCTTCACTGTAAAACCGAGCGATAACTAACAATTTATTTTTATTACTTTAGAGAGAAAGAAAAGTGTAATCCTAACTAATGTTATAAATTCGTATTATTGATGTTGATTTTGTATGTTATTTCACACATAAGAGCTAATAGCAACAAAAAAGAAAATTTGTTGTGGCAACAGGATCGAAATTGGTTGAAAATACGGGAGTTGAAAAGTATCAGCCGGTCGTCTCGTTGCCTTGAAGTGTAGTTATTTATAAAAGGAGACGGGGATTTTTGGGCCTGACTGCTTTAAGTTAAGATATGGTTTAAAAAAAGCGTTGTATTTTTCTATTGTAAAATATAAAAAAATAGCTTAATTCACAATCTGGAAGACGAGAAATCTTAAAAATAAGTTTATGTCACTAATAAAATAGGATATGGATTACTATAATCGATTTATGTGAATGTATTAAATAAAAAACATAAACTCACTTGCACCAGATGATTGATTCAATCAAAGTAAATGTATTTAACAATAATTGACATAATGTCAACAGTTAAAAATATCGAAATACTAACTTGATGAAAATAAATCTGTAAATTGATTCTCGTTTACAGATCGATTTATTACCTGTGTTTGTCAACTGTATTTTTAATCTGTGCTAACAGTGACATTGTACCTGACTCTCAATCTATGATCACTCGTCTCGTATCGTTTACTGCGTGTGCGTTTTGAGTGTGTTTCCAGTTTTTTTATATATATTCCCCAACCAGTGCTTTCTTTCTACGGACTTCTGATCTTGCTTAACTTGTACGACCCTTGCTATCTTAACGGACACGGATAAACTCGTTTACTCGTCTGAATTTGGCTCGTTATTTTGGATTTTACGTCCTGCTTATCGATTGGATATTGACACCATGGATCGCTGTGTGAATTGTGGTATAGCGACTAGTCGCTGTAATACACTGGGGCGACGAGATTTAGATGATGAAACGACACTGTCAGTGATTCGTCAATGGCGTGCACCAGAACCTGTAAGTACAACCTTTTATTTGTTGGCTACCCAGCGTCTCTCACTATAGGTTCCTTGCTATGTTTTCCATAACCATTATGCAGGAGCAACACTAATGCTTAACGTCGTTTTTTAACGCGTTATTGGATACCTACTAAACATCGATTTTGAGAGGTTGATTTTCCATAAATCCTTTCTTAGTGGCGGCTTCATTATAAAAGAAACCTATCTACTGTAAAAAATCATGCTTGTTGCTATAATAGTTGACTCTGCTTGTTAATAAGTGTTCCTAAACACTTTAATAATTATCGGCATTAAACCTAAGTGTGGCCCCTGCATTATATGTACTTATTACAAATAAAGTATAGATACTTAAACATATTATAATAGTCATATGAAAATTATTTACATGTAAAAACAACTAAAAACCTAAACTGTATATTTTGCAGTAATCATGATTCTTTTATTTAAATTTTTTTCTCATCTTTCAGGTAAACAGCAGTGACTATATTTGCCAAGCTTGTTGAGATTTGGCTCAACAACCATCTGTTGATGAACCACAACAACTTGGCCACCGTAGTGTATGTCTCCGCTGTGGTCGTTCTCTTGCATCATGAGTCAGCCATCTACCACCTGCGCATTTCTTAGATGATATTCTGATTATAATTGAAGATGAATAAAAGATAATTATTATTAAAAAAGTGATTTTTATTTTTAAACATCACATCCTTGTCTTCCCTATATTTTAATATATTTGTGAGTTTCCTAATATCCTCTCACTCAATACAATACAATAAATACTACAATTTATATAGTAAATAACTGTCTAGTAAAACAAAGTAGCAAGCGCAGCTCAAAAATCAGCTGTTTAGTATAGATTGTTGTCAACTTGTTGCATAACTTGTTTTTCTTGTAGTAGAGCCAAGCTGGTTACAGCATGAATGGGCCGGCTCAACCGGGGAAGTACTACCCTCTCACAGAAAATCGACGTGAAATAGCAGTGTCTCACTGCTGTGTTTCGTTCGGTGAATGAGAGTGCCGGAGGCCTAAGCATGAGGTGACGATTCTCGCAGCTTACGAGGGACCTGCAGAGTATCCGTAGAGTCATTGTGTGGGTGGCGCGAGTCGACCCGGCGGCCAGGGAGAGCCGTAGAAACGGTGTTCTGCTGGCCGCCCGCGGTATAGTCCAGAGGCCCAACCGAGTCTAACCAACTTGGTTGGCTGCCTCATCATGCCGCGCATAATCTCGAGGTGGCTCGTCGTGCCGGATGGTGACCGGAGGGTGGGTCCCGGCGACCACTTTCGGGAGGGTACGGGGGTCCTTCCGTCCGTCGGATCGGCTATCGCCATACCACACAGTAATATGACGAAACTTGCTCTGCGCCTTGCCCCACTTTGTTGCGAGAATAGCCACCTCTTTTTTTTTTTCACGCTTTCCCTTCCTTTCACTCTATGGCAGTACGAACAAAGCATTGTCGTTTAACAGCAGCCAATCGCCGTAACCCCACCGCTGCTTCCTCTTCCGGTGTCGTGGAGTTTATTAACATCAGAGGACTCCACGCCAACCTTAATGCTGTCCATCACCACCTGGAGACGGCTCGGCCGGCAATGCTTTTTCTAACGGAGACACAAATACGCCGTCCTGCAGACACGACCTACCTGCAGTATCCCGGCTACGTGCTAGAGGAGTGTTTCCTCGCGAAAGCCGGGGTATGCTTGTTTGTTAGGGCGGATATTTGTTGTCGCCGTCTACACTGCCTAGAGGACCCTTCCTTCTCTGTCCTTTGGGTACACGTAGATCATGGCTCTTTCAGCCAAATCTACATGTGCCTCTACCGATCCCATTCAGGAGACGCTGAGACAACTCGACTCTTTGATTACCTGAGTCAGGCGGCAGACGACGCGCAGGAGCAGTTTCCGAATGCTGAGTTGGTGTTCTTGGGAGATTTCAATGCCCACCATGAGACCTGGTTGGGTTCTCCCAAAACAGACCACGCGGGACGAATTGCCCATGCGTTCGCTCTCACGCATGACCTGTCTCAACTGGTACTCCAGCCCACCCGGATACCGGACATTGCAGGTCAGGCGCCCTCTTTGCTCGATCTGCTGCTGACAAGTAACCCGAACCGGTACAGTGTGTCGATTAGTGCTCCTCTGGGCACCTCAGACCACTGTCTGGTTTGTGCCACAGCTGTTGTTGTTACGCCCCCACGACCCGAGGAGGCAAGACGACGACTGTGGCACTACTCGTCAGCAGACTGGGATGGAATGCGGGAGTACTTCGCATCCATCCCTTGGGCTCAACGCTGCTTTGAGAACAGGGATCCTTCAGAGAGCGCTACTGCTGTCGCTGGTGAAATCATCCTGGGTATGGAATATTATATTCCATACAGTGATGTCACGAGCGGTGGCAGGAAAAGGCCCTGGTTCGGTCGTGAATGCGCTGATGCTGTTGAACGCAAACAGACAGCGTACCGCGCTTGGACCAGGGCTCGCACTCTCCACGACTCTAACGTGGATCACCTGAAGGCAGCGTTCAACCAAGCCACAAAGGTCTGCAAGAGGGCATACTTAAGAGCGGATGCCCAGCGCGTCGCACGGTTCGGCCAGGAGCTCATGGCCCATCCTACGGGCAGTCGTAGCTATTGGCGCCTGGCCAAAGCCGTGCAGTCCAACTTCTGCCAGACCTCGCTGCCCCCTCTGAGATATCCGAATGGATCACTGGCTCATCGGCCGCAAGAGAAAGCAGATCTGCTTGCAAATCTCTTTGCGGCCAACTCCCGAATCGATGACTGTGGTTCGCAGCCGCCTAATATTGCCAACTGCGGCTACACCATGCCTGATATACGTATCAGGCAACGTGACGTTCGTGCGATACTGCAGTCTCTCGATGTTCGGAAAGCCAGTGGACCTGACGGCATCCCAGCTGTGGTCCTCAAAAAATGTGCAGCGGAGTTGTCTCCGACACTTACGCGCCTATACCGGACGTCTTACGCCGCAGGCATTGTGCCTGAGGCTTGGAAGGAGGCGAACGTTCAACCGATTCCCAAAAAGGGGGACCGTTCCGAGCCAGGCAACTATCGACCCATAGCTATCACCTCAGTGCTCTCCAAGGTGTTCGAGCGGATTATTAACACCCAAATTGTCCGCTACCTGGAGGATCACTCGTTGATCAATGATCGCCAATACGGATTTCGGGCTAAACGATCAACGGGTGATCTTCTAGCGTTCGTCACGCACCTCTGGGGTGAGGCTATGGACAAGCACGGCGAGTCTTTGGCTGTCAGCCTAGACATAGCCAAAGCTTTCGATAGAGTCTGGCACCGGTCTCTTCTTTCCAAGCTTCCGGCCTATGGCTTGCCCCCTCAACTGTGCACCTGGATTGCAAATTTCCTGCAGAAGCGTCGTATTCGGGTCCTTTGCGACGGTCGCGCTTCCAAATTTATGCAGGTCAATGCAGGAGTGCCTCAGGGCTCCGTCTTATCCCCTACGCTCTTTCTTCTGCATATCAATGATATGTTGAATCTCGGCAACATACATTGTTATGCGGACGACAGTACCGTGCATGGGCGATATCTCCGACGTCCTGGAGCTAAACAGGCTGAGGTTGTGGGGAAAAGGCAGGATCTTGTCGTTGAACTTGACCAGACCTTGAACCGCATCTCTGAATGGGGTGCCAAGAACTTGGTCCAGTTCAACGCCAAGAAGACCCAGGCATGCGCGTTCTCAACAAAAAAGTCTCCGTTCCTTCCCCTCCCTTCTCTGAAGAACACTCCACTGGTGATACGTGACAGCCTCTCCATCTTAGGTATGGATCTTTGCCGCTCCCTTAATCCCAAAACCTACATCGAGAGCGTCATTAGGCAAGCTTCGCGAAAACTCGGAGTTCTGAACAGGGTGAGGCGGTTCTTCGCGCCTGGGCAGCTGTGCCTATTGTATAAGGCACAAGTGCGCCCTTGCGTGGAGTACTGTTCTCATCTTTGGGATGGCTCCGCGCAGTACTTGCTAGACGCTCTTGACAGGTTACAGCGGCGGGCTGTCCGTATCATCGGAGATCCAGAGGTCACGAGTTCACTGGTACCTCTGCAACTCCGTAGGGATATTGCCTCTTTGGCATGTTTCTATAGAATATACCACGGGGAGTGCTCTGAAGAGTTATTCCACCTTATCCCGCCCTCCCCTTTCCTATCCAGAACAACGCGTGCTGGGCTCAGATGCCATCCTTACACGGTGGAGTCGACTAGAGTGCGTACCAATAAGTTTGGGTCCTCATACCTCTGCCGAACGATCAAGGCATGGAATTCTCTGCCAAGGCACGTGTTTCCTTCTTCCTTCAATCCTGGGTCCTTTAAGCGGGGCGTGAAAAAGCACCTTCTCAGGCCGTCAAAGTAGAGACCTCAACATCGCCTCGGCTGCTATGAGGACGATGTGGAGGCCACTGCTCTTAGACCACACGACTGCTTACCATCAAGCGGAGTGTGGTCATTTTGACGAGCAAAATAAAAAAAAAAAAAAAAAAAAAAAAAAAATAACCTCACTTTTACTAAATCTCTTATAGCTCTGCTCTCAGATTGCCAAAATCAGCAGAATTTTCAGAGATGGTTTGATAATATATAAGCTCTAAATTCATTTAACTTTCATCCTTTTACATCCAGGCCCAAGAATGTATGAAAGCGTATCCGTCTCCTTTAAAGTAATTTTTTTATTTATTTATTTATAACAATCTTACCTACACTATCATTACAGATCTATGATCCAATGCGACAGAGTGGCTACTAAATCCTAAATCTACACATTATACCTGGTTAAAAAATATCTTAATCTAAATAACTTATTACATATAGTGTAACTTTTGCGAATTCACTCAAGTTGCAGCACAATACATCAACCCTCCCGTGAACCTCATTCACCACTCGTATGGCTCTAGTGAGAGGAGTTCTCGCCAGTAGGTTGGTCCTGGCTGCAGGCACAGCAAGCAGGGGCGGGCGCCGCCGCCTCCACACGTACCGGTCGGGCACGCACAGCTGTAGGTGTCGCAGCACTCCCGGGTTATGCGCCAGGCCACGTAGTAGTTTCACCACATACGCTACGAGCGAAAACTCCCGTCGTACTCTTAGAGTGTTATACCCTACCATACCCAGAACAAATAGTGTAGGGTACATCAATGGGTATAATGGATATACCCCATACAGCTTGTAATACAAGTGTCTCGTGAACTTATTTTGGATACGTTCCAACATAACACTATATTTCGCCTCATGAGGAGCCCAAATGAATGCGCTATGTTCGAGGTGACTTCTGACTAATGCGTCATATAGTACCCTTAGTGTCGTGATGTTAGTGAATCCCTGGGACTGCCTGAGTACGAAACCTAGGTTTCTGTATGCCTTCTTACATATCCTATTGATATGCTCACGGAAGGTTAGTTCCTGAGAGAAGACTACCCCTAAGTCTCGTACCTGAGACACTCGTTGTATCGGCACATCCTCAACCTTGTACTGATATCTCAAGGGAGTTCGTGCGCGAGTGAACGACATCACCGAACATTTAGCAACATTAAAATGCAGTTTGTTGTCATTGCTCCATTCGACCACTCTGTCAATGTCTTCCTGTAGGCGTTCACAATCTGAGTGATCCCGAACCTCGAGCAGCAATTTCAGGTCATCCGCAAACAATAAACAAGTCCCATGTCTGACGACTTCCGGCAAGTCATTTATCATTACAATAAATTCGAGAGGCCCTACATTGCTGCCCTGGCTCACGCCCGATCTCGTGTAATACGGTTGAGATACACAGCCGTTATAGTCGACATATTGCTGGCGATCCTTCATATAGCTATTTAATTTCAATTAAACCCAATATACTTGTTACTATTTTAGTTACTGTTCGTTTCTATTAAAATTCAACTCATTATCACAATACCTCGGTATCGCAGTGGTAATAAAAGTGACTGCAAGATCAGATCAAGCGACGTGGTATAGGGTTTTTCCGTCAAGAAATTCTCAGGAGCACCACGGAGCCTGTTAACATGCCAAGTGGAACGTTTATATTACGTGGGACCTAAAAACCATACTTCGCGAAATGTAGGTGTAATACACCTCTGCTTTACGCGTCATGGATACAGACGTGAGACTCTGTATGGAGGTACATATCATTATCACACGTCACTGTCTCACTTAAACCGATACGAATAATCGATTGCTAACAATCGTTACCCACACAATCTTAATCGAGATCAGTATCGAATATCACATTCTTGACTTGAGTTTATAACACATTAAGGTATCACTCACTCGAGTGATTGAGCTCGACAGAACTACAAATATTTTGCACAATTTAACCTAGGCGAGTACAATAAAAGATACATATGTACCTTGTACATAGATTTACGACTTTATATCTCCAAAGATGTACTATACTCAGATTTTGCCAAAGAGGTTTTTAGGTCCAACGTAGAGGCAAGTACATATTGCAGTCAGTAGACTGCAATCCTTGAAGAAAATCGCAATAGCGAAATCTGGTAACGTGTTTAGTAAAACACGTTACTAGATTTCGCTATTGCGATTTTTTGAACAGGAAAAGCAATAGAATTAAGCTTTGCTCGACCTCGGAATCGAGCCGAAGACGTCGTGATTGCAACAAAATTTAGGCGCAAGCTTATGTCACGGTAACAAAGAGATAGCGAAAGATAACTAATCGCATTGACCACTAATAAAAGGATTTATTGATGTACGAAGCCTACTCGCCATTGATAGCTAATAATAATAAAATAAACTTAGTCTAAAACTAAACTAAACAAAATCAGTTTATATATATATATATTATAGATCAAAAAACAAGATATCAAATATATTTAATATTTGTTTTTTGGGCATAATATTTTTGTCTATGCAAAATAACACGTTTATATTTCTTTTGCAAAGTTTAATCATAATCAATAAATATCAGAACTAAACTATACATGAATAATTTTACATTTTACTATGCATGCATAATGAAGCGTTATTTAAATTTAATTCATTAATTAAATTTAAATAACGCTTCATTCAAACAAAAAGAAAAACAAAGTAAACCTACATACTTATATTCAATCAAAAGCCTCACACATCTACAAATCTTACTTAACCAAACATTTCTATTCATCTGTATAAAAACAGTTACCAAAGCATATCAGAATTGGCGATACAAAAAATATATGACAGCTGCGCTCACACCAAATTAGATGGGAGACCAAACCATACCAGAAAAAGGGCTTTCATTATGGCGCCAACAAGACCTCGTTTGGTTCAATTGATAGAACCACCTTATGAAACACGTACTGTTATATTTCGAACCTATTATAATAAACGTGAAATCCCAAGATTTGACTGTAAAACCGGTATCTAACATATAACAAAATTCAACTATGTCGATAAAAATGGCGAAATTTGAGTACTCAGTGGGTACAAGCCCTTGTTTATCGTGAAATTTGGATATGCAGACAGCAAGTAGTCCGGCGTTTGGAGAGAGAGATATCACTTACTTCGTGACTCGGAGAGGTATTAAAAACAACAGAATAAAAGATGTTTGCATGTTTTTAATTATCATGTATCCACGATAATACTGCCGACAAACTGCTCACCGTTTGGCAGGAGATAGAAGAATATGAATGTAGATAAATATATATGTATTAATGTTGCTAATGAGTCTTCACACTTTTCATTATATTTTTAATAATATATGGCAATTCTTGCCTACAAAGATGATTAAAGAATGGCAGCACTCAAATGCGATATAAAATAAAGAAACATATACACACACATGCACACTAAGAAGTTTGGGTGTCACTAACTGCTACCAATATAGGTACCTTCCCAAACTGAGAAGAAGCCCGTACCCACCAGTAGGATAGTTTATATACAATGCAATGATACTATTATACTTATATATAACTGATACCATTAATAGTTTTAAGGAATAATGTTTACCTAACGGGCCTGATATTTAAATGATACAATAATGATGAAATATATCGTCGTGGTTATGCTTACTTAGCTTGGCGGATACAAAAACTAAGACACTACTAAGCATGCCAAAGGATAACAACAATAACGAGCGCTGAAAGTTGCAGTGTAGCTGTTTATTTTCGTTGAGCCGCTGATGTTTTGTTCAAACTCCGCTAACCATATAAGTTCAAGCTTCGAAAACCTTTGTGTAGTGTGTTTGTTTGGATGCTAGAATAAACTTTAGAAAAGTTGTAATTTAAAAACGTTTGTATGGGTTTTCACACGTTTACTTGCCCAACACAACGGGCAAATAGTACACTTCGGTCCATTGTTACAAAATTTATTTATACAACGTGTAAAGTCGTTATTTCTATATTCAGAATTTGTTGCTAATTATGTATGAATTTTTGGATAGGTATGCTTCGATATGCTTCGTCGCATGTCTGAGACCGGCCTTCTTGTAAAGATTCGCAACTTCGTTTGACTATTATATAAGAACACAAATGTTAATATTATCGAAGTATCTCAACACCCTTTTATTACAAGAGGTCGTATTCGCAATACAAATTATATTATAAATACAAATTACACTTCAAATACAAATTATAATGACATTAATTTGGCTGTAGGATTAAGAATACATATATATCGGCGCAAATATTCTAACTGGCTGGAATTTATTCAAATCGGTGTAACTGGCTGAACGTATAAAATTCAAATATGAAAATGGAACAAACAGTCATGCGACTATGTCATTTGTTTGTACGAGACGATACGTGATTCAATCCATCGCAACCTATAAAAGACCGTACGTCTGTAGGAACGACACAGTGGTCTCGAACCTACCGATTTTTCGGTATTTCTATCAATTTGGCGCTTGTCCTACCGAAATGGGACGATTTTCTACAATCTTATTAATGTAAAGAATTTCACCCGATTTTCTACTGATTTCCAACAATCTCTAACGCGATAGTGTTTCTTTATTGGTTTAAAAAGTATTCCTAAAAGTACTTGTGAAATTTTCTTTCGAAGACCCAAACATGAGTCATCATCCCGGAGCCAACAATTGTGACGTCAGCAATGCTGACGTCACACCTTTTAAAAACACTTTGGAGGTTCCTCCTCCGTCGTATAATAATCCTCCAGATTGAATTTCGGTCACGGCGGCCAATCTTAACGGAGACTGACCATCTGCGCAGGAGATATTATAGTGGACAAGTATGTGCGCAAACACAAGTGCACTATGTTCCCTAACCATGATCATCCATCATGATCAGATGGGACGGATAATCCGACACGACCGGAGAGAGAACAGGCGCAGGACCAACGGCTTTACGTGCTTTCCAAGGTACGGGGGTGTCTAACACCGCCAACTTCCTAACTCCGGGCTTGTGATTTTAATCCCAATAACTTTTTGCTGGCTTGACCTGGGTTTCGAATCCGAGACCTCATGCACAGCAGTCGCATTCACTACCGCTGCGCCACGGAGGCATATACAATGTGTTTTAATGGTATTAGATTTTCTTCATACACAGGTTTCATGAGTTCGCAAGTCTATTGAAATAATAAGGTATGTAATGTATTATTTCAATTACATAAATATGCTAAAAACCAAATATGACAATTTTGGGACTTTTTCCTAAGTAACAATTCATGTCCTCCAGACCGAATGTCAGTCATAGCGGCCAATCTTATCAGAGACCGGGCCAACTGCGCAGAAGATATTACAATACAAAAACGTGAGCACAAAAACAGGTACACTCTTTATGTCTTCACTCTCATAGTCCGATGGGATGGCAATTAATCACGAGCCAAAGCAAATAAATCAGGTCCAAGACCAACGGTTTTACATACTTTCCGATGCACATGAGTGTGTAACACCACCAAGGTCTACTATTGAAAAATTTTTGACAACAAAACTTAACAGCTTTTTGTACTCATACACAGCAGTCGCGTTTACTATCACTGTGCCACTGAGGCAGCAATATATTACTGTTTTTAGCAGTGTTATGATTAGATGGTTGCCAGCACAGCACCTCCCAAGGCGCCTGGAAACCACAGACATAAGATTTATACACAACTTTGGCCTCGATTTTCGGAACTGTACGATTAATCCTATGTTTGCTGTAACTCTTACAAATTTTATTATCATATTTAAAGTGATAATAACAGGGTTATTGCCTACATTTAAAATAATAAAAAGATGTGAGTCGACGACCCTGTTCTGAATAAAAAACTTTTGAAATATATAAACAGCAAATTGTGTTGACAGTACTTATTGTAATGTTATTATGAGATATTGTTTATTTTGAGAATTAAATAAATATTTCTTAATCTGAGATAAAACATCTATATATAACTTTACTGCCAAATTCTATCTATGTTAATAAGTATATCAAAATGAATTCACATTTTAAATGATTGACTCTTAATGGTAATTATATCATTTTAATAATTAATAAAACATTAGATGAAATAAAAAGCTGGCAAACTATAGTTATTTGTGTTATATTCTGAGATTAAAAGAGATCTTCGGTAAATGTCATCAATCAATGTCAAATCATAAATTCCATCAGTTTTGAATAATAAATCTATTAATCGAATGTTTGTTAAGTCCCCTGTGATGCATAGATTGAAAAATAGTAGTGTTTTGAGATAGAATACTTAGCTTTATAACCCAGTGGAGCCTCTAGTGGAATAACTAACTAAGATTCCCTATTAGTAATATAATATAATATAAATAATATCAGCCCTATATATAAACTGTATTAAAGGACACAGGCCTCTTCTCAGCGTGGAAGTGACTGCACGGATGGCGTAGCTGTTAAAGTGATCGCCTCGTCACTGGTACTACGCCGATTAATGTGGGTTCGAATCCCACACAGGATAAACATTTGTGTGATCCACAAATGGTTGTTCCAAGTCTCAAGAACATGCAGTCTTAGTATCTGTTGTTTGAATATTTGTTATGCCCCCCGCGACACAGGATTCATTGGGAGAGGGGGAGCGGCCTTTCTTAAAAAAAAAAAAAGGTTTTGGCTAATCTGAGTGCGAGTTGGTACTTTCACATATCTTTGAAAATATTATGGAGAACTCACAGACAACCTGCATGTCTGTGAGTTCTCCATAATATTTTCAAAGATTTATGATGTCAGCCTTTACCCATTAATACAAACTTTTAAATAAA
This sequence comes from Catocala nupta, assembly GCA_963675205.1. Taxonomy (NCBI): domain Eukaryota; kingdom Metazoa; phylum Arthropoda; class Insecta; order Lepidoptera; family Erebidae; genus Catocala; species Catocala nupta. The sequence goes on from OY776099.1 coordinate 11,214,124, forward strand.
TTACACGACATTTAAGACTCATTTTACAGTGAGCCTAAATAGGAGTATCTCATATGAGATGTCACAGAACTGTGGGACTATTCTATGATTCTTGTCTCTGCAATATACTGCAAAACTAATGTCCTGCAGCGCTCATATGAAATATATAAATTCAAATATTAAACAAAGTATTTACTTGAATATTTTGGAGCGTCGCATTCAACAGAATTCCTGATCAAAAATTGAGCAGCTGGACTGAGAAATGCACATTAATAAAAGCAACTGAACAAACTCCTATGGTGCGTATTACTAAAGAAAAAAGTATAGTAATAAGAATTGAGGAAATTGGTTAAATGTAATATGCTGGTATACTAAGATGGACGGGTTTGTAGAAATAATGGATGACATAAGATTGACCAACAACATACATACACAAAATTATAATAAGATGATTCTACATCTACAACCCCGAGGTGTATTACACCCAAATTTCTGCTATAGTTTTAGGTACTATGTAATGCAGTTGTACAGTGTACAGTTCACAGTTCCATACGCTGGGCTGCTGCGAATTTGGTGACACGAAAACCCAAGAATATTTTACCTGATTCGTGAATCGAACCCAAGACACATCATTATAGTCTCATTCACTAACAATACATTGCACAGTCAACGTTCACTAGATTTTGAAATTGCTTTATCATACAAAATGATGATAATTTTGCTGCAGTAACGGTTAAGGAGGAGTAATTAAAAATCATAATGTAGGTATTACTATAGAACAATACTAATACAAATTTGATAAATGATCAGATACGTATGTCGCTGACTGTACAATCATCAGGAATAAATATGTATTTCCCTGAAAGGATAGGAAATGTATTATTTGGTTTCGCCTACACCCATGCATTCTAATTATCTTTTGTATCTTAAGTTATACACCGATTCTTCGGATTTGTAGTCCATATTTATAAGACGCGACTATTGAACCAGTCTGCATGCTTCTACTGAGATTATACAAACACTGCTAGACCCTGATATTGGACGTGGGAGTTGAAGATCGGCTACAAATCCATATAAGCACACTCCAATGCCAGGACACCAATAAAGTAGTTAACATCAAAGATTTCAACTATTGACGCGCCCTACTACGTTTAAATATGGTCACTTTTCTAGACGTTAAGTTGTCATCTGTCGCACGAGGCCAACATGAAATCTGAATTATATAAATGCTCACTATTATTAAATATTGTACACTGTCTTTTTCTATCATGTAAATGTTTTCCACTTTTCTTAGTGTGGACACTTTTGTGCGATTTAAGTACTTTCAGCGTATATCTATGATTTAAATCTTTCTATTCATATTTTTTGCTGAGTCCTAGCTATGTACATCAACCAACACCTTAGCATCAGACTTTAGTTCGCAACTTTCCCTTCTATATTGACCATGACAATAGTTAAATCGAGCGATTTCGAAAATAATCGCCATCGCATTGTATTCTGAAAGCAAATACGTCACTTCAATAGATTCTATTGTCATCTTATATTGACAAATGTGGAGTGAGGGATGAAGTCACTTGCAATGCCTTTGTCCGGTTTTATATATCGGTTTAGTGTTCCGTAGCAAAATGGTGAAAACGGTGCAATTACGTCTATACGTCCGTCTGTTTGTCATGTTGCTTATCTCAATAACTGCTGAAGCTATTTATTCCTATATATAAAAATACCGTCGAACTTTATTGCAAAATTAATTAAGTAGGATTACTTGGGCACATTCAATGTCTTTAACTAGGTTCTTTTTAAAATAGCAAATATAGACTATAAACAAAGTTAGTTTTGCGATCGGCATTCATGCATTGCGAATTGATTTATTCAAATAAACATGTAGATAAGTCTCTATTTGGCCTCGGTGACTTAGCAACTGAAGTCGTATGGAGAATACTATATTTACACATATTAATTAGGTACCTCCTATAAGTTTTCTTCTAAGGCACGGCACCCTCAGTGAACAAATCCAACTCGCACATGACCGATGTTTTTGGATTTCAAAATACCTGCTATTATAATAGTCATAGGAATGCAGAGAACGTTGTTGAAGAGATGAGCGATGATGACTGTAAAATGAGGATGTGATTCCATAGTTCAGTAGTGTCGATGGAACAATTAATATTTAATTTTAAGAACTGGGGCTGTTCGTTGATCTTGTGGTATTAGTATTTCTTGCCCTTATTCAATCACGAGAGCCCCCGGGTTCAATCATGATCGCATATAATCTTTACTCCAATTTTTTCAGTCTAAGACCTATATAATTATAGAGTGCTAGCGTATTACCGTCGGTCTGCTGGCCGTAATGAGTGAACCCGTGCCAATACCGAAAATTGCCAGACAGATAATCGCAATATACTTTGCACGACTTAAGCATCAAACCTGAGACGTCATGCACAGCTTCGCATTCAATACCGCTGCGCTACCGAGACAATTACTGAAGATTATCTCGTATATCTACAGTTATATAGTCATATCAAGTCTCTTGTAAATCGTAATGTGCGATTTTGAGGTGGGGGAAAATATTAGCAATCAAGTCTTTTCTACACAGCATGGGGTCTGGGTTTATGCCTCGCATTTTATGGTTATAGATAGCGATGGTGCTAAATGTGGGTGTTCTACACCTCTACCTAATTTTACACTTCTGACACACAGATGTGATACTATTTTATACTTTTCAAACGACATGTTAGCTCGTGCGCTATGTTAACGAGTTTTAAATGACTCTGACGCCATGTGATGTTGTCAATATTTATGACTTATGCTCTTTGGAGATATGAGCTACTGAAATGTGTTCCAAAAAGCAATTATGTTTGTGCATGAAAATATATTAATGCCTACTACAGAACATGGAACGTACGTGGCAATGAAACCGGCTAGTAACAAGTCGGACTTCCACTGCAAGCGGATTCAAAGTAACGCCTGGTCTCAGTAAATTTGAGGGAATGAAGTAAGGGAAGAGCCAGGGTCATTGCAAGTCGCAATCCGTAGCGTTTTGCTTTTCCTTCCAGGCATAAGTATGTGTGTATATATGGAGATACATGATGTTATGTTATGGGTACCGGTAACCTTCCAAATGTAGAGACCTGGGCAATACCATAAATCAGAGTGTTGTAATTTTGAAAGGTAATAAAAAAATATAAATCAACTACAAGTTCGCAATCATCGTATATGCGACTTGGTACGTGAACATTAAAAGGTAATTACTTCTCGGTTTAGCATTGATCGTGCTCCTTTAATAACGTAGCGTAAGCTCACACTTATATTTACGTGAGAATATGCATCCATTAGTAAAGAGAAAGCTTGTAAGTTTAACCACACATAGCAAACATAGGCAATAGGTACTTAAAATAAACATGATAACGAATGCCGTGAACTACGTCGTCTTTAAAGACGATAGACCACAATCAAAGCACCATATAGTTTTAGACAACTTAAGCCACGAGGTTATTAGACATCATAAAATGTAAGAAAGCTATGTTTTTAACTATTATTACAATGTTAATAGCGCATACGATTATTGCACTACGTGCCTACGACGGCCTACTAAATATTTAATGCTTTCGGCAAAAGGAAGTACCTACTATAAAAATGAGTACTTTGACTAATTATTCGAATGAATTCGTTTTGATGGCTGTGCAAATAGTGGTTTGGTGAAATCGAAGCTGTTTTGTGTGGTATGTCACATGTAAACCGCTGAACAGATTTAGATGCAACTTGACACACAAATTAACCATAACCTGGATTATTAATATTTTATTAGTCCTGTATATTAACAGCCTCCCTGGTGGGCACGTGTTGTTCTTAGCATGAAAAGGGCTGGGCCACTACGCTGACCATTCTTGGATTAACACATAGTATATTTTTTTATTACGATCCGCGGATAATGCCGCAGATAGTTCAAATCGGTGTTTCTGTGGTATAAATGGTCTGACATTAGGTAAGATGCCGATGAATCTTAAAATAAAAGGAAATTTAACAATTAGTGAGAACATCTTCTTGCATGGCGACAAAAGAGCCATTTGTGAACACATTCACAATGTAATAGAGACACTACAATGGAAATACACATCACGATTTGCTTGATTTATTTTATGGTTTGTATTAAAAAATAGATAGCCCTATGGGAGACCGTTGGACTGCCACGCAGATTTTCTCGAGTTTGATTCCAAGGCCCGACTTTTCGAGGCTATGTGCGTATTAAGCAGTAAATAATCGGAAAGGAAAACATCGTGAGGAAACCTGCATGTCTGAGAGTTCTCCATAATGTTGAACATTATGTATGCCAACCCGCACTGGGCCAGTCTGGTGGACTTTGGCCTAACGCTAATTGAGAAGAGGCCCGTATCCAGCAGTGGGACAGTTTATATACAGGGCTGATGTTAGTATTGTTAATTCAAGATATCAGTGTTCTTTGTGTTTAGCTAGTTTTCCAGCGTGAATCACACGGAAACGCAAGCCGTGATGAAACCCCGAGTGTACTATAAGTAAATTCAGAGCTTGATCTATTTGTGTGTCTAGTTACATCTAAATCTTTCAACGATCTACGCGTGATTAAATAACAAAAATCATTTGACAATCTTGTATCATATTAGCTCTTGCCCGTGGCTTCACTCGCTCGGGAAGAGGGCTTTTTTTGGATGAAAGGTACCTTATGTCCTCTGATAACGTGTATGCAAAATTTCATGATGATTAGTCGAGTGATGAACTCACGTTCGCATTTATATCAAACAACAGTCACAAAAAACACCCAGACTCGGCACAATTATTTGTGGACCACAAAATGTATGTCCCGAGTGGGGATCTAATCCACAACACTTGGCGCGACGGCATTACTTAAACTACTACACCCTCCATGCAGTACTAGTAGGATATGAAACCATGTAGAAGCACTTTCAATACTGAACAGCTATCCCATAGAGTTTTACATAGCAATTAGGTTTGTTTCATCCTAGGCAAAGCAACGCAGGCGAAACCGTGGGCATAAACCATAAATAACTTAATTCATAGGATTGTCGTTGGAAAAAGGGCACTCTGTGTCGCAAATGCAACTTTTAACTAAATATTGTACCTATCGTACGATAGGTAGAGAGATACAAAATACATCGGTATACAGTAACATGGGTTTTAAATCCGGGAAAACATCCTAAGGATATACCTGATACTCGTAGTGATGGATAGCAATGTGTGTCTTTTGAATAATTATCGCCTCGCCCCTGCTGTTGCGCTGAGTGCTGTGGGTTCGAAACCTTCACTAAATAAAAAATTGTGTAATCTGCTTATGATTGTTCTTTGTGTCCATTGTTTGTATATCGTCCGCGATACAGGAATCAGTAACAGAGAGGGAGTTCCCTATTTAAAAAAAAATGAGACAATGTAAAATTTATTTTTATTTTAAAAGACCTCGTCTGCTCTAGTAATAAATCCTGTGTGCGAGGGCTTTATAAACATTTATCCAAAAGATACAAAGAACACCCAGATTCAGAACAAGTATTTGTGGATCACACAATTTTTATCCTATGTGGGGATTGTACCCACAACATTTGACGCAGTGGCAGTGGCGCGGTGACCACATAAACAACTACGTCATCAATGCATCAAATTAAAATCTAATCGCAGATATTTTATGCAATGTGGGCGAGTTTTATGTAACCATTAAAAAAATAAACATACGCTTAGAATTCCGTTTCAAGAATGTGATTTATTAATGTTAGTACTAATGAAGACTGTTCCGATTTTATCGCCGTATTCTATTAGATAAGGGTCCTAAGGTTTACGCTTGAGGCTTAGAAGTAAAAGTTAAAGCTTAAGCGAAAGGCGTTTTTAGGACACATAAATAAAGTTTCAGATATTGTCCCTGAAGCATAAACGCAAGTGATTTTGGACAGAGACATAAAATAGCGCCCTCTATGGGCAACGATGGTATATGTGACTGTTGTGCATAGGATCTCGGTTATGGTTCCGGAGTCGGGCAAAGTATTATTAGGTTCTTTGTTACGATTCTTAGTAGCAGTAGTCTGGTAGTGCGCCACCCAGACGGCAAAAATATAAAAGTTATGGCTTTATTACGTGGGCCATAAGTCATAGCTGACGGAATGTAGTTCACCAGCAAAGTTACGTGTCTCGTGGGATAATAAGGTGAACCTACTCTTATCGAAGGAACCTAAGATTTTGTAACAGAAACAGAAAACGACTTTACGCCACGCAAGTTCATACTCAGGCCCTCAGGATGTCATGAAGGCCCGAGTTTGATCCGCGGGTTGTGTGGTTATGTAACCACAAACATTACTACAAGACATACGAGGTAGTCACAAAAATCGAACGATCAAGACCATGACATACTGTCGCATTTACACAATTCTAAGTCAAAGGATTAAGGAAAATCCATTTAGTTTTAAGACACCCATGGGATATAATGAGAAGGTACTAGATCATCTGTCATATTTCACATTTTTGTATAAAGGTCTGCTCCCTGGGGTGGTGCAGGCAGCTGTGATAGAATATTATATTACAGCAATATACCATTAAATAAATAAATAATATCAGCCCTGTATTAAACTATCCCACTGCTGGGCACGGGCCTCTTCTCACTGTGAGAAGGGTTAGGCCACGATTACTTTCCCTATTTTTTCAGCAGGTATTTACTTCTTAATACTGAGAAAGCACTCGCGTAGAGATGTGCGACAGTGTCATGTTTGTGAACGTTAAACTGTCTACGTTAAGAAACCAGAGACAGTGAATAATATTATTTATTTTAATGCAACTTTACTTTTAATTATATTCTTGTATAATCAATTAATTGCATTAAAATTTAAATTTTGTAATGTAGTATTTAATTGATCTTCGTTTATTTTTAGTTGTAAATGTGTATCATTGAATTATTTATTAATGATGTTTATTTTGCTTATTTATTGCCTCTTATTCGACACAAATAACAGCTAATTTATTTAATTTAAGAGTAAAACAATACCACTTTTTCACTATTAAGCTCACTGTTACTGTGCATGCTGTCTCCATCTCAAAAGTTTATAATTAAACGAAACCTAGCAACAAATATTGTACAAAAAGGATTGTAATAACCATTGGTGGTATAATCAATAAATAATACTTATCTTATCTTATCTTGTGTGGGGGGCCAGTCAGTACCGACCGGCGACACTTCGACCCAGTGGGATCTTTTGTGTCGACTTCCCCAATAACGACTGCCATAAATGTTCATGGCTGCCGAGACCAACGGCTTAACGTGCTCTCCGAGGCACGGAGCAGGCGATAATTGTCAATCAATACTTACTGGTAAATAAATCCTACTAATATTATTACAGCAGCGCTAGGCCGTAGGAGACCGCTGGACTGCCAGTCTTGAGTTCAAACCACGGCAAGCATCTCTGAATTTTAGAAGTTATGTGGGTATTATATAGTTAATTATTATTCACATGAACGGTGAAGAGCATCTGAATGTTATTATATGTATAGATAACAATTTACTATAGATATGTGATATCTATCAACACGGCCTAGCCCCTAGCGTGACTATGCCTATATTTATATATTTCGCAGACCAAGAAGAGGCCCGCACCCAGCAGTGAGACAACTAAAAAAAGGAGCTGAGTATTACAGTTAATCGTTTATAACTTGCACCAAACAATATAGTGATTAGTCTCAGACTCGGTTCGATATTTGTTCTTATGATTACAAAACACTTTGAATAAATAATTAAACAGCCACGCTATAAGCTTTATGTTTTTCATTAACTAAAAATAGTTACAAGTTTGTTACTTAAACTAAAGCCTCGGAGTGAACATTTCATTTAAACCTTTATCCATTATGAATTTCAATTAATTCTGGGTTCTTTACGCTAGAATTTTTTGCAATATATAACCTTATTGGGAATTTCGACTATCATCATATTTCAATGAATTATCTAACATTATGTATATATATAAAACGTTGATATTTACAGAGATAATTATACTGCTTATTCTGAACAGATATAAAAAATACATATTTGTATAACCTGTCTGGTGTCAAAATATAAAAAAATATATATTAAGATATATGTTTGTTAGAATGTTTTAATTAGATATTCTGAATGAAAGTTTTAAAGTCCTGTATGTTAATTTTATTATATTTTTTTATTTGCTGGATTGTATATTAATACTTAATTAATATCAATAGTAATCTCAATAATTGGCATGTACTTATTTAAGTATTGTTCATGTAATTATCCAAATTTTGCACGCCACACGTGGCAGAATATTCTAGAAAAAAGAAAATCAAATAAAATTACAAAACATATATCCTATAAAAATATTAAGTATATGTTTTTTAACCCTTCCAGCTAAGCTAGAATTCTTGTTTTAAAGTAAAATAAACAACGCGACAAAATTCGTATAAAGTGTTTAATTTCAATAGAATTCTTTTGTTAAACTTAAGAACACGTCAACAGTGCAATAAGTGCAATTCAAACCCACGACCACTCGATCGTTATTCTAATGCTATATGTATTGGGCGGGATCCCTCCTTTTCGCATAATGTTTTTTGTCCTAATATACTTCGGCATAACGATTTTGGCACAATTTGTTTTGGCATAATAATACTTTGGCATACTTTTTTTAGGCATACATTTTATGTTGGCATAATCATGTTAAAGACTAATTTGTTTTGGCATAAATTTGATTCCCATAACGTTAGTAGGCCTAATGACTATTAGCATAACGTTAGTAGGCCTAAAGACTTTTAGCATAATAGAAGTTAACTCAGATAGAAGTTAACTGATTGAAATAGTAGTCCTTAATTATTTATTTTAGGTGTATATTTTTAGCAATTGCTTGTAAATATTCTAGTTTAGAAGGATACTCATCTTTTTTACTAATGATTATTTCAATTTTTTGGGTTTTGTCCGTGTATTTTTTCTTTTTTTTTGGTATAAGTGATGTTACGATATCCAGTTTATCTATTTCAATGGCTTGATGTCTTATTTCTTGAACTATCTTTTTTGCCAAAAAATAAAATCCAGTATGGTGTTTTCCCACAAAATGAGCAAATCTATTGTGCCATGCCTCTGCATGATTTTGTGTCCTGGGTATATTTTCCTTTACTAGTAAATACATACTCCAGACTTTGGGTGGAAATGGTGGTGGTGAACTTGTAGTGCCCCATACATAATTCTGAGCAAACCAATTAGCTATAGTATCTGTAACAATCAAATAATATTGTTGGTTAAAAAATTAATATGCTGTGCAACAAAAGTTAGTCACAGAACCGAATTGCTGCAAAACCGACTTCACGTAGTCTTGTTTGTCCTACCCCTAGAGTGTTATTTAAAATCGCGTAGGCGTGTAGGGGCGAGGCGGCCCGCGGGCTGAGGAGCAGGCGGCTGCGAGCGAGTGGTGAGCGAAAGCCGTCTGCGACGATTAGCACGCGTGGGGCCGCCGGAGGCTCGCAGCGCCGGAGCCGTGACAGAAACTCATTCAACACATCATCAATTTATGCTTTAGGATATTATGCTTAAAAAGTTATGGTTTAGAACTTTATGCTTAATAAATTTATGCTTTACAATATTATGCTTAATCATTATTATGGTTAGAGAAATTATGCTTAAAAAATTATGCGTAAGCTGTTATGCGTAATTATATTAGGCGAAAATATAATTATGCCAAACAACATTATGCTAAGTTATATTAGGTCTTAAAATTTTATGCTAATGGATAGGGAACCGTATTGGGCATCACCGTTTCCATATATGAAGAAACAACAAAGCGCGACTGATAATCCGTACGATGGAAATGTACGAAATCAGCGAGCTAAGGTAACCGCTTACCATACTATGATTATTTGCACCACTATTTGTCACTTAGACATCCACTCCAGTGAAATAAACAAATTTGATGAGACGACGATGAATTTTTGTACAACTTATATTTAAATAAGTCTTTCATAAATTAAAGTTCTATTTCTATTAAATAAATTAATTACACAGTTTCTAGAATACCTTAGCTGTTTAAAACTTTGTTAATTAATTTAGTTCACAAGTAGATGGAAAGTTTCCATTTTTGATGTCAAATTATACATAGAAAATATGGCTTGTTCATACGCCAACGAAACGCGACATTGAGAAATTATCCTGCTGGTTTCATAGCAAAAGTTAGCACTTGATTTGCGGTCGATTCTAAAGTCTTAGGTTCGATTCCCGAGTCGGTCGTAGTTATACAGAGCCTTCATGTTTATAAATTTTCAGTAACGGTACTGCTCGTGGTGTTCCACGAGCAGTTCCGTTACTGAAAATTTAAAAACTATATACAATTTATTACTATATAAATTTATATACTATTTCTATCAACAGATAAGTTCAATATATTCAGTTTATGGGAACAGGCAATTATAACGTGGGTCTACATAATTAGTGAATCTCTGATTAATATTTGAAACACGTGTAGTAGGTATGTATGTATATAAAAAAATTGTAGTTCGTTAAGCCGTACTACGAATGCACATGGCAATGATAAACACAGGCTGGAGTGGATGGCCCTTAGGGGTCTGGAACACTCCAAGAAATTCATTGCAAACAGAGCCACGGGCTTTACCCGGAAGTTCTGCGGGTACAACAAGGGCCAAATACGCCTACTCACAGGAGCGTTTACTGGTCATTTTGGCACCAACGACTTCCTGTGCAGATTGAGATTGTCAAACAATTCGATCTGCAGAGCCTGTGGTGAACAAGACGAGTCCATATCACACCTACTGTGTGAATGTGACGCGTTGGCCGGACTAAGGATGGGTCTGATGGGATTGGCATATCCGAACCGTGAAGACTTCAGGCTTCTCCCTCTGAAGTGTACGCTGCGACTGATGCAGTACATTCATAGGGAGATAGCTCAGGGATAAACCTCGGGGCCGACACAAAAGATCCCACTGGGTCGAAGTGTCGCCGGTCTACAATGACTGGCCCCCGGATCAAGATAAGATAAGATAAGCCGTACTACAAATATTTACTATAATTTGGATTAAAAATTAAATAATTTCTGCCCACCCTATGTAAAGCCTACTGTCGTGAAGTTTTCACATGATGTGACAATATACCCTTGAAAGTGACGTTCAAACCGCAACAAAACGAATAAAAATGATCAACAAAAGACTCACAAAGTAGAATACCAAGAAAACGGATCGCTTTAGATTTATCATATAAATCTATTATTTGGTGTCTGAATGGGACTAAACGGACAGAAAGACACGAAAAAGCAATAATGGTTTTGTCTAGATATTGTGAAATGAGCGAAAATTATATAATGGACAAAGATGATGGATGAAGATGGATCGATTAAAATATTCTGAGAGAATCGTCTTACTAATCTAGGCACGCTAAAATAGGCACTAAAATGCGTTTATTAGCAAACAAAATCGTCTATAATAATATTCTCTAAACGGAACTTCGGTTACAGCTGCACATCTTAATGTACATTGACTATACAGGAGATATTTGCACACAAACACAACTGCATTATCCCATTCCATAACGCTCATAGTCTGACGGGACGTAACTACGTTATGATTGGTGAAAGATCAGATTTGGAACCAAAGGCTTCGCATGCTTTTTGACGCATGAGCATGCAACATCACAAATTTCTTATCTTCGAGCTGGTACCGAGAATTTCTTGATTCGGAATCTCAACCTCGAAGCCAAATATATGTATTAGCTCCCTTAAGCGACTAAACGAAGATGGTGGAATAACTTAGACGTTTTCGAAAGTGACTGCTAGTGAATCTTCAAGTCATTTGAAAGTCTAACGACAGAAGTACGTGAAGAAGGCTTATGAAAAACAAAAATAAACTAGCATAAAGCTGGGTATGGACCTTTTCTCAATATAAGAAAGATTAAGCCATAATCTAAGACGCTGACCCAATACAGCATAGAAAAGCTCTCACATCGTTTATGGTATTATGAAGAATACTCATACTTACTCATACTTACTTATCAATATTACATTCTACCTAAAGGCGGTTGATACCAGCTATAACTCGACCTAAAATATAGTTGGCGGAATATGGAAGTAAGTTCTGTCTCCCTTTTCGGAATATAAAAGCGTAAATTTATATAGGTATACAAAGTAAAGGTAATTAAAGCTTAAGCGCCAATATACATACATATGTATATACGTCTAATCAGATTATTTGACCTGATTTACACAAAAACGTATGTCTATTAAGAAATTTTATGAGGCATCAAATATTTTCTACGTAAACCGAATTCGCATTTTAGCACCTAAATCAAAGTTGAAAATATTTTAAAATGGCGGCAGAATCACATCAAAGGCTTAGGTTAATAACGTGCTTTATTCCAACTAAAAGATATTTATGCCATTCTATTAGCGAAATCTATAAGAAATACCTAAGGCGCACCGATTTCGTGGCCAAATTAACCCCCAAGAGAGGTTAAGAAACATATTTGGCATTATGGTCTTTAAAATGGCTATGCAAAATCCGTTTACTCTGTTAAGGCCGACTGGTCATAACAAAAAAAAGTTCAGTAGTTAAATCTTATGAAAAATTAAAAGTTAAGATTTTAAAATATAAAAACTACTTGCATATAGCCCAATTATTTTTGATAAAGCACAATGAAATAGGGTGCAAACCACAGGGTATAAAAGCGCCATTGATTAATTTTCTTATGAGAAAATGTCAGTAATGATGCGTCTGGTATCAGTAATTACCTATAGGTAGTCTATATTCCCTACCTGAATTATTTAGTAACAAATACAGCGTATAGTTAGAGACAATACATAGAGCCTCATCTCAATATAATGTTCTTCTTTTTGTCATCTCTATTTTTTAAAGAACGAATATTGTCTGAAAGTAGTAAATGAGGGATTTTATTATTAGCTGTTTGTTTGCCAAGTTAAGTAAGAAAAATGTCTATAAGTTATAATATTACATTACATATATATAACAAGTATAGTACAGGACGCATCTAGATGATGCGAGTTACATACAAAACCTACACTGGCGAGTTGATCATGTGAGTTATTTGCGCTGGTGACTCGCGTCCGTCGGTTACACGGTGCATAGCATACTACCTGCAAGAGTCAACTTGCGCATATTTCTCGCACAGTCTACAAGATTCAGCTCAATGTTTATTGCATACAATTATAGTATAAAATCAGATGGTACTACGGTTTCAAGTAGTCGCTTCGCCACTGCCCACGTGTTGTAAATTTGATCAGCTTGGGACAAAAAATATTCTACTATATTTATTGAAATTAAACTACTATATACGGATTTTACCGCGTTGTTTATTTATCACTGTATTACAAAAAATTTAAACTAGTACACTAATATAAGCTAATAAAATTATTGGTCATGGTCACGGGGAGACTCCCCGTGATCATGGCTGCTGAAAAGCAACCGAAACGTCGGGGAAAGTGTAAACCTAAATATAAATAGATTTAATAGTTTAAATAATTTTATTAGCTTATAAATAAGTAAAATTCAATAGTAGTAGTAGTGTAATAGTTTAAAATTTTATAATACAGTGACAAATAAACAACGCGATAAAATCCGTATATAGTAGTTTAATTTCAATGAATAACATTCGCTTAAACAGAAGACAATATTATATTCTACTATAGTTTTGCCGAGTATAGATATTTTTTATGTTCACTTTTCTATGCTTGCCAATTCTTTAGCGACACAGAAATTGACTCTGATACCTCTTGTTTTTTTTTAACATTGAATAACAGGCTCTACTGTTCGGGGTATATATAAACAAAAAAGAGAAAGGGGAAGACCTCGGCAAAATCCAAGTTACGAGCGCCCTGAATTCATGTATGAAATAAAGGCGTACAATATTATATTGTACAATATTTACCCTTTATATTCTTAACTTAATGAATATTCAATGGAAAATATATTTTTATACATCATAGCGGCGCGAATTACGTTCGGAATTCAGTTAATTCTTGTACGGAATGAATTTTATATTTTTACCCTGTGGTGTAAATTCATGAGAGAGACCTTTTTGATTATATTATATGAGAACAAGCTGATTTAGGGCTACACTTTAGGTTGAGGTTATAAAGATGGCGCCCATTATGGCGGAATTAAACTTGTTTTTTGGCGGGTAAAAAATATAGAGGCTTCCTCTTCCAAGGCGCTTAGCAACACGAAGATACTTCAATAGAATTACTCGTATTTACAGATCTGTTGCTAGCTGCGAACCGAATAATTTCTAACATCAACAAACTAATTTGAGCGAGCTGGTCTTTTGAAATAAAACCAGTTGCGAAGGGAATTACAGGTTGATGTTTATTTTATTTTAATTGCTTTTGTACGGATCGCGAGACGCGACCGCGCCATTTCGTTATGGCTGTAAAGCTGATGGTGACGCTGTTGTGGGAATTATTGGCATTGTTGCTGAAAAGTTTTAAATATTAATCAGTTAAGTGAAGGAGGTGGCTCACTCGAATCTGTTAAAACTCGTAGCGACTGGAAAACTTTCAACCAACAAATAGTAGTTAAATATTGAGGGCATTTAATTCAGTAGATGCCATTATTAAAACAGATGGAGGAAACGTTACTGTAATTATTAGGACTGTATTATGGATCTCGCAGGCAATTGGCGATGGAGTCTAATAGAGAAGCTATTAGACTCCAGTCGATCGCCGATCGGAGTCTAATAACTTTTCTATAAGATTCCAGTTAGTGCCTGAGCTAAGTAAAGGGCACTTTTCTAAGTGACTCTGCGTATTGCTTTAGTACTGCAAGCCTTTATAATATCCACTTTAAAACAAAAAACCATTTAGTGAGAACCATTTTAAATCAATCTAAAGAAGTCTTAAAATAACCAATACGTTTTGAAACAGATATTAACATGATTGCATTTCTTTGCGAAAATGTGTCACTAACGAAAACACGAAAAACCTTTTGTTGCCTTCCACAAGGTCCAGGCATCAAAGTTTAATCCAGTATAGTCCAAATGCATAATTAATCGGTTTTATAGTTAATTATCTTTTGCGCGCGCTCCACCCGCGTAGTACCTACCCCAATAAAACGTAGCCTAAGTCCTTTCCCAGGTTTTTAACTATCCCTGTACAAAATTTCTTCCAAATCGGTTGAGTGGTTTAGCCATGAAGAGAAAACAGACAGAGAAACAGAGTTACTTTCGAATTTATAATATAAATATATAAGTAAGGAAAAATTCTTTATATATCCATCGCTTATTACTAAACATAGTTCTAAGTGACATTACAGGACGTATTCATATTTCATCAGACCTCTTCGGTACGTGGTAATTACACGACAATTTACAATACAGTGCTGAATGTAATTAATGTTTCCGAGAATACGACTCCATTTAGACGACAATCACCCCCAGGCGACAGCCTACCGGAAGTCGAACTTTGAACTATTGCAACGGCCGCACACTTTGATGTATAGATTTGGTCTTAATTTATTTCTGTTGGCAATACTGACATGAAATTGAAGATAACCTTTTTATTTAGACTACGTTTTTAGAAATGCAACTTATTTAATGCTTATACCTAATAATATTAGAACTCTTTGTTAGCCCTGTATATGAACTGTCCCATTGCTGGAAACTGAACGGTTAGACCATATTCACCACGTTGGCCCAGTGCGGGATGGCAGTCTTTTATCTTTGAGAACATTATGGAGAACTATCAAACATTCTGGTCATTTTACTCACGATTTTGTCCTTCACCGTTACAGTGACAATAAATTACTTATTAGACACATAACAACTAACGTCATGTCATAATTAAAAATATTCGTCAATACATAACAATCGTTTGGTTTTCTTTTTACCCTTTAAGTGAATAAATAATCAATAAATCAATGTACAAGCTAATAGGAAACCAGTTAAACTACAGCGTTATTTGTGAAAAAGTAATGTTGACCTTAATGTAAATGATCCCATGTTTTATATGTACTATATAAATTAATTGACGAGCAGCGGAAGCCTAGTGGGAAACCGTTAGACTGCCACGCAGAGTGAATGTGAAGTCTACCAACCAGCATGGTAGACTATGGCCTAACCCTTCTCACACTGAGTAGAGGCCGGTGCCTAGCAGTGGCACAGTTTAATACAGGGCTGATATTATTATATTTATATATATAAATTAATAGGCACCCGCTTATTAATTGATACATTGTTGCCGTTCTAGAAATAAAACCTATATGATATAGGACAGACTTTATTTTTTGTTAAGGATGTTTTGGGTGAGATTCGTGATTTTATCTTTATTATTTTCTTAGAGTCACCAACATGAATCATAGTCTAAGATAAATCACTTACCATTACCCGTGCCCTATGCTTGACAACTTTGTTATACTAACAAACAATCACACCTTTTTTACACGTCGCACTTCCATTTGCTTACAACACTAATATGGAGAAAATAACTAATGCTTCCTTGCCACCAAAAATGCTTTAAACATCTCACTTCAAATAGCATCGTTCAAAATAAAAATTAAGGTACCATAAATTCCCATAGTTAATTTATGATATCGATGCTAACATTTTGTATAGAGCGAGTACCTCATAAAGATTATGCCACCCATGTACAAAAGAGGTATAAACCCAGAATTTATAGTTTCAAGCAAACGTCACAAATGTGCTGTTAAATCAAACTGTAATAAAATGTTTAGTATATCTGTATGTTTGTATCGTAAAAGTTAAATATTTGGGTTTGCTTGGGTGTACTCTAATGAGAATATAGTCACCAATCCTTGAGGAGAATCAATTATATTTTCTAAAAAGACACAGGACAAAAAGAAAATCCTTTCAAAAATAAAATTATTCTGAGTCTGACTGTTCTCTGTGTCCATTATTTGAATGTTTCCTCTCACAAAACATGATTTAATCATAAAACGGTAAGTAAATTTTATTTTTAAATAAAGAATAACGTATTAAAGGGGCAGGACTGCTTGGTGCATTATCACTGGGAATCTCAGCGATTGGCCTTTAGGGTTTACACCCGATCACGCACAACGCGCGTGTATCGAAATTATCCGTGATTGTACTTAACTAATGATTCATAAATGAGAGGGAATTATATTAAGGATGTAAAAAACATTTTCTTGGCATAAGGAAAGTATTTCCCTCTGTTGCAGGTTAGCAACTAGTGCATAACAAAGTAATTTCAGTCCGTTGACCGCCTTACATATTGTCAAAGGAAAATGTTTTATGAAAGCCTAAACGCATTTTTTACTTTAACGCAATGCTTTTTAACATTATCTTGTTACCGTCTTAACGACTATCTCGGTGGCACAGTGGTAGTAAACGTGATTCCTGTGCATGAAGTCTTATATTCGATTCCCAGTAAAGTTTAAAGTTTTGTCGGGTAAAGTTTTATAAGGTTTATCTATGAAAAATTCTCAGTAGCAGCACGGAGTCTGAAACAGAGACCAGTAAACACTAAAAGATTTGCCTCCTACTACGTGCATCCTAAAACCATAGTTTGCGAATAATAAAATAATAATAATATCAGCACTGTATTAAACTGTCTCATTGCTGGGCACAAGCGTCTTCTTAGTGTGAGAAGGGTTAGGCGATAGTCCACCACGCTGGCCCAGTGCGGGTAAGCAAACCTCACATATCTTCGAAGACATTATGGAAAACTCTCAGACAGGCAGGTTTCCTCATGATGGTTTCCTTCATCATTAAAGCGAGCAATAATTAATTATTTAAGATGCACATAACTTCGAAAAGTCGGAGATGCGCGCCTTGGGATTGAACTCTAGACCTCTGCGTGGCAGTACACCTACATTTCAATAGCCAAGTTCTTACTTGGCTATTGAAATGTAGGTGTAATACACCGTTGCCTACCCCTTCGGGGAAAAGGTGTATCTATTTATTACAAGCCTAGAATATACATAACTACCAAATAAACACACACCTCTTTCATTACAATATTGTAACGGCATTGAGGTCAGATGTCCCGATCATTAACTAAACCCAGGTATTACAAGTTGTCACATAAGTTGCCTGCAATCCTGCCACAAATGACACGATTTTTTGTTGTTTTAATGGCATAGTAACTGTATTTAGGTAAGTTGTTACGTTTACATTACGTTATCAACATCCCTTTGACCAATTAGGCTATTTAAGAAATCTTTCATGGCGAACAATTTGTTGACACTCCACGTTACTTGTATTTGTCAGTACTACAAGCATCGCACATACATAGACTGCTTGTTTTTAGATTTCTGCTGCCTGTTTCTTGTACTACATACCTAATAGTCGGTTGCCGTTGTACAAGGCGCATTGATATTTCCTGCATTTGAGATGCAGGAAATATCTAACACTATCTTTAATTAAATAATGGACAAACTACTGCCTAATACCGTAACAATTACTAATTTTAAGTACATAAAAAAGCATCCTATTTCCGATTAATTTTAAGTACATAAAAAAGCATCCTATTTCCTATTACCGATTTTTTAAAAGGTCACTAATCAATATTTTAACGTAGCAATTTTGCTTACCTATTACGTTACCCTAGATAAAACAATATTTCTGTAACAGAAAGTACACTTTAACTTATCAAAAATTAAACACATTTCGATATACAAGCAATCGAAACCCGCGGGCAGAACTAGTTTAGTTTAAATACATAAATAAAACTCAATGGGTAATACAGTAAATCTTTTTATTATTAAGACATATCAATTTATTGAGTGTAGGAGTAAATTGTACACCTACATGCGAACCGAGAAAATAAATAAAATTGGCTTATCTTCGTAATAAAGAGGTTTGTAGATGTTTGTGTGCTTTGATCTCGAGAATTGATGGACCGAAATTGGAGAGATCGTTGAGTTGGAACAGCATTTGATGTTTGTGTTAGGTCATGTACCTACGTGTAGTAAAGATTACGATATCAATTGGCTAGTTTAGTGATATGAGCAAGCTTGCCGATAACGAAATGGATTCAATTTCCAACTAGGGATAGTGATATCAATGTCTTATATGAAACTATAATATATGGACGGTATGCCTGGTTGGTTCCCTATTGGTCTTAATTACTGCATTTACGTATTTTGGTTTAAATATATGACGTATCGCCTTAAGAACAAAAAAATCATATTCTACTTTATAAACTATAAAAAACTACTACTACTTATTTACTTTTACTATTTATATTTTGTCTTATGTTTACGCGAATATTATACATTGAAATTAAAACTTTATACGGATTTTGTCGCGTTGTTTATTTTACTTTAAAACACTTTTATTACATAATTATGAAAACTCTAACACTACTATTATTAAAATTTACTATACTATTTAATTTAATTAAACCTATTTAGATTTAAGTTTACACTTTGCCCCGTGTAGTAGAGTGAGAGTTTTTATGAAATAGTAGGCAAACAAGCTGGTGTTGCGGGTGTCCATGGGCGGCGCTAATCGCCTATGGACACCTGCAAAACCAGAGGAGTCACAAATGCGTTCCCGTGCCTTGTAAAAAGGAGTACGCCCATTTCTTGAAGGTTATATACTTTATAAGTATGTCTACTGTTAACATTTATACATAGTCTTACGCCAATATTCTCAGAGGAGTAGGCAGAAGTGTATTATTACACTATAATTTCGTCAGATTCTGTTCTAGTTACAACTTAATAGACGGTGAATCTGTTGCCGTCTACCAGGCATATTTATAGACTCTACGCTAGTACTAAAACTTTATTGACAGATAAATCAAATAACACTTTGCATGGCAATAGCAACTATGTCTTCTTTTAGATATCTTTTGACATAAATCTTTTGACAGAAGAACCTTGTAACGGCTCTTTTATTCATATTTACTAATGCAGTGCGCGTGAGAATGAGTGAAACAAAAATACACCTCATAGTTTATATTATTTTGAAGTGGTTCTACTTGGTTGTAATTATGCTACTTAATTGGAGCTTTCTGAAGAGTTCGGCAATCTTTAATAATAAGTATGCTAGTAAACCCTTAAAATTACAAAATTAGAAATACGTATGAAATAGATATTTAAAAAAATGTACCTATGTAGTATTTATGAGAAATATAAAAGCCAAACCAGTTATTTTAGAATTTTTGTCTGTATGTTTGTAAACGTAAAATCTACTGTACGAAATCTGATGCGATTTTCACAGTTGTAATGCTGGAGGTCTAACCTAATGAATGTACAAATACGCGGTGGTTTAAGTGGTCGCCTTGCCAATGCTACTGCGTCGAGTGTTGTGGGTACAATCTTCACACGGGACAAAAATTTGTGTGAATTACGGCTGGAGCGCGCGCTACCTTTTAAAACGAAATAAAAATGATACAGATTTAAAAACAATTTGAAGCGGTGCACTGTGGGCTGAAAATCGACCTCCATAGACATAGAAATGAAAGTTGCTAGATGTTCGTTTTGTTGACGGATATGGCTTCTATTAGCTATTATACACATAACAATGTCATCTGAGCTAACTCCGCACAAAAATGAATTTATTATAAGGTTTTTTCGAAAAAAATGTATGGAGCTAGCATGAAAAATCTGAATATCTCTGAACTTGCAAGGAAAACCGTAATATCCTCAGAGATGGTTATAGGACTAATTATTTGTGATTTTTTGACATACTTCATATAACGGTACCTGCTGCAGAATTTTTTTTAAAAATCATCTTATTTTTAATTAATTTTTTTTAACATTATACGATTTGTTTTGGTGTATAAGTAAAGAAACAACACGTTATATGCATATAATACTAAATCTTCGCCAGTTATTTGTTAAAATATCAAGAAAATTATTTTTGCCTAACATAGTATATATGTTTTAAAACAGTTAATTGGATACCATTACTGAACTTTGCATACAGGTAAACTACTGAATAATAAATTAGCCTTCTATTGAGTTCTGAATAAGAGATTAAGTGATTTGCAATATCGCACAATGGTAACTACGGATTACACTAATTAAAATCTTACAGGTAAGTACATAAGTAACTTAAATAGTTAATTAGATATGTTACGAGTTCTAAGAAATATTTTCGACAACTGTCTAATGAGGTCGTTAACTAATGTTGGACTGAAATATAAAATGGTTAACATTTTGCATCATAATTTAGTTTATTCTAAGCTTTGTTACCCCTAACATATCACTGTGAAATTTTATAATGGAAAGTTTAAATACCAATTTAGACCTATTCGTTCTTCTAAAATGTAAGAGTACTTCATTTGATCATGAGGTATTGTTTAGTGAAGTTATATCCCGCCTAGACGTTTGTCTTTCCGTTGAAGATCAAGTGACTCTAAAAGAATTTTGTCGGAGATTTGTACGAGCTGCATCACAAAGGTGGCAAAAATCTCACCGAATTCTTGATACTTTTAGAAAACAATACGAAATTTGGCTGCAAGCAACTATCGATTGGCCAAGTTGTATAAATTTAGTCGCTCAAGAACCAACTGTTGCTGAGGGATCAAGATCAATCTCTCCAGAACCCTCAACATCATACTCTGTTGGTACAATGACAAAGAGGTCACGAAAACCATTCGAAGATCTGGAAAGCAAACAGAAGAAGAGAAGATCTTATGAGCATAAAACTGACAATCCCAGTGAATTGGCATATACAGCAGCAGCGCGTTTTAAGGAAGAAGGTTGTGAGGATATCGCATCTGTAATCGAATATATGCTGAAACATCCTGAAGCAGCCTCTAAAATTAAGGAAACGCTTAAGCAACCGGTGAAAACTATCTTATTTACACCAGAAAAAGCACTTGGATTACTCCTTTCATTAAAATTGTCAAAGTGGCAATACATCACTTTACGAGAGTCAGCTATTCGGGAAGGTAGAAAGGATATTTATCCATCCTACTATAAAGTGCAACAAACCAAGCTGGCATGCTATCCTCCGAAGCAATCAGTGTTAGTGACCGATTCATCGGCAAGAATAACCCTTCAAGCTTTACTCGACATTACGGTCAAAAGAATCCTCCAAAGTTTTCCTAACGATGATGTGCAAAATAAGGATTTAAAATTGATATCTAAATGGGGTTTCGATGGTGCGTCAAACCAAAGCCGATACAAGCAGAAAATGGATAGCGATCAAGACGATTCAAGTATTTTCATGACTTCCTTGGTGCCACTAAAACTGACTGATGGAGACAATACTTTGTGGATGAACCCAAAACCATGCTCAGCAATGTATTGTCGTCCAGTTCAATTTACTTTTGTGAAGGAAAGCGAAGCAGTAGTCATCGAACACAAACGACGAATGGATGAAGAAATTAAGGCTCTCATTCCTACAGAGTGCAATAATAGAAACAGGGTGAATCATCACCTAATGATGACAATGATCGATGGTAAAGTCTGCACGTATTTGTCTCAAGCCAGATCAAGTTCATCATGCTATTTGTGTCTGGCAAAACCGACAGAAATGAACCGTTTGAGTGTAGTAACAGCAAAGACCGTATCTTCTGATATATACGAGTTTGGATTGTCATCTCTACACGCCCGTATAAATTGTATGGAATGTTTACTACATATTTCGTATAGATTAGATTTTAAAGAGTGGGCTGCGAGAGGTAACGAGCACAAAGAAATGCTAAGTAAGAGAAAAAAGATTATTCAAGACAAATTTAAAGACGAATTAAATCTATTGATTGACATTGTTAAACAAGGTTCCGGAACTACTAATGACGGCAACACTGCAAGAAAGTTTTTCAAATTTCCCCATAAAACTGCAGCCATTACTGGGTTGGACGAAGAACTAATAAGAAGATTTGCTGTGATTTTACAGGCAATAACTTCCGGGGAAAAAGTAGATATAATTAAATTTAAAGATTATGCCTTCAAAACAGCAGAGAGGTACGTGGAATTATATGACTGGTACTATATGTCATCAACCGTCCACAAATTACTTATACACGGGGCAGACATAATCGAGAAGAATGATGTTGTACCCATAGGAAGTCTCTCGGAAGAAGCATCCGAGTCTCGCAATAAAGATTTTAGGAGGTTTCGGGAACATCATTCGCAGAAAAAGAGCAGGCAAGATTCGAATCATGATATCCTTAATATGTTAGTTGTTTCTTCGGATCCTTTTATAAATGTACAAAGGCCCAAGTTAGATGCCAAGAAAAAGGAGGATTTATTTCCTGAAACCCTCAATTTAATTCAGTTTCAAGAAACTGACTTTGAGTTTCTAGGCAATCTAGATTCTGATTCAGAAATCGACGAGAGTGATAAGGAAAACTAGAAACTTTTTGTGCTTTTAATTATAATTCTATTCGATGTAATTTTTTCATGATCTTTCTTTATTTAGCTTTGGTACGTAACTATGTTTTGCAATTGATTTATTTTTAAATATTTTATATTACTATTCTTGTACCTATTTATATTTTTGCATACTTTTGTACCTTTTTTTTTTTTTTTTTTTTTTTTTACGCGGGGAAATGTGCAAGTCACATTCCCCATCGCCGGTTTTGGGGCGGGCGATGGGGATATGTCGGGATCCAGCCCCTAAGATGGATTTGGGCTGAACCGACTAAAACCACCGCGGTGTTCCTCACACCTTTATGGCGAGGCCACGCGGATCGCTCTCGCATTCGAATCGCGACCCCGCCAAAGGTTCGACCCACCGATGGACGTGGCGGGTCCCACACAACCATCAAAAACACAGACAAAGACAAAGTGGGGGACCTAGTCCCCCTTGCGACATCGAGAGGCGTGCGCGGAACACGAACGCCGCCTGCTCGGACCTGCGCTGATCGGGAGGTGGACAGCCCCAATAGGTCCACCACCCGCAGGCTTCTACTCAAGGTGGCTGGAGGTCGTCTCGCGCCCTCCTGCGCCCGGTTCTGCGGTTAGGGAGAGGGATTGACCGTTCCCTCTCCCTCTCCGCCGCCTCCTTCACTAACATCACCTCCTCACAGAAGGAAGCGACGGCATCCCAAGACCTCTCGCTCGAAACCATGGACAGAACCATAGCCTCGAGCGAGAGGATGACTCTACCGACTGCCGCGTGCATGACATGGCGTTGCGTGGCCCAAGCAGGGCAACCTACCAATGTGTGCAACGCCGTGTCTCCCACAGCGACGTGGCAGTCACCGCAGTGATAGCAACCGGGCGTCTCCTGTTTGCCTATTCGACACAGGTACCGACCGAAACAACCGTGGTCGGTCAGCACCTGCGTCAGACGAAACGTGAGGGCGCCATGACGCCTCTCCAGCCACTCTCTAAGAACGGGTCTTACCGCCACGATTGTGGCGTGCCCGATACTTTTGTACCTATGTTTTGTTTTATATAAATTTTATCAACTATTAAAAAATACCTTTTTAATTTATTTTTCTTTTTATTTAATGCCTATTATTAGCGTTAATAAAATAACTAACTTATCGATTGATCTTTACTTTGACATTAGTAGAATTTAATGATTTAAAAAAATACCTTCATTTAGACATAATAATAAAATAATTAGACAGTTGTCGAAAATATTTCTTAGAACTCGTAACATGTCTAATTAACTAATTAGTTTACTTATGTACTTACCTGTAAGAATTTAATTAGTGTACTCCGTAGTTACCATTGTGCGATATTGCAAATCACTTAATCTCTTATTCAGAAATCATTAGAAGGCTAATTTAATATTCAGTGGTTTACCTGTATGCAAAGTTTAGTAATGGTATCCAATTACCTGTTTTAAAACATATATACTATGTAAGGCAAAAATAATTTTCTTGATATTTTAACAAATAACTGGCGAAGATTTAGTATTATATGCATATAACGTGTTGTTTCTTTACTTTTACAATAAAACAAATCGTTTAATGTTAAAAAAAAATAATTAAAGATTAGATAATTTTTTAAAAAAAATCTGCAGCAGGTACCGTTATATTTTTTTTTTTTTTTTTTTTTTTTTTTTTTACGTGGGGGAATGCTGTGACGCATATCCCTCCGCGGGGGCGGGCGGAGGGATTATGTCGGACTCACCGGGGTAAAAGAAAGATGGAAATAATAGTAAAGTACCTCCCGGAATACCGACTAAACCTACCACGGTGTTCCTCGACAAAACCACTATCGACGGGGCCGCGCGAATCGCTTTCGCATGCGGTCGCGACCCCGCCGCGGTTACGGCCCGCCGTATGAAACGGCAGGCCACTACACGAAAGACCTACCCAAAATAGGCACTACGTCGCATAAAATCCTACTGTCTCCCCTAGAGGGGAGACGGACTCGACACAGAGGCGCGCGTGGGAACACGCACGCCGCCTCTCGGACCTGGTGCTGAACAGATGGCGGGCAGGCCCACAAAGCCCGCCATCCCCAGGTCAAACCTCAGGGTGGCTGGAGGTCGTCTCGCGCCCTCCGGCGCCCGGCTCTGCGGTTGGGGAGAGGGTTTAAACGCTCCCTCTCCCGCTCCGCCGCCTCCTTGATGGAAATTACTTCCTCACAGAAGGAGGCGACGGCGTTCCATGACCTCTCAGTCCGGACCATAGACTGAACTACGGCCGGGAGCGAGAGGGCAACCGATCCGACTGCCGCGATCAAATCACGGCGCTGCGATGCCCAGGCAGGGCAAACCGCCAAAGTGTGCAGCGCCGTGTCCTCAACAACGTCGCGGCAGTCGCCGCAGTGGTGACAACCGGGCGTCTCTTGCCGGCGTATACGACACAGGAACTGGCCAAAACAACCGTGGCCAGTTAAAACCTGTGTCAGCCGGAAGGTGAGGGCGCCATGCCGCCTCTCCAGCCACTCCTCAAAAACGGGACTTACCGCCACGATCGTGGCGTGCCCGAGGTACCGTTATATGAAGTATGTCAAAAAATCACAAATAATTAGTCCTATAACCATCTCTGAGGATATTACGGTTTTCCTTGCAAGTTCAGAGATATTCAGATTTTTCATGCTAGCTCCATACATTTTTTTCGAAAAAACCTTATAATAAATTCATTTCTGTGCGGAGTTAGCTCAGACGACATTGTTATGTGTATAATAGCTAATAGAAGCCATATCTGTCAACAAAACGAAGATCTAGCAACTTTCATTTCTATGTCTATGGAGGTCGATTTTCAGCCCACAGTGCGGCGCGAGCGTCCAAAAGACGAGTGTTAGAAATAAAAAAATATAGACAGCTATAGACAGCTACTTCCAAATGCTATGCGTACGAATTTGTGGACAAAAATTTGTTTATCTAATAATGCATTCCTTTTTAACTGACTCTTTCAGTGTCGTAAACGAAAATAGTACTTATTATATATATTGTCATTAGTATAGTTGATATGACCTTAGTTATTATTTTGAGGTTTCAGGAGGCATATGAGTCAACATATGCATATTTCTTGTCATGTATAAGATCCATTAGTGTCAAGACTTTCATGTTAAATGAAGCTGAAATAAAGATGAATGATATTACACAAGAATATATTGTTCAATATACGTCATATA
The DNA here is from genome assembly GCA_963675205.1 of Catocala nupta. Lineage (NCBI taxonomy): Eukaryota > Metazoa > Arthropoda > Insecta > Lepidoptera > Erebidae > Catocala > Catocala nupta. The sequence continues at coordinate 11,240,551 of OY776099.1, forward strand.
CGATTAATTGATGAATTGAAACAAGATTCAGTTCAATTAAATTTCATCAAGATAAATAAGTTATTGAGAAAACAATTCAATATAAAATGTTCTAGATGTCTTGTTTATTTTTATTCGGGGGTATACTTTTAGATAGTAAATTAGGTTATAAATTTTATTTATTAAATTGATAGTAAACTAACGTCTTTATATCTTTGAAAGAGTAGGCAGAAGCGCTTTACACCTACATTTTTCCGAATATGTTTTATGCTTGCTTAAGGGTTCGAGATTCGTTAGTCCTATGACAGATCACAGGCCTAACGAGGCCCTCACTTCACACACCCACACCTTCACATTCCCTAAGAAACAGACCAGAAAATAGGACTCACATTTCCATTCAGTAGGTGCGATAACCAAAGCAAAATTAAACCTAGGACTACACGATCGGTATCAAACATAACGTGTAGTGGCTTCAACCAGGCAGGTATATTTCTTAATTCTTTTCAAAACTAATTCTCGCATGGATCAACTCCTGCACTAGGAAGAAAGCTTCACTTTCCAGGGTACATTACTGAAACATTGATGCAATCCACGCTTCCTTATATTTCTAATATTTAAAATAATGAGTTCAAAGCCATCTTAATGTCCGCCTTAGAGAATGTAATCGAGCCTCCTATTACAGGCGATGATCGTGTTACGTATGTTCTACATAACTGTGCGCTTACAATACATATTGATATTTACAATTCATAGGTTTAACAGATTTAATATGACATTTTCCTACTCCGTTTGTCATAAACGTGCAGTTTTCCTCAACTAACGTGATTTGGAATGTAAGAAGAAATTGGACTTCTACTGCGTTTTGTGAGAACCATGCGAAACATTGGATAAAATGTATGTATATAAGCCAGTTGTAAACCCTATTCACATTGTTTATTCCACAAAATCTTGAGTCTATAAGTTTGGGGAATGAAGAGGCCACTATTTCGCCGCACACGCTTTTAACGCCTACATAACAAGGGAGCAGCCTATTGCCACTTACCGGACACTGTAACAGACTTAGTGCTGCTACTGAGAATTTCTTGAAGGAAACCCCAACAATTGCCTCGACTTGAGAATCGAACCCTCATGTGCAACAGACACATTCTATGCGGCGGCGCTTCGAGAGAATAGGCCAATTGTCAGTATCTTGACAGATTTAATTGATAGGTTTATACATAATACCTAATAAATCCTATAAATAAGATCTAAATTAACTCCGCCAAATAAATAAATTCTTAAGCATTGACATTATACGATTAACATCACAATAGTATTGCAATTAAAAGACATCGTACCAACGTCATCTTGATCGTTCTGACTCCTTACACTTTCTATAGTACTTTTTAATCAAATTTTGCCATATATACCAATAAAATATTCAACTATACCATGTGAGTGAGATAAATAAGCCAAGCAATTACCCTATATCTATCGTTTATTTGCACGGACGAATGCTGTTAACATGTTAAGATATGGATATGAAAGTGTATGTATGTTATAATGGCGAAATTTCTCCATATATGGGCTTGTTCACAATAAAAGCAAAGGTTTTGCGTTTATAATCCTAACAAATATTATAAACGCGAATGTTTGTTTGTTACGCCTTAACTACTCAACCGATCATCATGAAATTTTGTATACCTATCGTAAGGGGTACAGAAAAGAATATAGAGTACTTTCCTTCCAAGAAAAATGTCTGTTCTCAAGGAATTTATTGACAAAACCTAGATAACCGCGAGCGAACCTCAGGTAAATCTAGTACCGTACTAAATTTTAACACATTTGCTCTTTCTTATAACGCGGCATTATGTTCGGGTGATATTCAAATACTGTGGTATAAAACGTTACTTACTTTATATAGTCAAGGACCATGCTAAATGCTTATCTGCGCTGCATATATGTAGTGTCATCGATAAATTCGAATGTAATTATGCACATAGCTATCCAATACTATCCAATCGATGGCGTTTACAATCTCTTTGTACCGTGTTCGTTACGATGAACTGGTGGTTACCAGGGTAGCTATATGCACAATTGCATTCGAATTTATTGACGACGAATTTATTGCTACTGTGCAATAATTTTATAGTATTGTTTACGCGTTGGTTAAATTTGATACGTGTTAATAATGAATGAGATATTTTTGAAGTTTAATCACAAAATTTAATTTCGCTTTTGCACATGCATGAATGTGTTAAGTAAGTAGCTGCTTATTTCTTTTGACCTATTATTTAACAATTTAATACAAAATAAAATCTCATATTAATCGGGAATCGATTCTAGTAACGGTTGACCTGTTATTCGAACCCTAATCGTCTACTATTAATTCATGAGAAGAGAGCCCAGAACGAATAGGTGAAGCCATACTTGTCATGTTTTTTTATAATGGTTATCAACTAATTACTTGAACCCGATATTGTTGCTTACCATCTAACCCAACCTATATGTGTCATAGCCTCTGTAAATTTACTCTCAGAAGAGATTCGTTTAGCTGCAAAGCGGCCGTTACTTCGTTCTCGTTTCCTATGTGTTTGCAGCTTTAGCTACGGAATTTTCTTAATGTCCCATTAGTCCCCTGTTTCGTAGAACATCAAGTGTAAATTTATTTCATTATACATATTATGTAGGGAACGTGATACGGCAATAATCATTAAGTATAAACCTCTTGTTGTTGATTTCACAAAATATCTAAACAAAACAGCGTTATAAAATGTCGTCATACAATTTTCTTTGTTGTTTTGAGTCGAGAAAATTTAAAAAAGCAAGTTCAAGGCTTTTATTACAAAACATGCGTAATACACTTGCTACAGAAATGTGAAAATTGAACTGATTCTTGAGCCTCACTAAATATAAGTTTGCTAGTTGTTTTTTTTTTTCACGGTCGCAGGTAACGAAGCATTTAATATAACTTACGTGTAAGTAACATTCGAGATGGCGACATATGGACCGAAAAATTATATTCATTAAACTTCTGATATTTGTTTTTATCCAGGACTACACGAAATAAATCCCAAAATTTCACAACAGAAAATTCACAATTCATTTGTGAAATGTACTGCTATAAAGGAATTCTATATGATATATAATATAACATATGCTTATTACTCGGTAACCTTAATAAATGTTAACATATACATATATTTAGCTGGTAAAATAAATTCACTATTATTTTTAAATAACATGAAAGTAAATTAGCATTTCAGTTTAAAAATGTAATGCTTTATGTAAAAAAATATTTTATTAAATATAAATGAATAAACGTATATTTATTTAACTTAAAGAAAATTATATACTTAATCTTTGTTTGAATTAAGGGTATATGAACATGTAACTTTATATACGGACAATGATAAGAATATAATAATATCAGCCTTGTATTAAACTGTCCCACTGCTAGGCACGGGCCTCTTCTCAGTTTGCGGAGGAGTTACGCCATAGAACACCACGTTTGCCCAATTTAAATAAATTATTATCTTATTTCTGACGTCATTGATATAATTACGCAAGAAAACTAATTGATTAAAATGTACTAGTCTGTCCTTAGCTGTCTTAAATAGATACGTCTAACATACCTACCTACTCGTTTTAATGACGTCAGAGTTTCATAATATTAATAGAATCTTACGCTGTTCGCGATATCTTTTGATATCGCTTTTTACTTTAATGAGTGTAGAAACGTGATATTTATTCCAAATTAATATTATATTTTCGTCAACGATTTCTCCATAAAAGCATTTTCTATTTTCAAAATGGAACAGAAAGGTATATTTATTAAGGTCATGTATTTAGTTAATTCTGCCCGGTTAATGCGTAAAAATTAACTATATTTACCCAATACTATAAAATTACTTAGTAGTTTAGCGGTCGCCTCGCCACTGTCACTACGTCGATTTCAGTGAGTTCGATCCCATACGAGACCATAATTGTGATCCACAAATATCTAGTTGTTCCGAACTTGAGTATTATTTGTAACCGAAATTTTCATTTATTGATAAAAATATGCTTGAGTTGTAGGTTATAATTATGACGATAGAACGTCATAGTAGATAAAGAACTCATATCGCAATCTTACACCATACAAATACATCATTTTGAAACTACGTACTAAAACAGTGATATTACGGATTCACTGCTAAGCGCTCTAATTTAGTTACGTGACAGAGCGCGCATTGTAAATCAAACTGGCGACATTCTCAGAACACAGTGATGAGCTAGGTAGGTGTTGGTAGGGAAATTAGAGACTGGTATGTTCACGCTGCAGCTGAAAGCTAGTGTACTTTTAATATTATTTCCTGGTTTACTTAGTATTGTGTAAGATCTACGCGAATATTATACGTTGAAATTAACCTGCATGTTAAGTTGTATATGTGTGGTATTTCGTTAATATCCTAATTCCTGCGAATGTGAGTTTGTTTATTTGTTACGGCTTTACGCCTTAACTTCTCAACCGAACATCATAAAATTTCGCATACACGTTGTTAAGGGTACAAAATGTACATAATTTGCATCTCGGATAAAGTACTGTGCCTGAAGGATAGAAATGTATTGAAAATGTCTAGATTAATGCGAGCGAAGCCGCTAGCTAAATCTAGTCTTATTATATTTACACTGTATATACCGTCATAAGGCTTATTTCCTGTATCGCGGTATATTTCAAACATTAAAATTACGGGTAGGTATAAAGCAAACCATAACCTGGAACAATTATTTGTGAATCTAACGTTTTTTCTTCTTATGTGGGAGTCAAACCCACAGCACTCGACGTAGTGACTAGTTGTACGGTAAAAGCAATCATAATCCATCCCAATTTTTTTTTTTTTTTTTAAATGTTAATTATGCGCAAGTAGTTATGGTGTATTTAATAACAGGCTAGGTTTACTATTTACGCTTTGCTGTTGCTTTGTCAAAGATTGAAGTCAAAGGTTAAGTAAATGACATATTGGCTGCCTGTACGTTCCATTAATTTTTCCTATTGAATAAAAATAAATAATTGTAACATGTCGAAACATCTTGGGTACAAATCAAAGTTTCTTTGCGAATATCTGTGGTTTGTTAAATCTCTAGTAATAGGTGTTGCTTGCTTTCACACAACGTTTCGGCTTTTTCATACTACTAAGTCATGACTAGCGATAGCTCAGTGGGGAGACTAACAGACTGTAATGCAGAGGGTCTCGGGTTCGAACCCACGTCGCGCACCTCTGACTTTCGGAAGTTATATGACTTTTCGAAATTATGTGCGTATTGATTGACAATTATCGTCTGCTTCGTGCCTCGGAGAGCACGTTAAGCCGTCGGTCCCGACTGCCATGAACATCTATGGCAGTCGTTATTGGGGAAGTCGACACAAAAGATCCCACTGGGTCGAAGTGTCGCCGGTCTGTACTGACTGGCCCCCACACAAGATAAGATAAGATACTACTAAGTCAGTTCACCTGGTGGTCAGCACGTACCCTAGCCTATAGGCGTTTGCAACACCAACAGTATCACGTGCGTTGCTAACCTTCCAAATGATAAGTGGGCGTGTACGCAACGCAAGGATTAAAAATCATATTGCCCACGTCATCTCCTCAATGAGTCGAAATATCTTTCTCACCACTCATCAGGACTCAAGGAATCCAAATGCTTGGCTGCAATCTTCCGTAAGGCGGCAGAACCTCTTCAATCAGGCTGCTCCACTTTTTCCCCAGGCTCTTTATAAAATGTAAATTAAACAATCCACTAGAAACGTACAGGGAACGTCTCAAACAATGCGACTTCTTGTATAATTCATGTTCATATAGTATTAAAACGTCGTCTACATCTGCTAGTTCATATTCATTTGCAGTATGTCCTGCACTTACTTAGCACACTAGTAGAAACATACGGCCTAATGTTGTGAACAGACACGACGTGTGTCTTGATTTTTGACTTATTAATAGATAAGGCTTAGTAGAGCCTTATCTATTAATAAGTCAAAAACCAAGCCAAAATTAAGTCCAAATAAATGTGATACATCTATTTGGGCTTAAAATGTTTTTGATATGTTGTAAGCACTGTAAAAGTGTATCATAGATATATGAATTGTAAACTTTTACTTTACTACCATACTACGTATTTAAAATTTTCGTCTCGTAATAGATATATATATATTTTTGTTTTACTAAAGTGGCAAACAAGCATACGGCCCACCTGATGGTAAATGGTCACCGTAGCCTATCGACGTCTACAATACCAGAGGCATCACTTGCGCGTTGCCGACCTTGTGAAAACCTTTTAACGCCCTTTTGAAGAACTCCATATTGTAGTTTTGTGGGTATACCTGGGGAGGGAGTTCATTTCACAACCTGAGTGTCCGCGGGAGAAAATTCCTTTGGAACCGCTTGGTGCGGCACCAATTAGGTTGTAAGGTGTGAGAATGACATCCCTGCTGATGGCGAGCGGTGCGATGATAAAAAGTAGCTGAGGGCATCATCTCAAACAACTCATCAGAACACAATCCATTATATAACACACAAAGGGAGGCAAAGCCCCGTCTGAGACTTAGTGGCTCAATACCGTCTGTGAGTTTGGGCTCATCGACAATTCTCAATGCTCGTCTCTGTAGCGCGTCAAAAGGATTAAGCTGGTATTTTGGTGCTGCTGCCCAAAGATGACTGCAGTACTCCATGTGAATCCACTTGAATTTCGCTTTCGCTTTATCTAAAAATAATTATTTATACTTAATATTGTTAACGAGCGTATCTCGCCAACAAGCTGTATAGCTTGGCGAGGAAATTTGAATGTGTACTTTTGTATTACAAGTGAATAAAAATCTAAAAAAAAAAAAAAAAAAAAACTTGCGACTTATATAGAAGCAGTCTTTGCCCCGCAATGAAGTACCGCTTAGCTCTATTGAGCACACCAAGCTTTTTGGAAGCCAGCTTGACCTTGCTCTCTAAATGACTGCGGAGCTGTACATCACTTGAGATGTCGAGGCCAAGAATTCTAATACTCTTGGAGATGGTGAGAGGCGTATTCTGGAGTTGAGGAGACACGCCCTTAAAATTTTGCAACACGCCGCGCGTCAGCTGGCAATTATATTTAACAGAATAATGTTACACACTAGGTAAAATATGGTACATCCTGAATATATTTATAATTAATTTTAATAAATAATTTAAATGAATGTTACACACCATTTACATCAAGAGGAAACTGAAATCATATAAAATCTGTTTATAATTAATTTTACAACGAAATGAAATTATTAATTTCACGATCGCTTAATAAGCTAATATTTTCAGTAACCGAGAAATTTGATATGTTAAGTATTGTTTTAACCCATGGGTTCGCTCGTGATTCTATGTCTGTCTGTTACAATTCTTAGGACATAGTAACACATAGTCGGTCTGTAAATATGCAGGGCGTCTTAAGTTTTCTAAGAAAGCTTGCCTATTATTCACTAAACATAAGTGCAAACTTGGACTAATTCGTATTGTATATAATTGCATAGCTACAATTTATGCATATAAAATAACCTTATTACATAGAGTAAGTATAATCAAATTAAATAACTTTGCATTTTTTATATTTTTACGTATACAGAAATAGGCATCAGAGCATATACATTTGATGTATAATCATATGATATAACTATAGGATATTAAGATTAATTCTAGCAGTTGAATTATAAGCAATACAAATATAGTAGGTTATAAACGAGGTAATAGATAATTGGAAAAATTAAACCCAATGCTGCGACAAAATTTCATGAGGCAGGGCCATACATATGCATAATTCTTAGAGCGCTGTACGTTTTACCAAGATCTGCGTGTCTGCTTCGTGACTTTTACCTTATTCATAATTATCAAGCTTTAACTCACGGCTTCGCTACCGGGGTCTTAAAAAGTAGCATATAATTTTTTTCCTAGATAAAATTAGCCTTATTCATTTTTAACTACTCAGCCCTTAAAATATAAGCAAAAAAAAAAGACAATCCGATGCTACGTGAATGTAAGACAAACCGACAAACAAATGTGTTGGTTTGTTATAATAAACCAACACATTTGTTTGTTTGTTGGTTAAGCATGGCTTATTATAAACCGATGCTGGCAGGGACGGTCATATGAAAGGAATGTAGCTATGTATGAAATGGAACTCTCACTGCAATTCGCATATTATATTATGTTGTTTAACAATGCTTTTGTTTTAGGAAACAGCAATAGTTAATAAATGAAATAAACGTATGTATTACACACGACTGGGCGAATCGTCAGTCATCATTTTGAAATAGTGACAGCGCTATCCTTTTCTAAAATTAAAACTAAAACTAGGATAAATAAGATAGATATATTAATTCTACAACAATCCTTACAGTTTCAAAATGATATCGTCGTAATCGTTGACTGCACGATTGGCGTAGTGGTTTAAGTGGTCGCCGCAACCCTACCACTCCGCCGAGTGTTGTAGGTTCGAATCCCACAGGGGACAAAAGAGTTCTGAGTTTGCTAGTACTTTGTGTCCATTGTTTGAATGTTTGAGGGGCCGCGTCACAGGAATTTGGAGTTGTCTTTTTAAAATAATTAAAATAAATACCAGATAACGGTCTGTTTTATGGTAAGCGATTACCGAAACCCATGATAGCTTGAAATACAAGGGGCATCACGCGCGCGCTGACCTAAAGGAAAAGGAATTAAAGGCAACGATAGGTACATAAGCCTTACTCACTGGTTCCTACTGGGTGAAATAAAGTAATAGTGTTTCTACTCTTATACTGGTTTCTATGAGATCATAGTTTTTTTCTCGGGTGAACTGGCTGATTTATACCATGACCAAATAAAAATAATAAATAATAATAAATTTTATTTCCATAATCAATGCTACAAATATTGTGTAAAAGAAACTGTATCACAGGTGACGGGGCCTTACAACAAATTCAGTAAACTAACGCAAGGAACAGACTTAAGATATAATCAAGTATAGTGCTATTTTATAAATATTAACATAGGTAAAAACTTAAATACTAAATTAAATTAAACACATCGCCGAAATAACAAATTTCGTAAATATAGGTAAGATTCTAGGTTATTATCTAATTCATTTATTAAAAAAATATGTACATATTGCTCGTGTTGTAATAATAGTTGTAGGTGTGCATTTTTGTGTATTAGTGACATAAAACCGCGCATCAGCAAATCGCAACACTGGATCATTGTCTGTTATGTAACACTCGTATTGAGTTTATACTCGTAAATAATTATTTAATATAGAGTGCGGATCATTCACTAAGTTAAGCAGAAACAATATGATCTTTAGGCGCCTCCATAATCGATCGAGTTTAAATACCTTTTCTCGGCCATGAGTCTCGCCGGGCAATCAGTGAGGCCTGTAATGTTATTGCTAGGTTTCTTAAAATGCAAGCATGTTGCGCATTTAGGTCCCTCTCGCTTCGCACAGTCCTTAGTAGAATGGCCTTGATCACTACAATGGCCGCAAGTATAACTGCTTTCGCGACATGTCTTCGCCGCGTGCCCATACTGCTGGCACTTGTAGCAACGTGTTACAAGAGTAAAATCCGATGAGCTGATGATCATTAACGATGAGAGCTTTTCGTATGGCTCCAGAAAATTCAAGGACGTAATTACAGGTCTCGGCTTTCTTTTTGCCTGATTTATGGCTTAATTTAATAGACCTAAGAAACGTCTCGAGATTGGTATCCTGAAGTTTGCCGGCAATATTTTGATTATAGAGGCAAGTGTAAGCTTCAGTATCTTGCATGGACGAAGGAAATCCTATAACTACCTCTATAGGCTTACGTTTAAAGAGCTTGTGGCAATCCACAAGCCCTTTAAACGTAAGACATTGTTCATGGTCTGGACCTGCTGTTTAACAGTACTGATAATTATACCGCCGTCTCTTGTCTTTCGTAGTCCCCGGACGTGCAGATTCATTTGTTCAGGACAGACTATCTTCTGGACAATAGATTTTGTGTCCTCACTCGACTTTGATTTGTCGCTGGGATAGATCGCCACTGAACTAAAATTTGACGGCTGTATAAAAGTATTCGTACCAGTCTTCACCACGTCTGCGAAAGAAGGGCCCGTGACAGGTTTTGTAGATTCTTCTACAGTCTGCCTCAAGTCCTGAAGTCACCGTGATAGATCAAGCTGGTCTTCTAGGGTTTTCATAGAGGAATATGCATGTACGGCTTTCATTTCGAGTGATTGGTATTCTACTGCCAGCTGCGAAGTCCCGTGTCCAACTTTACGGCATAAAGTGTTGATCCTTAGTTTTTGCTTAGAGTTCATTTTGCCCTCTGTTATAATAGAACATACTTCATTTAGGTACATTTCAATGGACGTCATCCATGACTGAATTTCAGGCGTTGTTATTATTTCAAGGTCATCTTCTTGACCTGAGGCTTCAGGTCTCGGTGAGGTCACGGGTGCCTTTTTAGCCATAGGAGGTGGCGTGCGAGCGGTCCTGCTACTCCTATTTAAGGGACTGCTCTCCATGTTATTAGTTGCTGTATTTTTATACAGTAAATAATTTCACTAATAAATTGCACATATTTACTGTAGGGAAGCGTAAATATGACACAGTTTGCGTTGTGCCGGCTATCGCTATCACAATTTATAACTTATTAATTATTATTTTACTAAATAATTGGTCAACGCGCCTGTTCTCAATGAAGACTATAGACTACTAAAAGACTATAAACTACTTTCGACACAAGAGATCCCACTGGGTCGAAGTGTCGCCGGTCTACAATGACTGGCCCCCGGATCAAGATAAGATAGGCTTCTAATAAATAATTGCCAACAGATAGCCGTTACAGGCAAAATATAATATTTATATAAAAAATCTATCGCACTAGTTGTCTGTATCGCGGAGAGAACTGTAAAAAGCATTCAACCAACGGAATCAAAAAATCAACCACTTGTTTATCACACAAGTGTTTATCCCGTGTGGAATTCGAGCTCATAATACTCGGCATAGAGGCAGTAGCAAGGCAACCTCATAAACCACTACACCATCCGTGCACTCAAAATCCTTACAAATATTATAAATGCAAATGTGAGTTTGTTTGATCCTCATTTGTTACGCTTTCACTTCCTAACTACGACTCATCACTCGACCCATCATCATGAAATTTCGCAAACATGTTGTCAGTGGTACAGAAAAGCACATAAGATACCTTTCATACAGAAAAAAGTATTGTGCCTGGACGAAGCCGCGAGCAAAATCTTGTATGATTACAAACTGTTTAATTTATCCCCAACTCAAGACAGTGAATTAAACTTGCTACATTATTTGCCAACACAAACTAGAACCATCTTCTTAGAATAAAAGCGTTTGTCAACGAATTTCCGACCGTATCTTGCCGCATTCACCAAGTCACTTGCATTTGCGATTGTCATGAAGCGTTTTGAGCTCGTGAGATATATAGCGGCACGCGGCTACGCTCTGGCTTACATACGCAGCACTTATCTAACTACGTACTGTCGGCAACTTGTTGTAATTTATGCCCCACATTGTATTAAAGCAAAGTAAACTAGATTTTGGGGTAAGACTAAGATTTATATTATAATGGAGCAGATTATTTAAGTTTTTAATATTTTATGATGATAGATATCGATACTTGGTCAGTCAACTTGTGACTATTGTAAGTACAAAGAAATTATTCCTTTGTGAGGCAGACCACAGGCGATTTTTGGAAAAGTAGTACCCAAATGTACATGAATGAGGTGTTAGATTTTTTTACTTTTTTTTTTGGCATTGGCTACAAACTTGCAGACGGATCGCCTCATGGTAAGCGATTATCGCCGCCCATGGACACCCGCAACCCCAAAGGAGTTACAAGTGCGTTGCCAGCTCTTTAAAAAGGAATGAAGGAGGGAAAGGACAAAGGAAAGGATAGAAAAAGGATCGGAGTAACTGGGCCTCCGGCTCTCTCACTCACCAATACGAAACGCAACAGTAGGTACGGGTACTGTTACATCACGCCGGTATTCTGTGAGAGGGTAGTACTACCATGGTCGATCCGGCCCATTCATGCTGAAACCGGCGAGTTAATCGCTTTCGTCGTTGATTGTTATGACTTTTTTGTTATAGAGTTCAATGCGCGAATGCTACCAATGTAAACGCCTATAGATAATACTTGTCTGATTTGACATGGTTTCTCAAGATTGCATATTCAAGTCCTACATAGATTGTTTTTCCATATTTATAATTACAACTATAAGTTGTCACCCAGCCATCGATTCGTTCTGAAAAACAAACATTGATACGATTCGAATCAAGAATCGATTCGTGCTAACTACAGTGGTTCGCATTGATCTTTATATGACTTTCCTTGCAAGCAAAAGGAATTCATAATGAGTATACAGCTTAACTTAATAATTCAGCCATTACAGTGGCAACCTACAGATACCTGATTTATTAAGTACGGACGTAAATCCATCCAGTGTGTCGTACCGATTTAAAAATCGATTGTTTATCTCCTAATATACCATGTTTTGATAAGTCGATTTCGCATCTACACGTCAGTATGGGTCTCGTTAAACGAAAGCCCAGTCGAGGTACTGCTGCTGGCTACCGCACACAATTATTTGATCAATCTAAGTAGTTATCAAACCAGCTGCAAGCTAGCTGACTTTCAGAAGCTTTAGAGCCTTACCCTACTTGGATTTCGCAAAATCATCGTTGCTTCCATTTCCTAGGAGAAATACATCTGGAATTACGTGAGGCAGTATTAATTCCCATAAGCTGAAACTTCGGTACCTTGATGACTAACAATTAGAAGCTCGTAGATTACGTCTCCACATATCAAGGAGTCAGTGATGTCACTAAGGGATTCGGGACACTGTCTAGTGTTGGCCGCATTATGCTAAGTAAGGTCTGTGCATACAGCTAGAACTGCATGTCATGAAGACATCAATCAAGGTCGTATACGTTGTTGTTTTAGACGGTTGTGTTTTATTGTTACTATACTCCACGTAGCTGTGTGTATGAACGGACGTACAAATACGTTATTTGTTTACGATATGGATATACTACTCACGTTTAAGAGTAAACGTACGAGCCCATATATGTAGTATTGAAAGTGCGTACTGACCTGTAACAATATAACATTTTGTATTATTATTTTTATTTTTATTGTTTATTCAAACTAATATATACGTATACATAATCTTACGCCTATATCCCTGAACAAGTAAGCATAGGTGTATAACGAGGTATATGCATTTTGCTAGCTATGCTTTTAAGTGCCACTTAATAGGGAACGAGCCTATGGCAGTTTTTTGATCAAAGTACCAAAAACCGGGCTACCACTGAGAATTTCTTGAAACAAAAACCTAATAACATTTTGATTATAATTAATAACATTTCCCGACCTAGGACTTGAAGAGACCTCATCTAGAGCAATTATTAACTACCGTTGCGCTATCAAGATTTTGTTGTTTTTTGAGGACAAATCGGGCACTGTTTGTATCGGGGTGGACTTGAAAGCTTGATTCAGCTCTGCCCGTCTCATGTATATTAAATATTCGAAACCGAATACATCAGTCATAGCTGGCGAATGCGTGTGCATAACAGTTCTACACAAGCCTTCAAGGTTAGATACATACAAGAAGCACCTAGAAATACAGACTCACGCCTATTTAAGTCAAGCGGGGTAAAAAGAGCAACTACTCATATTATACCAGTTTTGTTTATAAAGGCTGCCCACACTGAAGTTAGTTTGACCGTAATACCAGAATTTTGTAAAAAACACACAATAGAACGTTGCCCTGCTAGAATACAGAAGTAGGATCTGAAATTTCAGGATCGGCTATAATATAATAATAATATCAGCCCTATATTAAAATGTTTTAATGCTACGCACGGGCCTCTTCTTAGTGTGAAAAAAGTTTAGCTATAGTCGACCACGCTGGTTCCATGCGGGTTGGTAGACTTTACATATCTTTGAAAACTTTATTAAAAACTCTCAGATATGCAAGTTTCCTTACGATGTTTACCTTTACTATTAAAGCATGCGATAATTAACTAATTTAATAAGCACATGGCTTGAAAATGTCAGAGATGCTCGCCTTGATATCAAAACTCAAAACCTTTGCGTGGCAGTCTAACGGTCTACCAGTAGACTAACATAAGCACAAATTTATAAACAACTTTTAGTGCCCAGTTATGCAGGGACTATCTAAAATACATTCAAACAGAAAAATAAAGTTAAGAATGACGCTGAGCGGTTCAAGGTCATTATAAGGGAGGAAACCGAGAAATAAAACGATTAATGCCACGTTTAGGTACGTTAAAAGAATTTATAGCATATATCTTAGAAAATTTGTTACCTTGACAATAATGTTATAACTGCCATTTATTCAAAACAGCCAAGATGGCAAGAAAAATGTGATGATAACATGGCTTGCCTCATAATAAGAAGTTATAGTAGGCTATTGATGCCTCGACAGGCAAAAACCCTCTTAAACATCTCTACTGTTACACTAGCACTATGCAAGGAACGAAGAATTAATGGTTAAGCACTTCTAATTCTTTCTAAACCCCTTCTCACACTGAAAAATGGCCCGTGCTCAGCAGTAAGATAGTTTAATACAGGGTCGATATTATTAATATTATAATTCTACTTGATTCTGAAGATGCTGCTGGTTGCAGAAAAATAACACAAAGGATAATATTGTCTTCTGTTTACGCGAATGTTATTCATTGAAATTAACCTACTATATACGGATTTTATCGCGTTGTTTATTAATCACTGTATTACATAATTTTGAAACTATTACACTACTACTACTATTGAATTTTACTAATTTATAAGCTAATGAAATTATTAAAACTATTAAAACTATTTGTATTTAGGTTAACACTTTCCCCGACGTTTCGATTGCTTTTCAGCAGCCATGGTCACGGGGAGACTAAGATGGTAGTTGTCTCAATGTTCCTGAGACTAAGAGTTTAATCTCCCCGTGACCATGGCTGCTGGAAAGCAACCGAAACGTCGGGGAAAGTGTAAACCTAAATATAAATAGATTTAATAGTTCAAATAATTTTATTCGGTTTATACCTATTTATATTTTTCTTTAGTAGTTATGGACCTTGTACCAAGAAAACCTTGTAACTTTTGAACCAGGTGGTTAATCGTGTTGAAACAAAAACAGTAATAATACGCAATGTGTAGAAAATAACGACGGTATACTATTCACATCCAAAAAAATACCGGTGGCATAAAAATAAGGAACATTTTAGACCAAAACTGAGTTTCGTACAATGTTTTTTTAAACAATGTTAAAAACTCAAGAAAACTACCACATTGTCCCTAGTTTTTATTAATTCACGTTACTCTGTATCTAATAAGCTTTAAAAGAACATAAAACCTACACCTGTATCCCAAATAAAGCAGTTTTTATGAAGGGCTACACAAAGACTTTGCCACCACCACGTGCATCTTTTTTTGAAAATTGCATTTGCATTTTTATTTTTTTTATTCTTCCTAGCGATAAAATGATGTCTAGTTTCACTCATTTTCATATGTGCACTTTATGAAAACTCACACTGTATATGATCTTAAAACCTATTACATTTTATAGAACACGTCCAAATTATCCGACCCATATTCCAACTGTCTTTGTCCAAGTCAAAAATCTGTCTTCATAACAGCTATTCAAAGTAGCGTAGCAACAAAATTGGACCTTATTTATATGAAAAAAAAAACACATATTGTATCGATCATAACAGTCATAAAAGGTTAAGTTAATAGTCCGACATTTTCCGGCTGTTTTCCTCTTAACCGAGGAGACAGCCGTCATAATCCGTAATACCCAAAGAACGGGTTGTTTGTCTTCTGTATAAATGTTTTATTGCTGCCAAAATACTTTTGTTACATGCCATGTCAAAAATTCTTTATGATACAATGTATTTTAGTCATTAAGGAAATGGGGACTATGAGGTAATTGTGGGTTTGGAATTTGGCTCGCGTTTCGACAAATTGTTGGTTGGTTTCTGCTTCGATTTTAGCATCAGTTTGAACGAATATTCGGTCATTTAGAAATTTGTTTACCATCGCTGTTACTGTAAATATAACAATAATAATAATAATAATAATATTTTGAGAGCCAAGGTATCTAAACATATTGATACAAATTCAATAATGTCAGCTTCTCAGAATGGATGTAAGAGGGGGGCTCGTGGTACTAAGGAGCTCCTCCTCATTGATATGGCCATTAGCCAACAGGTTCGCCGTAAACAAAGGGATATGGCGGCATGTTGGATAGATTATAAGAAAGCGTATGATTCGGTGCCTCATGCATGGCTTTTGAGGGTGTTAGAGTTGTATAAAGTAAATGCAACTCTGCGCACCTTTTTGAAGTCATGCATGGGGCAATGGAAAACGGTTCTTAGCTATCCAGGATGTCGACAGATCCCTGGGAATGGCGAATTGATAAAAATTGAGCGGGGTATATTTCAGGGCGACAGCCTGAGTCCTCTTTGGTTCTGCCTAGCATTGAATCCTCTTAGTACATTACTAGAGGGTTCAGGGATAGGTTACAGGTTACATAGAGGTGGTGGAGTGATATCCCACTTGTTGTATATGGATGACTTAAAGTTGTTTGCCCACACTAAATTACAGTTGATGGATTTACTTAAAGTAACTGAAACTTTTAGTAAGTCTATCAGTATGGATTTTGGTGTGGACAAATGTGCTGTCATCCATGTAAAGCAAGGCAGGATAGTGGAATCCGAAGGAACACAACTTTCGGATTCCATTAACCTACGATCACTTCTTGTAACCGATACTTACAAGTACTTGGGTATGTCACAGGCGTTAAGTATCAATGAGGCTGACATGAAGCAATCGTTGCAGAAGCGTTTCTTTCGTCGCCTGAAAAAGGTTTTAAAAAGTCTTTTATCAGGTGGCAACAAGGTGCGCGCTTGTAACGGTTGGGTCATGCCGGTGCTCATGTACTCCTTTGGCATACTTAAGTGGACTCAGACTGAACTGGATGCCCTGGATCGGAGGGTCCGTACACTCTTGACGGCATACCGTATGCATCACCCACGTTCGTCTGTGATGAGATTGTATATCCCACGGAAATGCTTTCTGAATGCCAAGGCCCTTCATAACCGCGAGGTATGCAAACTCAGAGAATACTTTCTTCAGGCAGACGTGGGTATGCATCGGGATGTAGTTGCTGTAGACATCGGACTCACCCCGCTCAGTTTAGCTAAAGAGAACTGGCGCAAGCCTGTAGTACTTAGCACTAACGATCGCAGGGATGTATGGCAGAGCAAGGAGCTTCACGGTAGGTTCTACAAGGCTCTATATGGAGCTGATGTAGACCTGTTAGCCTCCGTGAACTGGCTACGTTTCGGTGACCTCTTTGGGGAAACCGAAGGGTTTGTCTGTGCTATTGCGGACGAAGTTATCAAGACGAATAACTACCGGAGATATATCTTGAGGGATGGTACGGTTGACATTTGTCGGGCGTGCCACCTACCTGGTGAGTCCCTCAGGCATATAGTTTCCGGTTGTTCTCGTCTTGCTAACGGCGAGTACTTGCACAGACATAACCAAGTAGCCAGGATTATTCACCAGCAACTTGCTCTAAAATACAAACTTGTAGATGTTGAAGTGCCGTACTACAGCTGTATGTCAGCTGAATCAGTTCTCGAAAATGGTCATGTCACGTTGTACTGGGATCGAACTATCATCACAGACAGGACTGTTGTGGCCAACAAACCTGACATTGTGGTGATAGATCGATCAGAGCGCCGCGCATTGATTATCGATGTCACCATTCCGCATGACGGCAATCTCGCGCAAGCTGAAAAAGATAAGCAAATTAAATATCTCGATTTGGCTCGCGAGGTTGTCGACATGTGGGACGTTGATTCGGCAATCATTGTGCCGATAGTCATATCTGTCAATGGTCTAATAGCCAAGAGCCTCGATCACCATCTAAAGAGGCTCGCGTTGGGTGCTTGGATCAAGGGTTTGATGCAGAAGGCAGTGCTTTTAGATACAGCACGCATTGTGAGGAGGTTCCTATCTCTGGAATCCTAACCACCGGCAGCTTGGACCCTGTTCCCGATGCCGGTGGGGTACCATATATTTTATATTTTTAAATGATATGTATTTTTATAGATATATGTATATTTAAAAATGAAAAATATATTGAAGATATTTAAATAAAGAGAATAATAATAATATTCTACCACATACACACAACACCGTCTAGCCCAAACTAAGCAGAGCTTGTACTATGGTTACTAGACAATGGATAAACATACATATATACTTTTTTTTTTTGTAAATACATACATATTATACATAGAAACACCCAGACCAAGACAAACATCCATGTTCATGCACAAAAATGTTTGACTTGTGCGGGAATCGAACCCACGACCCCAGGCGTGGCAGTCGGTTACAATGAATCAATTAGTTAGTATCCAGGCATGATAAAAAACTATTGGATGTCGGAATCTGCTGGCCCAAGATATAATGTGTTATATGATTCCAGTAAGATAAAAGAGGCACCAAATGGAAGTCCGTAGTCTCTGACCACCAACCCAAGAAACAAGCGTGAGTATCTGTACTCTCATGTTTATTCAGTGCTTCAGTAGAATATATCTGGAAGCAGTTATTAAAATATTGTTTATATGTAATGATACATTTATTGATTGTATTGGCGCTGTCTGTGATACTTATAATGGGCTATGAGGGAAAAATAAATAAAGCCAAGCATTTATGTGAAAAGATTCGCATAAATGTTTACTATAAACGTAAATTTACAATATAAGTGTAAGTACGTTTAATAAAATATGAGAAATGCCGTAATATCCATTTACACGACGCCGTTCCACTATACTTTATTGTGTATGTTAAAAGAAGTACCCGTAGGTCATAGGTTTCTTTAATTTAAGGATAGAGGGGATTCACAAAGAGTCCACTGATTAAAAATTATAATAAAACGTGTCAATACTTGAAGCGTAACACAAAAAAATTTGACAACAGAATATGAGATTTACAACCAGACCTTTTTGGTTATTTTGATCGCTTATTATATGGTTCTATGTAATGATTACATAAACTAAATATTAAAATGGTGTACTATATTATAGAAATTTAGATATTCGTTTAGCCACTCTCACTTCACCGAAAATGCTATGTAGATTAATTAATTCACACATGTCAATGGACCGACACCTATTACGAGAATATTAGAATCATTAAATGTGTGAGAAATGAAACCCTTCTAAGGATTGATTTTTCGCATATGCAACGACTTTTATTACTAAAGCTATTTTTATTAAGGTTTGATTATTTGAACATTCCATGATTATCGATCGAATTTCGCTTTTCTTAAGATTGTTGTCGATAGTTGTGATTATGTTTACACCACTAGTGTTAAAATAATCTTTTAACACTACTAAGAATCTCTGAATTAAAACTTACAAAAATTGTTTATTTAACTTATTATTTGCTAGTTTTTCTCCGCGGCTTCGCTCATAAACAGTCTAAAGATCTAAATAAAAGGTGTCCTTAACAAAGGTTAAGGGTCCCTTTTATTTGAGACAACAGAAAAGTTTGTATTCATAACAACGCGTATGCGAATTATTATGATGATCGGTCGAGTAGTTAAGGCGTGAAAGCGTAACAAACAAACGAACTCATAATCGTAATTTATAATATTAGTTGGGATTTTCGTTTTAATATTTATCTCTATAAATTGAATAATTCGTTTGGAGTTAATCTCTTGCTTGAAACTATAAATAAAACTTAAAAAAAAAATGTTTTTTAAATTTTCTGATATATTTTTCATAGAAAACAGAGGAAGTAGGACTTTTACTCTTCTTAATATTCACAAAGTTATTATATCAAATTCGCTGAAATTATTAGTTCTAATTTAGTACACAAAACTAAAGTTAAGTTAACAAAAAGATGTTCAATCTTTTTGTTAACTGTTGGATCCTATTTTAAGAATATTATTTACTAAATAATATGCTTGTGATTGTTTAAATAATAATGGAATAAAGAGGCTGACATGCTCGTGTAACCTAGTGTTCGACCATATTGGAAATGGCCTTAGCGTCTAATATTAGTATATTACTAAGTATTGGGCAAAGGTTAAGAAATAAAAGCAAATTTTTGTGGCCTAAATTTGTGAGTTGGTTTGGCTGACTGATTTTGGCTAATTTCTTTGGCTAGGTTTCCAGAAGTAGTTTAGAATAAATATACAGACTATTGTGGACGCAGCAAATCCTACGATGTGGAAGAAATAAAAATACCAGTATAGAGGTGATAAATAGACTAAAATTGAGAAAGTTTATAATACTACCCCCCGACTTATCTTGCGACGGTACCCTATTTCTGGATGTAAGGTATTAAATTACTCGAACGATCATTATTAAATTTCGCATAAACGTTGTCAGGGGAACAGAAAACGACATAGAGTGCCTTTCATCCAGAAAAAAGTACTGTTACTAACCCAACCTACATTTACGCGAGCGAAGCCGCGGTCAAAATCTAGTTGTATATAATTTAATTAATTAATGTTATCGATAACCCATTTCACCACAACACTACAATGTGACAAACGAATTACGCTGCAAAAAGGCGCCGGTGGACCCCGTCAAACAGGGTTCATAAAAAAGGTTCCTGAATTTTGCCCATGGCGTGAGGTCACATTAATGACACTTTACGTACCGGGGGACGACAGAACTACTGTTATTTAATGTATTGCCTAAACTATAATATATAGTTAATCTTTGTAACGAGTTTGTTGGTAAACGGATATAAATCCGTATTTCTGTTGTGGTGCAGATGGCACAGTGGCGTTTGTCGTCACTTCGCCAATATTAGTGCGATGCAGGAGTGTAACGTGTAGCTGTTGCTTTACAGATAAGTCAACGGCCTATTATGCTCTTTACTGGTAAGACCCATGACCTCTAATTTCTACCTAAGAAAACATTTATATTTAATTTTAAAAAGAGACAACTCCCGCACTTGATGTAAATCCTGTGTCACGAGTTGACTTAAAAGACATTTAAACAACATACATAAAGAACACCCAGACTCGAATCAACTATCTGTAGTAGTAGTACATAAATTTTTGTCTTGTATGGGGATCGAACCCATAACACTCGGCGCGGAGGCGACCACTTAAACCACCACGCCATCCACATATAAGTTGAATGGTCTACATAAGCCAAGATATTCATCCAAGTTTAAGGACTCTATTAACTTCTTTATTCCCACGCAATGTTTCTACGTACAGGCTCTACTAATGACGCTACCGGGACGTGTAGAGTGCTATAGAGCTCTTAAGCGAATGTTTGTCTAAGACACGGGAATCGGGAAACGGAGGGTATACAGACATCTACCTACTTCGTTACGTTTGCTGCGTACATTCGTTACTTTGCGTAGAGTTTGTGTGTTGGTTGGACATACGTAGACTCGTCTTTATATCCCGAGCCGAGGGTCGAGCAGGATAAAATTAACAATTCATATTTCAATACCATGGTAGGTCCATGTGGTAGCAAGCCTTTAGGGCCGACGAGGCTAAATTATTTGAGTCTACCCCGGATAATTATTAAATACTATATTTTGCCATACTAATTACTCGACCAATCATCATGAAATTTTGCAAACAAGTTGTCAGGGAATCAGAAAAGAATGTAGAGTACCTTTCATCCAAAAAAAGTACTGTTCCCAAACGAGCAAAGCCGTGGGCAGAAGTTAGTATATAAAATTGTAACGTGTCCCGAATTCGCATCCCTCGACAGAGAGAGAGAGGGAGAGAGAATACAGAATTTATATTATATGGAAGGCGAGTTTGTCTGTATCCTACTAAACCAGGCAAACACTTAGCACAGTGGATTAAAACGCAGAATGCGGACGAATCTTCTAGCATACATAATAGGGACATCATTAGTGTAGTGTGTGACAGTACTTAGATAAGTAAAAATATAAGGGTGGGTGAAGATTTTTGTGCCAGTTATATAGACCTAAACCAGTCAGATTGTGACCTTGGCCGGTGTAACCTGGTCGAAACTTCAAGCACATAAAAGATACACTGTAGTTAAACTACTTTATAGTGATTATATCACATTGCTTATTTTAAAACACTATTATTACATCATTTTGAAACTATTAAACTACTACTGCTAAACTTAACTATTATTTAAACTATTTTAATCATTAAACTAATTAGACTTATGTAGATTTACACTTTCTACTACGCTTCGGTTGCTTTTCAGCAGCCATGGTCACGAGGAGATATGTCTCCCTTCAATGTTTAACATTCGCGTTAACGTGAGACAATATTACAGAATAGGTACAAATTTGGAAATATAATTAAAGGCATAGCTTAGGTCTTAGGTCCGCGGAGACATAAAACAATTTAAACAACGGACACCTAGAATACCCAAATACGGGATAAGTATATTTGGATCGAATTTATTTAGTCCTGCGTTTGGATTGATCTTTCAACGTTCGTTCAATCCGTAGTAGCGAAGTGATCACCGAAACCACTGCGCTATTCATGCAATCATACAATTTATAGTTAGTAATCTCTCTCTAGTAAAAGTATCTTCGATAGTCGATCCAACTCGGTTCAACTTCCGCATTAGCAATACATACTGGGTCGCGAAGGACTTTAGAAACATTAAAACAATGAATACAAAGAATATCTAGACTCAGTACCTACAGACAATTTAGATCACACAATTTATGTTGCGTGTAAGGATCGTACCCACAACACCCTGGCAGTGGCAATAGCGAGTGACCACTTTAACCACTACGCGATGTGCAGCCAATTACCTTCGTGCCATAATAGGTAGAAATTATTTTACTGAAGAAACGAAATACCAACATACAACACAAAAACAGCTTGACCTCGTTGGATAGGACCTTGACTTCAATACAATATACAAAATCTATACCAATAATCTTGCATACTCATGGATATTGTCATCATTACTATTTGGTCCATATCACCGCTTTCTGTCAAACAAGCCTTCTCGTAACTCTGCCACTCATTCAATTTATTGTATTCGAAAACACGAGCCATTATTACACCCGGGCAAGTCATAGTTTCATTTATTATAGACAGAATTTTTTTTGGATGAAATATGCCTCACGTTCTTTTATGTACCTTTAACAACGTGTAAGCAAGATTTTATGATAAAGGGTCAAGAAGTTAAACAGTAAAAGTATAACAAACAAACAAACAAACAAACCCACATTCGCATTTATAATATTAAATTAATTATTAGGATATACAGAACCGAACTATGACATATATACTACTTGCAGTATACTGAACAAAAAGGTTATATTTAAATTTAAACTTATATTTATTCGTTTTTTTAACTTTCCAACACCCTGACTCGAAACAACTCTTTTGGATCACACTATCTTCGAATCGAAAACCCTGCGTAGGGTCGAAGCGACCATTAAAATCACTACGCCATTTTTTTCTTTTTTTATTTTTTATTATCAGAAAAATACCTTAAGACTAATTACATTTGAAACTCGCCAAACATATTGTTTAACGGCGAGATACGCTCTTATCATTAGTACTAATCTACATTACAAAACTATTTTAAAATATAAAGTATGTTAACTATAAGAATAAACATAAAAATAAAATTTCTAAGATAAATATCATAAAACAGGTAATTTCACTTATAATATATGAGTAACAATTATTATTTAACTTTTATGTAGGTATTGTAATATTTTTAGAGTACTTGAGACTGTAAAAGGATATCTTTTAATCTTTTTTTAAGGCAGCTATAACTAATTTTTGGAACCTCTCTTAATATAGGCAAATTATTAAAAATTGAAGGTACAATATACTTGTTTGTTCGTTGGCCGTAATAATTTGTTACTTTTGGTTTCACAAGTTTGTGTTCCCTTACTCTTCTAGTATTATATTTATTTTCAACAAAATGTTTGTGTATATGGCCGAGATCGTGCAAAACTGGGCGGGATATAATTCCTACAGGATACTCAATAAAAAACCTGTTAGGATATATCTGAACTATTTATTTAAGTTAACGACAGAACTATATATCGCTACTCAGAATTGGTCTAAACAAAACAAATAAAACATGTCGAGGTGGTTCAACCTCGGAGAATCTTAACATCGACTTTTAATTATTGACGTCACACGCACAGCGTCATCTAGTGACACCAATCGGAATTACGTTGACACTATGAACTTAAAGTTACTTGAACATACCGCCCACCAAGGACATTATCGAAGAATATGTCCTTAAATAAAACTAAATGACTGATACAACATGCAGATAATGTCATTGATGAGGGTTGAACATTACAAAAAAACTTATGCAATAAACTGAACAGAGTTGTTCTTATATCTAAGGAGTTTAATAAACAATTGCTACTAATTTCCCTTCAATGAACTTATAACAGTACAATAACAATAACAATTGTATAATAAAGAATACAAAAAAATAAAAAGATTTTCAAACTGTAAATAAGGCTAAAAACATTAAAACTTATGAACTAAATAACAATAAAATTGTATAAATTGATCTATTTATTAACTGGTAAAATACAAAGTTTTGATGTAGGTCTCTTCAAAAGAGATCCCTTGGCCTTTAATGTAACTACGCGGGTAACACCGTCAGAACCTGGATGTTTTCCAACTACTCGACCAAGCAACCAACGAGCAGGAGGTAAATCGATCTCTTTGACTAGAACCACATCACCGATCTCCGGTTCAGGATTTTGAAATGACCATTTATATCTATGAACTAGCGCTGTTAAATATTCATTAGACCAACGTCGCCAAAAATTCTGTAGCATTTTCTGAATGAGTTGCCACCGATTTAGAGGACTGATGTATGAACTTTCATAGTTTGGTTCGGGGACAGTCACCAGTGGTTCACCGATCAAAAAATGGCCCGGTGTTAATGGCATCGGTTCATCCAGACTTTCACCCTTGATGACGGTTATTGGCCTAGAGTTGAGACAAGCTTCAACTTGACTCAGTAAAGTACTCATTTCTTCAAAGGTAAGAGTCGAATCACCTATCACCCTTTTCAGGTGAAACTTAGTGGACTTCACAGCCGCCTCCCATAACCCACCAAAATTTGGGGCATGAGGCGGTATGAAGTGCCATACTGTGCCCTTACTTTCAAGATGTTCCGCAATATTCTCTTGAATAGCGGCTAGGTCTTTGAGTTCTCTAGCAGCTCCAACAAAGTTGGTACCGTTGTCGCTCCATAATTGAGCGCAATGTCCTCGCCTGGCTATAAAACGCCTAAAAGCTGCTAGAAAACCCTGTGAACTTAAGTCACTTACGACTTCTAAGTGTATGGCACGAGTGGCCATACAAACGAAAACACAAATGTAGCCCTTATACGACTTGTGTCCTCGACCTTTAGTGGCCCTGAGATTGATTGGTCCAGCGTAATCCAGCCCACTGTGAAGAAACGCTCTTGTTGGAGTACATCGCGCTGAAGGCAGTGAGCCCATTAATTGTGTATTAACCTTAGCGTTATGTTTAACACACGTCACACATTTACGCACGTGTTGCTTAACGAGACTCCTCACTCCAAGAATCCAATATGCAGATCTTAAGTAGTTGGTCATGAGCTGCGGACCGCCATGCAATGTTCTGTCGTGAGCATCTGCCACAATCAACTTTGTTAAATGTGTATTATGCGGCAGAATTATAGGATGCTTTGATTGTTCTGAAAGAGGAGCTTCCTGCAGTCTACCACCAATACGAAGTATATTATCGCTATCTATGAAAGGACATAATGATCTAATTTTACTACCCTTGAACTTAATTTGCTTTTTATTTTTAACCTGTATATATTCCCTTTCAAATTCTTTCTTCTGACAATGTCTTATGCAACACTTTAAAGCCTCTTCTAGTTCTATCCTTTGTAAATAGTTTGGTCTTTCCTTCTTATTCTTATAATTCTTATTAATCTTCTACAGTAGGCTATAACTCTAAGCAATCGCCATAGAGTGCTGTAATTTTTCCAGGGTGACTCATCTTCAGCTACAGCGACGTAAGACTTCACAGACTCCTCCAATATTATCTTGTCGTCTACCAGTCGGCTATAGCTTATATCAGTGTCGTATAAAAAGGATGGGCCTCTATACCAAAGTTTACTTTCCGAGAGCAAGCTCGGCTGAACTCCCCTTGATGCGCAATCCGCAGGGTTGTCTTTAGAAGATACGTGCGCCCATTGATCTGAATCAAGTGTGGTTAAAATCTCCGATACTCGGTTTGCCACGAAGGTTTTCCACCTACTGGGATGACTGTTCAGCCAACACAGCACCACCGTTGAATCTGTCCATGCATGCACGCTGCGTTTTGGAATATTCATTGCCTTCGCCACATCTGCTAGTAATCGAGCTAATAACAGTGCACCACAAAGCTCGAGGCGAGGAATGCTTATCTGTTTAATCGGCGCAACCTTTGTCTTGGCAACCAATAGAGATACACACACATCTTTATTACTATTGACCGTTCGAGTATATATCACCGCTGCATATGCTGACTTGGAGGCATCACTGAAACCGTGCAATTCAACAGAACTATAATTGCCTACTATTCCTAACCATCTAGGAACACGAACTTTAGACAGCTGCGACAATTCTGCGCGGTAAGTCTGCCATTCTATACTTAAGAGATCTGATACATCATCGTCCCAATTCACACCTGCTAACCAAAGCTTTTGGATAATAATCATCGCCAATACTATACTGGGCGCTAACCAGCCTAATGGGTCGAACAAGCGCGCTATGTCTGATATAATATTGCGCTTTGATACCTTATCAGATATGGGATGCAGTTTCACTGTGTACCTGAACTCGTCTGTATACCGACACCAGGTAAGTCCTAATATTTTTGTGGTCTCAAATATTTCTATTTCTTCTTTCGAACCCTTGTCCGTTTCACCCTTATTCCTGCCCTCATAGCATTCCATTTACTTTAAAATTTCTTCATTGTTACTGTTCCATTTTTGTAATTGGAATCCAGCCTTTCCTAGTAAGTCTCTCATTTCTCTACACAAGATCTTTCCTTCCTGTACTGTTGAACAACCCGACATTAGATCGTCCATATAAAAACTAGTTGAAACCCTTTCAGATGCTGTTAGAAACTGCTCTCCTTCATCCACTGCAATTTGATGCAATGCCTTTACAGCCAAGTAAGGAGCCGAAGCTGTCCCAAAGGTTATGGTTGTTAAAGAGTAATCTCGTATATCCTCATCAGGATTGTTTCGCCACACAATTCTCTGAAATGAGATATCCTCATCTGCCACTCTGACCTGACGATACATTTTAACAATGTCGGCTACTATGGCTATTTTATGCATTCTCCAACGAAGAACTAGGTGTCGTAGATCTGACTGCAACGTCGGACCTATCATAAGAGTGTCGTTGAGTGAGATGCCGTTCGCATTCTTACAGGAAGCGTCAAATACCACCCGCACCTTTGTTGTTGACTTGTCATCTCTTATAACTGCGTGATGTGGTAAGTACACAGCCCTTTGTATATAAATATCATTCTTTTCTACTTCTTTCATGTGATTTAATTGTAAATAGTCTTTAATAACTTGAGTGTATTTTTCTTTCAGATCTTTATCCTTACTAAATCTTCTTTCTAACAATTTAAATCTCTTCGAGGCAATTTCTCTACTATTACCACCTATACACGCGGGATTTTGTTCCTTGAATGGCAATCTGACGATATAGCGACCATCCGCTGACCTGTTAGTTGTAGCTGCAAACAATTCTTCGCACTTCTGTTCTTCGTCTGTCCACATTTTTTTAGAATATGGTGATTGTTCTTCGATTTCCCAGAACTTTTTTAGAAAATCATTATCTCCAATTTGTACATGCATTGCCGTGATCTTATTAGTGCAGTTGACCTCGTTTTTTGGATATGCCGTACCCGAAAGGATCCAACCTAAACTGGTACATTGAGCTACAAAAGACCCAGTTGGAGCCTTTCTTACACCCTCTCTTAATACCTCACTATAGACATCAGCGCCCAACAGAACATCGATCTTGTTAGGCTTATTGAAATGCGGATCTGCTAGTATCAGATGCTCTAATTCCGGCCAACTGATAGGTTCTAATTGTCGCTCTGAGAGATAAGACGTTATACCCTTTAACACATAAGCCTTAACTTGTAACTCGTACCCAGACTCTGTTAAAGATTGAAGCACTAATGTTACCATGTAGTTAGCAACAGACGTTTTTTCATTACCAAGCCCGGATACGATGCCCCTTATTGGACTCTTCTTTAACCTTAAGTATTGGACTGCCGCTTCTGTTATAAAAGAAGCCTGGGAGCCTTGATCCAGCAAGGCCCGAACTACTTGAAAATCGTGCGCCGCAGTCTGAGCTTTTACTAGCGCCGTGGCTAATAACACCTGACGGGGGTGAGCGATTTTCGTTGAAAGACAAGATACCACTGGCACACTTGCATCTGATGATTTATCATTAGAAGAGGTGCTCTGCGTATCCTTCTGACCTTTAGGCTCATAACTTGTGCTCTCCAGATGCAGAAGAGTATGATGTTTCTTTTTACATACGCGACATGTTGTACCCTTTTTGCATTGTCCTACCATATGGTTACCACCGAGACAATTAAAACAGACTTTGTTCCTTAACACAAATTGCCTTCTTTGATCTACATCTAATTTCATGAACTTACTGCAGAAGCACAATTTGTGTTTTTCTGCACAGTACTCACAACGCAAGTTGGAAGTTGAGTCTGCTTTAGTTGCTAGCATAACCCGATGCTTTGTCGAATTGGTACTATGTGACTGTCCTGGTACTTTTTGAGGTTCTATGAATTCAAGTGCTCTAAAATGACTTTCCATAAATACCTTGAACTGTTCTAGGGTGGGGAGTTCGGTAGAACTATTGGAGGCCACATGTAACTCCCACTGCTTGCGAGTTTCCTGATCTAGCTTGGAAGCGACAATATAAATGACAATGATGTCCCAAGTAGTCACATTAATTCCTAAATTGGTTAATGCATTCATACAATCTGTTGTGGTGTCTAATAAATGTTTTAAAGTTACTGATGACTCTACACCAATACGTTTTTGGCCGAATAGACGTTGTAAAATACTATTAGCTAAATGACGCTTATTATTATACCTAAGTTCTAACTGAGCCCAGCACACATCATAGTTGGACGCAGTTATGGGTATTTGACGAAGTAATTGTTCAGCTTCGTCTGTCAAAGACCCTTTTAAATAATGCAACTTCTGGACTTTATCTATATTTTTATTATTATGCACAAGTGAAGTAAAAAGATCTCTAAAGCTTATCCACTCCGCATATTTCCCTGAAAAGGTGGGAAGATTGATCTTTGGTAATCTAATATTATCTGATTTACTACCACTAGAAGATGCCTGCTCGCGGGTATCTTGCCCTGCAATACTTATCTTAGCGTCCTTAAGTTCTGATTTGTAAATAATATATGTTTCTTCAGTTTTTTCATAAATATCAGCTGTAAAATATGAACTTTTCATTTCCTCTATTGTAGCTTTTTCAACAATTTCTCTATGTATGTTAATAAACTTTATCCATTGTTCTTCTAACGCCTCTAATCTTGTTTCAATATAACCCTGAGTACATCTATCTTTTGGCGATTTCTTAAAATTAATTCTACCTTTTTCAATTCTACTTTTTGTGTCAATTTGTAATTTTAATAATGACTCCATTTTATAACTTCTGTATATGAATATAAACTACAATAGATAAATTTATTTGATTAAGCAAAACAGCTGTTAAATACCATTAATAAAAAAACTCTAAACACATAACTTAAAATTAATTATTAAGCAATCAAGCGTAACAAATATAACTAAGTTGTAATTATCTACAATATGTTTTAAGTCTACGATTAGTGACCACAAAATATTCTAAGTGTTTGGAACAAATGTGATACTTAGAAAAATCGGGCATAGGTTCCCCGTAGTTCAACTTTTCTTAAAACTATTCTAAGTCTAAACTACAAAATTTTACTCTAAGTTCAAAATACTACAAATATTATTCTAAGTCTAAATTACAATATTGAAAATTTTCTAAGTGTTTTGAACAAATAAAATATTTGTTAAAATCGGGCATAGGTTCCCCGTATGTACACTTTTTCTTAAGATTATTCTATGTCTATTACTAATCTACAAATTTACTCTAAAACGAAATACACAAAGCAATGCTGAATTTTTTAAGTCCGAAAAGCACTTTTAATTTATTGTTCTAAGTTTTAATAAAACTGCTACGATTTCTTCAGAGTAAATAGCGTAAAATTACTCACAGTTGTCCGTTGCACTCACACTCGTTCGCTCTAAGTCCCAAAATCCGCTTGCGCTTATGTATGAGTCCGGATCCAGTTGTCCTCTCGCTACCGCTCGTGACCTCTTGACTTGACGTGGTTGTCATCCAACGCTCCAAATTCCACTCAATTATGGAAATCCGCTTCCGCCCACCGTCGCACCACAGCCTGATCTTGATTCCTGGTGCTTCACCAGCACCTCAGCACCATCAGTAACAAACCGCTACTGTGTCGGCGCCTACTTTCACAGCGACTAATCAATCAGATTAGTCCCCTGTCCGGCTCGAAGGACCATGTATATGGCCGAGATCGTGCAAAACTGGGCGGGATATAATTCCTACAGGATACTCAATAAAAAACCTGTTAGGATATATCTGAACTATTTATTTAAGTTAACGACAGAACTATATATCGCTACTCAGAATTGGTCTAAACAAAACAAATAAAACATGTCGAGGTGGTTCAACCTCGGAGAATCTTAACATCGACTTTTAATTATTGACGTCACACGCACAGCGTCATCTAGTGACACCAATCGGAATTACGTTGACACTATGAACTTAAAGTTACTTGAACAGTTTGTACTGATCACTATAGTAATATTCTAGGCTTATTAAGTATTCAACATTTTTTTGCAGTTTTGTGCAAATTTGTGCAGTCTATTAATATTGTGCAGGTAATATTGACACAATAATATCTAATTATTTATTTGTTGTAGAATTAATTGCATTAATGAGACTTTATAAACACGAGCATAAAAAGTACACCTATATTCAAACAGCATTTTGTAGATAAATTTTTCACGTTATGCGGCGATCGAATGCGCAATTACATTTGCTACGAGGTGACCGCTCGAACTACTGTGCACTCTAGGATCAATAAAATAATAGTATTATGAGTTTTGAGCCATAATTGAACTGTAACTTACACACAATCTGTACTGGATCATAGTCGTAAATCTGAATAACATAATTTTAACACCCAATAACATGAAAATTTCATGCGCGCCACGGTCATTTTATTTAAGACCCTGCTCTTATTGATCACAGCTCAAAAATAGGTAAAAAGCAAATAAAATGTTCATGAAACATAAACTTAAAACTCTTATTTCGTTTTACGATAGTTGTATAATCTTCGTGTCTTCCTGTTTCTCCGTGGTAAAATTATTTATATTCTTTGCGTGTTCGTACGCAGTATAGTTCCGTACGATTACACTAAAATAAAATCATTGCGATTCGAGACGTATTTTATTGTGGTTTCTGCGTTTGGACTAGGTCTATCTACGAGCCCATAAGGTATTTTATTCTAAATACCGCATTATATTAGACATGTGGGTAGCCGGTTTAATCCCCATGGAACAAAAGGGACGTAAATGGATAAAAATCGATGGCCGAAGAAAATTTACTTTTTGAATTTGGATTTTCCATGGACGTTTAGAATGTGGACCAATGACCTCCTTGACATGTTTTCCCTAAGAGATAGCAAAATGTGGTTATTCGTTAAGTTTTTGTAGTAACTTCTATGAGCTATAGTACGGGCTTGCCTTTAGGCTAAGCGGAAATTCTATTGCCAGTAAGGGAAGTGTGCAAAGAGTCATGCCTTGTCATGTCATGCTATATGATATGTCCGCAAAGGAGTAGGCAGAGGTGTACAATAATAATAATAATTCTTTACTGACACAAAATAAACTACAATAATTTAAATAAGAAGACGGTATCACGGCTATATTTCGCCAGCTGTTTTGGTTTGTCAGCTGTAATGCACAAACTCTGATTCCAGACTCCGTGCTGCTATTGAAGTTTCCAATAGTTAAACCCAACAATATTTTGTTCGGCCCATAAATAGCACTCGGGATCTCAAGATCGTACGTAAACATTCACCAACGAGGCTGTCAAATGGATCTAATAAATCTTATACAAAAAGAAAACGTCCTAAGTTACTTCTTGTTATTGCTTATAGAGTAATAGCTTTCGTAACAGAAAGGAAGAGCGTTACTTTTTCTTATATTCGTGTTATTACGATTATAACCACATTTCGTCGATACTTTTGCCGTCTAGCGGACACTATTTCAGACTCCGTGCTGCTTCGATGAATTATTTTTAACAAATTCCAATGACATTTTGCCGTATTGACAAACGCTTCGGCATCGAGGCAGTAAATAATAAAATACATTTTTATTTTGTGGTCGGGACAATACACAAACATTTTCGAAAAAAGCCTTTGCAAAATAATGATTGAAATTCACAATAGCATTTGTTTGATCATATTATGTAACATCAGCTTTGTGCTCGATATTATTTAAAAAGAGTCCTGAGCCGATTTACTGTTATAAAAGAATGACATAAGTATAACATTTAGAGTAATTTTTTTAATGCTGTGGTTGCAGAAATTCTTAATTGCTAGCTGCATTCAAATTATAATACTGCTGGATTCTATTAGAAAAGAGGTATGTACCTACCTATATATTTGTATTGCTAATATGAAGAAGAGTAATATATTCTAACTTAGCTTAAGCAGGAATGTATTGTATTAATGTCAATAGTGCGTTAGGTAGGAATCAAATCCATGACATTTCAATTATAAGTTACTAGATATCCCTCGAGTGGAGGAATTTTTCCCCACTTCTTTATAACCCTGGCAACGTGTATGCGAAATTCCAAGATGTTCAATTGCGTAATTAAAGACGTGAAAGCGTAATAAACAAACACGTTTGCATTTATAATATAAGTTAGGATGCCTTACCCATTGATAAGCTTAGGTTCAAATCCTGTGCAAATGGCATGTGTATGTTTTTAATTGTAGACTTGTATGATATCATTTTAAGAAACTTTTGATCGGTCAATATTAAGTATCAAATCACGCTTTTAGCATACCAACTATTCCATACCTATAAACTGCTTAATAAACTAACCGATATTAAAATTAACAGCTACTTTAAACTTCCATATTATACGAAAACTTATGACATATGTTTCTATTAAAGAGTATATTTACGACGAGGAGACCTTTTTATATCATCACATTTTATACGACCAATTTTTTGTACCCCTGTGTACAGGCAAGCGTATTGCGAATAAGCAAACCGGGCCATAAAACTACACGAGCCGTGCCTATGCGATACGCACTTACGATCTTTGCGCACTTATCAGAATAAGAACGTATACTTACATCACGTTAAAACGGGTACACACTAATGTAACTAGTTTTTATTATTGCTGAGAGCAGGATTTCCGGGAAGAATGAAAAGATATTGGAAGATTTCTGACAAATACTTTTCATTGAAATTAAACTACTTTATATGGGTTATCATGTTGTTTATTTTAAAACATAAAATTCGCGTAAACGTAAGACAATATTACGTGAATAACTTCAGCTTACGTATCAGAGAATATCAAGATTTGAGCAAGTAGTAGATGGCGACAGGACCACAGCTCATTCCTAAAGCATAGCAACATAACTAAAACTAATTGTGTATATAGAACTTCTTTGAAGGCTTATTAACTGGAAATAAGGGGACAGCCCTTATTTCCAGAAGTAAACGGACCGGTTGTAATTAAATAAATAATTGATCTTGAGAGTAAAGAAAGAAAATACTTAATTACCTGCCATTTTTGGATATTCTGATCTCAAATGGAAATATAAAAACTATATTCTAGGTTCGACAAATGCGCTATCGATAGTTACGTGTGATAATTTCAAATGTTCGCGTATCATTTATCCACACTCCGATATATTAATAATTTAATTTTCCAAACGATATATCCGCTATACAATTATTTAACAGCAGATTAACATATCAAGCAACTTAAATTTATTACAGTTGAGTCTCTGGCAACAAAGTTTTTGTCTTTAAAACAATGTCGAACTCAGTATGCTTTGAGCAAAAGCTGTTGCTTTTGTTGTGAAACGTGCTATGTCTTGGCTATAACAAAGTTGTTTGCTGGTTAAATTAATGCTTTTTGTATGGCTGCGCAATATTAATAGTACGAAGCGATATGAAAATATGACAAAATACTGCTGTAAAAACGCTAATTCTGTATTGGATTGCTTGAATATCTTTGCTGTCGTTGGATTTGATATTTTAACTTAATTGCTAATGTCTATTTTCATTTGGAATGGCAATATTTAGTTTATTTTTGTCACTGAAAACTATTCAGTGTATATAACATACAAAGTTATGCTGTCAAAAAATTACTATCCGCCAAAATTGACAATGTAAAGAGCCTCACAATAAATGAGCCATTGTATTAGATTAAACACTTTTGGTCTGTTTCGAAGCATTACAAGAACAGTTTATCACCCACACTAGGATTAAGGCCTGTATCACGGGGTAATTAAAAATATTCAAACAACGAACACAAAGAACAAACAGACCCGAACAACTATTTAAGGATCACCCAAACACTTGGCGCAGCGGTACAAGCGAGGCGACTACTTAAACTACGCCATGCAGTTGAGTTAGAAAACAATATGACATTGGTCTGTCCCCGCCTTTATGTACAGTTGTATCTCACATAAGGGCGGTACACATTGATTTTATGTTCTGATTTGAGGTAAAATCGTTTACAAGTACTGATACGGGAACTATTTTATTGACGTCGCTTGATTTTTATGGGGCAAGTTGTATTGCGCCCTTAGAGGAAGATGTTGAGATGATAAGATACGGTATCCAAGATTGCTTTTGTAGGCATTTGAATTCACGCTTCCGGGTAAAAATGAAAATTAAAAAGAAAAGCAAACGGATTTTCTATTATGGGAGTACGTGATTCCATTTCAGCCAGCTAGTTGGCAGTGTGGCTGTGCTTCTGGCAGCCAATTATTAGTGTTGATGTAGTTTGACCTTCGGTGGATAGACCAAAATTTGTTTATTTTGTAAAATGGTTAATAGATTAACGTCGCTCGTGCGTAGCTCCTGATCTCTCTTTGACATCGTCCAGCTAAAACTGTTCTCAGTGACACATTTTTTTTTTCTAGCAAACCCTCTTTGTATTATATATATATGTATAAAGTTACAGGAAAACGCTTGAGCGTTATTGTGTGAAATGAAATAGTACAATATATTTAAATTGTGTTAATAAAGTGTTTTTGTTAGAGTACATTTCAGTTTTGGAATAACTAACGACTTTTATTATGAATAGTACGGGAGAAACAGGTTTTATGGAACTACGGTTGAAAATATCTTACAATCCACCTGGTAAACGGAATCAGAGCTGCTCTGAAGAATTCTAAAAAAAAAAACGATCCGAGTATTGGACCCGTGACCTCACCACAAGTTTATGTCGCGGACCAACGAGACAGCATCAAGTAACAAACCTTTGTTTAAATTAAGCCCAGTTATACTACAGTGGCTATGTGTGAGTTGACTTCACAAACTACTTGTTAACACAATATGAAATTGTTTGCAAATCCGTTTGAAACTTCATTTAATACGCACATAACTTTGAAAAGTACTTTGAAAAGAAACTTTCCTTTTGGACGCACCGGGGATTCAAAGTCAAGTACAGTTCAATGGCCGCCTTAACATTTATTACTCGTTGTCGTATAAGTAAATGTAATAAATACATAGCCTGATGCCCTATATGCCCGAAGAGGTAGACAGAGATATAATAAACGCTAGCTTTTGCTCGCGGCTTCACCCGCGTAAAAGTAGTAACCCAACAGTTCTTTTTTGTAATTAAATATAGCCTATGTTACTCGGTAATAAGTAGCTTTCTAAGTATAAAAGAATTTTTAAAATCAGTTGGGTATTTTTGAGGTAAATCCTTACAAATAAACATACAAAAAATCAAATCTGTCCTCTTTATAATATTAGTATAGACTACATTTCGCCAGGTATGTTCTAGGTCCCATGTAAAAGAAAGCGAGCGTATTGCCGTTTACCGGGTACAGTGCCAGACTTCATGTTGCTACTAAGAATTTATTGATAAAAAAACGAATTACAACTTTGTTTGATCTACAATTATACTAACCTATCCTGCTTATATTATAAATGTGAAAGTTTAAAACGATGCTTGGACGTTTGGTACACGTAAATCGCTAAACAGATTCAAATGAAAGTTGACAGTAAGGTAGACCATATCCTTGATTAACCCATAGAATACTTGATGTCCAAATAGGCGTTCCCGTGGGCCAAACGCGGGCTAAGTCGCGGGCAGAAGCTAGTAGTATTCATTATAAATGCGAAACGATCGGTGTCGCCTATTTGTGTTTGTTACGTTTATACGGTTACCGCTGACCCAAATTTAATGAAAACAGGTACATATGTACTTAATATATATACATACATATGTATATATTTAATTTTGTTGTCTGACATATTTATCATCATTGTTATTATCCTTATTATTCATAATCATATTGTCAGTTTTACGATTTACGTTATTACAATTATAATACAAAACAATTCTGCATGCTATACAGATGATTATGGTAATACCTATTGAATAAATTTATTGTTAACATCACGTGTACACATATTCATAAAATAAATAATTTGAATTTGCATGTTTATGTGGGATTTACAAAAGGTATTAGAAACGGCACCAATTGGCAACAGACAGGCAACACTCCAATATAATCGATATTACGTATATGTTAAAATTCTTTTAGGTATCCACAAACGTCACCCTGCTCAGTCAATACGCTTAGAATCTCACGGTGATCTCTGTTATCCCATTCACGGCTATAAAGCCTCACGGCTTTATGCTGTTTGCGTAAGGTTCACACGTTACGCAAACATTCATCCCGCAAGCACAGCCTCTGCCAAAACTAGTGCAAAATCATTAATCTAGCACCCAAAGTGTTAAAGGCAAAAAGTATATAAAGGTACTCAATTTCGCGCCAATTTAAACTTCTGCCCGCCATCTTGATGACGTCAGAGGTCTAAGTTAATCCGATTTGAAGACACGGCGCGAATATTCGTGAAACTTGCCCTCTTTGATCTTTGAATTAGGTTGTGCGGTCCAATGCGTGGCTCTTCAAAAACCCTGCTAATGCTGAACAAATACGTCCTTTTGATTTGAGGGTTTATTATGTTTTAACTGTGACCCTTACAAGTTTATCATTTTATGCCCTTGATGATGTCATCAAGAGACAGTGACGTCGTTAAGGACATGAAAATGTGAAGTATTTTTTACAATACGTATTATAGTTAGTTATGACCGGTTGCAACAACAAGAGCTATTCAGCAAGTGTTACTTCACGGATGGCGTAGTGAGTAAAGTAGTCGCTTCGCTATTGACACTGCGATGGTTTCGATTGCCACACGGGACAATAAATTGTGTTATCCTTGAATCCATGAAATGATCTATGAATCGAATCGGAGAGGATTTGTTTTATTTATACTATTCATAGATTTTGTCCATGGCTTCGCTTGCGAAATGTAGACTAGGTTGGCACACTGTGGGGTTTTGGTTTATAGGCTTGTAGTACGGGAGAGCCGGACATAACTCTCTCGCCTTCCCTTATGAAGACGCGGTATGCATCAGGAGCGTCATCCAACGAAATAAAAAGGTTAGTTACTGTACTTTTCCTGCATAAAAGGTACCATATGTCCTTTTCTGCACTCTAACAACGTGTACCTATGCGACATTTCATGATGATCGGTCGAGTAGTAAAGGCGTGAAACCGTAACAAATAAATTCACATTCGCATCTATACTAATATTATAAAGCTAAAGAGTTTGTTTGTTTGTTTGGTTGAACGCGCTAATCTCAGGAACTACTGAACCGAATTGAAAAATTATTTTAGTATTGGATAGCTCATTTATCGAGGAAGGCTAGGCTATATAACATCACGCTACGACCCACGGGGGCGGCGCAGTAATCATAAACGCGGGTGAAACCGCGGGCACATCTAGTATATAATATGAAGTAAGAATTAACTATAAATACAACGTGTACTTTAAAGATATAAATGAAAATCTTACTTAAATCTACTAATTGAGGACTCCTTAAGCAAAACTGTCCGTTTGTTTTAGCTATATACAAAAACTCTGCTAATGGCCAGAGAGGTATTGGTGTAATACCTTCTTAAGAGTTTTCAAAATCATATAATTATGTCAGGAGTTCACTGAAACTTCTGCAACTCCGTAGGGCATCGCCTCATTGGCATGTTTCTACAGAATATACCACGGGGAGTACTCTGAAGAGTTATTCCACCTTATCCCGCCCTCCCCTTTCCTATCCAAAACCATCCTTACACGGTAGAGTCGATTAGAGCACACACCAATAAGTTTGCTCATACCTTTGCCGAACGATCAAGGCATAGAATTCTCTGCCACGGCACGTGACATACCTTCAATCCTGGGTCCTTTAAGCGGGGCATGAAAAAGCACATTTTCAGGCCCTCAACGTAGGAACCTCAACATCGCCTCAGTTGATATGAGGATGTTGTGGAGGCCACTGCTCTTGGACCACATTATGGCTTACAATCAGGTGCAGTACGGTCATATTGACAAGCAAAATAAAAAAAACATATAACTTCGCTGTTTTGGTAAGCGGTAAAGTGGTGTTCTGCTTATCCTTGGGGATAAAGGCGTGTGGCTATGCATGTATGTATTTTAATACAATTATCTGATTATAAAGATTTCCAGAAATGGTAGCCAGGTCACCTGACTTAGATAGACAATAAACACAGTATGGTATAATTATGACATACGGGTTACTGACATACGGTTTACCGACGTACGGTTTACAGGCATACGGCTTACCAATGCTTCACAAAATAATTGCTGCCACCCTTCGTTATTGCTTCTTAATTACGTGTTTACTGATGAATGATGTCGCATCAGTTCAGCGCACCAGCTTACACGTCACATGATTTATTTAATC
Source organism: Catocala nupta (assembly GCA_963675205.1). NCBI lineage: Eukaryota > Metazoa > Arthropoda > Insecta > Lepidoptera > Erebidae > Catocala > Catocala nupta. The sequence goes on from OY776099.1 coordinate 11,279,732, forward strand.
AAATATTGTAAAAAAGATTCACATTAACGCACCCTAGTCAGTGCCTTGCAGTTTATAATTATTTTTATTTATTAAAAACGGGTTTAAATATTAGACCAACGTATGTAAGCCTGGAATTAGTCTCGTTAAATATGTATGAATTCGCTGCAGCACTGTAAAATGTTTATATATTTTATATTTTAAAGGATTAAATCATATTACATCAAGCTTGTATATCACGAAACGGCCTAACCGTTTAGAAATATCTATATATAATATTAATAATATCAGCTCTTTATTAAACTGTCTCACTGCTGGGCATGGACCTCTTCTCAGTGTGGAAGGGTTAAACCCATAGTCCACCATGTTGAATGTGCAACCCGCACATTCAACATGACTCATGTCAGACTTTACAATTATCATCGAGAACATTATGGAGAACTTTTAGATGTGCAGGTTGCCTAACGTTTTACTTCACTGTTAGCGATAATTAACTATGTTAAGTTAGAGATGCGCGCCTTGGAAACGAACTCTAGATTTCTGCGTAGCAATCGAAATGGCTATAGCTGCTTTAGTTAAATTTTTATATTAATAACATTAATTAATTTTAAGTCGGGGTGTCACCGTATGACTGTGTGCCGTTGTGACTTTTTATTTGGTTGACGCCGTTTCTTATCAATGGTTTGCGTTATACCGGCCCATTAAACACCCATTCCTATAGCCCAGATTTATTAGGTTACGTAAATAGCCATAGTGTCATACGCCTGCCGCGGCTATAGGCACCAATCCACTATACATTAAACATCTCGAAGAGCCTGTTCCAACGTGCAGTCTCTTTGAGGGTCCCCGTGTAAGCCTCCCATAGGGCCTGGTATATTCCTAACGTAGGTACTAAGAAATATCCGTGAAAGAGAAGTACATTTAATTGGATAAAATACGATGTAAAAACATTTTACGATATAATGTAGTTCATACATGTTTTGCTAATATGCATAGCATGCAAAAGAATATATAGATGAAGAAATATGCGCGTATAAGCCGCGAGGAGCTTGCATATGTAGACCGCGTCAGCAACTTGCATTTATGGTTTTTAATTAGTCTTTTAGTGAATGGTAGGTATTTTTGGTATATGGCTGTACAGCCTTATAACATAAACAATATTACCACGCCAATCCAGTTATTGCAGCATGTGTACAGATTATTATTATTGTTCAATTGGAGATTCAAACTAAGTATAATTAATGTATTCAGGTAGAAAACCTCTCAATAACAGTACGAAGTCTTAAAGGGTGGATTATTTTTGCTTTACTTTTTGGGAGAATTCTTGATGCTAGACCTGACTATCATGAGCGTTAACATAATGAACGCTTTAAGAAAAATCGTAACTGGTAGAAAATATTTTATGTTTCTAAAGTGCTCTTTCATCTTATACAGAGCCACGTTATTGCGTCTTCTCAAACAGGTAGAGGCAGGGGCGTGTTTATTTATATTTTACTACTTATGTTTTAGTTCCTAGATATGATCATGAGGTCATATTGTACGACTCTAAAGTACCATTGTGAATTATTAAATAGAAAACCAATGATTTTTGTTAACTTTTTCTACATCGGAATATCAAGCTATTTGCTCTGAAATTAAAAATAAAATTGCCTAAACATATCACAGGCTGAATGTTTCCCTAACCTACATATATTCCTGAAAACAAGTTAAAATCACAGCGGGACAACAAAAACAGATCATTTAAATAAAAACAGTCGCAAACAGCTGACAGAGCAGCAAAATTGGCGCTTTTGTATGACAATCGACGTGTCGACCTCCTGTCGGCAATTGTCGGCATTTGTCGGACTGCTGACTGACCACTAATCGACGAATTACGTGTAGAGGTGTCCGCGTTGGAACGGCTATTTGGAGCGATTCAGAGTTTTTTTAAGCGTCAACATGTCGGGGTAATGTCTGAACCAAATGGTGATACCTGTACAAAGTTTAGAATTAACGTGATTGAGAATTGAAAATTCATTACTAGAGCATTTTTCAATCAACCATTTACGTAGAACTATTTAAATTTATAAAATAACTTTATATGGGTCACATAAAATTTTGTGCCATCCGCCCATAGTATTCACATCACAACGTTACCTCAAAGATAATTCGTAAATGCTCAGTAAAAAATGGGCAAAGGACAGTCACTGGCTAGTCAAGGACGTATTCTAAGAAAATGCAGCGAATTAGCAAGCCATTCAGATCGACGGGACTTACTTCTATCTTCTTAGAGATCCGTTGTGGTTCCCATCCTGTATAAATAAGATATAAGTCGTAAGTTTCTGCAGTGATAACAGAAATTGCTAGAGATTTGAATATGAAATTGAGTGAATAAAGCAAGAGCGATAATATCCAAAGATCTAAGCAAGTGGAAATCTAGGTCTTGGTCTACACCTGCGGGGATATCTAATGTTAAAAGCGTTCCCTAGTCTCATAGTTTCGTTAGATTGTGGGTAAGTGGCGCGTAATAGTGTCCTAAAAACACCGATTATGTGCAATTCGAACCCGAGTATCGAGAATTTTATTGTATCTTAAAAGAAACCGCAGCGAAAGATAGGTATTTAGTTAAATTGAGCAATCGGATACAGCGGTGGATGAAAGTATATTTAAAAATATTCTCTGTATTCGATATAAATTATATGTAGCATAAAGACAAAATAGCATAATGATAAAGTTAAGCTCTTTCATATGATAACCCATTATTCAACTAACTCTTCTTGTTATATATATATATAGGTGGGCAGATAAGTATAAGGATGGTAAGCTGTTACCGTAGCCTACAATCACTTGTTACTATCAACCTTGAGAAAGGAATAGGTTTGTATCTAAAATTATTTCAAATCGCCATTTTTATTGTTAAGATACAATACATAAGTGATTCGACTTTAACTACAGAGGTGACACAGCTTGCAGTCGAATACTCGTATTTTGCTCGAGGAAACGTGTCAGCACCCACAAAATATGTAGTTCTGTCAAGCGTCGAAAATTGTCGGTACAAACCATATATTTTCCTAACAATATATTGGTTTTGGCATACTATTCAGCTATGTTTTCGATAAGGTGAATTATGTTCGTATATTAAAAGATTTGCGTGAGCACCTAAGCTTTGTTATTAAATATAACTCGGTACGAAGACTCAAGTCATTTGGAAAAGTTGAAGTGAATACTTTGTTTGGACTGGATATTAAGGCGTTAATGTAGTTTATAGAAGGCGCTACTATGCGCGTATTTTTCGTACAGACAACATGATAAGTTGACTATGCGTATAGCCACACAAACAACACGTCATAAGTCTACTATACACACCTGCAATTTCGATTGCCTCTCACTTTCGGAATTATAACTAATGTAAGTTTGCAATAGCAATAGTAATTAGTATAGGTGATTTAATCATAGTTAAAAAAAATAGAGGATTATAATAAGGATTTTAGTTTAAAAATAATTTTACAAATTTACCAGTTGTTTAGCTTCTTATATTGCCGAGTATGCATTCTAGTACACGCTGATACATATAATGCTATGTCACGGTAAAATCAGCTTTTGGTAGTCCAATGCTGGACATAGAGCTCTTACCATTTACGAGACAAAACCTTGATTTTTGTCTATACGCTCAGAAGCACAGCGTGCTGCACTAAAATGCTTCCTTATGTACATATATATGTAACAGATTTTTATATTCATTATAATAATACTAACATGCATTAGTTAATTTTGTTGAGCATGACATTGCATCGAATAATAGGAAAGTGATGAATATTTTACTTCATCTACAGCCAAAAACTATATATCCGTCTTGCCTTATTTTAATACCATAGCTAGGCACGTTACTGTCTTAGATCTGTTCGTCTCAATGGCTATCGGTGCGTTTTTGCAAACACTAAACGCAAACTTTTTCAATACAAAGGCAATTTTTACCCAGCTGCGTCGAGTGGAGGGTTATGCTTTTGGATGGATGGTCTTTATAACCTCAACAGCTTCATAGACTTTCGTGAATAAGGTGTAAGTATGTATATCTAAATCCTTTCACGGATAATATCGTGTGTGACAATAACAATATACCTGTGACATGCAAAAACCGAGCAGCGATAGCTCAGTGGGGAGACCAACAGACTGCAATGCAGAGGGTCTCGGGTTCGAACCCACGTCGCGCACCTGTGACTTTCGGAAGTTATACGACTTTTTGAAATTATGTGCGTATTGATTGACAATTATCGCCTGCTCCGTGCCTCGGAGAGCACAATAAGCCGTCGGTCCCGACTACCATGAACATCTATGGCAGTCTTTATTGGGGATGTCGACACAAAAGATCCCACTGGGTCAAAGTGTCGCCGGTTTGTACTGACTGGCCCCCACACAAGATGAGATAAGATAAGACATGCAAAAAGTAATACATAGGAATATATTCATCAAATATAATTCTAAATAGACTGATGAGCATACTTCTTTTCTATGCTTATTTGACACGACACGGTAACACAGTCCGCCACATACACGTACAACCACAAAATCACACAGCAAAATCTCAAAATACCTTCCCAACAAAGTGTGTATAGCCACACAAGCAAAACGTTTCTACCTTTGAATTCACAACACGCTTTGCCGATCCGCTTTTTGGTTTTAGCTGACGACACAGTATTGTCAATACAAATCATTCTGAGGATATTGCATCTGGAAACCTGACGCACAATGCGATTTCCGAGCAATAAAAAACAGCTGAAAGTGCTTTATGTTTCTGACTCTGTTACATTACATTCTGCTACCCTTTTTTTTAATAATTGACGGTATGTTACTGATGAGTTCGTAAGGTATGTACCGAAACACAATTGGTTAAGTGTTTAAGTGATATAGGTCAGCTCGGCTGAAAGAAAACGACATTGATAGAGAAGATGGCAGCCAAACAAGTTCGCATTGTGTCTGCTTTAAAGAGTCTGTGCTGTTGAAAAAGGGTCAGTGTGATCTTGACCCCTTGTGCTAGAAGCAAAGTGACCTTTTTGAAGGGTTGGTAATGTACAAGTGTTGCACCAAGCGTTGCAAGAGCTTACGGTTACCGCTGACTATTAGGCAAGATGTATGCATATTTGCCAGTGAAGAAAGAATTTAAAAAACATACGAGGGCATCGCGCCATACAATCCAAGTTGCTCATGATATTTGTACTCCTTACTTCAATATTCCCTTAAATTACACTTACTTCTACATTTATTTAGAGACTTAATTCAAAAAATATAGCGAAACTTTATCAAAGTAAATATACTCACAGACCGTTAAATGTTTACGAAGCCATTAGCGAAGCATACCTGGAATAATGAAAAAGCAGTTAAAGCCATGTAAAAACTTCACGAATAAGGAATACTTACGATATTTTTAGATCACATACATAAACCTGTCATGATAAGTTACTAGATAAAATACAGTTGTAAAGCGTACCGCGTCTTACGACTGAAAAAGGCATGAGTAAGTGATATAGATAAATCAACTCACAAGGTCTAATAAATATAAATATAAGATGATGTAATAATATTCGAAAAATCATTCCAATTATCCGACTATTAAGGTTATTCGATTACATGTATATTCGACCAGACCGTGTGGAAAATCTTGGGGAAGGCGTATGTCCGGCAGCGGACGTTATTCGACTGAGACTATGAAGAAAAATTACGATACGTAAACTTGTGTAGATTTTGAATTGTAACGTAACCCAGAAAATATGTTATTTATTGTCCCTAGGTTGCGACTTAGGGTCAACAAATATCATTTTTGTCTTTATATTTACAATGACGTCTGTCTATGGCGTAAAGTAGCAAGTGGATACGCCATACGAACGCTTACACCATAGCATGTTATTTTATGTCGTTTACATATGTTTTGTTTAAAATCAGAATAGAATATCAAAACGCCCGCGTCACGTTTGCGCTTTATACCAGAACCCTAAAGTTTCGAACAATACAGCCCGTCTGGTGGCAAACGGTTACCGTAGTTTTCTAGACGCATTCAGTACCAATCTCGCACTTCTGGCGAAATGAAATGAAAGAAAGAAAAGAAGCTTAAACCATTATCCATAGAGACAACAATAGTATAAAAACAGCCCTAAATTGATCTGTTCCACTGTTGGGCACGGGCTTTTTCTCTGTGAGAGAAGGGTTAGGTCGTAGTCCACCACGCACCGCAAAGCAAGCGATCATGAACTATTTAATAAGCATATAATTTGAAGTCGGAGAGAAGCGCTTTGAGATCGAGCTCTCTTGCCTCTGCGTGGCAAGTATTAGAACAAGATATTTGTGAGATACTAGTGCTCGAAATTGGTACTGGAATGCCTGTATTACGGATTACTAGGCCACCAAGACTTATAATAGACTGACTATTAGATCAATTATAAACAAAAAATTCCTTGAACTCTAGGAGTGTATATTATATACCTTCTCCATACCTCATAAACAATAGGCCGTATAATGGTTGAACATGATTCGGATGTTATCGGAATACAATTAATTATCACAACAGCCACAATCTTGAACTTGTTCTCAAAACACAATTTTGCGTAAAGGCTGAACTGGGTCCGTGTTACATCGGCGTTAAAACTGCCAACGTACCACTGAGAGCGATCTTATCAGCTTTGCTTAGTATAATTTTGGATGTTCTTTATGTTCGATATACCAAAATAGAATATACAATTATACTAGTGCAACCCAAATTGATGAAATCTATTTTTTGCATCAATAGCCTTAAATAAATTATATTTTCAATCCCGTAAAATTAATTTCAAAATACCCATTCATTTCGAAAATACAGACAAGTTCCATATCAATTAATAACACACGTCTAACATCTACTGTTCACATTGCAGGTAGTCATGAATTTGTAGATTTTGAAATGTTATTATCTGTCATATATTCTTGGTAATGACCTATGTATATTATTTTGAGAAATGTTTGACTTTGAGAATAATCCTTAATGCCTAATGACGAAGGCAATAGATAGTACCCTTATAATCAAAAGATAGAGAGATATAAGACATTACATAATCTCCCACCGCCCGCTAACCGAATCCTTACCCTAAAACATAAGATCTGGGTACCCACACGAAAGGACAAAAGCTTGAGCATATTGTTCTTTTGTTTTGCTACCACCGGCATATACTCTGTTACTCCTATCAATCGAACTTGTGTAGATAAGCTGTTTTGCGATAGAGAATTTCGTTAGATTAGAAAAAGAGTGTAGTATTTCCTCATCGGGCGTTAATAAACACCTTTGCTTTTTGTAGACAGACCAAACTCTACGGAATGTTGACTGCTAAGGCTTGCTACGGTGGTATTTCGTAGAGGTTTGTTTCCGTAGATGAGTGTTTTATGCCGTTTGTTATGGTATGTTGAGGCGTAGATTATATTGCTACGTGACTATGAATTTACATTCGTCTCAGACATTTACGTTTTAATCAGATAATTGCAAAATTACTTTGATTTTACGAATACATTACACAAACAATTTTAAATACAACTCGCATAGTCCCGGCAAAATAGTTATGGTCTTTACTATTAAAATAACTTACATTCATATAATTTTTGAAACAATTAAGTACACTTCTGGTTTATAAATAATAAAATGTTAAATAAGAAATAATTTAATCATTTTGGGTTTAGTCCGTGATATCATTCGCATAGATATAAAAGTATATATTTTTTTAATTAACACATAGTATATGACAATTAAAGAGATGAGGAGTGTATTACTCACATATTCCTCCATCTATGGTTTAATTATGAAGTGGTTGGGAACTAATCTATTAACATTTCTAATCTCGCTTAATATAACTATCAGTAACACTTGCCGAGATCCGTGCTTCGAACAGACAGTCTCACGATTTGCAGACAATATTGGTATTGGTAAATCAAATCACGGGGCTAATGAGGCAATCCTTCAAGGCCTAAAAATATATATGTATTTTGTATGTAGCGTAGTAAAAGTACCTATGAAACCCACAATGAGTTATTAAACTAATAAATTCTTATGAAGTAATTGAACATTGTTCGTTTAATATATAACTCGACCGATAACTTTTCTGCTATCTGCTTTGATAGGTGCCTTTCTGTCAATTAACGCTCAGACATCAAAGAAGTTTGATGTCTGAGCGTGAATAAGAGCAATTGGATTATCTCATTTTATATACACACTTATAACCATCAACCACCCAATTAAATATTATCAACCACAACACAACCTAACAATCCAAATGCTCAGAATGTCAAGATAACACGTCGTCATTTAAAGAATCTTTGTCAAAAGGTATGCAAATTATACTTTGGTAACTTTTTGCGCCAAATTTCGGCAGTTCCCAAACAGTTTTAACCCTTGCAAAGTTGGTGAGTGTAGGTAAACAGGCTGATGAGTCTTTTAAAGCCCTTTTTGAAGATAATTGTGGTATCAAATCTCTGTATTCTCAAGTTAGTATAATGAGGGCTAGCTTATAGAAGTGATTTGAGAAGTAAGTTTAAATTAGTTAGTAATGGGTTTAGCGAACTTTTCGAGGTTAAGTTAAGAATCTTATAACAAACATTGGCACCTGTACATCCTCGAAATAGTAAACGAAAGTGTATTACACACTTATTTTGCGCCTACGGTTTAGGTCCTGCGTCTAATAAGTCTCACTTCTAGACTTGTGACAGACAGTGATGCAGCTAAAACTATAAAAATTGGGTAATTATTAATACATACAATTTGGCTAATGGGCTTGCGAAAACAAACAGCAAACTCAATATCAGTTAAATCCGATAAACGAACCTGGGACTTTACGGTGTACTGTAAACATAACCGTGAACATAATCTACGAGACTATAAAGGCTCTTTTATTACATAACTTTAATACAAACAAAGAGTAACCCACCTTGTTTATATTTTCCTATCGAATTTTTCATCGAGTGCACTTCGGTGAGCGTTAATTGCACAGTTGGTTTTCCCAAGCCTATTTCATCATCGGACGATCGGGTATGCGCTATCCTTTTACACGACGGAAGCATTGTTCAGATTCACGCCGGTATGTTTTAAAAGGGGTAAGCATAGTTGTTTTGACACCTACATTTTACCAGCTACATTTTGTCTACTGCAAATACGTTGTATATAACGCAAAAATTTGTAAAATAATATCATAATATATATTGCTCACTCGTTCACCTGTAAATTGTATTGTAAACCCTACGCTACTGTTTTGACAATTCACAAAACTATCCTGCAATCGCCCTCCATTTATTCCATCTTTAATTCTTATCTCGGGTATAAAGAAGCATGAGTGATGGTTAAAAATATAACAGAACTCTTCTGCTAGATAAACATCTATATATAGATGTTATTTATTTCATTATCACTCATATATATCATTTATATATCATTATCATTACATTTCATTTTAACATCATACATTTATAAAATAATTATATTAGTTCTATTAGTGCCTACACTTATGCATGGAAGTGAAAGTTGGGTATGGCAAAAGAAGCATGAGATCAGAATAAATGCTGTAGAAATGAGAGCGCTGAGAAATATATGTGGTGTGACTTTGAAATATAGAATAAGGAATAGTGTGATTAGAGAGAGATGCGGCATAAAAGTGGATATAGTGACGAGAATAGAAAAGGGTAAAGCTGCTTTGGGCATGTAGAAAGAATGGACGAGAAAAGACTGACTAAGAAAGTTTATAAGGCTAGTGTGAACGGAACAGTCGCAAGGCGAAGACCTAGGCGAACGTTTATTGATCAGATCGGAGACGTTCTGGATAAAGGCCAGGTTTAGAGCACCTTAAACCGCCGAGCGTGTATGAGGATTGTTATTAAAGTGAATGAAGCCAGAGAAGTGTGTCAGGATCGTAGCAAATGGAAATCCGTAGTCTCTGCCTACCCCTCTGGGAAACAGGCGTGAACCTATGTATGTATGTATATTAGTTCTGTACCTATATATTAACTAACCCAATACTGGACACGGAATATTCTCAGTGTGAGAAGGGTTCAGCCACAGACCACCACGCTGGCCTATTGCAGGTTGCCAGACTTCACATATCTTCGAGAATATTTTCAAGTTTCTTTCTCATATACTTTTCATCGCCGTCAAAGCGAGCTGTAATTAATTACTACTACTATTTCATACGCACATAGTAGTCTAACCAGTCTGTGACCTGTCCAGGTCTTCCATTAGGCTAAAAAAGGAAATTATAAACCATAAATTAAGGTATGAAAAGTAGGGTAAAAGTACGACCATAAAGTATGCTTTAAATTAACTTACAAATGATCTTAGTATGTGTTGGTGGTTTGCTTACTACCATCGCTTATTACAGCTCAGTATTGCTGTTAAGTAAATAATATAAAAAATATAAAATTAAAACGTTAAAACGAACTTACGGAAAATGGGTAAAAGTACAACCATAAGGCATAACTTGTACAGACGATCTCAGCACGTGCTGGTGCCTTGCCAACTAGGATTGCTGTGCAGATCTGTGTCAAATTTACTATCATAATTTCTTCTACGTCATTTAGCCATGCTAATAATACCACTCGTTCTAATATTCGCTCCCGAAACTATCAATAGATCTAAAAAAAAAGGGCTAAAATATTATTAAAAATATAGTGTGCCGGGAAAACATGAGTGTCTGTGACATTTAACGTTTCATGCAGTTATGAAAAAATTTTGGCTTATATTTTCCACCAGAGCTCAAGTTTGACAACTATCATTCTTTATTTCTTTAGTCGAAAATAGACGGTACATCCATGCTTGGTTATCGATATAAATAACATTATAAAGTTGAGAATATTGTTTGTTTGAACACGCTTGTTTCTGTAATAACTAGTTAGATTTGAAAATCTTTTTGCATCTTAACAGCCTTTTTATGGAGAATGGTTATAGGGTATCTAAAATAACGCTACGATCCTTACGAGCGAAGCGTGTAACTCCACGGGGCATAGCTAGTGGTTGTAGTAATTCTTTCCATCGAATGAGAAATAAGAGCAATGTATGTATGTATATAGAGGTTGATGAGGAAATTTGTAAAGTAAAATATTACGTGGCATTATAGTTTCTGACGTACAGACGACTTTGTACCATAGAGTGTACTAGATGTGACTAAATTCAAATAATTTAAAAGTAGATTGACGCTATGACATGTGCTTCTTTAAGCGAGGTTTAAGAAGAGCATTATTTTAACGGTAGGCGGCGGCTCGGCGATTTATATTCTTGGTATTCGGTTACTTGCCTAACACTTACTTACCATTAGGTGGTCCGTCAGGTGCTGGCTCGTCAGAATACTAGCTGAGCGAGTCTGCCGATGCTTTAAAAGCGTTGGGTGCAGTAAAAAAATAAAAGCGTCACCTCTAGACGGTAGCTAAAAAGCAACAAGAATATGCTCGCCCTTCATCATGGGGAATCTAAAAGTATGGATAGTGTAATATGTGTATATAAACGTTTAACAACTTTCTCTGGGAATACAAACATGTATGTGTGTACGAGTACATATATCTTTACTAATGTTATAAATGCTAATGTGAGTTTCTTTGTATTTTCGCTTTAACGCCTTAAATAATGATCGGCTGATCATCATGAAATTTTGCATACGCGTTGTAAGGGGTACAAAAAAGGATATGGAGTACCTTTCATCTAGAAAAAAGTACTGTTCTCAAGCCGAAAAGAAGCCGCGGTCAAAAGCTTGTATATCATGTTTTGTGAGTATTATATATCAGCTCCGAATACTTATTTCTACTATAACTATAATATTTGAAGACTTTGGGAGATTTGAATGTCTTAATCTCGACTCAATCACAAAATAAACGGTAAAAGGATTTAAATTTAAACTTTTCACACAGGTAAAACTTCCTGAACTAAAACATAGGATACTTTTAAACAAAGTTCCTCCGGGATTCACGTAAGCGACGCCTCAGGCATAAATTTGTATAAAATAAAAGAAGAACTAGTTATTTTTCCTCTAGTCACTTTATGTAAAAATATTTTTGTATTTAGGCAATATTTCAAGCCACAAACAGATATTACAACATAGTTGTTTGTCGTATGATAGCCGCAAATATACTCGCTGTAGTATTTGTAATTTACGAGCTTGCTGCCAAGCTGGCTTAAACACCGTATTGTCAGAAAACCGTATGGACAGGATAGGGTTCTTGACTGAATATTTTATTTCGAACTATTTGGAGCAGAATATCCGTATTTAATTTGTTTGTACATTGATTCTGAAGTCGTTTAACGGCATAAGTTTTGGTTTACGTTATTGTGGATGCTCCTTGATTTGATTTACTGCTAGCTTAAAAGTTATATGCAATCTTGCCGTCAGGAAATATTTAGTAACACTATGAGGTGTTGAACTGTGATAAGTAGACATCAATACTCAAATATAGTTATATTCATTGGACGACAAATTTTGGTAAAAAGTTATCGTGCTTATAAAATGACCATCTAGCAAAAACTTAACTACAAATATTTAATTTCCGAAATAATAGGCAGAAGTGTAGTGCACCCACATTTTACCAACTGCCATAAAGGTCTTAAGTAATAGGAAACCGTATTGCAGTCTACTGTGTACATTTCCAGACCTTGAACAGAATTATTGACAGGAAATCTTTATCATAATTTCTTCCACAGGCTTACAGCCAGCTTAACAAATAATCCGAACTATTTAGCATCGAACATAGAGGAAAGACTACTATAGAGTTTATGGCTCAAATATAATTATATAAGATAAGAAATGTTAGATTTATCACTTGGCAATCCTCCAAAAACAAGTTAAACTAATCTTTTACTATCATATTAATACTTGAATAACTTAGTGGGTACTTGAATACAAAGTATAACACTCATAATAATACAGGGACTGACAAAAATCGAATTTGTAATTTCGCCAAGTTCAATAATCTTGTCTGACAACACCCAAAATAACGTGACCCATGCTTTAATCAAACCGTTTACTTCCAGACAGGTCTACAATAACTGATTCTTTTAACTGAACAGCGAACAAACACAAACTGTGAAACCCATAATAATACGGCGACTGACAAAAATCTAATTCTTAATTTCGCCAAGTTTAATAATCTGGTCTGAGAACACCCAAAATAACGTGACCCGTGCTTTAATCAAACCGTTAACTTCCATACAGGTCTACAATAACTGATTCTTTTAACCGAACAGCGAACAAACTCCATCGTAAGTAGGTCTCAGCTTGACGTGCAAACGTCTACGTTGAGGTGTTTTTTCTAATACAATTTTTTCATATGGGAACGACCAGTATGACTTGGTATTTGTTTAGTATATATTTCTTTGAATATTGAGGTCTTAAAAAATTTGTTTACTCAGGAAAAACTGCGACTGAATGTAGACTATACTCAATTGGCATGAGACCAAATACGGGCTGATTTGTGTGATATGTTGTATAGCATTGCTAAATGTTTTTATAGAAACTGTTACTTGAATAGGACTGTGTGCTTTTATGTACTATTAATTCTGCTTTCACCAAAATCTTGAAAGGAGCATTTAGTTTTATGAAGGAAATTACGTAGGGAAAATTTTGTCAATACGATCTAAAACGTTTTAGGTCACTTTTATATTTAAATATTATTTAAAAGTCATTTAAGTGTGATTCTGACATGGGAACAGACGGTTTTATACTCTCATACTATGATGGTATGAGCGAAATTCCGACTTGACCTATGTTTTTATTTAGTATTAATATTTATGCCCGAGGGTTTCTTCGGGAACGGATAACTTCTTTTTTAAAAGTATGTACAATCGATCTTCTGCTATGCTCCTGAGAACGCGTATACGAAATATCATGACGTTCGGTCGAGTAGTTATACCTGAAAGCGTAACCAACAAACTGACATGCACACTTATTATATTAATGAGGATACTGTTAGGAACAAATGCAGCAGATTTTTCGGCCAACGCGTATGCTGCGACGGCCGACACCGTACGGTATCCACATATTACCACTATGATTCTTTTATTTGTCCTGAGCCCAAGAGTTTTTGGTGGATGCTAATTCGTCGAGTGTATTGCTGCATTGTTACACAAACGCAAAAATTACGTGTGCTGCAAACAGTTTTAACAATTCTGAGTGTTTCTTGTGTCTATTGTTTCATCGTTTGTATTCTGTGATATAGAGATTATCCCGAGTGCCATTGTTGACGTTATAAGGAATAATGTTACGCTATATGTGCAGTTCCAATTATGCAGCCAAGTATTGATCAACTTCCATCACGATTGCACCAATACCGCTTCAATATTCATAAAACTAACGTACTTTTGAAACACTGGCCGTATGCCAGGGCTCAACTTATAACGGCAAATTTATAATTTACTTCACTTTAATTTGAACTCTCGAAAACTTTGACTCCAGTTGTCACTTTAGATTGTCCAAAATTCCACCACGGCCAACTGGTTCGAAATTCCACCAAGTTTGTGAGCAGATATATCCTTTGAAAACTCAGTCATGGAATATTGTCTTCTGTTTACGCGAATGTTATTCATTGAAATTAAACTACTATATACGGATTTTATCGTATAATCCGTATATAGTAGTTTAATTTCAGTCATGGAACTTTGAATTTCACTAAAATTATTACGGTTGCTTAACCCTGTCACGAACAGACTGTCTTTATTTTCTTTTAGGTTATAATTTGGCAAGAATATGGACTGCATTGAATGATATGCAAGAATGAATCAAAATTCATAATTATTTGTAATAACGATAAATAACAATGACTAAAAGATTGAGTAAATATATGTATAATAGTATCAGACCTGTATTAAACGGTTTCACTGCTGGGCACACACTGTCCTCTCTGGGAGAAAAGACGCCATAGTTCACCGCGCTGGCCCAGTGCGGGTTGGCAGATGTCACATATTTTCGAGAACATGATGAAGACCTTAGATATGCAGGTTTCCTCACGATGTTTTCCTACACCATTGAAACGAACGATAATTATAGTAAATTTATTTTTTATATTAATACGCACATCACTTCAAAAAGTCAGAGATCCGCGCCTTGGGAACGAACTCGGGGCCCCTGCGTTGAATTTCAATTTTAAGTCGCCCATTAGGCTATCGCTACTATATCTGTCTGATTAAATAGAAATAAAATATGCATATATTTTCCTTCTTTTTGAAGGTATAGTATTCTTGTTATACCATATTATTTTTATTAAGGACCCCTCAATTGATACTTTAGAAATGATAAGAGATATGTTATGAATGGGTTTAAGTCATAAGTACAATAACTTTTGTATAGTACAGTTCTTTAGACCCTGTGTTACTGTTCAAAAAATAAACTCATACAATCAGAGATCACAGATAAATTGGTTCAAATCTTTTAATAAATAAAAAGGTTATGCATATTTTCTTGTGAGATTGTCGTAAAAATTACTAGTCATAACCCTTATAAGGTCGACCTGTAGTCAAAATTTGACCATAATACGGTATTGTTTCGTTTTTATATATTTTATTTTGTTTCTGCTCTCCTCATTTCATATTAACTTTAACTATGCACAGTCTTCCGTGCACGCAGTATGGGTACAAAGTTTGCACGTATCAATATACATATATGTATGTAGGTCAGATTATTAAACAAAAAAGCACTGACACAACAAATATATAACACTATAATTTCTTATAAGGGCTTTTTAATTTTTTATTAGGGCAATTTCCAGGTACTGGAAAAGGGATTAAACATTCAAGAGCTTTGAAAAGCTTACAAAAAACCGTTTTAATAATTATGACTTCTTTCTTTATACAGTACATACAGTCTTTGTCGGCCTCGATGGCGTAGTGGTTAATGTAACCGACTGCCACGCCTGAGGTCACGGGTTCGATTCCCGCACAAGTCAAACATTTGTGTGCATGAACACGGATGTTTGTCTTGGTCTGGGTGTTTCTATGTATAATATGTATGTATTTACAAAAAAAAAGTATATATGTATGTTTATCCATTGTCTAGTAACCATACTACAAGCTCTGCTTAGTTTGGGCTAGATGGTGTTGTGTGGACATGTGATAGAATATTATTAAAATAAGTATGTAAAATTGTATGGTATTCTTTACCTCAATGTGTTTTATAGGAGTTCATTATTCAATTCATTTTATTACCATGAATACATTTCGATAACATAAAACTACCATCTACATTTTTATTGTGCTGAATGATTTTATTATATAAAAGCATATTATACATATTAACAATGTTTTGATCCATTAAAATACAAATAATATTAATTTCACTATGGCATCGAACTACGTGTTGTTGTTGTTGACAAAAAATAATAATTTGCACATCCGTTCAGTTATTTTGAATTATTACTATTAAAAGCATTCCAAGAAAAGGAATAAAATGAAAAAGATAAATATTTACACGACGACCGTTGAATTGCAAAATGCCACAATACACGTTAAATTACAATTGTATTTATAGTAAACGGTACATGCAGAATGAAATATAATTAAAATAATACACATACTTTTTTATCATTGAACAAATTTACACCAATTCGAAAAATCCTTTCATCGTAAATTCGATCCGAGCAGCGAAAATATAACTATAGTGGAATGAAAAGTCTTATTTCGAACCTACTAAAGGCAGATTGGCATATCATCATTCCGTGAATCCGTCACTACCAAAAATAGTATTATCTTACCACACGTTGCCATAGCTTTGGTCCATCTAGGGAGGCTGCATGCCGGAACCACATTTGAGAGCCTCGTAACATTTTGTGGTGCATAATTCGATTCTAGCGGGAAGATATCGATTGGAATCCTACCGATCGAAGATGGAATCGGACGGCAATTTACTCAAGGTTTCGAAACACGTGTCTGCTGAAATGTTACTCTTTTGATAATGAAGCATGCGGCATTTTAACTGCATATATTATTTAGAAACTAGGTCATTATACTTAACTTGTTAACAAAGGAATATATCTATAATTTTGTTATAATACATAATATAAACAACACTACAATTATCATAATAACCCACTCAATATTAAATTCGCAGACAACAAAATACATTAAACAGACCCAATATAATATTATTATCATACACTGTAAAAGTATGTATAAATAAAAAATAATAACATTACTGTATATATTCTTTTTATGTACAATTTAACACTCTCACTATGGAACATTCTGTATATACGTAATATGAACACTGACTTCGTACAAAAGACAGAGAATGCCGTGACGTGAGCGATGCTTGATTCAACGTTCGTATTCGGAATCTACGTTCAATATGTAAAAAAAAAATATTACGCAGTGAATAAAATTTTTGTTCATTGTATTATAAGGTATTTTACTATGCATAAATTGACGTAGTTATGTCGCCGTCGTTGATATGATGCACTGTAAAACTCGAACGAGTTTGTGTTTGCATCATAAAAATATTTAATTGTTAATTTCATTAATTACTTCTGAATAAAAAAAATTACTCAAACCTTTGTATCGCCGAAAGTGCAGATGTTATTATGATGCTGAGTCTTTTGACGTCCATTGGACATATTTCTGAACTCCTTCTGCTAAGAATTTTCTAAATGAAAAGCCCAATAACACCTCGTCCACACCCAACCAAATTTGGAGACCTCAAAATCATTTGTTAAAGATAAACGAAACGTTATGTCTCGACACCTACGAGAATTAATATTTATTTCACTTTTATAAAATTTGATTTTGTTTGTTCATCCTTGACGTCACAATGCAAATTAGAAAAACATCTTTTGTTACTAAAAATAAACAAAGAAATAATATTAAGCAAGGTTAATGGAAATAGGAAAATACAGTCAAATTTTCTCTTCTTTCTAGCAGCAAGGAGTTTTGAAATACATATACTTACCTAGTAGGCAGATTAGGGCTTGTCTTCTTTTATCCAGCACATGAATGGTACCTGATAAATCCTATTTATTTTATTTATTTAGATGTGCCCGCGGTTTCACGCGCGTTTATGATTACTGCCCGCCCCCGTGGGTCGCAGCGTGATGTTATATAGCCTATAGCCTTCCTCGATAAATGAGCTATCCAATACTAAAGGAATTTTTCAATTCGGTTCAGTAGTTCCTGAGATTAGCGCGTTCAAGCAAACAAACAAACAAACTCTTCAGCTTTATAATATTATAGTATAGATGCGTAAGCTTATCAGATGTTTGTTACTCAATGATACGTAAACTGTTGAACCGATTCGGTTGGAACTTTGCTCATATATAGATTACTACATCTTGCTCACTTCTTGTCTGGCGTTAACCTAGATTTGTCATTTAATTTCTACCTATGGCAACAGTATTTTTTTTCTGGCTCTAAGGTGATATTATGATCGGTCAAGTAGTTAAGGTGTAAAAGCGTAACACACAAACAAACTCATATTCGCATTAATAATATTAGTCAAGATGATCTGAATTAACATTAATATTTTTACTAGTATGGATATAATTCTTATTTGCCTATTTGAAGAATAAATAATTTATATTTAATTAATAGTTTGAAAAGCATTCAAATTAAAACGTTTTTATTATTAGTTTTAATTTGAATGCTTTGAAATTGCTTTGAATGCTGGCTTCATTCACTTTCATAACAATCCTCATACACGCTCGCCGGTTTAAGGTGCTCTAAACCTGGCCTTTATCCAGAACGTCTCCGATCTGATCAATAAACGTTCGCCTAGGTCTTACCCTTGCGACTGTTCCGTTCACACTAGCCTTATAAACTTTCTTAGTCAGTCTTTTCTCGTCCATTCTTTCTACATGCCCAAAGCAGCTTTACCCTTTTCTATTCTCGTCACTATATCCACTTTTATGCCGCATCTCTCTCTAATCACACTATTCCTTATTCTATATTTCAAAGTCACACCACATATATTTCTCAGCGCTCTCATTTCTACAGCATTTATTCTGATCTCATGCTTCTTTTGCCATACCCAACTTTCACTTCCATGCATAAGTGTAGGCACTAATAGAACTAATATAATTATTTTATATTATTATAATTATTTTAATTTATTAATTATTATGTTATTTATAGATGCTTACCGTAACTTAATGCTACAAAACTTAATAAGTATTAAATAAATCCAAGCAAAACTGTGAAACGACAAACTTGGAAAATCATTCCTGGAAGCTCTCTTGGTTGTATGATGTTATGTAAAATGCATGCCGTTTTTATTATAAGGAAAGCCAGTTAGCTACGTAAGTTTAAATGGCTTTACTTTACGAACGAAGTTTGTAGTGTTTACAGAGACTGAAAGTTGAAGCATTTCTGTAAGAAATTTTACGTGTGTGCGTTTACATTAAAGCTTGGCTATTATTTACACTTTAATGTAATTCAATTGACATCTCGCTAATTTGGAGTTCTGAACGTGATGAGAAGGTTGTTCAAACCAGAGCTAGTGTCTCTATGACATTATCGGATCGGATATCGGATTATCGGAAATGAGCCCAATATATTATTCTGTGTACAATATTGTTAATTGACACCAACTATTATAAATGTATGTGTGTGCGTGTGTGAAATGCAACGCCACGTATAATGAAGTTTACAATGCCATGAAAATATGCAATTTTATCTTTAAGTATATGTACAATTTGATAAACTATGCGCAATCAAAACGTTCTCCACGATAGCTCCTTAATGAAATCACTGTTTTAATTAATAAAAAGCAAAGCACACATATGCCAGAAGAAGGAAAACAAAAATATGAATACATAAACAGTACGTCGAGCATTGTTTTACGTGCTTCGTAACTGTATTATTCGCACAGTCAGTTACAAAAACAAGCAACTCATGTAGCAAACAAAAAGATGCAGATGGTTTGCTAAACCCGTCAATTCTTAGAATAACAGATATCATTCAAAACATATTGTGTCTGGCCGCCGGTGTGCCACTGCGATTCAACTTAACAGGTTTTAAACCTTATACAATAATGTGACAATCTACTAACTTTATGAAAAGGATTATAAAATTAATTCCATATATTTAAAATACTATACAGATTACCGTTAGTAAACAAAAATTACAACTAATTCACACAAAATTAAAAGCACTTTCATTATATGTACATTAATTCTTAAAGCAACTTCCAAATATTGTTTTCGCCTCATTTCCTTATTAACCGCGTGCGAAAATTTCGAAAGGTAAAATACATACACCTACTTAATAACACCATTGGTAAAGTTGTTACTAGAGACTAATTTCGAGTGTGTGAAACATAAAATTTTGTCTCCAAACTTGGCGACTCGATGAAGATTCCTTTGAATTTTAGTCCAGTGATTCCCAAGCTTCTTAAATGGGTACTTTCATTTTGTTAATGTAGTCATTACCACATTGCCTAACTTGATGTGAAACTTGTCTATACATGAAACTAGCTCTACCTCTTAGATGATTTTGGTTGTCACGTGTATTTTAGATAATTAAATAAATATCCTATAGGTGTTGTTTTGAATTCTACCCATAATTACGAACTATACGGCTTGCGTGTTATTTTGAACACGTATCAATAAAAAACACATACTTACCCTAAAAACATATAAAATTTTATTATAATGATAAATAACAAATATTCTCTAAAATATTAATTTAAACTATGGTTATTAAATTATTGCAGTACAATATAATTTATTAATTATGATTAAATATGTCTGTTACTGAATGTTACCTAAATTTGACGTGAGTCCCGATATACAGAGATATTAGGCAAACAGGAGACGCCCGGTTGCTATCACTGCGGTGACTGCCACGTCGCTGTCGAAGACACGGCGTTGCACACATTGGTAGGTTGCCCTGCTTGGGCCACGCAACGCCATGTCATGCACGCGGCAGTCGGTAGAGTCGTCCTCTCGCTCGAGGCTATGGTTCTGTCCATGGTTTCGAGCGAGAGGTCTTGGGATGCCGTCGCTTCCTTCTGTGAGGAGGTGATGTTAGTCAAGGAGGCGGCGGAGAGGGAGAGGGAACGGTCAATCCCTCTCCCTAACCGCAAAACCGGGCGCAGGAGGGCGCGAGACGACCTCCAGCCACCTTGAGTAGAAGCCTGCGGGTGGTGGACCTATTGGGGCTGTCCACCGCCCGATCAGCGCAGGTCCGAGCAGGCGGCGTTCGTGTTCCGCGCACGCCTCTCAATGTCGCAAGGGGGACTAGGTCCCCCGCTTTGTCTGTGTTTTTGATGGTTGTGTGGGACCCGCCACGTCCATCGGTGGGTCGAACCTTTGGCGGGGTCGCGATTCGAATGCGAGAGCGATCCGCGTGGCCTCGCCATAAAGGTGTGAGGAACACCGCAGTGGTTTTAGTCGGTTCAGCCCAAATCCATCTTAGGGGCTGGATCCCGACATATCCCCATCGCCCGCCCCAAAACCGGCGATGGGGAATGTGACTTGCAAATTTCCCCGCGTAAAAAAAAAAAAAAAAAAAATACAGAGATATACCCGATATACGATATAATTGTGGCATATTTCCTAATTTAACTTAGACAACACTGTAAATCACATACAAATTCAGGGTTTGTCATATTATATTCTTTGTAATAATTCATAATATGCACTGGCAATTTTGCCAATATAGTGTATATTTTGTTTGTAATAATAACATATTTAAATTACTTTTATGTTATAAACCTAGAGGATGTTGTTGCAATATCCATATTTGTTATAAAATGCATGTATAAAATGATAAGGCTAATATATTTCTTTGCATTATTTTTGTATCCTAAAAATAGTAAATATGTCTCATTAGCAATCCGCAACTTGGGAGACAAAAGATCTAAAATAAGAAGGTAACATAAAAGTTTACTCTAAAAGCGTAAATTCTCAGTAGCAGCACGGAATTTGGGCATTATAAATGCGAATGTGAGTTTGTTTGATACGCTTTCTCGCCTTGACTAATAGACTGATCATTGTTATCGTTAAATACTAGCTACTCGCACTCGTTTTATTTAATTTTACGCTTACTCTAATTACATCCAACCTGGAAATTGAATCTTACTAAAAACTCGAAACTTACTTCGTGACATAGGGAAGACAAATTAAAAATACAATTCTAGGTAACTGCCTCACTTAGGGACTAAAAGAAGTATTCTCGAAGCTTCTAGGCGTCACTAGAATGTTTATTTCATTGGTGTTTAAACAGTGCTATGCGGTTTTAATTTGTGATTCGAAACGTCTCATCGGTATTGTGGTGTAGACTAAGCTTGTACTGGGAGAAAGACGTTAAAAGCAGAGAATAATTGTGAGATAATTTGTTCTTAGTGATGTTTAATTCTGAGCTGAGTTTTGGTATGACTTTCACGAAAGACTGAATAATATCATTCGAAAGCAACTAAGCGTATAACCAGCTTAAAAAAAATTCGAATAACGCTCAAAATTTAAACGTGATCTCTAGTGTACCTTTTCATTAACATGAATAACATTTTCGTCGTTACATAATAAATGTGCAACAAACAGACACGGGTGTCCAAAGATTAACCGAAGAAAATTCAACCTACTAACAGACCGTTGACCTCTCGTTATATACACACATAATAAAATTGTAACTGGGCGATGTCTGTATAAAAAGATATTTTAAATAAATTTCGTTTTATCAGAGCTATATAAGCCAAAACAATAAAATTTTGAATTCTTGTGTTTCTGTCTGCCTATATGTTTGTAATGCTGGAGGTTTAACTTAAAATCTGGTGCATCATTGAACATTCATGCAGTTTCATCTCAATATGCCGCCTAGAAGTCGAATATTATATATGTAGATTATTCTTGTGTAAGAAATAGAAAAATATGTAGATAGGTGATTCGTACTGCCAAATTCCACGCGTGTGAAGTCGCGGGCAAAATCCTTACTTATATTATAAATGATATTATGAGTTTATTTGTTACGCTTTCACGCCTCAATTACTAGACCGACCATCACCATTTTATATACACATTATTATGAGTACAGAAAGGAACATAGGGTTTTATCCAGAAAAATTGCCGTTTTCGAGCTAGCGAAGCCGCGTGAAAAAGCTAGTGTAGTAATCTATATATTAATACGTGAAGCAAAAACTTTGTACCCCTTTTTACGAAAATTGCGTGGACGGAGGAGTATGAAATTTCGCACAGTTGAAGTTTATATGGAGGAGGAGTGGCGAATTCTAATATTTTTATAAAATATGCATTAGGAATACATTAAATTTGCTATCTGGTATTTATTTACCCAACTTTAAATTAATATTTAGTCCAGAATGTTGGTGGTTTTCAGGTGGGAATTGTAAAAATCTGTCTGCATGCTATGGTATCGATTTTGGCATATATCTTTGAAGGGGTAAACATCTCAGTTTTCGCGTTGCTGCTTAGAATTTGCAAAGATATAATGACACTGCCCGACCGAGGAATCGAACCCAAGTCTTTACAATCGGCAACAAAGAAACTTATAACACGTAAATAACGAGGAATATCTGCCTTCTTATGTTTACACCCGCAGCGCTACAGAGGCGGTTGGTTTCCTTTCCTATCTTCACTATATTTCTGTTACTTACAGCAAGCGATAATTAGTATTAAATCTGCATAATATCGAAAAGTCAGTCAGTTCAACGGTCTTTCCGTAAGACTTTCGCGTTGGTCACAGTTTTAATAGAATTTAAGAGCCAATCACAACTGATAATAGACTAAATTAAAATTTCGTATATTTTTATTGAAATACATTGTTTACACAATAATTATTAGGCTATATTTTTTGTATATTATGTGTATGGAACTGATCTACAAATACGTTAATTGTTGACGATATGGTTATACTACTTACATTTAAATGTAGACATACGAGTCCATATAGTATTGTATTGAAGTTGTGTACTACTGACCTGTAACAATATAAAATATGAATATATCGGACATCCCGCTTTATCTTACATAATTCAAGATATAGAATAATAGAGACAGAGAGAGATCTATAAACTGCATAAATCTTTTGGTTTAACCTTAGTTTGTGGCGTGTACCATTTCTAATACATCAGTTGCTTGTGACATCCAAACGGATCTTTAATTTTTATAATGCTATAAGTCAGAAATCAACTTTTCCATTTAGAATAAGCTCTTAAAATGAACAAAAAGTTAGGTCTTTCAGTAAGACTCTGTAAGTAAATATCGAGCTCTTTAGAAGTGTCTATAAATCTTAGCTGACAATTTTATTGGACATGGCGAACTTTAAATTCTTTTTATCTTGCAACCAAAGAACGGGAATTGGCGCGACGGCAGACTGAATGTTAAAGAGTTACATTTTGGCGTAACATGTAACATTGTGACTTTTATACATGACTCCGGTTTGGACGTTTTGGTTTAGGTCATGGAGAACTAAAGGATTAGGTCATATACTTTTTCAAGGAGCATACGTCGGCTAAATAGTAAATAGTTACTATGACCTACGGTTACCTTAACTGCCTACCACCAGAGTAATTTTTACAAGTGCGTTATTGACCCTTCAATAAAGGTGTCGTTGTGTTGTCGTACTGTTGACCTTCTGCTGACAGCACAATGGAGTCTGGTTTATTTACTGCAAGAACATACCACAAGGTTGCCTGACTGCGATCATATCCACATGCCTTTAGTGACTATACATCCTAAGCCTTTCCCTATTTGGTTCACCCCAATGTTAATACGTATTTATAAAAACAAAGCCAAAGCGTGGATTAAATGAAAAAATTTAAGAATATTTGTGATTATGAATCTTTCTCTATGTACAGATCACGTTTTCAAACGGAGTGTTCGAGATGTTTTGCACGATACATGACATCGGTGGAGGACGGTATTAAATCAAATATTAAACATTTCGAGAGGTATATTTATAACCACAAGATTAAACAGTACCCTCAACAATGCATTACAAAACTCAAAAGTCTAGTGATTCTAGTAAAATATGCGATATGTTCTCAGTCTGTTTATGAGCCTACCACTTTAAATATAAACCAGTGGATATCTCCGAATAATTGTATTGATAATGGTGTCTTGATTCACGATTAATATATCAGTGAAACTATAATGAATCGAGAACTAAAAGCCATGGACCAGTCCAAAGGACCTAGACCGGATGTCATCCCACCTTTCTTTTTAGTTAATACAACTGATGTCATCTATAAGCCATTGTACATCATTTTTAATAAATGTCTTTGTAAGGTCATCTTTCCTGCAATATGGAAAGTAGCCAACGTCACGCCTATACATAAGTTTGGCTCAAGACAAAATGTGGAACAATGTAGGTCCATCTCTATTTTGAGCGCTATGTCTAAATTGTTTGAGAAATTAGTTCTTAATACAATTTACCTCCAACTGGACAATATATATATACTACATACGACATATTTGTTTGAAGGACTCGATAGGGGTGATCAGATAGCGGTTGTGTACGCTGATTTTCAGAAAGCGTTTGACAAGGTGGACCGTGAAACGCTTTTAGCTAAGATAGCGTTCAATGGAATTCAGGATAACTTTCTTTGATGGTTTGCCTCATATGTAACAAATAGGAGCCGAAGTGTCGTTATTAACGGGTTTTGAATAGTTCAAATTCGAATAACTTCTGGAGTTCAACAAGGATAATTTTTCTTTTCATATTATTTATAAATGATATTGATAAAAGTTTTTAAGACTTTGCCGACGATCAAAAATATTTTTAACAATTAAATCTAATCATGACTTATTACTTCTCGAAGAAGATCTAGATCGACTATCAAAATGTTATATTAGTAATAAATATAATATTCTGATAAATACCTCTGTTTAAATACATTTAAATGTTTCAATATTACATTTACTAAAAATAAAAATACATTTGATAAGACACTCACACTTAGTAATACCAGTCTAGCTAAAGTAAATAAAATTAAAGACCTGGGTATAACTCTGGACTCAAAGCTGCACTTAGATTCATAAGTTGAAAAAATCGTAAATAAAGCCTTTCAACTTCATTTTGTATTCGTAACGAGAGCAACTAAAGACTTCAAGCGCCCTGAAACCTACGTCCATCTTTTCAAATCCTTAATTCGTCTGCAATTAGAATGTAGTCTCTGTTTGGGATCCTTTTTACAACAAATATACAGACAGAATAGAGAAGGTATAGCGGAATTCCTGAGAGCTCCTCATTTTAGAACTCGCCGAGGTCAGTTAACATATAAACAGTTATTAACAACCTATGAACTACCTACCTTAGAATCTAGAACACTTCTTCTACGGTCATTAATTATTTACCGATTATGTAGCAATGCTTTCGACTATAACACACTGACAAACAGAATCTGCTATATTGTGCCAAGAACCATGGATATCCGTGAGGTTACACAACGACGCCTCTTTCTGACGACTAAGTGCAGAACTAACGCCGGTCTGAGATCACCTCTGCGACGTATTGTTGATATTTATAATAAAAAGTTTGAAGATATTGATATATATTTGCCATGACACCACAAAACTTCAAAAAAACATTCATAAAAAAAAGAAAACATATTACACCGAAATTAAATTAAATCATATTTATGTGACAGTTATAATGTATTTTAGTTAAGCATCACCTAGCATTAAGAAAACCTGTAGATTGTAATGTGTGGACAACGTCGTTGGTTGTACATTAGTTAACCGTAGTTGTAATACCTACTAAACTAAACTTATATTGTATAACTGTTTGTTTGTTCCAATAAATAAATATCTTGTAGTATGTATTATAAAGTAGTCGTGAACTTGTCTATTGCCTGACTTGTATGTAAAAGATATACTTTTTCGCAACGATAGCCTAGTGGGATACCGTAAGACTGCCACGCAGAGGTCGCAAATCGATGCCAAGGTGCGCATGTCTGACTTTTCGAAGTTATGTACGTATTCAATAGTTAATTATTATTCGCTTTAACGGCCAAAGCAACCAGCATGTCTGAGAGTTCTCTTTAATTGTGTCAGCGTAATGGTCTTACCCTTGCAACACTGACAAAAGCCTGAAGAAGCCCTGGGCATGTGCCCAGCATACAGATCTGATATTAGGTATACTTTCGAATGAAATATGTCTAAAATGTAATACGCTTATCTTCATGTACATAAATGTAACCTTTGAGCGAGTGACCTACTAAACCGATTTAAAGAAAATTTAGTTACCCGTTGGAGGTAGTTTCACTAGGAAATTTGTTTGACCAGTGGTGCTGCCGAAATACAGCTGAATAGCGTGTTGCATAATAGGGGTTTAATAGTTTAAAGCAGAGCTAAGCAAGTTTGCCTTATTAGTAAATGCTAGTGGGCCAAATGAGAGCGTTTGCGCAATAGCCTACAGTTATTAAATAGTGATTAAGTTAAGTGTTTTTCTATAATATAAGGGTTTAAGCCATAGTCCACCACACTGGCCCAATGCGGGTTGGTAGATTTCACATACACACACATTACAAGATAAGGCTGTAATTCTTAGTATTGGAAATGTTTATATGCAACCGTAATCAATTACGATCAGGCGAGCCGTAAGCTTCTTTGCTACTTATATTCTTCAGTGGAATCTTAACTAATATTATAAATGCAAATGTGAGGATTATTTTGTTCTTTTGCTACGCTTTCACGCCTGAGTTACTCAACCGCGAAATTTTGCACACTAGTTGGCAAAGGTACAGAAAAGGACAAAGGGTAGTAAAACTTAGGACTAGAAAAATACTGTTGCCGAGGGATAACATTTATTGACAAAATCTAGATTAATGCGGACGAAGCCGCGGGCACAATCTAGTGATTTGTATTTTCGTATTTCTATTGGAGCTATTACAAACTATGGCTACAAAACAAACTATTAATTCCTGAGGGCAAGATTGCATAACTTTTAAGCTAGCAGTAAATCAAATCAAGGACCATCCACAATAAGGTAAACCAAAACTTATGCCGTTAAACGACTTCAGAATCAATGTACAAACAAAATAAATACTGATATTCTGGTCCAAATATTTCGAAATAAAATATTTAGTCAGGAACCTTATCCTGTCCATACGGTTTTCTCATAATACGGTGCTTAAGCCAACGTGGCAGCAAGCTCGTAATTTACAAATACTACAGCGAGTATATTTGCGGCTATCATATACAAACAACTATGTTGTAATATCTGTTTGTGGCTTAAAATATTGCCTAGATACAAAAATATTTTCACATAAAGTGACTAGACGAAAAATAACTAGTTCCTCTTTTACTTTAAATAAATTTATGCCTGAGGCGTCGCTTACGTGAATCCCGGAGGAATAAAAATAATAAAATAGTTTTACTTAAATTACTTCTTATGAAAGTCTCTAAAACTGTTCTAGAATCCAGTAAAATTGAAAATAAGAAAAACGTAACATATATTTTAAATTACAGCCGTGCTATTCTGTAAAAATTTTCATCTCGGCATCAAATGTCAAATTCTCAAAAACCGTTATAATAGAAGTGTTTCTACGGACAGCAGTACCTACAATTAATTTCGAGCTCGGTAGACCTTATGTATGGGCAGTCGTTGTTTCAAGAACAATAGTTTTGGAGCGAAATGCAGTGATCCCGTATTTCCTGCACATAGCATAAGCTATATGTAGGTCACAAATTGACTGCAAAGATGGCTTAGTACTTTAAGTGGTCGCCTTGCCACTGCAACCGCGCCGAGTGTTGTGGTTTCGAATACCACTGGGGATAAAAATTCTGTGTCTGGATGTTCTTTGTGTCCGTTAGTTGAGTGTTTGTAAAGTCCCCCGCGATACAGGAATTAAGCCTAGTGCGGAAAATGTCTTGAAAAAAAAAACATATCAATCTCGATTTAGCAGGAAAATCGTAACATTTACCAAAACGACTGCACGGGTGGCGTAGTAGCTTAAATGATCGTCGCCCGCTATGCCGACAGCTGTGGATTACAATCTCTCACGGATAAAAATGTGCGTGATATACATGGGTCGGCAAAGCGCATCTGCTGTAGTGTTGCAGGCGTTTATAGAATTTTACCACTTTAGTAGTAAAAATAAAGAAAAAAAATATTCTGAGTCTGTGGCCGTTGTTCGCGGTCGTGGATGCGAATCCCCCCATTATATTACCCAGTACCCACATAGTACATCGACGTGAACCCTATTCTAACACAAGCCTACTAGCTTAGCTACGGAGTTTACAAGAATATTAGTACTTTGCAACCCAAACAGATAGAAATTTAAAAAATACATATTTATACCGTACTTATTATAGGTATTATTACTTATACACTTGCGTCCGTCCAAGATTTGGCTCGCATGGTTTGTCATCAAAACATATCCTATCGTGGGTACAGAGCGATTGTGTAGCTATCTATTACCGGAATCATTGTTAGATTCGATTCAATAGATTAGGTTACCTGTTGTATATAAACAATCTATTTATAACCCTATTATAATCCTCGGTAGCGCGTCAGTAGTGAATGCAACTGCTGATGATGTCTTGGATTCGATTCCGGGTTGAACAATTTTATATGACTTATCTGTACCTATTGTCGTTGCCGAGCTGCAAACGATCTGAAACTGTGCCCGGTAACGTCAATAAGCTCGCTCGCTGCTACGTGGGATCTAAAACTAGCAAAATATAAGTGCAATTCTTATCTACTTACCCTTTGGTGGGAATACCTGCATAACCAGAAATGTTTCTTTGCGGTGTAGAAAATATTTGAAGTGTACCAACCCGGCACTCTGCTAGCAGAGTGCAAAGTCAGCGCCAATGGGCTCGCTCCTCATTACGTGGCGAAAAATGTGTATATTACACTTTTGAAATAGAGGCGTAAGACTACGTCTCTATGTATAAAACGAGTATAGATAAATTTCTACGGTTTTATACCTAAAACAGAACATATCAATGTAATACACTCAAAGACAAAAATTCGAGAAAAATACACAAATAAGAAGAGATAAAAAATATCTGATCTGATATATTTGAGGGTATTGAAGCCTTTGTTCTTGTGCCGTTACATTTTCGTCTAATAGCTCCCTCATGCGCTTTGAGAAACGCTGTCTCTCTGTCTATAGGTCAGGAGCTTGCTAACTCAAACACATACGAATTCGTATATTGTACATATATGGAAACATTTGCTTTGTAAGTGGTGCGCTTATAATTACTGTAATACGTTAGGTCTCGAGTTTGATTGGAAACTGTTACTGAATTTTGCTAAAATGAAATCGTAGTAGGTATATATTTTAAATTATTGGCTCTATGATACGGGGTAACGTAAACAATCGTATTGTATATATATATTCTCGTAATACCTTGTGATATGTACTTTACCAAAAACAAGGTTATTATATTAAAATAAGGTTTAAACTGGCGCGCACTTGGGGGCTCGTGTCCGAGCCGGTAACAAACACAAGTTACAAATGTAGCGGCCCGGCCTGCGAGCCTCAAAGGCCAGGTTAAATTTTATTTCTTTTAACAAACTACGGTTAATTTGTTTCCTCAATAAAAGGACGAGAACCTATAGCTGTCTCCTCGGTAAACTGCCAGACGTTGTGCTGTTATAAATAATTGCCTAAAATTAAAACTCCATAACACTTTACACTAAATGGGAACCTAACCGAGAATCTCCAACTGATTGACTCAAACAGGCCATAAGAGCTACATTCCGGCTTTATAATTTCTACTTTGTAAAAGCTACTTCTTTTTGATTGTACCTCGTTTTTGAGCAAAATAAATAACGCCTAAACCTCCCAACACCAACACAAACATTAAAATTTACACAATATTACTAGAATAACTAAGATATAAAAGTTGTTGCCAACTACAGTACAACGTTAAACACATTGAGGTCATCAGCTCTCAGCCTATACGTATAATAGTATAATATGTTTGATCTCTCATCCCGAATACGATTTCTGTTTGTTTAAAGTCGGCTTATTCCCGTGGGTTGGGTGGGTATTCGTATGATATGTGATGTGCTTTATTTTCGGGTCCAGGTGATTTTGTTTTATGTTTTTGTGTATAAACTATGCTGTATGAAAGTGAAACGCGCTCATAGTATTGTGGAATAAATGAGATTTATATTCGTCACTATTATGACGGTAGATGTCCTAATTTTCATGCTATAGTTATTTGCTACGGTTGGGCAGCGGTCGCGAAAGCCATTGCTGTGCAAGAGATATTGGGTTCGATTGCCGGGTCAGACAAAATGTTACTTATTGGATTTTTCTGTCAAGAAATCCCAGTACCGTTACGGAGACTGCAATTGTAACAGGTTGACGTCAATAAAAGCTTGCCCATTTACCAAGTAGGACATAAAGCTAGTTGGCGAAATGTGGGTATAATGCACCTCTATGATTTTGAGGATATAGGCGTGTGACTATTTATTATGTACCTTGCTATATTTACTAGAGCCATGTTTAATATTAATTGCCGTTATTAATTAATATCTATAACGTTTAAAGTTCGATGTTTCTATTGATGGCCTGCATGATTGGCACAGTGTCTTAAGAGGTCACCTCATAACTCGGACAGGACAGGCATCGTAGTGTTAAAGGTTCCATACCAATATAGTACAAACAAATGTGACCTATAAATGTTATCATTATAGAGACTTTTATATGACAACCGGCCTACGTGGGACTTAAACTATGGCCAAATGTGCATGTTATATACTTTAGGTTATCTCTTTAAATATACAGATATGAGGACATCTATGTACAATGCGATTCAAATAAGAATAGGCATGAACCCGCGCCATATTGTGATGTCATAACTGTCAAATCGAATAAAATAGGTAAGGTCAATAAAACTGATATTTTTTAAATAATATTTATTTTTAATCTGATTCTCATAGTTCTTCGATTCCGCTCATCCCACTGCTTGAGTAGTCATCATCTTCTTCGCTATCAACATGCTCACTACTACTTTCCACTTTAAAAAAATATTTTGGTCAAAAATATTCTACTGCCTGTTAATTAAAAGTAAAATATTAATTTTGTTACCTGTGCAAACAAACAACAAAATGATGTAGGTGTTTATTGTTTATTAAAAAAAAACGCATAATAATGTTGTCATAATTACGCAAATTATTTTTTGTTCACTAATAAAACGAATAATAATATAATGATATTTACGCAAATATTTTTTTGTTGCTCTCTGTACTTTTCTAGTGACATTTGACAGATCGAGGTCATTGACGCGCCTATTCTTATTTGAAACGCATAATATGTACATATCTAACTAATATTATAAATAGGATTGTGAGTTTGTTTTTTTATTTGTTACGCTTGCACGCCTTAACTACTAGACCGATCATCATAAAATTTCGCATACACGTTGTTAGGGATATAGAAAACGACAAAGAGATCATTCGTTCAGAAAAAAGTACTGTTATCCAGGCATAGAATTATTTTGACATTACCTACATTGACACGAGCGAAGCCGCGGACAAAATCTAGCGCATGAATATTTTAATTCCTCGATTGCACGTTCGATACAATGAAATGTATGTTAGACTAACCTACGACTAATATAAGGCATTATATAGACTCAGTATCAATTTAAAAGAACAAAAAGAGCAGCGATAGCTCAGTGGGGAGACCAACAAACTGCAATGCAGAGGGTCTCGGGTTCGAACCCACTTCGCGCACCTCTGACTTTTGGAAGTTATATGACTTTTCAAAATTATGTGCGTATTGATTGACAATTATCGCCTGCTCCGTGCGTCGGAGAGCACGTTAAGCCGTCGGTCCCGGCTGCCATGAACATCTATGGCAGTCGTTATTGGGAAGTCAGTGCCCTATAATATCCTGACTCTGGTCTAACCTTAGGGTATCGTTAGCCTTCGGGTTGCGGAGGTCAGGTGGCAGCCGCTCCGTGTAAAAACTGATATGCAGTCAAATCCGGTTAGACCAGAAAAGCTGACCCCATGTGACTTGGGAATAATAAAGGCTAGGGAGAAGAAATATCATTGTAAAACAAAGATCCACATTTATAAAGAAAACTAAGAGCACCACGTTCCAGTTTACTTAGTAGTTGGATTTGATTGTATGTGATTTCAATGTTTGTTAAGCCTTTCGCCAAATATTTACAGTTGCTTATTTGATATAGAAATAAATGTTATTTTGTATCGACAATATCACACATACAAACTAGTGGTGCCATCTGTCATAGAGTATTATATTATCTGTGCTAATAAATAAAGTTAGTTCTTGTCTGTGACTCAAGCGTTTAATTTATTAGAATAAAACAAACAGCTATTTGGTTACACAAAGCTACAACAAAGCTACATGAAAAGGCAGAGCACTATTGAAATTCATACATATATGCGTCCAAAATTGTGAAAATTTTAAAACGTTTTTAATAAAAAATATACTTCCACAATTCAGCCAAATCGAATAAATTTCTATACAATTCAAAGGCAAATTTGAACTTTAAAATCTTTAAGATAAAGTCTAGATTTGAAAGTATTTGTTAGATATTGCAGCAGACATTTTGGATTCTGCTATATCAGGAGAGATACAAGCAAAAAGTATTGCGCGTCAGACGTAAACTCTATTATGAAGTTAAAGTTTTGT
The DNA here is from genome assembly GCA_963675205.1 of Catocala nupta. NCBI lineage: Eukaryota > Metazoa > Arthropoda > Insecta > Lepidoptera > Erebidae > Catocala > Catocala nupta. The sequence continues at coordinate 11,313,226 of OY776099.1, forward strand.
TGAAAATCTTACTGTCATTCTAATCGTTACTGAAATGGTTGTGGAAATACTACGGTTATTTTACCAACAACAATATTTTGCACGTGAGTGTGACAACTACACAAACAATACAAATATGCACGGACTAACTGCACGGATAGCGTAGTGGATTAAGTGGTCGCCTCGCCACTGTCACACATCGAGTGTAGCAGGTTGGAATCCCACACCAGACCACAAATGGTTATTCCGAGTCTGGGTATTCTGTTTATAAGTTGTTTGAACGATTATAAAGTCAGTCGCGACACAAGAAATAGCATCAGAGAAGCACCATACCATCAATTTGGCAATAGCGGATTGGACGAGGCATTGAACTTGCAATCGAGATCGTCACACTCGCAATCTCGTAACACAAGCATTAATCTTAGCTCGAGGGTTTACCAAGAATACTAGTTACTTGCAACTCAAATTGTTATTTTTAAACTACAAAATGAATTTGGAATTTTTTATTAAATTTAACGATGTCATCGTCGGATTATTTGGAGCCAGACAGTAACTATTAAATCGGTTTAAAATCGCCGGCTGTCATGCGTTGACTGCACGGTGGAGTGGTTCTAATGCTCGACATGAAACTGCCTGCGCCGAGTATTACGGGGAGATAATATTGTGTGATTGCACAAATGATTGTACCGAGTCTAGATGAGTTTAATACATAGAGTGCCATGCAGCAGACACAATTGAAAATGTAGTGTTCGCGGTCATTTGTTATCGGCATGGCGTTCAATGTGTTAAATGTTCGTAAAGTCCCCCGCGACACATGAAATAACCGTAGAAGCTAGACTCTTTTTAAAAAAGAAATACGATCTAAATTTCTTCTCATGACTGCTAATACCAACAGTATGTACTGAAGGAGATCCGTCCTTGCTAATCTGAAACCTAATAATACTATCGAATTGAAATAATAATACCGGCTAAAATAATTGTTGCTGCACACTGAGCCACCGATGGCGACCACAGAAAAGCCACTAGTGGCTGCCACAAGTTGTAGCAGAAGTTTTGCATACATCTCGTATGGTACCGAGTGTACCGACGAACACTGAACTTTAGAGTAGCTGCTTTAGTCATAAGTTGCGAGAGTAATCGGCATGTAATTGTGACCGCGTTTGCGAACATTTGACTACACCACGCCAGCTTCGTTCGTCCTCTGTCTAATTTATTTATTTAGGCATATTTACTGGGTAAACACGGATATTTACATAAAATTTACAATTATTAAAGTGCATGTCCAAGTACAAATATGCACAGCATTGGCAGGTAGACAACATGCAAAAACTAAAACTAAAACTTAACTAAGATGAAGTGTTTCTTCAAAAGGCCGCTTGCAGACTTAAACCTACCTAGTTACGTACCTACCTAATGCTAAGAGAAAATGTAAAAATGGCATCATCTGCTCTGCCGTTTTTACGAAAAGTGCAATAACTTGAGTTTTGAGCCGAATTGAGTTAAATACATATTTGGAATTAGCAGAACGAGATCTATATATTCTCTTAAGAGGTTTTTACGTTTTTATGACGAAGCCGAATTAATACTAAGCATAACAGCAACATCTAGGTCCGTGTTTTATGATTTACTTATCAATACTGAAATAACTGTAAATAGGAATAAGTTAGTTACACTATTAAGTATTTTTTCTAACTATATCTGCAATAAGTAAAGTTTTTATATTTATAATTAGAATATTTCCTTATTTGTAATCTTCATTTACTAGTTATAATAAGTGCAATAAGTTTGAGTTATTGCAGATAGGTTAAGGAAGTTTATTTACGCTATTTAGTAATTTTACTAACTATATTTGCAAATAGTTTTGTTATTGCATTTATAATTAGCACATTTCGTCATTTACTAGTTAGTAAATTAAATGTTAACAAAATTTTTACATTCATAGCTTGCTCGTTTGTTACAGAGCATCAATTTGGTTACTGAGTACCAAATGACCGTGCCTGGTATCAATTGTAACCAAGTTTCATTAAAATATCAGTTATGCTAACTTCTATTTATTCATGTTTGACATAAAAATGTAACTGCAAGAAATAAGTCACTTGCACCTATGGTTAGGAAACAGTTATCAAAATGTAATAATTGCTACTCAAAAATGCATCATGTGGGTTTCCTAACTATGAGTGCAATAAGTAGTTTCCTTATTGCGGTTATGGCTAGTAAACATCCTTTCTACATACTAATAATACTAAACATAAGTAGATTTATTGCTTTTTTATAGCGGGAATAGATGTATTTCCAAACATTAAGTACTACATGATATTCTCTACATTTTTATCTATCATGTAGCGAAAGTTACAAGTCGATACCATGTACAGTGACGGAGATATAAACAAAATAAAAAATAAAATCTCTAACCGCTTTTTCTCAAAATTAGCTTTAATTTAGTTATTGCACTTTTCGTAAAGACGGCAGTGCTGACATCCAAAGGAATAATTATTGTTTATATTATGTATATAATTTATAAAGATAAATTATTTGTATTTTTGTCTGTAATAAATAAAATTATTATAGATTGAAAAACTTAACTAGAAAAAAAAATTATATCTTATCTGAAATACACAATTGGGTGCCAAAAGACAGTCGACACCGATGGGGCAGACCTAAACAGGGATGGCGAGATGACTTTGAGATATTTGAATGAGACTGGCAGGAAACAATATCTTCGAGTAGTAGTCGAGTCCAAGTCCAAAGGCGGGGATTTGCCGAGTAGCGGGACATAACAAAAGGCTAAAATAAGAAACTGAAATAATAACGTAACCATAGCTTAGGATAAGTTCCGTGTGATATGACTTTACTCTTCTATACTTTTTTTTAATAGTTGATGGAGATGTCTAAGAAATTCGTGATCAATTTTAATCATCCATCTAAGCTTGGTATTCTTTTACGAAAGGGCTTGAGTGAAGCTACCTTTCACCCTTCGCCAATTGATCAGTTTATTCAAGTGTCTCGTTTTGCGAGTAGTGGCTCCTCTTGCCTAATGATCGTAGCCAATAGCGGCGCAGTGTACGGCAGCACTAATGTCACTGATACTTACGTAATACTACTAGATTTAAAAAGTACAAATGATAGAAAACGTTTAGATTCGAAATTCGGATTATATCTTAACAAATTAATGCAAATTCAGCATCAAAGCTCAGAATCCAAAGATAAAACACATCAATTGAGAATCAAATCAATCGAACGAACATTTATTATCAACGATAACGTCACGGAGTAACTGGCAACTTGTGATGCCATCAATAATCGTGAAAACGTCATTAATATTAGAATATTTGTTCGGAGGGACCGAGTTTAAACGTAATAAACGATTTCCGATATATTACTAACTGCGCAGAGCATCGGTAGAAATGTAACTGCTGTGCATTAAGTATCAGGTTCGACTTCCGAATTGGTTATTAGCCAATATTTTTTTAGTAGCTGTCGACATGATGATGTAATATACCTCTGCCTACCCCTTCAGGGGTATATATATGTGTGAAACCACGTAAGTATATAATAACTTTATATCATATTTATCTTAAATTTATAGTTTGACTGCATACTTAGCACAGTGACCCTTAAACCTATGATCTGAGTTCTCTATTCGAGCGAAGCCTTATTGAGTTTTCCTGTTAGAAAATTCAAAGCACAAACACAGAGCGTAGATACATATTTAGATGTCGGGTGTCAATTAGGACGAACTCGTATTATTAGAGTATCACCCGTTATGTTACATAATAAGAAAGAGTGTGACAATTCTCCTGCGTCTTTAAATTGTTTTGGCGTAATAACATGTATGTAATATGCCTATTTTTATTTTGAAGACGACTCTAGCTTTTGTAGGCATAATAACTGTGTTCGGCCTGAACAAATATTCAAATAACAAACAAAAAGCATTTTTATGTCTCGCATAGATATCGAAAACCAAACGCGATACTTAAAACCTATCACAACCATTACATGCGTATTATTTTATTATAGGGCCCGGCACCTTTTATCGACAGTACAAAGTTTAATTAACCATCAATATTATTATATATATATTTCCCTACACCATAAAAAAACCTTGTTGAATTTTTATTGTGTACATCCATATTTACGAGAAATCTTTCTAAATACACATTACTCGACCTTGAATCCAATATTCTCAACTTTGTCATAACTAATGCACAAGTCGAGAAGTATACCCATCGATTTCTTAATCTTGCAAACTTTGCTAAGCGGAAACGCTTCGAAACTGGTCAACAGCAACAGCTTTTCGCATCTGCCTGCAAATCTCACCTGTATATAATGGCCGACATTAATTATTTTGCACAAAGGCTTTATATCATATTTATCTTAAATTTATAGTTTGACTGCATACTTAGCACAGTGACCCTTAAACCTATGATCTGAGTTCTCTATTCGAGCGAAGCCTTATTGAGTTTTCCTGTTAGAAAATTCAAAGCACAAACACAGAGCGTAGATACATATTTAGATGTCGGGTGTCAATTAGGACGAACTCGTATTATTAGAGTATCACCCGTTATGTTACATAATAAGAAAGAGTGTGACAATTCTCCTGCGTCTTTAAATTGTTTTGGCGTAATAACATGTATGTAATATGCCTATTTTTATTTTGAAGACGACTCTAGCTTTTGTAGGCATAATAACTGTGTTCGGCCTGAACAAATATTCAAATAACAAACAAAAAGCATTTTTATGTCTCGCATAGATATCGAAAACCAAACGCGATACTTAAAACCTATCACAACCATTACATGCGTATTATTTTATTATAGGGCCCGGCACCTTTTATCGACAGTACAAAGTTTAATTAACCATCAATATTATTATATATATATTTCCCTACACCATAAAAAAACCTTGTTGAATTTTTATTGTGTACATCCATATTTACGAGAAATCTTTCTAAATACACATTACTCGACCTTGAATCCAATATTCTCAACTTTGTCATAACTAATGCACAAGTCGAGAAGTATACCCATCGATTTCTTAATCTTGCAAACTTTGCTAAGCGGAAACGCTTCGAAACTGGTCAACAGCAACAGCTTTTCGCATCTGCCTGCAAATCTCACCTGTATATAATGGCCGACATTAATTATTTTGCACAAAGGCTGTCCTATGGCACACATCCAAGTTAGATCCTACTCGGTCGGTGCTTAACCACGATCAATTGGCCACTCGACCCCCCACAAACACAACCGACCCAAAGATTTCAACAACTAAAAACCTACATTAAATTTCATAGATGTCGAATTTTCTCGAAGCTCTTCTCGTCAGCTACGTTTCACAAATTGAAAACTAAAATCCATTTGTTACCGTTTGAAAGTTGAATCTCTTAAGAAGAAATGGCGGAAACCGTCCATTCATTTAGAGTGTCATGTGAATCACCAATATAATGGGTGATACCTTTATTCTAGGAAGCCATCCCTCAAAATAATTTATTCGCTAGAAGAAGTGGTAAGAATTTCTTACCTGCCGAAGTCGACTTTAGATAGTCGGTATATATTTAGAAGACTGATTGACTGACTGTAGTGGTTTAGGTGATTCGAGGTCGTTGTTTAAATATTTGTAAAGTCCCTCTCAATATTGGAATGAAGCCTAGCGAGGATGTCATCTTGTTAAAAAGAAAAAGGAAATGACTTAAGTTACTTGGAGAACAGCACCAAATGCGTGTCATGTAGGCATCTTGCAGCCTCCTTCCACCCAACAGGATCACTCGTCACTGTCGACCTCGCAAAGATCACTTGCAAGGGTATTGAAACGCCTCTACTCCGTGCACTCGTCGACTGAATAACCAAATAAATATTCTTATACCCACACTAGATATTTTTCTCAAGCAAATGTTACACGGTATATATCTGGAAGAGATATCAATATAATATCTAAAATATGCTGAAATCTTAGGAGATTTACTATAATTCTAATAAAAGTAACGAGAACTAATTCAACGAGAGGAAACGAGTTTGGTGCAGTTGCCAAAAATCTAATCTTGTTATATGCATGCTAAAATCTGTTTTCCGTCTAACCAGAGAAGACTGCATACTATATTATATCAGGGCTGTTTCTTTGTTTATTACGCTTTCACGCATTAACTACTCGACCGATCATCATGGAAGTGTATTCGTTGTTGGGGCAATAAAAAAGGACATATTGGTGGTGGTATAAGGTGCCCACCTTTCATCCAGAAAAATACTGTTACTAATCTAACCTAACTGATAAGTATATACGCGAGCGAAGCTGCGTACAAAATCTTGTAATCCTAACTTAATGTTATAAATGCGAATGTGAGTTTGTTGGTTTGTTTGTTACGCTTTCAAGCCTACTACTAAACTACTGGACCGATCACCGTAAAATTTTGCATACACGTTAAAACGTAACATTGCAAAATCTAGTGTTAAATAATTATCTAGATTTTAAGCTAAGATAGTCTTACTAATAGAGGCCTATAAGCATCTAGTGATCCATTTCAATCGTTTATCTACGTTTCGTCCTCTTTTACCAAAGTATTTGACTAAAGCAAAATTACTCCCTTCGCCAATCAACCAGTTTGTACTTTTCAATCATCAACGACTCATCCTCAAACTTATAAAATATATTTACTTGGGCAAGTGTCCAGAGGTATTTAATATGTATAATAAATGTACTTAGCGAGGCGAGACGATCACTTGACCCCTTCGTTAAACCAGGGCTTTCATGAAGTCAAATATCTTTGTTCACCATTATTCACCTAAATTACGTTATGTACCTCTAAAAGAGGACATAAATACTCTAGTTAGTTTACCACGAATTACAATGGAATGGAATAGAGCCCGTTGTACATACGTAGGCCACTACACAATTCACAGAACAACGTCACCGCAATACAATTATCTTGTGTGAATGCCTACTTAAATTAAACACCTGTATTGTGAACATGTTACTTTGTGTGATTTTACTTGGGTCACTTCTTTTATTTTCATTGTATAAATTCTTCAAGACCTTGACTTTGCGTGACAATTTCAAGGACATATCTTAATAGTGCCTACTCACTCCGGTCAAGGTGAATAATAGTCTCTTTAGAGCTTCCTAGTGAATATTGGTAATTTCTTATAAAAAAAATATTTTCTTAAAAAAAGCAACTTCCGCACTAGGAATAATTCTTTTTTCGCGGGAGACATATAACACCAAGACTCGGCACAACTATTTGTGGTTCACACAAATTTTTATCCCGTGTGGGGATCGAACACACAATCTGGTGTCTTCTCGGTCCTAATGCAGCCTTTACATGGGAGCTAGTAATGCCGATGTAAAATAGAAGGTAGTTGAGTAGGTAATGTTCTATTATTATATCTATTTTATATGGAGGAGGTTCATAATACCAGTATAAAGTTATAAAATCTTTATCTGTCTGTTGTTTTAGCACCAAGAATTGGATTAGGATTTAGTAGCAGCCACTCTCAAATACTTAAATCATAGCAAAGTATTAATTAACAATTAATCAGAAAACTCTGACTTAACACTAGTTGAATGTTAGTCGAATAAAAGTTCAATAATAGTGGTTTGCTGTTAATCCTCAGTTTATCATTGATCGTTAACTTGAGAGCTGTTTAGTTTTGCGGTGGCAAAGTACCTACCTATTCCGTTATTTTCCAAATAAGGTTGTTGGAGTTTAAATTAATATCCAAGTCACATTTCATCCAATTTTGTTTAATAATATCGGCAATATAGGTATGTATACCACAAACGTGAATGTCCTGTGATTTACACAAACAAATCACGGGTATTTGCTAGTAAGATACAAATGGGGCTATTGTTTTTGTGTTCACTGGGCGATGCCATTAGCAAGTAAGGTCCTGTCAATCCTGTCACAGCTGCTGTCAGAAGCCATATTTGGCTGTTATGATTGTGGATTTTTGAGGTTACTTTTAAAGTATATATAGAGCATGAGGTCTAGAGACCTTACTATCCATTGGCACCACTAGCGGTATATTCAAACGCGATAGCCCTCGTTTCTTTCATCTGTCTTCCACTTCACTAACGATAATCAATTCTAACTTCGCAGAACGTATTGCTTGTTCTGTTTAATTTTCTTGTTTTTTTTTATTCGTTTCATTGGATTCTACAAGTTGTCAGGCAGTTGTCGTGTTTTTCGAAAGAAAGCTAACGCTAGGTTAGAGTTTTCCAGCCGCATGTAAACTTCTGGCTTAAAGATTGTGGCGATATTTTGATGATACTTAATTCCCATATTATGGAGCGAAGTAAGTGTTCATGACTGACATTTCCGATGGTTTTAATGACGATCAGACACTAAATGACTGTAACTTCTCCGACCAGACACTTGTGCCAATGAAAATTTCCTGTTAGAAAAACTCAATTTCTATCTAAGGTTCAGATAGAAATTGAGTTTTTACCAGTCCAGGAATCGAAGCAAAACCGCACTATTTACAATTACGCAATTGCTTACGTTAGTGTCAAAATACTTACAAATATGAGAAATGTAGACCTATGATAGCATCAAACCTAATCCCCGACTTGTCGAAAAAATTCAGTCCGAAAAATGGTGTCATCATAAAACCATTTACAAAGTAAACTTAGATGACAATTACGAAATGATACATGTTTAGTAAGTAAGAATTTGCAGGCTATTCAGTTTATTCTCACATCTTACGCTGATGAAAAAATTAGTAACATGACAAAATTAAATAATAGTTTAGGTAGATACAACATTTTATAATAATAATATAAAATAACAAAATCATTTATATCGGACATAATCCATGAGTTAGTAACAATTTTCATACAAACTATGTTAGTAAAAATAAATAAATTAAGTATACATATATTACAGTTTTCCCTTAACGATGCCCACCCAGTGTGCCTGTATGGGACAATCATTACGGGACGCAATCATTTGCAGAATGCTGTTGGTGCTACTACGCAGTCTCTGAAAAAGTGACGCCGCTTTTTTCCGCATTATAGCGTGAAAGCCGTCAACGTGCGCAACAACATTTATACTTCTTTCTTTTAGGTAAGTGACAAGATGTAAAGCTGGGTGCGACAGACAGCGATTATTGAGACAACAAGATCGACTCGGGAGAAAACACTATAAAATTGAATAGCATTGGAATAAGTTCTCAAGTCTTATGATACGCCGAAGATCTTCACAAACGCGTTCCAACAAAACGACCTTTCTAAAATGAGCTTTTTAGGAAAATCTTTCATCTTGCATCATCAGTACATACCTACACAGTGCTATGTCGATAGGCCCGAAAGCGTAGGCAGAAGGTTATCAAAACCATTTTTCGACTGTTATGGTTTTACTTTTTGCATAATAGAGGACAAGCCTATTGCCGTCTACCGAGCAAAGTTCCGGGCTCCGTACTGTTACTAAGAAGTGACTGACAGAAAAACCCAGTAATACTTGGCCCGGTCCAGGCATATAACGCAAGACCAGTCCGATAGTCGAATACATGCGCCTACGCCCGTGAGGTTATAGACCTATGCTAATGTATGACAAATGCGTTGGCATTATATTAAAGATTAAGACGACGAATTCTTAACATAATTTGTAACGGCATTCGTGAGAAATACTAACCCAATCAAAAACACAAAAGCGTTGGAATTTAAGGCATCTATGGCTAGTAAATTATGAATAATTTTAATAAAATAACACGGCAACTAGATTAGTAAACTAATTTAGTTAACTGTTCCATATAAAAAACAAATGTAAAGTTAAACTCTGTATTACACATACTTTAATATGCATAAATAATATTAGTTCTGTAAAATATTAATATTGAAAACTTAACTATCCATACCGGTTGCTGATGAAATGCATAATTTATGAACTAGCAAATATATACTCTTGTTGTATAATATGAAGCTCTTGTTATTGTGACGTTAACCTTCTTTTTACCTACATTAGTACTAAAAATTACAAAGGACAAAGAAGTGACAAGATGAGCTGAACTTCTTTCGGAAAGATTGGATCCAACTTGCATTGGATAGGAAAAAGTGGAAGGTGGGAAGCTTTTTGTCCAACGGTGGGATAATGACAGTATAATTAGTAGGCAAATCCATCTATATAATATTGATTTTTTTATTTGAACAATGCAAAAAATTCTTACCTATAGAGGTCAGTACCTAAAGCACTTTCTGCACTCCCTTGCCACTAATACTCCTTCATTTGCGTAATAGCTTAAAAATATTTAGAAATACTTCTCTTAACGTCCTAATATAAGCAGCCTTAATATGATCAAGCTGCCCGTATACACGGTATTTTCTGTTCCGTGATTTAAGAAAGGTTCGACCTGATTGTGTCAAAGATTACACAGATATTGCAAGAACCACCACGCATGAATCAAATTATATATATATATGGTGGTGGTCTATGTGTACTCCAGTAAATCCCTTCAAGAGAAGACAGGTGTGTATTACACCCACATTTCAATTATCAGACCGCCTACGATCTCTCCTGAACCATTTAATTTAATAACTTACATTTCATGACTCGTTTTTATACCGAAATGAAGATTACGTCGTACCTGTAAAGAAAAAGAAACATATGATTTATTTGTAAATATTTAAAGATGTATTTTATTAATATATAGCTTCGCAAGGGTGGACATTTTTTTAAACATTTTGGGATAAATAAAGATAATTTCATAGACGTGCACGCCCCTGCCCCGCACTTCGGTGCCCCCTCTCTCGCCGCGTTGCTCAGTGCGCTGCATGGAACCACACCGCCGCGTCGGCGTTTATTTTTTGTTTATATTGACATTTTTATTTTGGTAATATCTTTTGAATGGTATGTCCGCTTTCAATAATTCAAAAAGTAGTCAACAGGTATTGAAACTGTTTTGAATACGAAATAATTTATTTGGATAAGAATTATTAAAATGGTGGGGATAACATCGTCTGATTTTGATCGGCATTTCTATCAACTTTTAAAATGTAAAAAAGTAGTAATAGTGACATAATTACAATAGTTGGATATATAGTCACGCGAAGTTTTTTGTAGATATTGATATGTTATATTTTTTTGTTTTATCATCAATACTTTCCGCAGCGCATGCGATGAAAGACATTTGTGGCAAATTTTTTACACCTTGGGTTGGTTTTAGTAGGGATTTCTAAGGATCTCTAATTTTTATAGAAATATATATAGCCTATGTTACTCAGTGATAATGTAGCTCTATAATGGTAAAAGAATTTTTGAAATCGGTCCAGTAGTTTTTGAGTTTATTCGTTGCATACAAAAATACAAATCTTTCCTCTTTATAACATTGATGTAGATTCCTTCATTAGAAAAACACGCTTCTGTATTTTTATACAAATTACTAGATTTTGCTAATAGCTTCGTACGTGTTTATATAGGTTTTGTCAATAAATTGCTATCCCTCAGGATGAGTAATTTTTCTGGATAAAATATACACTATGTCCTTTTCTGTATCACTGAGAACGTGGACGCGAAATTTTATGATGATCGGTCGAGTAGACAATAATAGGCTGGCCCTCTATTATATGGAGCTTTATAGCTACTACTATTCTTACACCAGTTGCCTGAATGCTTGACCCTAACACCTTTAATAGGAATTAAGGCGATTTTAAGTCCACCCTCATTCGAACCACAGCATTACTGAGAACTCATTGTAAATATGTCATTGTAGATAATTGTCATTTTGTAAACTTTGGACTTCTGTAGTCATCGCTACACAATTTATTATTGAGATGGACTTGAAACTCGCGGATTTGAGTAAGAAGTAAATATCCGTTATACGAATAAATAAGTTTGAAAAATATAATAAATAATAGAATTTTTGTATGATTTTATAAGGTTTTTTGTGCCTTTACATATATTGGTGCTTACCTGACCGCCATGTCGATTTAGTGACGTCAATATTAATATATGTCTAGAGGAAGAAAATAAGTAAGATGATCTTATAGACCTCATCATTTGTGAATACGAATCGCTAGCCAAGGTATATTATATAACCACGTTATGTTGGCTAGCGTCTTTAGATATCAGGTATTTTTAGGGGCTACAGCAACCAACAGTACAAAACTCCGTGCTGCTATCAGTAGCAATACGAAGACATTTCTGTTTTCTGGCAATTTCTAAAATTTTCCTGATAGAAAAGCCGAAAATAACTATAGGCTTGATCCAAAAACCTAACCTAAAATGTCATGATCAGCGTAAAGCATAAGCGCAAAATTTTACCATGGGATTAACACGACCAGCTAGGTACTTATCCATGCTAATAATATAATTACATATGTACACTTTTCACGGCGAAACTACTGATCCAATTTCGATGTGGTATAGAGATTGATTGAATCGTGACGACAGACTATCATAACTTAAATCGAACCGCGTTTGCAGTTTCGTATCACCTGGCAACATAAATAAAATTACCTATATTTTATATTATATCCTTTGTGAAACTGAAGGCTTCAAATCTTATATATTTACAATATTTTAGTAATAAAAATGTATATTTTCCAGCTAACATATGAAATAATCTAGATCAAAAATGTCCCTGCCAACCGCAGTCCCTATTAAAATAAATATATAATAGTAGCGTTTTCAACCCTAGACTACACAATGATAAATAAACAAACTGTCACCAATGATATATACCATATACAACATACGCCAACCTACAAAATATTTGATACAACAAAAAATATTGCGCCAGCTATCTAAAGTTGAACTTTCGTTAAGCAAATGTTTGTGGCTGAGTGTGGAAAGAAAAGAAACAAGGAAGTCTTTGTCAGATTTCCATTTATTGCATTACCCACGTGAAACCACATCTAGCGTAAGCATTTAGCTTAGCCAAGAGATTCACAACGTTGTAGTAGATTATTTCCCAAATTGCAATTTATTTTAAAGATATGTTATTGCGTAATAGTCTTAATTCGGCCGTTTTAATCGACGAGTTTAAAATAGCCCAGCACATATTTGTTACATATTTGGCACGTGGGTAGTGCAATAAATGGGGATCTGACAAAGACTTCTTGATTGCAAGTCCGATGCCATAATCATAAGGCTGCCACCATATTAAAACGATGTTTATATTTTTAGTAGTTATATGCCTAAACAAAAACGATATATTAGTTACAAAAATTTGTAGATAAGACATTTTTTGTTTTCTCGTATTATGGTTAAACCCTCGATACCATTAGTAATCCTAATAAATGAATGCAGATTGCCGTAGATCGAAATATATAGAAAAGTAGGCCCTAACCTCGCAAAAGCTTGTTATAATAATTACATCGAGCGAAAAAAATTGCGTGGAATCGAAAATAATAAAAATTTTATAGTAATCAGTTTGCCTAACGTAAAAACAAATTGAACATTACAAATAAAGCTTTTCTTTCTCCAAGTCAATATACGTTTGGGTGTCGATAACTCCTATATTACGTACGATGGATCGGACAAATGATGTCAACAATCGTGCAGTGCGATGCTGCCGATAATCTGTTACGTTACTGTAATACGTCACTGGCGGATGCCAATGGAGTTTATACACATCAATCTTTATGGTATGTATTTTCTATACGAAATTTTCTTGGTTTTCTTTTGTTTTGTTTTGACGAATCTGTCTTATACGTACAGTAATATATGTAAGTGAGAATACTGCCGAGTGTGTAGTGTATTTGATGTTCGTGTCGCGTAATGTCATTGCATTTTTCTGTCTAGTAACTTTAAGCATGCCTTTTTTAAACTGTGCCCATCTAAATATCATTTTAGAAATCAAATGTAAGGCGAAGTATATATTATGGCCCTGGGTTCGATTACAGGATCAAGCAGTGTTGTTCGGTTTTTCTGCTTACAAATTCTAAGTAACAGCACAGAGACACCAATAGTGCTCGGTAGACGGCAACAGGTTCACCTCCTAATAAGTAGGACAACATAACTGGCGATGTGGATAAAATACATTACTGCCTAAGCATTCACGGAGTACGGGCCTAGTAAACGTATGTATCTTCACATCACGAAGTATACGGGTTTTCCCGTAGTCGAGGCTCTTATGTTGTGCCAGGACATTGTGATTATAATATATTTCATCACATACACACAACACCATCTAACCCAAACTAAGCATAGTTTGTACTATGGGTACCAGAAAATGGATAAACATACATATATACATTTTTTTGTAAATACATACATATTATAAATAGAAACAGCCAGACCAAGACAAACATCCATGTTCATGTTTGTTCATTTTAACACAAATGTTTGACTTGTGCGGGAATCAAACCCGCGATCTCAGGCGTGGCGTGGCAGTCGGTTCACTAACCACTACGCCATCGAGGCCTACTATGTTCAAGAACCCCTGAAAGATCCGAAACTAAACATGTAAAACCGAATAACAATTGGTATGAGTCTATATTATTATTGTCTTAAATAAACCTCAACTTCAATACAAAACGTACCTTCTCTCAAAGAAAATTAAGATACATAATCGCATAACATCAAAATATATTACCATCGGCAGCGCGATGTGGGTAGTTCGATTTTTAAACGTCGCGTCGTTCAGAATCTGTATACCGCCTATCGCTGTTTCAAAACTTCTTTAGTCATGTTATCTTTACATCATGATCTTATTTGATAATTGGTTGCTTTTATCTCAGAAGAAAAATCACGTCAATGATATAAGGTTTCTGTAGCTAGTATAACCTATAACCTTTTGGTTAACGTGGATTAACTAGTCTGCGCTTGACAGCCATAAAGTTAGGTATATCAGATAAAGTGACAAATTAAAACGTTCGTTTTAGAGGTAAGTTATTGGTATTAAAATACATTTAAATTTTCATATGTAGGTCATATATTAGTGTTATTATCGGGTTGAGGATATCTGAAGGTCTAATATATACTCAACTAGTTTTTGACCGCGGCTTTGCCCGGATGGATCGGATTAAAGTATTCTACGTTTATATCTAGGATATGGTCTATCTGTGTTCCAAGTTTCAGCTAAATTCATTTAACGGCTTACACGCGTACTATACTGTCGTGTACCGAGTATTTCAGTCTCTGTGCTGCTACTGAGAATTTGTAAGAAAAATAACGAATGCACTACTTGATCCAGAATCGTGCTCAAGACCATGCAAACAAATCGCAAATTTATGCCGAGTCCAAAACCGGAACCGGACACTAGCTGAATATATAACGTCGCACCTTTCTTAGTTTATTGCGCTACAAAGAACTGTACATAGAACTGCTATATATTACCCACTATCTACAAGCCTAATAAACGAAAAGGCACAACCACTTCATATCAAATGATCTTCATTGGCAAACTTCCCCAATCAATACTCCCTATAATGTTATGGTGTTAGGTAACATGGCTGCCATTAAAACTATTTTAATGACTCTGAACTCAGCCATTTAGAATATCACATAGCTCTCGACCACAGAGTAATTAATATAAGTATTTTATTCAATTAAAACAAAGTTCTAGTTTATGATCCGTTCGGTATTTTGGCTCGTTTCGAGATAATATATTCCTTTCAATAAAGATAAATTAATGATCATTCTATTCTGAATGGAATGATAATATGGATGCCTAAGAGTTTTGTAATAAATCCTACTTGTAAGTAATGTTATAAAGTAAAAGTTTAGGATTGTCTTGGCGGTGTAGCGGTTGTAAATGCGACTATTGCGTGTGCACATGATTTCTTTTTCTTTTTATAAATTCTTAGTAATAGCATGAAATAGATAGAATACCTAATTTGTATATATACCCTGTATAGAGATAAAATAAATATTTTTTTAAAGACACGTAAGATTTATTTTTTAATACGGACTCAAAGTACATCTATCATAGACTTATGAGCGTAGCGAAAATATTCTAAGTCTATGACATCCAGACTCAGAGCAACCAATTATGGATCACACAAGTTTTTGTCCTGTGTGGGATTCGAACCTACATACTGTGGCAGTGGCCATTCGTGCAGTCAATACCCATTAGGTCCACTGACGTAGCATCACGGATTATGCAAATGTATCCGGTAGACGGCAATAAGCTTACCCTCTGCTGGGTGATATTAGATACCACGTTCTTCTACGTGTGAGTGAGGTGAGAGTAAGTGAGCGATCAGTCGTGACAGATCGTGAACCAATTCGATGCCTAGGACGAGCCAAGTAATGTGTTATTTCTTTGAATATGTTAGTTGGTATTTGTAATTAAAATAGTACTACAACAAGTTAAAAGTAGTATACTTTCAAACGCTTACATTTGTGTAAATGTAAAAAATTGTACCAATATCTTTTTGTTCAAAATATTATACTCTTTTAGTTTCCATCATTACATAAAAAACATACTTAATTTAAAACTAAAATATTTTCTATCTTTGCGTGTCTAAATAAAAAAAAATAAGGTACGTCCGCAATGGAATGAATAAAATCCGTTCTACAGAAACTGTTTTGTGATTAAACTATAACGCTCAGAGAGAACGTACATATAATATATAGAAACTAAATACAAATAATAATTCTGAAAATCGTAATAAAAAATTGCAATGTATTTCGTCGGAGATATTTTCTTGCGAATCGAAGCGTGAATTTGTAGCGGTTCTACGTCAATCGTAGTCGCGTAGCCTGTAGCTGTAGACGTTCGTAGCAAGCGTTTTTCGTTATCTACTACAGGATTTTCTTTCTTTCTGCTTATATTCTCTGTCATTTTATTACTTCAATAATATAAGAAATGATATGGTAAGAAGAGAAGAAGAATTGAAAATAATTTATAATTATATTAGTAGGAATTATGTGTGTAAAAGACTAGAAAAATGTCGTAAATTGTATGAATTTACAAAACTTCTTTATTCAGATCTAGAGAAAAAAGTTGTAGTAAAGACAAGTAAGACATTGGGACTCTAGAGGTCCTGAACATCACATTTATACACGTTCATATGCTTATATTCCCGAAAAGGTAAGTAAACGTATATTATTCCTAACGTATATTTCGACAGGTAATAGGGGTAGTGGGCTTGATTACCAGATTGGGACAAAGTAATAATAGACTTATATTGTCAGGTTTTATTAAATGTCTTATCTATTGTGGCGACTTTCCAAATGTTGGGTCATAGTTTGCAATGGCTAGTCATATTTCAAATATGAAATTGTTTTGTAGAAAAAGCTTTGTTACACAGATAACGAATTAAACAGAGAAAGCAATCGGCACTATTTTGCGTTCCGAATTAGAGCTGCAAGTGAAAGTTTGAGAACCTGATTGAGAGTTTCTTGGATAGTTTAGTTTTGGATTAAAGAATGTATGTTTTGCTAAATGTGTAAATTAAGAAGAAATTAAGATATGCAATAGGGTTTCTGTTACTGTATAAGGGATAGAAGTAAAATAATAAGATCCCACTTGAATTAGGATCGGCGTAGTATGTCTTCCTTAACTAAATATGTGTACCAGTCATCATATTATCATGAACTCGTTTTTCTTTCAGATGATTCCTTATACGCTACATCCATATCTCCTTTGTCGTTCCTATACTTTCAGTTCATTTAAACAGATAATAGCATTGCTTTACACATGGCGCATGGCATAACCATGCCGATCGTTGGGTATTAAAATATATATAGCCCTGAAATATCCATTGTTAACTTCAAATTCCTAGGATGTGTTTTATATCCTAGTAATTTAAAGTTAACCATAAGTGATTTTGAAACCATAATGGTAGATTTTGTTTAACCTCGATGTTAAACAAAATTATAAAACCTCGATGCCTTTATGTATCTAGAAAAGGATATAAGCATTTTCTAAATAAGTAACGACTAAAGTTGTTTTTTCTTTTTCCATATTCTCACGCCTATATACCCGAAAGACTATAAAAAGGAATATGAAACAAACATTTCGCCAGCCGTAATTTTAATTTTACGTAAAAGGGTCGAGCTAATTGCCGTCTACCAGACACAATTGCAGGATATAACGAAACCTTCTTGAAAATAATTTCCAGTAAAATTTAGCACATCACAAACCTAATGCAAAGGCTATAAATAAAAACTGAAAATAAAAGCGTTCATGCGACATAAAACCGTTACTATGATAATAAATTAACAATAACTGTATTTAATAGTTACTCTTTCTTGATATGATACCTGATTTTAAAAAAATCGTCCATATTAATTCAATAAAGATTGTTTTCTTTCTTCTTCTATAACTTTAAAAATCTTCTTCTGTAGACTGTTCGCCTGCGAACTAATTGAGTTTGAGCTTTAAAAATAAATACAGTTTAATCTTTTGGTGTTGTTATTTCATTCCAAAACGTCTATACGGATATATTATGTCGGCCTCAATGGCGTAGTGGTTAGTGTAACCGACTGCCACGCCTGAGGTCGCGGGTTCGATTCCCGTACAAGACAAATATTTGTGTGCATGAACATGGATGTTTGTCTTGGTCTGGGTGTTTCTATGTATAATATGTATGTATTTACAAAAAAAAAGAAAGTATATATGTATGTTTATCCATTGTCTAGTACCCATAGTACAAGCTCTGCTTAGTTTGGGCTAGATGGTGTTGTGTGTATGTGATAGAATATTATTATATTATATTATATTATATTATATTATATTATATTATACAAACATTTGTGTGCATGAACATGGATGTTTGTCTTGGTCTGGTAGTTTCTATGTATAATATGTATGTATTTACAAAAATGTATATATATGTATGTTCATCCATTGTCTAGTACCCATAGTACAAGCTCTGCTTAGTTTGGGCTAGATGGTGTTGTGTGTATGTGATAGAATATTATTATTATATTATCAAAAATACGTTACACAAAAAAATAACAATAAAACTATTGCTTATTTGGTAATTATAACGTATAAACAAGTCGTTCGCAATATATAGGTCTACTCCTGTAGACGCATAAAACACACAGAAAATTTCTTAAACTGAATGCATCGAAAATATTTTGTTTCTTTAGTTGGTGTTCTCTCTCATTTGCTCGTTTTGAATTTGACGTAAAGATCGTGATATAGGTCTACTCCTGTAGACGCATAAAACACACAGAAAATTTCTTAAACTGAACGCATCGAAAATATTTTGTTTCTTTAGTTGGTGTTCTCTCTCATTTGCTCGTTTTGAATTTGACGTAAAGATCGTGTAACGGCAAAAATATAAGTAAAATCAATTAAACAAGTTTTCGGTCGAGATCTGTGTTTCTCTTCTGTGCTGATTATACCTAAGTAAGAAGCCTTGTTGTTTTCAGTAGACAACCTAGTCTTTTCTATTGTCGTACAAAAACTAAAAATGTGATTTATTCCCATAACATCTAAGACTGATCTGTTGTGATATTATTATAATAAGATTAATAAGACAACAAAAATAAGTACAAAGTTGCATAGCGTTATTTGAAGTTTTATTTTGTTGATTTTGTTACAACTTCATTTTGTGTATGACCCAAAGCACTCAATTTACTATTCAAATACAAAATACAAATTCTAAACGCTCCTAAAAACAAATATGTTTTCCCCTAAACCATTCGGTTCAACTTACAGCACACAGTGTTACGACTTACATTTTTAAAATGGCAGCGCATGAATTTCAAGCATTGTTAGTACGCCTGGTTACCCAGCGCTCGAGTGACCTCAGGTTTAACAGAAAAATGCCTCAGCATTCCAGACCGATATAATATTCTGAAGGGTTTCATACATGGATCTGGTATTAGTGATGTTACTTTTTGGTGATATTTAAAATAAAAAGATATTAAGAATTTTTATATATATGTATGTATATGTAGATTCATGCGTGAGGTATGCAATGATGTAATACACTTACATTTGTTTAAACGTCTAACGTAAGAAGGCAAGCCAGATAATCGGCTGAAGCAGGTATCTTGTTTAATACTCTTCATGCACTTTCATGTTGTGAGGAACTTTATAAACATAAAATTGAATACTGCTAGACTCTGAACAATCATTATTTGATACCACAAATGATTGTGAAATTCATAACCACAGTAGTTAGCGCAGCGACAGAGATTCACTGCGACACTCGATTAACCAATATGAACTTGCGGACAAAAAAACAACTACAACTAATTTTGTTTCAGAATAACGTTAATTACTAACTAGTATTACAATTTAATAGCTTGTCAACGTCACACATATCTTTATAGGTTTTTCATGTAGTAGGCGTCTAAAGACAACTTCTTCTTTTTCTTCTCTCTAGCCTTTATTATTCCCAAGTCACTTGGGGTCGGCTTTTTCTGGTCTAACCGGATTTGACTGGATATCAGTTTTTACACGGAGCGGCTGCCACCTGACCTCCGCAACCCGAAGGCTAACGATACTCTAAGGCTAGACCAGTGGCAGGATATTATGGGGCACTGACTTCCCAATAACGATTGCAGTAGATGATCATGGCAGCCGGGACCGATGACTTAACGTGCTCTCCGAGGCACGGAGCAGGCGATAATTGAATTGTCAATCAATACGCACATAATTTCGAAAAGTCATATATCTTCCGAAAGTCAGAGGTGCGACGTGGGTTCGAACCCGAGACCCTCTGCATTGTAGTCTGTTGGTCTCCTCACTGAGCTACTACTTGTATTAGATAAAATAATTACTAATGTAATATTATAAACTAGATTTTGTCTACGGCTTCGTTCGCATAAATGTAGATTAAGTTAGATTAGATAAGTAACAGTACTTTTTTCCTGGTGAAAGGTATCCTATGTCCTTTTCTGTTATCTTAACAACGATACACGTTGTGTAATTGCATGATGGTTGGTCGAGTAGTTAACACGTGAAAGTGTTACACAAACTCACATTCTTATTTATAATATTAGTTAGGACGTGAAAGTATTTTGAAGTCATTAATTTAGTAATAGCTCGGTATCTAGAATTCCGTGAATCCAACAAGTAAAGCTACTGAAATGAGAAGAGAATCACAGGCAGTCTATGCATGTACCATGCATATTTAGGTAATTTAATATTAATTTATTTAAAGACAACCTTGTCTTTAAATAAATTAAACACACACACACTTGTTCACACACACAGTCACAATGTTTTGTATATGCTTTGTAGGTACAAAGCATATACAAAACATTGTGATAATACCACCGACTGCACAGATGAGGTAGTGGTTTAAGTGGTCGCCTCACCACTGCCTCTGCGCCGAGTGTTGTGGCTTCGATCCCCGAACGGGTCAAAGGGAGTTGCCTTTAAAAAGTTAAACCTGCAATGAATCCTAACCAATATTATAAATGCAAATGTGAATGTGTTTGTTACGCTTTCATGACATTACAGATTCGGTCCTTTTCGGGTGTACAGAAAAGCACTGAGTACCTTACATTCAGAAAAAAGTATTATTCTCGGTCAAAGCCGCAGACAAAAGCTAGTAAGTAATATATAGGAGTTGGTAAATAATAAAGAGTAAGTATGACACGTATACTTAGTGTTCATAGAAGTTTAGTCTTTTGCGGGCGCCGCATCCTCCATATTAAATTCTGTCACCCAGACAAGCACAATATCGCATAAAAAAGCATACAAATTTCTTTATACCATGAAATTAAAAATCTTATTTAAATTCAACCAAGTCTAGTCCGTCTTTTGTATAAGCGCTAGACATTTTGCATATTTAACTCTAAAAGTAAAAGCAAAAGATAAATAGAAAATTTTGACTGGATTTTTGTCGAAATATTTCCTCTTATAGCCTAACAATAAAATGTGAACTGAGCATGTTTAAAGACTGCCTGGGTGACGCAGCAGTAATAAATATGACTGCTGTGCTTAATGTCTCAAGTTTGACTTCCGGATTGGGCAACGCGTTATTCTGTTTTATTTATACATTCTGGCTACCTTTAAAAGGATATATATTATAAAGGAGCAAATATAATATATATCCTAATATTAAAGAGAGAAAAGTTGTGTTTGTCTGTTTATAATCAATTATCTTTGAAACTACTCACCCGATATTAATAATTGTATGTATTATTATCCATAATTCAGAAGTAAAATAGACTATATAACATCGCTACGAGCCATTGGAACGAAGCAGTAATCTTAAACGTTGATGTAACCGCCGGGTTCAGATAGGATTTTATTTATAAGAACTTAAAAAATCTCTCAAGGCAAGCACTGTTCATACTTTAAGTATTTTTAGCGTTAGTTAATTAAGCATGGCTGCCACTCTATACTAGCTTTAATCCAGTCACTATGTTTGTTGTCGTCTAATTGGAAGTAGTAGTTGACACTATGTAAACTACGGTTTATGCAGAAGAAGAAGCGCGCACCTGCGACAAGACGTGTCGTTTGTTATTGCGACTTTATATTTCTATGTACGCAAAATACTGGTGGTGCAGTGATAGTTCATGAGAGCGCTGCGCATGCGGTCTCGATTTCGGATTCTATAACACTGTTTAAATCGGCGTTAAGCAAAGGGTTTTTAGGGTTTTTTAACAAGAAATTCTAAGCACGGAGTTTGAAGTTTGGAACGGTGTCTGTTAAAATAATTAAACGACAATAGAATTGTCCCCTATTTCGTGTGATCTAACAAATTTGTTTTTTTATATTTTACTTCTCTTTTCTTATCTCTTATTCTTCCACTCCTTATTAAAAAAAATTACTATTACACCAACAAACGTACCACGAAATTTAAAACATATAAAATATAGCCAGAACTGCCACTCATATCTTCAAAGCAGGTATACAGTCATTCAATTACTAATATCCTATAAAAAAATACGAATTTGTAGTATAAAAATCAACCAAAATCAAAACACTATAAAGCAAGCAAACTATAAGTTATACCTATAATCTACCACCCAGGTACTCAATACTGATTATTCCCAGTCGAGAATGCACGTGGTACCTTAGCTCGCGATTGACCGTACCCGGCTCTGACGATTAATGGTCACAGCCCAATTTGAAATTCAAATCAAAGTCCGTGGTCGTGTTAAAAGATTCAGTGCCACCCCTGTTACTAGGGTTGACGGCAAGAGGGTTGGAATTCTAAGAATTTTAACATTGTAGTGAAATGTATGGGAGGGCATGGGATTTAATGGTAAAGGTAGAAAGATATAATGGTGTTAGTAGAGTAACGATGTCCTTTGCTTTTAAGCGTTAAGTGGGAAACAGACTTTGGGAGTATTTTGCATGAAATTGTGAGCAATAGTGCTCTTATTTTGACATGGACCGACTATGTCGACATAAGGCGCTGGTAGCGTGGCGCGTGTATTTTGCTATCCCTTTTTTAAATTAAATAAAATATACGTGAACGTCGTGAAACAGCATGCTATGGCGCTGGCGCTCGTATGGCATACCTCCGTACTATACACGACGTCAGAGTCTCTAATTTAAGTACGTCCACATTTATCAGAAAAATGCTGAAACTACTTGAACCTTCATGAAAGATAGATAAATTATTGTTTTATGTGTGTGTTCGTTATTGATTTATGTGTGTGTTCTTAGATAATACATACGGCCCAATGCATCAAATAAAGGAAGAGCACTCTTGGAAATTTGCGATTAATGTAAGATTGTTTTAGTGGAAGATGTCGCCTGTTCCGGTCTTTTGGTGAGAGTACGCTCGAGCTGGCTTGCCCGGGTCCATGCTCACTTGCCTTGAGGTAACCAGCCTAATAATACTGTTCTATAATACAATAACACAGCGTTCTGTCTTGTGAGAATAATTTTATACGCGCATCATGCAAAAACTACTGCACAAATTTGAATACGTCTTCGCAGTTGTTTAGTTGGAGATCTAACTTAAAATCTAGTGCACATTTCATTTTGATACGCCACCTAGAAGTTAAATATTATGTATGTAAATCAACTTCTTCTTAGAAAGAATCAGATAGATAGGAACTTACCTTTAAAATACCACGTTTTGCGGGCAAAATCCTAACTAATAAATAATACAATGTGAGTTTGTTTATTTATTACGCTTGCACGCTAAGAATACTACTTGACCGATCACAAAAAAGTAAAATTTCCGAGGGATAGAAAATTGACATAACCTACATTTACGCGAGCAAAACCGCGGGCAAAATCTAATATTGTTATATAAAAAGATATTTATTTTAAATTTGATCCATTTTCTTTTAATGTTACAAGGTTTCTGACAACCCTCGACGTGAAGATCGCACAGCACGTGTGGGTCTATGAAGGTAGGTGTCAATCTTGTCCTCTTTGATATAAAGGGTGAAACAGATTACACAGGTAATAGTCATTGCTACAGGATTAACTTTTTAAACGAGATTAGGAAATGAAAGGACAACAAAACCATGAATGGTATTAAGCCTTTAATTCGGGTGGATTGGTGAATGCTGCGGTACTTGTGATAAGTTCGATTACCATGCGAAATAAAAATGTAATTCGTAGTTGTTATAAGGCTAGGTTTTAGGGTTTTGTGATTGCTTTGGTTCGGCAGTGGTATTGTATGCGATTGCTGTGCAGATCCATTTCCGGTTCAATTACCGAGTTTGACAAAGTGCGTTTTTGTAACAAAATCTCAGTAACAGCATCGAACCTGGAACTGAGCTCTGAAAAAGGCTTAAGCCCTTTTAGGTAGGACCTAAAACCATAGCTGGCAAAATGTAGATAAAATACACTTTTGTCTACCCCAACGAGGACATACATATAAGACTATATTATGTATTTTGTGTAGTTGTGACATGACGTTGTGTCTGAACGGCGATATAGACATTTTACTGCCATCCAAAATTTCGTAAATTTTCGGCTTTTGAGCAAATTACAATGTTAAAGTGGACTCACTAAATAATAATATAATAATAGTACTAAGTTTGATTATACCTAGCAATTCATTTCAGGCACGCCTGTTTAGAATGCTATATTAAAAATAGACTTTGACTCGCTTTATACTCCTTGGCCACGTTACTAGTGACTAGCAGTTTATAATCTCGCTTCTATGGCCTGTAGGGTGATGTTAATTAACCTATCGCCTCATACAGAATTTGAGCAATCAAACGTAAAAATAATTTTTGGTACCCTAATGATAGTATCAGAGATCAGCGCGTTTAGTTTAGACAAACAAGCTGTTCAGCGTTATATATATATATATATATATGTATATATAAAATTCTTCTTAAGGTGTGCTTGTCACTAAACTCCTCCTAAACGGCTGGGCTGCTTTTGATATTTTTGTATGTATTTGGGGGAATCCCTGTATGTTTTAGAATCATAAGACAATGGTGCCAATTCTGTTGTCACAAAATTCTCTTCTCTTAGTTAAAAATCTCTAAAATTTAGTTTAGTCTTGTCAAACGACATTTCGTATTCTGAAATCGCTAAAAGTGACAGGACTAAACTAAATTTTAGAGATTTTCAGCTAAGATAAGAGAATTTTGTGACAACTGAATTGGCACCAATGTCTGTTGGCTTCGCTAGTATTAGTACAGATTTCAGTTTTAACTCTACATATTTTACTATAAACAGCCTTTACATGCTTATAGAAGCATAAAGATGTACAACTTTTAATGAGTGGTCACCCATCCAAAAACTTGACTGAGGCAATGTAGCTTAACATCACTCGCTAACCATTGTGACATAGGTCACATCCCTAGCCTTACCTAGCTTACAGACGTAAATTTCCACACAAATGAACCGCCTTACATTCACAATTAGTCCGACTAACTTTAGTGGATTAATGCTATATCAAAACTGTGATCGTCGGAACAGATATAACAGGGGTATTATGCATACCTATTATAAGTTAGGTCTAGGTAGGGAAGACTGTCGGGAACAGAAAGACTAAGATTAATAGCAGTCTGTATTAAACATATACACGAAATAAAGAATGTTGTTAATCTTTATTTTAGAATTTAGTTTTATATGGACAGTGACATATGGCATAATGACTGCAACACCTGGTACATAAATGAGTTGTAAAATACTGAAATTATAAGTTGATGGCGATTTAAAAGTGTGGCCTTGAGTTTCTTGCAGGTATCTTCTCATAGGCTCAACCTTTTGCCTGAACCTTGCAACTAACATAAATGTAAATTCAGTAAATATAATAAACTCACTAACCCATTTGACGTTCATAAGTGTTACTTTGTGACCTAAGTGAATAAATTATTTTTGACTTTGACTTTATACACGAAATAAAGAATGTTGTTAATCTTTATAACAAACTAGGTTTTGTCCGCGGCTTCGTTCGCGTTAATCTAGATATTGTCAATAAATTTCTATCCCTTGGGAACAGTGCTTATTTTCTAGGTGAAAGGTATACCATATATCCATTTATGTGCAACTGTCAACGTGTATGCGAGATATTTATGATGATCGGGCGAGTATTTAAGACGTGAAAGCGTAACAAACAAACAAACTCACATTCGCATCTATAATATTAGTTAGGATTTACGATGATTATGTAACTTAGCAATCATTTCTTTTTTTTTCATTATATTGTATTAGTAGATAACTAATATAATATAATGAAAAAGTGCATTATGCTTGCACAGTATTAACAAATAAATTGAATGCGCATGAACAATAAAAAATTTATTACTCTAGTGATATTAGTATTCTTTACGCCGTCTAGTTTGTGGTCTTGGGTTCGATTTCCGAAGTTAACAAAAGTGTGATTGAGTTTTTAGTTAGGAAATTCTCAATAGTGCCAAATAGTATAGTAAGATAACGAATAAAGTTAAAGAGATTTTTCTATACGAAATAGTTTTAGAGATAAAAGCTGAAGTGACTTTAAGTACTTATTCAGTAATACCGAAACTACGAAAATTTAAGGGTATATAATACTTGTACTATCTACAACGGATCAGAAAATTCCAATACTTTAGAACATAATAAATAACTGTCAAAGATTCAATATAACTTTTAGTGAGGGGAAGTTTGGCCCAGTTTCTCAACCGTATACTGATGGATTAAGAAAAATGCTAAATATCTCGTGTGCGCTGAAAGATTAACAATTATTTTGTAAACCTTACTATCAGCTTTTAATCCTTACTTCCTTACTAATATTATAAAAGCGAATGTGAAAATCTACATTAAGGTGAGCAAAGCCGCGGGAAGAGTCTAGTAATTGAAATTAAACTACTGTGTACGGATTTTGTAGCGTTGCTTATTTTAAAAGACTTTTTATAATTTTGTGAACATGGCTGCTGTAAAACAACCGAAAGGTCGAGAAAAGAATTAACTTAAATATTAATAGTTATAATAATTTAAGTAGCTTAAATACTAGTAAAGTTTAACAAGAGTAGTGTAGTTTAAAAATTATGTAGCAAAGGAGTTTTTAAATAAACAACGCGATAAAATCTGCATAAAGTAGTTTTATTTTAATGTATAATATTCGCGTAAACGTAAGACAATATTATGAAAATCTAGTAATATTATAAATATAGAAGACTGTGAAGTTGTTTGGATATTTGTAACTTAATAACTTGTAAAGCCTTGAACAGATTTAGATTAAATTTGGCACACAGGTAAACCATTCCTATAAAATTCACGCTAGCGGAAGCATGGCTTAAAACTAACCTTGGCAAGGACTGGTAAAAGTTCTATGAGATGATTACTTTCAACGAATGTAGTTGTTATTTCTTAATATTACAATTTATGGTTTGTGATTTCTAAAATTAAAAACCGAGAGCCTCAATTTTACAGCAGCGTATTCAAATTTCTTGTCTTTATATGAAGTTCTCTCTGCTACTAGTACCATGAGACCCTCTGAAAGCCAGTAAAGTCCAGTCCGCCCTATGTCTCTTTTTGTGTCGCCGGAGACTTAACAAGCATCCAAACAACGGACACAAAGTACACCCCCACTCGGGACAACTATTTGTGGAACACAAAAATGCTAGTCCCGTTTGAAGAACGAACCCACAATACTCGGCGCAGTAGCAGTAGCGACACGATCACTTTAATCACTACGTCATCCATGTAGTACACTATTACTATCCTATACTTAAGTACAAGAGGCTTACATACCTAACTATCCCATTCCTTTCCTATCAACTTATCCTTAAATCACTTACTAACGTAAAATACCTTAGGTAATTCCTATATCAAGAAACGAGTCGTTTAAGCTACGGACAGTTACATTATGACATAATTTTTATAGAATATGTGTTAAAAATTAACTGTCCGTAACGAGTCGCTTGGACTCGTTTCTTGAAATAGGAACTGGGCCTTAGTCATCATTAACGATGTTGTCCCGTCATTCTAAATATGGTGTATATACAATGTTTAAACTAGGCACTGACTAATGAAGTATGCTCTAACTGATGATGGTAAGTACTTCTAGTATTCCAAACGATCATAAGCTAGATTAACTGCTTTCCATCAAGCGAATATGCCAGTTGTTATATTAAAAAACTTTGGAGACACACAAATCACGAGCAAAGCGTATGCCGAACTTGAACAATGTACTAACTTTTTAAAATAATGGCTTGCCTATCTTCTGACTTGTTTTAAGGCTTCGTGTTATCAGCAATCAGTTGGCAAAGGATTTAGCGATAGGCCCCATCTGTGCCACCTATTATCTTAAATCTTAAAGCAAGTATGTAAGATAGCACGAACGTGCTCGGCGTTTTTCGGTAAAGACTGCTTGAATGACTAAAGTTCGTGTTGAAAATGTATAATAAGATTGGGTTAATTTTTAGTTCTATCTAGTTATGACGGTAAATTTTGATTGTAGAGGAGATGAGTGTAGCTGCTTTGTCGTTTTAAAGAAAACAATAGCCCATTCCATTGATAATAATAGCCCAGTCGGAGACCGTTGAATTGCCACGCAGAGGTCTCGAAATCAATCCCAAGGCTTGCACCACTGACTTCGAAGTGATGTGTGTATTAAATAGTTAATAATCGCTTGCTTTAAAGGTGATGGGAAACACCGTGAGGGAATCTGCATGTCTGAGTCCTTCATAATGTTCTCAAAAATATGTGAAGCCTGTCAACATGCACTAGGCCAGCGTGGTAGAATATGGCCTAACCCATCTTACTCTGAGAAGGGGCCCGGACGCAGCTATGGGACATCCCCTTCCTCTACGACTATCCCAGTTTATGATATAGCGTTCCCCTACACCAACCGATTAGGTTATAATAGAGGAGCCGCTTTACCTTCCAGTGCCCGAGAGCACCTTCCGGGACCAGTTATAGACAGGTCTTGTCCCCAAATCCCGACTCTCCACCCTAACCTCAGAGATCCGGTTCTCGTAAGCGAGCTACCTCGTGCCCAAGTGACACTACCTATTCTCCAGATAGGTACCGGAGCAATAAAGCCGCTCACTACTCGCAACTCAAAGGAGTTGCTAACGATAACCTCGCTGAAGCCGACGGAGAAGCCGCCTCCCATATCTCCAGTATGGTACCGGAGCTGTGTAAAGCACGCTCACTTCCCGACATACATCCGTATGCCTAATGCCTACCCAAATAGGCCTACAAGCCGGGTGTGGCCCGAGTCACTCCAGCTATGGCTCTTACTTGCTGAGCAGGCAAGCTCCCGAGATGCGTTGCGGCAGTGAAACCACACTGCCACTTCGCTAAAGGCAACTCCGTGCCTCATGCGACCGACTGGTTCGCACTGGCCGCGTCTGAGTCCGACGCTCGAACGCAA
This sequence comes from Catocala nupta, assembly GCA_963675205.1. Classification (NCBI taxonomy): domain Eukaryota; kingdom Metazoa; phylum Arthropoda; class Insecta; order Lepidoptera; family Erebidae; genus Catocala; species Catocala nupta. The sequence goes on from OY776099.1 coordinate 11,342,782, forward strand.
CGTGCTTGCCGAGCAAACGAACATGTCGTCCTCAGCGGCCAACCACATACCCCTGCGAGTCCAACTCCAATGTCAGGCACCGCGCACTCTAGTCAGCGGTCGATAGAACACGCCTTTCGAGGCGCAGTGGGCTTCCTGACCCCGCAGTACCCTGGTCCAAAGGGGGAGAATACGGGAATTGAACCTGAAACAGTAATCGCCTTCACGATACGCCGCCGAGGCAGTATTACTTATTATATGATATAAATAAAAGTAACGTGTACTGATGTAGCATGTTACCTTGCTAGTGCCGAGGGAGCCCACAGGTCGTATCGGACGACCGGTGAGTTTTAGCTTTGGACAAACACCCAGTTCTCTGTACACGTGAACCAACTGTGTTGAACTGCATACCTAAATCGGCAAAAAAGTTTTATCAACTTCGCAGAATAATCGATGTACTATTTTGGTTTTTCTCTCTAAAAATACAACTTTACAAACATTCAAACAACGGACACAACGAAGATCTAGAGTCGGAAATTGAAACAACTATTTCCAGGTAAATTTTTGTTGCGTTTGGGAAATTAACCCACAACACTTAGCACAATGGCAGTGACAAGGCAACCACTTCAGTTACTATTCAGCCATCATATCACATCTAAATATTATCGAAATCAAAATATAATTATAAATCTGAATATAATTATCTTGAAGTCTAATGAGCTTGCTTATATTCTATTGCAATGGCTACTTTACTGCCTCGTGTGTACACCTCATAAAGTAAGATCAGTGAACTTATATCTCTCATAATATAAAAGCTCAAATATTTTTATAATTAATAAGCTCATTAAAATTTAATTTTTTATTGAATTTCTGTACAAACGCTTTCACAATGATTATTTCACAATTATAGAAGAACATGATAAGTATTATGTGTCGTTGACACCTGTACAAATGCGATCATTGTATCACAGGTGTCATATCACGTATCATAATATCATCTTCATTCTTTAGCGGTGCGGTCACTACCATAGAATACTTTTATGAATCTTTTTTCATGTAGTCGACGTATCAGTGCAGCATCTACATTAGGGTTAAAACGGGCAATTAGGCTCCTTTATCTAACATCTAGTTTAACGATAAGAAAATGGTTATCAGTTTAGGGTACACAGTTTAGGTGGTAATCGCTCAGTGCAAAACTGATCCCACCAAAATCATGTTCATGTAAAATGTTGCCAAGACCAGACCATATGGCTCGCACTGTCAAACACCGTACATTCAACGATAAACAGGATAAAAGCTGACTTATATTTCTATATACTAGTGGTCGCCAAGTGGTCGAAATTCGCTCACAATTTATTTAAATTTTAAGTTTGATCGTTATTAATGTTTTATTATCTATAACTATACCCTTATACACATTTTATTTAGTCACCTACTCCACATACATACATATGTAACCATAGTTACGAAGCATTCTACGAAGTCAACCGACCAATGCCGAAATACTACGAACGCGATTCGACTGCGTGTGTCCAATGTATAGTTGTGTGCGTGTAGTGTTTTCCCATTAATTTAATATATTTATAAAGCATATTTTATAAAAATATTAGGATTCGCCCTTCCTCCTCCATATAAACTTTAACTGTGCCAAATTCCATACTCTTCCGTCCACTCAATTTTCGTAAAAAGGAGTAGGTACAAGTTTTTGCTTCACGTTTAATACGTATATAGATTTCAAAGAATCCAACTTTAGAAAATTCTATATTTGAAACAAACAGTAATATCAGGCACACGAGAGATAAGTTTTTATAGCTACGTATTTCTATAGTCGAACAATTGTATTATGTTCTTGTACTATAAAAGTTTATGTGTTACTGCAATGGCTTTCTGTTTGTATCTACTGATCAATAATAAGCTGTTTTGTGGCGGAACAGCTGTTCAGAACCGTTGAGTTCTGCTAGAAAATATCTGTAAAATTGACTGTTTAGATATGGCAATGGTGGTTATCTTGCGTGTTGTGGATTAGAACACATGGGACTAAAACTTTTGTGTAATCTTCCTACTTCCTTTTTGGACACATTTTTTTCTGCCCTTTGTTATAACTTTATTTAAAAGTCCAATCAAAGACAAGAATTTATATAGAGTGTAAGTTTAAAAAAATTTGTTTATCTACTAGATTTTACCCGCGGCTTCGCTCGCGTAAATGTACGTAAGTCTAGTTTAGACTAGTAACAGTACTTTTTCTGGATGAAAGGTTTCTCTGTCCTATACTGTACACCTGACATTCGTACCCCTAAATTTTGCATCATCATGATTGGTCGAGTAGTTAACACGTGAAAGCGTAACAAACAAACTCACATTTGCATTTATAATATTAGTTAGGATGTCGACGCAGTTGACTATCGGCATTAAGTGGTCGCCGGTTGAAGTGAACAAAAATAGTTGAACATATTTTTGAACCTTTGACCTAGATTTCAGTTACTGATTAGCCTGGTATACATTATTCTGCCCCTTTTCCGATAGTAGGTGTCACACCACAATGGCATAAATCAAGGAAATGAAAATGATTCATATAAACCACAGCTCTTCCATTGCTGATAGATTCTTACTTTACTTTATGCTAATAATAAGCTTTTGCCAGCGACTTCGCTCGCCCGGAACAGTACTTTTTTATGGATAGTATGCTTTCAGGTTGCTCTATGTCCTTTTTTGTACATCTGACAACGTGCGAGCGAAATTTTATGATGATCGGTTGAGTAGTTAAGGCCTTAAAGCATACGCACAATCAAACTCACGTTCGCATATTAGTTAGGATAATAATAACATTATTTTTAGTAAATTCTACTACTATTGAAATTAAACTACTACATACGGATTTTATCGCGTTGTTTATTTATCACTGTATTACAAAATTTTGAAAATATTACACTACTACTACTATTGATTTTATTTTACTAATTTATAAGCTAATAAAATTATTTAAACTATTAAATCTATTTATTTTTGGTTTACACTTTCCCCGACCATGGTCACGGGGACTACACTCTCCCCGTGACCATGGCTGCTGAAAAGCAACCGAAACGTCGGGGAAAATGTAAACCAAAAATAAATAGATTTAATAGTTTAAATAATTTTATTAGCTTATAAATTAGTAAAATAAAATCAATAGTAGTAGTAGTGTAATATTTTCAAAATTTTGTAATACAGTGCTAAATAAACAACACGATAAAATCCGTATATAGTACTTTAATTTCAATTTATGGTTTTGATTTTAGCGCAGGGTTGCTGCGTTATGGGTGCGGAATTTTGGATGGAAAGCATGAAGAATCTTTGATAACGTGTGTCTTTTCGGGTATGTTCGCAATATGTTCGAATCATACGCAGTTGACTGCACAGGTGGCGTAATGGTTTAAGTGGTCGCCTCGCCACTACAACTGCGACTAGTGGGTACGATTTATAGTTTTCTTTAACAGAAATAACACCTCCATCTGACCGACGGAGGTGCTCTTTCTGTAAGTTATTTAAATGTTTGTAAAGACACACAGAAAAAGAACAATAACACATCAATAATTCCTAGAGAAAGAGGTAATTTTAAATTAAAAATCAAGTGTTTTAGGCAGCACTATGCTATTATATATACATACGTGTTTCAGAATACATGTATAACCTCTATCAGTAAGTATCAGTGGTCAAATTGCCTTGGGTACAGCTAAGCCTCAGCCGCACAATATAGCTGCAAAATAAAATACATAGGTATACGTTAGTGCGTTCAAACAACGAACACAAAGAACACCATGACTCAGAACAACCATTCATATAATCCAGACTAAAGACAACAATTTGTTGATCACACAAATGTTTGTCCTGTATGGGGATTGAATTCACAATTCTCGGCGCTGTGGCAATGACAGGGCGATCACAAACCACAACGCAATGCATGCCTGTAATAGCCATGAATCTATGGATGCTAAAACAAAATAGATCCAGTTGATTTAAAAGCTCTGTCTCATCGTGAATATTCAGAAGAAAGCATATACATCGCTAGTACATTTTACATTAGAAGTTCTAGTTCTAAATGTAGTAGAATATCTGTAATAGTAGGTTATCTGACAAGACGTATGGAGCGATCGGTAGAGCACTCGCTACGTGAAACATTGAGAGGGATGCTGCAACTCTCCGAGCTTTTGTTGTACGGAGTTAATGTGATTGGAAATCGAATCAACCGTTTCCGTTGTAAGAAATAAATGTTAAGTTGTATTACGTTCTATTCTCACAGTAAAGAAAACATACTCGCATTTTGTTTGATATGTTTGATGTATTGTACAAGGATTTTGCTCTCTTTTAATTAAAAACAAACAAACAGTCAAAAATCAAACATCGTTCCTGAAGGTTTTTGGTTGGATTACAAGATAAGACAGAAATACCAGGAAAATTTGAGGTGCGGTTCGGAATTTAGAAGGAAAATACACATGCAAGGATGGTGCAGTTAGATTTAAATGGACAGTAGATTTGATACTCAAACGGGTCCTAAAATCGTATAATTCACAAATAGTTATAAAGAATTTGGATGCTGTGTTCGTTGTTTCAATGTTTACATAATTTCCTGCTATGCAAGGACTATATACACAGTTCAAGAGTTGCATACATGTATAGTTTTACGCCTGTATCCCCGACGCGGCAAAGGCAAACATGTGGTCACCTATCACGTAGGCCCACTTAATAGGAAGCACACCTATTGCCGCCCCAGCACAGTGCTAGCCTCATTGATGCTACTGAGAAGTTGATGACAATTTAACCCAAAAACACAAATTTATTGTACCCCACAATCTAATGAACGACAGTCGCATTTAGTATCGCTGCGTCACCGAGGTAGTTTAAAAACGATTTTCAGAAGAAAGATAAAAACTAAACCCGATCTGGAAATTGCCTAGCCCTATTATCAAATGGACAGTCGCATTTATTACCGCTACTTCACTAAGACAGTCTGGAGATGATTTTCAAAATAAAATACAACGCGACAACTTAATCACTGACTTACACATCTGGCAAAATAAGGCTCCATTTCTATCTTACCCTAAATGGAAAACGCACAACATTATATTTATTTACAAGCCATTAGCATCTTAGCTTACATATGGATGTTTATAAGTATGTTATATCCTATGTAAGTATTTCATCAAAGGAAAAAATAAAAAGGAACTAAAGAATTCCAGTATTCAACTGATGCGTGTAACAAAGCAGAGGGTTTATGGCGCCAATTTACAAGCATAAAGAAGAAAAGGAACACAGACTATATCTTTACTCTCATTTATGTTCAAGGAAGTACTACGATTTGTATAACTAACTATTTATCATAAATAAAATGGAAATAATGTGCTGTCTTGTTGGTCAAATGGAACAAGTTTAGTTATTTTTGGATTTTCACTTGTGAAGCGTTTAGAGACGATCGCTCATAGATGGCTCAGTGGATTAAGTAGTAGCTTTGGCGCTTCTACTGCGTAGAGTGTTTTGGGTTTGATTTCAAAATAGGACAAAAATTTGTATTTGTCTACAAATTATTGTTCCTTGTCTAGGTGTTCTTTTTATTATTCTAACAAGCTTTTGCTCCCTACTCCTTTTGTTAATTAATAAAGATAAAATTAAATGATCCCTAATCACAGAGAAATATCGCAAGAGATAGATAGATAGATTATAGGTATAATACAAAGTAATATATTGATATTACTTGGTATTATGACCTAGTTATAAGTAATAATAATATGCATGTTGTATATAGTTTGGTATGTACCAAACTATATACAACATGCATATTATTATTATTATAAAATATATACAATATTATCAAGCAAACACCCTATTTATTCTCTATACCGTGGGAATCCACAAAACCTCTGAGCAAAACTTCTACTTACTAGGTTCTTGGGATGAGTGAAAAATGACAGACGAGAACGTTGATGAGTGTGTTATGACTTCTCTATTTGTATAAATTGATTTCATCACAACGGTTGAGCCAGAAAATATAATAGATATTAATTTTGCTTGTATAGGGAGCCCAGAATATACATATTATATTAATAAGAGCGCAAGTTTACGCTACGTGACCGACGAAGCAGTTAAAGAATTCCTAATTACTACAAAAAGAAAATAATTCCTTGTTTAAAATATGTCAACGTCTTTTTTTTAAATCGCCTTACTTCTAGCCAGTCTTATATCGTTTAAATCGCCAGCCCAATCCAACAGAGCTGCTAAAATAACAATGCAAATTGTGATTTATATCTTCGCATTAGAACACAATCTAGAATGAACAATAAACAATTATTATCCAAGATTTATTCGAGGAAAGAAAACGATTATTTTTGTTATTTTCATTTTCCCTAATTAATCTTGGGAAGCCTGAAGGGTGCAAAGGCCGAAGATCATTAATATTTTTCAAATGAAAAATTTGGTTTGGGTTTTGATTTTATTCCAATACTTTTTAGTTGCAACGTTCTGTTCCTTTATTCGTATAGTTTAAAAAAGATAAAAAGCGGCCATATTGATTTTGGGCGCTTTTGTTGAGCAAGCCGTTATTGGGGTCGCTGTGTTGTAGTGCATTCTTTCTTTAGAACGATATTTAGGTTACATAGGTCTTATAACGTACGTACATTCACGCCTGTATCCTTGTAGGGGTAGACAGAGATCTATTCCACCCTTTTACTAACTAAGTTTTTAAATCTCACATTATCTGAGTTCCAGACTCGCTGCTACTAAAAATTGTGTAAATAAAAAACCACTAAAACTTTACCCAACCCGGAAATCGAGCTCGGTTGCTTACAATCAGACGCAGACGTAAGCGAATCTATGTATGTCTAGATTAAAAAGTCGTTTCATGTATTATCGCACCTTTTTATATGTTTATATTTTGATAAAATACATTAGTCGTTTTACTCATTCTCTTTACATCGCTTAATTAAATTTTCGAACTTATGCTGACCACTGGAACACTCATAAAACCTAGTAAAACAACATGATTAAAGTTGCCAAAAATAAATACAATCATTATTCATATCAACTGAACTAACACAGAACACACATACTTTAGAAAACCTTATAATTTAATTACTTACATTTAATTATTGGTGTTTATAATTTATTCTGAGATGAAGAATGAAGATTACGTCGTACCTGTAACGAAAAAATAACATCGTATTTATTTGGTAAATATTATGAGACCTTCGTTCAATAAAGACTGTAGATATATTTCTGTTTACGTAAAATATTTTTTTTACTTTTCAGTTTACGCTAAAGGTAAATGTGTAATGTACAGATACGATCACTTCATTGATTTATTGCACGTTCATAGTTTCGGCTTTCTAACTAACTATGCCTCGATGTTGCAGCGGTAGTTATTGCAATTGCTGTGCATGAGGTCTCGGGTTCAATACTTAGGTCGAGCAGTGTCATTGGGTTTTCAGTCAAGAAATTCTCTGTAGCAGCACGGAATGTGGAGTTGTGCTTGATAGAAGGAAATAGGCCCACTGTTACCAGGGATCTAAAGCTATACCTGGCGAAATATAGGTCTAATACACCTCTATGACTATGTATTAATGTATAAAATAAAACATTCTGAAAAGGATATGTAAAACACACATAACTGTTAAGTGAGTCTGGGTGTAGGTATTTTATGTCCGTTAATTGTATGTTTGTAAAATTCCTTTGTGACAAAGGATCTGATCAATAAAGCAAGTAAGTCAAAGTCAAAAATCATTTCAGAAGTGTTACCTTATGACTTAGGTAAATGTATTACCTAAGTTATAAAGTAACACTTCTTCAAATCTATTGATTAGTGAGTTTACTAAATTTCTGAAGCTACATTTAGGTTCAAGCAAAGGGTTGAGACTATAAGAAGAAACTCACGGCCACTCTTTTAAATCGCCAAATAAAAATATCATCAGTATTTTTATTGATTTGAAAAACACAGATATAAGCAATCGTAAGCTACGAGGGTAAATGCCTACCAACAACTTAGAGCGTAAGCCTACTGGCTTACCCAAGTAGTCTAAAATTCTATAAAAGACAAAATCACTATAATATACAAAATGTTTACGAAAAAAGCTAGTAACAAGTTGATGAAAGATTCGTCTGGAACCCTCGTCAATCAGACGCAATAGGCCAATCGAACGCGCCGCTACGATAGTATTAAGCTATTTATGTTGTTATTGGTTTTTCTATTGGTAGAAACAATTTGTGGTTTCAGTATATATCTACATACTTGGACTCACATGGAGGGGTAGGCATAATTATAGACTGTCCCTTGGTAAGTTTATAAGCAGCAATGTCTCGAATTCGATCCCAAGGTGTTGGTGCACCTTAGACTTTTCGAAGTTATGTGCGTATAAAAAGGTTTTTTTAAAGATTACTAGCAATTTGGGTTTCAAATTACTAGTATTTTTATTACCCCTACAGTTAAGCTAAAATGTTTGTATTAGGAGTGGGTTCACGTCGGTAGTGCAATGGATGGGATTCGAACCCGCGGCCTCTCGATCGCAAGTCCAATGCCTTATCCACTGGGTTACCGCCGCTTGAATTGTCGCTGGCTTTAACAGTGAAGGAAAACATCGTAGGAACCATGCATGTCTGAGTCTTCTGCATAATTATCTCGAAGATATGTGAAGTCTACCAACTGGCACTAGGCCAAAGTTGTAGGCTATTGCCTAACACTATTTTTACTGAAACGAGGCCCGTGCCCAGCACTGAGACAGTTTATATACAAGGCTGATATTATTATTCTATTATATGGCGAAGCGGTAGTGAATGCGACTGCTGTGCATGAGGTCTCGGGTGCGAATCCCGGGTCGGGTCAACAAACAAAATGATATTGGAATTTTCTGTTTAGAAATCTCAATACGAGCCCGGAGTTAGGAAGTTGGCGGTGTTAGATACCCCCGTGCCTCGGAAAGCACGTGTAAGCCGTTGGTCCTGCGCCTGATCTCTCTCCGGTCCTGTCGGTTTACCATCCCATCGGGTCATGAGAGTTATGGAACAGAGAGTGCACTTGTGTTTGTGCACACATTTATGCACTATAATATCTCCTGCGGCCAGTGCCTGTTAAGACTGGCTGCCGTGGCCGAAATTCGGTAGTCGGGTCAGAACAGAATGGAACAACGTCAAAACCTAATTATCTAGAAGTGCTATTTTTACGACAGGGGCACGATGCCTGTTCTGTATTTCTTTGTATTCTACTGACTTCTCGCTTACGCATGTAGCTCGCGTTATCTATATGGGTCCCAGACAAGCATCTTTACTATCGCACTCACTCACTGTTAGGTTAAATACATGTTATACAACATATTCAGTAGAATACAAAGAAATACAGAACTGGCATCGTATCCCTGTCGTAAAAATATCCCACGCTCTCGCGCGAGCTACAACTACTCAAGCTACTACTACTTCTCAAGTGGGCTGGCTACATACTCAAATTACTCGTGTGGGCTACATACGCAAGTTTCTCTCGCAGGCTACATATATATGCTACTTGTGCAAGCTATGCAAGCTACTCGCGCGAGCTACATGCGCGAGTCAGTGCTTGTGTAAACGGTTGACGCGAGCCACTAATGAAGTGGATTGTATGAATGAGTGCTTGTTCACGTAGAAACGCGCGGGCGCGGTGACGGGTGCGGGCGCGGTAGACGTGGCGAGTCGTGTTTAAATTGAGCGCCAGGCGTTTGCGCGAATGTGACGTGTTGTCAGAGGTTGAAAAGATGTTAATGCACTAATAAACTCTTCTGTATTGAACGACATGATGAAAACGTGCTATCGTTTCTAGCGACAAGTTCAAACTGGTTGAACTTACCTCACGTCGCGAGTGAATCGCGCGCTCCGCCTCTAGTTTGACGTGAACAAACAACTCATGCGTTTGATAAAGGCGCGAGCGCGCCGCACGCGTCGGCCGCTAGCTTGCCCGCTATTTACACTGCATGTGCGTTTCGTACGTGAACATTTGGATATTACGTCCATATGTTTGATATTTCGTGACCGCGCCCGCCGCCGCGCCCGCGAATCAACGTGAACACGCACTAACCCAAATCGTGTACAAGATCCATTATAGACATATGTACACCCTTTCCTAAGATCGATTCCCAAGTCCGAGTAGCTGTTATTGAGTTTTTAAACCAAAATGTTTACAGTTTTCTTGAGAATAACTTATGTCTGGACACAATTTTTGACACCTACAGATTTGTACTGCATTACGGTGCCAAAAAAGGTGCCTAGTAGACAACTGCAACTGTCTGGCTTTTAAGCGGCAACTTCCTGGCTTTTAATTACATGGGACTTCAATATATATAGGTCACAATTATGGATATAAGACACCTCTGTCTGCGACTTTAAATATTTGTATATCTAATACGTCAGATATACCAATCTAAGAGTCGATCCAAAAGTATTTGTATATTCGAAACTTAAGCTAAACACTACAGCCAATTCCAATTTCAAGTGATTTATACTAAAAGGAAAATCAAATAATTCCACAGCTCTCATGGAAACCTGTCCACTGAAAACCACTTTATGACATTGTACAGCTTCCAGCCTATAGATATAATTATGTTTTCCACGGGGTCAGGTCAACCGGGCAAATAGACAACCAACACAAGTGTTATTTTAGTACCCTCTTTTAGGATGAATTTTAAGGAAAGTTGTTTAAGTACGTTGAGAAGAGTTTGCTAGAAAAACTGTTTTCAGTTAAGTATTCGTAAGTGTTCCCGAAAGTTTACTGCCAGATGTTTTCTGGTTCTTGTTTGGTTTAAAGTGCTGGATAGTCTAGTAATGATTTTTTGTCTAGATGTACTTATAGCACACACACATATACTCTATGGTAAGCGGTTAACGAAGGCTATGAACTCTTGCAAAACCAGAGCTATCACTAGCATATCGGCGACCCCAAGGTAAACGAATTTAAGATGGAGTAAAAGGAAATGGAAATGGGCGAAATAGGGATGTGGGTCTCCGAAACAGAACCGGTACTTACGGGACAACCCCACTCTTATCACAACAAGAATTAATCCTAACTAACGTTATATGTAAATGCGAATGTGAGTTTGTTTGTTACACTTTCACGCCCTAACTACTAGACTGATTATTATGAAAACGTGTATGCGAAATTGTTTAAGTCCATTTGGACATAGGGTACTTTTCATCCAGAAAAAATACTGTTACTAACCTAACCTAAATTTACGAAAGCCAAGCCGCGAGCAAAATTTAGTAATATTTACTTTAAGGTACATCTCTGCTGCATAACCCTTCGGGATACCTATATATCCCGAGGGGGTAGAAGAAGGCATGCATAGGTATGTATCTGTCGGCCGTCTAAACACTTGAGAGTATTAACAACCCTACGTATTAAATATTACCTCAATGTGATGTAATTACACCTCAAATAGAAGAAATATAAGAAGACTAGATTTTGGTCGCGGCTTCGCTCGCGTAAATGTAGATAAGGTTAGGGTATTTACAGTATTTTTTCTAGATGAAAGGCAACCTGTTTCCCTGAAAACGTATATGCAAACTTTCATGATGATTGGTCGTTTAGTTAAGACGCGAAAGCGTACAAAACAAACAACCTCAGATTGGCATTTTGTGTTTTTATGATATCGGTGGCAAACGTGCAGACGAATCGCCTGATGGTAAGCGATTACCGCCGATTTATAATATTATATTCGTTACGACACGCACTACTACACTATAATAGTAATTATAAGTAAATATTGTGTTTTTTGCGTAGGTAGGTTACATACACAAATTTAACTCATTGAACTACTTTAATCGATGTTACTTTTTAATCACGATTTTAACTATGAAAACTATATTTATCTCAAACGTTTCGGTTCATAGCAGACATGGTTACAAAGAAAATAAGATAGTACTCATCAGTTTTTCCAATTTGCCCAAACATAATTTTATCTTTGATGTTACTATTGAATGCAAAATGAACTCAAAGTATCATACAGTATTCTATTTTACAAGAAAATATTCTAGTAAACGACATCGTATAAAAACAACTACAACTACAAATAGCAACACACACTTAATACACGAACGATTGAAATCAACATATTATTGACAGAGCATCGGTTCTTCAGTGTACTCGCAATGTATTCGCATCGTCAACTAATGTTTGCATGCCATTAACAGCTGAGAGTAACTGTGGTTGTTCAAGCCCGTACTTTAGTTTAGAACAGATACGTGACTAATCTAACAATTGATCTCGCTGTTCAACCGCACAAATCGTTTGACCTTTGAATACGTAATTCGATTGTGTAATGTGGATGCACTATTGCATTCGAAAATAATTCTAATGTGTTGACTATGTAGCGTTACTGATTAAACGAGAGACGTTTAACCTGCCAAAACTTGGAATGGCAGACATAATTAAAACCTATTGTGTCTGGCCGCTAGTGTGCTGCTGCGACTCAATAGGTTAAAGACATATTAAATCACATGTAACAAATTAAAATATCTAGTAGGTAATAAATTATTAAAATTAATTAAATTGAAGTTAAGGTACTCTATGCTCTTTTTTGTACCCTTGACAACGTGTATGCGAAATTTCATGAGGATCAGTCAAGTAGATAAGACGTGATATTACAAACAAACAAACAAAATCACATTCGCCTTTATAATATTAGTCATGGACATACACGTTGTCAGGAATACAGAAAAGGACGTAGAGTACCTTGCATCCAGCAAAAGTACTGTTCGCGAGGAGTAGAAATGTATAGACAAAATCTACATTAACGCGAGCGGAGGCGCGGGCATAATCTTGTACCGAAATAAAATAGACAGACAAAACAAAACTACTTAAATCCTTTTTTTGGGTTCAGACCTCTCTAAACACGGTCCAATTTTTTTCAATATGTCATGTACACGGACACTAACCCTTTAGAGTTTTGCATATAGACTTCTTTTCGTCAATGTCCTGTACGACTTCTTTCGGAAAGTAAAGTATCATTTAATAAGATAAGGCATGTCGAACTACCGTGGTGCGTCGATCTATTATCATTGATGACGTCATTTGTGTAACTGACCCCTCCCGTGTACGCCGCGGAAATGCATACGAGCAATGAGGATTAAGAAGGAAGCGATCAGCTATTTTTTAAGATTGTTGCATGAAGTTGCATAAACAAGGTCAGAATTAGGTTAAAGGTAATCACAGCTTATTGAATTTGAAATAGCAAAAATCTTACTTGGTAGTTTATTTAGATTCGATTGGGAACTTAGTTAAGACTAGAAAGGTAAGCGAAGTAAAAAAAGATCGTTAATTTTATGTCTAACATTTTATTTTATATAAAAAGAAAGTGAGTTGCGACGGAGCCTATAAAAATTCGCTATGTTAACGGTAATGGATTAGTCTATTACTCAGTGGCATCTTATGATATCTGGCGAAATATCTGTACTTACGGAGAGGGACCTATGTCACCCTAAGTTCTTAACTTAGACCACATGATACCGGTCACGTATCCAATATTTATGGTATAGGATGGTACAGAACGGCCTATCCTGTATTTTTATAGGTAAATCACAACAAGTACAGTGTTTGTACTATTTTCTCTCACGAGCATATATCATACGTCCTTTTACTCATGTTACATAATATTTTGCTTTGTTTATTTTCCTTATTACCGTTAAAAGGATATTGGGTCTTTATTTTCAATTCAATTCAATTCGTTTATTGCACTCCATAATGTATATCGGGCGTGTGAAAATGGCAACCATATATAAATCTGGCTGCGATGTTGGGTATTTCAGATAGGTATATGTAGCACTTTACACACACTCGTCACGTCACGACACGTGTAAAGACCAAATATTATATTTATTACAGAAATTACTTATTACATTAAGCAGTCTAAATGACTACTCCCGCTCAAGAAGTAATTTCTGTAATTCGTGTGTCGTGGAGGACTTTACAAACCAATTAACAATGGACACAAAGAGCGCCCAAACTTGGAACAATTATTTGTGGATCACATACATTTCCAGATGGAATCCATAATGTGGCAGTGAAGAGGCAACCATTTATGCCACAAATCTATCTATGCAGTCAAATTAAATTATTCTCTCGATTGTTTGACCTACAAATTCAAATTATAATTCAAATTCATTTTATTCACAAGAAATGTGGTTTTATAATGGTGGTAGAGTAATAACAATCTCCTCACATTCTACCATAACAATAGTGTGTGAATAAGTCAGTCTTAATAAATACATGGTTAATTAATTACATCATTATAAGTTAATTATTCTATATCAGTTCTATAATTCATGAATAATAATTGATAGCAAATAAATATAAGTCCTATATGAATGTCTAAAAATTGGAATAAAATGTAGTTTGAATTAAATTAATATACATTATAATTTGAAAAATATTATGTAATTGCATTATTTTCTTTATATGTCATAAATTCTTTTAAGTTGTAGAAACATTTTTCTGCAAGCCACGTTGTGATTCTTTTTTTAAACATCGTAATAGGTAGTTCTTTGAATTTGTCTGGTAACTTATTATAAACCTCTATAGCTTTAACATAAACATTTTTTTCATAGATGTCTTATCTACACCTAGGGCGAAGAAGTTTAAATTTGTTCCTACAATTTCTGCCAGGTGTTTCTGAAAACCTATTGAAATACTGTGGATGCAGTTTCACAAAAATAGACAATTCTCTAATGTACATGCAAACCAGTGGCAGAATATTGAACTGTTTGAATAGCGGCTTGCAACTGTCTGTAAACCAGGCACCACAGATTGCTCTCACGCATTTCTTCTGCACTCGAAATGCTTTTTCTATCTCAACTGAGTTTCCCCATATTAAGAGGCCATATGAGAGTATCGACGGGACGTATCCGTGGTATGCAGTCAGAGCTGCTTCCGTCGACACTGTTTGACCTAAACGTTTGATGGCAAATATGAACCGTTCAAGTTTGTTGCAAACAGATTCTACATGTACCTTCCAGTTGCAGTGTTTATCAAGCATCAATCCTAGAAATTTCGTAGTGTCTACCTCTTGTATTCTATTGTTTTCGTAATTTATATTTAAATCAATATTTGCATTCTATAATTTTGGAATTGTATTAATTGCGTCTTATTTAGATTGATTTTTAGATTGTTATTACTTAGCCATCTAATTGTCTTATTAAGCGTTAAATTTATATCATTCTCGTATGAGTTTTTATTTTCGCACTTGATAATTAGTGTTGTGTCATCCGCAAATAAAACTGTCTTGTGGTGTGTAATATTGGGCAGATCATTAATATATATTAAGAATAAAAATGGTCCCAAAACGCTGCCCTGCGGAACGCCGACACTATTTAATTTGTAATTAGATCTACATGTAACTTTTTCATTCTATTCTATTTTAGATATTTCTACACACTGATATCGATCGTTCAAGTAGCTCTATCATTATTAAGTATCCAGTCATTAGCTACACCTCTAATCCCGTATTTTTCTAATTTATAAAGCAGCAGTTTATGATCAACAAAATCGAAAGCTTTACTCATGTCTAAAAATAAAGCCGTTACAGGTGTCCTCTCATTAATAGACTCAGTAATTATTCTAATCAAATTGAAACAAGCTAATGATGTGCTGCTGTTTTTACGAAACCCAAATTGTTCCTCTTTCAGTATTTTTTGTTTTACTGTAAGTCATATAATCTCTTTAAATGGCTTTTTCAAAAAAATTTGAAATGACTGGTATAAGAGTAACCGGACGATAGTTTGTCATATCTAAAGCATCTCCTTTTTTATATAAAGGTTTAATTATAGACTTTTTAAGGCTCGTAGGAAAAATGCCTTCATGGAAAGACATATTTATTATATAGCTCAATGGCTCGCATATATATGGTGCACAAAGTTTTATCATTTTTTTATTAAGTCCGTCAACACCTACAGAGTTTGTATTCTTAAGGTTAATAATTAATCTAAATATCTCTATTGAATCTGTGGGAGTTAAAAAAAATGAATTAATATTAAATTTATCAATACCTATAGTTTCATTTATGTCGTCAATGTTATATGTAAAGTTGTTTTCATTCGTCAATTTAATATAAAACGTATTCAATAAATTACTCATGTCATTTGCGGATGTATATACTTTATTATTATGTAATATTTTATCAATTTCTGTACATGTGTCAATTTCTCCAATGTTCTCATTTATAACATCCTATACGGCCTTACATTTGTTTCTTTTTTTGTTGATATATTTGTGGTTTGCTAACTGTCTGGACTTGTGTATACAGCGGTGAAGTATTTTAGAGTATTTTTTGTATGCCCATATATTTTTCTTTTTTTCGGCACCGACTTGTTTGCTTTTTAGATAGAGTATTCTTTTTTTTACACAACACTTTTTAATCCTCTTGTTAGCCATGTACTTTGAACAATTTTATTTGTTTTCTTTATTTTAAATGTAGGAAAACAAACTAAAAATCAATGAAAATATATTATGAAATTCTTGGAATGCCTCATCTGCATTGGTTTGCTCGTATACTTGTGAGAAATAGAGTGATGATATATAATAGGAAAATTTATCAATATTTTGTTTACTGAAATTTCTAACATACTCATACCAGCTACGCTTATGGCGTTTTATATTGGTCTTTACTATTAAAGTTTGCCCGGTTTCATGGTCTGAAAGTCCAAAATGGTGAATGGTCGCTTTAGCTTGTCTTACATTACTTGCAAAAATATCAAGACATGCTTGTTGTCTAGTTGGCACCTTGATATGTATTTCTATGTTAAAATTTTTTTACAAGTTTATTAATTCCAAGCAACTTTTATTAGGCTTGATCATATCTAAGTTCCAATCACCGCATCGAATAATTTTTTTTGTTCTGTGTGTAAGTTTTAATAATAGGTATTCCAGTTTTTCCATGAAAATGTATGGATTACTGGCGAGTGTTCTGTATATACAAATAACAATAACTTTTTGTGATAATAGCTCAACACCACAATATTCATAATGAAAATTACAGGCAAGGTGAGGTATGTTTGGTAATGTTTTGTATTCTAAATCATTTTTAATTAGGATACAAGAACCTCCCCTTTTTGAACTGCGGGAAAACGATGCTGCTAATTTATAGTTAGGTATTTTTAATAGATGCTCCGTGCCTTTTTTTATAAAAGTTTCAGTAAAACAAATTATGCCAATTGTTTTGTACTTTTGAGATAAATCAGTTAACGCAAAGATAATGTCCTCGGGCACGCCACGATCGTGGCGGTAAGTCCCGTGTTTGAGGAGTGGCTGGAGAGGCGGCATGGCGCCCTCACCTTCCGGCTGACACAGGTTCTGACTGGCCATGGATGTTTTGGCCGGTTCCTGTGTCGTATACGCCGGCAAGAGACGCCCGGTTGTCACCACTGCGGCGACTGCCGCAACGTTATTGAGGACACGGCGCTGCACACTTTGGCGGTTTGCCCCGCCTGGGCATCGCAGCGTCGTGATTTGATCGCGGCAGTCGGATCGGTTGCCCTCTCGCTCCCGGCCGTAGTTCAGTCTATGGTCCGGAGTGAGAGGTCGTGGAACACCGTCGCCTCCTTTTGCGAGGAAGTGATTTCCATCAAGGAGGCGGCGGAGCGGGAGAGGGAGCGTTTAAACCCTCTCCCCAACCGCAGAGCCGGGCGCCGGAGGGCGCGAGATGACCTCCAGCCACCCTGAGGTTTGACCTGGGGGTGGCGGGCTTTGTGGGCCTGCCCGCCATCCGTTCAGCACCAGGTCCGAGAGGCGGCGTGCGTGTTCCCACGTGCGCCTCTGTGTCGAGTCCGTCTTCCCTCTAGGGGGGAGACAGTAGGGTTTTATTTGAAGTAGTGCCTATTTTGGGTAGGTCTTTCGTGTAGTGGCCTGCCGTTTCATACGGCGGGCCGTAACCTCGGCGGGGTCGCGACCGCATGCGAAAGCGATTCGCGCGGCCCCGTCGGTAGTGGTTGTGTCGAGGAACACCGTGGTAGGTTTGGTCGGTATTCCGGGAGGTACATTATCTTTTTTTTACCCCGGCGAGTCCGACATAATCCCTCCGCCCGCCCCCGCGGAGGGATATGCGTCATTGCATTCGCCCACGTAAAAAAAAAAAAAAAAAAAAGATAATGTCCTCAGTTTTATTTACTGCCCCCGCTATATTTTGGTGAAATACAGTTAAAATTGATTCCATTTAATTCACGAAAAAGATCTTTTTCGTTTAAGTTATGTTGTGGTGTTTGGTTTAATACCACTGCATTGTTAGTTTTACCAAAATAGTAGGGTATTGTTCCCTTTTTAACAGTATTTACATTTGTAGTAACATAAGATGCCAGTTTTGAATCATTTAACTTTGTAGTAAATTGAAAATAATATGGAATAGTACCTTTTTTATATTTAAGTTGGATGTACAAATTCTAACTGGTTTACATGTACTATGTTTACATTATAACTTAGATGTATCACTTGTACCACTACAAGTAGGCGGAGTTTTGGATGTTAGTTTAATTAACTCTAAAAATGCCAATTCCACGAGAAATTTAAAACTTATATTTTTAATAAAATTACTCACATTTGTAAATAAAATGTTCGTACTATTCAATTCAAAGAATGTGCAATTACAGTATTGTTTTATTAATAATTTAATATTTTTGTTCAACAACTGTTTGTTTAAATGAACATTAGACTGAACATTTATCAAAAATACTTTATGGTGTCTCAATATGTGTAGCGAATTACATAAAGCTGATGATACTTCATATGGATCCTTATCGTTTGAACCCATAGACAAGATGATTATGTCGTCATTAATTAATGATTTGCTCAAGCTTTCACAAGATTTCAATAATTCACAACTTTTTGCCCATGGCTTGCTAATACCATGAAAGACATATTTATATTTAAAGTTACAATTGCTACGATTATAATCATAAGTCATTTGCGAAGCTAAACCTCGAACCTGTTGATCACCAATTATGTATACATTCTTTGTTTTGCTACCAGTAACGCCATCTGTGGATTGGAATTCCTCTAAAGTTGTGTCATGGGATGTTCCTATATACTCATTTTTAGATAAAATAATACGCTCTTTTTTAAGCGTTTTATTTGTGTGTTGATTTCGGGTCAGGCGAGTGGACGTCAAGGACAGCGGTGTATTACGTTTCGAAGTTTCATTTGGTCCTAATGTTTTATAATCATGCAATGGTGAAAACCGAGACATTCGCATTCTTATGTTCGTCATCTGTTTCAAGTAAGGCGAGTCAGATCGCCGCGATGGAGTTAATACAGTAGTTCTATTTGGACTTGGTAAACTGGCAACATTTTTGAGGAACTCAAATTGCTTAACTTTTAACTTAAATTCTTTACGAAGGTTATTACATTCCAAATTGAGATTAGCTATTTCTTCATGTGCGCTGGCATTTTCATTTTGGAGTATTATCAGTTGTTTCTTTAGTTGTTCAATTTCAGAAGAATCCGCTGTCAAAAAATCGGGAACACTCTTTGTTGACAAGTCAAGGCCATCATGAAGAGTAAATATACGTCAAAAGAGAGATATACATTAGATGCTCCATATAATATTGTCTTACGCGTTAATTATACTTTAAAATATAACTATTATATATGATATTGCTCAATCTGTATTAATAGGAACACCAAATTAAATAATGTTCGGATACTCTGATGACTACGCTTCAAGATACGAGAGAAGACCACTAACTTACTCTACCCATGACCATGGCTGCTAAAAGGACTAAATTTAAATCGATTTTAAATAAGAGTTAAAATTACTGTTTTAATATAACGCAAGATGAAATCCCAATACAAAGTTTAAATTCCATTTAGGGTAGACCAGGCAACCAAAATATTTTATACTTTGGCATTTAGTCTATAGAATCACTAACTTACAATAGTACTGTTTCCTCTAACTAAAAATAGTTACACTATACAAAACATACCAAAAATGAGGTCGCAAACTAGACAAGCGCAAGATTCTTTATTACTATCTGTCAACAGACCAACTTTATTCAATAAAATCATAACATTATTACAAAGCAAGCATCCATAATTATGTGCAGCATAGCCGTAAGGTATATCTGAATGCCCTAAATATTTCATTTCAATAGCTCTGCTGACACTTTTAAGTGCATAGTAGCAATATGGTATAATTACTTTTGCACATGAGCATAATATTTTCAGTACACGGCTAGGCGACCGTTTCCTCACTACGCCATCCGTGCATAAAACTTGAATGAAGCAACACAGATATAATAGCACCATAGGTCGAAATTCGTAGTTTATAATAATAATAATAGCTTTTAAACTATCATCTTCGCCTTGTGATATAAACAAAAAATGTATCACCAGGTTAAATTAAAGCGCACAAACCGCAGGGCAGCTTGTGGCGGGCTGAATGTGAGTGGCGACACTGCGGTCCTGAATGCCTCAGAGAGTTGGTTAGGGCCTCGTCCCCGGCTTGCCATTACTGGTTGGCTGGGGTGGAACTTCAAGAGCGCCCGTAGGACTCTCAACTCTGGCTTGCCTTGGTCGGCCGGTCAGAGGGGGGCCGCTAGAGCTATATGCTTGGGGGTGGAAGTGTCATTTTCAAGGGCATAACTACGGGGAAACCCGCTCCGGGTCTCCGTTGTCACGAGACCCGTGATGGTGAAACCGGCGCCGCACCGCTCGACACCCCTAGCCACTCGCACCGGTATTGCCCTCTGCTGCTGGCTTGTATGCCTATAGTGGCTATTCAGGAGGCCCATCTAGTGAGTTGGCGAGTCACCGTCTGCCCATTACATTGATGCTATTAGAGTATTCAGGGCAGACGCCGTTTTTCATCCATAGTTAGCAATATACCGGTCCACCAAACACCCATACATATAGCCCATATATTAGAATCCATACGTAGCAATAGTCTTACGCCTGCTGCGGCTAGTGCCGCTGTAGGTGTTCCATCTCACGTTTGATTAAAACTCTCGAAGGACCTCTTCACGTTGGACCCATGTCTCCGTGTAAGCCTCCCAAAGGGCCAGGTATTTTCTAATATAATATGTTAGAAAGTACCTGTGATAAGAGAAACATAATAATAATAATTTTATTTCAGACCAATGATCCATATAGTGTTAGTATCACCTTAGCCTATTGTTAGTAATAGATAATAAATAAAATAAACTAATTAATTAAAGACATGTACATCTGCACGCACATGTCTACGCGCCCAGTGCTGTATAAACGGCCCATCAATTTTTTTCGCGAGAGTTGCCAGGATATTGTTGGAACTATCCATGACTCACCGAAGCATTGAGGCACATCGTTTGCGCATGACGGCATAAAAGTCATCTAGCCTTTCATCCGCAAACATGCTCGAAGCGCTACAAAATCGAGGTAGTCCCAACAACATCCTTAGCGCGTTATTATACTGGACGCGCAGAGCGCTGTAAGCCTTCTGCGTATAACTCACCCACAGGCTGCACGTGTAAAACGACTGGCAATAAGCCCGAAAAAGAGTCAGTTTAACCTGTTTAGAGCATTTTGCAAACCTGCGAGCAAGCATATTACATCGAGCAGCCAACGCTCTGCGCTCCCTATCGATATCCTGACTATCTGTAAGAGAATCCGTAACCACATGACCAATGTATTTAAATTCAGTGACGACCTGCAGTGGAATTCCTAGTAACTTTACAGGCAGAACATTTACGGGTGTATTGTTGCGGACTTTGAACACGATTATTTTACTTTTGGAGGCGTTATACCTCAAACCATGAGACTCCGCATATTTCCCACAGATGGCCAGTAATTTTCTTAGACTACAAACCGATGGGCTAAGCAGCACCATATCATCGGCGTAACTGATATTATTGATCATAGTTCCATCTATAGAACAATCTTATGTCCACCCCTCCAGGAAATAGACGTGAGTCTTTGTATATATAAATCTATCCCTTTGAGCCTGCCACGATTTATTCTGGCTGCCTACGAGCAGGCTTTGTTATGAAACCTGCCTTGCATGATGTTAGTTCAGGATAATTCAGACATATGCATATCTAATGGACCCGACAGACGTTGGCCTGCCCGAACGTTACCTTGCAACTCGATCGTAGTGCCACCTACCAGATCTAATTTTGAATCTAAACCATCCAGGGATCCATAAAACAAAGACGAAAATATTGAAAACATGAAAATCAGTCCATCGGTTAAGAAGAGTTCAGTGATCCCAAGGTTACGAAGTTATGTGTGTATTCATTAATTATTTATCGCTTGATTTACCGGTGAAGGAAATCATCGTGAGACAACCTGCATGTCTGAGCGGTCCCCATAATGTTTTTAAAATATGTGAAGTCTGCCTACCCGCGATGGGCCAGCGTGAAGGATTATGATCTAACTCTTTTTACACAGAAAAGAGGCCTATGCCTAGTAGTGGTTCAGTTTATACACAGGGCTGATATTATAATAAAGATATGTCTATATTTCATGCCTCCAACTGAAGCGATACCAAAGTCTTTAGATCACCATTAAAATCCTCAAAGTTCCCTCAAAAATCTATCCTTATTGTTCTATTGTCTAACGTTCATAGCCAAATTACTCAACTGGCACAAAGTTTTGGCTGGGAAAGAACTATTTTTGTAACTTTTCATCCCCAAAATTATTACAGTACATACCGGATTTCCATACGCCGTTTCACACAAAAAAAGCCAGGGTAAAAAGCTATTGTAAGTAATAAAAACTAGACTTTACGATTCGCCATTTCTATATCTTTTATGTGGACATTAAAGCTGATTACAAAACATTTTATTTGCGGGTAGGCAACAAAATTTCAATAATCGTCGGGCCGCAGTTTTTGACGTCTTTGAACAGGTTTCAGAGTGTGCTATTGTCACGTTTAGGGCGTCGCGGATGGGTGTCAAGGTATGTGCAGTGTGGAAAAGCGCAGCGATTAGCGATTTATATACTGATAATATAATGTAGTTCTGTTTCTTCAGTGACGTTAAACGGTAAAGAAAGAACTGCTTGTTTTATTTATAAACAGGTCGGACAGTCTGGGATAACTATTTCAGTATTATGAAAAAATACTAGATGAAACCTTTCTGTATTTGTATTCTTATATTAGACTAGTTTTTGCCTGCGACTTGCTCGCGTAAAAGTAGGTTTGGTTTAACATTATTTTTTTAATAAAATTTATGTTACTCAGTGATAATATAGCTTTCTAAAGGGGAAAAATCTTTTTTAATATTGACTACGCTTTAATGCTTCGATTGCACGAAGGATGTCCCGAGTCTTTTTGTTCTTTGAGTCCGTTGTTTGAATGTTTGTCTAGTCACCTGCGCCAGGGGTTCATTCCTATCACGGAAGATGTATTTTTTTAAAAGAATTTCAGGAGCTACTTTGATTTCTTAAAAATCTTTCGCGTGTCGGTATCTAAACAGTGCTCAAGCAAAGCGATTGAAACACAGCCCCAGTCGAAATGCAAATCTTTCAAAGTTCTTTTCTACTAGTTTATTTGATTTTCTTTTTTCATTTGGGAAAGTGCCTTATTATTTTTCACTCCTATAAGTCTCAGAAGAACCTTCCGACCAACGGTGAGGAAGTATTAGAGTAGTTAGGGCACAGGAGAATATCTACTCCATCTCAATTAGGGGAGAATATCTCCATTCTATAAAAGATTCTAGCGACTCCATTTATATAGCATCTAGGACGACCATAAAAGTCTATTTGAAACTTCGGGACGAAAGAAAAAACGTACAAGAAAGTTTCTTCTTTCAAAATGACATTACCATTGTTCGAACTACTTCATGAAAGAGTTTAGGACAATCAAGAGGCTACGTAACGAAATTGACGACGTATTTCTAAATAAATGTGCTACGTTGTATCTTAAACAGAAATTTAACTGCTCTATACGAATAATAAGGCGATAAAATTTTAAGATCATTACTTTTTAATCTATTTTAAAACTTTGTATTAAATCTATTTATATTTATACTTTGTTAGTCGCTTTGGTTGTTTTTATGCGGCCTTGGTTACGAGGAGACTAACATGCTAGTCGATTCATTGCTAAGTAATAGTCTCCAGTAGTGGTTGGTTCCCAGTTGCTCGTGTTTAAAGTAACACACATCAGACTTAATTGTTTTACTTCAACATTCGCGTAAACGTAAGACAATATCACTAACATGGTCAATGTTGTTACAGTGTTTCAGTTGCGAAGCGTTTACTTCCTTCGCATAAAAACAAGATAGCTACCGATAGCCAGTCATCGGATATGTCTGTCAGTTGTTCTCCGATAAACCCATAGTTTTCAACAGCCAACAACTACAAATGCACCGTGATCCACGAGTAACCAGATACATATCAGAAACGCTTTAGTACTGAATATCACGCCAAGCGAGGTGTAAAAATAACGTTAATCTAGACTATGATCTACTTGAGGGGAAATTTTAAAAGGTTGATAGCGATATCCATTTTTACAAGCTTATATTAAGTAACATTTTTGTTTTCTGAAGAATTTCTTTGTGAAGGAAGGTAATGTTTTTGATGAGCAGCCGCTTTTTATGGCTCTTTTATACGATGCTGTTACCGTGCGCAAGTAAAGACTCGTGCAAGAGTATTATGCGTCGATTAAATAAATAACGCGAACCACCCGTGCTAAGTAGATAAGACAAATAGGTACGTGTAACCCATGCGAATAGCTTATGCATGTTGCCATTCAATCGTCATTTATATATACAAACACCTGGAGAATGGCCAAGTCAAGTGTTCCATAAGCCGAGAAACATGAAGATTATATTGCGAGTAAGTGAAGCAAACAGATATAGCGGAACCGTAGAATGTGAAACTCTGTAGTCACTCCCATCGTCTTTTCCTCCGTGCTTTAGACGCGATTCTATGTACGTGGAATCAACAAAAGAATGCCTGTATATACCCAGAAGGATTAGTAGAAGTTTACTACTTTGATAGATATTTATTGATTAAGTAGTCAATTCATTACTGCACGCATGCCGAATGTAGTGTGTCCAAACCCCACACGAGATAAAGACTTTGACATCATCTTCCAAAAGTTTGCTTATGAACACGGCCAGAGTCACATTGCCGAAAGTCTTTTGTAAAGGTATTTTAATACTGAGTATGACTGCATTAATACCCGTTTTCAGTTATAAATATCTGCCCTTCCAAGACTGGATCTATCTGGTATTATAAAGACGAAAGACTTGATTTTTTTGTTCATTTTATTGTAAGGGTTTAACTCAAAAACATCACAACCGATTTTTATTTTTTTTTCCACTGTCAGAAAGATATATTATCAACATTAACATACGCATATTTTATTTAAAAAAAGTACTTTTACTAACATAACCTAATCTTTCTTTACGCGGGCTAAGCCGCGGGCAAAAGCTAGTTCTTTACATCAGTTGAAGCAAGTTCTTTAGAATCCCGTGTCACTAGTGCTATGTCTCGTTAAAGAGCATTGCAGGTACCTGGGTTACATACATACATACATCATTACATGCTTATATCCTCGAATGAATAAGCACACGTGTATCACGCCCACATTTTGCCATGTATAGTCTAGGTACCATATAAAAACAGGAGAGCCTATTGCCATTTACCGAGCACAGTTCTAGTTTGCGCGTTGCTTCAAAGAATCCCATGACGTAAAAACCCAATATAACATAATAATCGAACCAGGAACTCATGAACAGCAGTTGTATTTACAGCTGAGGCAGTTTATTGTCACTTGAATGTCATTCAGTTTAATCGTTTTAACGGCACGTTAGAACAAGCCTCTTCTTAAGTTTATAGCACCGCAATTACTTCCCAGTTGAATAAAAGAAGACGTTTCCCTAACAGTTCGTTGCTAAAACCACTTGAATACCTGCTGTTAAATTAATTGCCAATCAAGTTAACGTGATTACCAGTTGTTGAACAATAAAATACTAATTAAACTACAACTACTGCTGTTAAAAATTAACAACAGAGTGCTATTAATGTATAAGTATGATAATTCAAGTATTTAATAATAAAAATGTATGTTATTACTATACTAGGTTTTACCCGCGGTTTGGCTCGCGTTAATGTAGATTTTGTCAGTAACTTTCTATCCCTCGGGAACAGTACGTTTTTCTGGGTGAAATGTTAATCTATGCCGTTTTTTGTACCCCTGACAACATGAATGCATAAACAAACGCATATTCGTATTTATAATATTAGTTAGGATTTGATCGAAAATGGTAACTGTCTGGAACCTAGTCAGAGGAAACATACTATTTGCGAGATGCTATCTCTCAAACATGGAGGCGCTGCAATCACAAGGGCATAGACAACCTACTGATATCTTTGCTGCCAGCCAAGCCTTATCGTACCTTAAGGACTGGAATATCTACTCGCCGCAGAAGTACAGCACAAGTCTAGGCAAAAATTAAAAACATTTACCATGTTCACGGGAAGACTAAGTATCTTAATCTCCCCGTGAACATGGCTGCTGAAAAGCAACCGAAACGGCGGGCAAAGTGTAAACCCAAATATAAATAGTTTTAATAATATAATGAGTTAAAAATTATAAAAGTTCAATAGTAGTAGGGTAACATTTTCAAAAGCGAGCTCGTCTAGAACTTCGTAAAGTCAGCGTCCAAAATTAAAAATAATAATTAGATAAAAGAGATCTGAAAGAATCTGCTGTAATAACAACACAGCTGACAATTGCGGAAAGGTTTACACACATTTATATCTAGTCTACTTTTTGAGAGCGTTCTACTTTAGAAAAGGATCGTGAATTCGATCCCACGGTAGTAACCTTTTTCCTTTTTGAGGTTATGTGCGTTCGTCAGTAAGCGCGTATTTTCCGCATTTAGTCTCGCAATTGCGCTATTGTGTGTCAAGTTATGTGCTTATTAAATAGTTAACTATTATCACTCGGTTTAAGGAATAATGATCGATCGTGAGAAAACAGACTCTCATGCGGTAAGAAGGATTTTACTCAGAAGAATGTATTTAAATATGGCTGGTATTATATTTTCCGTAAAATTATTTATGCATACCAATGTCCATATTGTCTGTCGGATTTTTGCAGTTAAAGGTAAAACAAGCAAAATATTTATAATGAAATGTATTAATATAGCCCATTCGAAGAGCGTGCATGAAGAATATAATGAAAGTGAATGAAGCAATACAACTGTGCCAGGGTCGTAGCTAGTGAAAATTCCTGCTTACCTCTTCAGAAATTACGCGTGAGTCTACGTATGTATCTATTATATTTTGAAAGCCAAAAACTACACTGGGTGTTTTTAAAAGATGTTTTAGTTTTTAAATGTCAACTATAGGAGTATAATACCTATGTCACGCTGGACTTTACAAACATTCAAACAATAGACACAAAGAACACCCAGATAAGATAAACAATTTTGAATAAAGACTTGATTTTTGTCCCGTATAGATATCCAAGTCACAACACTCGGCGCAGAACAATGGCACGCTTGCATGTAACACCTACTACACCTACCTTTACTTTATTATCTAATTTTCTCGTCGTCATAAGCACACCTCTCACTTGCACTCCTACGTTTTATGGTCTGACGTCAGTCGCTCAGGACCCGAGGTTGTGGTCATTTGAGCTTAAACCTCATTGCGCAGGTTATTCCCAATATACCTGCTCGACTTGCTGACCGACATCGGTGAATTGCTCTTTGGAGCGAAGTTAATTGATTGCCTAAAATAGATTGGTACTATTGTACCAATATATTATTACATATTCGTATTCGAATATGTTTATATAGTAGGTAGAGTACTGGTAGAATGATTAGTGGATCTTTGGCAGATAGATTGTATTTACGATGTGGTAAGATATCGATGGGGAAACTAAACACATAAAGATTTATTTTTATTGTTATTTGCTTTTGTGTAAATAATGTACAAAATAAGGCACAGGCAATTACTCATTATTTGAACATGACAAAATATAAATTGTTTGATCTACAAATTATTAATGAGTCTGGATGTATATTGTGTTCCTTATTTGTATGTTTGTTAATTGCCACATATGTATTTGACAAGGTATTTAACCGCTATCTTGCAACCACCGTAACACAACGTAACATTCGATACACAGCCACGTTATCTGGTAATTGAACAGATGTCGGACTTCGTGCGTATGTGGTTTCCTCAATATGGCATTGACAACAAATCGAAAAACCGTAAACCGATCCTAATACCGTTTTTGTTCAATAAAAACGTAATTTTGAATCGGAAAATATTTGATTTTGATTGGCGATGTCAATGAAACAGTATTTGTTTTTCAATTGAATTTCGGCGTAACGACTGGCAAAGTTGGCTGTACGTATACATACATATGTATATAATGTGCAAAATGGAACATTTTGTTTATAATATGTAAAATATACCATTGCTACCGCGTCAAAAGAGTGTGCTTACGTTTACCACAGACAGACAGTGAGACTTTAGCTTCCATTCTTGGGTGAGGTAAAGTGGTCTCTGACACTTTAGGACATTTTGAGTAGCAGCTTAGAATCTGACGATGTTTGGAGACCGCAATAGGCTCACTTGCTTTATGTGAGAGTCAAAATGTGTATTAACATTTAGACTAGTGTTTTTAGTGCAGAGGTAGAATAAAGAGATTATGTATTGGCAATTTTCCCAATCGTGACATATTTTTGACCACCGTGGTAACAAATTAGCATACAATCCGCATGATGGTAAACTATTACTGTAGGCGCTCGTATCATCAGGAGTATGACTCACGTATTGCCACCCTTCAAAATAGGAATGTTTGTACAACCAACGTAAAGGACAAACATCACGCTACCTTGAGGTTATGATTTATAACGCCCAGCAGCCTTGTTGCAAGAACTCAACACTAGGCTGCTGGGCTGCGATCATTTCGAAAGTGTAGTGAAGGCACTTTCCCATTAGGATTGCCTCGGTGTGTACAAAATCTCAGATTCATGTGAAAATTCCACTCACCCCTCTTGCATTTGTGAATATATGAATAATAATAATAATAAAGCATTTATTTTCCTCTCTCACACAGAAAGTTACAGAAAAACAATATATAACTTAGGCTAAGATTAACATTTCTTATAAAGTGAATCTGCGTGAGAGACTGGTATCTGTACTAGGATGCACCTGTATGACAGATTACCAACCTCTCTTAACTCTGGACAGCCAGAGTTCAAGTAGGTGATTTTGATATATACCTAATAAAGAATGTAATGGAATCCCTCGATCCAATTTTTACTCATTTCTGGACTTCCAATTAATATGAAACCATTAAGAAACAATCACAATAAAAATATTTTTAAAGCTGACAATTTAAATTGAATAAATATTTACGAATACCGTTAAAAATGCAAGAAGCTACGCTCTATTTACATTAATAATTAAAAATGTACATACTTCAAGATTATTTTGATCTTTTCACTGCTTCGGTAGCGCTGCGGTTGTGTAAGCCACTGCTGTGCATAAGATCTCAGGTGCGATTTCGATCGGACAAAATCATATTAGGTATATCCATTAAGAAATTCTAGGAGCAGCACGAAGACTAGGACTGTGCCGGGTAGACCACAATAGGCTCGTGCCCCTATTACGTGGGACGTCAACCACAGCTGGTGAAATGTGGGTGTAACTATGTAATATATACTATATTGTATGAGTAAGCAGAGGTGTACTTATGCCTATCTGTTCGAGGATAGATGCATGAGACCATGTTTGTATGTACGTTCTATTTTTACATTCACAATACAGATTTTATTTCAAAGAAAAGAGCTTAGTTGGTTTTTAATCGTGCTGCTTTAACAATTTCTAAAGCATATTTACTGTAGAAATTTTAAAAGCAACTGCCTAACTTGAATAATAATTATTTAAACCACCCGTAGCTTTTAAACACAATTATTAGACTCGCTAGACATCCCTTAATCATAGACTTACTGATTAAACTGTTCTAGGTTTTATTATTGAATAGGTAATTTCTCAGAAGATATTTCTAGAAGATGAGAAAATTTGAAAATTGATTTATAGAAGACATTTAAGATGAAACATGGTTAAACTCTTTTATCTAATCACCAATTAGTGAAGATTCAGTCCTAAACCAAAGGCCATTTGTTACCTTTGACTTAGATGTATTTTCGGCGTAGTTACCTAAAAAGAAAATTATAAAATATTAATACTGAATCTTAGTTTCTAAATATAAAACATTGATTTAAAAATAGACATTATCTGTTTTTGTGTAACAGACTGTCACATAGGCTTAGTGACAGAAGCTTGTGTTTACAATTTGCGGGTTCGATTGCCAAGTCGAGCATATGATTAACGGGTTTCTTAATAATTTAATTTACTTAATGTTTCGCCAATAGACTTGCAGCCCACGTAGGTACTTAAAATCATAACTTACTAAATGAAAACAGTAAAGAGTAGATAAGCAGTATGCTTATCATTTTGGGGTTGTTCACTTGCAATGTGTGGTTAACGAATAGAATTGGAATAATTCCATTTATTTGATACATTGATAATTTCACTTTAATGCATTAAAAATACAGATGGTTAAAATATTAGATTATTATTCGATAAGTTATTAATTTATCAACAAACTAATGCAAGATAATACAAGTATCGATTATTGGAATGTGTTGTAGCCTTACAAATTACTAGTCGTAATACAAGTGTAAGTCTTCATACTATGTAATATACATATATATAAAGGGAAGTTTCCCTTTATATTACCTCCACACATAAATCGAATGGGCATCGTAATATTTATGTATTGTATGGTTTATCCCACAGAACGCGTACCCCATGAATAAGGTAAGCTTTGTGAAGGGTTTATTGATTGTTTTTACAGGAAGCGCAACTGATATGAATTAACTATAAGTAATAACCGTTGAAGCGGGTCAAGGAACTACCGGATTAGTAAAGATATAATATAGGATTGCAATTGTAAATCCCTAAAGAGTAAAAGTAGAGTGCCGTAGTGATGTGCGAGTATCGATTAAAAGCAAGCAGCGGCATCCCAATGAACAGAGAGGTTGCGGGTCGAAACTCATGCTTTGTTCACACAAAGTTTGTGGCTTTCTGGTTTAGCAAAAATTTGGCAACCTAAATAACGAGCAACCTTTTTTAAAAAAGAACGGTTTTTATAACACATTATTAGAATACATTTATTGTTGATCGACTATGTTTTAATACTACATAAACAATTGTAGCCGTGTCACGAACACAACACTATGTATAGAGCTGGACAAAAAATGCGAGTGACGAATACAAAACGCGTTCAGCTGAAAGAAATAGATTCCAGGTTTATTAAATACAGTCTAAAACAATTTAAAACTCTGTGTTGAGAGGAACTTAAGAGACATTCAAGCAACAAACACAACAACACCCAGATTCGGAACAACTATTAGTGGATCACAGTTTGCCATGTGTGGTATCAAAGCCGCAACACTCATGTTGCGGCTTTGATACCACGAGCCACGGTGGCGTCAGACAGACAACCACTTAAAGTACTACGCCATCCAAGCAGTTACAATTCATTCGATCGTTTCGTTATTCGATCGTTATTAAAATAACAATTACTTACAAAAAAATTTGGTACTTATGAAAAGTGGCAAATCCAATAAAATTACACTTACACAAAACACTTAAGTATCTAATACAAATTTATTTTTTGGATAATTTTATTAGAACTACCACAATTTGGCCGGTACTATCGTTTTAAATAGACGTATAATCTGCCAACTCTTACGACACCCATGGGACCCTATAAAGTTCCCTAATAATACGGGACCACCAATCATAGAATGTACGTGCTTCTTAAATAATTACATTTATTTATTGGTAGTGAAATACTGCCCGTGTCATATAAATGCTACGTAAGGCCATGTACAATTTCAATAAGTTCATCTATACATATAATAAAATTGTAACTGGTAGATGTTCATAGGAGATATTTAGGAAACCTAATTTGAGGGATCTTCATTAGAGCTTTATTTATAATATTTTATTTTAATTATTTTAGTCTGTCTGATGTATGCTTGTACACGTAGCACGCAAAAACTAATGACTGAATGTCGTTTTTACAGTTGTACCACTGAAGGTCTAACTTAAAATCCGATGGCGATCTGAGGCCTAGATCAGCATCACAGGATTGATAACTTTTTCAGCATCACAATGCCTCATCCTTGGAATTCGCGTTCTTTTGTGAATATTTGTGGTTTATCTAGTAAATATTTGCGCGGCGTAGTAGTTTATTGGTCGCCTTGCCACTGCTAAAACGCTGAGTATTAGTTCGAACCCCAAGCGAGCCAAAAAATTGTGTGTCTGTGAATGTTAGTAAAGCCACACAAGAATTAGAACAAGAGCAGGAGTCTTTAAGAAAAGCCCATCCTCATTTATTTATTGTCAGTATAATCCAATTTATAGGCGTTATAATGTCCAAATAACAGACACAAACAACAATCCGTTTATCTCACCTTTGTTCAGTGCACTCACACTAAAACTACTGCCCTAAACAAAATAAATACAATATCAACTGTGAATGGTTTTTTACCCAATGTTTTGTTAAAATGGTGGAAATTTTAACATAAATGGTAGAACAATATTTGTTGAACAAAATACCCAATACAGGGACATGAATGTTTTATAGATATTAATATTAGTTTTAGGATTCCGTAGAGCCTTTTCACAGACAAAATCGCTGAAATATTATGACCATCTCGTATTTTTTTATTTGGCACTAGTACAAACTAGAACAGCCTGGGACTGGTCCAATGGACTTATATTTTATATAACATGTTCGATAAAAGCTATAAAATTATTCTAGTACATGTAAAGTTTTGCTTACATAACTTTTATCGATTTGACAATTTGTAATTGTATTGATAAATAAATGTACAAATAAAGTTTCTGACCAAATTACGGCCACGGCATCTAATCTTAATGGAGATTTCAGTGTCTATTCATAGTCTAATGAGGTAGTATTCGACATGCGCGGTGAGAGAACACACGACTCACGGCTTTTAGCGCTTACCGAGGTACGGATATGAAAAATCGGCAGCTTCCTAGCTACAAGCTGTTACTGAAAGGAGGATCCGGGTCTGACCCAGGATTCGACCGTGGGGCCTTATTATCTGGAGCTACATGCACTATAGCTACTTGACCAACGAGACAATAGTATGAATAAATGTAGTCTACTCCACCACTACAAGCGACGCATATGTCGTAGACTATACAAAAATAAAAAAGACACAAATAATACTTAGACTCAGAACAACAATTCAAGCTAAAAATAAATTTTACTATATGCACACAGTGCACCATTGTCAGTGAGAAATTTAAGCCACTGCCTTACCCTTGCAGTCCATACAGCAATATATGTATACTGCAAGGGTAACGCATCAGCTAATGTGTAGGTAATTTTTCTATAGCTTATAAGTACACCTGACTGCTACGCTAAAGCCTCTCGCATGTCTTTCTAACTCGCTCCGTTATCCTTTTCAAAGGCATCTAAGTCAATCTGCCATTTTATTTAAGTCTTTCGTCACCTTTGGGTTTTTCTGTCACTAAACTTATACATACATAAGTATAGTAGCAGAAAACCCTAATACTCATTTCTGTAACTGACTAGAGCGGTGATCTCTCAACAGTCCAAACCAAAGCTCTTATATAAACGATGAGCACAAACGACCTCCAAATCAAATTTCCGGCGTTACCCTAGTGGGCAGATTTTGCCGCAATTTTCCATAATATTTCCGTCTACAAACAAAATTAACTCCTTTGAGCCCAAAACGAATAAAATTTTCTCTAATTAGAGATAAAGGTGGGGTCTGGCGCATAATGTGCTTCACAAAAACCAGGTTAATTAAACCACATAGAAACGAGTCTTAATTAAAATATAATAATAATAATAATATTCTACCACATACACACAACATCATCTAGCCCAAACTAAGCAGAGCTTGTACTATGGGTACTAGACAATGGATAAACATACATACATACGTTTTTTTTTAAATATATTTATTCTTAATTTCTTGTAGAGTAAATTAACAGTAATTTAACAACTTATATGAGGATTCTGAGAATCCTATTCTTCTAGGTTTTATTAAGCATTCATTGATTACGTCATTAGGAAAATCATTGCTACAGTTTAAAAGTTACACTTATTTTATATTTTCGAAGCATGGTTTATGCGTGACTGACTAATACTAATAAATAATCTAAACATACAAGCAATTAAAGAATATTAGAAACTAATCTCGCATTAGAGCCAAAACCTTGCGTTGCGTGACACTTTACAAACACACA
Organism: Catocala nupta; assembly: GCA_963675205.1. NCBI lineage: Eukaryota > Metazoa > Arthropoda > Insecta > Lepidoptera > Erebidae > Catocala > Catocala nupta. Next base: position 11,377,046 of record OY776099.1, read on the forward strand.
AGAAACGGACACAAATTACACCTAGAGTCAGGACAATCATCTGTTATTCACACAAAGAATTGTTCTGCGTGACCTTCAAAACTTAACGCGGCGGTAACGGCGAGACGACCTCTTACTGCCGACCGCATCTGCGCAGTCCAACTTTCACATCTATAGTATTAGTAGGATTGTTGACAGTTTTTATGAGAATACAACAACGTCATGCCATGTAAAGCAATAAAGTGATATTAGTGTATGTGAATGGTAGGCGAAATCTCAGTTAGTAGTTTAAGTTCTCCTGCTGTGTACCTTCCTCATATTACGTGAGACTACTACACATCTCACTCATACCCCATTGTACAAAGGCGAGATGATAAAAAACAGGTTAAAGATTTTTCACTCTTTGAACAGATAAGTGTCGATATTTAACTTTCAACGTCGATCAAAAGTTCGAACGTTAAATAGAAACACTTTGATCGCTCGAGACGTGTGATAACGCTTATCAGCTGTCAATTGTTTATGTCAAAGGCTCTCGCCATTCAAATTGATTTTATTCAAGTTTGCTCAGGCGTTAGAACAGGTTCGATCGATCAATGTTAATGTGTTTGATATTTGTGTTGCCTTCATTTTTAGAATACATTTCTTTTCTTTTTAATTCTAAAAGACATGTCTCGCTCTAGGATTTTTTTATACTACTAAAGTGGCAAACTGGCATACAGCCCTCCTGATGGTAAGTGGTCACCGTAGTGTATGGACGCCTGCAACACCAGAGGCATCACTTGCGGTTGCCGACCCTGTAAAAACCTTATAACACCCTTTTTGAAGAAACCCATTTAGTCTTTTGGGAATACCAGGAATTATTTCTGTGTCACTTGCGACTTTACAAGCATTGGAACAATGGACACAAAGAATACCTAGACTCGTAACAACTATTTGTGAATCACACAATGTTTTGTCCAATGTGGGTATCAAACCCACAACATTCGGCAGTAGTGAGTCAACCACTTAAACATTGTGGTCAAATGTTATGTTAATATTTTTTTATATTTATATAAAGGCTACTTAGTTTTACGCCTATATCCCAAAAAGGTAAGCAGATGTGTATCTGTGTTTTACACCTAAGTTTCGCCGGTTGTGGTTTTAGGACCCACGCAATAGGGGCCGAAACTATCGCGTGTCGGGCTACATACAGAGAGTTATTTGCCTGGCAAATCCCAATCGTTGAAATGAGAATCGAACTGAAATCTTCATACACAGCAATCGCATCGACATTAGATTTTGATGTAATTGTCACCTAAAGCATCAATGATTGGAGGCGAGAAAGAAAAATGGCATTAAAGTTTCCAAGAGCTGAAATTGGTTGTTGCATTTTACTGTCAAGTAATTCTTAGCACCAGCAATAAGCCTGTGCACGGTTGTCAGCCATAAATCCGTCCAACTGCGTTTTTGAAACCATAATTGGCGAAATGTCAATGTAGTTTATCACTACTTACCTCTTTTGGGTTATAGTAGGTAGGTGTGTGACTAAGTCAAAGTCAAATATGTTTATTATTTTTATACTTATCTACGAGTATATACAAATAATCTCAACACAATATTTATATTATAATTCATTTTCGCAACTGACGACGGTACACCAAACAAATGGCTTTGTTTATCTCAACATAGCTGGCGAAAAGTGGATGTAACATACCTCTGACTACCTCTCCGGGATATAGACGTGACACTATGTATGTATGTGAGATTCGAGTACTCTAAGACACATTGCGAATTTAAAAAAAGTTACGAACTACCAATTCTTTGAATATAGTAGTTTTATTCAATCTATAGAACTACCAACAATACCAACAGTATGTAAGGCGAACACCAAAAGTATTTATTTATCCGTCTGTTTCGGCCGTCTAAAGTTTAAAACTTCATCTTATTAAGCTGTAAAGGACCAAGTTGCGAACTCCATTTCCACGACCTTATTTTTCTTGAAATTAAATTACGCAGGTTTCGCAGCACCTCGGCTTTCATTACTTTAAATTATTGCACTTGTTGTGAAAACTTATAATTACTGCGATTGGATTTTAACTTTCTTTTTTCAGTGTTATGGCGGCTTGTATTTTATGGGCTGGTAACAATTTAACGGGGGTTGCCTCCTAAAATGGACGTGGTGATCGCTCAGTTTAAATTACTTTGGCATTTCTTGGGTTGTAACTTAAGGAATTTTTCATTTTTGTACACTATTTGATTTTATTTTTGCGTGTGTTCTGAAAATACTGAAATGAGACGCCTGTATTAGAAAGACGCTACGCACGTCGTTTAAATCAAACATATTATTATCAAAAAATATATCGGCGGGCAGACACAATAGGTTTTCAAATTACAGGTTAATATTAAATTATAATTGACGTAGTTAAGAGTAAAAATAGACGATAAGAGAGAAACCGTAGGTTCAGAAAAAGTGTGTGGCAACCAATCAATGTAAAGGGGATGGTAGTATTTTGCCAATAAGTCAAGAAGTAGGCGAGTAGACGAGTGGGAACGTTATGTCTTCGCAGACAAGAGCTTATCAGAAAACATAAGAGCACTTATAAATAAGTATTTTAGTGGGTATTTAGGCGAGGAAAGGTTGTATATAGACACTTACTTTCCACGAAATAAATCTTTATATATAACTGAATTTTATTAACTAATAAAACACTGAAACGTTATTTAAAGTATATTCAATTACATTTTCTTTACTTTTCACTATAGCAACACTGTCCAGACATAATTGTCACCACGATTTATAGCTCAATCATTAAACATTGTAAACACATACCCCTATAGACTATGTTAATAAAACCTCTTCTAAATTTGCCAGTAAAACATCAAAACTATACACAACAGTCCCAATTGTGTCATTTAATTACCACAACAAATACTAACAAACAAAAATGTCACAAGCTATTAATTCTGCAAAGTAATAAATTAACGGTTACAAAGGGACTTAAACAAATTAAAAATTGAATAACGCGGGCTTATGATGGTTGTGGTTGAAACTTCACGAAGCAAAGCGAACGCTTCGCTTCACTGCGAAGTGTGCGAAATTTGACGGTTCACGTTCCTTCTGACGCCTCGTGTTAAAATTTGGTATTATAATTTATATTTGGGCATTCTAGGAAGATGAAATTTTAGAAGCAGTGAACTTTGCTTTGTAAATTGATAACTTGGCCTCATAAAGGTACCGGAATAGCTGTGAAATATTTATACATATATGCAAATTAATAGAAATTTCAACTAACCTTTGAATAAATCCTTAAGGGTCAGTATACTTTATTATTGCTTGCTAATTTCCAACAAAAAATATACAATAACATACATTATGTATGTTATTGTATATTTTTTGTTGGAAATTCTTAAATAAGTAAATATGGCTATTAAGTACGGCTTATATAACTTACTTTGTTTTTGTTACCACTTTGTGTACCACTTTGGTAAAAGTGGAGCGGAGAGGGTATGAAGGGCTCACTCGGGGGATACCTCAGGTTCAACTGCCTAAAACAGCTACGATATATCAACTCGCTGCCTTGAATAGTGGGTGGATCGCTGGCACTGTAACTAACTCAGGGTGCCAAGTACAGCACGCATGCAAGTGCTTACAGCAACTTCTAGGCGCACATACTGGCATATGTAAGGGTGTCGCCACCATAATATTTATAACCCACCTATTCCTACGTCACCGTGTTTTTTGTAAAACAAGTAGAACATATTATAAAATGAGCAAGTCATAATAGGCAATCGAATTAACAACTCTTATATAATAAAAGTTTAAATATCTTGGCTATGTACCTACTTACTTTCTCTTATTTAATATCTTCTACCAAGCACTGCACTTGCGCGAACTCAATGAAAACACATTGCAGGAATAAACATTATTCATCCTATGTGTTAATCTAATACACGGTCTATCTGGGAACTCCCGTCTGTCAGCCATTGAGTCGGAGCAACGCCCTCTGTTGTCTTGCCTGCGTTGGGCACTGCTGGGTAGATCGCTGATGTAGTATCAGTTTCAGTGACCCACCCACCATACAAGGCAGGGAGCTGGCACACCGTGGTAGATTTAGTCGGTAGCACCCGGGACGTTCCATCTTTTCCCGGGTAAGCCCGACACAACCTCTCCCATGAGTAATAGTAGTCGAATATATGGATGTTGTCAGTCAAAAGAATGTTATTATTATTATTATCCGCTTTTTTACTATTTAGTATAAAAATTGTTGTGAGATATCTCATTTGTACGGTAAACTTTATACAAGGTTACTAATTTTTATTAATATTTGCATTAAATAGAACTAACTTCGTCAATTACTGTAGACCGCCCTTATTTTGCTGAACGTGGCAATAGGTAAATGTAAATATAGAGTTTAGTTTAGTTAGTGTAACCTTGACGTTCATATAAGTGTTACGTTGTGACCTAAACGAATAAAGATATTTTGATTTTGAACTAGATCATTAAAACCATAACAAAATAAATAAGTGACATGATGCTTTTTAATAAAACCGCAATAACGTTTTAGATACCAATAAATAATAGAGATCTAACTTAGAAGCCGCCGAAAGATATTTAATTTTTAATTCAGAAATAAACGCAAACAAAGTCGTGAATAGTGGTTACTTTTTCATAAGGTTACTTTTTCATAAGGCTTAATTAATAAACTCTTATAATTTTGAAAACTGCGCTATACTATATTAAAAGTGTTCATTCGCAAGGCTTTCTTAAGAACTCTCCGATGAGCAATAGATAAGCATACCATTTCCCTCCAAAGCCAGTAGTTTATGTTATTTCGACTGAAATTAAATTTTTGAGCTTCACAAAGGAAATCAGTAGCACAAACATGCATATTTTGAACAAAAACAAAATGTCATATTGTCACATGAATAACTTGAAACTAATTAATTTTGAAGTAAGTATTCCCATAATAGGAAAAATTCACGCAAACCAACATTTTGAAATACAATGACATGACATGAACCTAATTTCTGTCTTTATCTTTAGGGAATATTATCTGTTATTCTTTATTTAAAAGATCACTGGTTTTTATGTCACTTATGTGACAAATAAACAAAACAACAAAAGGGCAAGCAACGCAGAGATCTTTGACTTCTGCAAGTTATGTCCGAATTGAATAGTTAGTTATCGCTTGCTTTAGCGGTGAAGAAAAACATCGTGAGGAAACTTGCATGTCTGAGAGTTCTCCATAATGTTCTCGAAGATATGTGAAGTCCGCTAACCCGCATTGAGCGTGGTGGGCTATCGCCTAACCCTTCTCTTATTGGGAAGAGGCCCAGTAATATGACAGTTTAATAGATATTATTATTTATTCTAAATGTTGACCTAGATAACATTGATTTTAGATGCATAATACAGAAGACTATGGCCTGTTTGATATCTCATCTTGCATTCTAATAGATGCTTATGAGTTACTTCAATATGAGATATTAAACGATCTAATGAGAACCTATCTGAATGCAGTAAGCGTGGCAGCATTTTGGGAAAATACAATGTAGACCAATGTGTCTACATTCAACAAAGTTTACACAAAGCCCCGATAGATGGCGTTGTTTCATTCGGCAGAATAACGGTACTATTTGTTACCGGCCTTACTATATGATGAAGAGTCAGAACTTTTCGTGTTTAATTCGTACATGTAATGTGTCTTTACGGCTGTATTACATCAGTTGAGTTAGTGTATCCTAGTCCTAACTAAGATTATAAATGGGAATGTATGTTTGTTTATTTGATTGTTTGTTTGTTACGCTTTCCGTGTTAACTACTCAACCGATCTTCATTTAGTTTCCCGAATTGCCGTCCCACAAGACAGTAAGAGCGGAGGCATATATATAAAATACTTTGTGCACCCACGATGTCTCCTACGCAGATGGCTATTCTTCAAAAAAATATGGCATTGACCGAATTTCAATAACGGATAGCCATTTTCTTAAATAAAACATGATCAGAAACGCACAGTTTATGCCACAAGATGAACGAGACAGTCAGCTTAATAACTAGTTAAACCGAAATTCCTCCTAATGTTGCCTCGTTTTATACGTAATGCTCGTATTTCAAACCATTTCATACCTTTTCACTTAACTTGGAAGGCGTATATCGTTTCATTTTAGCTTTGCATAAATATTAACTTCTCGACGCTAGGAAATTGAATACCCCACTTTTATTTTCTTTAAAATAGTTTGTTTGGCTTTTCGTATTAAATATGTATATTAAAACTTAATTGCATTTGTATTACTTTTACCCTTCTCTTTAGTTTATTAGCGAATCTGTCATTTTGTAATGTTAGTTTTCCATTTCTGGTATAGAACACTACCTATCGATCCGGTTTCCCAGCTCGAGATCTCATGTGCAGCATTACCGATGCTTAACCTTTTATATGTAGATATACGGTTCGGTCATTAATGGCTTCAACCACAACACGTTGTTATATTTTAGCACACCTTTCTATTCCACTCTATTTATTGCCAACCACTGACATCAATTTCAAGCTTTAGAATTTCTGAAGCAGATGTAATTACTTTGAACTCCGTGCCAAGATTTTCTATTTAGGAACATGAATACTACTTTAAACCTTAGATCCAACGATTACCTTTACATTAAACCAACGACACAGTCATTTAGAAACTAAAACTGTCACAAAATAACGAACTTAAAAATAATCTAACCCAATTCAAAATAATAATAACAACTCCTTTCAGACAGTCGTTATCTCATCAACGCGAAAACGGGGGGCACAGTACACTAGCTTTTAAACTACCACCTTCACCTTGTGCTATAAACATAAAAACGCAGGGCTCTGCCGTGGTCGACCTTTAAGTCTCTAGCTGCTCGTGGGAATAGTATGAGAAAACATAATACACATAAATACAATCTTAAAACGCTATCTAGTAGTCGCTAACATGTTCTTACAGACGATGATAGTAAATCACTATTTTCATCCATCCCATCCACTTCTTTCATGACTAGAAGATCATCTACTCTTACTACTAGTTTGTCCAACAATGTTGTGCAAGATGTCTTGTATTGTATTGTCTAAACTTGCATCCATTTCGGGCATTATTTCTTCGACCCGCAAAAGATGGACATCTGATATGAACGCGTTTATACTTATCATCAATTAACTGCACTAGAAACAGACACAAAAATGTACCTCTTTACCTAAAGTTCATTGAGAAATATCCAAACATGCTATTAAGCAGGCAATGAGTAGGAGACCAAAGCAGGGCTATAATCCGTAATAAATGACTACCACAGAATAGAATAGATCAAATACATGAGGTCAAAGAGAACTCGTCCAAAACTACCTAGACTAAGAAAAAAAAAACTCAGTTTAATTAATATTTTTAACGAACAAATACAAAGCAGATTTTTTACTATCGAATCAAATTCAGCGTCCATAATACTCTTGCTTATTGTAGCGCACTTGTTATACTTAAGTAAAAATTTAGGATATAAGATTCGTACACAGCACATTTATACACTCCCTCAGTGTGTAATACTCGTACTAATCTCTGGTCTCGTATACCACAAAAACCCAATTGGCAAATAAGGATCAAAAACTTAAGCTTAAAATTAGCTTAGCTTTTAAATTACACCTTCACCTTGTGATAATATATAAACAAAAAATTTATCACAAGGTAAATAAAAGCACACAAACCGCAGGACAGCTTGTGGCGAGCTGAATATGAGTAGCGACACTGCGGTCCTGAATGCCTCAGAGAGTCGGTTAGGGCCTCGCCCCCGCTTGCCGTTATTGTTTGGTTAGCGTGAAACTTCAAGAGCGCCCGTGGGACTCTCAACTCTGGCTGGCCTTGGTCCGCCAGTCAGAGGGGGGCCGCTAGAGCTATAGCTCGGGGGTGAAAGTGTCATTTTCAAGGTCATAACTATGGGAATTCCCGCTCCGGGTCTCCGATGTCACGAGACCCGTGATGGTGTAACCGGCGCGGCACCGCTCGACCCCTCTAGCCGCTCACACCGGTGTTGCCCTCTGCTGCTGGCTTGTATGCCTATGGTGGCTATTCAGGGGGCCCATCTAGTTAGTTGGCGAGTCACCGTCTGCCTATCCAATTGATGCTATTAGAGTATTCAGGACAGACGACGTTTTTCATCCATAGTTACCATTATACAGATCCATCAAACACCCATCCCCATAGCCCAGAAGTATTAGAGTACATATGTACATATGTAGCAATAGTCCTACGCCTGCTGCGGCTAGTGCCGCTGTAAGTGTTTCATCCCACTTTAGATTAAAACTCTCGAAGGGCCTCTTCACGTTGGACCCATGTCTCCGTGTAAGCCTCCCAAAGGGCCAGGTATTTTCTAATATAATATGTTAGAAAGTACCTGTGATAAGAGAAACATAATATTTATTTATTTGCTTAGAATGTAGGTATTTGCAATAAGGTTACAAAAATGTGGTTGAATCCGTGTACATTCTGCCGTTTAGGCATGCAAACATTAATTAAAACATTCAATATTTATACCTATATCTATCTATCTATCATTTACAAACCAATTTAAAAGAAACATAAAAAATAATAAACTTTGTTACAGAATTAACATAATATAAACAATGTCGCCCACACTTAACTCATCTTATATAAGTCGGCCTCGATGGCATAGTGGTTAGTGTAAACAACTGCCACGCCTGAGATCGCAGGTTCGATTCCCGCACAAGTCAAACATTTGTGTGCATGAACATGGACGTTTGTCTCGTTCTGGGTGTTTATATGTATAGTAAGTATGTATTCACAAAAAAAAAAGTAATATGTATGTCTATCCATTGTCTAGTACCCATAGAACAAGCTCTGTTTAGTTTAGGCTAGATGGTGTTGTGTGTGACAATGACTATAACGCTTCACATGAAAGGCAGCGGAAGATTATTTGATTTGGTACAAGTGATCAGAATATGGAGAACATAAATTTTCACTTGCTCATTCAGACAGTACTGCAGAGTATACGGCTTACGTGTGGTAAGCAGTTAGCATAGAATATGGACACTTGTATAACCAGGGTACCTTGCCGACTCTTCAAAAGAAGAACAGGCGAAGCATACATGTTTTGAATCGACAGCTAACTAAATTGTCGATTCATTTGATATTTTAAAGGCACAATTCACGAAGAATTAATATGTAGGCTTTGATGTAATATAAATAATAATTGTACTAATTCTATCTTGGATCTACTTTGGATTATTAAATTAAGCTGACTCCCCACGAATCCTGATTTCACAGATAGTACTTTTGAAAGAGGATCCGACGTGGAAGCACTGGGGCGTCAATAAATTGCTTTAACATTACATTAACACACAATAAGTGCTTCCACGAATATGCACGCACGAAGACTTTAATAGTTTTTTACCACCGGTCAACATTGCATGTGCGTCAACACTTTTTAATCCGATGGGCCATATAAACCTGGAGAGTACCAAAATACCTTTAAAACTTATGTGCCATTTTTTGCTATATTGATTTATAAACATATTTGAAATCAACAAATATTTCTTATTTTTGCGATGATGACTTCATTATTGCAAAAAATGGCGCCTAAGTCAAATAGTTTTCAACCGGCGCTGCGTCGTTATCATTTGTAATAAATAGGTGGTATGCTGAGGGCGTACTTATAGAAAATGTTATGTTATATTTCATTTTCACCGCGGTAAAAGTAAAACTCGAGACTCCACAAACTAAAGGTAGCTTGTTACGCTGCCCAACGAATGCTTACTTACGAGTTCTTTTAATTTCAATTTCATTAGACTGTTACCTCACTTTCACGACAACACAAACGAAAAAGGTTTCTTTCTTACGTAACCCCCAAGATTTCAAAAGTTTCCAGAGTTTATGGTCAAGGGAAAACTTATAGGTAGTTTAAAAGTTGAAATGTGTTTAAGTTTGTTTAATTGGTAATTTAGGTGTAATTATATTGATCATACTTGCGGTATAACGTGCACTGGAAATTATATTTAATTTAAGAAGGCTCTAGTTTTAATTCATTTCATTTTAGTTGCATCGACGTAATTGTTCATTCATGTCTCTAAACAATGGAAAACAGATATTATGCTCCGACAGAATTTTCAATGCACGAAAAGAAGTTACTTATTTATCCGCCAAACTAATTCGAGCGTGTAAATAAATACACTTTATTTAACTACCTATTTTATAAAATGACAATGAAACAATATCCGAGCAGAGTTTTTAGGACTATCCATTATTACATTATAACACATAAAAATTAAAATTTTACATAACTATAAAACTTGAATATTCAATAAAGCTTGAGCACCCTGGCAGTGACGGTATCACACGAGTGGTCACTATTAAAACTAAAATTCTATTATTAAATGGCCGGTTTCCAAATTGTGTTTGTTACCGGTTACTCAGTAGAATGAAATTAAACCTGTATTTAGTATAAGATTGTAAAAATTGTAATAGATTAAGCCAAAGAATATATTTTGCCCTTAATACGGGGGATGATGTATAAACGTCATTCAATGACATTAACTTCAAACAGAAAAGTTTTTATATTGTTGCCACTGGATGGAACTATGCCTCCTTCACCTCCTCGCTGAATGGCGGTGTAAATATTCTCCGTGGATAGTACAAAAGCAAAAATTATACCTTTTCAAAATGTTGAAAATATACCTATGGGAAAAGTCAGTTTTGTTTTATTGTCATAACCCTAATAAACAAACGAAGTCAACCACAACACTTTCCGTGTTCACCGTAACTGGGCCGAACCAAGTGGAGTTCTATACCACGAAGAAGATTGAAACCGATCCGATGCAGCTATAAAGCAAGCTGAATTCTTGCAGAAACCATAACATAGAAATAACATACACAATTTATTCACCTCAATAACTAAAAAAACTGCTTCTGTGGTTGGACGCCAGACTAATTAGCTTAAAACAACCGTCAAGTTGATCCGCGCCCGCTTCAGCTCAATCTTTGGGTAATAACACGTAACATTTTATGATACTTGGCCAGGCAAATACTTACTCGAACATCAGAGTACCCTCATAGTAAACGTTTAAACACGTATGTATTTTCGAACAGAACATTACACACCAACTCATACAATTATATACGGAAATCTATAGGTTTTTATGGTCGCCTTTTCTGCACAAGAATCTTTTGACGTCTGTCGAAGGCTTTTCGAGGATATTTGTATAAAAGTAACGTACGGATGAAAAAGATTTTCACTGTTTATCGGCTTGCTACAATTGATAGGATCCTTGGCTAACGGTACCTTAAAGCTACTTATGATCTGTGGGTAAGTAGGTTCGATGATATCAAGGAAACTGGCAACTTAAATAGGATCTGTTTGCTTGAGGTGTCTTGTCGTCAAAACTAAGGTATCGATTGTCATGTTATGTATTTATAGATTTCACTATGTGTGTAACTAGCTATTACCTGCGGTTTCAATTCTTATCACATAGAAATCGTAATCATTTTCGGAATTAAGTCTCTTATAAGCTATGTGCCTCTTTTTGGGTCATGAACAGTCTAACCAAAACATATATGTCAATCCATTATTTTGTTGATGTGTGAAAGACCTGCACCTTTTTGTATTTGTAACACTAACGCGGCAGAATAAATATTATATTAAATGTATATTTCATAAGATACATAGAATATTTTTAAAGTAAAAAGGTGTGATCATGGTACGCATTATAATGCTGCCAACATTATTCGGTGACAAATTTATCATGTTTAATTGCTTCTTCTACCGTTATGCAATCAGCATTTTGTAACTAGTAGTTTCTACCTACGTCAATCTCACAGAAAAACATGAAGGGATAGAAGTATTAATATGTGTACATGACATGGTCTTTGTACCAATATTCATTTAAATTCGTAGGACAATTGTCCACGTGATTAAATAACACTTATACAAAAAATATCATCACAATCTTTCACATTTAGAATTTTATTAGGATTAAATACTTTTAATATACAACATTCCTTTAAGAATATTCTACAATTCATTCCCACAGGGACTACTGGTCAGTGGTGCTTAGATTTAAACAAAACGTTACACAAACATGTAAATGTATAACACTCACATAAAAAGCGTGCACTTATTCGCTATGATACACCATATTATGGTGTGTTCAATTTACTCTCCTCATCATCATGAGAGCCTAGACGACACTCTTACGTAGCTCATTTGATAAAGCAACTACTGTCTTGATTAAAAGAATATAATTATACCTGCCTCGACGTTGCGGTGCGTAAGTTCGAGCGCGTACGGCTGTTTGTGTGGTCAATGCTTTAATGCTTTTGTTAGGTTAAGTTTTTGTAGGTGTTGCTGATGCAATTCTTATTAAAAAAATGTGTCGCCGTGGAATTCACTTCGTTGGGTAAAGAAAAGTGTTATAGGGATATTGTTTGTTTTTACATTTAAACGGACATAAAAAACATAACTCGGAGCAACTATTTGTGGTTTACACAAATATTTATTTGTCTCGTGTGCAGATCGAATCCACAAGTTTTTAGCATTAGGCGCGATAGCAATGGAGAAGCGACCACTTAAATTCCTAGGCCATCCGTGCAGTAATAATGTTATCCCAAACTTAACTAAGCAACAATACTTTATTGTAAGTATATTTTTTCTTATAACATATAATATTTTAACTATATTTTGCCCGCGGTTTCGCTCGCGTATGTTAGGTTAGATTAGTACCAGTACTTTTTTTGTGGATGAAAGCTGTGTAAATGTCCTTTTCTGATCCACTGACAATATGTATACAAAATTGCACGATGATCGGTTGAATAGTTAAGGCGTGGAAGCGTAACAAACAAATAAACCCACTTTCGCATTTATAATATTAGTTAGGATTAGGTATGCTTACGTCTTAACTACTCGACCCAAGACTGTATGCGAAATTTTATTGATGATCGGTCGAGTAGGTAAGAAGTGGCAGCGTAATAAACAAACTCACATTCGCATTTATATATATCAGTTAGGATGATTGAATTAGCCGGCAACGAGACATAAGGTACCCAGAGGTCGCGCGTTCAATTCCCACCTATTGCAGTGACATGTCACCCATTCCTAAAACAAGCATTCTAGCTTAGCTGGAGGGTTAACAGTGATTTGTAAACCAAATTGCCAGCAATCAAAAATGTCTGGGTTAAAGGATTCCAGCGTTGGCCGAGAGATAAATACAGTTATTAAATGATAACTAAAAAAAATTAGGAATGACACTTCTATATCTCATTTCTACAAGAGAACTAATTTAACGTATGAGCCGAGTAAGGAACTTATTTTTAGGCACGGAACTCGTACCCCCACACGCGCCGCATTAAGTATATAAATATTGAAATTTCGCAGGTATAAATATTCAATTAAACGCTGTGAGCCCGAAAGGCACTTAATCATAAAGTTTAAAAAACATTACGTATAAAATGACCTAATGGCCGCCCCGAGATAACGACCACTATTTACTTTATCTACTTGTAAAAGCACGATTTTTGGCTACTTATCTTTAGAAATTTTACGTGTTTATAAGAATTGGGTTTTAATTAGTGATGTGACATTATCGAATCGATCAATCGACTAATTGAGAACATTGATAATAATTCGAATGTATTTATTCTTGATCGGCCGCTACTTCCAAACGGACATCATCAATTTGTATTGTATTTAAACTGTCACTTTTTAGTAAATATCCGCACCTAATTCCAGGGAAGACGAGAATAAATGTCCTTTTATTTATAAAATAAGGAAATGGCGATACAGTATTAATTCTGAGGAAACTTGAAAGTGGGTGTAGAGTACTAGTAGTACGAGCCACGATACCAAAAAAGCCGTCTAACAAACTAACTCTGGTTCAAGACTCATCACATTTCTACGACGAGATTAAATATCTAAAGATATTAAGAATTCCTTCTTTCTCTTAGAGATTACAACAATATCGGATAACTCCATATATCTAAAAGGTTTATTGACGAATAAACTTCTTATAATTTGATATATATCTGCATATCGAGATATTTTTACCAAAATTAAATATAGTTCTATATATTATGACGTCATGGATCGGGGATTCGAGTTACCATGGTTACTTTCAAGGATATTTTCCTATGTACTTATAGCACGGTATGCGCTAGCTTCCTACTTGAGACGTACCGTTTGACATATTATATACAAACCAAGGGAGACAAGACAGAATACATTATAATATGACACTTATGTTGTTGAAATAAAGGTGTCTACGAATATTGTAATTTTGAATTGAATTATGCGGTAGTTGGTGGAAATCCATTATCATAAAATTATTGGCTATGAAGGAACCCGCCACGCACCTTCAGATTGCCAACCCCAACGAATGAGCCTCATTCGTTACCAAATGGTCCTGAAGATGCCTCGCGTCGAGGCAAAACACGTGTCGACGCATATTTTGAGTTAGAAACGGCATACTGCAAGTTGGATTACGCCCGGGTACCACGGCGTGGCTGTCCCTATCCAAAAGAGTTGGGTATTGTCAAAATTTTCCTATTACAATACACTGTTGCTACGGAGAAATGATTGACAGAATAACTAAAAACATTTTGCTTGACTGAAATCAAACCCGAAGCCTCATGCACAACAGTCGCATTTATCACTACAAAGTCAGTAATATATTAAGATTATGATGATAAACTTCATTAGCACTCCTTTGCTGTGGGTTCGGTGTTGTATTCAATTTATTTTTAAGGCCTAATGAACTCACGAGTGATGTATGTATGTTCATTGTTGTACGGTCATCAGCCTGCTCGCTAACCGTGACGATTAGCCCATTATATCGCCAAGGCTGTCTGAACTATGAATACACATTTTTTTGGATTTACACTGCGAATATGTATTTTAGTCAGGCATAGGTCTCACGGCTTTATTCCCGTAGGGGTAGGCAGAGGTGTATTACACCCATGTTTGCCCAGGTATGGTTTTAAGTCTCATGTAACTGACATGCGAGGCTATCGTCATCTACTGACGACTGACAGAATACCCATTAGGGTATTCCAAGTCGTCAAACCATTTAATAATGGTTTGACGATTTGGGAATCGAGCCTGAGACCGAGCTTCATTCACTACCGCTGCACTGTCGGGGCAATTATTTTATACATACTTATCTTACTATAGTAACGTATGAATCGAGTATTACTAAAGGTATTTTTCTATCTTTATCTTCTTTGCACCCAATCGCCTATATAATAAAATTGCTTGCTTGCTTTTGTATTATCAAAAATACTGGCATCACAAATCAATATCATAAAACTAAAAATCTTAGAAGTATCAAAATGATTCTACACTAATTCTTACTTTCTAACTAATTAATAATTACACGCAATACTGTATTTGTTTGTTCTACTTCACGCAGCAATGTAACGACTAGGTCGTTACATTGCTGCGTGAAGTAGTACAAATGTGAAGTTGTTTCTATACGTAGATAGTTTAAAGCCCAGAAAATGATGTTAGCATATTTTTTTTCAAAATGTACGACAGTTATTCTCTACAACCATAGGCGCATGTTTATTAAAGCGACTAATAACTAAAACCTCGCCTTTTATTTACTAAAACATGAATCAATACCATCGCCAAATAAAATAAAATTAGAAATAAAGAATATATTTTATATGACCAGTACAGGCAAAGACAATAGGAATTAAAAATTAATAAATGTATCTCTCTTTAAGTGGATACAGTTACGGAAGCAAGTGACACTTGAATAGGATGATGCAGAAAATGAAGAGAATAAACATTTATAAAAATAAATGAAATTGAATGTCCATATTTCGATATGAAGCTAAATTGAATTATCGTTGTATTAAAATAAGGTTTAAATTACTATGTATCAATAAAAAGTTTTTGTTGATCTACAAATCATATTAATATTCATGTTGCAGTTTAGTTGTATAATCTGTGGTATCCCAAAGTATCTATTAACACAGTTGTGATCTAAAAAAGTAATAAATATTGTAATTTTTTTAAAGATATCTCTTGCTCTGAGAATGAATCCTGTATCGCGGTGGAGTGTACAAACTAAATGTTTGTAAACTCTACCGCGACAGCAGTCACAAAAACACCCGTACTCGACACAACTATTAATTGCCGATCGCAGAAATGTTTGTCCTATGTGTGGATCGAAACCACAACACTTGACACATAGGAACGGTGTGGCAGCCACTTAGATCACTACGCCAGCCATACAGTCAAAATATTAAATTAAAAAAAACTTTGTTAGGTTAGCCAGATATATTTTTAATAAGGGTATGAATTATTTTAGGATGCTGTTGGAATATTCAGATATCGTCTGAGTAGGTTTATAAATCCACTTATCTATTAAAGATTTAAAAACAACAGATTCCTAGCAGTGAGACATAAAAAGGCAAAGAAATATTGAAGAAAAGTGTGTTAGACTCAAACACTCAACACTCGGTGGAGCAGCACCACGCAGACCGCTTGCTTTATGCCGTTGAAAAAAGAATGCGCTTTCCGATCTGGTTTATCGACGTAACAGTTTCTTTTGTGCTACGGCGAATTTTTCAATTGGACCGCGACATTGGAACCGCATTGTGATGCTGTTCATGTAGAATTTTATCGAAAACGGAATCTGTTATTGTGCTGTCGTATCGCTAGGCTATATCGATATCGATTTGAAAGTATAGAGAGATTTTGGATGGATGCGTTATGATGTTACTTGCTATTTTATTACCAACCTGTGTATCTGGTTTTAGGGCACACAGATAACGCTTACGAACGCAACGTCCCGGGTTTGATTACAGCGACGAGCCCGGTTTCAATGACACTTTTGTTATTGGGTTTTTTCTAGTGTGCTAGTAAAAGTCTTTAAACTCACCCAATTTAACGTAGAACATATAAACATAGTTGGCGAATTGTTACATATATCTGCTTACCTCTTTTGCAGATTATATTACTTACTATGACAACGTTTACTGATGATATTTTTCTAGCCTCTTGCGCCTAGCCTGTTATTTCGGTAAGTAATAGAAAAACATAACAGTTTCGTGGCATAGGAGAACTAGACAACACGGTAACAACAAAATACTCAAATATAATATTCTTTAAAGCACTAAACATACATTAAAGGATAAGCAGAGATCTATACGCTTTTTGCTAACAAATTGCATGATTAAAATATTTTATCTGACACAGCATCAAACCCGAGACCAAATTCTCGACGCCAAAATGGTCTTTGGTCGCGTTGCCACTGTTGTTGGTTCGATCCCAATACGCGACAATATTTTGTAGTTCTTTATGTCCGTTATGTAAATGTTTGTAAACTCTGCGACAACAGAGTTATTCCTAGTGCCGAAATTGCTTTTTATTCAGGAAAAGCAAAACACGAACGTGAATCAATTCAACTCCAAAATAGAAATGGACCGGACCTACGCAAACAGTACTGACACTACTTTTCTCTTTTTCGAATTCAAATGTTCTAGTGTACCTTATTCAGTTCGTATTTTTATGTCCAACTCCAAAACTACTGGATTGTTTTCAATCAAACTTTGTCTTTTGAGCCATAGTGTTTGAATTTGGCTTTGGGCGTAGAAAGATTTAAATACCTAGAAACGAGAGTTGAGAGGCAAGCTAGACAATGAATAAAACTTTTTGAATGTTTTCAAGTTTCGATTTTCGTTTGTTTGTGTTCGTGTCACACGGTGCCTTTGTTAAATAAACAATCTTAATAACCTTTTAAGAAGACACGGGGTCTTCTTACTATTATACTTAATAACTTTTGTTCCACTTCTTTTACAAAACTCAATACTTTTATAAAACCTGGTAGAGTATAATCATCATCATCATCACAGCCGAAATACGTATCCAGCACTGGTCGATTTTTGGCTGAGATGGTGATTATATTCTGCCCGTTTTTATAAAAGAATTGAGTATTCTGATATAGGCCTACCCCAAGGTTTTCCACACAGGCCGGTCTTGAGGCACCCGCATCCACCCGCTTACCGCGGCCCTTACCAGGTCGTCGGTCTACCTTGTGGGGGGGCAAATATAATTAATAAAATAAAATCAAACAAATGTAGTTAAGTAAAGTATAAATAAGTCATCGGTAAAATGTTATTAGTCTTTTTCAAATAACTCTGTATAATGTCGTACTGCTAGGTATGGGCCATTTCTAACTTTTTGAACAGTAAATAAGTAGTAATAGTAATTAAATGTTTTAAAATAATGTACTTAACTAATAACAGTGTTTCATAAAAAATAAAATAACTCAATAAAATCCGTATAAAGTTTAATTTCAATGTACGCGAATGTTTCGCGTAAACTTAAGACAGCATTATCTAAAGCCTTTCTAATTGACAAGACCTTAGCAACGAACCCGGGTCTTCACCGCGCAGCCGAATATACTAATCACTAGACAAACTAGTAAGTGGTACATAACAAATCGTTCAAATAATAATTCCATTAGTTTCGTTTGTCATGTTCAAAGAATTTGCACTAAATTTTGTCAATTAATTTATATTACTCGGGATAAGTTCTTATTTTTTTCGATGCAACGTACCATATATCCTTTTTTGTATTCCTGTCAACGTGTATGCGAAAATTCTTCATAATCGGTCGACTACCTAGTTAACGCGTGAAAGTGTAACAAAGAAACAAACTCACATTCGCATTTACGATATAAGCTTGGCTAAAACACAATCGCAATATGCCTCATAGATGGTCAAAAGCTCGCCTATATTACGTAGTACTTAAAATGTGACTATTGAAGTGTTGATGTAATACATCTTTGCCTACTCCGTCTAGTCTATCGAGTCGTGATTATATACCTTTATGAAAGAACCATACGAAAGCACACCCAGTTTTGACACTAATCGCAACAAGTACCAAAAATATAAGTCTCATGCACGACATTTTCTTAACGTTTATCTCACAAATTAATCTTAAATCCAAGACAAATACAAGCAACATGAAGCTAATCAATGACGTACACAGTAAGTGAATAATTTGTTACTATATACAAGGTCTCAGGTTATATATATATATATATGTGCGTTCATTAGCCATGGCTATTCATAGACCATGGTCCTGGAGAAACGATGATGGTGGTCGTCACAATGTTGTGAAGTATAGTTTCGTTTACAACCAAGCAAACAAAACGTTAGCCGCGTTATTCGTAGAGAAAAGTTTGATTTCGATCATGATAGGTCTAAAATGTTCGTAGTTGAAGTCTAAAATTTAAAAATAATAAGCCTTAAATATAAAGATAATCGGTAACGTCGTGGTTTTCATGCTAAAACATTAAGTATAATGTAATTATGTCGCCTTGAAACAACGAATACGGGTAGACACACAGCTATATAACTTTAAATACAAATTGTATAAAAGGTTATTGATATTTATTATTAATAATAATACGTGTGAATCATAATATATTTATATAATATTTCCTCGTAACAAAAATGAATTTTTAAAACAACCATTGCATTTTGTAAATCACGAAATTACATGCAGGACATAAAATAAACGGTAATTTCATAGTTAAAGACCGAATATCAATCTAATACAAGAATACATGTTTCAAACCTTTTATGACTATCAGACCTATTCATAAACTATTCTACAGCTGGGTACCGGACAATCCTTATTATGATAAGCGTTAAGACAATCCGCCATGCTAGCTCATACGGAGTTGGCAGACTTAACACTTTGGGAACATTAAAGATCGCTCTCAGACATGCAAGTATCCTCACGATATTTCACTTCACCGTTAATGCGAGTGATAAATAACAATATATACGTGAATAACGTTAAAATTCAAGACCAATGCGTGACAGTTTAATGATCTAATCCTACTACTAGTCGATTGTTTAACAATCCTCTTTAAAAAAATTATAGCTGATCTATTTAACTTCTAAATTTTTACGCGGACCAAATCACGTGCCTCAGCTGGTGACAAATTATATGATAGTATGTATTAAATAACTTAAATAATCATTACAAGACATTCCTGTAGAATAGACTTACGTATAGTCTTTGAGCCGTAAGGTTTCAGGTTCGATACCTGGTTCGAGTAAATTGTTATTGGGTTTTCCCAGTCAAACATCTGGATATGTACATCAAAGACAGCAATAGGCACGTCCACTGTGATGTGGAACATAAAACCATATCCGAATAAAATAAAGAAAAGCCAACGGTTTGTCAATATTTTAATATAAATCACTATTTATATGCAATTACCCTTTTACGGAAAACGCGCCATCCATAACATCCAAGATTACCACAGGAGGCACCAGGCTCAGTAGAAAATGGTACTTGACAAGGGACCTCAAATCGTGAAGATAAACGCCATTACCTAACCTTTATTTTAAGTCTAAGCGTCAAATAAATCGCAAAACGCCTTTATCTCAGCATTTCTATCTGAGTAACCTTCAACTTCGCTATCAAGGTTAGGAAGCGATGCTGAATCAATATTGAAATACGTAAAGTTTTTGCGATAACTTGGAGGCAAAAAGAGACCTACAGATACACGTGTCACTAGCACGTTTATCTGTAGGTAGGAATAAGTCTATTTCGTGTAAACTTATTTTGGTTAGATGTATCACAGAATCGTAGTAGTAGTAGTTTTCGATACAAAATACCTGTTTTGTATTAATTTTAAACTTGCATACTAAGAAAATTGCATGCAATATATTACTTTAATGATAAAAACATTAAGTTAATTTAGAAGTAAATAGAACATGTCATACCATTTGCAATGAATAAAGTACGTAAATCAAACAGAATAAGTTTTAAAATAGTAATTAATAAATTTATTCAATCATATTTTTATAGCAGCGCAGCGCAGCGCTAGCCTAGTGGGCAACCGTTGGACTGCCACGCAGAGGTCTCGAGTTCGAACCCAAGGCGCGCATCTCTGACTTTTCGAAGTTATGTGCGTATTAAATAGTTAATTATCGCTTGCTTTAACGGTGAAGGAAAACATCGTGAGGAAACCTTCACGTCTGAGAGTTCTTCATAATGTTCTCGAAGATATGTGAAGTCTGCCAACTCGCACTAGGCTAGCGTGGTGGACTATGGCCTAACCCTTCTCACACAGAGAAGAGGCCCGTGCCCAGCAGTGGGACAGTTTAATACAGGGCTGATATTATTATTATTATATTTTTCATTTATTTATGATTCTTCTAAAAGATATATAGCAAAATTATAACATGATTATGTAAATCATGTTATAATTTTGCTATATATTTTTTATAACTAGACATATTTGTAATTATTCGTGGTCTGTGCCTATCCCTCTGGTAATCAGGCAATGGTCTGAGTGCTTTTACTGGCGATCGAACGCTTTTGTGTGTCTTAATTATTTTATGTCACTTCACTTCACTTCTCTGCCATTTACTCCACCTATGTGAATCCCACGGAAAAACATACTGGGATAAAACAAGACAAAAACAAAGCATTGCAACACGGGTCAGAAGCGTACCGACTAACTAATTGATTAACCGGTACTTCCCTTACAGTATAAACAGAATTTTATAAATTACGAGTATCTTTAGCTATAAACTCTTAAACTGATTTCAAGGATTCTTTAACCATTAGAAAGCTAGTTTCTCCAGAAATAACATAGTATATATAACTCACGCAACGAGTCAAAGAAGCGGCAACGAGCGATACCACAAGGGACAGCCGTACGTAGTGGATTTCCGCTCGTTTATTAACTATTCTGTGATAAGTTTGAGCTTTATCAAATGTCAAAATAAAGACCTTCTTAATAAATATAGCTTGTGACAAAAGAATGTGGTGTCTCAAAATCCGGGAAGGAAAGTTTCCTTAGTTATGTAGCCCATAAGTAGCATTCAATGAAAAGATTCACAAATACCCTCATTTTCCCTAGGAGAAACGAATCCATTTTAACGAGTAAAGAGTGACTTCAGATAAAGCCTTTTGACATTGACAAAATGTTATAAAACAGCACGTTTGTTCTTCTCAAACGGTATACCTAAGCAGAAATATACATTCTCTTTTTTTATTGCTCCTCTACATTAGAAATTAATTTATTTTATCCATGTGGTCAAATGCTTACCCTCTTTTTCTATATTTGATCCAACACCCTTCACAATATTGAAAGTCAAAGTCAAAGACCTTTATTTCCATAAAATGTGTTAACACTTCTTGGACAAATAATTAATATATTGATAAAAATTTATAGCACTACAAAAAATAAAAGGATATACCAATTTTGCGTTGGAAAAGCCCTGTTCCAGGATTACTTCTTAATCCACTTTTCTGTCCTACATTTGACCGTATCAAAAGCAACCTTACCGAAATAACTACATAAATTCGTCGAAACAGTATAACATTACCAGCATATGTTCAATATTTGTCCGCTATCCAAGACTAAGTAAAAATAAGTGAAATATTAAGGCAATTAATAAAATATATCATGGTCTACCCACGGAATGACGGGCGATCTTTCCATCAAGAAACCCTTTCTTTATTGCGTTCATAGGTTGTTTGTTCTTAAGAATATATCTAGTGTTTATTTACGGTAGAACAGATTTGAAGGACTACCTTGAATGTTCAAGGATAGCAGCATTATGTTTTGGACTTAGGATTTTGCTAATATTATCTTACGTTTGCGCGAATGTTATTCATTGAAATTAAATTACTTTATGCGGCTTTCATAGTTTGCTTATTTAAAAAAATACATACTAATATCAACAATACAGGGCGTATTAAACTGTCCCACTGCTGGTCTCGGACTTCTTTTCAGTATATAAGGGTTAGATCATAGTCCACTAAGCTGGCCTAGTGTGGGTTGGTAAACTTCACATTACTTCGAGAATATTATGGTAGGTAACTCTCAGTCATGCAGGTTTCCTTACGATGTTTTCATTTCTCTCCTGATGTTTATATTAGGAGAAAGTTTCTTCCAACATTACATACATACATAACTTCACGCCTGTTTCCCGGAGGGGTAGGCAGAGACTACGGATTTCCATTTGCTACGATCCTGACACACTTCTCTGGCTTCATTCAGTTTCATAACATTCCTCATACACGCTCGCCGGTTTAAGGTGCTCTTAACCTGGCCTTTATCCAGAACGTCTCCGATCTGATCAAGAAACGTTCGCCTAGGTCTTCCCCTTGCGACTGTTCCATTCACACTAGCCTTATAAACTTTCTTAGTCAGTCTGTTCTCGTCCATTCTTTCTACATGCCCTAACCAACTTAACATACCCTTTTCTATTCTCGTCACTATATCCACTTTTATGCCGCATCTCTCTCTAATCACACTATTCCTTATTCTATCTTTCAGAGTCACACCACATATATTTCTCAGCGCTCTCATTTCTACAGCATTTATTTTGCTCTCATGCTTCTTTTGCCATACCCAACTTTCACTACCATGCATAAGTGTAGGTACTAATAGTCCTCTATGAACAGCCAAACGTGCCTTTTCGGATACAATTCGACGGTTCATAAAAGCGCGTAGAGCGCCATTCACTTTATTGCCAGCAATCGTTCTTCTTTAAATATCTCCCTCATGTGTACCATCCCTTGTAAACAAAGTACCCAGATATACAAACTCTTTCACTTACTCCACTTGTTCTCCATCAATCATAATATTGCACATCGTCATGCACTCCTCCCTTTCAAATACCATTACATTCGTCTTGCTTACATTCATTTTCATTCCTTTACTCTCACAAGCATCATGTATAATAGTTACCATCGCCTGCAACTCTTCTGCCGACAACATTACATGTTACCTAATAATGTTAAATAAATTATAGTTTAAGGTATCTTCGTGCTGGATTATCTCTCAAACTATCACTATCAAAGTACAACTGGTAAGGAAATTAAAACACATTAACAATCATATATCTTTTTCTATTATGAAGATATGCCAGTTTTGTACCCCAAAGCACATTTTAGTAACACTATCTGTTATTACAGCCGCTGGCTTTGCTTGACAAAAATGTGATATTACTGTTGAGATTAAGCTTTCAAAAGCTCTGTTCGGATAAAAATTTCAGCTCATATTTTCAGAAAATTAAGGCCTTTTCATAATTATTGTAATTGGAAATATGTATGAGTATTAATGAAACTGAATATAGTGTATCAAAGGTATTGACAACTTATATTGCTATAAAAATATATTTTAAATTTTACACTAATTAATTTTGGTATGCTATGGTTCGATGTTTTAGCAGCATGGAGCCTAAACACGTGTTCAATAGACGGCAATATTGCCTTTATTACGTGGGACCTTACATATACCTGGAAAATTTCCTCCTCTTCCAGAGATACAAAAGTAAGAATATATTTTTATGATTCAATAGGTATAGGATTCTTTTGCTTCTGCTAACTTACACCTTCAGCTCAATCAAAGGTGAATTTAACAATTACTTTACTATCATGGTTTTGAGATACCGCATTCACTGTTGATGAAATAGTGTCATCAAATTACCCAGTGAGCTACTGTATCTAAGACAGCCTCTTGCTGGAGCGACAATGCAGCGCTTTGCAAAGGCGGCTTAAGAACCGAAGTGTGCTTTGTGTGCAAGTCAGATAC
Organism: Catocala nupta; assembly: GCA_963675205.1. Classification (NCBI taxonomy): domain Eukaryota; kingdom Metazoa; phylum Arthropoda; class Insecta; order Lepidoptera; family Erebidae; genus Catocala; species Catocala nupta. Next base: position 11,401,600 of record OY776099.1, read on the forward strand.
TAAGTAACAACAAATATAACCTCGCCAAAGGATGGCTTACTACGTCAGAAGCTAACATTCATTACATCTAGTTTATATGGATACACCATAGACTATATATCTGGTTTTACTGAATATAATTATATTCAGCTTGGCTTAGATTTTAAGTTGAATCCAAAGCCCTCGAACTGTGGAAACCACACAACATTAATTTAATGGTTCACAACAATAAATTTTTGGCTTATGCCCAATGTATTGGTGCCCAATTAGTTTTTAAAAATATATAGCTTCATTACAGTTTTATAACAGTACTAGCTGCTAGCCCACGGTTCAATGTGATATAATCTCGGTAAATAGCTATATATGACCAAACTTTTTCTCAAAGCTGCCTAGATTTTTTTCTGAACGAAACGATACCTATAAAGCAATATTATATTCCCGGGGAAAGAAATTCAGTGACAAAATTAACGTGGGTGAAGCCGCGGGCAAGGTAAAGCTACTGTATGCAACAACCCTAGCTTTTCAACCCTTTTTCAATAGTTCTTCAAGGCATCCGTCAGTTTTCGTAGCCTTTTCCTAAAAAGAAAATCTTATCTATCTACGGGTTGACGACACTGGCATTCTTCCTCTTTCCCTTTGCCTGTATTTTCGTAAAACTGAGTTCATCTACAGATAAAATTATTTTTTTAGTGGATGAAGGTGGTGTATTGAGGGAAGAAAATTCAATTCTCTTTTTTCATTCTTATTGCATTGTACATAGATTAATGATTGCCTTGTTAGTCCTATGGCATAAGTTTGCGCTCATGTGTTTGCTCCTGGGTAATAGTCTGGCTATGTTACTGAACGACAATAGATTCGCACCCTGTTATGTGGGACCGATTACCAGAGCCGATCAAATGCCTGATCGCTCTTTTGTAGATGTATAACAGATAACTTAAGTTTACGTTAACCATCGGACGTTGGCGGCCAGTCACAATATTTTGTTTATTATGTCTTTTGTTATTTATCAATGCAACTCTCACTCACGGTAATTATTAATAACGCAGTATTTTTTTTATTTATATCTTTTCCCTAGCCTTTATTATTCCCAAGTCACTTGGGGTCGGCTTTTCTGGTCTAACCGGATTTGACTGGATATCAGTTTTTACACGGAGCGGCTGCCACCTGACCTCCGCAACCCGAAGGCTAACGATATTCTAAGGCTAGACCAGTGTCAGGATATTATAGGGCACTGACTTCCGAATAACGACTGCCATAGATGTTCATGGCAGCCGGGACCGACGGCTTAACGTGCTCTCCGAGGCACGGAGCAGGCGATAATTGTCAATCAATACGCACATCATTTCGAAAAGTTATATAACTTCCGAAAGTCAGAGGTGCGCGACGTGGGTTCGAATCTGAGACCCTCTGCATTGCAGTCTGTTGGTCTCCCCACTGAGCTATCGCTGCTTTTTAATTTATAATAATAATTAATATCAGCTCTCTTTATAAACTGTTTCACTGCCTCTACTTAGTTTAGTTCATTATGCTGCCCAGTGCAGGTTGGCAAAACTCTCAGGTTTACTCACGATGTTTTCCCTGACAGTTAAAGCAAACGCTAATTAACTATTTACGCATAATATCGTTAGGTCAGAGGTGCATGCAATGCAATTGATCTCGTGACATCTGTTTGGCAGTACAACGACCTCACAACAGGATACAGGTTAATAAAAATTAAGTTTACCACGTATTTCGTCTTTATCCTCAATACTACAGTATGTAAAACATTTCAGATGATATTTTTTCAAAAAATATATTGGAGCAGAAATGTATGTAGGTCATAAATCACGCGAGTAGGGTACACCCTGCTCGCGTGATATATTTTGTGACAAAATATCATCTTAAAAGTTTTTATAATACGATTTGTCAGTCGCACAGCACTTGTGCGCGGACAAAGCCCACAATGGTGTCTCCACTTTAATAGTTACTCTGAGCTGTAATGAGACACATTTTAAAGCTGCGTTAGCATTGTAATGTGACTAATGAAACTCCCATAAAAATACACTACACTGCTGACACTAGTTTGTTGCCAACAAAGACAAAGAAAGGCCACTTCGCTAGTTATGTTACTAGCTATAACTGCACCTTATTACTCAGTATTTCTGCCAAAAACGAGGACTATTCGATTTACTACGTGAAGTTATACTGTATAAATATTATATTTATATATTAAATATACTAAACTTTTAAATAAGTTAGTTCCACAAAAAGTTTACCGTCCGAAAATTCGGTATGAATGTTCCCTAATATTCCTGTACCACGGAATACTTGCGACTGCTATGCTTAAAGTCCTGGGATCAAATCTCTGTTTTTGTGTTTTTCTGCTAATCAAGTTTTTCGGGTAGCAGCGCGCACTATGGATATGTGCCTGATAAACGGCAATAGGCTCTATTATGTGAGCCCTAAAACATAGTTGGCAAAATGTGAATGTCGTACACCTCTTTCTACACCTTCGGGAATAAAGGCGTGAGACTAGGTAGGTATATCGTATGTTAAATGTGGACATCTGTGTTAAAGTTTTGATCATTGTTGCACCATCGCGTTTAAACCGTTGAACTTCGGATTAAATTATACGTAGATAGACCATGTTCTGAACCACATAGAGTAATTTTAATCGCAGTATGTGTTCCCATAGGATGGTCAGAGGGGAAACCGCAGACAGAAACTAGTTAATAAAAGAAACAAAAATTTTAAGTCGAATCCATTAAAATCTTTATATTGCAAATTAAAAACAGCTCTTGTGAAATTGCCTGCAAGCTCACCACTTGTATGTAATCAACAATATTTATATATGTATATATTGACTACGGCCTAACCCTTCTCACACCATGGCCGTGGCCCGTGCCCAGCAGTGGGACTTTTGAATACAGGGCTGGTATTACTATTATTATATTGATTTCACTACGTCCCCGAAGGGGTAAGCAGAGATGTCTTACAGCCGTATTTCACATATTCACTTACGGGCAAGTCTATGGTCATTTACGGAAGCTCATTTCTTGACGGTGGTTCTATTTCGAGTTTACCTACATACGTAACACTACTTGAGTGTCGAAGCCGGTAACGCTCAGTAAACGTAAGCATATACTTTTGTCAACAGATTATCGTCATAATTTCAATACGATATTACCTACTTAATTACTAGTTAAATCAAGCTACGCTTTACTCAAGCTAATTCTGATATTTCTAATATAGGACTTGAGCCTATTGCCGTTTATTAGTCACTATAGCAGACTTCGTGGTCCTAGTGGGAATTATTTGACAAACAAATACAATTAACACTGCCCGACTCGGAAATTCTATCAAAGACGGCACTAGAAGTAATTCTTGTCTCACGGGGCCTTAACAAACATTCAAACAACGGACACAAAGAAAACATAGACTCGGATCAGCTATTTGTGGATCACAATTGTACCGTGCGGGGATCAAACCCACAACACTTGACGCAGCGGCAATGGTAATACCATTTAATTTAATACACTACGCCGTCTGTGCAGTCAAGTATGACTAAATATTTCAGTACCTAGCGGGAACTAACTTGATCATCCTATTCGTCGAAACATTCAGCACGAACCGCCGTAGCGATGAGCCCAAAACCCCACCAAACAAACATACCTTAGTTACCGCGAGGGTTGTCAAACAAAATTGGCAACTCTTATCCGCCTCTTGCTCCAAGAATCCAAACTGAATATATTGAAATACCTGAAATAGAAAAACTTCAGATTAAATTAATAGCACAGATAGTTGTATAAGAAAGGAGCTATATTTACACGACTGCAAGGAAAGGTTATGTTTCTCGCGCCTATCTATTTTTGTAATATTCTTTATTCCCTCATATCTTCCAAACCACTCGATGAATTTTGTTTAATTAAGGTATCGTTACATTCGTCTCATTAGTCGAAGAGTTCCTAGGCAGGTGACATAAAAAGACATAAAAATATGGGGCTGCCAGATTTCATTGTATGAGGCGATTTTTGTTTTTTTAATCTTCTTTTTCTGCAATATGTGTATCAAATTCAAGGGCTCATAACAAGGATTCCAAAAAGGTATAACATCCCTATATTACTTAAAAATTGATAATTAAAACCACATTTATTTATTTTTAAGTAATGAAATCTGCAACCATGGGCACTTTTTTGAAATCCTTATCAGTAAGTACCCATTAACATATAGACCGGTTTAAATCGTCACAATAATGGGTCCCGACTGTTTAAGTCGCTATGTTCTGCTTTTGAATTTATTATTCGTTTTATTTGTATATCAATCACGAAATTATTGCCACAGAGTTATTCAATAGCAGGTACTCAACATAATATAGATTGACTCATGCACCTGTTTTATTGTTTTCAGTTTTTATATAATTTACATTTCTACGCACTTTTTATTATTTGTATTTTTAAATCTTCACTTTGTTTTGCAGGCGGTTTTTTTATATTATTAATATTTATTTTTTATTTTTATATTTATTGGAAATAGAAATATATATCCTCGTAAAATAATTATTCATTTCTATAAATGTACGATGCTTAGTTAAATGGATTGCTCTTAATCAATATAATATTTATTGTTACAATTCGAGTACTGATATGTGATATGATTTATTTGATTTATTTAAAAGTTTAGTTGTTAGCCAGCCCACGTAATATAGCCGAATAAACAACGCAGGGTTTTCAAAGTGCGTTTTTTAATACCTATATAGAAACAATGTGCATTCATAGATATTATATATAACCTTTATAAACCTAACCATATCACTAGGCCAACTGGATCAATACGGCTAAAAACCATTTACTAATAATTAATTTTCGTACGTCAGCATATTAAGTTGTTTATGTTAACAGTATTATAAACACCAGTATATTATAAACGAAATCATCGTTTAATATACACAGTGCTCATTCACGGCCTGTATTGCGTATATTGAGGTACAATGCAAAAGCAATTTCGAAGCACAGTATATATTTCAGAGTGATTGCCCAATAACAATAGTGAGTTTAATATCTATTTATAATGTGTATATCAAATAAAATAGATGCTACATGAGTCTATAGAACACTAGATTTTGCTTGCGGCTTCGCTCGCTATAATGTAGATTTTGTCAATAAATCTCTATCCCTCGGAAACAATAATTTTTTTAAATGAAAGGTGCTCTTTCAGAACCCCTGAAAATGTAAAAGTATTTAAGATTATACGGTAATGGGTCGAGTATTTAAGATGTAAACCAAACAAACTCACAATCGCATTTATATGTTAGTTAGGATTTCGTCAGCAGTAACATCATAGAGATATGCATATAACAGTAAAATGTGGTAAATAGTTATCAGATTAGGACCAAGTAAACGAGATCAGTTGAGGAACCAGCATATTACCGTGCGTAGACAACTGCAAACGCAAAATGCACTGCAACTGCTACAACTGAAAATTTCAAGTTACGAATACAAAACAAACAGGGACAAAAAACCCAATAACAATTTATGAACCGAGAGCGACCTCATAATATCAGTCAAATTCACTACCAACGAAGTTTTTAAATAAATTAATTATCATCATTAGTTCTTTCTTTTTCTTCGAAAGGATCGACTCCGACTTCATAAGGATTTATATTCTTGTGTCGCGGGGGACTTTACAAATATTCAAACAACGGCCACAAAGAACACCCAGACTCGGAACAACTAAGTGTGGATCACACAAATTTTTGTACCGTGTGGGAATCGAACTCACAACACTTAGCGCGTGGCAAGTAGCGAAGCGACCACTTAATCATCTACGCCATCCAATCAGTCAGATCAGGCATCGGCATGGACATTTGTTTTTAAATGTTATCTGTTTGTAATTCAATAGCGACGTTAGCGCTTATAATATTAAGTTAGGATTAATATTGTCCTATATATATTATGAGCGCTATATATATATAATATATTATATAGGACAACATTATTCCTAACTTTATATTATAAATGCGAATTTCACGCCTTAACAACTTAACTGATCACTATGAAATTTCGCATACACTTTGCCAGGATTACAGAAAGGGGCGTAGGATACCTTTCACCGGAAAAAAGTACTGTTTCCGAGGTATAGAAAATTGATATAACTTACATTTACGCAAGCGAAGCCGTGGTTAAAATCTCGTATCAAATAATATTATTAAAGATAAAATATAGTATACAGTTTCTGGTGATTCTTGAAGAGACATTCTTCAGAGGAAGCAGGCAGAAACGCTGTCATCGTACCGACGACATAAATCATTAAGTGACATATCATTACTTGTTCGGAAATGGTGGTACGCGGCAGGAAACCATTGATCAGCGAGAACGGGGCCGTTCCGTTAGTCCGGTACCGTAACCAAAGTAAACTTGATAAGAGTCTGATGTTCGTTTGACTAGGTAATAAATAGTGCGGCGAAGCTTAGCCATGTGTGTGGAATGTGTGGGGAAACACAAGTGCACTATCTATTCCCGTACTCTTATAGCCCAATGGAACGGTAATCCGACACGACTAAAGAGATGAGGCGTAGGACCGACATTTCACGTGTTTTTCGAGACATAGGATTGAAACACTGCGAACTTCGTAACTACAGGCCTTTATTAAGAACTCGGTTTAGCCTTTTTCTTACCCTCGGAAACAGTACTAATTTCTGGATAAAAGGTACTCTGTTGTACTACGTTAAAACCTCACGCTATATTGCCCAGGCTTTTGCCATCTACTGATATTGACGCAAGCTTGTGACAAATGGCCTACTAGTTTAAATATTCACCTCGCTACTATCGCGTATGTAACCCACAATACTGCAAGTATGTTGGATTAAATATCCCAAACAAAACAAAAGTTGCTTGTTTCAATGATAGTTGTTGTCTTGGTGTTGTTTGTGTCAGTTTAAATATTTGTAAAGTGCCTTGCAAAGCAGGTATTTTCTATGCGCAAAGGTATACTTACACAAAAAAAACCTAACATATTTTTCGGGACCAAAATATGCAACCATTTATGCGTACCCCACTAGCCTAACAACACAGTCAGATGACATTGCCCATAAAAATAAGACTTTCCAGCCTTCTCATTAATTTCAAAACAACGTTATCGTTATTACTAGTACTTAAAACGGCTGCCGACTGTATTCTGTTGTCTGGATTAGTAATGCAGGATTGATATCGCGGGTACTGCAAGCGATCATACCGTCGACCTGCATGCCAAATTTTTTATACAAAACAATATTAAGTAAGCAGAATTTGACTGCGGCGAGTAGGGTTGCCAGAGCTTACGCAGCTCTTTTTTTTTTCTTTCTCAGGGAAGAGATCTTTGTCCCGGTAGGGCAGCCACTCTTTTTCAATGTAGATGACAATCTATCAGTTTTAAATTCCAGGTTATGAATCCCGAGGCCAAACTGTCCACCAAAAAAAAACAAAACAAAATGATCTAAAATGGCATGCTAACTTCGCTTGTCTAATTAAATGTTTGAATGAATTGCCTCAGTTGAATGCGATTGCTGAACAAATGCATGTTGCTCAGTTTTTGACAGAAAAGGTGTGAGTTTTACTCAAAGAGAACTCAGTAGCAGCAAAGTCTTGAAATTTGCTCGGTAGATGGCAGTAGTCTCGGCTTCTATACGAGCAACCTAAAAATATAACTGCCGAAAAGTGCGTGAATTTCCTCTGCCTATTCCTTCGGAGAAGAGACGTGGCACTGTTTGTAAAAAAACATTATAAAACAACAAGATTACTGATGTTTCACATACAATTAAAACCCTGTACACCAGATTCGAATACCCTAACACAATCAGTTGAAATTACTTCAGAAAACTCCAAACACGAAACAAACATGTCCTGTAATATATTCAAACATTTTACATCATAATTGTGACGTCACAGAGAATTTAATTAATCAAGCTATTTCCTGAGACGTCACCTCCGGTATTTATGTTGGATTGATGCGAAAGTTAAGATTAAGGTATTATGTTACTGGTTTTGCATATATTGTTCTTGAATATATTATGGTTATTTGGAACTATATTAATTTTGCAATATAGTTTAATGTATTTATTGATACTGACAATGTACTTATGAGCACACAGCATTACCGTAGCATTAATTACGATAAATTCTATGGTAATTTAATATATTGTGTCATGTTTTCTCGGGTAAACTGCCGATTTTAAAAAATATAGTATGGTCTGGAGATTTTACCGTATAATACGCACATAACTACAAAATGCCAAAAATACGCACATTGGGATCGTACCCGAGAACTTTGCGTGGACTGCCACGGTCCCCCAGTAGGCTATCGCGGCCTGTTATTGACAAATTATGAAACTGTAATGGCTACTTTTTTAAGGAGACAGGAACATTTTTGTTTCGGTTAAATCGGATAAGTCCTTGAAAATATACCATAAAACGTACGCCGTTCATTCCGAGATTCATTGCGAATTTCGGCGCTTGTCATATTTTCGTCCTAAACTAACGGGAAGTACTACGTTTTATAGGAAACTGGTAAGCCTACTAACTGGCTGCCTTACAAGGCGAAACGCAGTAGCTGGTAACTGAGTTTGACCCAGTAAGGATTCTGTAGGCACAGACGTAACTCACCCATTCCTTTACTTACAATTCATCTTTAATTCCATTTTGAAGGATCAGCAAGCGTGAATTATACCTTTGGTTTAACGGGAACCGTTTACCATTAGAGCAGAAGCTTATTATGTATATTGTTCTATAACAAAAAAAAAATTAAAACACAGATATTAATAGCAGCGAGTTCTAGAACCCTGACGCAAAAACAATCGCCCAATAGTTATTTTTGTCAGCGGTACTACCCACGTAAAATATGATTCCAGTTCGTTACGTCTAGGGAACGTCGGCCTCGATGGCGTAGTGGTTAGTGTAACCGACTGCCACGCCTGAGGTCGCGGGTTCGATTCCCGCACAAGACAAATATTTGTGTGCATGAACATGGATGTTTGTCTTGGTCTGGGTGTTTCTATGTATAATGTGTATATATTTACAAAACAAAAAGTATATATGTATGTTTATCCATTGTCTAGTACCCATAGTAGTGTATGTGGTAGAATATTATTATTATTCTCTTTATTTAAATATTTTCAATACATTTTTCATTTTTAAATATACATATATCTATAAAAATACATATCATTTAAAAATATAAAATATATGGTACCCCACCGGCATCGGGAACAGGGTCCAAGCTGCCGGTGGTTAGGATTCCAGAGATAGGAACCTCCTCACAATGCGTGCTGTATCTAAAAGCACTGCCTTCTGCATCAAACCCTTGATCCAAGCACCCAATGCGAGCCTCTTTAGATGGTGATCGAGGCTCTTGGCTATTAGACCATTGACAGATATGACTATCGGCACAATGATTGCCGAATCAACGTCCCACATGTCAACAACCTCGCGAGCCAAATCGAGATATTTAATTTGCTTATCTTTTACAGCTTTCGCGAGATTGCCGTCATGCGGAATGGCGACATCGATAATCAATGCGCGGCGCTCTGATCGATCTATCACCACAATGTCAGGTTTGTTGGCCACAACAGTCCTGTCTGTGATGATAGTTCGATCCTAGTACAACGTGACATGACCATTTTCGAGAACTGATTCAGCTACATACCTGTAGTACGGCACTTCGACATCTACAAGTTTGTATTTCAGAGCAAGTTGCTGGTGTATAATCCTGGCTACTTGGTTATGTCTGTGCAAGTACTCGCCGTTAGCAAGACGAGAACAACCGGAAACTATATGCCTGAGGGACTCACCAGGTAGGTGGCACGCCCGACAAATGTCAACCGTACCATCCCTCAAGATATATCTCCGGTAGTTATTCGTCTTGATAACTTCGTCCGCTTATTATTATTATTATTACTTAAAATAGGAAGTGCGTTTCTGAACTTTGATACTGTTTGATGTAATATTTCGTTTTCACAAAAGCTGGGCTAAAAGTTCATTACTTTAAGTGCTATAAATCTATGAATATAAATTACAATTCCTAACCGGTTTTTTTTTTTAAATGGTGTGGTCAATAAATGGTTGGTCCGTGTTTTAGTGTTTTTCGTGTTTTAGCGTTTTTGGTACATGTTGTGTACTTGTCAAACACAGCGTATGGCCAAAGCGATAGCAACAAATTACCTAATCATATATGTGATTCAAAAACAATTCACATAATGATCTTACGCTCATATACTGATTTAAAAGTGATAATCATGAAACCTCCCTATTAATATCCAAAAACAACGTGCGATGTCGTTCGCTATGACGTCGACGCTATGACCCTAGAGATTGCAAGGGTGTGTATACACCGTTGCAACCTCTGGGGTTAATTTTTACGGATTAAATATAGTCATGCATTTCAGCTGTTGCATGCGGAACCCTTAAATAAAGAATGTGCTTGATGACATAATTGTATACTTGAAGATGGTTCACAAATAACTATGTATGTAGGATAGGCAGACAGGTTCACTCTGACACGCTAATTTTGATTATAAGATTGTTTGTACTGTCGGCAGCGCGAACTTAAGCACTTAATTTGCATTTTATTTGAGAACTACCTGTCGGTTATAGGATGTTTAGATGTTTGTCACTTGGTGCTAAATTAAGCTTAAACTCTTGATACTGACTCTTGATGTTATATATCCCGGTATACATTTTTTTACGAATAAATTAAATTCTGCGAGAACATAAGGAGTAAACGATAAAAATCGCAGGTTATAGCGTTGTTTATTAAAAAAACACTAATTTTACATATTTACTATTTTTATGCGATGTTGTTATAAAAATAGGGTTTTCTAAAATAAACAACGCGATAGAGACCGTGAAAAAGTATATTACGTTTACGCGAATGTTATACATTGAAATTAATGTTCAATTTCAATGTATAACATTCGCGTAAAAACAAATAACTATGCAAGCGTTGAAGACAAACAGACACGCACAGGCTAATTTTAAACTTTATAAACTGCTAAGTAGTCAGCACAATAAAAACAAGGATATGAACACGAAATTTTACTAAGACATCATAAATAAAGAACATGCCAGGTAGCTGATAACCATGACCACGGGTTCTTTCTTAGAATTCTTTGCCTTTGTCACTGTTCTAGCTAACTGCATTCATGAAAATCGGTTAAACGGTTTAAAAAAATAACAACAAAATATTTTTGCGTTTGTAATATTAGGAAATTTTTACATATTTTGTTTGTTATTTAATTTGAGGAGAGCTGTTAGCATGATAGCACGTGTCTACATTCTCCATACAAGAATGTTCTTTTGTCTCTTGACGATAATGTAGAAAAACATAAAGTCTACTGTTACTGTATCAATGGCAAGCAAAGTGTAAGTAAAAAAATTGGAACTAGTATTTGAAAAACACTATGTCTCCACCGCCTCAATGTAGGTAATAAGATTAAGACTAGGTACTCTTGCAACAACTGTGATCCAACTACTCGCAATAAAAAAGAAATATCAAATACATTTTATACCAAATCTTTCACGTACAACTGATACCATTTTGAACACTACTCAGATTTTTTGTCCCATTCTACCGCTAACTAAACATTTTAACAGGCAAAACTTGATTAAAAAATGGCTATTAACAGCATTGAGTTGGAACCGTGCCGAGAACAGCGTCGATAGGTTTTCCACCGCATTAGGATTCACTGACGACCATTACGCACAAACGAGATGTTGATAGCGACACGAACATACAGTGCAAGTGGAAATATACCTGAGCCTGTCAAATAACATCACAGGACATGGACGTTTGAATGTCAGAAATTGCAGTCGGGAAATTCTGCTGCTTCGATGTGAAAGGCTGAATAGTTGTGTTAAATCGGTAAGATCAAAGTAAGACACGAATGATAGATAATATTTTGTATGACAAGCGTTTGCAGTACCTGTTGATATACTAGCGACTTTCGAGGAGATAATGCCTACTTAAAGCCATTTTCTTTTTCTATAGTGACTGTTCTATTTTGCCTTTAGTGACAGACGAGCCAGCCTCTTACCTGGTGATAAGCAATAACGACAGCCATTGAACTTTAGCAATGTCAGGAGTCTACACAGCTTAGTCACTGCCTACCGTGATTACTCTGATTACTCTGTTTAAACCTGATTTAATTCATTGTGTGACCAACGAATGATTGCTCTGAGTCTAGGTGTACTGTATTTTTGTTAATTGCAAGTATGTAAATTGTGAAATCTTCCGCGTTACAGTGTTCGGTCTTTGTGCGGGAATAACCTTGAAAATTCTAAGCTCCACTACTTTCATATAGAAAGAAGAAAGAAAAATTTATTCAGAATATGCATACTTGGTTACAAATATAGATGAAGTGATGTGGGTAATAAGGCTTGGGCTGAATTTCAGACAAGTTGTCGAATCCCAACCGAAGTAAACATTACAAGGTAACATAGCATGCATTGCTGAAAAGGTTAGCAGCTCAGCATGTGCTGACACCCTGCAGTGCTACAAGGACGATAGTAGACATACGATATATACAAACATAAACGGAGTAAATAATAAATAAAAAAAAATCATCCATGTTTTAAATATAGATAGTGGCCGTGTAAAGTATTATTTTTATTTTATTAATTATTTATTATTATTAAACATTCCGCAGCGAGTCAAGATACATAGATACATGGTAATAGTGTTTAAATGTATGAACAACTATAGGCACCACGGCGGTTATGTCGTTAACATTATGACGATATCTGGAGATACTAGTCATTAAAAAATCATAAAATAACCTTATTTTACTAGTCGTTGGAATCATCGCATTCAAATAACAGTCAAACAAGAAATACTTTAGAGTAGATACTGTTGTCTTAGATAATTCTAATATTATTTAGGAGTTCTGTTGTTACAGGTTCCTGTTCCTGTTCCTTTTAAATCCAGTAACAAATTTTATATTTTCACTTGAAATCAGTAACCTATAAGCAATAAAATTGTTGCACTTTAACAAGGAAACGTAATATAATATTTCAACATAAATATATATTTAGTTTAGTCTTCAGGCAAACGTACTTTATTTAGGACATATCTAAGTTACTGACATTGCCTTTGACATAACTAATTATCCCGATATTGGAAAAATATGCCAGTTCAAAGGCCTCATGTATGAATGGTTCGTATTTCGGTATTGTAAAGTGACCTCAGCATCAGCAATAGCCTAGTGGTTAGTCCAGTGGACTGTTATGATTGAGATATCGTAATGATGTGCGTGTTTAGTCATTATTTCGGCAACTAGACAAAATGACAAAAGCTTTGTATTTGAGTCCTGAAGTACGAGCGTTAGTCAAGAAGTTAAATAGCTTGTTTGGGTAAAGTCCTGATGTCCAATAATAGAAAAACCTCGAGCTTAGTATTGACCATATGTATATACCAGTCTCCTATATGTATACTAATATGTCTCATGTATATAAATAGAATAGTGTAGTAATCTCAAATCATTCAAATTAACTCTTTAACAAATATTACGAGTATGTCAATTAAATATTGTGGTGGAAAATGAAACATTATTAGTTTTTAATATTTTAATTGTATATGTATTTGGTACTTTACACTTACAGCGTAGTAGTTGCATTGCGGCACCAACAACCACATTTTTCTAGTTATGTGATGAAATTGTGTATATTATACAACTGCTTTGAATGAATTAGGAAAGAAAACGTATATGTACCTATTTGTTTCATCTCTTAAGACATGCTTTGCAGCAAGTCTTAAGAAATAAATACAAATAGTAACTTACTTACCTAATTAAATACACTGCTAAAATGACTAATAAAATAAAAATAAAGAAATATTTATATCTTCTTGTTAATCTTACACCATTTACAGTTCTACCGTATTCTCAATTTAACAATACAACCGAAAAACATGATTGCTCGTCACCCTAAGGCTACCAGGAAACTGTGAATGTAAACTACCATAATTATTTCTTAACCAAATACCATTAAAATATTAAAACCTTATTTGTCCGACTGTACTTAAAAAAGGCAAGCAACGATTCACAGAAGTGAAAAACAATGTGTGGAAAGTAGCCGTTGGCTGTGGACCCTAATCACTGTAATCAAACAAATAAGGTATCAGGGACAACTGCAAGTAGGGACTTGGTCTTTCAGTAATTTTATGAATCTCCTTTAGGCGTTAATTATTACTATACCTATGCTGTGCCTGTACCGCGTCCTTTTATCATATCTAATATTAAAACTAGATTTTGTCCGCTGCTTGGGTCGCTTTAATCTAGATTTCGTCACTAAATTTCCATCCATCGAGAACGGTGTCTTTTGTGGATAATAGCCACCCTATGTCCTTTTCTATACCCGTAACAACTTTCATCCAAAATTTCAGGATGATCGGTGTTAAGGCCTGAAAGCGTAACAAATAAACAAACTCACATTGGTATTTTTAATACCTATTAGTTAGGATGCGAATCTAGGTTTGTTATGCTTTCATGCCTTAACTATTTAGCCACAGAAAAAGATGTAGAGTACCTTCCGTCTAGAAAAAAGTACTGTTTCCAAGCGAAGTCACGGCCAAAAGCTAGTATTATAATATAGCAAGACTTATTTGATTATATCGTTTCTCAAATGCTAATTAACGAAGTAACAAAATCAAAGTTGGTTTTTTGTAGAAAATCTGGCATTGTTTCCCTGTTCACGGCAACGTTACCGCATTTGAGTACCGTACAACAATATAACTGACATGTAATCAAATTATCATTTTATATATACTATATTGATTCACTGCTGAAAGTACACAATGTGTTTGGTTCAAATTCCAACAAACATTATTAAATAAATAAAGGGCGATATTACATTGTATTATACAATCCCAATTTCCACAGCAATAAGGGTACCAGATTGACATAACCTTAAAATGTATTGTATGAAGGAAATAAAATTTACCAAAAACCTCCCCCTTTTCAATAAACTCGCTTTCCTCCAGGATAAATAAACGTGATTTTCTGTTTTTGCATTGTTCAAATACAAAAATGAAACACGGAATGGAAACGTCAAATGAAGACAAGAAACGTATTAAGTAATTCAATATTTGAGGAGTTAAATAACGTTACAACCATCTTATGTAACTGAAGGGACAATGTTAAGGTAAATGGACGGTTTTCATCAGTACAGGATGAGAGAAATGGCGCATCTATCCTCTCTATAAATATAAATTTAGACAGTACAATATAGTTACATTTTAATGGTTGATGGGCTGTTTTCGTATGATAGGTTCTCGAATACATGCATGCACGCGTGATTCTTACTTTAGTGTTTAGAGACAACACTATACTCGTAAGTATAATTAAGAAGAGATTCCGACATTTAAATAAATCTATACTTATATTATGAAGAGGAAATATTTGATTTTGCTTGTTTATTTGTAAGGATTTAACTCAAAAACTACTCAACCGAATTAAAAAAACATTTCTCTATTAGAAATGACCACCGAGTAACATCATAGGCTACATTTTATTTAAAATATATAGCGATATCTACCTTAATTACAACAATGTAATCCAAGGTATTAAAATGTTCCTATAAAAGTCATTATTTTGCGTGGGCTGCAATAAAACTATTGATGATACATTAAATAGTGTACATATGCTTATAGTGCTCAAAAAAGTCTAGTATATTAGTTAGGCATATACCTACGTATATGCCCAACTATTATAGTTAAGCTACAATAACTAAACATTTTTTTTAATTTTATTAACGTTCAGACACGGTTGGAATCGGTATAACACCCGTGCGAAACCGGGGCGGGTTACTAGTGTATTTCTAAAAATATCAATTGGGTGTTACAAAATGCATCGCATCGTATAATTATTTATTTTGTGACAACTACTTAAAATCTTTATTGCTGTCAATTTGTGAACGTCCAACACTTGTGCACCTTAGTATATACACAAGAAAACCCAAATAAATTGCCATACTTGAGAACCAAGAGCGGGATTAACATAGGTAGCTACGGAAATATAGTAGATCTAAAAATTTAAATCTCTGGACAACCACATCATTATCTCAATAAATCTCAACTTCTTTATTTATTTCCTTCGCATTCTTCACGCATCCATGAATGTCACACCCTTAACATGGCTTTTCACCACAAGATCTGGAATTTGTTTGGCTGGTTTCAATCTACGTTGCGATCTGTAGATAATGTAACTACATTTTATTTGATTTCATACACTTTTTTTAAACAATGTTCTTGCAAAGACAGACGATCTTAATAAAATTGGCATGAATTCGCACTTTATTTTATTACGAAATAGCGTAATAAAGTTTTAAGCTACATAAACAACAATACCTATAAAACCCTCTATAAAACTGCAATGACAGCTGATAACCTCGATAATCGTGGATTGATGGCTTTTCTAGAATACTTTATATGAAACTAAGCAGATGGATGCGTAACTAAGGTTGATAGCGGCCTCAAAGGGTTACATCTAAATTTTACTTTTATATTGCTTCGTTGAAAAACTAACCGATATATGTAATATGTTAAAGTCGACATCAATTATAATTGTAGTAAAAGCCGTTTAAAATATCCATAACAGAAACTGGGCCCTAAACTACATTTTTAAATAACTTTAAAACTTTCGCTTTTTATATACTTATATATAATACGTACCGGGTATTAACGCGATCATACATAATGTTCACCTTTTATGCTTGACGTTTCGACCTGGTTACACCGGCTGTGGTTACAAGCTGACTGGTGCGGCGATGATAAGTTTTCAGGTGGAAAGGATGCACATTTTCGCGGTTTTAAGTGTGGTGGTAGAAGAAAAGTGTTTGTTAGTAATGTCACAATAACTGCTTTTTACTTAATGCATATGAACGTATATATAGAGTACTTATATCAAGATAACAATTTTTAAAATTTTTGTCTTTCTGTCTGTTTGTTCCAGCTAAACTCCAAAGCAACTGGACCTATTTTGACGGGATTTTCACTGGCAGATAGCTGATAATGAAATGATGAAAGATGATGATTTTTATATTTCTTTTTTTGTTATATTCCACGCGGACGAAGAAGATAATAGTGGATCGAGGTTGTATTTAAATAAAATATTATAAGAAGATTGTAAATAAGAGATACACCAGGAACGAGTTTTCTAGTGTGATGTCGGATAATATAACAATATTTCCACTAACCGTTGAACAAAGCAAACTTCTAATATCAATAAAAATAGTAAGTAATGAAACTGCAACCACCTCTCAAAGACAACGAAAAAACTGCAAACTTTTAACCTCCGCTTAAAATTGTGCAAGATCTAAGCTTAAGTAGTCAAGCTAATTACTTAAGAAGCGCCCTAGCCGGAGGATTAAAGTGAGAGAAGTAGCGAGAGCTGGTTGAACTTAAGTTATATTTCCTAGAGACCTTTTATAGTAGTGCAGTTATCTGTCGTAGCTATGGACAAAGATATTATGTTGAGTTTATTAGGGATGCCCCTTTCACACACAACTTTCATACACAATTTGATGGTAATCGATAAGCGTTGCTACGGTTTATATTGATTTTTCGTAATTGCCGTATTTGGTAATCAAACAATCCAAACTAATATTATAAATGCGAATGTCACTTTGTTTATTCCAGTTTAAGGGGGGAAATAGTTGTGAGACGACGTTTTTATAGTGATTTTCATTAAGTTTTTTAACACATAAAGAATTTATATTATTTATTAACATTATAAGGTCATTTTACACATTTATTGGAGAACATATTCTGAAACTTTTGAAGATTTTTTATAAAAGTAGCAGCGATATCAGCTGTCGCTCATTGTTGGTTGCCATCCGACTGTGCAGTTTGTGTAATTTTTGGAGGTCGCAATTTCCATCTGAAATCAATCGGAAAAGAAAAGTAAATTTTTTTATATAAGTATATCCTATGTGAGATTTCCTTTAAAAAAAATGCATATTTGTATTTTTTAGATGTTTGTAAACGTAAAGCATGATTTTTTACCATTTTTTTATATTATAAAATATATACTTTAAACAAAGATAACGCTTAGGATTCAGGTTAAAATGAAGCGTGAAAACTATGTATAAAATTTCAAAACGATTGGTTAAAAACTTTTTAAACTAGAGATTACGCAATTTCGAAAAAAGGAGTTAGGAGAAAAACGCGTTTAAAAAAAGTGTCAGGAAAAGTTAATTTATAGCAGTAATGAGCTAATTCAAACAACTTACCGGTTAATCAGCGATTCCAGCACCATATTGCAATCCTTTTTTTTTCACCTAATTTTGTTTGATGCTTTGGTACAAGGACACTAATGCTTCTAGAAATTTCCACACAAAATAATAAAAGAATATCTGTCCATGTTCCATTTCCCTTTTAAATACATGCCTGGTAGTGTATGAATGACTATCCACTCGACCGCTCCGTTTTACAAGTCACGCGCCCGGACCCTGTACCTTGGGGCACTCACTGAATCGCTTATAACTTTTAAACGAATTGCAATTTTGACTTCAAATTTTAAGAGTATATTTTTGAATAGATATACAAGCAATTTATACAAAAATTGAACCTTTTGAAGCCACTTCACCTATTTCCCCTTTAACGTTTTAACTAGTCTACCGACCATCATGAAATTTCGCATACACGTTGTTAGGTGGTAGGAGTATGGGTAGGGCCTATTTTGTTACTTTTGGTTAGAGATAGGCCGATAGCTGTCTGTGACTACATTATCTTAAAAATAAAGATTTTCAGGCAACACTGCGGCAGGTAGTCCATTCAGAGATCGTTATTGATCATGGTAGATGACAACGTTTACGTCCTTTTAACCTTTTGTTACTTTCGTGAGCTTTTTTAAAGAGGTTCTATCATTGCCTTCTTTCTTTCTCACGTATCTCTTGTCCAATTTATACTCTTTCATTGATTTTTTACTATCTTTCGTGTTGTCTACCGTTTTCTATTCCTAAGAAAAATTATCTAAAAAAAAAACATTGTATAAGTTGGAGAAATAAGCTTACGAATAAATAAAAATGAAGTAGCAAATATGATATTCATATATACATTATAGATTTTTTACTATTGCTTAAAGGATGGAATTTTATTCATATATTTATTTAAATTTCGTTTTTTTGTATTATGTTACCCACAAGTAAAGTATAATAATAAGTTGAAATTAAACACTTTATACGGATGTTTAATTTCAATGTATAACATTCGCGTAAACATAAGACAATATTATATAATAATAAGTGACAACCTTAGATGCGGGATTTGTTAGGACTATCAAGTAGAAATTTAAAATGTCTGATTTAATGTTATTCGGCAGAGTACGTTGCAATCTCAATGGAATGACATGTCTCTTTTTGACAAATATAAATTTGAATTAGTAGGTACTCAATTAAGAAATTAGTTTTACTAGTGTATTTAATGATTACTGGTGAAAATCTAGTAACACTGGAAACTAACACTATTATTGGGGCGCAATGGTAAAGGAAAACATAGTGAGGAAACCTGCATGTCTGAGAGTTCTACATTATGTTTTCGAAGATATGTGGAGCCTGCCAACCCGCACTGAGACAAAAGCCCGTGCCCAGCAGTGAGACAGTTTATAAACAGAGCTGATATTATGTTATTATATTAATCAAATCTCTGTAGGGTGAAGTGATCTAATGAATTAGAATGCAAAATATCATATTAAATGCTACAGATCTGTCATCATACTTTGTAATATATTTGAAGGACGAGCATTTATTAACGTGTTGTGACTTACTGTGGCAGATATACAATAAAAGTTATAACATGCCTTATTGTGCAGACTGAAGAAGCAGGCATAAAATAATCTTAAATAAAGGTTTTTATTCAACAAAACCTATTTTAAGATACTTAAATATAAACTAAATAACGTTGGTATTTAGTACGAGTATTCAGCGGTTGACGTTGAATCGCTATTAACGTTCATGAACATGTATACGACATAACTGGATATTGTAAAAGCGTTTATAGCAAACAGATAGATGAGTTTAGAAGCATATACACAATCCTTTCAAAAAATGTAACGTCCAAGCTCACCGTTTATAAAAAGCGTTCATTTATACGGGGGTCCGGTAATTAATGAACTGATGTGAAATGTCTTATAGTGGAACTGATGGCCGTTCGGCCATCAGTTCCACTATAAGACATTTCAGGTTATCCATTAATTACCGGACAACCTGTATACATACATAATATATAAACAAAAGAAGATCATTTATAAACAAAAGAAAAATAGTTTATTTGTTGTTAAAATGCTCTGAATTCACCCAATTGGAATTTTTTTTAATGATGTCACGCCACTATTCAATTTTTTTTTTAAATTACTTGCCATTTGGATTTCAGATTAGTATTCTTGTAAACCCCTCCAGCTAAGCAAGAATGCTTGTGTTAGGAGTAGGTTCGCGTCAGTAGTGCAATGGGTAGGATTCGAACCCGCGACCTCTCGATCGCAAGTACAATGCATTATCCATCGAGCTAACGCCGCATAGAATTAAAAAAATAATGAAAATAGAGTAATATGCACTCATTAAACTAAACCCAAAAATCTGAGTGAGTGAAGTAAAAAAAGTAAGTAAGTAAGTAATTCTTTATTGTGGATCATAGGTAGGTACATAATACAGATGTTATAGTTTAAAATTATTAGGTCAGCTATGTCCTGCCCATTGGGCATACAATAATTGCAATAATTGAATCTATATAATAATAATAGTTAATTTATGTCAATTAAATCAGATAGGTACATTCATAGAATAAGTATTTTAGTCAATGTCAATATGTGTAGCAATGTCACAGAGCTTATAAATAGGTAATAAAAATGTAAAAGTGGAGAATACTGAACACATCACGATTGGGCATAGTGGAATGCTGTGGTGTTTTATCGTTTAGGTAATCTTTTACTGAGTAGTAACATTTTTGTGTTAAAAACTCATGTAATTTCTTTTTAAACGTAAGTATTTCCGTAACTACTCTAATCTCTCTTGGTATATTATTGTATATCCGCGACGCTGTACAAAATATACTCTCATGCATAAAATGAGTCTTGCTAGGCACTATGTGCAATTTATCTTGGTGTCTTATACGCTTACGATAATTGTATAGCTGTGGATTATTTTTGACAAATAATGCAACCTCCAAAATGTAGATAATAGGCAAAGTAAGAATTTTAAGATTTTTAAAGTGAGGTATACATGAATTGGTTTCGTGCAGATTGAGCATAGCCCTTATACAGCGTTTTTGCGCTACAAATGCGCGGCCTTTGTCTGTGCTGTTACCCCAGAATATTATACCGTATCTAAGGGTTGAGCTTACGTACCCATGGTATGCTGTCAAGAGTGTATCTTTATTAGATATTTTTCTTAACTGATGGAGAGCATAAGAAAACTGGCTTAGTTTTTTACAGACAAAGTCAATATGAAATTTCCAACTGATTTTGTTGTCGATATGCAGACCTAGAAATTTGGTTACATTAATTTCTTCTATATCGTTTTCAAGATATCTGATTTTTATAGGAGCCGTGAGTTGTGTACGTATTTTAAAATTCATTATTTTAGTTTTATCGATGTTGATACTTAAATTATTCATTTTTAGCCAGTCTATAATTGTCACTAAAGATTGATTAATGTCAAATTCTAAATTAGTTAAGTTATCATTATTAAATAGTACCGTGCTATCGTCAGCAAATAAAGTGATGTCATGATTTATTATTGAAGGCATGTCATTTATGTACAGAAGAAAGAACAAGGGACCCAAAATACTCCCTTGTGGGACACCGCATTGGGCTGTTCCAGCTTTGGAAGTATAAGCTTCTTCAGTCATTGATAGTGGGTTCAACTGACGTATTTCTGTATATTGTTGTCAGTACGTGAGATATGATTTTACGAGATCATACACATTGCCTCTGATACCATAGGCGTACATTTTGGTTAAGAGAGTACTATGCTCAACGCGGTCAAATGCCTTTTTCATGTCCATATATAAAGCTATAGCCGGTAATCCTTTGTCCAAATTAAGCAATACTTTTTGTAAAACGTTATATATTGCTATGTTTATAGATTTATTTTTTCTAAAACCGTATTGACATGGCGTTAGAATATTATAGCTTTCGAGAAATTCATATATGCATTTAAACATGACTTTTTCAAAAATCTTTGCAAATACAGATATTAATGCTATTGGCCTGTAATTATTTATATTTGTTCTACCACCTTTTTTAAACACTGGCTTTATAACCGATATTTTTAGTTGTTCAGGATAGATGCCGCTTTCTATGCATAGGTTGATTATGTAGCTTAATGGCTTAGATATTGTAATGGCAACATCTTTAACGATATTTGTCATAATACCATCAAAACCAACACTAGTTTTATTTTTCAGTGCTAAAATAATTTTAATTATGTCATCTGGGATAGTTGGTGCCATAAATATCGAATTAGAAGAATATGTCAATTTGTTACAAGAATTAAATGTCAGTTTATTACATGGATTATTATCTGTCAAATTATTAGGTGAATTGTATTTATTATTGTTTATGTCAAGGAAATAGTTATTAAATGTTTGAGCAATGTTCAAAGGGCCATGTATTATTAAATCATTGTTAATTAATTGATTTACGCTTTCAGTTGGATATTTACATTTGATGTCATTAATCACTTTCCATGTTGCTTTGCATTTATTAGTGGCAGTACTGATATAGTAATCATTTTGAGCTTTCTTTGTAAGATTGATTATAGTTTTGTACCTTTTTGCATATGTTTTAAAGGTGTTTTTATTTGTTATACTTGGTTTTAATCTGTATTGCCACAAAAGTTGACATTTGCGTTTGCTGCAAATTTTTAGACCGCGTGATATCCATTTTGGTCTAGGCTGGTTATAAATTTTAATTTTAACTACTGGAAAGCAGAGTTCGTATAGTATAACAAAGTTATCATGAAATTTGTTATATGCACTATTTGGATCCATACAGCTATATACATCATTATTGCTCAATTGTTCTAAATATTTTTTAAATATTCCTCGATTTTCTTTAGAGTAATCTCTTTTTAATATATACCAATATTTTATGGTGCACGTTTTCTTTACCGGTATTTTAAGTATTTGCGCGCTGTGGTCTGATAAAGCTAATTCTTTGATAGTACCTATACATGATTTTATATTGTGAGCTATATTATCAATACAGGTTTTGCTACTGAATCTAGTAATTTGTTTGAATTGCAATTTTAAATTATAAGTAATTAATAATTCCTTAAATTCCGTTGATAGTTTAGATAGAAAGATAGCGAACGGGATAATAAACTACTTTTAGTAGGTTACTTATTC
Source organism: Catocala nupta (assembly GCA_963675205.1). Lineage (NCBI taxonomy): Eukaryota > Metazoa > Arthropoda > Insecta > Lepidoptera > Erebidae > Catocala > Catocala nupta. The sequence continues at coordinate 11,424,922 of OY776099.1, forward strand.
TCATGTAAAAGAAAAATGGACGAATCATTGAATGTATGACAGAGATTTCACTAGGCTGACCAAAGCCTAGCAAACTTTATGCAGCCTTAAAAAAATATACTGCATATTTGCCATCGCCTCAATCCAAGAGATAGTTTTAAAAAGTTAAAGTTACCATTAATTTGAACCCCTAATCTAATTTACCTCAAACGCTAAAACTATTTCACTCCGGCCAATTAGTGACTTAAGGGTAAAATATCCATTATAACATGAAGTCGCATAAAAGTGGCTAGAATTAATTTACTGGAGCACTAAAGACTTAGTCTAGACGTTGCATTAAAACGTTGTATTACTTTTGATAAAATGTACTTACCTACAGTAGAGTCAGCAACATAAGTCGATACACATTTACTTCTTGGAGGCCTCCGACGGTAAAGTGCGCCGTTCCTTCCTACTTTGTGGCAAGTCAGATCAATCGAGCACAATAATCTTTTTCCGGTCTTTAGCTATTTCCTGGCCCTCATGGCATAAAGGAGCATTCCTAGAGTAGCGGGATGCGGGGAAGGTCGGTAGTATAGCCTATCTACGTTAACTGGCTAAGTCCGATGGACTCGCTGACCAAAGTAGGGTGTGTTTCTCCAGCATTTCGGAGCTTGTGCGGCGGGCCAAAAACCTCCCACAGAAAATGACCATTGTTATGAAAACGACAAATAAGTATAAACGAGCCGATCCTATTAAAGATACACAATTGTTAGATTTCAATGGCCTCTATTTTCGAAATATCAAGCTTTGATATATCTTAATTTCTCATAAGAATTTACAATAATTCACTTACATGAGAAAGTTTAAACACATAGAAACAAATTAATAAAATATAATAGGTGCCTTTGTTTGATTTTATATATAATTTTATAAACAAGAGAAAATAGCAATCAAAAGCAATTTTTTGTGCAATCAGTATCAATATTGGTTGTAAAATAATGCAGAAACTTGTGGAGGAACAGGGTGTGAAGTCCCTCCAACACAAAGGGAGGATCCTCCGACCAGGCTGGTTGATCGTGCCTGGCGTGCCGCGGCCCGACGGTTGATGTCGGGAGCTTGTATATTTACTCAGTCGCTGTGTAAACTTCACTTGTGCGATGCAGAATAGTATGATGTCATGTGAAGTGCGATTGTATCGCCATCTGTTGAATGTAGGCTGAACTTCTTCGTCTGTGCGGAGTCGCCACAAACTCATATTTTAAATTTGGATATGAGTAAAAGAGTGGCTGTAGTGAGGATGTGTCGCCATCACTTTTGGACAGCAAGGTTTAAATAGCGGAGTTCTCACAGTTTGTATCGTGTATCCTATATTTTAGAATTTGGGTCATATAACTATTTCACTTGATAAATAAGAAATTGAAAGTCAACTACTACTAGCCATATTATAACAAATGTTATTTTATAGCAATAGTAGTCAAATATATTATAAATATAAATTTGAATTTGTTTGTTTGTTTGATTAGCATTAAATTTCATATACACATTGTTAGGGACAGAGAAAAGGATATAGGATATATGACTTCCAAAATAAAGTAACGTTCCCGAGCGAAGCCGCGGACAAAAAAAGCCAGTATTTTCTTTAGATTTTATTATGTACATTTTTATTCGTAGTTTGGAGATGGCATCCTTATAAAAGACCGTTGGAATGCCAGGCAAAGGTTTTAAGTTCGATCCCAAGCCACCTGATTTTTAAAGTTATGTGTATATTAAAAAGTTAATTATCGCTGACTTATTGGTAAAGGATAGCTTTGTGAAGAAACCTGCATGTCTGTAAGTTCTATATATTCAATATTTTCGAAGATGTGTGAAGTATACCAACTTGCACTGAGCCAGCGTAGTGGCGTAGCCCTTCTAAGATGGAGAAGAGGCCCAGCAGTGGGACAGTTTATATACAAGGCTGATGTTATTATTACTTCTGTATAACTCCAAAAAGCTAGATAAATGTAGCTTCTATTTGTTGTGGTTTATATTAACTACAATTAATACATTAAATTTGAGATTTACTCATAGACAAAACACACAAACATTTAGATAAGACTCGTGCCTTACCGTGTACAAGTTTGCATTTACAACACAGAAACCGAATTTTAGCCACATTCGATGAAAGCTTTACTCTAATGATATCGAAGTAGCTTAAATGCACGTATATTAATAAGATACGCCTCGACTTTTATGCAGGTGACACATGCAAGAGAAGTGAGATAGAATAAATATTGTTTACTTTTATTGTTAAAAACGACGACTCCGGTACTAGGAATAACTCTTGTCGCGGTGCACTTTACAAACATTTATCTAATCACACAATTTCTTGGCGCATGTGGAGATTGAATTGACACAGCACTGGGTAGTGCAAGTGGTTGCCTCCCCACTGCCACTGATTGCCTGACGTGCAGTCAAATTCTTTAATTAATAAAGACCACAAATAAATGATTATAACGTAAAAGTTTAATGATTTCTGCGTTTAGTAAAATTACATTCTCAAGCAAGGGGTTGATCCTATGAGAATATAACTGCAAGATGCTCACGGTCACTTTTTAAAGCACCATTGTATTTTGATTGAAAATGTCTGCATCTGCATACATTTTCAGTCAAAAAACTGCATCAAGTGTTGTGGTTCGGATTTATTCCTAGAGCAGAAGTTGTCTTTTTAAACTCAATATGTACAAGGTGTAAATAATAATAATAATAATTATACTCTACCACATACACACAACACCATCTAGCCCAAACTAAGCAGAGCTTGTACTATGGATACTAGACAATGGATAAACATACATATATACTTTTTTTTTGTAAATACATACATATTATGCATAGAAAATAAGAAATCGTAACTAATATTATAAATATGAATGTAAGTTTGTTTGTTATGCTTTTCCTCGATCGATCATCATGAAATTTCGTATACACTTTACCAGGAACACAGAAATGGTAAATATATAATATAAATGTATAGGGTAGCTTTCATCCAGAAAAAAAGATTGCTACTGAGATTTTTTTTTTGGTTCCCAGGAAAAATGCTTTATGCACTGTCTGCCGGCTAGGGGACAGCACCGGCGGTGTGTGTAGGACTCCCAGCATGAAGTGTTGGTATACCCGCCAAAAAAACCTGGAGTGTTCCCTCTCTCACCCAATGGGGGGACCAGTTGGGAGCTCTTAAAAGATTCATCCACAGCAGCCCCCCCCCCCCCGTGTGGGTGCGGGCCGGATCAAACGGACCCGACCACCTCTTGTCCCCAGGGGAGAGCCTCACCGCTCTCCCCTTTCGACGTTAGAAGGCGCGCGGGAACACCGCGCGCGCTTTCTCAGGGCTCTTAATTTACGGGTGGCAGGGTTCCCTGAGGCCCTGCCACCCGGAACTTCTAGGTGGAGGGCAGGAGAGCGACATAAGTGCGTCTCCAGCACCCCCTCCTCCGACATCCAGGGCGTAAGGATCCTCACGCCCCCGTTCCGCCGCCTGCTTCTGCGAGATGACAGTCTCGCAAAAGGACCTCATTGCGCCTCAGCACCTGTCGTCGCCGACCACCTTGGAACGACGGTCAGCAACGAGAGGTCGGGGCCAGTCACGGCGACCATTATTAATATAACCTTTTTTGTCTTTTTTTTTTTTTTTTTGATACCCAGGAAAAAATGCTTGATGCACTACCCCCCGCCGGCTAGGGGACGGCACCGGCGGGGCGTGTGGGACTCACCAGCCTATTGCTGGTATACCCACTAAAAAAACCTGGGGTGTTCCCTCTGTCACCCAGTGGGGGAGGGGGCCTGTTGGGAGTCTAAAAAGATTCATCCATAGCAGGCCCCCCCGTGTGGGTGCCGGCCGGGTCAATGGGACCCGGCCTCCTCTCGTCCCCGGGGGAGAGCATTTCACCGCTCTCCCCTTTCGACGTTAGAAGGCGCGCGGGAACACCGCGCGCGCCCTCTATGGGTTCTTACTCACGGGTGGCAGGGTCCCCTGAGGCCCTGCCACCCAGAACCCTTAGGTGGGGGGCAGGAGAGCGACAAAAGCGCGTCTCCTGCGCCCCCTCCTCCGGCGGCGGATGTCCGGGGCGTAAGGATCTTCCTCACGCCCCCGCTCCACCGCCTCCTTCTGCGAGATGACAGCCTCGCAGAAGGACCTCATTGCACCCCAGCACCTGTCGTCGCCGACCATCATGGATACGACGGTCGGCAACGAGAGGTCGGGGCCAATCACGGCGACCAGGGCACAGCGCTCCTCGGCCCACGCCGGACACTCCTGCAGCGTGTGCTGCGCCGTGTCCCGGTTTTTTTTTTTTAATCCATCGCAGGCCCCCCCATGTGGGTGCCGGCCGGGTCAGTGGGACCCGACCTCCTCTCGTCCCCGGGGGAGAGCATTTCACCGCTCTCCCCTTTCGACGTTAGAAGGCGCGCGGGAACACCGCGCGCGCCCTCTATGGGTTCTTACTCACGGGTGGCAGGGTCCCCTGAGGCCTTGCCACCCAGAACCCTTATTATTAATATAACCTTTTTTTTTTTTTTTTTTTTTTTTTTTTTTTTTTTTTTTTTTTTTTTTTTTTTGATACCCAGGAAAAAATGCTTGATGCACTACCCGCCGGCTAGGGGACGGCACCGGCGGGGCGTGTGGGACTCACCAGCCTACTGCTGGTATACCCACTAAAAAAACCTGGGGTGTTCCCTCTCTCACCCAATGGGGGGGGCCTGTTGGGAGTCTAAAAAGATTCATCCATAGCAGGCTCCCCCGTGTGGGTGCCGGCCGGGTCGATAGGACCCGACCTCCTCTCGTCCCCGGGGGAGAGCATTTCACCGCTCTCCCCTTTCGACGTTAGAAGGCGCGCGGGAACACCGCGCGCGCCCTCTGTGGGTTCTTACTCACGGGTGGCAGGGTCCCCTGAGGCCTTGCCACCCAGAACCCTTAGGTGGGAGGCAGGAGAGCGACATAAGCGCGTCTCCTGCGCCCCCTCCTCCGGCGGCGGATGTCCGGGGCGTAAGGATCTTCCTCACGCCCCCGCTCCGCCGCCTCCTTCTGCGAGATGACAGCCTCGCAGAAGGACCTCATTGCACCCCAGCACCTGTCGTCGCCGACCATCATGGATACGACGGTCGGCAACGAGAGGTCGGGGCCAATCACGGCGACCAGGGCACAGCGCTCCTCGGCCCACGCTGGACACTCCTCCAGCGTGTGCTGCGCCGTGTCCCGGTCGCACTCCTCGCAGTGGTGACACCTGGTTGTCGGCTCCCTACCGGCTATCTTGCACAGGTACTCTCCGAAACAGCCGTGTCCGGAGAGCACCTGAGTAAGCCGGTAGGTGAGCGGTCCGCGCCGTCTGTCCGTCCATTGCCTTAGCACCGGACGGACAGCCTCGACGGTCCTCACCCCGTAGCGGGGCTGGGCCAGCCTTTCCCCCCACTTGGCCTCGAGGACCAGTCGAGCCTGGGACCTTCGCGTCTCCACCGCCCCGTGAGTGGGTTCCTCACCATGGAGCCGGAGGTCCACGCGCCAGTGATACACCGACGCTTGGACCTCCGCCTCCAAATCCCAGGGCGGCGATGCCGCCAGGATGCACGCCGCCTCAAAGGAGACGGTGCGGTACGCCCGCGACACCCTGATCGCCATCGCCCTCTGAGGTTTCCTCAGGAGGGCGATGTTTCGGCGATCGAGGGCGCCGGCCCAAATGGGCGACCCGTAGAGGGCCATCGACCGCACCACCCCCAGATAGAGGCGGCGGCAGACGACACTCGGCCCCCCGATATTCGGCAGCAGAGAGCTAAGCGCTCCCGCCGCCGACATCAACCGGGGGGCCAGGCGGCTAAAATGGACGCGAAAGTTCCAGCGGCCGTCGAGGTGGAGCCCCAAGTATTTCATACTCGGCTCCACCCCGATGCGGACCCCTCCAACTATGATGTGGGCATCTGGTGGCGGCGCCCGCCGAGGCCCATGAAACAACAGGGCCTCGGACTTTTCCAGCGCCACCTCCAGTCCCAACATCCTAATTCTACCGACGACCAGGGCCACCCCTGCCGTGGCAAGACGGGCAGCTGCCCCGTAATCCTCTCCCCGGGCCGTGACCAGCGTGTCGTCGGCGTAACAAGTTACGCCGACGCCCGGGGGCAGGGCGCCCCGCAGAACCCAGTCGTAGCCGATGTTCCACAGGATCGGTCCAAGAACGGAACCCTGCGGAACACCGCACGACACCTCCCTCATGAACGTCTCTCCGTGCCGCCCCACACAGAATACACTTCTCTGGTGCAGGTAGTCCCCAACTATTCGGCGCAGGTAGGGAGGCACTCCATGAAATCGGAGCGCCTCCCTAATAGTCGCCCACGGCAGGGTGTTGAACGCGTTGGCGATGTCCAAGGACACCGCCAACACCACCCCGCGCGAGGCGACCGCCTCATCCGAGAGGGCCTTGACGCGACTGATCGCGTCAATCGTCGATCGGCCCTCTCGGAATCCGAACTGCAGTTCGGACAAGTCGGGGCCCACCCGCACCAGGTGCTTGGAGAGGCGGGCAACCACTACACGCTCAAAGAGCTTGCCCACCTCATCCAACAGCACTATGGGGCGGTACGCGGAGGGAGAGTCCGCGGGGCGGCCCTCCTTTCTCAGGAGGACCAGCTTACCCGTCTTCCACATGGCAGGGAACCGTCCCGACTCCAAACAGGCGTTAAACAGCCTGAGGAGCCGGTCCCCTAGGGCGTCGTAGGCCAAAACCCAGGCGCGGCCAGGAATTCCGTCCGGCCCCGGGGCAGTGTTTTTGCCCCGGAGCCGAACCATTGCCGCGCCGAGCTCCGCCATTGTTACCTCTGGCGCCCCGGCATCGGCACCGCCCTCCTCAATATCGGGCGGCGCCATTTCGGGAGGCGTGTGCTCCGCTCTCGAAGGAAAGAGAGCGGAGACCACCTCCTCTAATTGCCGGGGCTGGAGACTCTCGGTGACCGGTGGGGCCCAGGGGCGCAACTTGCCCCTGACCGCCTTGTACGGGCGGCCCCACGGATCTGCCTCGAGTGTCCCCAGGAATTATTAATATAACCTAACCTAACCTAAATTTACGCGAGCGATTTCTGATAAGTTATATAATTTTGTTACTAAAAGAATGTTTTATATAACAAATTTCCTAAAGTTCGGTGAGGAGACCAATAGACTGCAATGCAGAGGATCTCGGGTCCGAACCTACGTCGCGCACCTCTAACTTTCGGAAGACGATAGATTTGACTTTTGGAAATTATGTGCGTATTGATTGACAATTATCGCCTGCTCCGTGCCTCGGAGGGCACATTAAGCCGTCGGTCCCGGCTGCCATGAACATCTATGGCAGTCGTTATTGGGAAGTCAAGTCTAGTGTCAAGTGTCAAGTGACCTATAAAATCCTGACACTGGTCTAGCCTTAGGGTATCGTTAGCCTTCGGGTTGCGAAGGTCAAGGTGGCAGCCGCTCCGTGTAAAAACTGATATCCAGTCAAATCCGGTTAGACCAGAAAAGCCGACTCCAAATGACTTGGGAATAATCGTTTATCGGAACACAGAATGTATTGAAGTTACATATAGCACTCGAATAACAGTAAATACGTTAGTTTATGTAAGAGCTTGCGAAGCAGACTACAACTGAACGGTACCTGTGACTGTAATCGTTGCTTTTTATCGTATTGCTGGCGTTCCAAGCGACCGGTACTGCAATCGTTCTCTTCACACATAAACTGCTTTAGAATACATGCTCTTTGAACAGTATCGAGCTGAAATAATCACTGCTGTTAAATATCGAAGATTTCAACAGCAGATACTTTATTTTGTTTTCGTTGAATCTCATGGCAACACATACTAAGATTCCAAATTTTATGTGGTAATCCAAGACTTGGTCAATCTGTGCGTGAAGTTTTTTCAAATTTATTCGATAGTTTACGCGTAATGAGTGCCAAATACTCCAATATCTTTCACATCGTCTTTATATATGAAAAATCAGCATAAATTATGTATTCATGCTGATTTTTCATATGTATGTTTGTGTTCGCTAAACTTAAAAAGAAGCAGATGGATTGACTTATTTTATTTACTTAGCGTTTCATTTTTATACAGAAGTGTTTTTATATAGTTTTATCCTCAAAGTCCCACGAGAACAGGCAGTTTAAAGTATCAGAATTAGCCACAGCGAACCGTGACCAGGTTAAGCTACATTTTTAATGTTATTACTTCTCTTATCGTATAAGTAATTCCAGTGATATCACTGGGGATTTTACAAACACTCGAACAATAGACACAAAAATCACATGGATGTTCTGCAAAAATTGTGTGAGGATATAACCCCAAACACTCATCGGACCGTTAAACCATACCCCATTCGTGCGGCTAGTATACACAAAATATTAGTAGGATAGTTTAAAATTGCAAGCACCCTGTAGGTATATGGTGTTAACATGGCTATATTCATATACAGAACGTTCAATCTGACATGGCGTTCTAAGGCAGAACTTTGGCTGTATTGCATCGGATTAATAGATCACTCCAAACATTGATAGCTAATGGCGTCTTCCAAGAGGCTCTACATTTAATCCATTCCTTGATATATGATACATTGCATTGCATCCTTATTAAATTTTAACTTATATTATAAATGCGAATACGAGTTTGCTTGTTTTTTGTTACACTTTCAAGCCTTAACTACTCCACGGACTATCATGGAATTTTGCATACCCGTTGCCATAAGTACAAAAACGGCTATAAAGAGTGAAACGTTTTCTAGATGAATACCTTTCATCCAGAAAAGAAGTACTGTCTGGTATCCCGAGGGATAGAAATTTATATACGAAATCGACATTAAAGCGAGCGAAGTCGCGTGCAAAATCTAGTAGTAAATATATTACTATCCATCCTGAAATTTGCACATGCTTTTAAAAATCTACGTGAGCGCAAACCGGCATAAAAGCGGCTGTAGCAAATCTAATTCTTTATATTTAACTAAGTATACAATTTATATCGATTTGTTCTTTGCCTCGTCACACACAACACTCTCCAACAATTAATTTAATTACTCCGTAACTTCAGTTCACTGCAATAAAACTATATTAAACTAATGCTTAAACGTTTATTACGACATCACATGACAACATTAACGAGTGCGTAAAATGAACGCGGGGATCATTGTACAGTCGTTCGACAATCATTGCGGAGTTTTACGGCACCATCTAACTACGCGTATCTTATATTGCTGACTCATTGCCGGCTATCATGTAGAATTATTTGTCGTCTATAATATTTCCACACTCTGTCAACCCTGTGTTGCTTCAGTAATATTTTTTATAAAATGCACTACACGGATGGCTTTGCGGTTTAAGTGGCTGCTTCGCTACTGTCTACGCCGAGTGTCCAATCCCACACACATAGGATCAAAAATGGTGTGATCCACAAATGTTTATACAGACTGTGTGTATTCCTCCACGACATAGGAATAATTCCTAGTGCAGGAGATGTCTATTTAAACACGTAACAAAAACAAAACGTGGTGTAAAGAGCTCACCGTAGCACTACCGCGTTGGTTTGGCCGCACCATGTTCGATGGTCTATTTGCATTTTTAATCAAGACGACTATTAGGGCGCATTCTTACTAACACATACAGTTAGCTCAATGTGAACAAAACCTTAAGACATCATCATAGCAATTACTACTAGATGAATGAAGTAAAACATATCGTGCGGTGCTACACCCCGCTGTGAAAGATATATCTATAAAAAATTGGTATAGCCGACAAAGGAAAAACTGTTGGATTATAATGTTACAAAACAAAATAGGTAATACATAGAAGTTGAAAACTTTACATAGTGATCTCCCATTGAGAAGTATAAATTAAATTGATGATTAATTTTAATGGTTTACCATTTTATGATCGTCACCGCATTTTAAGGTGAATACACGAATCGCTGTTAAAAGAATGCCGCCGTTTTTTGAGGTTTAAGGTCTGTTTACTGTTTAACTGCGGAATATGTCCAATATCCGACTCAAGAAGTTCGAAAAGGCAATTAAAATCATGCAATACAATGCCATGCAAAGTTCAAACTGATAGTTGTTTTAAACCAAAACAGCTATCTCTATTAAGTAAAACCTTCATTATAAAAACCTATCATAATCATAGATGCATTCGTAATAAGTTGATATAACCTAAACTAGAAACAATATTTGCGATTTAGCAAATATACGATCCTCCAGACTGAATTTCGGTTACAGCGGCCAATCATAACGAAGAGTGGCCATCTCCGCAGATTATATTATAGTGTACTCCTTGTTTCTTAACTCTCATCATCCAAGGGGACGGCTATCCGAAACGACCGGAAAGTCAAGATCATAGTTATTGGAAATACCAGGCATAGTACCAACAGCATAACATACTTTCCGAGAGGGTGTGTAGCACCGCCAACTTTTTAACTCTGGGCTGCTACTGAAAATTTCTTAGTTGAATTATTATTCTTTGTGGCTCGGCCCGGGATTAGAATTCTAAAACACACACACACACAGTCGTTTCCACTACCGCTGCGCCACTGAGATAATCAATAAAACAATAAGTACAGTGCAATCATTTCTTTAGTTCTAAGGCTTAAAGCAACAAAACATGAAATGACACGATAATTTCCATCTCCTCTATCTGACACAATTTATATAACTCGACCTAACACGCGCTCAATAACACCTGCGCAGGTAAAACCCACAGTGGCATCTCTAGTCATTATTCCTACAAGTGTCAAAAGAGTGAAAAGAACTGCTTCGAATTAAAGCGAATGTTGTGATAAAAATCTTCGCTATTCAACAGTAGTGATTATTTCAATTCCACGCTATTTTCAGACCACCTTTCCAAAGGTTTATGTTTGTGAATAGAACGATTTCACTACCGGTCTCTTTAGAGCGCCAGCAGTACGATAAAAAGCAATGATTATAGTCACATGTACCGTTCAGTTCTAGTCTGCTTCACAAGCTCTCACATAAGCTAACGTATTTACTTTTATTCAAGTGCTTTATGTAACTTCAATACATTCCGTGTTCAGATAAACATCTTGAAGAAAGACTGCCAGCTATAACACGTTGTACATAGGACTCGTAAAATACTGAAATTGCCGTGAGTTTCTTGCATCTTCTCATAGGCTCAACCTTTTGCTTGAACTTAGCAACTAAGCTAACTCATAAACTTTGACGTTCATAAGTGTCAGTTTATGACCTATATGAATTTCAAAAAAAATCTCCCCGTGACCATGGCTGCTGAAAAGCAACCAAAATGTCGGGGAAAGTGTAAACCAAAAATAAATAGATTTAAGAGTTTAAATAATTTTATTAGCTTATAAATTAGTAAAATAAAATCAATAGTAGGTAGTAGGTAGTAGTGTAATATTTTCAAAATTTTGTAATACAGTGCTAAATAAACAACGCGATAAATAATAATAATAATAATATAATATTCTACCACATACACACAACACCATCTAGCCCAAACTAAGCAGAGCTTGTACTATGGGTACTAGACAATGGATAAACATACATATATACTTTTTTTTTTGTAAATACATGCATATTATACATAGAAACACCCAGACCAAGACAAACATCCATGTTCATGCACATAAATGTTTGACTTGTGCGGGAATCGAACCCGCGACCTCAGGCGTGGCAGTCGGTTACACTAACCACTACGCCATTGAGGCCATAAAATCCGTATATAGTAGTTTAATTTCAATGAATAACATTCGCGTAAACAGAAGACAATATTATGTAAATGATTTGTGATTAGATAATGACTTGCAAATATGCCAATCTATTTTGAACAACCCACGATGTACAATTGATATGCAGATTTTGATTTGGTCTAAATGAATGGAAAATAATGGGTAATGAATGGTTAGCGGGAAAGTAGGTATGTGAGTTGCCAGAACTTTAAGTTACCGGACTAGCGTTCTCGACTCAGATTTGTTGTCCCGTGGATCGAACCCACAACACTTGGCGCAGTAGCAACAGCGAGGCGACCACTTAAACCACTACGCTATCAGTTCTTGATATAATATCTCAATAACGTTTTACTTGATCAGGAAATTGAACAAGGCAGTCGACGTTGTGAATGGGGTCTAGAATCCGATGTGGCAGTTGGTAAAAAGCAATACGTATACATGGTATATACCATGTAGGGCAATTGTATGAGACAGTTTGTAAGGAAATTTTATGAACCAATTGTTTCAGTTAAAGCGCTTTGTTATGCTTCTTCTCTATTGGTAGTTGTGGCGTATATTGGTCGAAGCTTATGTTTAGTATTGCACATTAAATTGCAGATTGCTTGACTGACTGTGCGTATCTTTGGGTGAGTGAAGAGCCCTCCATTGGAAGTACCGATCTCTTAAAAAAACAGTAAGAGTAGTCTGCACTCTCACTGTGTTTCGCCCGGTGAGTAACAGTTCTAGAAACTATCCATCTCTAATTCATCACCTTTCATCCATATTAAATTCTATTTCCTTGGTTTAGTAAGGCGTGAGCAATACAAGCAAATATAGCCTAAAATTGCCGTTTACCACCATTCGTCGCACTTATACTAGTTTGCCACAAAAGTTATATAAAAAAATATATACAAAAGCCAAATCATTTAATCCATACTTAATATATTATAGAGAGGAAAGATTTGATTTTTTGTTTGTTTCTAAGGATTTACCTCAAAAACGAGACAACATATTTAAAAAATTCTGTCGCCGTTAGAAAGCTCTATTATCACCGAATAACATAGTTTATATTTTATTTTAAACAAGAATGTGCTGTTTTTTTTTTTGCTTGGGGTATGCATTGACTCATACACCTCCGCGGGGGCGGGAGGAGTGGTTATGTCGGACTCACCGGGGTAAAAGAAAGATGTTGGAAAGATAATGTACCTCCCGGAATACCGACTAAACCTACCACGGTGTTCTTCGACAAAAACCACTAATGACGGGGCCGCGCGAATCACTTTCGCATGCGGTCGCGGTCGCGACCCCGCCGAGGTTTCGGCCCGCCGTATGAAACGGCAGGCCACTACACAAATAGACCTGCCAAAGGTGCCCAAAGGGGCACCACTAATTTTATCCCTACTGTCCCCCTGAGGGAGTGACGGACACACGATACAGAGAAATGCGCGTGCGAACATTCACGCCGCCTTTCGGACCTGGTGCTGATCGCATGGCGGGCAGGCTCACGAAGCCTACCACCCCTTGGTCAAACCTCAGGATGGCTGGAGGTCATCTCGCGCCCTCCGGCGCCCGGCTCTGTGGTTGGGGAGAGGGTTTCAGCGCACCCTGTCCCGCTCCGCCGCCTCCTTGATGGAAATCACTTCCTTAAAGAAGGAGGCGACGGCGTTCCACGACCTCCCACTCCGGACCATAGACTGAACTACGGCCGGGAATGAGAGGGCAACTAAACCGACTGCCGCGATCAATTCACGGCGCTGCGATGCCCAGGCGGAGCAATCAGCCAAAGTGTGCAGCGCCCTGTCCTCAACAACGTCACGGCAGTCGCCATAGAGGTGACAACTAGGCGTCTCTTGCCGGCCTATACGACACAGGAACCGGCCAAAACAACCTCGATGGCGTAGTGGTTAGTGTAACCGACTGCTACGCCTGAGGTCGCGGGTTCGATTCCCGCACAAGTCAAACATTTGTGTGCATGAACATGGATGTTTGTCTTGGTCTGGGTGTTTCTATGTATAATATGTATGTATTTACAAAAAAAAAAATGTATATATGTATGTTTATCCATTGTCTAGTACCCATAGTACAAGCTCTGCTTAGTTTGGGCTAGATGGTGTTGTGTGTATGTGTTAGAATAGAATATTATATTACTTGTGTCAGCCGGAAAGTGAGGACGCCATGCCGCCTCTCCAGCTACTCCTCAAAAACGGGTCTTACCGCCACGATTTTGACGTGCCCGAGAATGTAGTGTTACTAATATAACGTAACTTAACCTACTTTTACACCAGCAAAGCTGCGGGCAAAAGTTAGTTTTACATATTTTCAAAAACAGAATTAATACCTGTTTGTGGGTGCAGATTCTCTATCACGAAGGTTTAGATCTACCAAAACATATATACTATACACCGAAATCTAGCATATCTATCTACATAACAAAAATACTCGGCGATGAACTACATAAATAAACCACAAAGATACCGATATACTATACTCTAAGGTTGGTGATATGTTCAGGTTAAACGTTAAACAGGTCACGCGTTACACCAAGCGCTACGACTTAACAAATACCAAGACCGACATAAATCAAAATAAAAAAAATAAAAAATAAAATAACGTTCGAATATAATGAAGACATACGATGTAGTATAGAATTGCTATGCATGTGTCACAATATTGGACCATGGGTTTAAGAGAAATGAAGTTATCATATATGATGTATTAATAGTAAATGTATCTGTTTGAAATGAAACTGCTACTATAAACGAATGAATGAAAACATGAATGTACAAAGAACACTTAAACTCAGTCAAATTTTTTGTAGATCATACAATATTTTGGGTGATCATAAAAAAAGGTATGAAATTTCATAGTAAAAAGGTTTTAGATTATACAGTCCATATCCAATTTTGAATTTACTATATTGCATGTGCAAAATCATCTAATTCAATATAAAATTTCATGAAAATAAAAGTTCTGTTTACAGATTTTATCGAGGTCCTTTTGAAAAACTCACTACATTTAGATATTTTTAACTTTACTATTTGAAACATAAAACTGTTTAACATTGCTCTTTTCTCGACGTTCCGGTTGCTTTTCAACAACCATGGTCACGGGGAGATGATTTTCGTTTTACCTAAGTAGAGGTGTATTTATTTTTGGCACTCATTTCTTGTTAATGAAGTATAACACTATTTCCTTTGACCTGTTTTCTCACTATTCCGTCGTTTAAATACATTTACTTCGGTTAATTAACATCTTTTAGCAACTGTGGAAAGTTGTTGTTTACTTTCTTGGATGCTGCACTGGCTATGATAGTTAAAGTAAGTGGTTATAAGCTGAGCTGAACAGTGAGTAAGTATTTGTCCAAAGAGGTAAGCAGAGGTGCATTAAATTAATATTTCAGTAGCGATGTTTTTGCATCTAGCTTTTGCGGTCTACCGCGTGCAATACCAGACATGCTGGTATTAAAAAGTTGCTATCATAAAACTCAATATAACGATTTCTAATCCAAGAATAGAAACCGAAACCTAATAATCGGCTTGAAGTCTAAGCGCAATCGTAATTACTTGACTGAACTGATGGCGTAGTGGTTGAAGTTTGGCGTGAGTGTTCTCGCTTCGATTCTTTGCGGGAATAAAAATAAACTATCCATTAATATGCAAAAATACCGTTTTCAACATAACTTAGTTACAAATAATACAATTCCCGCTCAAGTTACAATTCCTGTGATGTGTGTTTGGAAACAAGCATTCAAACCACGGATACAACCATCCCAGACTCGGAACAACTATTTGCGGATCACACAAATTATTGTTCCTTGTTGTGGATTCGATCCCCGAACCAACTCGCGCGCAGTGACGAGACGACCACTTAAACCGCTACACGATCCGTACATTCAAATATACATAGTGACGTGATACCGTAGTCAGCTTTCACAGAATCGTTTCATTGCCCATTAAAAACAACCAGTTTGAAAGAAACACTTAAATAGTAGCCGCCTATCTAATAATGATAAGAAGTTATTAACTATCCCTCATAATTTAAAATCTAGAAACTAGAAATTAGTATTCAAACTGCTCGTAATTTGCATCTACATAGAAGCAAGATTTGACGCTTTAAGTTGCAAATCAAAATTGCTTTCTAAGATACGGAGGTAATATCTTACGGCGTTTACGCATTTGGTAGCAAACACCTCTGGATCTCGAATTATGGGCTTGGTTTAAAAACAATGTTGTCTTTTAGGTATTGCTTGAAATTGCAGAAGATTGTAGTAGTGAGAACGAGGACGTATTGATCCAGAGAGAGCTTTATTTTTTAAAGTTACATTTAAAATTACTAGTAAGAACTTTTGTTACTCTTTCAGCTAAGCTGGTATACTTGTATTAGAAATGTGTTCACTTGCAATGGGTGGGTTATGTACATTTATACACACAAAATTATGTAGTGACAGACCTAAAAAATTGGGTCTAATTTAGAAAGAGTCATTCTATAACTAATAAAGCATAAAATTTATGAAATGGCAAAAAAGAATCTTTAAAAATACAAACTGCTGTACTTGCCTGGGAACTCAAATTTAGCCGAATTGACAACCGAAAATAAACACTTACAAAACCTCATCTATCACATGCCTCCAAATTAACTTTAAATTACACACATACATAACCGCAACAAACTAAACTAAAATCGTTTATTTATAACCCGGAAAACGTCACTTTCATGTATAGTTTGGGGAATTGGCTATAAAACTGTTGATGCAAAAAAACTTCTGTCATACAGAATCATGCATGAGAGGTTAACTTCCACTATCTATGAGAGGTTAACTTACACTTTGGATAATAGACTCACATTTGTCAAGGAAATGGTTTCGGTACGGCCTTTTTGTGATCTCAAAGAATGTTCTAATAAGTGTAAGTGAAGTTACCTTCGTATGTGTTTGTATGAATGTTATATCGCCGATGAAGAGACAATATATAATAACTGACATATTGGCCATTTTTGTTTTATTGAATTATTCATTGTAAAATAAAGTAATACACATGCTGACAAAGATCTTGGGTCTGTTTCTTATTAATTTTGCAAGATAAATAGTTATTGCAATATATACTAAGTGCTGTTACGTCATTTATGATGGCAATATATACTACCTAAGCTCAATGGCGTACACTAAAAAAAAAATATATATATATAAATTATAATAAAAATAATAATAAATAAATATAATATATATAAATGAAATATACTATAAAAAAATGGCCTTGAAACGTTTTTCTCGCCTCCTGAAAAGTTATTATTTATTGACTCTTCATCGGCGATATGAACGTAGATGTTCTTTAGAATTTGGCCCAGTGGTACACTATTGGTAAAAACCTCAGGAGGTTTTGTATTGAGATGTATTTCAAGATACATTTGAAGACAAATTTCCGGGTACCGAAAGGGTAATTAATGACGTTTTAAAATGAAGGTTATATTAAGTGATTTGATTAATCTGTTGCTGATGCTGTTACCATCTGTTTGACCATCGATCAATGTATATTTGATCGATGTCGTCTGTCACTAAACTTTTATTGTGACCTTTTAAAGACCGACTATTAGTCGACTATTTATTTATTTTTATTCGTCAGTAATATAATAGACTATAATAAACTAAGTCCAGATAATAATGTCTAATGAGCCAATAGTTTATTTGGTTTATAGGTTTAACAAAAACATACAATGCACAAAGATTTAAATTTTAAATCATAGATGTTTCCCTTACCATAAATTAATCATACGAAAAAGTTCCACACCAAGAAGAGTGAGCTCACATTTTGAACGATAGTGCATGTCAACGACACGCCAGGATGTCGGATGTTCGGAGTCCACTAAAATGAAAATACAACGTCAACAGCAGTTAGTTTATTTTCGCACCATCGATTTTACAGAAATCAGCCTATAACAGTTTCTTCCTCCTTTTTATATCTGCGTCACAACACCTTCAAACGGTTATAACAACTAAAAATTCCCTTATGCAGACTAACGAATTTAGTACAAAATAAGTCTTGAAATATAGCTTTAATATTCGAAATAATTATTTTAACCAATTTTACATAACTCCAAATGATTTATTTTACATGAATTACGTTTATTTAATATAAACAAATGATATAGTTACAAACATTCTCAACAGATGGCGCTGTACCATAAATTAAATGTTCAATAAATGAAATTAAATTTTACTTATTGTTTAAAATAATTAAATTTGATACATAAAATGGGACAATTATGCAATTTATGCTTGCTACATTGTTCATGGGTTATGGAAATATAGATATGGTCATCGACTTTTGAGGCTGACTGTACGGCGTACGCTCGACTGCGTCGTAGTTTATTTCATCAACTTGCTACGCGTAGTGCGCTCGCTCCTTGCGTTCGGAAATGACGGTTAATTCTCTAACATACTCGTATATATCACCAAATAATACCTAATTCGATTTAATAAACAAACATAATATGTCAAATGAACTCGAGAATAATGTTAAAGTCCGGAACAACAATATATTCAGCAGGACACACAGTCGGAACACAATACTTCCGATGCGTTTGTTTCGGTGTCATGCATTTAAACATGCTTAAAACCAGATACAGCCAATAATTGCTTTTATAAATAGAAATACATACGTGGCATAGTGCATATAAGCGCAAATCGCCATCTATCGGCAATAATTCACAATAATTGTCAAATAATGATCTTTAAGTTTTAGCTTTTCGTTTAAATGATTATAATATTTTAGAAATGCCTGAAATATATTAGATTGATATTTAAATAGTTATTTGTAAACATAACTTTGTTATGTAACAAGCTCTAATATTTAATAGACGCAGTGTTGAATATTTTGAAGATTATTAAGATTTAATGCTAACATGGTAAACTCTATGCGCGAACGTCTACAAAGTGTAATAGATTCAAATGGAGATCACACAAGTATTGATCCTCCATTTTTAGGGTTCGCCTTATTGTTCCGCCATGTCAATTTGTGTTTGAACGATGAAATTTTTTATTGGTGTTTAGGATAATAAAGTTGATCGTTAGAACTATTGTAATCGCAAGTATTGTTCAGATATTTTCGAGAGTAATATCGTTCAGCTACTTTTGACAATTTTGAACTTCTAAGATGTTCATTTAATACTGGCGCTAGTCTTGGTGAGCAATTTATGCTTGCTACGTTGTTCATGGATTATGGAAATATGGATGTGGTTATCGACTTTTGAGGCTGACCGTACTATCAACAGTGCCCCTTCGCTCATAAAACTAAGTCCCGTATAAATAGTAGTAAAAGCAGTCCATCTCTTACCTATAAATTGAACAATTACTAGAAACTATTTGCTTCGTTCTAAAATTAGTAAAAATACCGCATAAATATCCAAGGAACTCAAATTGAAGCTTGCTGGGCACCAAAGCACCCTAGCGGCACATTAATAGGCAGTTACGAGATGATTCTAAGCGAATTTATAACGCAGATATGCGAAACGCGAATTTTATTAAGCCAATTACGTTTGGTGAGCCTAACCGTTTATACCTTAGGTCGGTACTTCGCTTATTAAGGCATGCCGGAAAACTATAAAGGTGAACGCAGACTGGCTTAAATGGGACATTGGTTTAAGTGATAACTTAATTAATAACTATCCTTTAAACATATAGTTGTTTAAGGAGTATAGTATTGTTTAAAGCTGAGAATTTATAAAGGTGCTCAAGACCCATGGGTTATTGTTGGAATCTCAAACTCAACCTTAACTTTTTATGAAAGCCCTGTGAATTTATATAGATTACGCAACGTTATCGTGCGATGCAGATTCTCATTTGGATAACATTTATATAATATCACCTTTTAAAGGCGAGCCAGCAGTCCGCAAATGGTAACCTTCATTCGTGATCATAGCTGTGTTTCAATATCAAGCTGCCCAAGAAAGTTGTAAAATTAAGAAATATAGAAAGGGAACGGCTATTTTACTCTGCAATCTATAGTCGGAACGTCAATCTGCTTTCCAGAAACATTAGATCGCCAAATCCCAATCAATAGAGGACTCTATTAATTGTTGATGTTAGAAAAACATTAGATTTCAATACCTAGGATGGGATAGGGTGTACGTGCGACTATACAAAGCAGCGAGTTGGCACACCATGGTGGTTTTAGTCGGTAGACTCGAAGTCTCAATCCCGACATAACCCTCTCGCCTCTCCTTATTGCGAGGAGGTCATCAGGAGCATCAGGAGCATTTAACCAAGTTGCAAAAAAAAATTATTTGCTTTCGTTAGTGAAGAACTAAAATGTTGCCTTGACTTCACCTTAGGCGGATATTTTGAGGAATATCAGTCGCTGAAGACACGAAAAATTATAAAAATAAATAATAGGTCAGCCCGTAGGGAGTAGACCGGTTAAAAATTTTGGTCCGAATATACCGATTTTACTTAAATTTCTAGCTGCAGGGACTCCACCAGAACCAGCTAAATTTTGAAAGTGGTCTATGAGAAAAAAATCTCGGAACCGCTGCTCTAGA
This sequence comes from Catocala nupta, assembly GCA_963675205.1. Lineage (NCBI taxonomy): Eukaryota > Metazoa > Arthropoda > Insecta > Lepidoptera > Erebidae > Catocala > Catocala nupta. Next base: position 11,445,130 of record OY776099.1, read on the forward strand.
CAGACGGACTGCATTGCAACTACACTCCGACTGCAAATTTGCAGTTTTAATGCCACGACTGCAATTAAACTGCATGCATGCAAGTTTCAGTCGAAATACACTTGAAATGCAGTCCGTCTGTTTAGAACCTAAGGGGCTTTTGATCTTGTTTGTTTAATTATTTTACTTACAGTTATTTAAAAGAGTTGCAAGCGCCATGAGCTGAATGTAATACCGGCAAGATTTGTAAGTAAAGATGTAGTTTATTTATGCCATATTTATATACATATATTTGGCGTTTCATTCTATTTGATTTCAAGAAGAATTATTAATGGCACGATGTGTTGTAGCGATAAGCAACTATCGATTCAATCGAAATGTTCGATATAAATTTGAATGCATTCAATGTTGATATTTATTAATTATTTCATTACTATAGATCGTTACGCGTAGATACCGCTATTTGCTGTCCATGATACGAGCGCAGAGTAGTAAAGTAGGTAGTAAAGGAAGAACATCGTCATGCAGTATGATGAGAACAGAGAGTATAAAAATATTACGAGATAGACCTAAATAATGTCATAATTGTCGTCCAAAGCCGCCGATCAACCGATTGATCAAATCGATCACAACCACACAACATAAAACAAACCGAGTTTCGAATATTGGATTATGATTCGAATCGACGCAGGATGGATGAAATGGCGGCAGGTCACGGGAACAATTTGCGACCCCAAGTCCTCCTTAAGTTCAAGGGAAAAATCTATAAGACCATGATAAGGCCTGCCGTCATGTATGGATCGTCATGTTGGGCTACAAGAGTGATGGATGAGAGACGTTTGCATGTAGCAGAGATGCGAATGTTAAGATGGATGTGTGGTGTAACCAGGATGGATAAAGTAAGGAATGAGTATATTAGAGAAAGTTTGAAAGTGGCACCTGTGACGGAAAAATTGAGGAGTGAACGTTTGTCATGCTATGGACACGTGATGAGAAGAGATGAAAGAAACGTTGTTAGGAGAGCTCTGAGTATGGAGGTGCAAGGATTATCCAGTAGAGGAAGACCCAAGAAAAGATGGATGGACTGCATAAAAGATGATATGGCCAGGAAGGATGTGAGTGCTGAGATGACGAGCGATAGAGATTTATGGAAGAGAGAGACATGTTGCGCCGACCCCAAATAGTTTGGGATGAGGGCAGGAGGATGATATGATTCGAATCGTAATCAGTGACGACGTACTGATCAACTTTTGATTTCGGAATCATACAAGTTTTAAATATTGCTCTACTGCAAGTCATTTTAATTAGCCGGCATATATTTTTCTCTTTTTCGTTTGTTTGGTCTATTGGTATTTTATAGCAGTAAGGTTGCAAGTCTCGCCCGAGAAAAGAGTAAGTTGTATGATATTTTTACAGCTGGGCTGAAGGCCAGATTTGTGGAATACACGTAGTAAGTGCTTGCCACTACTTCCTTCCATCTTCTCTATTCTGTGTTATTTCTTTTATGAGTTCAACCAAAACACATTTGCCTTTAATAGTGTATTGCTATGTGTAATACCTTGATTACTCATTTAGCGCAAAGGTATAAGAGTTCACGGTCAATGTATTGAATGTTCTGGGTTCGATCCTCAAAGTGGGCAATAGTTAATTTGATATATATTATTACTTTTTACATTTTGATTCCAATTTGATTTTTGATTGACAAATAATTGTGACGAACCTGGGTGTTCTTTGGGCAGTTGTTTAAATGTTTGCTAATTCATCCACCATACTGGAGTGATAATATTTTATTTGCGTTTTTATCAAATAATACTTGTTTTATTTTAATGTCTATCGGAAAATACGGCGTGCTGTGCTCTCGCAACCACGACAGAGCATCAAGGTCCAGATAAATTGCTTACCGCTAAGAACCATAGCTATATAAATCATACTAATTAAATTAATTCTCATTCCTTAAACATTTTTCTTAAATATTTTCGTACTACTTAGCGATCTGTTTGCTCATAATAATATAATATTTGAAATAGAAAAGTAGTTTAAAGTCCTAAGTAAAAACATTTGAATGTAATTAAATTTTGAAATAATAAACTTTTTAATTGTATTCTATTACAACAAATTGTACATGTTTTACAAAAAGTCGTGTTGACAAAAATACGGAACAGATAAGCGTCATAAGTGGATAAACATCCGCGAGATTTTGAATTTCTTTATCATACATAATAATAATGATACCCCATATTTTACTACGGTAACAGTAAAAGTACTTAATTACAATTAATGACTACAGAACATTAATAAAATACTATAACAAATTTGTGTAATTTTCGGCTACTTATTCCATTAACTGTACTGTAGCTCACTGTTTTGTGTATAAAGCTGCGAATCATGAGGTCTCGGACTTAAATCTCCTGTCGAATCCAGAAAAAGAATCTCAAAAGTTTCTGGACAGAAATTCTTAGTAGCAGCCCGGAATTAGGCAGTTAGTGAGGTTTTATCGCAATACCTTGTCAAGCACGTTATGTTGTTTATCCTGAGCCTGACATTTCGTCAGTCGTATCGGATTGCCGTCACATCGGACTAAGAGAGTAAGGAATTAGAGAGTGCACTAGTGTTTGCTTACACACCTGTACACTCTAATATATCCTGATCAAATGGATAGTCTCTATTGGCCGCCGAGATCTAAACTTGATCAAAGCATTATTAGTTCAGTTCACATGTCACACGTCACAGGAATAATTTGATATTGTAGTAACGAGAGCGTTGGAGTGTTAAGAGAGATACATTGAAATCTAACATAGTACCTGACCTTTCACATCTGTGTTCGTATTAATGTAGCCTTTTGGGCCAGATGCCATGCTGCCTCAGTCCAATTATTTCAGAGTGAAAACTGAACTCAGTTTTAACTCTGAAATAATCATAAAAAAATAAATGTAGTACAACTGTACTACATTTATTTTTTAATAAGTTCATAGTTTCTTTTTTGTTTATAGTTGATTTCCGTATATTTAACTAGCCTTTATACTTGTTTTCATTCATTCATTTGTTTCCATATACCTAATAACTACATATAAAGGAATATTATTTTTTTTCTGAATTAAAATTTCAAAAAATAAGCTTTTACTTTTCGGCCTATGAGTTATTTCTATGCAAAATATAATATAGTTTTGCTCCATGGTTTTCTAAAAATAGGAGAAACCAACAAGCTCACAAACATTTAATGAGGATAAGGAAGTAAGGATTACATACCAACCATATTCCAAGCAATATTTTATTACTTATAATATATATAAAATTGACCTAAATAACTATACACTATTTACAATAAACTATCAGGAAATAAAAGGCTATATTTAGATCGTATCAATTTATAATATAAATTTAAGGCGTTTCTCGCTTTACGAATATTGCCAGTGTTGCTGATGGCTTAACAAACACTCAAATAACGGACACAAAAACACCCAGACTCGGAACAACTATTTATCCCGTTTGGAGATCAAATACACTTCACTCGTTGCAGTGGCACTGACGAGGCGAGCTCTTAAACCACTACGCCATCCGTTCAATCCTGTATCTCTTATATCCCATATAATATATCATTGGTCTAAATAACTACACATTATTTACAATAAACCAACAGAAAATAAATCACTGTGTTTACATCCGAACAGACATTACACAAACTAAAAAAACAAAAGCTCTCCTCTTATCATTCCGTTAAGTTATAAACGTCTTCTCCGCACAAAATATGACGTTGGAATGTTTTAAAGAATTTGCTATGGGGTGTTCTATAGCTTTCATTAGTTATGACAAGCGCTGTTACGGAGTAGGGAAGTCGCCGTACTTTTATTAGTGAACGCCATTCTTATGCGACGTTATTTATTTATGTTCACGGGTAATGTTATGATTATGCCATATTAAGACATTTTTGGTCTTTGTTTTAGTAAGAGTACGTATAATTAACGGTGCTTGTAGATAAGCCAGTAGCTAAAGCAGGGTACATGCGCAAGCTAAACGCGCTGGCTACATACGCAGTCTACCCAGGCAGCTAAACGGCAAGCTCCTGGTGCAGAATACATGTAGTAAACTTCTCGCGTGGGTTGCATGCACAAGCTATTTCCGCTGGCTACAAGCGCAAATTAAAAATTAAAGCTAAATGCTTTGTTTGATTCAAAAATACAACTCCCACACAAGGACTAATTCCTGTGTCGCAGGAGCCTTAACAAAGATTAAAACAACGGACACAAACAACACCCTGACTCAAAACAACTAATTGTGTATGACATAAACTTTTGTCCCGTGTAAGGATCGAACACACCATACTATACGCAGTGACAGCGGCGAGACGATCACTTTAACCACTACACCATCCGTGCAGTCAAAATGCGCAAGCTACATGTGATCACCGGAAGTGCCTAATGTCTATGACACTCGCTAGCAGTCGGTTTGTGTAAAACATATTATCTATAAAAAATATTTGAATTTTCTCAAAAATTATGTAAAATTTGTATTGACAGAGCTTTTTTTAATACGCTTATACATAGTCTCTTACGAAAAAGGAAGAAATGATATAAGATATGCGAAGGTGTATTAATCCACTGTTTTACGAAACAGAGGGCGAATTTATTGCTACCGAGAACGATTTAGACTCCATGCTGAGAATGACTTGATAGTAAAATCCAATAACAGTTTACCCAGCCAAGGAATGCAACCCAAGATCTCAAACATAGTATTAGAGTAGCGTTCTTCTACTGTTACGCTACAAGGATAGCTTTTGTTTAAAATAAAAGAAAAATATTGGTAAAATTTCTTGAAAGTTGGATAACATAAATAGATATTTTTCACGTAAAATTCAGCACATTTAAATCTTTTCTGTTGAACTATAACAAACCGTGACTTATAGTGAACCTAATCTTGTATATCTTGTTTTTATTTTTAAATTTATCATGTATTCTTTCATTTATTTTTAACTCTTGTGTTAGTTATTTTAAAGTTTCAGCTGATGTAAACTTACACGTATGTACTGTATATTGCAAATGTTGTGTACAAATGTAACTGGATGTCAGATTCACTTATTGTGTACTACTATTTGTAATATGTTAATCTGTTATCTGTTTTTGTACCTACTGAATAAAATAAAATAAATAAATAAAATTTTATAAATAGAATAAATTAAAAGTAGGCACAGATTTAAATAGTAAGCATGGTCTCTTACTGCCTATGATCTATAATATGCATACGTCTTAAAAAGAGAATATGATATGTCTTTTTAAGTACAGCTTTAAATAAATAATAATACAATATTGAGTATCTATTAAGAATTGAAAGCTATGTCTTTAACACTGTATTATTAGACTGTTAGCTCTTGTATATGACGCAAGTATTTGCTCGGTTTGCATGCATCATGAGACAACTGACACAAACACTTGGCACATCATACGGTTCCCATATTTGATATCAAGGGAAGCCGCAGTGTTATTGGGCTTTCCGCTACGTATACAAATTTTAAAAATCCCGCTGGCATTCTGAGAAATTTGACCTGTAAAGAAAACAAAGCTTACAGAGCTAAATGATTTATTGCTTTTTGTTATCCCTTCGTTATAGACAGGTGTGAGAATGTATAGATAATTTTTTATTGATTTACAGAACATAAAACATTTTAAGACGTAAAACTTAACAACAAGTTAATTTTTAGTGAGAATATAATACGTTTTCCTTGCAATGCATAACCGAGATACCTGTGAAGATTATACTGGTTATAGATATTGCCTCGTTTTATAAAAACGATTGTATCTGTACAATGGGCCGTAAATCTACTCTATATAAAAATATACCAAAGAATTCAGGTATAATTTTAAAACTACTTTTAAAACATTACCTATATATTTTATCTTTTCAGGGTTTAAGAAATTGCCTTTAGTGATAAAGCCTCTTGCACATTATACTTATGAAATACAGCTCATAAAACGTGAATAATAAAATGTACTCTACGTCACTTTTAAACTTGAATAAACGTCTTGTAAGCTTTATATAAAAATATACTAATGTTTCTGCGTCGGGCCTTTTGCAGTCTTTCACTTGAACGGCGACTACCATTCAACCGATTGTATCGATGAAATATCGAGTTCATAATATCAATGAGTAAACAACTTCTGATTTCATTTTACAGGTTTACCTTTATGGAATGCGTGCTATAGGTCATGTAGATGAACTTGGAATCAATAGTAGATGTATCGGAATTGTATTTAAAAAAAGTGTAGTGAATAACGGCTAGTAAAGCATATTATATTATGTAATTAATATTAGCTTCTGTGACTAAGCTAACGTGTAATTTGGAAAAATAAGTAGTGTTATAAAACTTTTGTATCCTACATCATTCTTTTTTCTGTATGTATGCGAAACACCATTTCTACTAAAATCCTTTGTCTGTTTTAAAAAAATTAATTGCGATCGATTCTGATAATAAGCTTCATGGAAAATTCTGTGACATGCAAATTTCCAGAAGTGTTCCTTTACCATTAAAGCGAACGAAAATGAATTAACTGTTTATTACGCACATAACTTCGAAATTCCAAGTTATATGCGATAAGCTTCATCTCAAGACCTCTGCATGGGAACGCAACGATCTCCCCACTAGACCATAGTTGCTGTTTTAACAATATTCAACTAAGTATATTTATCTAATAGGGTAAGCCCGGATTGAAGAGGTTATACATATAACAGTTTTAGCTTGACCACATATTCATAAAAAGTTGCATACTACCGATAAAAAGCTAATGCCACTTAAAATTATATTTACTGCACGTCACCACAAAGATATACACAAACAAACTATCATAAAGTATAAAGAAAGAAACCGGTAACCATTAATTAAGTGGTAACACTGGTAGCCTTTAACGAGTGCAGTCATAAACTTTACATTTATAACCAAATTATTGCCAGTACTAAAAATATCGTACTATACAAAGTATTAGCTTTAAGAAAATTGGGCGTTAAACTTAATTGATATCTACAATGTGTAAGAAATAAGAAGTACAATGTTACCGCTAGTTTTACGATATTAACGTTTTTTACATTCGTACATTACATACACGTACGTACATTCTTTAGCTTGTGTTTTAGATATTACAATTTAGTATTTTAATATATATATCTCTAAGCCATCTATGTATTAAAATTATTGGGAAGAGAGGACCCCGTCACGCACCCAAGGTTGACAATACCGAACTTCTCTAAATAGGGACCCTGTCAACCTTTTTTATTGCAATAGCTGGGGTGGCCAATGCCTGACGGGTTCGTCTCGTCCCAATTATATCGTACAATGGACTTCCCCACATAACGCCTACTTAGATTCAATATACAATCTACGTGTAGTTGTTGGTTCTACTGTCAGTAGTTTTAGGCCAATCCTAGTTTACCCCAACAGGTAGCGGGCATATTGCAGATAACTTTTTCTTCTTGGTCTATTATTTACAGCGCTGCATCAACAGAAGTGTTGATGCAGCAATATCTTGATTGATTTGCTCCCAGTCTTCTACAATCTTTTGACACGACTTGTGGCTCGCCTTTACCTTGATTTATTGCATGAATCTGCTTTCTTCTATTTGTCTTACAAATCTTAAGAGAGATTTTGTAATGTATCAAATAACCATTAATGTGATACAACACATTTCCAGACACCGTGTCTTCTCTGAAAATGTCTAAACACCAAAACCTAAACTTCTTATTCACCACAATACTAAAGTGATAATTGTCTATAGACTCACGTCCTATTACTTTAAATATAGTTACTATAATACATCCTAGTTTACCCTTCAGGATAAATAGGTCTGAATCTCTGAATCTCTATCGATAAATAGGTTTGGATGTAAATTAAAATAAATATACAAAGGTTGTCTGACGTCTACGCTAATGGTATACAATGGTATAAATCCATATAAAGTAGTTTAATTTCAAAACATAGATAAACTGAAGATACAACCAACTTTTTCCACATCGGCTGAAACCAAACACGATGCAACTGTAAACGGAAGTGAATCGCTTATTATCAATAATCGCTTAACAGCATATGATGGTCGTACCCTACATGCGGTTTTAGACATTGTAAATAGTAGTCCGGAAATATCTCCGCAAATCACATGCATATGTATGGATAACTGGTTCCTCAACACATGAACTTGCATGCATTATCATATTTTCATGGCTAATGCGGCGTAAAAGGGGAAATACTGGATTTTCCTCAAACAATTTTTTTTTTGTATTGGTGAGACGTTAGGCGAGCGATAATTCAAATAAACTTATTAGATCATTAGCTTCATTGAGAGCAGCGTCATTGCATCTATTTCTAAATTACTTATTTCAAACATTTTACACCAACTGAAAAAGTCCGTCTGGAGAATTACCTCCACACTATAAAAGATCGTAGCCGAAGAACTTTCCGGTGAGTTTTTGCTATAAACTAAATAAACTTAACAACTTATACGCTTTAAGTCAATATACGACTCTGTAGTCGTATTTTACGCGTTTGTATATTCTCGAAGTGGTAGCAAGATGTGTATTACATTTCCACATTTCGACAGCTTTGCTTATATGTCCAAAATACTATGGACCAACTTATTAAGGTATACAGGCCACATTGTCAGAATCGGTTTTGCCACTAATAAGTTTCCAACAGAAAGACCTAATAACACCAAGACCTGAAAATCGAACTAGTCTTAACGATCGCATAAAAAAACAAACTCGTTGCAAGGGACCAACAAGGCAGGCTACAAAAATAAATAAATCCATTAATACCAGACCGCGGCAAAATTGCTGAACTTCACTATAACCAGCCAGTTGTTTATAAGCTGTACTATGTACCCACACCATAAAAGCATTTATAATAACGTAACGTGTGTTATGTAAAGCCTAGCTAGCTCTCTGTACGCGCCTGTAGGTAAATAATTAATTACGAGGTAAATTGAAATATCCATTTTGCTATCTATATCCTCCAAATTGATACTATTAGAAAGTAATTACAGAACTCAATGACACTGATACAATTGCGGTTTATTAGTAACTTAAATTGAGCTCGCTATCTTGTTTTCGTGAATATGGCAGTCGAATTTTTCATTTACATTCATAGTATGACGGCTATGTCCCCAGAGGGGTAAGCAGCCGCTTCATAAATCAGAATATGTATGAAAATTAACCTGTTAAGTCTTAGAATACCAGATATAATTAAAAATCTATTGTGTCTGGCTGACTTAATAGGTTAATATTATTTATCAATCAATCTCGGTCAATGTTATTCGATTATTTCTAAATAGATAATTTGAGCACTTAGTAACAATAAATTAAAAATTTGGTACTATTTAGCGATTTAGAGATAGTAAATCACTAAATATTTAATTTATTGTTGGTTAATTAATAATTATAACTCTGGTCCTCTGGATCTCCAGATCAAGCTCTATGTCACGAGGGACTTTACAAACAAAGAAGATGGACATAAAGTACACCAAGACGCTGATTAATAATTTGTGAATCACAAATAATTGTTACGTGTGGGATTCGGACCCACACTTAAACACTCAGCGCGCTAGCAGCGACAATATCCCATAGTTATAACAACTAGTTGGGGATCATCCAATTTTATTGTCTTGAATAGATTTGTGCAACCATAACCAGTTACGGTTTGGTTGCCAGTTACAACAATTATAGTTCAAAAATGTTTGTTTCTGAAACTTTTCTGCGTGAATCTACATAATATGTATGTACAATTTTCAGAAGCAGAACGAATATCTGAATCTATGTTCGGTAGACGTCATTAATATCAGGAAAGCCTGCACAAAGCTTGCGAAATTTCTTTTAAATATAATTCTGATCTTCCAGAATACTTTTGTGAAGCTATGTTATTTTGATCGTTCGGCATTTCACTAGATAGCCTAGAAATATATGTATGTATTTCAAAGATTGATTACCAGTATAAATTTTTACAAATAAAATCTTTAAATAAATTAGATGCTAGCGTCCAAACGGCGACGAAGAAAATATATAAATTACAGTGATATATCCCTGTTATTTAGTTATTATATTTAGTATTAAAAATGAAATACCTACTAAACATCTTGCGTACTCGATCGAGAAGAAAGACTTTAAAGAAAGTTTAAGATAAAGTCACCAGGCAAACAAATAAAAGTACGAACTCATTAAAAAATTGTCTGTAACCCAGCACAAAACTAAAGCTCCCTTTTGAACTCCAACTCCCACATTCAGAAGTGCTCCTTTGATTTGACTTTTCAATTTTCTTGTGCTCGACGACATTTCAGTAATTTTTAAACCCTTTGATGAAATGTCTAACTGACTTATTTAACAAAGCAGTAATTTAATCTATTCCGTATATATAAACCGTTAATATTTAAAATAAAACTCAATAAATTAATGACAACAGTGTTAAATATAAGTAATTTTCCAAAAGATATTTCTTATTTGAGTATAAAAAGGAATTCGAGCAATTGCGAAATTTTATACTCAAGTGGATTTAATTAATTGCTGGGACGATTAATTCTGATACAATGACATAGAGTATGCGTAGGCATTTCTTTTTTCCGACTTGGACCCTCTTACTCGTAAAAGTAATTAAAACTTAAGTGCTGAGCGTCAAATAAATTGAAAAAGTTCTATCAATAGCATGTAATTTTATCTTATGTGAAGTGTATGCGGGGAAAGGAGAGTTCGGTCCGGGACTTCCAGAACCTTTTGTTTACAGAAATAAGTAAACATTGAGGTAATTCTTTATTAAAATCAAATTTTAAATGGTTTTTATATGGTGATTAAAGGAAAACAAGGTATTGGACCTGTATCAGCACGAACTGTGGTTATCATGAGTATTTTTAACGTACTTTCGAAATTAAAGAGGTAAGGTAATTGGTATTTATTTTACATCGCATGATGTAAGTGTATTTACTATATACTTACTTATTTTTAATTACTTTATTCGAATAAAATTAGATGTAGTGTAATGATATCCTTTTTTAAAGTTTACAAAATAGAAGCTTGTTTAAAGTCCATTATTAAGAAATTGCAAGCTTTTAGTCAGGTATTGCGAAACATATTTCGCGTAAGGGGTTTTTAAGCTGGCGATAAATTTTACCGACATATGTGTCCGTATATGTGTGTGTGTATATATGATCTTTAGATAGCCATATCCAAAATGGTGAATTCTACATTATGGCTGTCATTGTGCCTACTGATGCATATGTCGTCGTACTTCGTCGAATATTGCAAATATTCGAGTACTCAATACTCGACGAAGTACCCAATGGGACAAACCTGCGACCTGTGTGTTTCTCAAGCAATTATACTGAGTTTGAGTTAGCAATATGCACAATAGCAAATTATTTATATTCAAATATACTAACGATCCGCCCGGCTTCGCACGGGTAGTATAAAACCTAAATATATATATATATAATACACATAAACCTTCCTTATAAATCACTCTGTCTATTAGTAAAAACCGCATGAAAATCCGTTCAGTAGTTTTTGAGTCTATCGCGAACAGACAGACGGACGCGGCGGGGGACTTATGATTTATAACACTATACATTATCACTGTGTACACAACTACATATATTGAATATCATTTGAATGGTATTAGACGCATCACTAGTCTAGGTTTTATTTGTTTTCGTTGTATCAATATGTGTACAGTCCCCCAAGATACAGGGAACACCTAAAATGGATGTTGTATCATATAAAGGTAAAAATGATAATGCTTTTCGCTCATTTTACCGTAATTTTCTATAACTGTAAACATATTCTGACTACAGCGTAATGTCTACAGCGTAATGTTCTCTCTCGTTTATGTCAAGTTTACAGGAAACCTAGATTTTAAATGAGATCAAGTGTTTGCCTTTGGCTCCCTGTGAATAGTCTTTAATAGCGGCTTGGCACAATTATGTAAAATACATAAAAGTTTCGTTTGTTTCCTGGAATATGTTTGCAATTATGTTTGCATGCGAAAGGTCCCGAGTTTGATGCCTGGGTCGGGCAAAGTGTAACAAACCTTTAGATGTGTCAAAAGTGTAGGGATATTTCGCCAGCTTTTAGGTCTAATGCAGGAAGTCCTACCGGACACATTTATAATTTTGAAACAGATCAGCATTACTTTCTTACCATTCCTGTCAGACCAAACTCAATAACACTTTGCCTAATTAGACGCCTTTCCACTGTCTCTAAAACCATTGTTATTGGGCCCAGAAATCTCGTCCAGCAGCTCTCTATCGACCTCAAACGCAAGCTAATCTCATCTCACAGTAGCAACTGGACAAATAATCTTCCATTATTAATATTCATCTTACAACTTAACAATCAATTCTACAAGATACAATGTATTATCTTATCCCTAAAATATACATATTATGTCCAACATTCTGCTAAAACACGGGTACATACACACCACAATTAACTCTCCCACAAGTGGCCTAAGTAAACAGCTCAACAAAGTTTCGCAGAAAGGACTTTATTTTATAATACCTCTGCCAATATGTTTTTCTTCGTGACAACTGTTATGGATGGCAATAAAAGGCATTAGGGGTTACCTCGTAAATTGTAAAGATAACACAACATTTGCGTAGAGTTACGCCTGTTTTCCGAAGGGCGAGGTAGACTACATGCCAACTTGAGAGTCCTGGAATTTCGCTCTTACGGAACTTATTCTTATAAAATTCTTCATGAACGCTTTTAGGTTACTGAGATGTAATACTTAACTATAGCTATGACGTATATGTAATCTCTATGTATGTAATCTCTATTATAAAATCTGTTGCTATATCCAAATATACTCAGTGTTTATCCAACATTCATTCGTTTTAGTTATCCCTAATAATCTGGCCTTTGCATGGCGACCGTGACTAAAGGTGTTATGTAGAGTGCGCGAATTCGAGACGGGTGTCCTAATAAGGAACGCAATGCATAAACATTAATGTGCTCGTGCAAGTTTTAATGATGTTTGAATTCATTATAATTGATTTTGTCTTTGTTGACGCATACAGCACGTATAAATTTTGCAAAAAATGGGTAAGACTGAGTCGAAGGAAGTTGTAATTGCTCAGTCAGCACAAGGAGGCCAGAACCAAGTAGCGCTAGAAGATTTGCGATACCATTTATCGACGACAAATATACTGATGTTGATTTTTGTCTTGATAGCAGCCTGCATACTACTCTATTTAGCATTTCGCATGTATCGGAAATGCCACTTGCGCTGGGCACGCCAAGAATTTCAGAATAGCGCAAGTAGAAGATCGTTCTTTCGTAGACGTGCTGCGTACCCAGATATGAAGATAAACGACGCCGACGTGTGATATTCAAGTGTAGCCATGATATATAAAATGTGTGTCTCGTGAAAAGGTCATCGGACTTGTGGTGTGTACAGTGCGGTTTCTACGGCTCTATATAACTTTAATATGTGCATAATATGTTTTGGTTCATTTCAGCTGCAATATTGGTAATAAGTACATGCATAATATGATATACTATATAAGCATTCATTACGCAGGCATGTAAGTAAACAGTAGAATGGAAGGAATTATTATCCAGTAAATCACTTAGGTGCGTATTTCTTAACTTTACCTAAATAATTTAATTAAGGTACTTACGTTCGTTTATATTGGTAAATTTTACTACTAAGTACTTATGAAGGGATTAATATTAAAATTATATTCTATATGGACGAAGACATTTTACAAAAGTTGTATGAAGAGTTGTTAGAAGTAAGAAAATATTTAATAAAAATTGGCCCTTCTCGTAGGACTGGAAACATTTTAGAGAAAAAATTGAGTGAGGCTAAGAGTATTATTCAAAAATATAATTCTTGTATTGATAGTATAAGTAAAAGCATAAATATAAGAGGAGAAAATTTATTATTAAAGTATTGTGAAAATTTTAATAAACTTCATTTAGAAATAGTTAAGTTGTGCCAGGAAAAAGATATTGTAAGAAAAATGGGCAAGTTCGACCTAAAAGTTGCTTTGAATTTATTACCTGCGATGACCGATGAGATTTGCAATACAAGACAATTTATAGATGGCATTGAGTATTATAGTTCGGTTATTGACACTGAATCACAAAAAGAATTGATTACGTTTGTGCTGAAAAGTAGATTATCGCAGCATGCGAAATTAAAATTATCTAAAAATTATGAAACTGTCGATGCCCTCTTGAGTGACATGAAGCGTGTTTTACTGCCACAAAAATCAGCTAGTGCTTTACAAAAACAATTATTGAACTTTCGACAGAACGACTTATCTATAGATGATTATGGGAAAAGACTGTCGGAAATGTTTGTCGATCTTACAATTACACAGGCCGGTGGAGATTCGGTAAAATATGACGTATTAAAATCTGTTAATGAGAATCAGGCTATTAAACAGTTTTGTGAGGGTCTGCGTAATCGCAGGATTGGCACCGTCATTGCAGCTCAGAAATTTGATGACCTCAAGAACGCAATTCAAGCAGCAGTCGATGAGGATTGCTCATCATCAAACTCAGCAGGTGAAATGTTCCCAATGAGGCGTGGTACTATTAATAACAATAAGTTTAATAACAATTCCAGGCAGACAACTTTTTACAACACGCAGAGAGGCTACGGTAGAGGTGCGTATAACAGCGGACCCCAGCCGCGCGGCCGATCGGGCCACTGGTTGCAGCCGCGCATCAGGCAGTGGTTCCAGCAGCCGGCAGCACAAGCGGTACCCAAGGGTAGAGGCTATTACAGAGGTAACTCTAGTAATAATATTACAAATAATAACCCGTTTAGGGGAAATATTCAGCTACTGTCTCGAGAATCACAGCCTTCAGCCAATGAATCGATACCAGCCCAGTCTGGTACATTTGAGCAGTGTGAAGAGAGCGAAAATGAGTTTTTTCGAGGTTAAAGCTTATACTGTTTTAGCTAGTGAAAGTAGTTATTGCATAGAACTTTATATCGATAATTCTAGTATATTATGTAGTTTCTTAGTTGATACGGGCGCTTCTATATCGGCCTTAAAATATGAACACGTAATGCAGTTGAATGTTCCAATTTATAAAGAAAACATAATCATAAATGGAATTGGAGGCGAAGTCCGAGCCATTGGATACGTTTATTTACAGTTGTCACTAAATGAACAATGTATTAATCATAAGTTCTATGTTTTCAATTACCTGCCTTGTAAAGCGCATGGAATTTTAGGCCAAGACTTTTTCGGCAAGTATAGATCTGTTATTGATTTTAACAATAATATTTTACGATTATTGTATAATAGAAAAGAAATTATATTACCGCTTACTATTTTAAAACAATATTTAATGAAGTTACCCGCTAGGTCAGAATCTATACATTTTGTTAAAACATGCCTGACAGAAGATTTCATAGTTTGTGCGAAAGAAATACGACAAGGAATTTTCGTAGCAAGTTCTTTAGTGTCACCAGTTAATGGTAGAATACCAATACGCGTTTTAAATTCCACGGATCATGACGTAACCTTATCAGAATTAAATCTTGATACACAAAGTGCATCGCATTACAATATTTGTGCCTTTGATAAGTGTTCGAATAATTCAACGCGCGTCAAGCAGTTATTTTCGAAATTAAATTTAAATCGCTTGAATAAAGAAGAAAAGATTAATATAGAAAATTTATGTGCAAAATATGCGGATGTATTTTATTTGGAAGGCGACAAATTGTCCACGACAGACATTTATCAACATTCAATAAAGCTAAAAGAAGATGTTAGGCCTATATATTCAAAACCATACAGGCTACCTCATTCATTAAAAAACGAAATTAATAATCAAATAGAAAATATGTTAAGAGAAGGTATTATAGAACCCTGTCAAAGTGAATGGTCAAGTCCTATCTTATTGGTGCCTAAAAAATCAGATAACGAAAATAAAAAATGGAGATTAGTTATTGACTACAGAAAATTTAATAACAATATACAGAATGATAAGTTTCCACTCCCAAATATTACGGAGATATTAGATTCGTTATCTGGTAGTATATATTTCTCGCATTTAGATTTACATCAAGGGTTTTACAACGTCAGTTTAGCTCCTAACAGTCGCAAGTACACTGCATTTTGTTCGGGACAGTTTCAAATGACTCGGATGCCCATGGGACTTAAAACTAGTCCGAGTTCTTTTGCAAGGATGATGACAATGGCCATGACAGGCTTAAATTATGAAAAATGTTTAATATACCAAGATGACCTGGTATGTTTTAGCCGAAATTTAACCACGCATATTAGTAATTTACAGGATATATTTGAACGCTTACGCAAAGTAAACTTAAAATTAAATCCCCAGAAGTGCAGCTTCTTAGAAAAAGAATTGCTTTATTTAGGACATGTTGTATCTGCCAAGGGTGTGGTACCAGATCCAAACAAAATAAGTGTCGTAAAAAATTATCCCGTACCTACAAATGTTGACGAAGTCAAGCGGTTTGTCGCGTTCGTTAATTATTACCGAAAATTCATTCCAAATTTTGCAGAGAAGGCATATCCATTAAATAACTTATCAAAAAAATGCATAACATTTAAATGGGACTGCGAGTGTCAAAAGTCATTCGATTTATTGAAACAAAGCATTATTTCTCACCCCGTGCTACAGTACCCTAATTTTTCCGAATCCAATCAGTTTATTTTACAAACAGATGCTTCAGGTCACGCTTTAGGCGCAGTTTTGTGTAATAACGATAGTAGACCGGTAGCATACGCTAGTAGAAGTTTGAACAAAGCAGAGAAAATGTACCCGACCATAGAAAAAGAGTTGCTTGCGATTGTTTGGGCAATAAAACATTTTAGACCTTATTTGTACGGCCGTAAGTTCAAAATTCAAACGGATCATAAGCCGCTTATATCTTTATTCAGTATGCGGGATCCCTCAAGTAGATTAATGAAATTTAGGATCATTTTAGAAGAATACGATTTTACAGTAGAATACCTAAAAGGAAAACATAATGCAGCTGCTGATGCATTGTCGCGCATATGCATAACGTCTGATGATCTAAAGGAAATGAATCGAAGTATCAGTATGAATGTAATGACGCGAGGTCAGAGGGCTAAACGAGCACAAGATGCTAGTGTTATTCACGATAGTCAACCGATAACGGATAATTTGAAAATTGTTGAAGTGCAGAGTAAGCCTAAATATTTGACTGAATTACGTTTTATAAAAAATGATGAATACAAGCAATATTATAACTTGAAATTAATAGAATATGAAAGTAAATGCTTTTCATTTGTACCATCAAAAAATTCTATTTTTATTAATCTGGCTTCTCGATCACAATTATCGCCAGGCGAATTTGTGAGGGAGCTGAGTAAATTTTGTATAAAAATTGGAATAAGTGAGTTATATTTTATAAAAAACAATAATAATAATATTTTTGTACACAAGATGGTATCAGAAATAAGTAAAATAAATAATTGGTCAGGGCCACGACTTTGTATTTTAAAAGATGTAGAAAGAATAAATAATAAGGATGATCAACGTGTAATAGTTAATGACTTCCACATTTTACCCACCAGCGGTCATGCGGGAATACGGCGAATGATTAGAAATATTAAAAAGTATTATTTTTGGCCAGGTATTGAAGCTGACGTGACAGCTTTTGTTAAAAAATGTGATAAGTGTCAAAGAGAAAAACATTCATCACACTATACAAAAGAGCCTATGATTATAACCACTACAGCGCACTCAGCGTTTGAAAAAGTTTATTTGGATTTGGTAGGTCCGCTGGAAAGAGATTATAATAACAACGTATACATATTAACTATACAATGTGAATTTACCAAATATATTGAAGCATACCCGTTAATTTCTAAGCAAACTACGGAGGTAGCTAGGAGTTTTGTTCATAACTTTATCCTTAGATACGGCATCCCGAAAGAAATTGCCACCGATAGGGGGACCGAGTTTGTATCGTCCACCATGAACGAGGTAAGTAAACTATTACAAATTAAACAGTTACAATCAACAGCATATCATCACCAGTCTATTGGAGCATTGGAAAATTCTCATAAGCAGTTAGGTAACTATTTAAGGATACAAACAGAAAAGCATACAGAGTCATGGAGTACTTGGCTTCCGTTCTGGTGTTTTTCCCATAATACATCTGTTCATAGTGCAACAAAATTTACCCCTTTTGAGCTAGTTTTTGGAAAAAAATGTATTTTGCCATCAAATTTGAACTCAGGTAAAGTTGATCCAGTGTATAACTTTGATAGTTACCCTCTAGAATTGAAATATAGAATACAAATGTCCCAAAAAGAGGCACGAGAAAATTTAATTAATAGTAAAATAATGAGAAAAATTAAATATGATCGTAATATTAACCCAGTATCATATAAAGCCAACGATTTAATTTTATTAAAAAATGAGACAGGTGATAAATTCCAAAGTATTTACTCAGGTCCATATATTGTTATTAAGGAATGTTCACCTAATGTAGAGATTGTTAAGAATAATAAAAGTTACTTAGTACATAAGAATAGGACCAAATTGTATACACCAGCTAGTTCTAATTAATCTATTCTATTCAATTATATTCTAAATTGTTTTTATTTGTTAGAAAACGATATGTAACGTGTATTCTTATTTTTAATTTGGGGTGATTACTTATTGCTTATATTACAGTATACAATCATATTGAACGTGTATTTAATCATTATTTGATTTGTACGAACGAAAATAAAATAAATTTACATTTATTTTATTTTCCTTTTGCGGGAGAGGTGAGATGTAATACTTAACTATAGCTATGACGTATATGTAATCTCTATGTATGTAATCTCTATTATAAAATCTGTTGCTATATCCAAATATACTCAGTGTTTATCCAACATTCATTCGTTTTAGTTATCCCTAATAATCTGGCCTTTGCATTACTCTTAGCCTGGCTGTTTGCCAGAATAACTCCGATCTAGTGGTTTTTTTATAAAGACTCCTTCTGCACTAGGGATAGCTTTTGTGTCATGAAGGACTTTTCAAAGATTTAAATATTTTCGTCTTACACCAAAATTAGAGATTAAAAAGCAAAGAAATAGATATTCTTTATCAGAAGCTCTATTCCGCATCACAAGATGCTTAACCCCAATTTAAACTTTAAAAATGCCCGAAATACCCTTGTCTTGAATCAAACTCCTCAGAAGCCAAAGAAAGTTTCCACATAGTTGAATTTATTCCTTAGTTAGAAACAACAAGTCTTGTGATAATGCAGCATCCGTCCATACAGTTAATTCACTTAAAGCTACGTTTTACGTGCCGAGAACATTTTAAGCTAGGAGAACGTGGTGTTACTTGGAACAAAAGTCCAAATAGCTGTCAAAAAGCTGGTATAGGCCAAAGCAGTTGCTCAACTTGCAGCAAGAACAAGTATAATCTTAGATGAAGTAGTGTTCTTACCCATGGGGTGGTACCGTAATACTTTGTGGCTCCATCCTAAATGCTGGTATTCCAGCAAAAGTCAATCGACAGAAGGGCCAAGAGGTTTATCGGCAATGACCAACTAGTTTATTCAAGTGTGGACTCATGCTTTAAACTTTAAGCTCAACATTATCGTAACTACATATATGTATCGTTTTCAATCGGATCAACTTTGAGGAGTACGCAACGAAATTGTAGTTTGTTATCGCCTCCTCGATTTTGCAATAATTAAAAGACGGATAAAGAAATAAGCGCCAACAGAACATGATGGATATTTCAGTTACACGCATGAAGTGCTTTGATTTCACTTTTCTAATGCGTACTACTAGCAATTGGAACTTTGGCTTATATCTGAATGTCTGATATGTTTAATAGCGTTTGGGCAGACGCCCAGACGTCTAGAATTTATTCACTTGCGACTTAAAGACTTAAGTCGCAAGTGAATAAATTCTAGACACGCAAGATTCATCACCAACCACAGCCACTTCCAATTCAGGTGTACTTTGGTCAATCGACAACAACTTGCAATGATTGCCTAAAACATAAAATGTTCTCTCAATTAAAATTTTTCAATTCAATCTACTTACATTTAGTTTAAATTAAAGTAAGAAGCCATTTTCGCGTAAAATTCAAAGACATCAGCAGTCAAACGAGCACTTTCAACATCGAGTGAATACTCAGAGCAGCTGCTCTCTCGTAGATCTGCTCGCTCGTTGATGATGAATTTTCTCCAAATAAAAGACCTAATGAACAATCGTTCACCGAAACTAACCGTTCATAACTGAACAATCATATTCTGTCAGTAGAATTACTTTTATTTGTCGCGTGAACGAATATCTGCTGCTTCGATTTGATCGGAGCACTAAGAGGAAACATGGCTTAAATTTATTCAAAATGTTTTGTCCAAACTTCCCCCAAAAATTTCGGGGAGAAAATACGTATTGATTTCTTTAAGAGGCTTTTCTTTATTCAATTAATCTCTTTTTATTTTACTGAAGTTCATTTTAGTAATGGGCTAGTCTACTTTTTGTGGTTGTTTCTTTATTAGCGCAGTGTTTAGTTTATTTAGTGTATACCTAAAATGTAGGACTTGTATATTATATTTAATTATATACAGACCCTGTAGCGATGACAATGCCGTTGACTATATAGATATTTAACAAATAATATTAAAATACTAAGAATCTAATAAAATACACGTGAACTTGCAAAATGCTTGTATCATGCAGGGTTAAAAACTGTAACAACGTTTTGGTGACCACAAACTCCATGCTACTTAATTAACAGACAACGTAATAACTCTTGGTCTTACACATAAAGCGCGCGCTAAGCTTCTTGTTAGGTCTCTCAATCTAAACCAGACCACAACGATGTTGCCAGACGTTGTAAGCCTAATACCGTTTACCGGGCACATTTCAAGACTCCTAATTTGCTAATAGAAAGCTCAATAACATTTTGCTGGACTCTAAATTTGAACCTTACTCACATTCCTCCCAAGAATTAGCGCAAACGTATCCTTGCACTGACGCAAAAGATATATGCTAAGCTTGAAATCCAAGACAACGAATTCACAAGAATGACACGCGAAACCCGAATCCTTCAAATCGAAAATCCTAACATGATGCCTAACATCTATAAGATTTCACTCAAAAACCGATTTAGGCCAAACCATTATATCCAGACAATACGGTACAATACCAAAGAATAACTAAATATAAGTATTCAAAATTGCCAACTTATACCCTCTATAAGTTATATAAGATAATGTCTCTGCAATTTATTAGTTCGTTTCAATAAGACGAAAATAAAATCCTAATAAAGCTTACGTTATCTCGTTGAATAAATTACTAGAACGTTGTGACAGATAGGTTTAGTTTCAGCTAAAATATACTTCTGTCTGTTTCACTAGATCATTCTAACACAAGAAAGTAGATATTAAACTTATGTGTTTTTGAATACATTAGAACATCCATATTTTACTTAAAACGGGTTCGTAGAAAGTATCTGATATATAAATAATCACACTTAGCAATTAAAACACAAAAGCAATTAGTACGTACGGTTCTATTAATTAATTTAGCAGTCCGCTTGTTTTATTTTGAACCTTATCATCCACAATATAAGGTGGAAGGATTTAGCATATTTAAGTGTCCACACTTTCTAAGGAAGATTATTATTGTTCTGTAGTTTTGAGTTTATGAACAACAAGGAGTATTGTATTGCAATTTAGGCTCGTTATTATGTCGTCTTCTAGTTTTCTCGTGTTGCGAAGTATATGTACTTAGCTTTGCTACTCGGTACTTCTTATGTCGGTTGTGAAGAGCCTTTCGGTAGTTTTGATTACTCTAATTTCGTTTAGAGTATCTGTTATGGTATGTGCAAGAATATTTAGATAATTGGAATAGGATAAGACTTCTCAGTGCATAATAATTGTAAACATAGTGTAGAGCAGCGATAGCTTGATGGGAGACCGTTGGACTGCTACACAGAGGTCTTTAGTTTGTTTTCAAAGCATGCACCTCTGACTTTTTGAAGTTATGTGCATATTAAATTAGTTACTTATCTCTTGCGCAACCGATGAAGGAAAAACAGCTTGAGGAAACCTGCATTGTGACGGTGTCAGGTTTTTGGTGACTGTGCGTATGAGGCAGCTTGGGAAACCACAATCTTATAGGAAAACGGCGTAAGTGATTATGCGTTTTATCAGTGTATAGAAGTACCACAGGTACCATACCTATCTCTGCCATTCGTTTTATTTTATCATCGTCACCATCTTTAATTCCTCTTTCCTAGTTATTTCAAGCTATCGAAATTAACAAACTTCGATCGTTAAATAAAGGACTTCCTGATACTTCGAGTTAATTCTGTGTAAACAAAAACACTAATAATTAAATAATGCTCGGACATATCGAAATACTTTTTTAAAGACCCATTTGCAGCACAATTAATTTCTATCTCAAGAAACCATTAGACTCTGAACTTCTCTATGTTGTGGATCACACAATTTTTTGTTCAGTTCAGCAATAATATAGATAGAACATCTACATATATCATGTGTTCGTTCCCCACACCGTGTGAGTAACGAACCCACAAAACTTGGTGCAGCAGCAGCAGTGAGGCTGTCACTTAAACGACTACGCTATTCGTGCAGTTAACCATACATTAAGACATTGAGACGACCACCACACAAGCAGTAGTTCCTGAAAAGTAACCGAAAATTATGAATTTAGGTAAATAGTAAATGTTACAAAAATAAATAAACTCGCATTTAAAATTAACTGAAAATTTATCTTATTAAAGAAAATGAGCCAATGTGTACTTTGTTATACAAAAGTAGTTTTTGAAATGCGTCACATTCCCACAGACCTATGAGAATATTCTGTTGTTGAGTACTATAATTTAAGCAGCGGTAGAGTAATAAGAGACCGTTGGAGTGACACGCACAGGTCGCGAGTTCGATTCCAAGGTACGCATCTCTGACTTTTCGAAGTTATGCGCGTTTTAAGATCGGCTTTAACGGAGTATGAAAACACCGTTAAACCTGCATGTCTGATAGATCTCCATAATGTTCTAGAAAATATTTGATGGGCCAGAGTAGTGAAGCTTGCATGGCCTTCTCTCACTGTATAAGCACTGGGACAGTTCGTATACAAGGCTCATATTATATAATATACTATAATTTTACCTACGACGAACGAGTTGAATAGGTATATCTAATTTCGGTACCAATATCGGTCAAATAATTTACCTTGAACAGTATTCGTGGACTAGTGTCTCCACATCGGTAATACAAAAGATTTTAACTAGTATATGCTGTTGGATAACTTATGATTGCGAAAGTTACAGAGTTATTAAGTTAATTTCACTTGCCTTAATGATATTCCCCCCCGCTCGGATACCGCTGTGAACGGTCGTAATTTTGAGTGCTCCCGTATATAAATTCGCAAATGTTGTAAAAAGTTGTTTATTTTACATAAAAATTACATAGTCATATCAAGAAAGTAAATATCTATAAACAGTGTTAAAATTAGAACTGTATATATTCGTGTGAGTGACAAAACAATTTTAAAAACTATCGTTGAGTGATTGTGCAAAAACAGTGCAAAATTGACCTTTGGACTTAAGCGTGAACTCAACAAAGACTCTAACTTATATCGCAAATACTTTGCGCTACAACTCATATCCCTATTTGACTTCTATTGCTACAGTTAGCGTGGTCTAGTGGTATAACTAGACGTGCTCAGATCATACGCACTAAGTTCGAACCTGCTGTATCATAACAAACTTTTTGGGCATTTCGATTATATTTTTGAACATCTTTTTTATTTGAATTGAAGATTTTATAATTATTTTGATCTTTTTTGTTATTTAATATTTATTTGCAAAAGTTTGCTAACGCCCATATTATGTCTACGCAACGCACCTCGCCTCAAATATTGAAAGGAATTTCAGTCGCACAAGAGTCTGATACGGCATCTGACTACGTAGTCTCTGACACTGGATGTGGTGATCAACTAAATGTAACCCGTAGACAAAAACGCGGCGATACCGCAATCTGTGAGATAAGAGACATGATATCCGAATTACAACTTCAACATTCCAACCATGCGCTAAAATTTGAGGAGGAAATCAAAAGAATATCTCAGCAGAATAAAGAAATAAAACAATCAATTCAATATATGTCAGATAAATATGACGATATTATTAATCAACTGCAGCAAGCAAAAACCGAGAATACTGTTTTTAAGGAACAAATTAGATCACTGGAGCAAAAAGTTGAATTATTGGAGCGCAACTCAAAGGCCTCATGCGTGGAATTGAGAAATGTGCCAATGAGTAATCCTGAGAACAGATCGACACTTGTCAGTATGGTGAAAACCGTGGGCCACGTATTAGATATCGAGCTGCAAGACACTGATATCCGGAACATATACAGACCCAAAACATCCCCGAACAAGTCTGCACCCGTAATAGTAGAACTCTCGTCGACCTCGCTTAAAGAAAATATAATAAAATCATCAAAGACCTGCAATAAAAGTAGTAAAGTGAAGCTTAATACGACTCACCTAAAGCTGAATGGTGATCCCAAACCCATCTTTATATCTGAGTCTCTCACCACCAACGCCAGGCGCCTCTACTATTTATGTCGTGAATATGCCAAATCACACAAGTACGCAACTTGTTGGAACTCATATGGCAAGGTATACCTTCGTCCAAAGGAAGGTGAGCCGTCCCAACTGATAACCCGCGAAGAAGATTTGATAAAACTAAAGTCCCTATGACTAACATATTTTTCGTATCAAAACATCACGTATCACGAGTTTAAAATGAAATTATACGCAGAACTCTGTATTTTTGTTTCCTACAAAATCTATTTGTTTGTTATGTTTTATAAAGAACAGCATACCGTGTCTCTTAATAATGCTAACGTTACACACACTATCACTCCAAAACAAAATAGTACACTAACACATACATACCACAGTAATCTTTTACAAACACACGCAATTTATAGTTATATATTAATGTATTTTATGTATTATGTTTCTTATAATAAACATTACAACACACGATTATCTTATATCTATTATTTTTAAAATATTACAATATTTTTGGCAGTTATTGTATTTTTGTGCAAAAAACTATGTTTACAATCATGCTTACATTACTACTATAACATGTATTAGACAATATAGACCTTATTCACTATTTCTGGCTAACCTAAACACATCTCATAAAATTTATATCTTTAAGCTAAGCCCCTTACATTTTTATATATTTTCACGAATATTTTTTTCACCCATAAACAACCACGAATCATATTCGATGCAACTAATAATTTAATTCAAAATATTGACAAATTCGACATTGTTATGCCAATTACTTGTGAACCTGAAAAATGCGCCTCTTATCTTAACTCACCACAACAATACCTAAAAGTTTTACAACAAAATATTCGCAGTATAAATCGTAACTTTCAAGAATTGCCCATTCTGCTCAAAAGGCTAGAAGTAACATGTGATATTATTGTGTTGTCAGAGTGTTGGTTATCACGAGTAATAAATCTGCCACTCCTTCAAGGTTACAACGCACATAAAACCAACGACAACTATAATCAGAACGATGGCATAGTTGTCTACACAAATAGCAACTTGGAATGCCTTGTGGAGGAACCGCCTCTAAGTGAAGCTAATTGTTTGACAATAAAAATGGAAAACAATACAGTAGTAATTGCGCTTTACAGACCGCCTAGTTTTAAATCACCTGATAATTTCATCTGCTCTTTACATCATCTATTACAAAATTTGACTAATTTCAAAAATATTATCATAGTCGGTGATATAAACATTGATTTAATAGGAACAAGTCAGGAGACTACCGCTTACTTGGATACTATCGCCTTTCATGGACTCCTTCCTGGCATTAATACTCCAACCAGAGGTAAGTCGTGTTTAGACCATGTCATCTTAAAGACAAAACTAAGTGCAACAACATTCTCCTTAGGCACGAGTATTACTGATCATGAAGCAGTATTACTGTGTCTAAAAACCCTAACGAATAAAAATAAGCCTTCTAAGTTAAAAATGCATTTTAAAATTGATTTCGATAAATTAAAAAATGAATCATATAATTGTAACTTTAATAAAATTTATCAAGAAACCAATTTAAACATTGCTACGAATAATTTTATTAATATAATACAAAATTTAATTGCTAATAATACTATAAAACGTTTGGTTCCAAGAAATAAATTTATAATTAAACCGTGGGTTACTACTGGTATGTTGCGCTGTATACGTACTAGAGATAGAATGCATAAGAAATTAAAAGTTAATAACAGTATAATATTAAAAATATCGTATATAAGATACCACAACCACTGTAACGCCTTACTAAAGAAGCTCAAAAAGCAATATGAGAGAGATCAATTACTGATGTCGAAAAACAACTCAAAAAGGCTATGGTCTACTATTAAAACAATCACAAATAGCGAAAATAGAAATCAACTACCACTGCAGCTGTTAAAGGCTAACCGAACACCCTTAGAATCAGTTAACGAATGCAATGAATACTTTTCGAATATTGGGAAACAACTATCAGATAAGATCCCTAGTCATTCCACCAGTTTTAAAAGTACTACTGAACCACCACTGAACTCCTTTGTTCTCCTGCCTACTGACACTGCAGAAGTTGAGAGAACAATTCAACAACTAAAAAGTGATTGCGCTCCTGGCTGGGACCAAATAAGTGCTAGGTTAATGAAACACATATCTGATTCGGTTGTACCAGTTATAACAAATTTAATAAATCGCTGTTTTGACTCTGGGGTTTTCCCCAACGCTTTAAAAAGAGCTGTGGTCCATCCTATACATAAAGGAGGAGACAGAGACAGTGTCACAAACTACAGACCAATCGCTATTTTAACAACTTTGTCCAAAATCTTTGAACGTATTATTAACCTTCGATTAACAAAGTATCAAGAAAACCATCATCTACTCTCGAACAAGCAATATGGTTTTAGATCAAGTCGGTCAACAGATAATGCGATGTTTGACTTTGTTAACTTTTTAGTCAGTAAGCTAGACAAAAAGGACAAATGTTTGAGTATATTTCTAGACTTAGCCAAGGCCTTTGACACTCTCTGTTTCACGACTTATAAACAAATTGGAAGAGTTTGGGATTCGGGGTCAACCGCTAGCATTATTGTCCGATTACCTAAAAAATCGAACCCAATGCGTGAAAGTTGGGGATTATATCAGTGATGAACTACCAATTAAATTTGGCGTGCCTCAGGGCAGTATTTTAGGTCCTACCCTGTTTCTTTGCTACATAAACGAACTGTGTTCGCTTAAAATAAAAAACTGCTCTATTCAAGCCTACGCAGACGACACTGCTCTTACTTTTTTCGCCGAATCGTGGAATGAACTTTTTAATCTGGCACAGCATGGAATTAATGTAGTGTGTCACTGGCTGTCAACTAATTTTCTGACCTTAAATGACGACAAGACTAAATACATTGTGTTCTCTATCCAAAATCGGGTAGAGGTAGCCAATCTTCCGAATTCTATCATTGCACATAAATGTAACTTCCCTCCAATCCCAAATTGTAACTGTACTCACTTTAGTCGTACCCAGAGTTTAAAATATCTCGGCATTGACATAGATGCAAATCTAACTTTTGAAAACCACATCCAGTCTCTGTCCAAAAGAGTTCGAAAACTCACTTACATCTTCAAAGAACTTCGTAGTGTAGCAGAGAAACAGACCATGACGATGGTTTA
Source organism: Catocala nupta (assembly GCA_963675205.1). Lineage (NCBI taxonomy): Eukaryota > Metazoa > Arthropoda > Insecta > Lepidoptera > Erebidae > Catocala > Catocala nupta. The sequence goes on from OY776099.1 coordinate 11,472,834, forward strand.
CGAAGCCTTGGTACAGTCTGTATTGGGTTACTGCATCACAACATGGGGTGGTGCCTGTAAAACTAAAATGATAACACTGGAAAGAGCTCAAAGACTAATACTAAAAGTTAGTTTATCCAAGCCGCGTTTATATCCCACTTCCAGACTGTATGAAGAAGCCCAAGTGCTGACTGTACGCCAATTATATATGAGGCAGACTGTCCTTCTAAAGCACTCTACTATATCTGAGGAAAGAAAAAGCACCTAGCCCTGTCTAGAAGGAAATACGCCATATGTGAGCCTATTACAGTAAGCACCAATTTTGCACAGAGGTTTTTCATGTTTATAGGAGGAATGTTATATAATAAAGTAAATAAAATGTCTGCTATTGCAAATTGCACTAAGTCAGAATGTAAGCAAAAGGTAAATTAACTACTATCAAATCTAAATTATTTTGAAACCGAAAATATCCTTGATGTCATAACATAGTAATACTTGTTTAACTATTTTCTGTTATTTACTACTTATGTACTTTATAAAATAAATTAATTTATTATATAAAATATATATTTTAGTATGTACGTATTGATTTATATATGTAAATCATATACCTATCGTCCACACAAACACACACACACACACACACACTCACGCACACACACACACACACACACTCACACACACACACACAGACACACACACACACACACACACACACACACACACAGACACACACACACACACACACACACACTCGCACACTCAGTGTATTCACTCTCACATCATGCACATGTAATTGCTTGTCACTGTATAAAAATGAATGGGGGCCTGGAGTTCTAAAATACAGGCCTAGGCTTAGTTTAGACTCCAGATCTCCCACAAACTACAATATTGTCACATGTAATTTTCACAGTGTATAATGTAACTATAAATATTTGTAATTTGTGGAGATGAATAAACCATTTTTATTATTTATTATTATTATTATTATTTAGTACGATTTTAATAACATACATAGTGTGAAATGAAACTGCATTATACAGACTTTATCAAATAAGCAGTCATAAAATTCATTTAACATAGTTCATTTTACATTTGTGTAAACGTTAGACAATACTATGGATACATATTCTCCCGAAAGAAGTAGTCAGAAGTGTTCGCCATCTATTATTATAAGTTCTACGTATATAATAGCATTTTGTCTATTACACTTCAAGCCTCAACTACCCGACAGATCATCATAAACTTTCGCATACACGTTGTCAGGGATACTGAAAAGAACATTGGGTACCCACCTTTTATCTAAAAATAGTACTGGTCCTGAGGGATTAGGGGTTGGGGATGAATTTATTGAACAAATCTTCATTAAAGCGAGCGAAGTCGCGACCAAAATCTACTAAATAAATAAATTATGAATTGTCTAAAATAGAGTTATACCCACTATTATGCTTAATTAATTTTCTCACTCCATTTAACAAAAGGTGTGACATAATTCATTGTTATGAGTTCTAAACAAATCACATTCAATGCCTTCTGTCTTTGTGTAAAAAATTTACTTAATTAAACGACGATGCTATTCTGGGACGCGATTGGTTGATCAAGGGGTGTACTATAGAAATCGGATTAATTTTATTGTTGAATAAATACAAAGCATTTTAATATCGGTTAGGAATTTCAGAGGCGTGTTACCTGCTTTGTTTACTACGGCATAGAGAAATAAATGTTTATTTAATAAATTGATTGGAAAACGCAATGGTTTTAATTGTCGCCTCGCCACTGTCAAAGCGCCGAGTTATATAGGTTTGATAAGGGGTGACCTGGGGGTGGCGGGCTTTGTGGGCCTGCCCGCTATCCGTTCAGCACCAGGTCCGAGAGGCGGCGTGCGTGTTCCCACGCGCGCCTCTGTTTCGTGTCCGTCTCCCCTCTAGGGGTACACAGTAGGGTATATTATAGAAGTGAGTCCTTTGGGTAGGTCTCTTCGCGTAGTGGCCTGCCGTTTCACACGGCGGGCCGTAACCTCGGCGACCGCATGCGAAAGCGATTCGCGCGGCCCCGTCGATAGTGGTTTTGTCGAGGAACACCGTGGTAGGTTTAGTCGGTATTCCGGGAGGTACATTATCTTTTCAACATCTTTCTTTTACCCCGGCGAGTCCGACATAATCCCTCCGCCCGCCCCCGCGGAGGGATATGCGTCACTGCATTCCCCCACGTAAACTCTAACTGATTGTTGACAGGAAGACTGCCCAGTCCTGTCCTGTAAATGAAATTGTAAATTCACATTAATAAGTGTAACTTAGACATTTAAAAGTCTTACTTTGTGACCTACATACATAAACAAATAATATTTTATAGATTTTAAGTACAACCCCTTCGTGGATAAACAGACACGAGTATATGTACGCATGAATAAATCATTTTTGTTTGTTTTTTTTTAAATACCATTGACATTTAATTACATCGTCTCATCCTTGCTCCGTTGAACAGCACACTGCACATCAAAGCTCTCTTCACTTGTTTATGAATGAAAACATCTATCCACTGAAGATCTAATACCACAGATAAATTGACATAGTTATCAGCGTACCAGTTATTAGTTAGACAACAGGAAATGACACTCTGTATCTGATCTGACGGCTAATTAAACAGAAAGTGGATTCAAACTGCAGTACGACGAAGTTTTCGGTATACGAGATGTGGATTACAATGAAATAGTTGAATCATACCGGTGGAAATGTTAAGCTACAAAAATAGATCACCTAATGTCACATAAATACATATATTGCAGAATAGACATAAAACAATATTTTAGTATTGAGTTGATATTATACATATAGAACTAGATATTGCCCTGCGCTCACGTTAATATCTAGATATTAGTTAGGATTCTACGAGAATATGCCAAAATTGATACTTAGGTAGCTAAAACTCTTAGATTAACATCCGAAAGCGCCAAACCAACGATACTTTAGCAAAGCTTGGGTAATATAATAATAATAATAATAATAATCTTTATTACCAGTTTTACAATTTTTTACATACAATGTGCTAAGTCAAACGTTATTCTTACAAATTGTAGGTTATTACAGTGTTGTGACTATCTGACACCCAAGCTAAGATTGAACTTGTGTTATGGGTGTCAGGGCTCTCAAAAATTAACTCCTTTATTACAATACGTAAGTACGGCGTGTGTGACGTGGTGTTTTACTTTGTAGGTATATTAGGGGTAAATAAAGATATCTTACATGCAAAAAAAATAAAAGTAATAAGAAGTAAGTATCTGTATAGTGTGTTTTGTGTTAGAATATGTGTGTGTGCGTGTGTGTGCGTGCGTGCGTGTGTGTGTATGTGTGTGTGTGTGTGTGTGTTGTGTATGTGTGTGTGTGTTGTGTGTGTATGTTATAATGTGATTTATAGCTTTAATGTGGATATAGTTTTGGTTACACTCTATTATCTATCTATCACATGCTTCAAGTATTCTTTCAACCTCTCCATAGCTAAGACCCATTTTCAAGATCCATTTTCTAATTATCTTTTTACATTCAAATATATTGACTGTGTAGATATTACATTGCCTGTTAACTGCGTTGTATATACGACTGCCAAGAATTCTAAAATTTCGTTCTGCTAATTTTGTTTTATGTTTTTCAATGGAACACACATTTGCTATCCTTCGTTTTGTCAGGCGCTTGGGATCGAACGGTAAAGTAGTGTGTTTGCGTAACGTGCTGTTTAATATATAAAGCTGTCTCACTGTCATTACCTCACATTCTTTATACAGTTGTGTAGTACTAAACCGATAGTGTTTGAAAGTCATAACCTTGAGAACAGCTCTCTGCGCCCTTTCCAATTGCAACATACTTGACCTTGGAGCACCACCCCAGACCGTTATGCCAAAAGACAGAATAGACTGGCAGAGAGAGAAATAAACCATACGTAAGGTATTATCATCAGCACTATAACGCAAGTTTTTGAAAACAGCTATTAACTTTCTAACTCTGCAAGACAAAGCGTTAATTTGGTCTTTCCACGAGATAAGATTGTCTATCAATATACCCAAGTACTTAACAGTGGTCTTTCTTATTAAAGGAAGGCAAGAGCATTGGCTTGAGTAACCATTGCAAACATGTGCTTTGATTGAGAAAGAGTTATCTGGTTGCGATGAGGTTTTAAATGTAAACGGAATATAGTTAGTTTTCTCAACATTTAACGTCAGACTGTTTGCGGATAGCCAAGACATGATAATACTAAGGACAGCCTCCGCTCTATTGCGAGCTTCTGTCCAGGTTCGAGCATGTACTAAAAGGGCCGTATCATCCGCATAAGTGTAAATGGAGCAATTTGGTAGTGCTAGATCACATAGGCTGTTTACATACACTAGAAAGAGTGTAGGCCCTAAAATAGAGCCTTGCGGCACCCCGTAAGACAATACACATTCATCGCTGATATATGAGCTGACTTTAACAAACTGCCTTCGTTCAGATAAGTAGCTCCTGAAGATAGCATGTGCAGGACCTCTTATTCCAATTCTCTCCAGTTTTTTTAGTAGGATCGGGAAAAATATGCAGGTAAACAACGAATGCATACTCAGTAGTTTGAAAGTAGAGCTGTTTTTATTCTATTTTGTTTTCTTTTATCTTAGAGCTGATAGTAGGGTTGCCAACTTTTCGTATCGTATAAGAAATTAAGTATATTACGGTCAGAGAACAATAATCTGGTTATTGGCAACACAAACATCATTTATTGCTTAAGTGGCGCAGTGGTAGTGGTGAATAAAACTGCTGTGCAAGAGATCTCGAGTTCGATTCCCGGGCCGAGCAGTGTTAAAGACATTTTCTGTCAAGAAAATCTCATAGAAATGAAACTATATACATAGATTGTGTTTTTTTTTGTGTAAGTGTAAGACTCCTCTATATGTATATAAGCTTGTTTTATTATTTAAAGTTAATCTAAGAAATATTCTACAAAATATTCAGCTGCCTGCAACGTTGGCATTCTTATAGTCAGTTTAAATCTAGAATAATACATACAAAAGAAATTTCAAGAAATAAAATGCGAAATGCAAATAGCAAAAGTGCATATTTACATTTGAAGTAGTTTTTACTGTTCTGCTGCAGTTTTGATGGGATACATTTTTACCTAGTGCTACAAGGAACTGTTGCAGTTTTTCTTAAGCCGTAAGCTTAACAGAATTCGAAATTGCAACTATATGCTGGAGTTTAGTACGAAATAGGCATAAAAGTCGCTACTGCTATTGAAATTTTCTATCAGAAAAAACACTACACTAAACTACTCTTTGACCAAACCAGTATTTTAACTCGAGACCAAGGTCCAGATACTAACAGAGAAGTTAGAAGAAAGTTCTTGAATGACAGACGGAACTTTGTAAATAAAATTGTACACATTGCATAAAATTTAATAGCGTGGTTCTTGGCGCTGTATATAGAGAATAATCTTTTAGAAATAATTTAAATTTCCTCACAATAGTAGACTATATCTTAGAACAGTACTTGCATAGCCATGGGATGCTAAGAGTAAGGCGTGTAGTATGTCGTACATAAATGAAACTATTAGCTTTTTTACGTATCTTATCAAAACAGCATTATAATCTCTTCTTATGTCTTTGCCTTATCAGTATGTTTTCCCTACCTAAAAATTTAGTGTGTTATGTTTCATTTATAACAAGTAAGCGATCTAGGAATTCCCCTTGATCGTATGTAATTTTACACCAGTAAATTTAATTTATTTAAAATAGTATGTTAATAGATTACCCATGGCAACACCGAAAACTTATTAATCATAATACCTAGGTATCGCCACAGTACATAAATATACGGTCACCTATCTTCATACAAACGGTCGGAACTCGAGTCATACCTACGCGCTTCGGCGTCGGCATGCGCTCGGCATGCAACCAGTCGCGAATGCGCCGCAGTGACGAACGGACGGTGTGTTGTTTTTTAAAAGTAACATTTTTATTGAACACTTTCTATTCCATTCACAAAGTATTTTATTTGTTTAAATAAAATAAAAAATATTTACAATCACAAAAATAGATAGAAACTCAAAGTAGGCAGATTTAATTAAAAATGCTGTAGGTGGGCAGCCCTATCGCATGTTTACGTATCGCGCGGCTGTAGGCATTTATTTCAAAGTTACGGCCGAGTTACAATACTGTATATTTATGTACTGTGGTATCGCGCTACGCTGCGCCTACCTTTTTTTTTTTTTTTTTTTTTTTTTTTTTTACGTGGGGGAATGCTATGACGCATATCCCTCCGCGGGGGCGGGCGGAGGGATTATGTCGGACTCGCCGGGGTAAAGAAAGATGTTGAGAATATAATGTACCTCCCGGGATACCGACTAAACCTACCACGGTGTTCCTCGACACAACCACTATCGACGGGGCCGCGCGAATCGCTTTCGCATGCGGTCGCGACCCCGCCAAGGTTACGGCCCGCCGTATGAAACGGCAGGCCACTACACGAAAGACCTACCCAAAATAGGCACTACGTCATATAAAACCCTACTGTCTCCCCTAGAGGGGAGACGGACTCGACACAGAGGCGCGCGTGGGAACACGCACGCCGCCTCTCGGACCTGGTGCTGAACGGATGGCGGGCAGGCCCACAAAGCCCGCCACCCCCAGGTCAAACCTCAGGGTGGCTGGAGGTCATCGCGCGCCCTCCGGCGCCCGGCTCTGCGGTTGGGGAGAGGGTTTAAACGCTCCCTCTCCCGCTCCGCCGCCTCCTTGATGGAAATCACTTCCTCGCAAAAGGAGGCGACGGCTGCGCCTACCTACCTAAACCTTAGAAAAATGCCGCCAATAGTATGCCACGCTCCGCAACCTTGTCAAGTGTAGTGGAATGTTACTAGACTACTATTAAACTAAACTAAACTAAACTAAACCATATTAAATTTTTAAAAAATGCGACGTATAGAGGGTAAGATTATAATTGTCTACTAGACAGATTGCCAGACTCTGTGCTGCCACTGAGAATTTTCCAATATTAAAACGCAATACTAACTTTACCCGACTCGAAAATCTAACTCAGAACATCATGATCACCACAAACATACGCTCAAACTAGACCCGAATATTACATCAGCCTTATTGCTCTCATTGATATTATAAAGCGATAACGCTATCCAAAATGATCGCAATCCCGTCAACAAATAAAATATAAAATGTATTTCCTTTTCTTCAAAGACCGATGTGCCTATGACTTGCCAAAATCGTAGTTATTTCCAAAAGAAACTCCGTTGGCATTCGGTAAAGATATTTATATAATAGCTAGCGTTTATACTAACTTTTCTCCCGCGCGCTGCTTCGCTCGCATTGTCTTGATATTGTCAATTACTTGCTGCCCTCGGGAGCAGTACTTTTCTGGATGAAATTATATGAATGCCTATCTCCTTTTCTGCACCCCTGACAACGTTTATTCGAAATTTCATGATGTCAACTACCTAAGGAGTGAAAGCATAACAAACTTATATTCGCATTTATAATATTATCGAATAAAATAAACAATTCGAATATTTGTACCAACAATTTTTTGACATCACTGTAAGTGGACGGCTAAAATATACAAGCTTTTAATTTATCTGACGTTAATTTAAATAAAGAATAAGAATAATAATTATACGTCTTCAAGTTATTAGAATTTTGATCTGAAGTTTTATTTTGTTTGTTATTTCGAAATTGGTATTGAAGCATTTTAAGTTAAGTCATGCCTGTAAACAAACTTCCTACGGTAAAAATCTTTTTAAATTTCTTCTGTTTCTCGGAAGTTTACAGTTTTTTTTTATGGTATAGAAGGCAATCAAGCAGTCGTATAGCCTGATAGTAAAGCGATTGCCGCTTCCCATGGACACCCGCAGCACCAGCGGAGTCCCAAGTGCGTTACCAGCTTTTGAATTTGCCTCCTCTCGCAGGAGGGGGGAGGGTTGGGCCTCCGGATCGCTTACTCACTCGACGAAACACAACGCAAGCGCTTTTTCTCTTCGGTTTTCTGTAAGGCTGTGGTATCACTCCGGTCGAGCCGGCCCATTTGTGACGAAGCGTGGCTCTCCCACGGACTAAAGTATAGTAATAAATATATCTTGTAAAAGAGAGCACTGCAATTTTACAAGGAGCAATATATCATTTTTTATCTTTCAATGAAGTAAATTCAGGTTAGAAATTACCCAGATTCTAGTATAAATTTTCGCTCTGTCATGTTTTCATTACTGTTTAAAAGTTATTTGTTTTAAAAAAGGAGGAGTTTGTCTTTTGTCAACCGCTTTAGATGATACTTTTATTTCAGAAGATTCTCTTATAGTGTGGTCCCATAAATTAACAGTACTTAGCAACGACAAATGTTTTGGGAGTGTGGCTTGGGCTTTAATTGATATATGTAGAGTCCTCCTCCTCCCCCTGCAAAGGTATCTAACACTCATATTATGTTAATGAAATTCTAGTATATTTTAACCAATCAACCTTTCTTAATGTTTATGGCATGGACTTACCTATTGGTAAGTTTATGAAAACTCGTTTAACCTCTACAAACGCTAAAAACCCTTTGGCTAAACTGGAAACCAAATCGTGACTGCAGAAACCGTATACCTATAACGTAGTGGTTTTAATATAAATTTCGAAATATTCTAGCTTCATCTTTGCTGGTAACGCAATGCGTCCGCCACAAATTATGTTTGGGTCGACAAATTGAATGCAGAAGCACGTTAAGATAACGTTTTTAATTTAAAGTTTATAAGGTAGTCAATATACTTCTGGAACAACCAAACGAAAAATAAGTACATACGTAAAGCTCAATTTGAGCGATTTACAAATATAACGCCTAGAGTAAAATTATGTTTAATATATGATTAAACATAATTCTAGATTAAAAACTGACTTTAAGAATTATTAAAATGTTTTCACTTTTTGTAGATGCACCAATGAACGAATATAATTATGTTTAATGCTGTTGCACAGCCTTTTATAATTTTCTTTATTTAATTAAAGGTTTCTTTGAATATATACAGGCAGTGGAATTTTAAAACTTTTTAAATAATTTAGTACTCCTATCAACGATAATGAGATAAGTTGACCTTTTATTAGCAAAGAAAAATAATTTATATACTTTACTTTTGGTTTGCAAAGTACTAGCAATCTTGTTTTTCAGATAAGCTAAAATACTGGTGTAAGGCATGCCTAACACCAGATACACTATTGGCGTAAATACATGTACTTACGCCAATAGTGCAACGAGTTAGATTTGAAACTATGACGTCTCAATCGTAAGCCCAGTGTCTATCTCCTACAATAGTATCGAAAAAGTGAAGTAATAATAAAGGGAAGCATGTACACTACACCCTATAAATATTTATCCAAATAACATAAAGAATATTTTAATGCCGATTTATTCCATATTACATAACAAGTTACTATCAGCATGTACCTACATACCTCTGAAACGAGTACTGCTCACGCAAAACGAACATTGGATACAACAAAATACCGCAGCTTCACTTATACCAAAGAACATTGTATTTTTAATTTATTTCACTTAAGCTTACGATATGAGGCATTAGGGAAATATTATATAGTCATTTTGAATTTCTGTAAAGTAGACTGTAGTATCAAAGAAAAATACAGGCGTACATATATGTAAATAATATGCTTTTGACTAACCTTGCGTCACAGAAGATCAAGCCACTTAAATCCACATTACTTGCCTTGACATCTACGAACCACAACCAGCACCAACGTGCCACGTCACAAAAAACGCTTTTTTCAATCACTCATCGAAGTTACTGCTCGCGTTACCACCATCTCCTTACACAAAGAAAACTGAGCAAGGATCTGTCACCAACTGTATTACCTGTAACAAAACCAACGTATTGATAAAACAAATAAAGCTTTTAACCCAGATCTTAATTTGTAAATGACTTTTAAAGCCTTATTCGTCGTAAATCATAGAAATACATCAGGCCGAACAGAGCAGTCGCATGCAATAACAAAATGGCGGCTTGGCACGACAGCCGATATTAGGGACAAGTAAATCTTAATAAAAATCGACTTAAATTGGCTTGCGTTGAGCTCTTAAAGGTTATTTTATCTGCAGTTCATATTTTCGGTTATTACTGAAAAATATATCAAATATGGTCGCCAATTATTTGATTATATTAATTGAGATATACGTTGATTTATTACAGAATTTTTTCTTGCTATTATCAGTGTAAGGATTAGGCCATAGTCAACCACGCTGGCCAACTGCGGTTTGGCAGATTTCACATATCTTCGAAAAGATTACGTAGAAGCACATAACTTCCAAAAGCCTTGGGATCAATACTCAGGACCACTACGTGGCAGTCCAACGGTTTCCCGCTTGACTGTTTATATGCATTACGCTACGAGAAACTAGCTAGGGGAACCTAGGCTGCATGTCGGACGGATAGTGTCTAAGTATATGTGGTCGTTTCACCATTACTACTGCACCAAGTGTTGTGGGTAGGCGTCCCGTATCACTGACACCCCACCTAGCATAAAACATTGTATGTTCCACAGATAGTTGCTTCGATTCTGGGTGTTTTTTGTGTCCGATGTTATTTGTAGTCTTACAGAAATTACTTCTAGTGATGGAGTAATCTTTTTCTAATAATAATAATTCGATTTCATCTATTTATAACATCCCTAAAAGAACATGGGGTTTATTGACAACTAAGAGTTATCGGGCCAATAAGTATTTGGTAAAAGCTCCACAAATATGTCGCATCATTTAAATCATCTGAATTTGATTGATTGGATAATTTGCAGCGCAAATTACTAAAACATCCATAACATATAAATAATTAAATTAGCGTTCTGTGTGTATCACATATAACCTATAACATCCAATTCTAATGCATCAGTATTGCATAAATTGTTTAACATGTATCTGTAAAACAACTGCAATTTTACCCTTAAAAGTCAAAAGTTATTTATTCATTTAAATGCATACATATGTAATACTTATAAACGTCAAAGGTCTATTGTTTAGTAAGTTTATTATGTTCCAGAGGGCAGAACTAAATTGGTTGACATTATATCGAAATTTAAATGCTCAGTGAAGGTTATTAATGGTTCAAAATATTAGTATAATTCAACTTGAGTGTATAACGAATGCACGGATGGCGTAGTGGTTTCAGTGGTCGCCTCGCCACTCCCAGCTCGCCGAGTGTTGTGGGTCACATGGGACACAAATTTGTGTATTCCACAAATGATTGTTCCGAACTGGGTATTCTTGGTGTCCGTTGTTTGAATGGTTGTCAAGTCTTCCGCGGTACAGAAATTATTCCCAGAGCGGAGATGTATTTAAAATAGAAAAATAAGAAATTGCAACATACATAAAACTTATGAACGTCAAAGTATTGGTAAGGCAGTCTACTATGTTCCAGAGAGCAGCACCAGTCTCATGGTGTAAAACGACTTATTGATATAAGTCGTAGTATAAGCTTGATAGCTTTAGACGTTTTTCAAGAAATATTGTCAGCGATTGTAGTAATATTAAGTTTATTGACGATATCCCAGGCATTTTTATAAGCTACAGGAGCGGCAATATCGACGAAAAGTTAATTAAATGATATTGGAAGGTGGAATATGTCACTTGCATGCATTCACAGAGACCTGTCAGCGTAGTGGCTGCCCAAGAGGTCGCACGTCGTCGCAAAAGCACATCTGAATGATAAAGAATGTCGATAAAGGGCAAATAAGGGAGAATGGAAAAGAACACCTCTCAGTTTTTTTGGCAGTCCTTTATCAGTGTAACGAGAAAACTCTTTATTGAATGGGATTGTCACACAAATTACGTAAGTTCTGTACATTATGTTTCTATGTATTTTATTTACGTACAAGCTTTTGCCCGCGGTTACACACGGGAATAGTATTTTTTTCTGGATGAAAGGTATCCTATGTCTTTTTCTGTACCCTGTGTCCTGGATTTTTACACCAATCTCGTTTTAAGTACTTTTGAGACTTTTCGTATACGATACTAAGACCGTGAAAGTAATACAATTTGTAGATAGGCGCTGCAATATCGATCCCCAATAATTGTGTTATAACTTGTGAAACCTACATTTTCCATAGCGTTAAACGCAAGACTTCTTCATTCCAACAGAAAACTTGTCCCTTTGGTGACATTATCTACATGTTACACTCTATTTATTTCTGTCCAATAGAGTCTTAAATAATATGGGAACGTCCAAGCAACAGGGCACTTGTCACCGCCGCCGAAATGATAAGAGGTAACGTTTATTTATTATTTAATGTTATTAATAGCGAATGGTTCGTTGTTTCGATTGGACTATTATTTTAAATAATAAACATTTTAAGATGATTGGATATTTGTAACTCAATTAAGCAAACGTTAAACGTTTTCGGACAAACCTTAAAACACATGATGGATCATGGTTAACGCATAGGATATTTTTTATGCCTGCGTTCCTGTGACATTCACGTGGACAAAGCTGTGCGCACCAGCAGGACTGTTAATAATTATGTACTCTTTTGTTGACCCTAAAATAAAAAGTCAGTTCAAACTATGTCAGATGACTTTTCATCTGCAAAGTATGTTCGATTGATTTACAGAAATCGGTCGCTGTATGTTTAATGCTAATCCTTACTAATATTATAAACGCGAAACTATGTATGGATGTTTGTTACTCTTTCACGCAACAACTACTGGATACCGATTGCGATGAAACTTGGTATGTAGATAGCTGGAGACCTGGATTCACACATAGGCTAGATTTCCCACGGGAACGGGACTTACGCGGGTGCGCCGAGTGTTGTGGGTTCGAATCCGACACGGGACAAAATTTTGTGTGATCCACAAATGGTTGTTCCGAGTCTGGGTGTTCTTTGTGTCCGTCGTTTGAATGTCGAAAATCGTCCGCTATTACATTCATTATTCCTAGAGCGAGCGTTGTCTTTTAGAACAAACAAAATACAGAAAACAAAACACACGTAACTCCAAACAATACTGAGGGTATATAAAAAGGATCATTATAAAAAAATGGAGCTCTCGCAGACAAATCGGACTCCAAATTAATTACTTGTATATTAAATTTCTATTTGTACCCATGTCAAACGACCCGAGCAACGTCAATATCATTCAACGCATTAGCACCCTATCAATTTCGCTCTCGTTTGAACATGAGGCTGGTGGCAAAAAGGGTTGCGAAGGTAAACAATTAGATGGAAAAGATTTAAGATGAAGTTTTATAGGACTTTGAGTCCATCGCGTTTGACATTTGCTGATAATTTAAAGTTAATAACTCTAATCGTCTTCGATAAGAACTATCTCGAAAGATAGATATAATATTATACACTAAATATGTCACTTTCCTATGAAAGTGACATATTTAGTGTATAATATTATACACGTCCATTAATTACTATTAATTAATGGACGTAAAAACTTACAATTTTGTTATTAATACCTGTACTTATATTGGAAATTTGATAAATAAGTAGCGCAATAGATTATAAGAGTTCACTTGAAAAAAATTGTTATCATTCAAACAAGTGTGCTTGGACTATTTTGAAAGGGATTTTGTTTAACCGATTTTGTTTTGAGAAAAACAGAAAAACGACCCAGTTGGCTTTGTTTATGTATATAATATAATTGGCAACTAAATTTGTATAAATATTAAATATACACATTGGAAGTAGCTGAATGTGCGAATTGATCGTTCAGATTACAACTAGCGCAGTTGTGTAAAGGTTAACGACGCATACAACCCGCATATTACCCAATTTGCGCATGCTACCCGAGTGATACAACCCTCTCGATAATAATGTCTTCTGAATACGGAATTTCGATTACGTAGACGATTCCTTAACGTAAACTAGCCATTTGCTAAGATGATTTTATAGTTCACAAGTGTATGCGCAAACACAAGTGCACTCTCTGTTACCGAACTCTCATAATTCGACGGGACGGACATCCGTCGACCGGACGACGACCGGAGAGAACAGGTGCAGTACCAACTGGTACTGCACCAACTACTCTACGTGTTTTCCGAAGCACGGAGATGAGCAGCACCGCCAACTTTCTGAATCTGGGTCTGGAGTCTGATACCTCTCGGTAAAGAGTAAATAAGGTAACTTTTTTTAATAATATATTTTTTTTGTAATTATTTTATTTATTTGTCATTATAAGGTTACATAAAAAAATTATACAATAGTGGTGCACTTTAAACAATATTTACAGGTAGTAATTTATTTATGACCCCCATGCTAGGAAATTCCTGCGTTATGAGAGTGATCTATCCGTCTGTTTTAATTTAGTACTTATTTGTTTTTAAGTGAACTACATTTCTTATAACAACAATTACATGTTGGAGTACTAATAGGATGTTTCGAGAAAATTTATGTTTACAAATATGCGCGTTCTAATTCTAATATCGACGTTTTAGCGGTAGCGGCTTTAAAAGAGCACAATGCTTCAGGGGAAAATATATACTGATCAACAATTACCAACTAACCTAAATCCATACCCCTCCGGGGATAAGCTCCAGTGAGCATTCTCTTAAAACAGAACAGTAAAATAAATACATCGCTCAATAATTCACTACAATCGGTCTTGATATGTTCGTTCCATTCGCGAAGTATAATTGGATCAGTCATTCAAACTCGTTCGATTCCTTCCTCTGTTAAAACTGGGGTTGTATTGTAAGTAAATATCGGACCCTTTCTGCACAGACCTTAGTAAGGGGCTGAGTTCTTTCATAAGATTGAACGCGCGCACAAGTGCTCGTACGGGTAACATATGTTTGTCATTGATCTTAGTATTATTTAATCATTTCGGTGTATTTTAACCGTTTTCTTTCAAAATCATAGTTAAACATCTCACATTGAATCTTGTGCAAATAAGTGCTTATCTAAACTTAACAAATAAAGTGTTAAACTATCAAAATTCAGTGAAGAAAAAAGTGACATTTTAAATACGTGTGTTGGACCGTTGGTTGCATGACAAGTCAATTAACACGGAGCGCACGCCACTCGCACGGTTGTGCGGTCGGCGTAAGGAGCTTTTCGGCGTGCGCTAGTGCCCCGTGACTGAGTTGAGCGGTCGTAGTATAGATCAAGCAACGTAGACGGCGCAACGGTTTGTACCTACGCAGCGTTGCCTCAGGGAGGAAATATATTTTGTGTACTACTTTTGCATTTGCTAACAAGCACATTGTACCGAAATGAAGTGTTCTGCGTGTAATGATGATTTAAAGCCTGGTGAAGAATATCTTCAGTGTATGATTGAACAGTGTGGAAAGCTGTATCACTATCTTTGCAATAACCAAAAATTGACACTAGATGAGAGATCTGTCTGGACTTGCCCTGAATGTCGTTGTGCCTCAAAAAAGGGTGGCAACAACTCGGAGATTAGAGTTGGCACCCCGCAGTCTGCCCGCGCCTCAAACATAACATTAAGAAAAGCACCAACTACAAACAGTAAGAGTGACTTCCCCGTTGACATAAGCAACATTGCATTAGAGATTAAGGATTTGAAGGAACATGTTTTGGATATGAGCCTTAAGGTAATCGAAATATTTACTTATGTATATCGTTGCCACGAAAATATAGCAGAATGCAAAGACAACCTGACTAAATTAAGCGGGCAATTTAAATCTATGGAAGATAGCATCATCACCTATCAGAACTCTTTGAAACAAGCAAATCCAATTGCCTGCACAACTAATACTCAGGGGCGCAATACCGTGAAGACGAACACCAAAACCCGTCCTAAAAACTTACAAGCTCAAACAAAAGCTAAGACGCGGACAGATTGTTCATCGGGTATCGACAAGGTCCAAACTACTAGTAACAGTCCAACCGTTGATACTGACCTCGTGAGAATAGCTCACCCAACTGAGGATCTGCTCCACTCAGTTGATACGGAGCTAGCCCTTACCACCTCCTCAGTGCTTGCAGCCCCAGTAGTAACTGTCTCCCCATCGATACACACATCAGCTATAAATAAGACCAATCTTGACTCGGCCTACTCGAAAACCAAGAAAAATCACCATTTAATGAAGGAACAGAACGTGAGTGCTGGCAGTCAACAGGATTGTGTTGCATCTACTGATGGACAGACCAACCAAAAAAAACAACGAAACTCTATGCGTGGTTCTATTCGTGGTACTGCTGGGCCTAATGTTACTTCTCTTCGTGCAGTTGATGAAACGAAAAGCATACACCTATGGAATATGGAGTCCGGTCCCAATGAAATTACAGTATACCTACAACAACTGTATCCTCAAGCGAAATGCGTCGTAGATGAAGTAATAGCAAAGGGAAACTATAGGTCATATAAACTGGTGGTGCCTATAGCGTACTATGAGTGCATTCTCTCGCCGGAGATTTGGCCTGAAAATGCTCGGATTAAGCCGTGGATTACCTTTCGTCGATTTCGCACCAACGAACAGACGAAGCGATTATCACATGCCGAATAATTCTGAGCCTAGTGAAAAAAATCACTCTACCCGCATAAGAGCAGTGGCTACGCTTGATGTATTTTACCAAAATGTTCGTGGTATTAAAACAAAATTGCATAGATGGAGAACTAATATGTCACTTCTGGATTGTGACATTATTGTTGGTACTGAGACCTTCTTGGATTCTTCAGTGGAGAATTCTGAAGTTGTGTCCACTGGCTGGAATGTGGTACGCCGAGACAGAAACGGACCGGGAGGAGGGATCCTAATAGCTGCTAAGCCGGGAATTGTGCCTGTTCGAGCCAGGGACTTCGAAACTGCTAACGGAGAGGATCTTTGGGTCAAGCTGACCGTTAGAGGAATTAGTGTATATATCTGTGCCGTATATATACCTCCAAGTGCCGCGGATTCTGTGTATTTTGACTGGTTCTGCAAAGTGGAATCCTTTGTGAACGATTTTAAAAGTAATGTATTTATAATTGGTGATATTAACCTTAACAGTGCATCAAAATCTGTCAACAATTATTTTGCATACTTCCTTTCATTTTGCTCGATGTTAGATAATAATAATATACGTAATGTTTTTGGCGGCAAATTGGATGTAGTCCTATCAAGGGATATTGATTGCGCTGTGCAAGTTCAGCCCGCTGAGGCTGGTGGTATTGTAAACGTTGACTCTTATCATCCACCCCTTGACATTGAGATCAAACTTCTTACGACGTTGAGCAGGGAGCAGACCAGTCCAAGTAACCTCGACTCAACGACCGACTGGAATTTTTGTAAGGCTGACTTTCGTTTACTTTACGAACTCATGTCACAGACTGATTGGAGCAGTATCACTAGTGCCACGGATGTACCGTCCGCTGTTGGTGAGTTTTACAGAATACTGTCTAACATATTTGATATTTGTGTACCAAAAAAAAAGAGATCTATATCTAATAGAAAACGTTATCCCGTCTGGTTTTCCTATGACATCATTACAGATTTAAAGCACAAAATTAAGCTTCACAGACAATGGAAACGTCACGCCGACCCTAGTGTGTATTTTGCATTTTGTAGTATTCGATCCAACTTAAAAAAACGTATTGATTGTTCATACAAGCAATATATTGCATCAACTGAGAATTGCATTAGACACAATCCACTTCAATTTTGGCAGCACATCAAGCGTCTTCGGTCCAAAGGTGGCTTTGAGCCTACAATGACCTACGATAGCAAAACGTTTACCGGCAGTGACGCAGCGAATGCATTTGCTAATTATTTTTCTAGTGTGTTTTTGCAACAGAGCCCCAAACTGGACGCTGATAATATATTACCTGTCGCAGCTACAACTCATGGAGGCTACATACACATTAGTAATTTCACTATATCTCAGGTTAAGGCCGGCATTCGTAAATTAAAACCGCGAAGCTCAGTCGGTCCAGACAAGATTCCACCATATGTATTAATTGGTTGTGTGGATTTTCTTGCTCCCCCACTCACTTACATAATTAACTTGGCCCTTCAAAGTGGCATATATCCTGATCAATGGAAGGTATCCCGAGTTACTCCGATACCGAAAACTAATAATAAATCCTCAGTTGAGGAACATCGTCCAATTGCGATTTTGTCATGTCCAGCCAAGGTGTTCGAAACAATTATGCATAGAGAAATTTACCATCAACTAAAATCCTACTTGTGTGATGAACAACACGGCTTCCGACCTGGTCGTTCAGTGGAAACGAATCTGTTGTCGCTCGTTGACTACGTCTCGAAGGGTTTGGATAGGGGACATGAAGTAGATGTTCTTTATTTTGATTTTAAAAAGGCTTTCGATGCCGTAGACAATGACATCTTACTGAGCAAATTACAAGCCATAGGATTCACGCCAAAGCTTCTGCATTTTTTCGCTAACTATCTCTTGAACCGAAAACAATTTGTTGCTCATGGATGTTTTCTATCGGGATCATATCACACGCGATCTGGAGTGAGCCAAGGATCAGTTCTTGGTCCATTACTTTTTATTTTAATGATCAATGACCTCGTCAGCGTAGTACAACATGCCAAATGCCTGCTTTATGCGGACGACTTGAAGTTAGTACTCGAAATTACTGAGAGTCGCACTCGCTTGGACCTCCAAAGTGATATTGATCGAGTCTTACAATGGAGTCTAACAAATAAATTGTATTTCAACACCAGTAAGTGTCACACTATGACGTTCAGCCGTAAATCACGACCTAGTCAAACTGTATACAAATTAGGGGGCACCGAGATAACTCGCGTATTCAACATGCGTGATCTTGGCGTTATCTTCGATTGTGGTCTGACATTTCACCAGCACATCTCCGCAGTGGCCGCCGAATCATATAGGCGACTGGGTTTCGTTTTGCGCAATGCACGTGATTTCCGTGATCCCACCATCATCAAAATACTATACAATTCCCTTGTTCGAAGTAAATTGGAATTTGCAGCTTGTGTGTGGAGTCCATATGAATCAACATACACCTTACTTATTGAAAAGATTCAAAAGGCCTTTCTACGCTACTTATATAAGAGAAATCATGGGTATTATCCATTTATGTACCCTACAGATTTCTTGCTTGGTAGTTTAGGATATAATTCCCTAGCTGTCCGGCGGGCTCAGACGCAGGTCATCACTGCTCTGAAAATTCTGCGGAATGCGATTGATTGCCCAGAATTACACAACATACTATGTGCGATTTATGTCCCCGGCAATTATCTACGCCACCGGCCCAACCGCCGTCCCAGATTCTTTGCGACTGCACCGTGCCGCACCGTGTCGCGTGCGCATTCCCCATTGTGTCGCATGCACGGCGCAATCAATGCCCTAATTCTTGACCTACCCGATTGTGACGTGTTGACTGATAGATTCAACCAAATTATTATATCATGTTTGAAATTTTGTGAAAGACATTGCATCTGAATAATGTTGTATAATCTAATTATTATCTGTATTTAATAGCTTATAATTTTGATATGACTGTTGTAATTTTAATAATAATGATAATGTAATCTATTTAGATCATAAGAGATTAATTAATTACTGTTATTGGTGTATAACCGTTGTAATTAATAATAATAAATAAATAAATAAATAAAATAAATAAAGATATTCAGTCTTGTACGTAATATTATTGTAGAAATTGATTGAACTACTAACCTACAAAGCCGATTGTTTCTGACTAGCTTTCGCCTGCGACAATTTTTTAGCATGTGCAATGCTATTTTCATACGTGTTTCTGTGTACATTCATAGTCTCACGCCTATAACCCCGACGGAATAGACACATATATTATAGGCAAATGACACCGTTAAACTGTTTATATCCCACGTAATAGGGACGGCTCGCCCACTTTTATGTGACTGAAAACCGTATGGTCACCGGGAATAGTTTCAGAATCGCGGAAAACTATACCAAACTAATTATTAACAGCCTTTGTGAATTGCGTGAGTTAGATCACTTAGATGGCAGTTGCTTCATGGAAAAACTAGTGTTTAGTTGAATCTGGTGAGTTCGACACCGCGTCAATTCCCTTCGCTATAATAAGCCACTACTACTACAAGATTTCTACCTACAAACATTATTTAAACATTTTAACACTCGGAGCTGTGGCAGTGGTGACCAAATATACCTCTACGCTATCCGTGCAGGTTACGCTGGTTTCCTGGGTGAACCGGCTCATTTGCTCTTCAATTGCTAATTCGTATCGAAGAGAAATCTAATGTTATAAATGCGAATTTGAGTTTAATTGTTTCGCTTTTACGCCTGCACTACTCGACCAATAATCATGAAATGTTGCATACACATCGCCAGGGGTAGAGAACAGGTCATTTGTTACCTTTCACCCCGAAAAAAGTTATGTTTCCGAGCGACCGAAGCTTCGCGCAATAGAATAAATACTTTTGAGCTATTTTTAAACATAGGTTAACTAACGCTTATATCCCCAAAGAGGTAGGCCGAGTATTAGAGCCATATTTCGCCAACTATGATTTTAAGTCCCACGTTTTAAGGAAAGCTAATTCCCGTCTACAGAGTATAGTTTTAGACTTCAAGTTGCCACCGAAAATTTCTTGACAGAAAAGTCGATAAGAGTATATGACTGACCCGGGTCTCGAACCCAAAACTTCATTCGCAATCGTCGCTTTCAATACTGCTGCGCTACCAAGGCTATCTATTGATATAGTAGTGCATTTTAAAATGTTAAATAAAACTTTGAAACACATAAAGGCGCAACATGATGTGCTATGTGTCTAAATGAGTATGCCTAGTACAAACGTTTTATATCAATTAAATTAACCACATTAAATACACTGCCAAGATTTTATTTTATTGGCATCTTAATGGGTAATTAAGAAACGTTGTTTCTATTCTAGTAATAAGAGCTAAATGAATCCTTTTCTAAACACATTTTACTAGTCCAAAAGAAAATCAGTAAGATGTGACCTCATAAATTGTTAGCAACGCATCGCAGTTTTACAGACGTAGTTTTATTTATATTATTTGTTTATTTATATTTAGCCCATTCACTATAGGTACAATATAAAGTATACCGTATAATACGTAGTAAAATGGCGTTCTTTACAGTATTGATTTTTTAAACACTACTGACGCCGGTTTTTTAGTTAATTGTCGCATTCCTTGTTGACAAAATGTTCAAAATTAGATAGTGCGCAAAATTAACAAATTTATGGTAACAAGTCAATGAGTCAATAAGTATATTTGATTAGGCATGTTTTTATGAATAAAAATACCTATGTTAGCTTTCTATTCATAAAGGAATTTAAAAATTGGTCCAGTAGTTTGATAATATACTTACCTGAGAGAATACTCAGATGACGTCGTAGTAGTTTAAGTGGCATTGCCGTTGCACCGAGTTTTGTGAGTCTAAAAATTTGTGTGATTCACATAATAGTCGCACCGATTCTGGGTGTTCTTAGTGTCCCTTGTTTAAATGTTTGCTAACCACCCTTTTAAAATTAGAAAATAAAATTATAATCGGTTGCTTTTTTTTAGGAACAAGGGGTAAAAATAAGAAAGCTAATTGGCTTATTGTCCCATCGGGAGTGAGAACACATACACATGTGCCAACCAAGAATAACGGATTCAATGTATCGTTTTAGCGAATGTTAATAAATTTTACAGCTATGAAATGGCATCCCACAAAAGGCTAGCTTTCTATAACGTGACGGCTGAACGTGTAATAACATCTACATATATTAGAAAAAGAAGGTATATTATATTTTAGTTTGTAATGCATTTACTCAAAAACTACTGGACCAATTTTTAAATTCTTTCATCAGTAGAAAGCTTCGTTATGCAGAAGTAACATAGGCTATATAACATCTAACTAAGAGCCGAGCGGAGCAGTAATCATCAAGGTGAGTGAAACCGCGCGGGACTGTTAGTGTGTACCTAATAAACAGCTTCCAACTCTTTAGGAACATACAGTAGTCATGTTATATTCTGTATTTTAAAATAAATCATATCAATGTCAAGATTTATTGTGATAATATGAAATTATTATTAATTAGTGAGATTTTGTTTTAAGATTTTAATTTTTTAATTTTCTAGAAATGTTATCAGGGAATCATAGAAAATATATATTCCTTTTTTTTATACCTACTCACGTTTTTGAGTACGGTATTATAATACAATACGGCCCGCTCTAGAGTACGGCAATCCTTTTAAGTCGTCAGTCACTCTTCAAATGTCAACATCATTCGATAAACATTGAGGCCTGTTTCGGTTCCACTTGTTATCAATTTCCTTTTCATTATACTAGTATGGTCTAAACTATAAGTGAATGCGAAGAATGTAGAGAATCTTTAACGCATGCAGTGTTATTAAAGCCTCTGACAATTTTTGTTTATTTGTTTGTATGGGTAGGTGAGTAGTTTTAGTTAAATAAATTAAAAGCTACACAACCGATTTTAAAAATTATTTCCTCCTTTGATAGCTATACGTACTTATTATCACCGAGTAACATAGGCTTTATGAGCGATGCCACGGGCAAAAGCTAGTAGTTATATTACAAACACACCTACAATTAATGGTGCTTTAAAATTATGCTTTTGTCGCTTTACATGTAGTGAATCTGTGAAATATTAACGAACATTTGTCCCAAGCATTTTATTGAAATTAAACTATTATATACGGATTTTATCGCTTTGTTTATTAATCACTGTATTACATAATTTTGAAGCTATTACACTACTACTACTATTGAATTTTACTAATTTATAAGCTTTAAACTATTAAATCTGTTTATATTTAGGTTTACACTTTCCCCGACGTTTCGGTTGCTTTTCAGCAGACATGGTCACGGGGAGACTAAACATTATTACATATCTTAAGATTTTAACGTCTCGTGTTTTCTTGTCAGTATTTAAAAGCCGTAGACTTTAGTTAATGAAACCTGGTGATGAATTCATTTGAATAACGTGTTAAAGTGCTTGCTAAAATAATAAAGTACATGTTTGGATTTTAGTATTTACAGACTGCGTTCAGAATCCACATTTCAAGTTATATTAAAAAACACCTGGTTCGCTATTTCACTTAATTTTAAAGACAAAATCATTACTTTCTTAAGGTCATTGAACTCCAAGAAACATGATTTTATCTTTACTTCTCGAAATAGGTGAAAATCGCTTTCGCAAATAAATTGATTTTGATTATCGATAAAAAATATACAACGATTATGAATTTCGAGGCCCTAACTGAACGAGAAAGAGAAAAATAATTTAAAAGTAAATTTAAAAAACATATTTGTAAAAAATTTACTATTTTAAGCATTTATTTTTAGCTAATATGCTCAATATATTAATGTAACCTACAAAGTAAAAAAAGAACTAAAGATCAATGTAGCAGGAACTGAGAGATACGTCGTTTCTAAGTTTTTGTTTATTTCTATGGAAATAGGGTTGTCACTGAGAGATCAGAGTGAATAAATTAATGTTCTGTGATGAATGGTAAAGAAAACCCTTATAAAATCACTTGTTTTTGTGGAGTCTGTTTTGCTGGGGAGGGTTCATGGGCCATTAACACGATTATAACTAACATTATACATGCGAATATGAGTTTGTTTATTTGTTACGCATTCACGCCTATACTACTCATCCAATCATCATAAAATCTAGCATAGACGTTGACAAAGAAAAACTTAGGGTACTTTCTTAACGCGAGCAAAGTCACGGGCAAAAGCTAGTAATAGTATTATGCAAAATCTTCGTCGTCTGATTCTATTAACGTTTCATTTGTGGTAAGAATGACTTTGTTAGCTTCCTCACTGTTAGAGACAGGGTAATGAGTAACATTTTAGGTTGTCACTCTTAAAAGACGGATCCTTCACCGAAGATGTAATTAGGTTGTTACTTCCTACACACATAATTAGACATCGTGAAAACTTAAGTAAGTTTTCACTAATCATCATGTATAAAGTCTGCCTGCGATAATAGAAGTTGAAAACTTTAATGTTGAAAACAGTAATGTTTTGAAGTGCGATATTTTTTTCGAGTAAGTAGATTTGTGACAATCCTAACCTAAAACTTTAGAATTATATATTTCAGTATTCCTATGCTTGTTGCGCCTGATTTTTTTATGGTAGTAGTTGTTACCGTATTTAAGAAATGTCTTGAAAAAAAATGCTAATCTGTGGAGATTCTCAAAAAGAATTTATTTTTCGAAATGATTGAAAATATTATTTGAATTTCTGTGGACATATATCGATGCGTTTAGGTCATACCATATTTTTTTGACAAAATAACAGTTACTGGGAAGTTAGTTACATTTCTTGATTTTCTAAATACCTTTAAAAATATAATAAATAACGCCGGGAAAGTTTTAATCGAAGCTTTAGTATAAACAGAAAATGTCCGCAACTATGATCAAATAACACACTTTGCGTTCTTGGTATAAGTGGATAGGTGTTTAACGCTTTAAATGCTATGATGGTCTTCGGTAATTGTAAGCAGTAGCTTTACTATTGGCCAGGCCTGTAAACACTTCTGTCGTGAATGGTCACGGCAATTAATGCTAATTAAAATTGAAATTAATCAAAAATGATTAAGTACCCTATTGAATATAATGTAGCACGCACATAATTAGACCGAGGTCAAAGTGATATATAAGTATATCAATAATTAGGTATTAGCTTATAGTCCGCACTGGTACACTGGTTCTCTATACTAATATTCTAGTAAACCTAAATATATTTAATCACTTGGTTTTATAATACCTAATTTAAATTGTTGATATAAAGATCACCATACAAAAGAATAATGGGGAAAAGATAAGATATAATAATAAATATCGGGCACGCCACGATCGTGGCGGTAAGTCCCGTTTTTGAGGAGTGGCTGGAGAGGCGGCATGGCGTCCTCACCTTCCGGCTGACACAGGTTCTGACTGGCCACGGTTGTTTTGGCCAGTTCCTGTGTCGTATACGCCGGCAAGAGACGCCCGGTTGTCACCACTGCGGCGACTGCCGCGACGTTGTAGAGGACACGGTGCTGCACACTTTGGCGGTTTGCCCCGCCTGGGCATCGCAGCGCCGTGATTTGTTCGCAGCAGTCAGATCGGTTGCCCTCTCGCTCCCGGCCGTAGTTCAGTCTATGGTCCGGAGTGAGAGGTCGTGGAACGCCGTCGCCTCCTTCTGCGAGGAAGTAATTTCCATCAAGGAGGCGGCGGAGCGGGAGAGGGAGCGTTTAAACCCTCTCCCCAACCGCAGAGCCGGGCGCCGGAGGGCGCGCGATGACCTCCAGCCACCCTGAGGTTTGACCTGGGGGTGGCGGGCTTTGTCGGCCTGCCCGCCATCCGTTCAGCACCAGGTCCGAGAGGCGGCGTGCGTGTTCCCACGCGCGCTTCTGTGTTGTGTCCGTCTCCCCTTTAGGGGGGAGACAGTAGGGCTTTTATTGAGCAGTGCCTATATTGGGTAGGTCTTATTGAGTAGTGGCCTGCCGTTTCATACGGCGGGCCGTAACCTCGGCGGGGTCGCGACCGCATGCGAAAGCGATTCGCGCGGCCCCGTCGATAGTGGTTTTGTCGAGGAACACCGTGGTAGGTTTAGTCGGTATTCCGGGAGGTACTTTACTATTATTCCATCTCTCTTTTACCCCGGCGAGTCCGACATAATCCCTCCGCCCGCCCCCGCGGAGGGATATGCGTCATTCCAATCCGCCACGTAAAAAAAAAAAAAAAATCCTTTCAATGCTAGGGATATGAAATCTCTGAAGAGTGGGGTAAAAAGCGAGGTAGACATACTTGCGTTCAGATCACATCAGTAGTCACGGCGTATACGGAATCTCATTACACTTGTCGCTAGTGTCAACATATTCATTTTTAATTTAGACACGTCCTAATGTTCTATTTTCAAATATTATTTAATTTTAATACTTGCATTGACGAGCTTACATAAACGTAAAAATACTGCTGAGAGAAGTCAAACGTGGTGAATATTTGTGTTGTCATATACCATAATTTATTAGAGTAGTTATTTTTCTTTTTTTTAAGATGTCGATCTTTTATATTTGTTACTATGGGCATAATGTGATGTAACAAACACACAGAATATGTGTATCAAAATTTAATTTTGATAATGTTTGTATATATTTTAACAAGACAAAATTATGTTCATTTTGTGTTGTTATAGTATTTAAAATATTAACACTCGAGAACACCGCTTAAGAGTTAAAACCCGCAACATACACGCACTATGACCTAGTCAAGATCACGGATGCATTTATCTTATTGATAAGTACAAATCTACTAATATTTTAAATGTGAAAGTTTGTGAAAATTATTTAATATTTATTAATTAACCATGCATAAACTGTTAAACGGATTTCGATAAGACTTTGCATACAGATAGACTTTGTTGTCCTAAATCTCTGGTATGCGCTTGCCTGGCAATTACACGGGCTTAGCATATTATAAATATTTAACTCCTTAATTTAATTCGCAGATGTATCGAGGCGAGGTGGTTCCTTGTTATAATGTTTGCGATATTTCATGCATAACAGGGCATCACACGAGGTGCAAAAGTAGCCTACAAAAACCTCGAAACTGGGAATATCCCAAAAAATAATTAAATCTGGCAACCCTACATTAAGGCACCTTCCATTTAACTATGTGCGTACATATTTATGGCACATCCCGCTTAATGGTAAGTGGGCACCATAGCTCACGGGGTTATGGAGGTCTCTCGGTTAAAATGAGATAACTACGGTGCAAACCAAGAATTAAAATTATGGGTGCAAGGTAAAAATAGGCTGTCATATTACGTGAGTGACATTAGGAGCTGTATCCTTCTTTGTTGAGAGTTAAATAGATTGAATAACTTGCAACATAAAGAAAGTCCTACTTAAGGTTTGTTTTACATGTTACTTGTTACCTTTACAACAGAAAATGTTTGATGATGATACCAAAGAATCAAAGTCATAATGAGGTAATCAAACAGAGAATCTAAGTCGTCCATCATATCATTAGCAAGCTCAAGTGGCAGTATTTGAAGTAAGCAAATTCAAACAGCTAAATAAAACCCATGATACACGCTCCGTGTGTGTAAGTGGGAAATTGGTGTCCTTAAGTGAAGACCGCAGAATGGCATACGTTAAGGACGTCCTCAAACTAAGAGGAGCGACAATCACATCAATTGATTTACCTAAACTGACCTAAAGTTAGATAACAATTTTAACTTATCCTTATTCTTTGGTAAAATAAGTTCAGCCCATAATACCTTTCTTTTTGTGTCTTTGGAAAAAGTCACGTAGATTCCTTATTTTTTCTACATGAATAAATGGAAAAACAAACAAAACACAATATCGCATAATTATGCAATGCTACTTAAAATTGTTCTTTAACAATTACTAATAAAAATTCAGTTGCATAGTGCACCAAGATTTAGTATAATAATAATTTGTACAAAACTCTTTGTAAAACTACCTTTCGCTGTGTTCTTTCTTAGAAAACAAGCTAGTATTTGAGTTAAAGAAAAGAAGTAATGTTAATTAGTTTTGTAGCGGCGACCTGTTGCTACTTAGTACTAATATTAAGTCAGTATACAGATTTCGTATGTAATTGGCTTTTGTCTTTACTGTAGACCATGTTATTGTAGCTTTCGTGTTCAAGCACTACGTCGCAATTAAAAGCGTTTTTAGTTTCGTTTTCATTAGAAAAGCTAGAAACTGTTGCAGTTGTTTCGTTTTCCTAGTTTTAATATAGTTTTGTCTTATGTTTACGTAAATATTACAAATTTAATTTAAATTTGAAGTAATTTATGCTGTTTTTGTTGCATTTTAGTTTGTACAACTTTTATATTACAACGGCCCGCCGACGGTCAGGCAAAATAGGTTTTCAATTATATTTGGCATTGACAGATGCTGTTACGTTGTATCTACAAGGTAACGGAATCTGTCAATGCCTATTTTCTGCAGTCGGCGGTTTTTAAGTCAACTACTTAAACTAACTACTACTAATTAAAAATAGTTTTCAAATGGTAGAACGATCCGCTATTAGCTAGATTTGAATTGAACGAAGCACTATACCAAAGTGTGGCAAAGATGATTAATAAATGAAGTAACTATAATATTGATAACCAGATAAAGATAGCACTAACTATGACATAACAAAATAGTACCCATAACATTGTAGTCATATGTATATAGTACATTTACTGGGAAAAAGACAGAATACTAAAAGTTTCGACAGGTTTTTCGGTTTCTTTATTAATTCGTTTTTGAAATTGCGTAAGTCTGAAAATAAGATTAAGTGAGTGTAAGTGTTAGCCGTGACTTCAATCTATAGAAAGGCAAGTAGTAGTTGGATTACTTTATTATACTGATAGTTAAAACGCAAATCAGCTACTAAAACACAGAATAAGGGACAGAATGAAAGTACTGGTTGAATTCACCAGAAAAAATGGTTATTGGTTAGGTTACATTATTTTTTCTTGGCGACGAATCAGAAGCATATCGCGCGTTGCCCAATCTTCAAAATAAGGCTTGTTTTATTACCAGTACAAATAACGAACATTACTGGTATTGCCAGCACAGTCATAGCTAAAACTTATACGAGCCACAAGTGCGTCAATAACTGAATGAACAACCTACCTACCTACCTAGTTAATTAATTATGGGCAGTGTAATCAATTTTCATTAGATTCAATTCCTAGTCGCATCGTTAATGACTTGTTTACTAACTACGTAGCGTAGTTTGAAACAGTTTAGTTACAATTTGAGTAGTTTGAAAATATATTTTAGTGTAAACAGTTGTTCAAATATCATGCAGGATATAAAACCTTCACTCCTGTACAGTAAAGGAAGCGAAGAACCTGAATTTCGCCAGGTATATTTAGATCACATATAATTAGGGTCTATTGTTGCCTACTTAATCGCACATTTCATGTTTCTACTGACTTAACCGACAAAATTTCTCAGAAACACTGCCCGGCGTGCTAATTGGCCGGGGACCTTACGAATGGCAATTGCTTACACACGTAGTACTAACGAGGTAATTATACAATGCAATATTAATACTTGTACAGTGGAATAATTATGTAATTATTTAACCGATTATGTTATTCCATTCTAAATCAATAAAGGATGTCAATGTCTGTACATTATTTTAAAATTATACAACAAATCTAGATTTAGTCTACGACATTGCTCGCGTTAATGTAAATATGGTCAATACATTTCTATCCCTCAAGAACAGTCATTTTGATGGATGGATGTGTATGCGAAATTTCATGATGGGTCGAATAGATAAGGCGTAAAAGCGTAGCAAACAAACAAACAATTTAACATTTGTATTTACAATATTACTAATTTGAACTAGTTGGGATGTATCAACTCTATATACTCATACACCACGCCGTAAACATACGCTAAGTGCTACGCCAAGTCAAACAACGCATGACATATTATATGTATGTAAATGGTATTACTATTCCACAGAAGTGACAAATTGGTAGCCATCACTGTGACAGACATCTTCCCTACTGACTGTAACTAATGAACTGAAGCGGTCTCGTATATTAAGTGTGCGCACCTGTCACCCCCCTAACTAAATGGAATGCCAAGATAATGATTTGACGTGAATTTGTAAATGGAGTAAGTTAAATAATATAACAAGTATTAGCACATCGTGGTCATAAATAAAAGACAAAGTAAAAATGACTACCTCTCTGGTTAACTACTGTACGTGACTTAAGTGGTCACCTCACCATTGTGCATTGCCACTGCGCTGAATGTAGAGCACTCGATCCGCACACGACACAAAAAAAAATTGTGATCCACAAATAGTTATTCTGAGTTAGGGTGACCCTTGTATGATTGTTTTAAAGGTCCCTGCGATACAGGATTAATGCCACGTCCGAAAGAAGATATTAAAAAATAAACAAATTTGAGGTACTTGGTTATACATCCCGAATGGCACAAAGCAATCAGTATTTGCCAATAACAATAGCAAGACACATGCAACTGGTATTTGTAATACCAGTTGCACGTGTCTACTTAAGTGATACATTGTTAGACATAATTATGACATTGTCTTTCCTGTTGACTGTAACTAATGAATTCAAACTGTTAACCCATATATTAAATGAACACCTGTCACCATTAATGGACATGGTAGATAAACGTTTGACACACATTTGCGATATTGTATAACAATAAATAACAAAAGCTTTGGCGAGTTATATTGATGATGTTGTAGCATAGTGTCTTGTTTTGATCTAGGGTCCGAGCACAATATTGGGATTTTAGCCAGGAAAATTACAATCGCGTCTCTCACCATCATCTCTACCGAACATGTCTATAAACTTTATACTGCTACTGACTATTACGGTGTACTAGTGTACCCAGGAATAGTCGGCAATTGTGAGCCAAACCTTACATCTAAATAACTGCGAAGTAAATTGCGAGAACCCACAAACACTATTCTTTTCCACATCCACATATAGTAAAGCCTTTTCCTTGTGTCGGTATCGCGCAAGCATTGCATGCAAACATAGGCTGACTTCTACGTATCTACTAACAGAAAAACTGTATGCTTGTATGTGACCTGTTGTAAAAAAGGTACTTCTACAAATATGTATATGTCCGGAATTACGTAAATCACATAAATAACCAAAATACTTGGGTATCAGTAAAAGAAATAGATAGAATTTGTTTAAAGAAGCAGTGTATGTGAACTTGACTGAAAGTGTGTTCACCTCACCGCCAACCAGGTCGGGGAGCACGATAACCATCTAGAAAGTTTTTACTACTGAAGCTGTAGACATATTTACGGCTTAGACAGCTATCACATTAACACCGGAGCTCACAAGAGGAGCGTAGAGTAGGACGGTTTTTTATTATTTTATCGAATGTTTAATATTATTTTAAATATTAACTAATAATTTGGTTACTAAATTAATAACAGTATTATTGATAACCTCTTCAGCAAAACTAATATATTTATGCTAGAAGTGGGTTCACTTTAGTATGTTTCGAAACCATAACCTATCAGTTCTCTATCGGAAGTCCGATGTCTTAGCCTTAGGGTTAAAGAAATAATTATTGGGTTAAATAAGAAAACCGAACCAAAGATACACGAGTACTACGCATCCGTACTAAGGAATATCACTGCGTCGCGGGAACATTCGTTATTGTAACAACGAACACTTATTTCGTATATGTGTATGTGTATATGAGATCATTAATATATGTATAAATAGACAAAGACAAAACAATTCAGTGACTTTTTCTACATTGTTTGTCAACATTTTTCATTTTCTTGCTTTGTCTTAACAACAATAACAACAACAAGTCAACATAACACATAACCTTTATGGTCCATATTTATATTTTGTAAAAAAAATGTTTACAATCAAAATCTTTCAGTTTTATCCGTCAACAACTTACTATCTATTCTAGGTACTATTTTGTAAATGATATAACCGTAAAATTCGGCTAACCTTATAACTAACCCATCTGGGTTACCACGCTCTTGTGGTTTTAGCGTTGTAAACATTGAACAGTGAAATCAGTTTAATGAAACCGATATTAAACGTCATATATATAGAACATACAAGCTATAAAACATACATTCTCACATGAGATAGATCAGATCTACTATAAAATACTATTAGAGGCTGACTTTTAATTATTACTAATTCGTTTTTGCCCGAGACTTTGATCACAGTACTTTTGTTCTGGATAAAAGTTACCGTATGTCCTATTTTGTACCCCTGACAATGTACGCGAAATTTCATAATGATCGGTCACGTAGTTAAGGCATGAAAGTGTGACAAGCAAACAAAGTCACATCTGCAATTACAATAGTTGCAGCTCCTTACAGAACAGATTAGTAAAATAATCAATATTAGAAACTAGGTGATTAGAACTAGCAATAATCTCACGGCCACTCTTTTAGGCCGTGAGATTATTGCTAGTTCTTCTCATGAGTTCTACGCCCTATCTTTGCTGGGCAAGGTAAAAGTAAATTCACATTAATAAGCGTAACTTTAAACGTTCATAAGTATAACTTTATGACCTTTACGAATAATCATATTTTAGATTTATTGTTAAGTTTGTTTCTTTATTATTAGTGATGCTTTTAATATTTC
Source organism: Catocala nupta (assembly GCA_963675205.1). Lineage (NCBI taxonomy): Eukaryota > Metazoa > Arthropoda > Insecta > Lepidoptera > Erebidae > Catocala > Catocala nupta. The sequence continues at coordinate 11,504,870 of OY776099.1, forward strand.
TAGACTCCATGCTACGCGTACTAAGAATTTATACCTCTTAATAATAATAATATAATAATAATAATAATAAATCATTTATTTGCTCAAACATGGTAGAAGAGTTGGTACAAATATTATTAGTATCACATGTTCTGCCAAGCATGGCGTGCAAATATGTATGTTAATTAAAAATTATCATAGAATAAATTAATTTAAAATATGGGATTAAATTATATAAAAGAAATTATGAAATAAAATTATGGTATGACATTATTAAATGAATAACTCAATGAAATTGTTACATTATGTTATATGTACATGATCGTCCAGGTAATCTTTTAAATAGTAATATTGTTTGTCTAATAGCAGGTTATGGAATGTTTTCTTAAATAATAATAATGGAAGACTATGAATATTGTTGGGTAGATGATTAAATATTTGAATACACATGCAGTAAACATTTTTCTTAAATACCTCGAGTTTTATGGGTGGTATATGTAACCTGTTTTTATGTCTAGTTTGGGAATTTGCAGTATCGCCGAGCTTTTCAAATAGTTCTGGATGTTTTTTCACAAACAGGCATATTTCAAGTATGTATTGGCATGGTAATGGTAGTACTCTATGTTTTTTAAATAAGGGTTTACAGCTGTCCATGACATCAGCGCCAAATATTGCACGTATACATTTCTTTTGGGCTTTAAATACACGATCGGTCTCAACCGAGTAGCTCTGTACTCCGATATGGTCTAATTGTATGGGGTACCATACAATTAGACCATATCGGAGTACAGAGCTTATATAAGCATGGTAAGCAATCAAGGCTGTATCTAAGTTAACTGTTTGTCGGATATATTTTAATACATATACAAAACGGTCAATCTTACTTACAAGTTTTTCTATATGGGGTTTCCAATTACAGTATTTATCCAATGTTATACCTAAAAATACACATTAATTAGCACTTTCTAAGTGAGAGTCATTATAACGGATGTCAAGGTTATGTATACATGAATTATATGTTTGAAATTGTATTATATTTGTCTTTGTCATATTAATTTTCAAATTGTTCTGTTGCAACCAGTTAATAGTTTTATCTAGTGTTAGACTAATCTCGTTCTGTAATGTGTTTTGGTTTTTATTCGTTATGATTAGTGTTGTGTCGTCAGCAAAAAGGATGCAGTCTTTGTTTACAGCGTCAGGGAGGTCATTTATATACAGTAGAAATAATAGTGGAGATAATATTCCGCCTTGCGGGGTACCGTAATTATTTTCTTTATATGATGATTTTACGGTTTTCATCTTTAAATTGTGCGTTTTGGCTATTTCTACGCATTGTGTTCTTTCCGTAAGGTAGCTTTCAATCCAGTCATGGGCTTTTCCTCTTATTCCATAACAAGAAAGTTTCGATAGGAGTGTTTTATGACAAACAAGGTCAAATGCCTTTGTCATATCGAGAAAGACACATGCTATTTTTGATCTATTATTAAGGCTTTCAGTGATATGCTTAATCAAAGTAAAACATGCTAAAGTAGTGGAGCTATCTTTTCTAAATCCGAATTGTTGTTTTTTAATTATATTACATGATTCTACAAAGTTTTCTATTTTACTGTACATGACTCTCTCAAAAATTTTTGATAGAATTGGTATTAAAGTTATCGGCCGGTAGTTGTTCATGTCTGTTTTGATTCCTTTTTTATAGAGTGGTTTAACTACAGATTTCTTAAGGCGTGTGGGGAATATGCCCTCTGCTAGAGATATATTAATTATATGCGTTAGGGGGTAAACTAAACTGTGGGCACACCTTTTAATTACTTTTGTGTTTAACTCACCGTACCCTGTAGAGTTAGTATTTTTTAATGACATTATTATTTTATAGATATCGTATTCATCTACAGGTGTAAGGAAAATACTTTTTACATTCTGAGGGATTGTAGTTTGAGTTTGATTGTGTTGTGAAGTTGTTGGGTTACTTTTATTAGTGGTAGCTAGAGAGATGAAATAGTTATTAAATGACTCGCAAATTTGGTTTGGGTCGTCATAAATTTTTTCAGCGATCTGTATTGATTCAATATCATTTTTCAGTGCCGTGTTAATGTTCGAGTGTATCATTTGCCATGCTGCTTTATTTTTATTTTTAGCGTTGTTGATGAAATGTTGACTATTTATTTGTTGTGCTCTATATATACATTTTTTTAATATGTAACTATAATCTTTATACCTTTTTTTGTTATATTTTTTATTGTGTTTACATAAGTGATATTTTAAATAAAGGATTCTTTTTTTAGTGCAACATCTTTTTATGCTATTAGTTAAACCTCTATTTTTTATGCTTTTTGAGAATATTTTTGTCCTTATACTAGGAAAACATAATTTATAAAAAAGTGTAACAGTGTCATGTAACTTGTTAAAAGCTTCATTTGTTGTTTGGCTTTCATAAACCTCTGAAAAGGACAAACTTGAAATATATTCCTTAAATTTAATAATATTTTCTTCGCATAGATCCCTTATACTTTTAAACCAACCTCATGAACTATACCCAATTTTGTAATCTAACTCAGAACCTATTTATTCATCGAGCAGAAATTTAGACTATGTAATCATCGAGAATACAATAAAATAGAAAATACGAATACATATAGGTTGAGGCACAACCAATATATTATATCATTACACTTTTTACATAACACCCGAGCAGTAACCTTTTATTTCTACACCCGGAACCATCACCCAGCTAACATGTCCTTTTCTAAGTCTTTAGCTAGCACTTTACAACAATTCATGAAAATTTGTTCGGCAGTTCAGCCGCGAAAACGTGTCAAACAAACAAAATTGCCTCCGCATTTATAATAACACAGAACGGATTAAATTTGGTTGATGGGAACATAGGAATACATAATCTTAATTATTGATAAGAGACTCTAACTTGTAATTGCAATGCAAAAAACAAAGATTAAACAAAAGGAATTATAAATGAAGTGACTTATTCATACTTAAGACGCTTTCACCGTTCTTGGTTAAAAGGATTTGCTTCGAGGATTGGCTGTAGATTTAGAAGCGTGTCATTGTGGGGCAGATTGTTTCATCGCTGTCTGTATAATTTCTTAATCATAGCACTATCATTCATGGTAATTCATATAGTCTATTAACCTCTGTCAAATATTCAAATATTAATATTTATCTGTCACCGATACATTCTATCGAATGTATCGGTGACAGTGACGTATCATGGAATTTCTACTGGACAAAACAAATTACAAATACGGATAATAATAAAGATTATTTTTACGTTAATTTACAATACGATTACGGTTGAGCAACTGATGAAAAAATAGTTGACAATTAAAGGGTATCTGGTTAAAAATAAAATATTATATATGTTAAATTAATACAATTATACATCCATGTTAAAAAGTTAAAATTTTATATATATTTTATATAAATTACATTAAAAAATATAAAGCATATTCAAGTTAATTGTAAAGTATCAAAGTAAATACATCCATAAAAATATTAATATCAAAATAACAAAAGTTATTGTTCCAGTACTAAATCCATTCCATAATAAAATAAACATCGACATAGCCAGGTCGAATACTAAAGGATCACTGTTTTTTTTCCATAACACAAAACTTTAAATGTGGTTGTTGATCTTATTGACATTTTAAGACGCCTACAGATTAATTTAATTATGCAATGCGAAAACGCCTCCTTTTTAATACAAGGACATGACAACCTGGCTACATTTTAAAAGACTGTTTTACATAGCTATTAAATCTAAATAATATCTTATAGAGAAGGAATATTTATGAGGTGGTCTGGGCGTGTGCAACATCGCCGATAAAATGTAAGAGTAGGTTGAGACGGTACGGAAATGTTAAGAGTGACTCAGTTGGTAACTTGGCGCTGCAACTTGCAGTCCATGGTTCCACAACGACTTGAAAGGCTGCAGTAATGCAAAGAGATATGAAGGAGTGAGAGCTATCTGAAGATAATTTCGAGGATAAAGCGAAGTGGACGAGCAAGACCAGGCTGGTTGGCTCACGACCATGTGGGATATATAACCTGGAAGAGAGAAAAATAGAGAGACAGGAACCCAGCCACATTTGCCTATGTATGGTTTTAGATTTTATGTAATATGGAGCATGCCTTTTGCCGGCCATTGGGCTGCAATTTCGTAACTGGAAATTCCTTCGGGCCCTTAAGGAATAGATCCGATACCTCTTGCAAAGTAGTCGCATTCACTGCCATTGTACCATTGAGGCAGTCTAGCTTAGATTTATTAGCATTTGTAAGCTGCTAGCTTTTGACCTCGGCTAAGCTTGGGCATAGTAATAATTTCTAGTTGAAATGTGTCTATATCGTTTTCTGTACCTCTGACAATGGGTATGCGAAATTTCATGATGATCGATCAAGTAGTTAAAGCGTGAAAGTGTACTAAACAAACAAATTAACATACGCATTTGTAATATTAGTTAGAAATATAAGCATTTAAGTATATCTTTATATTATGTTTTTAAGAAGACAATAAGGAAATAGTAAGTTATAAAAACAACTCGCGAGTTGCTTGAGTGACATGTTTAACAACAACTTAGAATAGTAACAACAGTAACGGTTCCGAGAATGAGATACATAAACAAACATACGCTTTCCTTTTAATTGGTGAGTCTAGACACAGCTGTAGACGTGGCCTCACTCGGCTAAGAATATGTGGCTTACTGAGCGTTTGTGATTAGTAAGCCAATCTTTTGATAGCCTTATATTATGATAACCTTACGCAGATTGCCAGTCTCCTTTAAGATTGGCTACTGTCACCGAAATTCGGTACCAACCTACACAACACTCTGCCCATGACTAAGTATCCTTTGGATTCAGTTAAAGTAAATAAAGCTTATATTCTAACTAGATAATATTAGTTACGACTCACATTCACATTTTTGACTAATATTATAGATGCAAACGTGAGTTTATTTGTTACGATTTCCAATATGTTTTTCTCCAGCGTTAAAGCGAGCGATAATTAATTATTTTAAAAAATATCTTCGAAGGTTACAGATTTGGGATCGTACTCGAGGCCTCTTCTTGGCAGTCGAATAGTCTCCACTAGGCTAATATAGGCAATATAGATTTTACAAAATCAGTGTTACTAGAATGATTTTGTTCAGTGTATTATGAAGATTTTGGCAAGAGCATAATAATTATAGTTTGTCTCTGCCACATACAGTACGCTAAATGAGACAGCTTTATAAAGGTAATGAATAGTAACAATGTTAACAGAACTGTACTAGGATTCTTGGCAAATTTCGTTATATACCTTCCTTTACAAACACTTACACTAAGTATTTACTATACATAGACTTACGCTTGTATTTCCGCGAAGGTGTAGGCAGGGGTGTATTACACCCACTTTTCGCCTGCTATGTATTAGATTCCACGTAATTGAGGTAAGCCTTTTGCTGGTTCCAGCATAAATAGACCGGATCGAACGGACATCTATTACAGAATATCGACGTCACGCAACAATACGTACATTGTTGCATTACGTTCGGCGGGTGAAAGCTTTGAAGGCCCAGACACCCACTCGGCTCCATCCCTTCTCTCTTACCCCTTCAATCTGACTCCATCACATAGGCTACAGTAACTGCTCACTATCAGGTAGAAGATCGTGGCACTGCAGGCAGCAAACCTGGCGCTAGTATGCCACCTATGTGGTTTAAAGTAGGCGGTAGCTAGGTTTTGCTTCCTTAGCATCACTTCTATGAAGCCAAGAAACAAAGCTATGTCCTTTATGGTGATCATCGCTGTCTCAATAGTTAGATCACTAGCTCGTCTACCAAATACTTCCACAGCCAAACTGGTAAATATTTGGGTGATACCCTGCTAAGCCCTATATCTTTTAGATAATTTAAATACAAAAAATCACAAAGACATCTAACAGATTCATTATTTAATCGATAAATTGATAACCGTTATCGATAACGCCGACACTACTAAGACTTTTATTAATACTGCGAATAAAGTAGCGAATTGTAGTAGAGATCCTCGTAAAGCCAATCTAAACATTAATATCTTGATAATAAAGTTTAAAATAAAACTAAGTTTGATGTTCAATTGCAATTTGAACTTCGAATGTGTAATAAGAACTGACGTTAATGTTTAGTAACGTACTTAGCCATAAGCGGAGCGGGCGAGTTCTAGAACATTATATTTAATCTATACTAATATTTTGAAGTTATATTGGTTGTTTGTTTGTAGACGGTTATCTCATGAACTGCTGAACCGATTTTAGAATTATTTTACTAATACAATGGTAATATTAACATAAGCTATGTTTTATGACATAACACGCGAGTGAAACCGCTCTCCATAGCTAATCTATCGTAGATATGAACAGTTACAACGTAAACAAAAAAAAAGTAGAAACTGTTTTTTAAGTTTCATAATAAGAATCTCAAGCCAGAAATTCATTGATATTGTTAAGAAATGCGAAAATGATAAACGAATGCAATACATTATTCTACCTAATTATATGAATGCGAATGTTAGTTTGTCTGTTTGTTTATTACGCTTTCACGGCTAAGATACTCGACCAATCATCATGAAATCTCACATACACGTTGTCAAGGGTTTGATTTTCATCCAGTAAAACGTACTCTATGAATATCTTTACATAAATGTAGAATATTTTCGTTTTATACGATAACAACTTAAGTTGTTTCCTAATTAATGTATAGCGCTCGATTCCTAATTGTAACATCTGTAACAAAGATTTCGCCATCTCTATTTATTTTAGTTAATTTCCTACACAGTACAAGAACACGTAACAAAAAATAGTTTCAAAGCATGTTCTTGACGATAATTTGATAGCAATCATCTTCTCAATAGTTTGTGTAACAAGAGAACAAGGCACAAACTACGAGGCGCAGATAATGATAGGTTCAACAACACTGCACTCGGTAAAAATAGAACAACAACGACGTAACCGCTGAACGGTTCACGCCAAGAGTTTGGAAAACGGTTACATTGTTACGTACGTACTGCTAAATGTGTGTGTACGTATGGTAGTTCCCAAAAGCTATCTACCTGTGGTTTTCTGTACTAGCGCTAATTTTAGAAATTTTGTATGACGCTTACATACAATTGCAATCTCTAGTAAGAAAATCCTTAGGGAGATATTATATTATTGGAAACAATCGTTTGATGATTTTTTGATTTCCTGTATTTTGTCCTTCCGAAAAAACATATTATTAAAATAAATACAGATAAAAATATGTTTATATTAAAAAGTAAAAATAAAAATGGCTTATTACTGCAAAACATTACAAGAAGGCAATATACTTGTGCTACAGAATACATATTAATACTATAACATACATCTCTGCCAATATGTAGGTACCCTACGTATTGCATACATTTTGCAGAGAGCTTAATTTCAAAATCTAAGTCTATTTTGGTTTTCTTACTAGGCAAGCCTGTATTAAGGAAACCTTGAATTACACAAGAATAATTTTATTACTGAGATTAGCTAAACTAATGAATTAAAATTAAAAACATTTTTACAGCAAATTAAATTAAAAAGTTGGTATATATGATAACATTTTATCTTTAAAACCTCCTCTGTAGAATCGTAACTTAGAGATTTTCACCATATCTTTATAATGTTCTTAGTTTCTGTTATAGTTTTCTAATATCACAGTTTCTGGCGATCATGTAATATATATGTACACACTACGTATACGTACTCTTTTGATAATATATTTATTTGTATAAAATAAATATAAATAATAAATAATAATTGAAAGGTAATTTCGATAAAAACTAATAAATCGATCGACATTCAATTTATTTTCTATAGCAATCGATTTAATTCAAACAAAATAATATACAAAGAACCATATTGTATGTATCATATTCGATAGGATTATATCCGGGTATATAGTTGTTATGTTGTTGATTTGATAAATATACTAGACCAAGGTAGAGGAACTACTGAGAAAAATTTACGCCTCACTAGTGCCATGGAATTAATTGATACAAAAAGATTTGTCTCACTAATTCCATTAACAAGTTCCATGTTTCACTCGTGAGAAAAAATTACCAGTTGGAATTCACACAATTCACACCATGGAACAAAATATTGATGGAACTAGTGAGAAGGATGGAGGGCCGTTTTTATGGCATATGCAGTGTATACATAATAATGCGTGATAACGCTCCGTACTTTTTTACATTCCTTTAACTTTTTTATATAAATCACAGAACTAGCCCGCGGACTACATCTAGTTACAGTATAAAAGAAATATAATGAAAGGCCAATTTCGCACGCATTCTCTCAAGTGGAAATCAATTAGGTGTGCAGGTAAACTGACCTGGCGTAGTCAGTAATAAGTTTACCCGCTACTTCATCATATAATGTTCGCTATTCTCGATAAAAGTAAAGCTATTTTGAAGATATCTGAGATGATTTGATGATATTAAAACCGCAACATCCCACTTGATAAAACAAAGGACTTGGCACCAAGTGGTCTTGGTTTCGAATCCGATTGCATTACCAACATGAAGCGATTCCTAACACAAACGTTTAAGACTAGATTTTGGCCGCGGCTTCGCTCGCGTAAATTTAGGTTAGGTTAGGTTAGTAACCATACTTTTTTTGGATTGAAGGTACTCTATGTCCTTTTCCGTTACACCAATTAAACAAAATCCTTCGCTAAATGAATTATCGTCCGCAGAATCATCGTACTCGCGACCGCGCATTACATAAACATGATCTAATCTTGACAAGCGACATAGGTCGTTACAGATTAAGGAGCATATTGGCCTAACAGGTTGTGTTGAGGATAAGGTAGATAACGACAGGAAACGAAGGCAGATGTTTTGATACCGAACTTGTATCTTGGGAACAAACAATAACATATAGAGTTAACAATGTAATGGCTTTACTGCGCAAATTATTGCCTGCCTGCCTTGTTAGTACATACTTAGTTTCACGCTTATATCCCCGAAGGGGTAGGTAGAGGTGTATTACACTCACAATTCGTCAGCTATGATATTAAGTACAGAGGCGAGCCTATTGCCATATATCGGGCACAGTTTCGGGCTCTGAACTGCACTGAGAATGTCTTGACTGAAAAACCGAGCAACACAGCTCAAGCCGGGCACCGAACACGAAACCCCATACCCCATTGACATTGCGTGACCGCACGGATGCCGTAGTAGTTTAAGTGCTACTGGCACTACGCCAAGTATTGTAGATTCTAATCCCAAACGGGGCAAAACCTTCATCTCCAAGTTATTGTTGCGAATCTGGGCGTTGTTCGTGTCGGTTGTTTGGATGTGTGTATAGTAATACAAGAATTATAAGTAGTGTAATAGTTCTATATTTATACCAGAAGAAATCAATAACAAATTTTATTTTAATTTTAATTATTTTATTTTCTTATTATAAACGACCTGAGATTAAAAAGGACGTCGTATTTTGTAATAAACCTAAACCTTAAATAATTTGGTCTAAGATTTGTTTGGCTTAAATCTTGCATCGCATTTTTGGAGTGGTTGTAACGGAGATGCCATCTGTATGACATTTCGTGAATTATGCAAATGACGGTGTCTACATTTTTCGATCGCTTGTTATGAAATGACCGAGTCGCTTTGAGAAACAGAACTTTACAAAATAAATTAAAATGAAGATATCTTTAATATGACGCCTTTTTAATTCAAATTGGAAATTTAAATAGAAACGAAGGAATGCGTTTTCTAATGGTCCACGACGCAGCTCGTGCGGGATATGAGAACTCTGCCTACCCCTTGAGGTAAAGCCAGCGTAAGTCTATGCATTTATGTATAAAGAATGTCTAATTGTCTTTTCATGAACTATGAAATGCATAATACTATGATATAAATCAGCCCGTTTTAAACATGTCCTTGTCAAAATATACCATTTGATCATTAGCATCTTCCTGTATTCTAACGTCATTATAAAGACGTTCCTGCTAAATACTCTTTTAGAAGATCTTCAGCAAAATATACCGAGGTTTGTCGAGGCCTACGAAATCAGTTCTCTTTGTACCACCAAGTCCAAATACCGTAATTTCTAAATTTAATTCATCACGCCACACCACAAAAACTTTCTCCCTAATTTCCTACATTAAAGAATATTTAAATACATCAGACGGAAAAGCGGGAATAAGGCGGCATTTTACGTAAAACAAGCTTTATTTTTACGGTAAACCGAAGGAAGTAAAGTAAATAATTGCTCATCATATTGACCGGTTGGTAATGAACATTATTTTAAATTGAGCAACCGTTATTTTACAGCGTAATCGTATTTTAAAATAACCAGCGTTCAATATATTTATTATTGGTGTTTGTAGGTTGATTTTTAATGTCAAAAATCTTTGATAAAATTTCAGGTTACGTATGTTTGTGTCCGCAAATCTCGAAACGTAATCGATGGATTGACTGGAAATTTTACATAATATTTCTTATCTATATAAGAATGATATTGTTTATTTTTTACCCAGATGTTCTCAAGGGAACAGGACATTAAAATACGAGACTGACACGGCGAAGCATGGCCGGGCTTAGGTAATTGGCAAATAAGCGTAGAGTCCAGCTTATTACAAGCGGGCGCTTACTACACTAGTGTATGTTAGATGTGGTGTGTTGTAAATAGTCAAATTAAATGCTTCACTGTGTAATATAGACTTATATAAACTAGTATTAGTTACTAATAAAATACATGTTAAACTACGACTAATTGAGTGGTTGCGGGGTTGTGGGGCAAACTACTACCGCAAGCTGCTATCGCTTACTGACTATACAAAACTAATGCATCAACAGTGTGTGTGTTTGTTTTATTATAATAATAATATATATATTTATTTATTTTCTCACCACAATATTTACATACGATATTTACATAATCCAACATATAGAAGGCACATAATACAATTATTATTACACATTTATTATATTATGGGAGACTAGTGCCTAAACTAGGCTTGACGCCTGTATTTCAGGACACCAGGACCCCAATCCTACATAAAATACATTTTTATTATGTACTGGAGCATTAAACATATTGTTGTATGATAATAACAATAGTGGTGATTTCGTCTGTTTTGGTTATGTATGTATTTATGCGCGCGCGTGCGTGCGTGTGTGTGTGTGTGTGTGTGTGTGTGTGTGTGTGTGTGTGTGTGTGTGTGTGTGTGTGTGTGTGTGTGTGTGTGTGTGTGCGTGCGAGTACGTGTGTTTGTATGTGTTTGGATGTATGTGTGTGTGTTTTGTTGTATGGGTATGTAAAACGGCAGTAGTAATAACTTTAAACTGGGTTTGTCAGTAGTTTTTCCGTATCATCATAGTTTAATTTTTGTAGCCAAACTGTTAATTGAGTTTTGCATCTGATCTTAGTAAGATTGTATATCTGTAGTTCCTTGTTTATTTTATTGTAAAGGTAGCCGCCTAAGTGGCAAAAGAAGCGTTTTGAGAAAGTAGTATTATCTCTCATTGTCTTGCTAAACAAAATATGTTTCTTTCTTGCTTATTCTAAACCGTCATTTTATTGAACGCTCCCTTTTCTAATGAGATAGAAACATCACTTTAATTTATATCTATTCTAATATTATAAAGAGAAGAGATTCGTATTTTTTTGTAATTAATAAACGCAAAGATTGGACCAATTTTAATAATTCTACCACCGTTAGAAAGGTACTGTATCCTGAAATGTCATAAGCTATTTACAGTAACATCCCGTTACGACCCTTAGGCAGTCCACGATCCTTTGCTACCATTGTTGTATCAAAGATACTCCTCTCTTTAAATAAATAGTAGTATACAAGAGTCGTTCATTCAAGACGCTGTGCAAGTGTCATCGTAGTCGTTAAGGATCGAAAATACCTGTCTAAAGTGGAACAGATATTTTTCAACGTCACAATATTTGTTTCTTATCTGGATGCTTGTGTGTTTAGCGGCGTGCAGCACTACAGCTTGATAGCATAACCTGTCACATAAAAGCAGCTGTCAAAGTACTTCACTGTATTTCACTTATTTATTTTGACTGTGCGCCCGTCTTTCCTTTCCACCTGATGGTAAGTAATTATTGGAGTTCAATAGTAAAAGTTAAGATTCTAGTAGCGAATGTGGCAGGGTTATTTTAATTATGAAGAATTTTTTATTGGTTCTTTGTTTACGACACCCAGCAATGAAAACAAAAAACACACGTGCCCTCAAGAGTTGCAAGTTTACGGTTGACAATTATGTCGTGGTCTAAGTGGTCGCTTAGCCACCGACGCCACGCCGAGTGTTTTGGGTTCGAACCCGAATCCACGAACAGTTGTTCCGATATCATTGATTTTATTGTGTCGTTTTTTTTAAATAAAATATTATTTAAATTTACCTTCCGCAAATTTGGGTGGCCTTTTTACGAATCGAAGATGGGTTATATGGCCGATTAAAAAATACTTGAATGTATGAAGTGTAAGCATTTAAATATTGTTACCACTTCTGTAAATTAATTAAGTAATTTACATTCTCTATAGTATAGGAATATTGGAAATGAGACGGGCAAAAGCCGTTAAATCTTTATAGCAGCACACCGGCAGACTGACACAATAGGTTTTCAATTATGTCTGGCACTCCAACAATTGACATGTCAACCAGTTTTTATTTGAGTTATTGTGTTGAACTAAGTCAAACTTCCCGGCACTTTATTAAAAATATCTAAAAGGCAATCAGACATCTGTTGACCGGTCTGTCTGATATCTGAGAGGATGAAGACCCGCTACGATCGGAAGGCGAACAATAAAGGCTTCGAAGGAGTATCGCTGGTGTGGTTACATAATCCGATACGCAGCAAAGGAAAATCTCCTAAGTTGCAGGCAAAATCGGATGGACCCTATCGCATAGTCACTAAGATGAATGACGTAACCTACCGGATCCAGAAAGAACCAGGAGGTACACCAAAGATCGTTCATGTGGATCGATTGGCAAGCTACTACGGATCCAACAATATTTGGGAAGAACATGTCTAAGAGGGGGCCAGTGTTACAACTAATGCCATCTCTCTGTGGCACTGTGGGGAAAACTCGGCAGTTCCTTATAATAATTTATTACAGCGCCATCTATTGACGCCTTACTGAACTACGTAACTTGTCAGTACGCAAAGAGTAGAGAGAGCGCTCGACCTTTCTCAAGTTACATACCGGTTATGGCACTTCTAGAAAATTCCAGATACGCTTGTAATCACATATAAAAACGGGGTAACCGCACCGGCAAATTAGTTTACTATCGTAAGCGGTCAAGTATTCATCGGAGCAAACGAAAGCGCAAATACCACAGGTTTTGAAGCAGTTACAGTGGAAAAGTGTAGTATAGTGTGTGTTGTGTTTTAAATTTAATTGTGTGTTAGAATAAAACGTGCTATATAGTCGGTAATATTGTTTAATTCTTATCCCTCGAACCCGGCACGTAAAAATATGTATATTACAACAGACGAAACGTTTTCCACTTTACCGTATACTTTCGAAACACTCCGCTGTTACTGAAACTTTTCTAACAAAATAAAATCGATAGCGCTTTGCCCTTTCAAGTTGAGTATTAAATGTTAACTATTGGTCGCTTTAACGCCGAAGGTAAACTTCTTGTTCACTTAAACTTCGAGACGAAGGTGTGTAAGGTGTAGGAAAGGCACACTTTGGCGGAATGCCCCGCCTGGGCATCGTAGCGCCGTGAGTTGATCGCGGCAGTCGGATTGGTTGCCCTCTCACTCCCGGCCGTAATTCAGTCTATGGTCCGGAGTGAGGGGTCGTGGAACGCCGTCGCCTCCTTTTGTGAGGTAGTGATTTACATCAAGGAGGCGGCGGAGCAGAAGAGGGAGCGCTTAAACCCTCTCCCTAACCGCAGAGCCGGGCGCGCGCGCCTTTGTGTCGTGTCCGTCTCCCCCTTAGAGGGCTTTTAGTAAGGCTTTTAGTAGGGCTTTTATTTAATAATGAGTAGTGCCTATATTGGATAGGTCTTTTTCTATAGTGGCCTGCCGCCTGCCTTTCACACGGCGGGGCCGCGACCGTATGCGAAAGTGATTCGCGTGGCCCCGTCGATAGTGGTATTGTCGAGGAACAACTTGGTAGGTTTAGTCGGTATTCCGGGAGGTCCATTTTCATTTCAACATCTATCTTTACCCGGCGAGTCCGACATAATCCCTCCGCCCGCCCCCGCGGAGGGATATGCGTCAATGCATTTCCCCACGTAAAAAAAAAGAAAAAGGTTAATGAATCTTAGGATTTACCAACACAAGTTGGTAAATGTAAGAATTTATGAAAAACTTCTGATTTTTTCGGGCTTTTACCATTAGAATTTAGTACATGCTAGGTTTTACCAGTGACGGTTGGTATATGTTGGTTTTGGGAATAAAACAACTAACCTACAGTCAGGTACCCCCGGATAGCGGGGTTAGCTGCAGAAGATCGAATGGATAATAAATTGAACATTTAATATAATTATCGTTCATTCAATACATCGAGTGTTCATCAATATTATAGATAGATACTAAAGCGTTCAGATACTACACGTATAAGTAAAAAATTGCGTGTTGTAAATGTAACTTGCGATCTCTGCGTAAGAGATGGTCGCGTCAGTTGGTATTTCTGGAAAAACAGATAATATTTTCTTTTTCAGACACTAAACGTTATCCCACGACCTTCGATCACAATGTCTGGCTCACGGCCTGCCCCGCTAACAATAATAAATGATCGTGACAAAACAACATTACCACATCAAATCTACATAAATCATGAGACTGAAGGAATTTATCATCTCTTTCGTACCGCAGCGGATTTGACGAAAGAAAAAACGGGTATATTTTTCATTTAGTACGGGTAATGTTATCATATGTCCCAAAAACACAGGCCATAAAATCAATCCGCGGATCATATTTGACTCCAGCGGGGAGCGGGCCTTTTTTATCTCTTAGGAACACACATACGTGGATATATCCTAATACGGATTTTCCTCTCTCACACACTAAGGCGTGTATACAATAAAGGACTTATTAAAAAAATATAAAAATCGCCCAGTCATGGGTACTGCGCCGAGTATTGTGCGTATCCCACAAACATTAGTGTGATCAACTAATAGTTGTTCCGGGACTGGGCGTTCTTCGTGTCCGCTGTTTGAAAATTTGTAAAGCTCCCCGTGACAGAGGCAGAGGCAGTGACAAGGTGACCACTTAATCCACTACGCCATCTATGCCATTGATGACGATATACTTTCTTATAAGCACAAAAGCCTAGGTAGCGTGGGTAGGTACTAAAACGTCTCGCTACAAAATATACAGCGTGTAACAAGTTGTGGTCATATTTTAAGATCGCAAAGTGGACTCTGTGACTAATTTATAAAAAAATATATTATTTTAATACAATAAACGTACATAGCAATGCTCTCGAAGTGGTAGGCAGAGATGTATTACACCGAATTTTCTTCGTAGGTCCCTCGTAATAGCCTAATGGCGTTGACCGGGCAGTGTTACAGGTACCACGCTGTTACTGCGAATTCCAAGACAAATAAACCCACTATAAACAGAAAATGTCAATAACACTTTGCACGACATAGGCATTGAACCCAAGACACACAGTATACCAAATTTTAAACAATAATATCACCAAGTCCAAAATAAACAATCCTAATTCTATTCATTTTAATACCGCTTTAGTCTTTAGTTACATTTCTACAATTCAAGCCTTAAAGTAAAAAGCAACCCTTTCTAAAACCAAAAGTGTCGCTGAGACCCTTCATCCTACAAAAACGGCATCCTTAGAGGTCAGAAGGTGGCCATTTTTCATGCCCCGCGACATTTGATACGTTGCGGGTAAAAAGGCAGTAGTCAGAAAAGATAAAGATTAGTGACGTTGTTGTTATAATTAAGTGTGTTTTTGGGTAACCACCCCCTCTGTTTAAACAAAGACAGCTATTGAGAGGATTTCTTAGATTTTGTTTTTGTTTTTTTAGTTTGGCTACGTAGCGCAGCGGTAATGAATGCGACTGCTGTGTATGAGGTCACGGGTTCGATTCACGGGTAGGAGAGTGTTGTTGGGTTTCTATATCAAGAAATTTTCAGTAACACGGAGCAGTAACTGTTCCCGATAGGTGGCAATAGGCTCTCTCTCTACAATGAGGGACCTAAACTCACCGGTACTAGGTCAGTGTGGTGAACTAGGGCCTAACCCTTCTCACACTGAGAAGAGATCCGTGCACAGCAGTAGGACAGTTTATATTCATGGCTAATACGCGCATAAATTCGAAAAGTCTGAGTTGCGTGCGTCGAGATCGTACCCGAGACCTCTGTTTGTTAGTCCAACGGTCTCCCACTTGGCTGTCGCTACTGTTCTACGTATAATGCCGCTTAATACACGAACCGTCAAAATAAATGCAGATGAAAAGCAGTATACGGAATAAACCGCGACGATATCCTCAAAAGTAGTTAAACTACAATGGTACAAAAGTAGTCTTGCCATTTTAATAAAATGCTAAACGCCGAGTACATAATATGAATCAGCATAACTGAACGAATGAACGAAAGGAACTAATGAACTAAAAGAGCGCCTCTTATTGCATTAAGTCTGACGGAACTCATCGGTACAGCCAATGTTTCTCCCTCTTGTGAATATTTTAAATATCAAATGAAATTCATTCTAACTTCGAGAGGTGGACGGTGAAATAAAATGTAGCGATAGGCGGATTTGTGGCGAATGGTTGAGCATTCGAATCCCATCTCCGTTTATATGAAATTTTATTTTTAAATGAAATAGGCTGCTATTGCCTATTGTTTGTTGATAGTACGAATGAGCCTTATATTCTCTTAAAGTACTGTCAAAGAGCCGGCGCGGCGTGAGCGAGACGAGGGCGCGGCGTGAGCGAGACGAGGGCGCAGCGTGAGCAGAGTGTGTGCGTGGCGTCTGCGTGGCGCGTGCGGGGTGCTTATGCAGGATGTCTCGCCATGTTTTTAAGTTTTTTTTTTAAAGAGGTCAACTGCTCTTGAAATAATTCCTGTGTCGCGAGGGACTTTATAAACATTTAAACAACTGAAACACAGATTTGAAACAATTATTTGAGGTTTACACATTTTTATGTTCCGTGTGGAGTGTGGGTATCTAATCAACTACATTCGATGCAGTGGCAAAGCGATCATATTTTAAACCATTACCCTATACGTCTAACCAAATGTACTACCGCCCCATAGGAAAACATAGCTTGCGAAATATAAGCGCAATACACATCTGCCTACCCTATCAGGACAGACGGGAACTTCTTTATAATTTATCGTTTAAGTAAATCCTAACTAATATTATAAATGCGAATGTGAGTTTGTTTGTTACGCTTTCACGCCTTAACTACTCAACCGATACACGTTGTCAGGAGAACAGAAAAGGACATAGGGTACCTTTCATTCAGAAAAAGTACTGTTGGAATAAAATGTACGGACAAACGTACCAGTGAGTAATTTAAAGCGATTTAATCAGCTGCAGCGGTTTTTTTGGAAAAAGGTCACGAAATGTTGAGTGGAAACAACGTCTTGTAATATTGAAAGATTGCTTTATTGAGTTCAAGTGCCTATCTACAGCGAAATATCTTAAGTACACCAGAAAATGTAGATATATATTATATAAGTCGAAGGATTTTGTTTGTTCATCTATTTTTATTATATCGAAATGAAATGGAATGGCGTGTTGTTACGTAACATCTTTTTTACCCGAATGCACGACGCAAAGGATGGTAATGTGTTTATTTAGCCTCAAGCATATGCGCCGATGTTTAGGCAGAAGGGTATGACACCGAGATATCGCCAACTATGTTTCCAGGTCCCACGTATAAGACACCTCTTCCTCTTCTAGATGCCGTGCTGCTACTAAGATGTTCCTGTCAGTGAAACTCAATAACACTTTTATAACTTTTAAATTGTCGCGTTACATGATAAATAATAGGTAATTATGTAAGCATAATAAGTAACGTAATCATGCATAATGTTTACCTTTTGATGCTTGACGTTTCGTCCAGGTTACACCGGTCGTGGTCACATGTAAGTCAGCAGGAGTCACTTTGCCTGGCCCAGAAAATAAAATAATTTCTGCCTCTCAATCCCCGCTTGGAAATTATTGCTAACATGTAGGTATTACACCGATATTTCGTCAGCCATGTTTAAGGTCTCACGAGAGCCTATTGTCAGCAACCTGGAAAATTTGCATATTTCATATTGCTATTATAAATGTCCTAAGAGAATCATATTTTCCCTGACCCAAGAATCGAACCCGGAACCTTACGATCAGTAAACATAAGCCACGACAACAGTCCGAAAAGAAAACGTCGTGAATATAAAAGTCCCAGCCCAATCCCTATACTATCAAACTATAACTTAACCACCCTGACCCCTCAAGAACTAAGAATTACCCAAAGAAAATTCGAATTAACCATCAGCCCAGAGTTACATAACCAAGGACCCTTCATTACAAAAACGGGTCACGCAAAAATCTGAGCCTTCGGTCACCCTGCCCAGTGTCAGATCCGTAATATTGAATTTCGTTATTTTAATATTTTACTCTTTATGCGGACCTGCCTAAGAGGTATTAAGGAGACAAACAACACGATAGTGATCTTAAAATATGTGGATTTTAATAATAAGGGTTGTTTTGTAAACACTGTTACGCGTAACAGTAGTTAATGCGAGTGCTGTGCTTAAAATATTTTGGGTTTGATGTCCGAATGTGACGAAACGTTATTTGTATTTTTCTTAATACTTACTTTTTTTTTACTTGTACGCACAGCGTATGTCATTTCCATCGTATCCTAAACATAATGCTACGCACATATCTAACTATTTTAATTCATCCGACATGAATTTGAACAGATCTTTTGCATCATCGCTATTTGGTTCCTATAAAATTTTATGAAACATCACCTCAAGCCGGATAATAATAATAATAGTCATTTATTTCAGGTTCTTGTCCCATAAATTGTTAGTATCAACTTAGTATATTATTATATTATACTTCGGCTAATTCTGCTAGACTCATATTTGACACATATACTTGTTCTTATAGCATACAAATTATGGAGTCTGGAACTATGCCTTGTAGACGGCAATATGTTCCGCGACTGTTTTGGAGGATCTTAAATAAATGGTTAAATGTAGGTGTAAAACACCTTTGCCTACCCCTTCAAGGACATAGACTTGAGACTGTGTATCTAAATGATATGTAAAGATATTTAAGGTAAATGACCAAAGAAAAGATGGATGGAGTTTGTGAGGAATGCTATAAAAGAAAATGGCCAGCAGTAGCTCAATGCATAAGGTATCGTACTGCCGATAGATCTTGGGTTCGAATCTCATCCGTTGAACTTCTAATCGTAAACCCACGTCTAACACAAGCATGTTAGTTTCAGTCTGGAGAGTTTAAAGAAAAGTTTTAAGTGGTCGCCCCTCCACTTGGTGGGTTGGTGGGCTCAAATCTTACAATTGGCAAAAAATTGTGTTATCTACAAACAGTTGTACCGAGACAAAGCGACATAGAGTTTGCCATTAGTAAAACAGCCCGTACTGAGATCTATACCTGCAACGTGTAATGTTTTACCTTGCGCTTTATTTATTGTCATTGCATAACATAAACTTACTGGGATTGAACGCGCTTAAAACTGAAAGGATAATTATTTGGTATGATGGGGATTCTTGGAATAAAAGCTATTTCACCGGCGCCAAATCCTGTTAAAATTTCGGCTTCAATTAAGTAACGTTGCAAGATTTTTGCTATAAATCTAGTTCCGTTACAAAGCCTAGGTGGACTTAAATTTCTTAGCAAGATTATAGGAACGCCCTCTTTTAAAGAAATTTTATGGGCTGGAAGACCAACTTAAAGAATTAAGAAACTCTACTGGATAGTTAGTTACGTCGTCTTCTTCTGTGATTTTTCTTGCAGACAAAGGAGGATGTGACCATGAGGCAAACCACGCTTCTGCCTCTCGACACTGTACGTAAAACAAAGAGCTGCCCCAAAAACTCTATCCTTTGTCAGAAGATGAGTTAATAAATATTTTTTTAGGTGAAACTCTTGCAATAATGTCGTGTTTATCGTAAGGTTTTTGGCCTTCGAAAAGTTCTTGAGATATTTCGGTCCATTTTGGATTAGTGGTGAAAGTAATAAAAAGATCCGACCGGCCGTATTTCCTGACAAAACAAAATGCATGTTGTGTTTTTTCATGCATATACCGCGGGCCACCGGTAAAACTGGATAGCAGGATGACTAATCGCCCTAGGTTTTCTGTATTGTTGTCAATTTGTATCGCGTCCCGTAAATGCACATATTCTTCAGCGCGCAATCGTCTCTGGTTAGTGCGTATATACACTAAGCGCTCCGTCTCTATTTTTGCATACATGTCCACAGCAAACTGGCTAAACAATCTTCGAAATTTGTGCAAATACACGGAACGATCACGCCTCACTTGTCATAAATAGGAGTAAAACTGCACAGCAGATATCTTTCTATTAAAATTGATTGCTCTGGTATTTGGATTGATTTGGTAAAGTGAAAAATGGTACCCATCTTTACCGTGACAATATATTAATGGGTATTGCAGGGCATCATAAGATCGATGCGTTTCGTATATGCAGAGTAATCGATCGTCATGTGCGCGCAACACGATGTCACGTCTATCGCACTCCTGATCTACTAATACTACTGCCACCTCATCTGTTGAAGGAACATTGTGTCTACCACGGTGTTCGTTAATAGGACGTATGTCAGTCAGCGTTAACAACAATTTTATAATTGTTTATTAAATCCGAGGGAATTAATTGTAATGCAGCTTTGAAACTGTGAATGTACGGATTTGTTTGATGCAGCATCAACTGAATTTAAGCTGTGGGAAGTTGTGGTTTCTGACATTGGTCTGTTCATTATATGTTATCTTATGTTTATTATATTATATTATTATGACATTTCTATTACTCTAATTCTTTCCGATAATTGATATTCACGACTCAAGCTAGCTTCTGTTTCACGTGGCTCTGCATGCCGCTCTCGGTCCGCAGTCAATCGCGCTTTGCGGTCGTTATATGTCTCAAATTCACGGGACATCGTGTGCCACTCACGATCGGCAGTTAATCGTGCCTCGCGTTCGGTAAACGTCTCCGATTCACGGGACAGCGTGTGCCGCTTACGATCGGCAGTCAATCGTGCCTCGCGTTCGGTAAATGTCTCCGAGTCACGGGACAGCGTGTGCCACTCACTGTTGGCCGTTAATCGAGCCTCGCGTTCGGTTAACGTCTCCGATTCACGGGATAGTGTATGCCGCTCACGATCGGCAGTCAATCGTGCCTCGCGTTCGGTAAACGTCTCCGATTCACAGGACAGCGTGTGCCGCTCACGATCGGCAGTCAATCGTGCCTCATGTTCGGGAAATGTCTCCGACTCACGTAAAAATGCATGCCGCTCGCGGTCTGCAGATAATTGCACTACACGTTCATCTTCCATTACTTGGGACCTAGAAGCTGCTGTACGTGCTCGCTCTGCTAGAAGTCGAGCTTCACGTTCAGTAGAGCTTTCCGACTCCCGATTAAAAGCCTGACGTTCTCGGGCACTGATCCTTGCCTCATGAATTTCGGCAGGTTCCTGAGACCGAATTTGCCGCATTCGTTTAGCATGTCGACTGTATTGCGATAGGTTCGACCGTTTTCTTGCAAGCATTTCGAATAACTGTTATTCTTAAAAATATATCAGAAACTAAAATAATGCAGATACAAAGATCAAAACATTTTGTACAATATAATTAAGGAAACTAAATAAAATTAAATTAAAAATTTAAAAAACCCCCGACACAAAATAATAAAAATGGTATGAACGTAAAAAGCCTAAAACAAGTTAAAAAAAACTATGACAAAATAGCCACAAATAGAACAAAAAAGGTATAAACGTGAAACCCTATAAAAAGAAAAAAATAACCTTGAAATTATGACCCTACGTAAATACGTATGAAATTTTTTGATTAAATGTTGTCGCGTCGGGGGACCGCTCTAATTTATTAGCCTAATGTTTTGCTAAAATACATACTTAACATATGAAGTTTTTCGAAGTCCTCAATCCATTTATTTCGTTAGTACTGTGATATTGATGTCTAAATATAGGAGATAGCTTTACTTCCCGAACGCGACTCGCGCGCATTGTGATGGCTGGATGGCGCGCACATCGCGGCGGTGCGTGGCGCGCGGGTAGGGTGTAAAGTGGGCGGAGCGTAACATTATCAAGTTTGGCGACCCGAGCGGGCAGACACGCGAGGGCAGACGTCGTTGACGGTTGTGTTTTCCCATGTAAATGTTTGAGTCAATTTATATATATAAGAGTCGTCGTTTAAATTTTTGTTTCAGCATTTATCTGGATAGTTTAATTGCGTATTCAGTTTTTAAGTAGGTTCACTTGTAATTCCTAATAAGTACTTACTTTAACATTTTCGTTGTAATTTTAATATCATTTTATTTAGGTAGGTGTTTTTATAGGTAAAGAGCGGTCCCCCGACGCGACAACAATTAATCAAAAAATTTCATACGTATTTACGTAGGGTCATAATTTCAAGGTTATTTTTTTCTTTTTATAGGGTTTCACGTTTATACCTTTTTTGTTCTATTTGTGGCTATTTTGTCATAGTTTTTTTTAACTTGTTTTAGGCTTTTTACGTTCATACTATTTTTATTATTTTGTGTCGGGGGTATTTTTAATTTAATTTTTATTTCTTGCTTTTTGTAGGGACTCCTTAATTTTTTAATTTCTTTTCTTTTATTATTTGCGTTTTAAGATTCAGGTAATTTGGTGTGTAATCAGGTTTTTATCCGTCAAAAAATAACAATTATTAATTTACAGTTGAAGATTTTTTTTTAAGAATAAACAGTTTTTTTTGTTTTATTATATCCTTTTTCTAGATTTTCTTTTAGTTATTCAATTTTCGTACAAGTATTTCATAGTTATTAGATATCTTAGGTATTTCAGATCTAGTTTATAAAATGGGACTGGGCAGAAAAACTAAAAAAGCTCAAAACGAAGCTAAAAGGCGCAAATTATCTCGGCCGGAAGAGGATACTTCTGAAAAAAATAGCTTTTTGTTGTCACAAGCTACTCGAAAAGCTGAACTGCGTAGTCAAAAGAGTTCATTAGATAGACAGTGCCGTTTGGATAGTGATGCAGCATCAAAGGCTTTACGGAGATCAAAAGAAACTAGTGTTGAACGTTGTTTACGTAATACAAGAAATGCCAGATATACTAGTACTTCGCGATCTAATGAAACTCCAGATCAACGTACTTCCAGGCATTTCAAAAATGCACAATGTACTGCTGAGTCTCGTTTAAATGAGACTCCAGTACAAAGTTCGCTAAGGCGTGCTACGAATGCACAGTCTACTGCTGAGTCTCGTTTAAATGAGACTCCAGATCAAAGTTCGCTAAGGCGTGCTACGAATGCACAGTCTACTGCTGAGTCTCGTTTAAATGAGACTCCAGAACAAAGTTCGCTAAGGCGTGCTACGAATGCAGTCTACTGCTGATTCTCGTTTAAATGAGACTCCAGAACAAAGTTCGCTAAGGCGTGCTACGAATGCACAGTCTACTGCTGAGTCGCGTTTAAATGAGACTCCAGAACAAAGTTCGCTAAGGCGTGCTACGAATGCACAGTCTACTGCTGAGTCTCGTTTAAATGAGACTCCGGAACAACGTGCTTCGAGGCTTGCTAGAGATGCAGCAGCTACAATTCTGTCTAGAGCCAAATTTAGGATAGATTTTAATAATTCAATAAACAAATTTGCTGATACAGTTTGTTTAATTTGTAATAAACTTTGCTATCGTAAGCAAGTACAGTCAGTAACATTAGCCAATTTGCCAGGAGATATACTACCAAATGAGTTAACGGCACAATATGATATTATCTCTGCCTGTCACTGATGTGTCAGAACACTTCGTAAATCAAGAACACCTACTCAAGCCTATTGGAATGGTATGTCATTAGATGAAATTCCCCCAGAAATAGCGACACTATCTGATGTAGAAATACGCTTGTTAAGTAGGATAATTCCATTCGTAAAAATGGTCAAACTCAGTGGTCGCTTCGGACAACATGGTTTCCATGGTCAAGCCGTACTTTTCGGTCAAGATGTTGAAGAAATCGCTGAGCAGCTTCCTCTAAGAATGAGTAGTGCTGGTCTAGTCATAGTTTGCGAACAATTAGAATCAGTTCAAAGATTACGTCGATTTTCTGTAAATATTCAAAAACTGCGAGCTGCATTAGATTGGTTGATTGCCAATAATCCTTTGTATAGAAACGTTACAGTAAACTTTAGTAATGAAAATTACGATGTTAACGAAATTTGTCATGTTCAAAATAACGATATAATACGACAGGAAAATACAAATAACACAATATGTTTTCAAGATATTGGTCATAATCGGCGTATACTAAGAGGTTCATTTCATCAAAGTCACAGTAAATTTCTTGATTTTTCACGAGGAAAGCAGTGTACTGCCAACGCAGCAGTAGCTATTACAGTTACAAAAATTAAAGAAACTGAAACATGGTCTTCAAATATAATAGATTCAATATTGATTTCCGGTGATCGTTTATACTCAAACAGTATACAGTCTCGAAGGGCTCCGAATTCGACCGAAGTTAATATAGAATATTTACGTGTTCAAGAGTTAAAAATCAATTTTGAAGTATTGAATCATTCATGTCTAATACAAATTCAAGATGAAACTTCTTTGATTTGTGGCCATTTGACCGTAAATATTGATGGATTTCCAAATCTAAAGAATGGCTTAATTCAGTTTTTTACAGAATCTGGTGTTGATGAGGGAGCTATTGTTACATGTAATGGGATATCGGTCGCAATCTGGAAGAGAGACAATCTATATTATTTGTTTGACTCTCATTCAAGGGGACCAAAGGGTCGTGTAGCTCAGGATGGAACAGCTTGCTTGATATCTTTCACCGATATTACACAATTGTGGTCAATTTTAAAATCAAATATACCCAAATCACAGAGAAATAGGCCAGACGATGATCAATATAGTATTACAAAAATTACCCCTGATTTATATTCATTAAATCAAAATGTAAATGATATCCAAAATGACATTCATACTTTAAGAAATACCCAGCAGTCCTCTCAATCATCCAATGATTTGTACAATGACAATATTGTTATTACTTCATCAGTTTTACGTGTTGTAGATGAACCTATTCCTGAATTATCCACTGTTATTGACAACAATAACTGTGATCAGTTACCAGTTCACCAACTACGAAGAAAAACCGAGGCTCCTTTACAAATAACCAGGGAGAGAAGAGCAGAAGAACTGTCTTGGTTCCACTTGTTTCCTTACGGCAGAAATGGTTTACAGGAAACTCGATCTCATCCGATTACACCATTAGACTACTGTCAAGCTAGAATAATGGAAGCTGATACACGTTTTCAAAGACATGACTATCTTTTTTATGCATTGTCGGTTATGGAATTCTATAGAGCAAAGCAAAATGTAGGGGTGGTTTTAAGAATGCGCCAGGGAGAAAGTCGACCTGAAAACCTGGTTGAAAATATTCACCTTAATATGCGCAATATGCGTGGATCGAATGCGTACTGGCAAAGTGCATGTTCTAATCTTATTGCCATGGTGAAAAATATAGGCCCTCCTACATGGTTCCTTACCTTAAGCTGCAATGATCTTAATTGGTACTATATATTGAAAGTGCTCTTAATTGCTAAAAGAAAGAAAAGAAAGTCCAAATGATTTAACCTTTAATGACAAAGAAGCATTAGTTGACGGTCATCCTGTGACTTTAAGTCGGCAATTTATGATAAGAGTTAACGCTTTTATGAATTTTTTAAAGAATGACGATCTAATTCTAGGAGGTAAGCTTATAGATTTCTGGTGGAGGATTGAATTCCAAAACCGTGGCAGTCCACATTTGCACATGTTGTGTTGGATTCAAAACGCTCCTAACTTTGAAACTTCTGAAGGTAGAAATTTAATTAATGACATTGTTTCTTGTTCGTTAAATAATGTAGACGATGAACTAAATGACATTGTGAAACGAGTCCAAATTCACTCACATTCCCATACCTGTTATAAAAACAGACAGGACCAATACTGTCGGTTTAATTTTCCTAGACCAGCAAGCGATGAGACAGTTTTATTAGGACCTGACGAAACTGCGTAATAATGGACGATTTTGTATTTTAAAAAGAAATCCTGAAGAACAGTATGTAAATAATTACAATCCGCAGATATTGAAACTCTGGAAGGCGAATATGGACATCCAACCGTGTGGTAATGTAACAGCAGTTTCTTATTATATAGTCAAATATACTTCGAAGCATGAACCACAGGATGTAGGTCAAGCGGTAAAAGATGCTGTCAGCAAAGTTCGAGCCTGTCATGGGGATATTGGTAGGCAATTATTTGCTGTTTCTATGGCAATATTAAATCATCGCAGAGTGTCGGCATGTGAATGCGCATACAGATTATGTCATTTGAAACTGAGAGATAGTTCTCGAAAAGTAGTTTTCGTCAACACATGCCGACCTTATGAGCGCTACCGAATCTTAAGATATGACAGTGATGAAGGTCAAACATATCAAAATATATTTGACAGATATATTCAAAGACCAACAAATCTGGAGCATCTAAGTTTAGCAGAATTTGCCGTAAATTATGAACATACAAGTCGACTTGTAAACGACGAAGAAAATGGTGATGGAGAAGCTTATGAAGACCTTGACGAGGGCACTGAAACCACGCGAACAACCATCAGACTTCTAAATGGAAACATAATGAAGAAGCGAAGAAAGCCAGCAATTTTGAGGACTCGCTATTATACGCAAACGGGAGACCGAGAAGGCTATTTTTATAGCTATCTTGTGGCCCATGTGCCGTTTAGAGATGAAGGAGATTTGTTAGCAGGCTATGAAACTTGCGAAGAAGCTTTTATGGCACAAAGAGATCTGTTACGTCCTTTTCATGGAGATTCTGTTGAGCAATTTCAGTTTATTGAACGCGAGCTTCAGCAAATAATTGGCCAAGTTCTAGCACTGGCTGAACCTCCCGCATTTAATAATTTGAATGATCAAGGAACAGAAAATCACGATGTAGGAGCGATTGTTGACGGATATGATCCAAGAATGGCTGATGTTGATATCGAAGTAGAAGAAGTTGAAGAATCAATACCCGTCAATATCACAGACTCAGAGTTTCATTCCATGGTTAGGAGTATGAACATAGAACAAAAAAAAATATATGATGAAGTAACAAAACGAATTCGAGATGAGGTGACAAATGAACCAAACACAAATGTTCCATTAAAATTATTCGTCACAGGAGGAGCTGGTAGCGGTAAATCTTTCGTGCTTAATACTTTAGTACACCATATTCGACGCTGTTACGCTCCCACAGTAGACCAATTGTTGCATGCAATTTTTGTTGAAATCACAGCACCCACAGGAGTTGCAGCACGGCTTGTTAACGGGAAAACCCTTCATAGTGCATTTTCTCTTGGCATCGAAAAAGGTCGAGCCACAGTCTACAGGCAAATGACAGGACAACGTCTGGAGGACATGCGAAGAAAATGGCGTTATATCCGTTGGCTTGTAATCGATGAAATATCGATGGTGTCATATGAAGTTTTCCGATCTATACATCTCCGTTTACAAGAATTTAAAAGTTGTCCAGATATTTTTGGTGGAGTAAATATCTTAGTTTTTGGAGATATAATGCAATTGTCGCCCGTAAAGGGCAGTTGGTGTTTCAAGCAACCTCTTGCATTCCAAGGAGAGCCTCATCTATGGCAATATTTAGGACTTTGTGAGCTCCAAACCAATGTCAGGCAACAAAATGATAGTCAATTTATCGACATTCTGAATAATCTACGGGTAGGGGAGTTGAGTATGGAGCAGTATGAAATTTTACTTGAGAGAAGTCGAGTGTCATTGACTGGAGATTTTGCCGACGGTAACGCTGTACGGATTTTTCCTACTATAAAATTGGTGAATAGTTATAATGACAAAATGGTAGAAATAATGTCTGAAGCAGTAAAAATTTTTACTATGAATGCTCTCGACGAGTCTAAAGAACCTGCCACCTATGGCCAAAAACCTAACCACGTTTCTATCCCGCAAGATCCAAACTGTACGGGAGGGTTGCTCAGTTCAATTAAAATTGCAATCGGGGCTAGAGTGATGTTGAGAGTAAATTTAAAGGTGTCTGAAGGGCTAGTTAATGGCAGCATGGGGATTATCAAAAAAATCGAATGGAATGGACTTCGCCGAGACCAACTCGAAGAAGGTGAACTTCCAAAAACAATATTGATTAAATTTGATGACGAGTCTATTGGCAGGAGTTCTAAAGACGAAAATGGTTGGATTCCCATACGACCACAAAGTATAATTTTTCAAGGTCTCAGAGGGTATGGCAACATTGAGAGAACAATGTTTCCGATTATTTTAAGTTGGGCTGTTACTGTACATAAGTTGCAAGGAACCACAGTTGAAAAGGCTGTAGTATATTTGGGCAAAAACACTTTTGCAAAAGGCCAAGCCTACGTGGCTTTAAGCCGCGTAAAAAGTTTAAATGGTGTCGCTATTTGTGAGCTCGACCAAAGGAAGCTGTTTAATAATCCTCATGATAAATTGGCTATGGCAGAATTGCACAGACTGAGAAGCAGTAAAGATTAAACATTGGTCACCTCCACTTTAACCTCCCCTCCCCCTTCCCCATCACTTTAAACAGCTAAACCGATTTAAATCAAACTTACCGTATTATAATATAGATACAAATCACTTCACACTTTAAATAGATACCTCAATCAAGCATATATAATATAATTTACCTTTCAAACAAAAAAAATAGTAATAATTTTTTTAAGAAAAACTATTTTATTAAAAATTTAATAATAATAATAATAAATCATTTATTGCATATAGTAGACAAAAACCGTCCACACTAGGCTAGGCCTGTCTCGTGGAAGGTTTTACAAGAGAGTTAACTAAATTTAAGATTGGTACACAGTTCTAAGTACTTATAATCAATATAAAAATCATAAACACAGTTAATACAGTTACTGTAAAAGAAGTAAAATTGTTTTACGGATTATTAGGATTATTAGGTATTATAATCTAGTAAATAATGTACTAAAAGCTAAATAAAAAATAATTCGTTATGTCCTAGGTACCAGTCATCACTCCACTTTCCTCATCAATTGATCATTGCCTTGATCAGACAAAAAATAATTTTCAAGTTTTTAGTTTTTATTTCGTTAGTTAATATTGCTCATTCTCTTTCAATATAGTGTACATTATTCTACTAGTCAAGCCCTTTCGTTTGACACCAATATGAGGGAGTTGTGAAAAAAAAATGAACTTCACCATTTTGTGGTGGCGGCCATCTTGGACCAATTTTTATCAAACATAGCTAAGAACACTCCCGACTAATTTACCTTTCAAACAAAAAAATCAAAATCGGTGTGTGTGTGTGTGTGTGTGCGTGCGCGTGCGCGTGCGCGCACGCGCACGCGCACGCGCACACGCACACGCACACGCACACGCACACGCACACGCACACGCACACGCACACGCACACACACACACACACACACACGTCAAACTTATAACACCCCGTCGTTTTTGCGTCTGTATGTCTGTATGTTTACAACTCGAAATTTAAAATTAAAGCAAAGACTTAACTCGAAATTATATTTTAAAACCATGAATTACGATATCGTCAATCTACAATCAAAAGCCGAATATACGAAATTATCGATTAAATAGAAACGAATTATCATTACATAATTAATGCAATTAAAGAATTATTATTTGCAACCCTAAACCACGAAATTTTCAATGAACAATTAAATGGCGGGACAGTCCAAACAAACACGATTATTCGAATCAAACAATTCAAACTCTAAGTTATACAATTACGAAGACTTCAATACAATCCCACTGATTAAAAAATTGTGTTCCGTAGTAATACTGCGCCGGAGAATCTTAACACCGCGATTCAAAAAATGACGTCATATGCACAACGCCATCTATCGACATTTCGTCGTAACACTAAGAGATGTCGTTGTCAGTTACAGTAGACATTGTCTCAGTATCATGGATCAATAAACAATATATTATTTGTCCATGGTAGTAATGAATACTTTAATCATGTAGTAGTCCCAGCGCACGCCAAATACTGAACTTTATAGGTAAAACGTTGTAAAATGTTGATACTTTGAGTTATATTATTGCAATTTTGCCCAAAAATTCCAGAAACAAAGCGAATTTTCAAAAAATCGTTTATTGTCTCCATATACCTACTCGGTTTTGTATTAATCAGTCAATAGTTGTAAATAATAAAAGTTTAAATAATAAACGAATTTCAGAAAATCGGCTTACAACATTTAATTACAGTATATCTGTAGAACAAAGAGTGGTTGTTGAAAGCCAGCATCTGATACAACGGCGGAAAACATTAATATCGCGATTTAAAAAATGATGTCATTTGTACAGTGCCATCTTTCGAGATATGTATAAATCATTACGTCGGGTCTAGTACAGTACTAAACACATATTACTAACAAATTAGAGATGTCGTTGTCAATTATCACAATCTATGAACTTAAATTTAAGCAAATCTCAACCTTATTTGTAAATCATTACGGCGGATCTAGTACAGTACGATCACATCGCCTACATTAAACTTTAATTTGACTTCAAATGCTCATTACTTTTGATAGAGAAGACCGATTTTAATGAAATAAAGACTTAATGTTACTTGAGGATATTCTTTATAGTGTTCTTACTGAGTCTATCGTATTAACTTTGTACTTCAGGCGTGATGCGAGAACAAACAAACAGACAGACAGACACACTTTTTTAAAATGAATAAAGTGTGTTTAGTTAATTTAATTATTCTAAATCATTTATTGCGCAAATTTCTAAAATGTACAGACACGTGATAGTTACAGTTTTATTACATGTATAGATGATGAGCTTATATAAAAGCGAAGGGCAATATTACGTAGCAAATATTTTCATGTTGTTATTCAAAAGTTCTTATCACGCTTACAAGTGTAAGTAGGAGCCTTTTGATGTGGAAAAAGTACCAATATATAATTACTATTAGATGCATTTTCTTGTGTAATTGATTGTCATATGATTCTGTAGCATAAATATCGATCTGATGTGTTCCATTCTCGGTTGGACTTTCTTGGTGAAGCAATTCTTAGTAACACCTCGAAGTTTATGCATGCATGCTGCAAGCATGATGTTATATGTATAATTGTAATTCATGCAAAAAAGCAGATGACTTCTAGACTACTCAAAAATATTAAGTTAATTATAATTGAATTAAAGAGATAAGTTAGTCCCATTCGAATGACTATTTAATAAGCATTCTAGAGTTCTCTGAAAGTAATAATCTATCGGTTATGCATAACTAGTTACTAACTCGACTCGCAAACTATTTTATTAACATTAGGTATTTGGGTGCTTCAAATGTTAGTTTTATCACCAAAGGGATAGGCAGAGATGCACTATACAAAAAAAGAGACGCATGCGACTCTTTGACTTTGTTTAGTGGCACGAAATATTACTTATCTTGCTTATAAATATTATACTAAATCTTATTTAATTTACTATCTGGCATTACGACTTTTTTGACAAAGGCAAGCTCGAGAGTGTACTTTGAATCCTAATTTTTTCATAATGTCCTCTGCTAAAGCAAAGCTTAAGTTAAAAATGGCTCTTTAAATAGATTTCGCTTGTAGATTGTCTATATTTGGCTCGCGTGGACGACAAGGTTGCCGACCACTGCACGCTTTGCGCCAAATATGCATTTCGGTTCTAAATGAGGCAAGCTTTTCCCCTTCTACCAGGCACAGTTCCAGACTCCGTGTTGCTACTAAGAATTCCTTGACATAAAAAACCCTGTTTCACTTTGCTAGATCTGGGAATCAAAGTCGAGACCTTATAAACAGCATTCGCAATCACTACCTCTGCGTCACAGAGGCAGCAATTTTATTACGTCTCGATTATGTGTCGCATATCGGTATATTTTGATATATGTATATAGCTCAACAATGGTGCTAATTCTGTTGTCACAGAATTCTCTTATCTTAGCTAAAAATCTCTAAAATTTAGATTAGTCCTGTCAAACGACATTTTGTATTCTGAAATCGCTAAAAGTGACAGGACTAAACTAAATTTTAGAGATTTTTCGCTAAGATAAGAGAATTTTGTGACAACAGAATTGGCACCATTATCTGATTAACTGCACCTACTCATGCTTACCTTACTATACCTAGCAATGACATAATGAAATAACACTATCAAAGCCATTAGAACCTGTAGCGATAACCATACCAAAATAGGCCATTTCCGTAATGTAGGAGTTTATTAATTTACATGTTGTGTAGATAAACGACATTTTGTATTTTGGCGTCGCCATTTTGTGGATTAATGACTGCCTATATTTGTGTCAATAGTTTTGACTACCTATTTGTTTTAAAGACAACCTACGCTTTAAGATTTAATAGATGATATAAACATTTATACAGAATAGCAGCTAAAATTTTATTTGACGTTTTTTTAAAATTAATTTCAATGACGTTTTAATTGTTATTTATTGATTTATTATACAATAATAATAAAATAAAACAATGTTACCTGCATATTACATATTATGAAGAGGAATTTCATAAAAATATTGTTACGTTTACGCGAATGTTATGAATGCAAATTAAATACTCCTGTGACCAAGGCGGCTAAAACGCAGCTTCAGGGATTGTGTAAACATAAAATACTAGATCTTGCTTGCAATGTAGATTTATGTTAAGATAGATTTTAGTAGCCTATATATTATTCTGATGTATAAACAATAATACCTACAGTAGTTTTATCAAAATCCGTTCCGTAGTTTTTACGTGAAAGCGTAACAAAAATCCATCTACCCTCACAATTTATCTGAATACGCTTATTGATCCGTACAGAATAAATGCATTGTTAATATAAATCCTGTGGCATAAGCACTACTAATATGTATTCTGTTGATGAGTTTCTGTTTGTTTTTTGCGACCGGTCGTAGTTTACGTCGATCGTAGTGTTTGTTCTCTGTCAGGCAATTCTCAGTAGCAGCACAGAGCTTAACAATATCTGTAAACGACATTAAGAATTATAAATACACGCAAAATGATATCACGACATTGTAGATACAACAATATAGGCCGTGTGTCCCCAAGGTCGGTTGATACATATATCTTACATAATGATACTTAAGTACACAATCGCATAGGCTACAGTCTAGATTCTAGACAGAGATAATATTATATGAAATCATAATGTACGGCAACTTAATTCTATACAACATACGTAGTCCATATCCCTAACGGATTGGGTAGAAGTGTATTACACCCACATTCTTAGTCACCTACGATCTTCGGTTTCAAATAAATACGCAGTGACATACTTAATACTTTGTAGATTGCCGGCTTTTTCAAACAATGCAACTTAATATTATAAACAGAAAATATACATAGGTAGGTAAACTGTCATATTTCCTTGTTTGTAATCGATAAACTCTGGAACTACTCAAACAATTTTAATCTTTCTCTCCATTAGAAAGCTATTTCAAAATTAACATCCTGCCTTACTAATATTATAAATGCGACAGTGAGTTCGTTTGTTTATTTGTTTCTTGGTTACGCTTTCACACTTAACTATATGACCGACCAGCATGAAATTTCGCATACACGTTGTCAGGGGTGCAGAAAAGAGCATAGGGTAACTTTAATCCAGAAAAAGTATTACTACTATTTACTAACATAACCTAACCTAGACTACATTTACGCGAGTGAAGCCGCGGGCAAAATCTAGTAGACTATATACCATCACGCCACGAGTCACAGGAATAGAGCCGTATTTATTGACATGGTTGAAACGGTGGGAGGCAGCCTGTAATATACGTTTACTTACATATAAATATATTAGATTCTAGCTGCCCGTCACAACTTCGCCCAGGTTCAACATAACATACCTATTCCATTTCGAATAATGTACCTTCCAAATAGTTAAAGATTCATTTAAATCGGATGAGTATTGCCGGAGATTACCTCCTACAACCAAACGTATAAAGTTTAGCCTTTTATAACATTAGTATACTTAGAGAAATAACAATAAGAAATCTTAATAACATCGCCGAGTTTAAAAATGTTTCAGTTAGTCGTCAATAGTGTCCAACTACTACTAAGTGGAGAACCTAAGAAAACTTAGCTGGCGAAATGCGAATATGATACCTAAACCCCGATGTGTCCTGTGTTTCGTTTAAAAAGGCAACTCCCACACTATGAGTAATTTCTATGGGTATGAGTAAGTTGACTATGAGTAAGTTATACAAACGTTCAAACGACTGACGCAAAAAACACGCAGACTCGTCACAACTAATTAGAAATTACAAATTTTGGATGTAGGGTTCGAATTCACAACAATCGGCGCGACAACGACGAGGCTACCATTAAAACCACAACGCTGTGTGCAGTTGGTGTCATTCGGAGCTATAGTTATAAACCGAAGAAATTAGCTTTTCTTTAAACAACGTATATAAATGAATTCGCACATCACAAGGTCACAACTAATTAAACAAAAAGGTCATAGTAAACTACTGGCCGAAAACTATTAGAAAAAGAATAGCCTCAATCCGAGTATTTGATCTAGATTAATTAATTATAAGTTTCCGGCGACGACTGATGACACTCAAGGTTGGAATTAATCAAGCTCGCCGATTAACTGTGACTTAGAGTTTTGGCCTCCTAGGAATTAAAAATATATACGAGGTTTCGTATTAACAATAGTACCTATATGTATTTTCTTTTTCAATAGAACCGGTTGTGTTAATGTAGATAGATACGTCTTATCTATCTATCTATATTACCACAACCTAAATTGTTTTATTTAACAAAACAATCTCTTCTAGTCTATACTAATACTATACACAGGATACATGTGTACTTTTTTTGTAATGAATTGTCTTACGTTTACTCGAATGTTATACATAAATTGATCAAAATTTACTTTATACCTACGAAACGCGATAAAATCCGTATAAAGTTGTTTAAATGTAATGAATAAACTCAAACTTTCGAACCGAATTAAAAAAATCTTTATCATTAAGAAAGCTATATTATCCAGCAATAACATAAGCCAAATAACATTACGCTACGAGCCACGGGAGTGGAGCACTAATCATCAACGTGGATAAAACCGCAAGGGACAGCGAGTTCTGTATAAAAACTAATATAACAGTTATAAAGCCTGCATAACTAGCTTATGAAAACGGTGAGAGTATTAAAGCTACTACTAAAAATAAAAAATAACCTCGTGTATTCTGCTTAATTAATATTGCATTCAAACGTGTCGTTCCTGTAATTGTCTGGCTTAGACTTAGTGAGTTAGAGAGTATGCACTCCAACTGGTTCTACAAGCAATTTACTTGGGATGTCTCGTAGTACGTAGTAATTAATAACTCAATGTATTACTAAGTAATTACTTGGCAACGAACGAACTCGCAACATACAACTCTTATTACGGTGATATTAACTACCTACTAAATATGGCTGTTTTACCCGCTTCGATCCTAAGGATCGTATATGTAGCGTGATGTTAAATGGCGACTAAGGTTCCTCATGAGATTTTGTGAGTATTTGGAGGGCAATCTTCGAAATCACTTCACCTATTCGCATAATTCTTTGAAAGGTAGACTAAGGACTTGCTAGTAGGCTATAAACTCAAATCAGCGTTTTAATCTGACAGGTAGTTTCAGAGATTAGCGCGTAATAATAAATAAACAATATCTTTAACGTTATATACGTAATATTAGGTAGGTTAGACTGGGCAGGTTACTTTCATGGTGTAGAATATAGATAAAAATTGTTTACTTTAAACATTTATCCCCACTCGAATAAATGCGAAAGTAGGTAGGAACATACATATTATGTTACCTAGGTGGCTTGTTCAGTCAGCGACGGACTAACGTATCGCAGTTATTTTTGGCATAGGTATATATACCTATCTAGTTTACTTTTTAACCTTTAAAAATGCAATGTAGGTATCTATGGGATAATTTTATAACGTTTCTTTAAAACCACAGATGCAGACCTACGTATTTGCTAATGAGTGATAAACTAACATCTTAGCTAGCATATGATGTTTGAATTATATCAATTACTAGTTAAAAAAAGTGAAGTAGAAAGTCAATACTGATTCTGTATAACACTTAAAAATGGTGCATATTGGTTATTATTATTATAAACTGTCATAAAACTTCTACAAGAGAATTCTTGGGTATAGAATATATAGATTTGATTGTGATTGATACGAATTTAGTCAATTTCATTACGTAATAGGTATTGGTTTTAAAAATCTTAAATAAGTAGGTCACAACCATAATACAGCAGATTTATTATTTGTTGTTTCTAAAATGCAAGACATTTTACTGTTCGTTTTGTAATTAAAATCTGTCGTCGTTCTTTTTTTTTAATTTGTACATCGGCCATGTTGGTATTAATGAGTAGGTTGTTATCTAATGGTAGAATGTACTTATACCTATTGTAAATTCCATTGCTTAGTTTTCTGTCCATATTTGGTTATAATATTAATGCTTAATAAAAAACGTTCGTAGGTGTTCATATTAATTGGTGGCTACGACTTACACTATTTCTAACGGATTTTTAACGTGCCTTGTATAGAAGTGACGAGATAATTTGATTTTCTTACACCTATTACCTACGTGACACGTTTTGCTATCATTGAGTGAATAGCATAAGTCTAGATAGTGATACCTATATTATTTTGCTAACATTTTCACATTTCATTCGCATTTCAATACAACCAACCTAAGTATAACATGTCGTAAAAATTTGGAACCATTTTGTATTATATATCGACGAGTGTTTGTTTACAAGGTTATAATTATATGTGTATATATATGAACCTACAACCACCTACTACTATAGGTATTGAATTATTTTCCTACCTTTATACGTAAAACCTATAGGCAAGCAAAGATTTTCGAAAAATTGGCCTATGTAAACAGAATCTACACACCTTGTAAGAGCGGCCGATGGGTTATCGGGCGATAGCACGTAGATAGGCAATTTCATGATCACTGTCTTGTATGACGAGACCGGTCAGATCATAAGCTTACCTTAACTAGAAAATAACAATTTAACAAACTAACCTGTTATACTGCACAGATTCTAAGATACCCAGAATTCTTCACCACAGCTAAGTTAAACACAAACCACACTAATAAATCTTATTTCACATAATCACGTCACAATAAAACACGTAATCACTCACCAAACTCTATAAAATGCCCTATATGTAAGCTAAAACTTCACTCGATGTTTAAAACACTGAAATCCAACTGTTTAGTTTCAATTTTACGATCGTCGTAATACGGGAGAGAGAACACGGGCGACGTTACTCACACGTCTACATACCACGAGCGAGCAGGCTCGACTGACGTGCACTGTAGTGTAGCCACATCGCGTAAGCTCGTTTAAAAAAAAGAGCGGCGTTTGTCGGTATTCCAAATTCGATTTTTTAAGGTGTAACCAACTATTGGCTTCCTGATGAATGCTGCTCGGGCATTATGACTCGTTTATTTAAATAGTGTATTTTTGGGATATAAATATCTAATGAAGAAAATTTCGTAACGTAGGTACCTAATAAGTACGATGTTTTGTTGATTGAATTATTAATATGTGCTTTAATCTTTTACCACAAAATGAAAATAGTATTTATTATTTGAATAAATAGTAAATTGGTAACCTACTTCAGCTTTTAAGTCGAACAGGGACGTAAGTTGACGGTTTAATGCTGTGTAAATCCAGTAAGTATTTTTCACGTGTTAATGAAAAAGCGGGCGAAAATAATCATGTGGCAAAAGTAAAAAGTATTTAAAATTACTAACATTTTGTGTATTTTACTTCACACATAAAGGAGACGGGCGGAGTCCCTTAGTTCGTCAGGCCCATCGCGGACAAGAGTAAAAATGTAATCAAATTATTGCTAAAAACATACAAATGATATAAGTATGTAAAAAAAAAAGTATATTAATGGTGGTATTAAAGATATTTGAGTTTATATGTATAATTCTAGTTTATAATAATGACACCATTTTGTAGGTATGGAAATTGTAGGTACATATTTGTTTATGGTTTATATAATTATAATAAGTAAATCATATATATTT
This sequence comes from Catocala nupta, assembly GCA_963675205.1. NCBI lineage: Eukaryota > Metazoa > Arthropoda > Insecta > Lepidoptera > Erebidae > Catocala > Catocala nupta. The sequence goes on from OY776099.1 coordinate 11,543,158, forward strand.
TATAGATAAAAATATTTTAGGTATAAATAGTAATATTCATAAATACTATTTTATTGCTCTTTGATTAGTAACTTGCATGGGAAAAAATGAGGCTCAGCCCGTAGTGACTGTAATTAATCTTGAGACAACTTACACAAATATCCAATAACAACAAAGCCAGGTCAATCGAAGATGCAGTTTCAGAATCCAAATAAATAGCCAGGTCACAAATAAATCACAGTCGCAAAAATAGGTACTAGTTTATTAAAGTTTACTGCGCACGAGTGCAAAGTCAACACGAATTTAACTTGTTGCTATTTTTGACAGCTTTATTGTTCGTTATTACCATTCCGTTTCTGTTATTGAATATAAGCCTTTTGATCCAACATAAAAATAAAATAATAATAGAAGAAACGCACGTAAATACGCGTAATAATACGTACGTAATAAAGTCAAACGCCAGTAATTATAATTAAACATACCTTATTATACGCCACATATCTGTACGAGCAGCAACATAGGACTCCCACATAATGTGAAAGCACAGCAGTGACAAGGCCTCGTGTCATTCATTCCGCACTATTATGTAAAGTTCAGTACAATTGAACTAGATACCAGACGCAACTAGATTTGACTGACTTAAAAACTATGTTTTAGGTAGGCTAGCACCAGCGGTATAATACAACCTCTGCTTACAAAAATTTTAATTATATTATTGGAGGTCACATCTCTTTGGTATCACAGAGGTTGGAAGTCACATCTCTTTGGTATCACAGAGGGTATAAAACCAGCGCGCACCGAACGTCGCGTCTCTTTCCGCCGCCAGCCATCGTGGAGACATCTTGTCTATGTCTAACATTTTTCAGTGTCAAAATTCGTTTGCTAGCTTTTATGTGTAATTTATTAATTTAAAGATTAAAGTGTTGCTTATATTTTTATAATCAACTTTGTTAATTTTTTAGTCAAATTAGTATTTTGTACACAAGATCAGAAGTGGGATAGGATCCTTGAGATTCTATCTGTCACGCCTTTTGGTTTTGTCAATTTGATTTTTGAAAAATGTCAGACCGTGAATATCGTCGCAGCCGACGTGATAGTTCGGTTCAGCGGTCGAGCAGACGTCATCACCGTACGCCTGATGGTAAGTTTAGGCAGATGATGGAGACAATGATGTCTAGGCTAACATCATTAGAAGAGCAATCAGCAGTCCGACCCTCTCAACCGCGTCAACAATGCGGGCCGAGAGCGCATGACAACGCGTGTCGATCGCCGCCGCCACCTCGGCGCCGGTCCTCGACATCACGACGCTGTTGCCAACCGCGCCGCCGTTCCTCAGCGAGTCGCGTGGCAACAGGGAGTTGAGTACGTCAGCACAAGCAACGGAAACGGATAGGATTGTTGATGCCATCAGGTCAATCAACACTTCGGTAAGCTCAAATCATAATTTTTATATATCATGGTTTGATCCTAATCAGCATAATATTGACGATTGGTGTGCTGAAGTTGATCGTGCGAAATCTTTGAATAGCTGGAGTGATTTCGAATGTCTTTTACGAATAGGGAATTGTTTAAGGGGAGATGCTCGATCATGGTTAAACGAATGGGTCACTAACGATCGTACATGGAGTAGTTTTAAGCGAGAATTTAAACCTTTGTGTCCGAGAACACCAGATATCGCGAACATTTTGTTTGATGTGATGTGTAAAAATTCCGATGAATACCCTACGTACGCGGACTATGCACGTCGTTCATTACTGCGTTTGCGTATAGTGCGGGGACTCAGTGATGAATTAATATCTGCAATCGTGATCCGCGGTATTACTGACCCACATATTCGAGCATCTGCCACCAATGCCAAACTTTTACCCGAAGATTTAGTTAAATTCTTCTCAATTTATGTAAAACCGAGCTCAGCTAATACTTGTAACCCTCGTAATACGTCACAAGTGTCTAATAACAATAACCCGAACAGAAAACGTAAGTTTGAGGACGGTAAATGTTTTTCGTGTGGACTTAAGGGTCATACTCAAACTATGTGTAAGAAACGTAAAAACAACACTAGTGCGGGTTCAATTGCTGCTAATTCTAGTTATATCGGTAGTTCTAAGCCTAGTGCTGCATCAGCAAAGTCTGAACCTTGCTCATTCTATAAGAAAACTGGTCATAAAATAGAAACATGTTTTGCAAAATTGAAGGCCGACGCGCGTAGTAAAAATGACGTTAATTTCTGTGAAGAAATGTCACCTACCCGCAATAACGATGTCGTTGTGGCGGTAATTCAGGGCGTACCCGTTGATATCCTAATTGATAGTGGATCAACTATTTCACTTGTACTGTCATCAATGTTAAAACATTTTAGCTGCGTGCAAAAGCCAACATTTCGTGTACTGAAAGGTTTAGGTAGTCAGGAAATTGAAAGTACGTCTTACGTTACTTTGCCTGTGGAATTTGACGGAATGACTTTAGAGGTAGATTTGTTCGTTGTGGGGTCCGAATTTATGAATACACCTATCATAGTAGGTACTGATGTCCTTAATAGGAAAGGTGTACGTTACGTTCGTACTTGCGATTCTCAACAACTTATTAGGGATGTAGATAACTCGGATTCGGTTATGAATATTCAGTCTGACTCTTCGATGTCAATTAACACGCCTCTTATTGGTCATCATCTACAACAGTTGTTAGCTATTTTGCGGGAAGTACTTGTGGTCTTAACTGAGGCAGGCTTTTCAATTAACTTAAAGAAATGTTCCTTCCTCACAACGGAAGTTGAATACTTGGGTCGTCACATTAGTCGTGGTCAGATGCGGCCGAGTCATAATAAAGTCAAGGCTTTGGTTGACTCTGTCGAACCGAAGAATGTTAAGCAAGTTCGTTAGTTTATGGGCTTAGCCAGCTATTTTAGAAGATATATACCTGGTTTCGCTCAGAAGACTGCTTGCATAGCCGGTTTGACGAAAAAGGGTTTAGAGTTTTACTGGGGTCCGGAGCAGCAGGCTGCTCGTAAGTATATAATCGAGTGCCTTACGAGCGAGCCTATCCTCGCTATTTACGATCCTTCATTACCGATTGAAGTGCATACCGATGCAAGCTCGGTGGGCTACGGCGCGGTTTTAGTGCAAGTTCATAAGGGTGGTTACAAACGAGTTGTAGCATATTTTTCAAAATTGACCCAGGGGGCAGAGGGCAAATATCACTCGTATGAACTCGAGACCTTCGCGGTTGTAAGAGCACTACAGCACTTTAGACCTTATCTTGTGGGAGTACGCTTCACCGTGGTCACTGATTGTAATGCATTAAAACTTACACAGCGTAAAAAAGACTTACTACCTAGGATGGCACGGTGGTGGGTATACCTACAAGATTTTGATTTTGGACTTGAGTACCGTAGGGGTACTTTAATGAACCATGCCGTTTGGACTTGAGTACCGTAGGGGTACTTTAATGAACCATGCCGACTATCTAAGTCGAAACCCTGTGAACGTCTGTACGGTTCAAAAGCCTCAGAACTGGGCGCAAATTGCTCAAGCTGCCGATGAGGAGACCTTAGGTCTGAGACAAAAACTGATAGACGGACAGTTGGACGCGACGCGTTATTTTGTTAAAAATGACATTCTGTACGTTAAGTACTGTTCTACTGGGGAACAGCCGCGATTCCTTTGTTATATTCCCAAAGGTCATAAGTTAAGTCTTCTCCGTATTTTTCATGATGAGCATAATCATCCGGGGGTAGATAAGACAGCTGACTTGATTATGAAACACTTTTGGTTTCCTGGGTTGCGAGTATTTGTCCAGAAATATGTTGCTCATTGTTTAGTCTGTATGTCCCATAAAAAGTTGGCACGAGCGCCTTTATAGCCGAATCACTCATGGATTAAACTCGAATCTCCTTTTGAGACTATCCACATGGATACCCTGGGACCTTTACCGGAAGTAGATGGTTACCGTCACATTCTAATAGTAGTCGATGCCTTTTCTAAATTTTGCCTTTTGTACCCTATGTATCGACAAGATGCTAGCGAACTGAAACGCCACTTCACCAATGTTATTTCCTTATTTGGTACTCCCAAACTGATTGTGACTGATAGAGGTCGAATGTTTCAAAGTACCGAGTTTCTCGAGTGGGTTAAGAATATAGGTTGCGACATACATCTGATTACTCCCGAGATGCATCAATCGAATGGACAGGCGGAGCGATATTGTCGCACGGTACTTAATATGGTGCGTATCGAATGTAACTTTCGACAACAAGAATGGCCCAGGATTATGTGGAAAATTCAATTGGTGTTGAACATAACCAAACACCGAGCTACACAGCACTCTGCCCTCAACCTGTTGGTGGGTATTGACGCAGCAACACCATTGATTCGAAGTCTGGTTCGAGATGTGGCACTGGAAGGTTCGAGTTCCAATAGAGAAGCCCTGCGTGAAATGAGTAGGCAAAGGGCCTCTGAGCGGCTCAGGGAAAACCAGCAACAGCAAGACGCATATGTCAATGCAAGGAGGAAGCCTCCTCGTAATTTTAATCTGGATTCCTTAGTTTTTGTCAGAAAACAAACTCAAGCGACTGGCAAGCTGGATGCCTGCATGCGGGGACCCTACCGTGTGGTGAGGATACTACCGCAAGGGCGTTACGAACTGCAACTCCTGACTGGCTCCTATGGGAAGTCGACCCAAGCAGCGGCTGAGTACATGATTCTGTGGCGCGGAGAGTGGACTCCCTGATGTATGTGCTGCTTACTTTGATGGTGAGTTGTTTTGCTTTTAATTAGGATGGTATGATATGTTTGTTGTGTCACTGTCCTATTAATGCTGGTTGAGAGTACGCTTCACGTCGTGCCTCTTCTCTTAACCGCTGGCGCTGGTTCAAGTTACTGCTTCACGTCGTGCCTCTGGCTTGAACTAGCTATGTGCTAAGCAATGCTTCACGTCGTGCCTCTTGCTTGGCTGCTTTCCTTTGTTCATTACTAAGTCATGCTTCACGTCGTGCCTCTGTCTTGGTGTGACACTCTGCGCTAAGAATATGCTTCACGAAGTGCCTCTATCTTAGCTTGTATTTTCTTTTTCACTAAGTAATGCTTCACGTCGTGCCTCTTACTTAGGAGATTTTCTGTGTTTATTAAATAAGATATGCTTCACGTCGTGCCTCTATCTTAGCCTATATTTCTCACTAAGCTAGTGCTTCACGTAGTGCCTCTGGCTTAGTGCTTTCATCTTTTCTTACTTTTGTATACCTAATGTGTATGCTTGCATATACCTATTTTGTACGTGTACTGTTACATAGACGTAGACCCAAATAGCGAGTCTACCGTTGCTGCTTATAACAATGAGTCGCAATCTGAAGCCACGGAGCCATCTACGAGCGACGGGCAGCAGCTTTTCACGTCCGGGACACAAGGCGTCGCAACGCAGAACACCCTGGATGCGAGCGCAACTATGGAGCTGCCTGTTAACGTCGTGTACGAGCCGCAAGAGGTCCAGCCGGTGACAGGGGTCACCAATGCCGAGGATGGGAGCTCTCGCAGCCAGGGGCCACAGCTTCTTGAGTCTAACTCGGGAGTGTCCCTGCCAATCCTGGAGACTCAGCTGCAGAGTTAAAGGAGCCCGAGGACGGACTCCTGTCAGGAGAGGCCGTATTGGAGGTCACATCTCTTTGGTATCACAGAGGTTGGAAGTCACATCTCTTTGGTATCACAGAGGGTATAAAACCAGCGCGCACCGAACGTCGCGTCTCTTTCCGCCGCCAGCCATCGTGGAGACATCTTGTCTATGTCTAACATTTTTCAGTGTCAAAATTCGTTTGCTAGCTTTTATGTGTAATTTATTAATTTAAAGATTAAAGTGTTGCTTATATTTTTATAATCAACTTTGTTAATTTTTTAGTCAAATTAGTATTTTGTACACAAGAATATAATATTGTCTTCTGTTTACGCGAATGTTATTCATTGAAATTAAACTACTATGTACGGATTTTATCGCGTTGTTTATTTATCACTGTATTACAAAATTTTGAAAATATTACACTACTACTACTATTGATTTTATTTTACTAATTTATAAGCTAATAGTAGTTTAAATTCAATGAATTTTAATTATAGATTAGGCTTGAAAGCGTAAAAATCAAATAAGCAGACATACTCACATTCGCATTTATAATATAAGTTAGGATATTATTAAGGCATAGCGTACTCAAAGCATAAGTATCCTTACATCACTACATATTATAAAATCAAGTCCCCTGCCGCGTCTGTCTGTCTGTCTGTTCGCGATAAACACAAAAACTACTGAACAGATTTTCATGCGGTTTTCACTAGAAGGATTCACGAGAAAGGTTCAGGTGTATAATTTATTGAGGTTTTGTACTACCCGTGCGACGCCGGGGCGGGTCGCTAGTTTTTACTTAGTAAAGAAGCGAGTTTCACTTACATAACAGTACCACGCTGTTACTACATTTAAATATTGGGTATTTAGTTTCGAAATTGCCGTTAATGTCCATCATCTAATTTCGTAGTTCCTGTACAAAAGGGAATGGTTATTTTAAAAATTCAATTCTTTATCTGCCAAGACGTGAGACTATATACTATACTATAGCTTACTTACCATCTTTGTAGTACAGTATGTACTACAAAGATGGTCAGCCTAATGGTGTGTGGTTCTACAGCAACTACACACTATGATTTTATGCAATACCAGAAATATCACTGACTCGTTGCCAACGTCAAATGTCTACTGGCCACAGTTCCACTCTCTTGACTGTTACTGAGAGTTTTATGACAGAAAATCTCAATAACACTTTCCTCGATTCGGGAATCGACCCTGAGAAGAGCGCATACAATAGGGATAAAGCTATAATCACAGTTCCAGATTTATAAAAAGGTAATTCGTATTTATTCCCAACGAGATAGGCAGAATATTTTAACGTACGGTGTTTCGCCAGCTATGATTGACGATCCTACGTAATAGCACGTGATTCTATAGCCGTCTACCGGACCTAAATTCAGACACCGTGCTGTCATTTAGAATTTCATGACAGAAAATCTCAATAAAGCTTTACCGTACCCGGGAATTGGACCCAAGACAATATGTACAGTAGTCGCATTCGTTGCGCCACTGAGGCGATCAAATAATTACATACTACATTACAGTTATAGGCAAGTCAAACATTATTTATTCGAATATTATAAATGCGAATGTGAGTTTGTTTGTTCGTTACGCTATCAGGTCTAAACTACCCCATCGATCATCATGACATTTCGTATAAACTTGTATGCGAAATTTCAGTCAGGGATACAAAAGGACACAAAAATATCCCGTTCCAGAGCGAAGTCGCGGACAAAAATAAGTCTTCTATAATCCAATGTTTAACAAACAACTAACTTAAAACTACAAAGCACCATTAAGGATCATTTTGCTCCGATGTTTAGATAGATTAAAATAAATGATTCCAACAAGTGTCGCATTCAGTTGAGTTCATAATACTTTATTACAATGAAACTCGGTTCATTAGTGATGTATTTACTCGATTAGTAAAAAAAACTATATTTTATATATTTTTATAGAGTTTGGTCCTTACTTATTATAGACTACCGTGGTAGTGCAACAGTGGTGAATGCGACTGCTGTGTATGAGGTTTCGGGTTCGATTCTCAGAACTGTTGAAGTGTTATTGGGTTTTACTATACATAATTGCGACTGTCAACCGTATACGTGAGGCCACGTACGTATGTAAAATTATAAATAAAAAAATCTATTTGTTAGTTTGTCCTGATTTCACTTAGCAAACCTGTTATGAGTGACATGTTTTTTTATAAAAATCGTCTACGAGTATAAGCTAGTTTTAATATTTTGTAAGTAATTAGCATTAGTAATTTACCATTACATACGATACCTGAACTTAAATTCGAATACTGTATGTTTCTTGTTATAATAATTTGTACGCCGCGAAGGCAATGATGATTGGTTATTTAATTAACAATCTGCATGCACTGTGCATTACTCATGTTTTGTACAAATAAATAGTCTTGACTCTTTGTTAATCGTAACCTGGTGAGTGTGGAATACCAGATGTGCCTAACCAGGCAATATATAATTACGATGATAGCGATAATATACAGACGTCATAACATTGTTTTCTATCACTAAATACATATATGTATATAGTTTCATACTTTTATCACTAAAGGGATCTTATCTTACCTTATCTTGTGTGGGGGCCAGTCGGTACAGACCGGCGACACTTCGACCCAGTGGGATCTTTTGTGTCGGCTTCCCCAATAATGACTGCCATAGATGTGGATCCTGGCAGCCGGGACCGACGGCTTAACGTGCTCTTCGAGGCACGGAGCAGGCGATAAGTGTCAATCAATACGCACATAATTTCGAAAAGTCAAATAACTTCCGAAAGTCAGTGGTGCGCGACGTGGGTTTGAACCCGAGACCCTCTGCATTGCAGTCTGTTGGTCTCTCCACTGAGCTATCGCTGCTCCACCCAAGGGATAGATATAGGTTTGTTTGATCCACTTTTTGCTAGTTATAGTTTTAGATTTAGCCATAGTCCTAGACCGCACAATTACTGTAAATTAATGATTAAAAAAAAACTCAATACTGTTTCTCAACCCTGGATTCAAGCCAAAGACATACACAGTAATCACATTCACTATTGATGCCGTGTTTCAATTACAGAGATAGCAAGCTCACGACGCTGATCCTGGAAATAGGAGCCAGATACTTGTCTCCTACTGATAGCATAGATAGAGTTTCCTTCAGGAGTTCTGTAAACCCTACGAACCATAACAAATACAAATTAATTTCACTAAGACCTGTAGGATTATAGTTCTTTTCCAGCCAGGTATTCGGTGCACCCACTCTCCATATCCAAATACATTGAAACGTTTCCGTAGATATACATTTTGACTGTGACTTGATTTGTTGCCTCGGTTATCAAATATTGCCGCAAATCAAAGCGCCGATAATGCCCATGTAATCCAACCTGTTGCTGAGCTCTACAAAATTATTACCATAATTACTATACCATTGATTTTGACTTACGATGCATGAACACCATTGAGCATGCCGCTTGCCGAGAAGGGCTCACAAAATAATTATATCGATAAATTAATGCGCAATAAAATGAACGTAGCTTTAGGCAAGAATAATTTTGTGCTTTCACGCTTAAAAACATTGTGTCTATGTGTGTGTCCTACTAGTACTCCTACTAGTTATATTAATGTGAAAGTTTATGATGATGTTTAGATGTTTGTAAACATGCGTATAACGTGAACTAATTATGATGAAACTGAACAAACTACTAAAGACAATGTGCTAGATTAACATACGACGACGGTTTTTTAATATTAGTTTGCTATTTTCGAAGACAGGCAAAAATCTGAAGAAGCGTCACAATAGATATACTGTTCGTTATATTATATAGATTCATAATTAGATCCTAACTGAATCTAATTATTAACAATTGAAATAAGACTGATAATGCAGTGGCGTTGCCGCAGATCGATTGATCTTGCATATCAATTGCAGTTGTGCATATTACGAGTATACATAGATATCATTAGCTTTCTCTGTCTAATTTGTGTCCATTATTCCAAAAAAAGCTATAGCCGCATATTACTTATTGCATAGCACGTGATACCACGTGACCTTGAGGTCAGAGGTCAAAGGTCATAGTCATTTCGGGGTATATAGACTATGCTGAGTCGAGTAGCGTTGACCGCGAGTCTCTAGCTCTTAAGGTTCTTGAGTTGAAAGTTGTATAACAGACAGGCGGATAAAGATGTTGTATAAGAGTTATTTCGAACTTTAAAAAACTGAGCATCTAGAACTCGGATAATTTTATAAAAAGACAGAAGAAATGTCTAAAAATATAATCCATTAATTAGTATGGTGTCTGGGCTCCATTGTGTTTAGGTGCCTAAGTTTTGAATAAAAATAACAATGCCATTAATAAGAGAGATAGGGGACAACAAATATTGAAGTAGGTACTCATTTCCTTAAATTATTCTGATAATCTGTTTAAAATATAGCATAAGTTATAAATGAAGATTATTTATCAATAATTCATCTTAAGTAATTACGTAATAATATTCGCATGTGTATGTATGTACCAATATAGTTCATATAAATAATAAAAGATAAGAGAACATAAAACTGCGCCTACATATTCCTAAAGGAGCAGACAGAAAGGTATGACTTTTTATTAGCTAGATTTAGTTCCCTCGTATTAGAAAGCAAATTATTGCCTCACATTTCTAGACTGTGAGACTGTGACTCAGAATGTTTCTCTAGAAAACGCCTTAACCTTTGTTTGACTCGGCATCAAATCCTAATAACATTATAAGTGTGAATGCGAGTTTGTTAGTATGTTGCGCTTATACGCTGGTACTACTCGACGCAGCATCATAAAATTTCGCGTACATGTTATCAGGAGAACAAAAAAGGACATAGGGTAGTCTTAAATCAGGAAAAAGTACTGTTACTAAACTAACCTAACCTAAATTTAAGCGAGCGAAACCGCGGGACAAATCTAGTCTAAGATAGCATGATCAATCTCTGGTTCACTCTATCTGCACTATAGGAGGTCTGTGTAAGGCTACGGACAGCACCTTGGCTTTGGCTAAATTATCGGCTAACAAATCTAGTGGTGAACTACATATTAACGCGAAAAATATAATCAATCGTAGACTCAGGCACAATTGATGTAAAAAAACAGATCTACAACTAGATTTTGCCCGCGGCTTCGCTCGAGCCAATGTATGTTAGGTTACCGACAGTACTTTTTTCTGAATGAAAGAGACCCTCTGTACTCCTGACAACGTGTATGCGAAATTGCATGACGATCCGCCAAGTAGTTTAGACGTTAATGTGTAACAAACGAACTCACATTCACATTTATAATATTAGTTAGGATTACAAAAGCCGAATTTTATTAAATTGCCAACAGCAACTAGGTGTAATCCGCCAGTTGATCACGGAAAATAAAACAATTGGATGTAAACCTTGCGCATTACCGCGGCGTCCGGGTGAGCCTCCTACAGCCGCAGACAAATACTCGCCATTATTTTGTGTTGAATTTAGGAGAGACTATTGAATATTTTGAATAATTAGAACTATTTTCATGGAATTATTGCGGTTTGTTTTATACGCTTATGATACAAATATAATTTGTAAAATAGGCATCTTTGTAAAATGGTTGATTAAAAACAGTAGCCGTGAGTTTCTTGCCCGCTCTTCACATTCACATTCATTGGTTTTACGCCCTTACTTTGCTGAACGTAACAACAGGTAAATGTAAATTTATATTACAGTTTAGTTAGTGTAACCTTGACGTTCATAAATGTTACTTTGTGAACTAATGGAATAAAGATATTTCGATGTTTTTATTTGTTGCTTCTATCTTAAAGAGACAACTCTCGCACTATGAATAATTCCTGTATTGCGGAGGACTTTACATATATTATTACAAAGAACACCTATAATTTCCATAAGGAAAAATCAGTAACACTTTGCCCGACCCGGGAATCGAACTTAAGACCTTACACAGCAGCTGCTTCCGCTACTGATGCGCCAACGGTAGCTTATTCTTAAAACACGCTTGTTTTATTTCCAAAACATAAAAGTAATAGTTGTAATGCCTCTGTAGTGCGTATGAATGCATTCTAGAATAGTCACGAAACAGATGAAATATGTTACGAATGTAGGCAAGTACGCGTTAAACTTATAAAAGCCAATAGTGAAGTAACGTCGTGTAGACATGTACTAACAACATCCTTCTTACTAAATAACAAGTTTCTTTAGGAAAAGTGTCTTTATTTATAGGATTCCGTAAAATACGTAAAGACTGATGCTAGAACTGCACGGAAGTTCGTAAGTAGTCGCCTCGCTACTGCCACTGCGCCAAGTGTTGTGTGTTCGACCTCATAACAAAACCGTACCAAGTATAGGTGTTTGTGTCCAAATTTCTGGAAAATCCCCTGCGATACAGGATATATTCACGGTACGAGCTTGATTTAAGAAAACAAACTAATCGCGGGATATGATATAAGTAGTTTTATTTAAATGTACAATAACCATATTGTAATATTCTGTAGCGTAGCATTCATGCGGGTAAATCTGCAGACAGAAACTAGTGATACATCTTTCTTTTATATCACACATACGGAACCATGATTTTAACCTACACACTCTTTCAACACATTTATTTAGCAAGATAGAAAACTAACTGGAGCCAGTTATCGAGCCTAAGTTTGTGAGAAAAATAAAAACATGACCACATACTTCTTTAATGATGAGAAAGACCTAGAATTTATTCAGGGCAAGCCCTATTGAGTCTATATATATCTGTGTTCACAGATAAAGCATCTGGGGTATCATTCACTTAGACTCAATACCTTAGCTTGCCCTGATTAAATTCTAGATTTTTCTCATCATTAAAGAAGTATGTGGTCATGTTTTTATTTTTCTCTCGAAGTTTTATTAGTTATAAACATGGAATGGAACAGGTGTGGTCTGATTAAAAGATCTTAACGTATTGCCTATTAAAAATGTCAGTTATCCCAGGGGACAAGGGAACAAGGGACTACGACAGTTATGTTATGTTACGTAAGTTTAAGCGCAGCTGTCAATCGGGAGGTACTGGAGACGGATGCTGCATATTATATACATTATCTCACGCCTATATCATTGAAAGGGTAAACAGGGGTGTATAACACCCACGTTTTGTCAGGTATGGTTTTAGGTACCACGTAATAGGGGGCGACCAAACAAACAGCGAAACAGTGAAAGTATACATATTAAACTTTCACTGTTTATTTGTATACTATAATGAACTGATACTTATTTATATAATAGGTCATCAAGGTGTGATATCTTCAAAGTGTTCAAGACGCTTAAGCATGTTTAACCTGTCAAAACCTATTGATTCTGGCCGCCGCTGGTGTGCCGCTTCAATCCAATAGGTTAATAAATATATTACTGATCTTATAAATTGTTATATTGGGTTTTCTATAAAACATATACAGCAACAACAGACACAGTTCCTTACCAATTGGTTAGGAGCTGCGTCCGCTACATAGCTTGCGAAATATATGTGTGATACACCTCTTGGCTATATAGGTATTTTAGGCAAACAAAATCGTGTAGTTATATAATGGATATTATATGGGGTTTTAAGTTAAGTAATTCTCAGTAGTAGCACTACTGAATTAGCAGCAAACTGTAACAACGAAATGAAATAAGCTCGAAATACCAGTATGCATAATTGCATAGCAAACCCAACATCCAAAGAGATTAGATACATCAAAAATATCCTAATCTTTGCTTTATAGAATTGACACCACCAAACATCCAAAATGAAAGAGTTTTTCGCTAGCCAAATAAATATTCAATACGTGATGTATATTTACAGATATATATAGAATAAAACAGAAACAATAGTAAACAATACGTGTTCACATTGACGTGTGTAGGATACTGGTTATAATATCAGATATGTACTACCTAAAAGAGATTTTATACTGGGGAGAAAGATATTTTACTTTTGTTATCTTTGCCGCAAAAGATAAAATATACAGGGATGTATCCACATCGGCGAGTGTGAAGGATAGTGTTTGTAATATTGGATATATTTCGACCTAATAAAGATATTACATTGGTGGGGAGAAAGATATTTACTTTTGTCGTCTTTACAGTAAAAGATAAAACATAATAAGATTTATTCACGTCGATTCGTGTGAAGGATACTGGTTTTATCAGATATGCTTCGACCTGAGGGATATTTAACACTGAGTAGAAAGATATTTATTATTGACTGCCTCTTCTTAGGAATCGCCGGAGGAATGTAACGGCTAAATCACCACTGTGTTCCTCTCTTTGTCTATGGTCAGGTGTGAGGGAGTCGATCTAGCATGTACAACTCTATGAGGTCAGTAGCCTGTCTAGTGTATAATCAAATAACTTTTCCCTGCGACTTCGCGGAGTCGCGAACCACATGTGAAAATGATTCGTGCGGCCCCGCCGACACTGGTAAAGTCGAGAATATCTTGGTAGGTTTAGTCGGTAAGACCGGGATGTCATGTCGTCATCTGTCAACGGGAGAGTCCGACATAACCTCTCCGCTCGCCCCTATGGAGAGGTACGTAGGTACACGTCAAGGGAATCACCCAGGTAAAAACAACATTAAAAAAATGTAGCAGTACTTTAAAATAAAATACAGCCTATGTTACTCGTTAATAATAGAGCTTTCTAATGGTGAAAGAATTTTTAAAATCGGTTAATTAGTTCTTGAGTTAAATTCTTACAAACTAACACAAAAAAATACAAAGAATCAAATCTTTCCTCTTTATAACATTAGTATAGATATAGATAAAACGCGAGAAAGAAAAATATATTTACACTGCTCGAAATACGAACCCGAGACCTCAATTATAGTAGTGATACATATCAAGTTTAAAACATAGCTGATCACTTGAACCGTACGTTGCGTTTTATGATAGTTTAGGTTGCTTTTATTTTATCGTGTATTTGAAGCAACCCCCAAAATAAATTTGTTTTTATACAGTCCAGTTTTGTTAGTAGTAGTGTACATAGTTCTAGGTTTGCATTGCGAGGCTAAATGCACAAAACCGGTTACTTAGTTGGGCATGTACACAACTAACTAATCTATACCCTATTAATAATTTAATCACAATAGAAATTTGGATTTGTGACTTTGACAACATTATTAGTATGGGATCTCTATGGCGCTTGATCAATAATGTCCTCCAGACCGAATTTCGGCCACGGTGGCTAATCTTAACGGAGACTGGCCATCTGCGCAGGAGATATAGTGCACAAGCGTGTGCGCAAACACAAGTGCATTCTCTGTTAACTCTCATGATCAGATGGAACGGTAATCCGACACGACCGGAGAGATATCAGGCACAGTACCAATGGCTTTACGTGCTTTCAGAGGCACGGGGTATTTATCACGGCCAACTTCCTATTACGGGCTGCTATTGAGATTTCTTAACAGGAAAACCCAATAACTTTTTATTGGCCCGACCCGACCCGATCCCGATTTTCCAATAACACATTTCCCACACGGGATTCGAACCCGAGACCTCTTGCACATCTGTCGCATTAACTACCACTGCGCCACGGACGCAGTTAAACATACACACATTAAATAAGTAGTATGTAAACAGCGTGCGCATACTTGCTATAAAGCTGGGATATTTTTATTTTGGATATATTTGTCTTGGGGGAGATTAAATCTGTGCGACCATTTGAGAGCATTTATTATATTCATACTCAGTTACGTACATACATACCACTTTTGCAGTTACGTCTATATTGCCAATATGGTACCCAGAAGTATGTCACATATTTCCCCAGACACGCTTCTAGGCCCACCGTAGCTAGTCTATTGCCATTTAATAGAGAGTGTTCCAAATTCTATGCTGTAAAAAAATATCTAGGTAGAAAACCTGACATAAGAATCTGAACTGGAGACCTTTGCAGAAGTCACATACCCTCCACCGTATTAAAAATATGAGTTACTATCAATTCTATACGAATCTTTTGTGTACTATACAAAGTTAAGCAACTCTCTACCAAGCCATCATTTAAAGTCACTGTTGACCTTCGTATGTGTAGTTCAGACTGTCAAGATGAGAACCACTTTAAACACAAAATACTGCCTCAAACTTTAAGCGTATCCAAACCTCGTAATCTATAACATCAATATGACCCCAAAAGCCTCCCTACCTTAACTATTAATCAGACTATTTTGAATTATTTAATGAATTAACTTCCCCTGGAGAGTGATTTCAGAGATCTCTATTATATTAATGGGAATTCTAAAGAGATTCATTCGTCCACTTCGGTTGTTAGGCTTAGAGTAGGATTGCGGGTTGGGGCACTTAGCTGAGATTTGTGATGACCACAATTTCGTTGACCTTATGTCTGAGTATTAGATGTTAATCATCGTTATGTCAGTTTTGACCGTCCGTTATTGCATTGGACTAATTTTACAGAAGTTTTTACGGATTTAATTGTCATTTTTTGTTTACAGTGTCTATGGTTTCATGGCGTAGGTTTGCGTTTTGAATACCATTTATCGCGTCGGCCAAGTAGCTAATAAACAAAGTATTTGGAAACGTATCCGGTACGAAAACCCCATCGCTCCGAATTATTAGCACAAGTACTTCTATGTATATCAACCAAATTTCACCAGCTATATTTTTAGATACCTCAAAACTGGGGACGATGCCATTGTCGTAAGGACAAATTTTAAAAGTTTTGTCCATTAACTATTTGGAAGAAGTTGTACTGCAACCGTGGCGTAGTGGCTTTTGTGGTCGCCTCCTTACTGCTATTGCGCCGAGCTGTGGGTGTTCA
Source organism: Catocala nupta (assembly GCA_963675205.1). Classification (NCBI taxonomy): domain Eukaryota; kingdom Metazoa; phylum Arthropoda; class Insecta; order Lepidoptera; family Erebidae; genus Catocala; species Catocala nupta. The sequence goes on from OY776099.1 coordinate 11,559,525, forward strand.
ATCTCGACGAGAGACAAAAAATTGTTTCTGCAAATGGTTGTTCAGAGTTTGGGTGTACTTTGTGTTCGTTGTATGCATGTATGTAAAGTCGTCGGCGATGCAGGTATTATTTCTAGAACGGTAGCAGCTTTTATTTAAAGGAAGCTACTCCAAATTTGCTGGATTTCTCCGGGACAATTTATTACGAAAACTATTATTATATGGGTATTCAAAACTTCAGGTAATTCTTTAGAGAGACATACATAAATTATGCTATGAATAAACAAATAACATTTCACTGTTAAACTTAGTGCTTTACAACATTAGTATTATTTCTATAAAATCGTGCCCATTCGGCGGTCTGTATTTATTTTTAATTCATCCACAATATGTATAATGAAATATTTGTATCAGTTTTACTATATTTAGTATTTACGGATGTTTTACTAACGAAATTTTGTAATAATTGTAGATGGATATAGTGTAATAATAGTGACTATATTTTAGATGGCTTGAAATAGCAGCATTGATATTCGAACTGTTACGTTGGTACAACATTCATAATAGTCTCACGCTTGTGTCGTCGAAGGGGAAGGCTGAGATGGATTGCAATCCAGCTATGGTTTTAGGTCTAATATTATAGAGCGTCAGTCTAGTGCTATCCACAAGGAACAGCTTCAGACGTGTGCTGCTAACTGCTAAACTTCTAATAACACTCGATACAAATCGGGTGTGATTTCCGATCCCAATTTTCCAATAACACATTTCCGGCACGGGAATCGAAGCCAGGACCTAACACAGCATTAACATTCACTACCACTAAGATATCAAATAGTTGTTATTAGTGAGTAAAATGATTATTTAACAGTTTATAGACATTTAAATTATAATTTTCACCTTTTTTGCAATAAAATACAATTATTGAAATCTAGACTAGATAATTTATATTTATTATTAGATGTGCCCACGGCTTCACCCGCTTTTATGATTACAGCGTCGCCTCGTAGGTCGTAGCGTGATGTTGTATAGCCTATAGCCTTCCTCGATAAAAAGGCTATCCAACACTCAAAGAATTTTTCAATTCGAGTCAGTAGTTCCTGAGATTAACGCGTTCAACCAAACAAACAAACAAACTCTTCAGCTTTATAATATTAAAAGTTTAGTAATTATTCTGCTAACAATGACAGTACTTTTAAATATACTATTAATATTAGATGAGAAGTATTTATTCATATCACGAATAATTCTCAACCATTTCAAACGAACGCCTAAGGTCGCGGGTTCGATTCCCGCACAAGTCAAACATTTGTGTGCATGAACATGGATGTTTGTCTTGGACTGGGTGTTTCTATGTATAATATGTATGTATTTACAAAAGAAAAAGGTATATATGTATGTTTATCCATTCTCTAGTACCCATAGTACAAGCTCTGCTTAGTTTGGGCTAGATGGTGTTGTGTGTATGTGGTAGAATATATTATAATACTTTCAATATTAGATTCTGTATTATTATTTTCTACCAAAATAAATCTTTCATGATGACTGATGGTTTAACCCTCAAATAGCCACTTGTTCCAGTTATCAGGCGATTTTATAGGGCTCTAACATTTACCGGATTGTCATTTTGAGAGGCGCCCTGTGCCCGGGAACGTTAACATTACAATGCCGAACGACTTACTCATAAAACGAAAATGATATAATTTTCTACGATTATTATTATTATATTTAGATTCCGTTGGTCGACGTTAATGCGAGTTTTTTATGATGTCGATTAAAACATCTACTTTCTTAGCTATATTAATTATATAATGGTAACTAGTTTAGGTCGTCGTCGTGAAGAATTCGTCAGATAATTAAACTAGTCTATACCGATTGTATTGCGGTTCAATTAAAATACATCTTAAAATATTACTCACCGTTGTGCTCAGTTACTTTAAAGATTAATTGACTCTTTGGGAATTCTTGTGAATTTGTCCTGTATGTGTGATGGTTGTGTGGGATCCGCCACGACCATCGGCGGGTCGAACCTTTGGCGGGGTCGCGATTCGAATGCAAGAGCGATCCGCGCGGCCTCGCCATAAAGGTGTGAGGAACACCGCGGTGGTTTTAGTCGGTTCGGCCCAAATCCATCTGAGGGGCTGGATTCCGATATATCCCCATTGTCCTCCCCAAAACCGGCGATGGGGAATGAGATATGCACATTTCACCACGAAAAAAAAAATTGATGAATTGTCTCCTTGACGCAAGCATGGTCACCTGTATATATATACAATAAAGTATTATAAAGTTCTGCTACGGGTAATTACTGTACAAACTTGTCTAGGGAAATATTGTCAGATAGTCTACTTTCTTCTTTAACTAATTATAATATCATAATAATATCAGCCCTGTTGGGCACGGGCCGCTGCTCAGTATAAAAAGGGTTAGGCCATTGTCCACGCCCAGAAGCGAGATGACAGACTTCATATATCTTCGAGAACATTATGTAGAACTCTCAAACATGTATGTAGATCTCCTCACGATGCTTACCTCATCGTTAAAGCGAGCGATAATTACCTATTTAATGAACACGTAACTTCGAAAAGTCATAAGTGCATGCTTTGGAATTCCATTAAGCTATCGCTGCTTTATCCTGCTAACTAATTAATTTAAGAATAATTTCAGGCAATATTAAAAATACAATATATAAACATTGTATGTATACCACACTGTGTGGGAATATAAAGTGGTGTAATATAATGAAAACCAAAAAAGAACGACTTAACAAACGACCGGAAATCAAACCTGTGACTCTAACGCATAGCAGTCGCATTCATTAGTAACTAATATTATAAATGCGAATATCAGTTTGTTTGTCTGTTATGTTTTTATGCCTTAACTACTTAACCGATCATCATGAAACTTTGCATTCACGTTCTCATGAGTACAGAAAAGGACATGGGGTATATTGCCATCCAATAAAATTCTGTTCCTAAGGGATTAGAAATGGACATAACCTATATTTATGAGCCGAAGAGTTCCATTAGCTGTGTAATCCAGTTATATTTGGTGAACTACCCTTCATTAAAAAAAGAACTGTCCTCGAGGGATAGAAATTTATTGACAAAATCAGGATAAACGCGAGCGAAGCCACGGGCAAAATCTAGTTAGTATAGACAAATCTACAACCATTCCTATCGTATTTAATGACAAAGTTAAGATTCAATGGATAGTGCTAAAAGTACAAGGTATAACGACTACTATAAACATTTTACAGCTCAACCCGGTATCGTTGAGAAAGACATGAAACTGGAAAAGGGTTGAAAGGTAAACATGAATACATAAATTCCTCGGTTTATTCGGGGACTACTTCGGTGGTGCAAGTGTATGCGATTGCTGTGAATGAGTTCTCGCATTCGATTCCTAGGTCGGGAAAAGTGTTATTGGGTTGTTACGTCAAGTAATTTGTAGTAGCAGCACGAAGTCTGAAACTGTGTACAGTAAACGACAGAAGGCTCGCTCCTATTACGTGGAACCTAAAACCATAACTGTCGACCCGGAAATCGAAGCCGAGATCCCTTGCACAGCAGTCGTATTAATTTTCGTGACGCTACCGACTCTATGTCTAAGTTCATAGTCTATCCATTTGCTAAACTTCATTAATATTCGTTTTGCATTTTGCGCGTGATTATCTCTCACATACATACATGACACCCTTGTATAATATTACCAAAAGTGTAAGCAAGTCTATAACACCTACATTTTTTCTGCTATGTTTCATGTACTACTTGTCTTATGTATAAGTATAAATACAGTGCTAAATAAACAACGCTATAAAATCCGTATATAGTAGTTTAATTTCAATGAATAACATTCGCGTAAACAGAAGACAATATTATGTATAAGTTTTTAGTTAGAAATAAAGAAAGAAAGAAAGAAAAATTATTTATTCGACACATACCACATAGAAATAGATACAATAATAAACATAGCGAAACGAAACTAAAACAAAGAAATAAACAAAATACATATAAAGTAGTGTGTCAACAGTAGTGTCAAATAGGGCCCAGTTCAGCATGTCATTCATTAGAAAGTAATTCATATAATACAATGCGTCATCAATATAAGGCATTGCATTAAACGAAGGACGCATTTATGTTCGTCAGTCCTAAGCTCCGCTGAGCATACGACGCAAACATCTTTTAAATGACCCAATAGTAGTTTGTAATCTGATAGGCGGTGGTATTTTGTTCCATATTTTTGATGCAGCGTAGCGGAAACTGCCCCTAAATGCAGATGTTCTGTGTGGCAGTATAGAGAGCTGTAGTGAGCACTGTCTGCTCGCGCAGTCACGTTTGCTACTTACCCAGCTCAATTTGCGGTATAGGTACGATGGCTCGTGAGTACTTACTAACAATGCTGAATATAAGGTAGGCAGATTGCGCATGTTCATGTCATCCTACGTAATAGGAGTTAAGTCTATAAACGTCTACCGAGCATATTTCTCTGCTCCGTACATGTTAACGGGTGCTCCAGACTCTGTGCTACTACAGAGAATTTCTTAACCGAAAACCAATAGCACTTTGCCTGGCCCGGGATCAAATATGGACATTGCGTTCAACGAAAATATAAATATCCACAGAGGCAATGATGTTTGTCTTTTTGGCGGTTAATACTGACGATATATCTTTCTATACTTATATATATCAATATTTATGCCAAGGCCTGGGTTTATCGAATATTAGGTACATACTAAAGTATGGCGGTAGGCAGTCAATACCTAGTATAGTATTATACTATCTGTGTCAATACTAATTATAACCATACCCGGTACCACTGAAGCCATTCTATGGAGAGATATGAGAACTGCTGCTAAAAATAAATTGCAGTCCAAGTAATAGCGGCATAACATCATAACATCTACTACTACAACTAAAGATGCTGGCTGTATTAACATTTATTTAATAAGCTTTCCCATACTAAGTTAGTATGTAATTGATATGTCTTATAATAAATAATATCAGTCCTAATTATAAACTGTCCCATTGTAGGGCCCGGGCCTCTTCTCAGGACGAATTTAGGCTATAGTCCACTACACTAGCCTAGTGCGGATTGGCAAACTTCATATATCATCGAGAACATTACGGCGAACTCTGAGAGAGGCATGTTTTCTCATGATGTTTGTCTTCACCATTAAAGCAAGCGATAATTACCTAATTAATACGCATATCACTTCGAAAAGTCAGAGATGCGTGCCTTTGGATCGAGCTCGAGTACTCTGCGTGGCAGTCAAACGGTCTTCCACTAGGCTATCGCTGCTCTTATGTGTATGTGAATAATATCAGAGGAAAAAGAACATCCATAAAGCAGGGCTTATTTATGTACTTATTGTATGGGAAAGCGGACTTGCCTGTATTGCAGGTCCAAGCTGAATAAACTTTCACTAGTCTAGGAAACGTAGAACAGGATTTACTCTTTTAACAAGTTGTATATAAAACATTTAAGAAAATAATAGCCGTAAATTTCATGATGATTGATCAAGTAGTTAAGGCGTGAAAGCGTAACGAACTCATATTCGCATTTATAACATTAGTTAAGATATCCAGTCTTTTTTCGTCTAGTGCCATTATTCAGGGGGAAAACTGATGCTCGCTATTTTACAATACTTTAGTTCCAAAAGCTTAATGGAAGATGGATGGGATGGACAGACGCTCTTATAGAACATTGTATCTACTCAACTATAGGCGGCGCCAGGGGCAGTAGCTAGTTAATATGTATATGTTGCCTGTAGTGCAAACCTAGCACATTTACGTTGGATACCGCACCGGTATTGTGTGTTGTGCATTTAGTCTAGTACTGGATTAGGAAAGTACCGTATTTTGTAACAACACCGCATTGTGGTCCAGCGTTCATGGTGTCTACTGATAGCGATAATAAAGCTAAAGTCTAACTCCGGCTCTTGAGGTATTTGTATCATTCTAACTGATATTATAAATGCAAATGTTAGTTTGTTTGTTCGATGAGCTTTCGCGCCTTAACTACTCGATCAATTATCATGAATTTATTATAAGGCGCAGGCTTAAGCTTGTCATCAAATACTTGTAATTTTTGTAATTGAATCATCAAATACTTAGCAAAAGTTGCAAATTCCCACATTTTCCCAGACACTTTTTCTTATTTCTGAACAGAATTTTCTAACCGAAAAACTACATAACAGCTAACTTTGTATGTTATTTATGTCCAAAGCAAAATCTTTTTTAAATCAGCATAACATTTTTATTGTTTAATTTACTACATTTATTTATTAAGAACATGAGATAATTACCTCATTTTCGAATCATGAATAATCTTGTTCTATTTACCGTAACTTCCTAACTAATATTACAAATGCGAATGTGAGTTTGTTTGTTTGTTACCCTTTCACGCCTTAACTGCCCGACTAATCATGAAATTTCGCATACACGTTGTCAAGGGAACAGAAACGGATATATGGTATCTTTCATCCTGAAAATAAGTTACATAGATATTTGGAATTTTATCAATTACTTAAGATACTCCTTCACTTTGTCCCTAGTTTACCCAATGATGCAGTATACCGTGTGTTAGCGCGTTTGTCATGTCAAATGCAAATGGCCATTGCGCGGACGAGAAAATACAAAATCTAATTGAAAATGTTCAGCTGTCTATTATTTAATTTTCTCAACATTCACTGTACTCAACAGTGGGATTATGTAAGGATTAACTTTTAACCGGGATTTTTCTCGTCTACTGTAGAGGTAGACATTTTCTCTCACGAAAAAGTTCCTACTTTATGCAAATTTTTGTATAACTTGTGGTAACATTCCTTTGTGAACAGTGATATTTTAAGAACTGAAGTATCTCTACGTAATATCATATTCTTGTAGTATTATTAATATATGACTTGGTTTGAACAAAGCATCGAATGCTGTAGATTTGGCCCATGCATGTATAGTCTCACGTCTATATAACTGAGGTCTCAAGTTTAAGTCCCGGATTGGACAAAGTCGCAGCAGGCAGTCTAGAACTATGCTTAGACGGCGCGCGTCGGTAAGTTCCTTCCTCCTCTTTATGTGGAACTTAAACCATATCTGGCAAAAAGGAAGTGTAATAAACCTTTGCATAATATTTTGTCCACGTCGCGCACCTCTGCCTTTCGGAAGTTATATGACTTTCCGAAATTATGTGCGTATTGATTGACAATTATTATCGCCTGTTCCGTACCTCGGAGAGCACGTTAAACCATCGGTCCCGGCTGCCATGAACATCTATGGTAGTCGTTATTGGGAAGTCAGTGCCCTATAATATCCTGACACTGGTCTAGCCTTAGGGTATCTTTAGCATTAATTGCGGAAGTCAGGTGGCAGACGCTCCGTGTAAAAACTGATATCCAGTCAAATCCGGTTAGACTAGAAAAAGCCGACCTCAAGTGACTTGGGAATAATAAAGGGTAGGGAGAAGAATTTGTGAGATTACAGTATCTACATATTATTATATAAAACAAATTACTTAATTTGAGTATTTCATATCGAGTCATCGAAGAATTAATTAATTAAACTTGATGACTTGATATGAAATACTCAAATTAAAGTTGCCTTAATTGGATGCCTAAGATCCTAGCCGGAGTTAAGTTTTAGAGGCTCGATTAAAGTAGATTTCGGCACATATTTTTAATATTACATAATTTTATTTTTGAACAAGCTTTTTAATTTTTATGAGTTTATGCTTTTAAAAAATATTTTATTCTGTTATTTGGGTAGTAAATAGGTTTAAAACTGTAGTTATGGGAATTATAAGCTTTTTTAATAGGTACTGGTGATGGCAGACGCACCAACTTGCCACCAGATGGTAAACAGTAGGTAACTGCTGTTCTCAGACAAGGATATGTTTAAAGTAAGAAAATAGAACTAAGTAGCCGACAATTATAAAGGAAAGCCGAATAAACATGTCTTTAACAATTGTTCTTTTGCTTTTCCCGACTTTTATTTATTCTTTTTTCTTCAAGACATGCTGGCAATATTGTCCGAAATTGTGCCACGTGACGAAAAATGTTATCCTAAGTGAGCAATGCCAATTAACTCAGGACCTTTTCATCTGTGACATGAGAGGAGGGAATCTTAGTAGACCAATACCAAAGAATAGTAACTATATACCCACGTAAAGAAGCGGCACTCACTCACGTGGCAGAACTACTAGCAGTACTATAAAGCCGTCATTTGGTTGACATCGCTTGCGCACAAAGGAGAAGTTGCTTACGTATTGCCTCATCCTTGTCCCGCTCAAGGAGTTCATCTATAATTGTATTTTGCTCTTTTGTAAAAAGACAAAGTCATCTCCCGCAATAGGAATAAATGCTGCGTCGCGGGGAAATTTACAAACATTTAAACATTTGTGCCCGCACAAACGACTTAAAATAACAATTTGTGGATCATACAGATATTTGTCCCGAGTAGGGATCGAACCGGAACATTCGGCGCGGCGGCAGTGGCGAGGTTGACCACTTAGTACGACGTCATCCGTGCAAAAATACTGATGCTTTCGTATTAATAAAAAAAATCACTAGTAGCGTGGAATTTACTACAGTGTACAATAGACGAGACTATCGCCATCTTATTTTCGCCTTATACTACACGGAACATATTATATACCATAGCTTTTAAAATGTAGGTGTACATCACTTCTGTATAAGCGAGAGACTTTGTGTATGTATATATTCAAATAATTTCAAAAGCACCGAATATTTACCGATGATTGCAGATTGCTAGCACACATATTCGAAAATATTACACAAACGAAAATAGGGCACCTAAACATATTCCACCGCACAATAGTTAGCAGGCAGCCTTATACGCTTGTCACGTGAAGTGTTGGAAATATTTTCTATCGGCAAACATTTCCTCCGGCATCCGACACATAATTTACAAGCCTGTCACTGACACTCTCTCAACTGACACCAGTACACGATGTATCAACACGTTTACAATCCTTACCAGTTGTTTTACTAGGTATTTTATGGAAATGGTTGTTAATATTATACATATATAGAGTGCAGGGATGGAGTAATAGTTCAAGTGGTCGCATCCTAATTGCCACTGCGTCAAGTGTTGGATACGGGACATAAATTTGTGTGATCCGCAAGTAGTTGTACCGAGTCTGGGAGTTTATTTGTCTGTGTTCGAATGTTTGTAAAGTCCACTGCGAGACAGGATTTATGCTTAGAGCGGGAAGAGGTTTATAAATGCATCTATATCTATACTAATACCAATATTAAAAAAAGGAAAGATTTGATTTTTTGTATATTTGTTTGTAAGGATTACTAAAGAACAACTAAAATAATTTAAAAAATTCTTTCTTCATTTGAAAACTGTATTATCAGCAAGTAACATAGGCTATATTTTGTTTTAAAAGAAGTACTGTATCTAACATAATCTAATACACATGCTGTTCACACACACATGCCTGTTGCTCGGAGGGGTAGGTAGACACTGCGGATTTCCACTTGCTACGATTCTAGCATATTATAATATCCTCCATTCAATTTCATTATATTCTTTAGGCACGCTTGACAGTTCAAAATGCACCCTCTCTCTTCAGACGGTATGAAGATGCTTGCGTATGAGTTTAGAAGCCCTGTTATTAAGACGTAATTTTATCGTATTCTATACCAGTGTGGTGAGACGTGCACCCCACGAGGACACAAATGTGTCAAAGAAACGCACCTGTTTGAGGTTTTTTTTAACGCGCTCGGCTTTGGAAAGCTAGCTTTTGCCATTGAAAACCAAATTCTTAAGGAAAAATTTCGTTCTTTAATTTGAACCAAACAGCTGATATTAGGATTGATTATTATTTTAGACGACAAAATCTAAAACAATATTGGTCTAAATGCTGAATAACAATTGCTCATCTATTAAAAATATCCACTGCATGAGTAAACAACGAAATAACGTTCGCAATTTTGTATGTAAGTAGAACATACAAACAAACAGAATAAATTAATTTGTTGGCGGTTTACATTTGCGGACGAAATTTGACGTTTATTAACATTTGAATTTCAATAGATGCTCAGATATGATTTTATATTTCATGTAGTGTTTATTTGAATCACTGTCTTGTTGACTTCGTGGCATACATTTTTATTGATTGTGAGGTCACTGGTTTGATTTCCAGATAGACAAATTCTATATTATTCTACTGTTCGGTAATTCGTAGTATACTGGCAGTATGTACACATTACAGACGGTGAGCAAATCGCTTGTTGCGATAAACAGTTACGTTTACAAAATATATTCTCTGTTTTATTTTGTAAAGAATTATTTACTGTTATGCATGTGTGTAAACTGACTTATATATCGTGGGTCAAACGAGGTACTGGAACAGGTAACAATGAGAAATATCAGTCTAATAGTGGTTAAAATTCGACCATGATAATTTGAGTTAAATTTAATTTAAGCTTTCTGAACTCTTTTCCCTCCTTTTCATACACGTCCGTGCTCGCAATGTGCTTGAATAGAGCTATTAGGTTTTCTGTTCACATTTTAATATATCTCTTACTTGTCTTTTACAAAAACAATTATGGCGTCCTTATTAGTGTGTGATAATTATTTTCTAAATAAGACTAGCTAGAGGCAATACATAAAGACCCAGCACTATGTATTATCTTTCTTTTCTTATCACCTCTATTTCTTGGCGAACGAATGTAGTTTGAAAGCAGTCATTGAACGATTTTATAATGAGTTTGTTTGATTACCAAAAAAGACAAATAAGACATGGTTTTAACCTTTTACTTATATTTTGTTAGTTATTATCTTATTTTTTGTTCTTAAAAGATAACTTCCGCCCTAGAAGAAATGTTTGATTGTGTTGTAGAGAAGTTTACATACATTAAAACAATGGACACAGAGATCACTCTGAAAAACCATTAATTTGTGATCACACATTTGTCCCGTGTCGAACCCACAACACTCAGAGTAGTGGCAATAGTGAGGCAAACACTTAATCAACGCAACCTGTGCAGTCAAGTCATCTTTAAGATCGTGGACCTAAGCCTAGCCTTTATTTCAACAAGCCATTTACATTGTTATACAAAGAACGATACCCTTCGATACACAACACATTGCAACGTACAACCCGCTTACCGCCACTCGATTTTCATACCGTCGATAAATAACCCGTTAATAAAATTGCTAAACAAAAATAAAAAGCGTTAAAATACGACAGTACTCACGATACGATAATTTATAAGCACCTTTGTAGTTATATTAATTGAATGTCTTAATGACGAACTTTATTAAACAGCCATTAGTGGCAACCCTAAGGGCTGTAGGCCGGCTGTGTGCAAACGATTTGTCGGTACGATTTTATTTCTTCGTCGAAGTTCTGGTGTACTGATTATATTATGTAAGTAAATATACATTTAAAGCTTTGGCTGGCCTATATATTATGTGGGATCTAAATTCATAGTTGGCGAAATGTAAATTTATACCTCTCCATTCGAGGATAGAGTTGTGAGACATTAAAATTGATATTTTCACTTAACTAAGCTTGCGAAAGTACCTGTATGCGACTGAATAAGCTTGTGTTGCCGCGGTGGGTAGAGTTTTCAGTGAGACTTTCACTCATCCCAGGCGCACAAAATCTGGCACTCGACTTTTTCTATTGAAAATTCTCTGCTGCCGTTTTTAGTTTTGTGATCTTCGATGCTAAACCCTCGTAACCCTCATAAGAGTGATATCTTACTAATATTATAGGTGTGTCCTTACTATAAGAATATAAAACTAGGATATATATTTTGTGTTAGAGCTAGCCATTGCTTCTATTCCCTACCCTTTTTTTGTCATCCTCCTAATATTGCCAAGCTCATACTTTACGCCACGTGAATAATCGAACGGCAGTATCGCTTTCATTTCATCAAATAATCAATCAATTTTAAACTTTAAAGCATTCGAATATTTGTCAAAGTTTCAAATGATTTGATTATTTTATTGATAACTGCCCATAGCTAACCCAAGAAGGAAGTATCGTGCTTTTAGCGAAAACCGGCGTAAGAGTAATAACATCAACATTACAAATTGTCCGGTACAAACCTATCTCTACCGTACCTTTCCTTTAATCCCCTTTTCTTTGGACGGCAACCCAAGAGATACTTCTGGTAATTAAAGGTACCATCGAATGCAATAATTGCCATCAGGAGTTAGCTTGTTTACTAACTATGTTATAAAAACAAGTGAGAAACGGCAATGAGTTGCCGTAAATCTTAGATTCGAATTTTTTTTATCACGTGGTAAGAGGTCAAAGGTCATAGTCATTTCGGGGTATATCAACTATTCTGAGTCGAATGGCGTTGACCGCGAGTCTCTAGCTCTTACAGTTTTTGTGTTAAAAGTTGTATAACAGACAGACGGACAAAGCTGTTGTATAAGAGTTTTTTCGAACTCTAACAAAGTTACTAACCTGCACTTTCCTTTAGTTTATAATTTATTTGAACACAAAACTCATGCTTACTTCTCAAAGGAGTGCGCAAAATACGGATTACCACTCGATACGATCACGGCATCGCTTGCTTTATTCATTCTTATCACTTTTTCACGGGATTAGGATACTTTTTCTGGACATGGGCAGACAGAATATATCTGATGTAGTCAAAAGAAGTAGCAGCGATAGCCCGGTGGGGGACCGTTGGACTGCCACGCAGATGTCTCGAGTTCGATCCCAGGGTACGCATCACTGATTTTTGAAAGTTAAATGCGTATTAAATAGTTAACTATCGCTTGCTTTAACGGTGATGGAAAACATCGTGAGAAGATATGTAAAGTCCGCCAAGGTGCACTGGGCCAGCTTGGTGGACTATGGCCTAACCCTTCTCACACAGAGAAGAGGCCCGTACCCAGCAGTGGGACAGTTTCATACAGGGCTGATATTATTATTATTATAGTCAAAAGAAAGTTCGCCTGCCAACTATCTCGTTCACGTTGGCCTTGTTTTATATTTTACTTACTTATTGTACTATTTACGCAAGCCATAATAATCTACGTCTATCCTTCTTACTATGTCTTCTTTTACAACTCATTATACCGATTACGAATGAATACACATACCTTCTTCTAAATGTTTGTATAGTACACAAGAAGATATACATTATTTTATTATTACTTCAACTAAACCGCTATTAATCTCGATTACCTAAAATATATTTCAATCAAAATATTCCTTTGTCACACGCTGTCGCAATTTCGTTGCAACATTGCAAGGAATCTAACGCTAAAACTTCAGCTGTGGCACAGATTAATCGAAAGTGTGATGAAACTGAAAACTAATTTCGTGGAATGAAATAACAAATTGCCAATCGCTATAAATTTTAACAGCTCTAATATAAATCGGTACATGACATCAAATGACATTATAAATATGATTGATTACGACTATAATATTATAGTGACAGCCCTATTCAACTTTAGTATCGACTAGAAATTGCTGAAATAGATAAGTATCGGTTAGAAACGTGGTCTTAAACTTGTCGAAGGTATTTTTCTGAGGGCATATCTGATCTGCTTTCATGAAACTTTTTAAATATTTTTATTGGATGGTTGTCATCATAATTTAATCGTTATGGGTGGATTAATACGGTAGATGTTATTAGTCAATAAATTTACATAATTGCTTGGAGTTATCTTGTGGTTTTATAATAAAAACTATTTAGTCGCATGTCTGCCTGCATAGTAATGAAGCAAACAAGTTGGCGCCTATTAGTGTTGTGTCATTTACCTATTATCATCTGTGTAATTACAAGGACAAAAGGGTCCTTTATCCCAGTTAATAGGAGATTGGGACATATTAATTTTGAATATCGCTTAAAAAATATGATAATAACTGGAGAGAGGGACAGTAAGTAATATTATTGGTGGTACATATTCGAAGCTATTGCAATGATTGTTGAACAGTTAAACATTTTGTTTTATCAATGTGTAGTCTATTTTATGATATACTATTTATTCGTAGCGTATGAGTTGTCTTTATAAAAGATAAATAAACATACGGACGTACAGGGTATTAGGGTACCCAAAAATCTCAAAGGTTTATATTAAAAGTACCTATAAAGACTTATCTTATACAAAAAGATACAAAACAAAATAATCTCCGGCGTACATATTGGTACGGAGGCTACCCTTGATTACTTATTTTGCAGCACACGGTTAGGTGATTGTATTCAATATTGTCCATTTTGATCATCAATTACTTTACTTCTTTTTACTGTTCAACGGTTTCCTCTATTCAAATTTGCGGGAAAGATATCCAGATGAGAGTCCAAAATATGTATTTTTAGGACACATTACACCCCAAAGCTTTATATGATATTATAAGTTCATTTATTAAGTCTTTGTAGTTTTCCGCTTTATGGTTTCCTAGGAAATTTTGGACAACACTCACAAAACATTTCCAGGCGAGATTTTTCTGTTCATTTAGTTTTCCTTTAAAGTTCTTACCCTTTATTAGTTCTCGTATTTGTGGGCCTACAAATATTCCCTCTTTAATTTTTGCGTCGCTGAGTTTGGGGAATTTCTCTTGCAGATATAAAAAGCCACTGCCATCTTTGGGCATAGCTTTTAGATTTTTTTATCAGGCCAAGCTTTATGTGCAACGGTGGTAAAAGTATGTCATCAGAGATATTCAAAAGCTCATTTTTAAAATTTTTATGGCCCGGAGTAAGTGATTCACGCTTGGGCCACACTTTCTTTGTATAGTCCTAGTAGTATTTCCGTCCAAATCATTGGTATACCAAATGGCAAACGTTTAGGTTCTTGTTTAGCTCAATCTAATAAGAGTCTCACACACGTTACACAACATTTATGTGGGACCCAGGATTTATCTTGATTCTGCACCAGAAATCCAAAATAGTCTAAATAGGACTGTTTAATTAATGGGGTGAAATTTCGACGCTGAGATGTAAAAGTTAATTCTCCACACACATAACAAAATCTGTCGGGGTTGTTAGAACACTTTTGTGGCATAATTACGATGTGACTAACGAAAATAAAATGTATGTTAGTTGACAATAGTTATACAGTCGCCTAAATGAAGTTATTCAAATAAATACAAGTACCTATATAAGGTCAGAAATAAATATATAGCTATCACAAAAAAAGTGGATGTAATGATTTATAATGTGATGATTTTTGTTTATGTTGGTGTAACCTTAGGTTCACCAACATAAACAAAAATCATCACAAAGTTCGTGTAACAAAAACTGTGTTTACCAGATAATTAGTGTAACTTAGACGTTCATAAGTGTTATTTTGTGATCTACATGAATAAACATATTTTGATTTTGGCTATTGCATAACATCATGTTACGAGCCGAGAGATATTGTAAAGACTTTTCACTTATTTTAATTAAGAATTTTAAGCAATACATACTCGTTGCGACTGTCTAGTTTATGCTATTCTGATGCAGTCCTGACAGACAGTCTTGGAAAATAGCTCCAATACACCTATACCCACCCAATACCTATATAATATATGTGAGAGTTTACATAAACATAACAGTTTTAATTATAACCAAACTGCATTATTAATAGTTCATACGTAATAGAATGTATGTGACATAATTTTCATTAAACCCATCGTCAATTCATCGGCTTATAGAATTAAATAATGACCTCATATACAGCTGAATAATTACTTGCTAAAATCACCAGTCAAAATAAAAAAAGCATAAATAAAATCGCCTACGAGTATATGCGTCGGAACGCTAATGGGACGTAGTAACACTTTCGAATACGCGATACGAAAATGTGATACACAATTTGTGTAATTCAAAAAATGATTCAAGTTACGTATTTATTCCTTTGCTAGGGACTGATCAGATGACGTATATTATTATTTCGTTTCCCATTTGCCCTGTGGGACGACCTACGAGTAATTGTTATTGAATTTTGATGCTACCATTTGGGTTACAGAATACTAGTACTCTTGTTAACTCCTACAGCTAAACTTGATATTATTTTGTTTGTCACGTTGTTTTGTTAAGTTAGTTTGACATCCTTAACCTATTGCGTAGCAGTAGCACACCGGCGGTCAGACACAAAGGTTTGCAATTATTTCTGATATTCCAACAATTGACAGGTTAATTAAACTACATAGTTTGTTTGTATGGCTTTGTGACATATAATATCAGCGCAGTGATAGTTTAGATAATTCTAAAATTTGAAAACCAAATATTATTCTGCTGGGTTACTTTAAGTCTAAATACTTAATAATATTAGATAGTTTACACTATGTAAACTACGTAAATTACGTCGTAGATGAAATTAAAGTGCCTGAAGACTAAAAGACTAAAGACTAGTCCTTACTAATAAATGCGAATGTGAGTTTATTTTTTACGATTTCACGCCTTAACTACTCGACCAGTCATCGTGAAATTTCGAATAAATATTTTCAGGGGTAGACAAAAGAACATAGGTTACTTTTCATCCAGAAAAAAGGACTGTTCCCGAGCGAAGTCATGATCAAAAGCTATATAAAAAGAAAAATCACCCTCTTTCCCCCTTCCCGCTCCTTCTCCTTCCCACTTCCTTTCCTAAAAGGTCGGTAACGCGCAAGTGATGCCTCTGGTGTTGCGGGCGTCTATAGGCTACGGTGACCACTTACCATCAGGTGGACCGTATGCTTGTTTGCCACCTTAGTTGTAAAAAAAAAAAAAAAAATTAATGTCGCCGCGAGGGCAGTTTATTAGGGCTACCTTACATGGTCAGTTGTTGCCGTTAATCTTTTAAGGATTGAACCATTCCAGATTCATTCCTGGGTTAAGATATGTACTATGAGATTGTCCTGTCAGGTATTTGTCATTGCAAAAGAGTTTATTTAAAATATGAGGAACTTTAAGCAATTAACATTAAACATAACAAGCATATACGGAAAGTCGATCAGTCAATTTTAAGTGTTTTAACAATCATTTTTGATTAGTAGGTACATTTTTATCGACTTTAAAAAATATTAATAGATAAAGAATTCTTCACGTGTTTAGGTAGCTTATTATATGTATGTATAACTCGCATTGTAAATTATTTTTGCGGTACAATGTTCTTATGTGAGGTTCTATATTTAAATTCTATATTATATGTATCTGTTTCTTGTTCAAAGCCTCATGCTAAGTTATATTATAAAGTGTTTGGTTAACCTCTTGAGTGGCAGCGGCACACCGGCGGACACAATAGGTTTTCAATTATGTCTGGCTTTACAAATGATACGTTAAATAATCATCAGTTAAGACTGCGTGGCCATCCATGCGTGGCAGTCTTAACTGATGATTATTTAACGTACGTGATATACTCGTACGTGTATGACGTAACAAAATGGTATTAGTGGTCGTGACTGCCAGTAAGCCAAACTTCGTCAAGCTCAATGTTATAAAATTTGTCGCACGGATCTAAATTTGTGTTGCCCACTTTTTGTTCCAAGTCAGGATGTTCTTTGTGTATGTTGTTTTAATGTAAATACATATATTAGAAGAGCAAGAAGGAGACCGAACCGACCGTACCTTTGTCCAGCAAGTAAAGGAAAAAGTAAGAGTCAAATCGTATCAAGAGGTTAAAAGGAAAGCAGAAGACAGAGATGTGGCGATAAATCAACCGATAAGAGAGTCAAATCAAATCAAATCAAATCATTTATTTGCGAAATATGGGTTAAGCAGATCTTAAATTAATACATGGTATCACCATACTCAGCTTTTAAGCATGCAACATTTCATTTTTGACATTATAAGTTATTTAAATATAAAACATTATTAGACACAAGCATGTCAGCACTTACTATAAAACTTATATGAATAAATATTAAATAATTACAAAGGATGTCAGAATAAAAAAATCATATAGTAAAAACAAATCCAACATGTCATACAATTTAAATAATGTGGCAGTTACATTTTTATACACATTTATCTGTTAGATATTCCTTGACAGAATAGTAAGCTTTGGCAAGCAGTAATTTTTTTACACCACGCTTAAATATAATAAAATTTGTAATATTTAGCAATTCGTTTGGTAAGTGATTATAAATGCGTGGGGCCATACATAATATACTTTTGTTCATTTGTGCAGTGTTGTTAGCCGGGATGTGTATTTTCATATTGTGTCTTCGACTGTTTAAATGTGTGAATTTATTTATATTTTTCCTTACAAACAAGACAATTTCGAGAATATATATACTAGGTAGCGTTAGTAGCTTTAATTGTAAAAAATAAGGTTTGCAGCTATCAATCATTTTTAATTTACAAATGGATCTTATGCATTTCTTTTGTGCCTTAAATGCAGCTTCCCAATTTGTGGAGTTTCCCCAAAATATAACTCCATATGTTAGAATAGGTGCTACATGACCATGATATGCTATTCACACGGTTGATATATCCACAGTTTTTGCTAACGCATACAAGGCATATGCAAATTTATTTATTTTCGCACACAAAAGTTCCACATGTGATGTCCAATTCAAACAAGTGTCAATATTAAGTCCTAAAAACTTAGTTTCGTCTACTTCTTCAATTTTATGTCCCAAATAATTAATGTCAATTTTGTCTAATTTATTTATTCTATTTCTAAATGTCATAAAATTTGTTTTATCTAGATTAATTTTCAAGTTATTTAGTGTCAACCAATTAATTATACAATGCAAAGTATTGTCAATGTCCTGTTTTAATAATGTTGTATCATTTTTGCCTGTAAATATAATTGTACTATCGTCTGCGAATAAAATAGTTTTATTGTTTGTCAATTTTGGTAAATCATTAATATATATAATAAACAATAATGGGCCTAACACACTTCCTTGTGGAACAGAGAAGATTGTCTTTTTACCTTCTGATAAATAATTAATGACTTTTTTAGTTTTTGGACATAACCTAGTAATTTGCGTTAGTTGTATTCTGTCACTAATGTATGATTTTATAAGATCCAGGACATTTCCCCTAATGCCGTATGCGTACAATTTATTTATTAATATTTTATGATCTACCTGGTCGAAGGCTTTTGTAAGGTCCATGAACAGTGCACACGACTGACAACCTTTGTTCATATTATAAAAAATTGTATAAAGAAAGTCATAAATAGCCATATTTATGCACTTATTTTTTCTGAATCCGACTTGTTCTTCGCAAAATAACTTATTGATTTCAAAGAAATTGTAGACACAATCATAGATGACCTTTTCAAATATTTTAGAAAATACAGGTACTAGTGCAATGGGACGGTAGCAACTCATGTCTTTTCTGTCTTTTTTTTTAAATAATGGTTTCATTAATGTAATCTTAACTTTGTCAGGGAAAACTCCATACTCAATACATATATTTATTATATAGCTTAATATGTATGATATTTTATCAGAGACATGTTTTAGTATTTTGGTAACTATATCATCATAGCCAGAACTATGAGTGTTATTCAAATTAAGTATAATTTTATTTACTTCATAAGGAGTTGTTGGTTGCATAAATATGGATTTATGATAATTCGTTATATTTATCGGATAATGTTTTGGAGCCAGTTTGGTAATTTCATCAATGAAAAAATTATTAAAATAACTTGCTATTTGCTGCGGTTCACTAATTATATGTCCATTTACATTTATTTGTTCAATATCATCTTTCGGTAGTACTGTATTATTGTTATTGATAACATTCCAAGTCGCTTTACTTTTGTTTCTGGCATTGTTTATATAGTTCATGTTTTGAGACTTCTGCGTCAGTTTAATTATTTTATTAAGTCGACATGATAAAGCGGTAAAGCGTGACTTATTTTCGACACTTCGCTTTTTCCTATATTCCCACAATAGTTTCCTTTTCCGTTTGCAGCATACTGCGATTCCTTTAGTAATCCATTTTGGTCTCATTTTTGTAGATATTCTGATAGTTATATTTGGAAAACATAGGTTATATAATAAACAAAACATTTCATAAAAATTGTTGAATGCTATATTCGGATCGTAGTTATTAAAAACATCTGAAAAACTAAGTGAGTTTAAATAGCTTGAGAATTTCTTTATATTGTCATCACTGTAGTCACGTTTTTTTGTGTACCAGTGTGTTAATGTACAACTGCGTTTTACAGGACATGTTAATATTTGAGCAGTGTGATCAGACAGCGCTAATTCTATTATTTCCGCTTTACATCCTATCATGTTATATGCAAAATTATCTATACACGTTCCACTTGATAAACGTGTAGGATTTTTTATACCCAATTTAAGATTGTAACTTTGCATCATATGTATAAATTCGCAAGTTTCGTAGGTTTTATTTAAAATATTAATATTAAAATCGCCACATAGAATTATTTTCTTTTTATTATAGGATAAACTTTTAACTAACTGGTCAAGCATAACGAAGAATTTATTTAATGTTTCCATTGATTGTTTGGGAGGTCTGTATATACAAACAATATATATTTGACTGTCAACTAATTCTATTCCAGAACATTCTATTATATTTTCAATTGAGAATTTACCTATATTATTAATATTATTAAAGCATATCGAATTATGCACTAAAATACAGCGTCTTAAATTAAAAAAGAAGATGAAATACATAAGTATATACCTACACCAAGACGCAGGAAATAGCCTTAGTGTGAGCTTTGTCTTTAACAAGAAATATGTGTAGTTTTAACGACGAAAATATCTCAAATAAAAAAAAAGCATCTTCCATGATGCAAATCCAGTATTTTTTATAATACCTACGACTTTTATGCATTTAACTCCATTCCTGTTCACATTCTTGCGACTCTTTCACACGGTCTTATAATCATAAGTTATTAAAAAAAGAAATTGAAGCCAGATAGTTATCATACAGAAGTTAAAAGCCCAATAGTATAATTCAATCTTTCGCGAAACAGTACCACCTACTAATGAATCAAAAAGATGTAAGTGCCATGTAAAAATTCCAACCAAATTCGACCATTACTGCAAGTATGCTGCTTAAAAGAAGG
The DNA here is from genome assembly GCA_963675205.1 of Catocala nupta. Taxonomy (NCBI): domain Eukaryota; kingdom Metazoa; phylum Arthropoda; class Insecta; order Lepidoptera; family Erebidae; genus Catocala; species Catocala nupta. The sequence continues at coordinate 11,580,473 of OY776099.1, forward strand.
AGCGAAAATTGAATGGTTTGTGTTGTCAGTATAAAAATTCTTAACATTTTGCAATGCTGCCGTATTCAATCGAACATTGTGTCGTATGTTGCAATATTTGCTACGCTAATTTAAACTTAAATAGCGTATAATAAGGTGTGATTTGCCTTGGTAGGTGATTGCTATTATTGTTCTTTTTTTGGTTTGTTATGCCACCCATTTTCTCGTCAATGCACAGGCGCCACCGACCAGTTTGACCGGTCATGCGTATCGTATCATTCTTTGATTGTAACATTTTGGAATAGTAACTTTAAGACAGAGGATGGCAGACGAAATATGATATGTTAAGTATCATTATTTTTCTTTTTGGGATTCTTTCAGAAGTGTAAAACTGTTATAGTACTGCAATATTATCGCTCACACCCTCGTCGGCGCAGCGGTACTTAATGCGAGTGCTGTAAATCAGAATCCGGGTTCGATGCCCGGATCTTGCAACGTGTTATTAGGTTTTCTTTCGAAAAATTCTCAAGAGCAGCACGGGCGTCTGGAATTGGGCTGCAATAAAAATGTAGCTAACTATTGTGAATGTAAAACATTTCTACCTACTCCTTCGGGGATAGACGCGTGAGACTATGTGTGTAACATAAGCCTTTGTTTCATTTCTCTTCATCTTTTGAAATCTGTTAAATTATGTTAACTAATATGGGCGTTTTTTTTATTACTAGCATATTGGGTTTCAAATTACTAGTATTCTTCTTAACCCCTCTAGCTAGTATGCTTGTGTTAGGAGTGGGTTCACGTCAGTAGTGCAATGGGCAGGATTCGAACCCGCGTCCTATCGATCGCAAGGCCAACGCCTTATCTATTAGGCTACCGCCGCTTCAGTTTGTTTGATTATTACGCTTTCACGCCTTAACTTCTCGAATGATTATCATGCGATTTCGCATACATATTGACAGGAATACAGAAAAGAACATAGGGTGCTTTAATACAGAAAAATATACTGCTCCCGGGGCATAGAAATTTATTGACAAAATTTACATTCACGCGAGCCAAGCCGCGGGCAAAATCTAGTATATTGTATAATATATTATAAGAATATGGGTTTCTCTGTGGCACCAATTTGAATGGATGGTACTCAATAAGAAAGACGTGTGCGGTCATAAAGACGAATTGAAAGTTATATATTATGTTCACTTCTACTAATGCTTTGAATACTATAATTTTGAATAAAACGTGTGATTTGTTTGAATTTGGTTTCTCTAGTTCATTTTATCACTATACAGGACAGATACAATACAATGGGTTATAGTGTAGTTGAGATATCAATAAAGGATTTAAATTTATTATAATTAATTTAAAATTATATTTGACAGAAAAGTCCAGTAATAAGTTAATAGATCTGGAATTTGAATCAGAGATGTCATGCATAGCAGTTACTTACACCCCGCTGCGCTACTGAAGCAGCCACATATTTTTTTAAAAGGTCCATAGTGCTAAATTAAAGAAATAAAAATAAATAATAGTCTAAAAAACAAAAGAACACGCTTTATTAAAAAAAGTAGAAAATAATTTAATTATTTTTTTATTTTATTAACTATTATATTTTTCATTTTATTCCTAAATTATTGTATTGTCATCGGTCCTCGATAAGTGTTCAAAATTTCAAATCAATCCGTCGGTTTGAAAGGGGTGAAAATCACGTTCAAATATTCCGTTATACATATTATAGATTCAAAGTACGGTCAGCCTGATAGTAAGCGGTTACTGTAGCCTATGATTACTTGCAATACTTGAGTTATCACACACCAACCCTTTTTTTTTTTTTTTTTGATGCCCAGGAAAAAATGCTTGATGCACTACCCGCCGGCTAGGGGACGGCACCGGCGGGGCGTGTGGGACGTGTGGGACTCACCAGCCGAGTGCTGGTATACCCACTAAAAAAACCTGGGGTGTTCCCTCTCTCACCCAATGGGGGGGGCCAGTTGGGAGTCTGAAAAGATTCATCCATAGCAGGCCCCCCCCCCTCTATGGGTTCTTACTCACGGGTGGCAGGGTCCCCTGAGGCCTTGCCACCCAAAACCTTTAGGTGGGGGGCAGGAGAGCGACATAAGCGCGTCTCCTGCGCCCCCTCCTCCGGCGGCGGATGTCCGGGGCGTAAGGATCTTCCTCACGCCCCCGCTCCGCCGCCTCCTTCTCATTGCGCCCCAGCACCTGTCGTCACCGACCATCATGGATACGACGGTCGGCAACGAGAGGTCGGGGCCAATCACGGCGACCAGGGCACAGCGCTCCTCGGCCCACGCCAGACACTCCTCCAGCGTGTGCTGCGCCGTGTCCCGGTCGCATCACACACCCTAGGGCAACGGCATATTGTTTCCCTAAGGTTGGCAACGGGCGAGTCACATATCTTTCCCATCCTCAATAGAAGATGGTATGAAAGGAAAGATATGTGAGCCTCACCCTCCAGTTATCTTAACAATGTTTATGACAAGACGATTATACAGATTCCCGCGGGGAGTTTTGCAGCTGGCAAGCTAGCTCATTCATACTGTCACCAGGTACCTAATTGGCGACGGCAATCTCGTTAAAGCGTATATTAGTCAAGTGCTACCGAGAATTTCTTCACAGAAAAGCCCAATAACTCTTCACTGATCTAAAAATAGAACTCCTGACTTAAAGCACAGCCACTGTGCAACCAATGCAGGCGTAGGCCTGCGTTGGTTGCACAGTTCACATGAAGATGTGAATAATATATAAACAACATCATCCATCCCTAATATTGAATACAGCAAACGGATTACAACCTGCCGGTAAACAAAGCTTCTCTGCTCATTACCGTGAACATTCACTGGAATAAATAGTTAAAATATTCGCAATAAGCGCCGTAATCAATAGGGAACCAATCTTTTATCATTTTACCCCACATTGCCGCGACATAACAACGGTACGGCCTGTGTACGTTTATGTGGGGTGTCGGACGATTGTGACGTATTGCATTGTCAAATCAGCTTTGGAATTAAGGTAACCTGTCACTGTGAGCTATGTTTGTTGTTGGTAAATTTAAGAGTTAATAGAGTGTTTTAGCGATAGCCTAGTGTGTGACCGTTGGACTGCCAAGCAGAGGTCTCGAGTTTGAACCTAAAGCGCGGATCTTTGACTTTTCGAAGATATGTATGTGCGTATTAAATTGTTAATTATAGCTTGCTTTAACGGTGAAGGATAGCCTCATAAGGAAACCTGCATGTCTGAGAGTTCTTCATAACGTTCTCGAAGATATAGAAAGTCTGCCAACCCGTCATGGCCCAGCGTGGTGGACAATGGCCTAACCTTTCCCACACTAGGAAGAGACCCTTGAGATTTTCTAGCTGTGTGACAGTTTATTAAAGGGCTGATATTATTATTATATAGTGTTTTTATTACTGTGGAAAAAAATGAACAGAGATTTTGGTCCTGTATGTCTGCCGTATGTGTAATGAGAGGTAGGTTTGAACGGAATTCTTACTTAAACTTGCTATTACAAAAATCTACTAAAGATTGCAACCAAAGCTGTACAGATAGTTTAGTGGTTAACTGATCGCCTCGCTGTTGCACCGACTGTTATAGGTTCGATAGCAACACTAGCCAAAATATGCGTGATTCGAGTCTGTTAGTTCCTTGTGTTCATTATTTGAATGTTTGTAAATTCTTTAGCGACACCGATTTTAATCTCAGTGCGGGTCATATCATTACTCATGAAGAATGGAATTAAAAAAATGTGTTTCTGCGTTACGTGGATTTCTAGGAACACATATTGTCAACATGAGACGTACTTGGCCACTATAATAGTATACAAAAAAACTGCCGAGTTGTTATTTGATATATTTAGCACTAGCAGAGTATTTATGAGTCAACAGTTACATTGAGACAATCACCATGTTAGCCTCCCCGTGAATATGGCTGCTGAAAAGCAACCGAAACGTTGGCGAAAGTGTAAATTTAAATCTAAATAGTTTAATATTTTTTAATAGATAAAATAGTTAGTATTAGAGAATCAGTAGTAGGGTAATATTTTTAAAATTATGTAATAAATTGTAAATAAACATTGCGATAAAATCCGTATGAAGTAGTCTAATTTCAATCATTTTCGATTTCGAGCATAGACAAGTAGGATTGCCACTTCTACAAACAAATATCTTTAATTCAGAATCTACTGAATTTTACAAAATGTATACGAAATTAGGTAGATGATTAGGCAGTTATATATTACTGACCTAGTCGCCATTTAAGCGTCCCCGTTCTTCGTGTTATCAACAATAAGCAAAAGACACCACCGCCCATTGTTGCTCACGTAATACTTAAACGACCCCTGAGGTTTGGAACCCGATTGCTGAATCCGGCGTTGTTGGGTTTCCTGTCAAGGCATACTAAATAGCAGCACGGAGTCTGAAATAATTTAATCACGGATGAAGGACAATTTTTATTCAGCTCTACAAGGTAAATTCTCGTCACACGATCTATGCTTGTATATAAAATGGGTGTGACAACCGCGTGACCTGTCGGCAGCCGAACCGTTAATGTCGCTTGTGACAAATTTCCTAGAAACGTGTCCCCAATGTATTTTGTATGAGAAAATATGTCTAAGTTTTACTTTAGGTGACGCGATCTGGGTATCCTTGGCCTAGTAATATTATAAGTAGGTAAAAATAATAGAAATATCAGCCCCGTATGTAAATTGTCCGAGAACGGGCCTCTTCTGGGTGTAAAGAGGATTAGATTATTTATCAAGCTTTCCCAGTGCGGGTGGCAAAGTTCGCTTATTATCGAGAATATTATGGGCAACTCTCAGGCATGTAAGTTTCTTCACTAAGTAATATTACGTAATAACTGCACGGATGCCGTGGTGTTCTAAGTGGTCGCCTCATCACGCCCAATATGCCAATAGTTGTGGCATCTAAACCCACACGAATCACAATTAAAAAAGACTCAAAATGAGTTATAACTATATTATATACGTAATTACGGGTAGTGGTACATACACGATCCCCTCCATATATGTTTGACATGACATTATTCCTTTTTCATCGTTTGACTCATAAATTGTAATGTATCCAATATGTGTCAGCGCCGACTTCAGATTCACACATTTTGTCGATGAATAATCAAATAGGTGAATTTTGCGGGTGATACTGTATACGATGTTTATAGGCATAAGGTCTATGTGGGTGTGTGTGTGTATCACTGAAGCGTTTGACAAAGGTGTATTACATCTATATGTTGCATAATTTTTGGCGCAGTATTTAATTAGCCTTTAGCCGTTTACGGAATACATGTCCCCAACCATTTCTCTACCAAGAATTTTCTAATAGTAGAAGGCAACAACACTGCCCAATTCAGGAATCGTTTCTTTTAATTTAAAATCGCATTGCCGGATTCTGAAACTGGAATTGGTTTCTTACTTTGGGTACAAAATAGCTGTAAACTCTAGGACCAGGGACGCAGTCCTGTAGTTCTGCCCACAAATGGATTTAAACTATATTTAGAAATTGTTATGGTAATAGAACGTACGGGATGCACGAGACTTACCTTAGAGTATCTAGTGCCACTGATCTCCTTTGCTTTGCCAAAGACGAGAAGAAGTTTGACTGCCACCTTTTACTACTCTGGTTACACCCGAAGAAGAAAAATAACTATTAATTATAATTATATTATTATATTTTGTTAAAAAAGACAAGTCCCGCAGTAGGAATACTGCTTGTATCGCAGGGGACTTTACAGACATTCATACGATGGACACTAAGAACAGCCAGACTCGAAATAATCCTTTGAGCATCACACAAACGTTTTGTCCAGCGTGTAATCCGAACCCACAACACTTGGTGTAGTCACAATGGCAAGGCGACGACTTAAAACACTACGTCATCACACTTAATTGCTTTTTCTGGCCAAACCAATGCATTTTTATTGATTAAATTGAGTATCGAAACATTAGGACAGATAAAGGCTACTCATAAAGAATGGCGAACGAAGTCGCGACATACTTATCATATATGGTAAACTAGGTCATGGTCTGTGTTTGCCATGTTCTACCGAACCCATTTACCCGACGCGTACAAACATCCAAACATCTTCACAAACCATTACATTTTAATATTAATAGAATTATGTAATGATATAAAATAACTATTCCCAAACGTCAAAGTCACTTACATGAGAACAATAATAAAACATAAGTAAACATTAATTAAAAAGTCGCCACATGCATAAGTAATTAAATTAAATGCTCAATAATTAAATTAAATACTAACAGTACAACCAAAAAACTTATATACGTAGTTTTTTTTGTTTTACTGTTAGTCTAATACGTGCTGTGATAATTTTGACTTTGACTTTGAGAATTAAATTAAATCTTATCCTGCTCTAAATATTCCAATACCCTTTTTCTTTTGTCGGCGTACTTAAAGTCAAGCGTTAACGATATCTGTTGATCACAGCATCTGTCTTACCGGAGGGTAATGATCGTATTAATAATATGAAACGAGATCAATTTAGCCCCGCCATCTTAAAGTTGTGATATATTATGATTCTTTATGTTTACTGCTGCGTACTTAATGGTTTATAGATTTAGTTTAAAGTATTATGAATTGTCTTATTGCGTATGATTGAAGAATATAAAGCGTAATACATGTTATGATTGATAGTGATGTCTCAGGTTCGATTCCCAGCGCATGAGTGGAGTTGACATTATAGTGCACAAGTGTGTGCGCTAGCACAAGTGCACTCTCTATTACCTCTATTACCGGGCTATTATTGAGAATTGCTCGAATTCTTCTCGACTCGGGATCTAAACCCGAGACCTCACGCACAGCAGTCGCATTCATTACGCTGCGCCACTATGGTTGTATGGACCCATTACCCCACAAGCATGCCTCTATACAGGCATCAAATAAAATGGGACAGGGAAACAAAAACATAAGAATATTTAACATGGACCAGCCTGAAACGTAAAATATTTTGTCCCTGTAGAATATTATATGGATTGTCAGTGTACAAGCGTCGAACAAAAATGGACGCGACAGGCAATCCTCGCGCCGGTAAAATAGGAAAAAAAGTTGAAAAGCGCATCAAAATCGTTAAAATAGAACGCTTTGTGTAGTATTTTTCCAAGTGGGATAGTATCTGAGACATTATGAACAGTAGTCGCATACACTATGACTGTGATTTCATAAGTAAATATGTCGTTCATCGAACTCTCTTTATCCACTCGTATATTATGAAAGTGTTAAGATACCTACTTAGCAAAAAAAAACAGCAATTTAGACACTTAGTTTTAACGACCATAGTCAGAATCATAAGCGATAAAACGAGAAAATATATCTGCCGCGGTGCGGTGGCGCATCGCGAGGGTATGCGGCTTCTGTGCAGAAAGTCTTGAGAAAGTTGGATTCCCGAGTCAGACAAAATATCATTGATTTTTGTTAAGAAATTCTCAGTAGTAGTACAGTCTGGGACGGTGCCCTATAAATGTGGGTGTAATACACCTTTCCTTACCTATTAGGGGTATAGGCGTGAGACTATGTATATATTCAAATGCATATCTACTTTTAGAAAATATTTTCGTTCGTTCAAATTCTATTGCACACAAAATTACGGCCATTTTTCTATTCAAACAACCCATAAGTCACGACCCTTGGATATATCAAAGTATTAAGGCTGTATTTCACTTTAAGGTGTAGAAGTCATTCAAGATTTACTTACACATCTTTGAGCACCTAACAGCTTTTTATATTGGCTTTTTCCCATTCACCATTGACCGCGTTCTTATATTTCCATATCTGAATAGATTTGAATTTATATTAAGATGGTTATTCGTTAAAAGTGATTTTTTGAAGTGTTTTTACAAAAGGCTGTTTAAAAATGGCAAAGTTGAAAGTGCTAGACTTATAGGTATTCTTTATAGTAATTTCACAAAAAAATTATATTGGATGGATACGGTTTTTTTATAGCCTCCAAACTGGCTTTCACGGTGACCTATCCTAACGGAGATTATCTGCGTAGCAGATATTATAATGCATAAGTGTGTGCGCTAACACAAATGTACTCTCATTTACATATTTGGGCGGCAGCATAATCCGACATGGAGAGAGATCGAGACGAAAAGAATTTATAACTAAGTTATATTTGACCAAACTCTGGGCTGAATTTTATGAGGCTTACGATTTCATAGTATTAAGTAACTTCAAATTAAAGTTTTGAAATTAATACGTATAATTATAGTCTTCTCGCTAACAAAAGAGGTAGGCAGGAATTTATTTTACCTACCTAACGCCAATTGTGAGCTAGTCATTACCGCCTACCGAACGTAATCCCAAACAATTTACTGAAAATACGACGCGAAATTTGTACCTAAGATCACAAATTATGTATAGCAGTTACATTAATTACCAATACGCCACTGAGGCGATTAACCGTAGAGCATGTTAGTACTATAAATACGTAATTATATTTTATAGTGTGTCCTTTATATTTATTATTTTGTTTTCTTTGGGAGACTTACACGGGATCACGGATCCAACGTGAATAAATCCTTCAAAAGCTTTATTCTGAAGTGGGATCCTACGTAGTCACCTACCACGTCAGGTGCGGGACTATTACTACGTATGGACTCTAATAAATCTAGTCCATTATTATTATTATGCGTCCGAAGGCTTTTATTTTATATTTTATAGTAAGGATTACATTGCCACTAAGTAGGCATGCCTTATGCAATTAATTATTTACGTAAATATGAGACAAAATACTATTATATTATGTTTTAATCCTGCCAGTTGTACAATACACTGACCCAATTACAAATACAATATTGTACAAACAATAGTAATATAGATAATCCCATAAAGTCGAGGTCAAATCGGAAAAGGTGAACAAACATGACTTACGCTTAACAGGGTGGTTGTAAATAAGTTGTTCGTAAACATTGATTGATTTGGCATCCTTTCTTACTGTGTAGTTGATTCAGTGCCGAAATTTGCGCTTATGATGTTTGTATACAATGCAAGTAGCTTACTCAGATACGCAAGTTAATTAGCTAGCGTATCTGCTAGCTGTTCGTGCTGGTTATGTCTAAGGTACTCGCGCGCGCTTGTGGTGCCTGCGCATGATGTATATTTACTATTTACCATACTACACTCTACATCTAACTGGATGACGGAAAATAATCTGGAAATTAACTTTAAGAAGACTAAAATTATTACATTTCACCCCCGCCAAAAAATACCGATTAATGTAGACTTTAGTTATAATGGACACAAATTAGAAGCGGTAAACAACTTCACCTTATTAGGCCTAGACATAGACTCGCATATCAACTGGAAGTCGCATGTCAAAAGGATAAGAGCTAAATTATCAAAATTCTCATACGCTCTCCGTGAGATTAAAAAAACAACCGATCTCAAAACAGCGTTGGCCACATACTATGCGTATGCCCACGCTTGGCTACAATATGGAATAATCTTACGGGGAAATAGTACAGATGCACCCACATTATTTACAATACAGAAGAAGCTAATCAGAATCATAGTAAACATTGACGAAACAGACAGTTGCAAGCCCCATTTCCAATCACTAAAATTATTTACTTTGCCTAGCTTATACTTATATGAAATATGTAAATTTGTCCGCAAATATCCGGAATTTTATACTAAAAGGGAAGACATACAAACAAAAATTCTATTAAGGCACAAAAACAGACTTAATCTGCCTAGCTCACGACTAAATATGCACTCGACCAGCACGTTTGTAATGTCTATAAAAATATACAACAAACTACCCGATAAAATTAGGAACATAAATAAATACAACAGTTTTATTAATAAATTAAGACAATTCCTTATAAACAAAAGCTATTACACTATAAACGAATACCTAAATGACAATTTTAACTACAAATATATTTCACGGATCCACCAATGACTTGTAAATAAATTGACATCAATAATTTAATATAAATGAATATGACATTTAATAAATTAATTTGATATTTAATAAATTAATATGACATCTAATAAAGTTAACATGATATCAAAAATAATATGACATATAATAAATTAATATGACATTTAGTAAATCAATATAACATATAAGAAATTAACATGACATTTAATAAATTAATATGACATTTAATAAATTAATATGACATTTAATAAATTAATATGACTTTTAATAAATTAATATGACATCTAATAAATTAATATGGCATTTAATAAATTAATACGACATCTAATAAATTAATATAACATATAATAAATTAATATCATAAGTATATAATTAATAAACAAAACAATTTGCAAATTTAGAATATATTTATTTCAGACTTCTTGATTAATTGTTTATTTTAACTAGTAATAATACAATATTAACTCGGTGGCTTCCTCCTTTCTTCTATCTGCTTGCCGTGCCCGACAGGGTCCATATTTGATCTTTTGTATTTTCTTGTAACAACATTTATACATATGGAGAGCAATAAAGCATTGAAATTGAAATTACTATTTGCTTGCTTCCAAGTAGGAAGTAGGAGCGAGCTATTCACGTAAACTATTCTCCTGGGCTAGGCGCACAAACTGTGCGCACTGGCTACATGTATTGTGTAAGCGGATCGCCAGGCTACGTGCAGTAGCTTCTCGCGCAGGCTACATGTGCAAGCTACATGCGTAAGCTATTATGTACTCTGTTATGTATAAGAGCCAGTATGTTCATTGCTGATCTTGAGATGCCGTCGTTTGTTCAAACAGAGTCACAGTGTTCATCGAATCTTTAGATTTAGGTCTATTCTGAAGGACGAATTTTAAATGTAATTTATCATTTATGATTTATTTATTTGGGCCTTAGTTTCAAAATGTTTTTAATGTTGTTACTATTTGACTACAATTATAATTAATACCTTTGTTTATATAGTGTATTGACTTATTGAGTGGCAGCCAGGGGCGTGCACAAAGATTTCTGGTAGGGTATGCACGCCCTACCTGAAACCTCTGCGAGGGCACTACATTTCATTTATAAATGTTTTTGTGTGTATATATATAAGTGTACAATAAATAAATAAAATATCTTACCAAATTCAATTCAGCGACTTTTCGACATGGCACCGTTGATGATGTATTTTATTGCTATCGATTGCAGAACATTTTATATTATTAGTCAGCGTGTACTGGGCACATACCGGGTGATTGCTTTACAAAAATCACCTGCACTTTATCAACTAATTTCACTGGACTGACTTTTATATATGTATATATCGTTTGCCGATAAGCCAGCTGCAGGCGACGCATTTGTCGCCCAAGTCTCGCGATGTCGGTGTAAGACTTAATATAATTATTAACCTCTGAGTCCTTTCGAAGTGGTTAATGAAAACACTATGTGGTTCTATGTGTCTGTCTGTTAGTGACAGGCATAGCTCCAAAACCACTGTACCGATTGACTTGTAACTTGTTGTGCAGACACTTTGGGGTCATCCCTGAGTTAAATTTGAATATGGACCCTGTGGGTCAAAAGACCTCCGAGAGAGAGAAAATTACAAAAAGCTGATGAAAAAAAAGGTCACATGAAGTCGAAGAGGTTGAATAGGTAGTAGGGCTGGGCTTGACATCCATCTCGTTGTAATTGAATATATTTATTGTAAAGATACTACGTTATAATTAGGATTACACGCATTGTATGTGTATTTAAAACATATGTATATTATAAATTGTATCCGTTACTTCAAATGCATGCCTCGGTGGCGCAGCGGTACCGAGCGTAGCGAAGTTGCGGCGCTCTCGGATTGTATTCCCGGGTAGAGTAAACTTTTAATGTGGCATTCTGTCAAAAAATAACACAGCAATAGGCTCGCTCGCTATTACGTAGGATCTATAAACATAGTTGCAAGAAGGCATAAGACTATTTATGTATATAATTTTTTATTTGTATATTTTGTAATATTATTTCTTCTTTTTTCTGTAATCGTTTATCAATTATGTCATCTATACTAATCTATCATAATTAAAGCATAATTGTCACGTTTCACATTTATCTTTTAACAACTTTTTACTTGAATTAGCAAAATACGTTGTTATACCACCATAATAATTAATCTCCAAATCTGCAACAGAATCGACTAATATATACAACTAATTAATACCGAGAGCCAGCGACTTGAAACACAAACTTTTCACAAGAAACCTTTTCTTAATAATATACCCTCAATCTTCGTTAGCCGATCAATTTGAACACAAAGTAAAAATGGCAAGTGCGTCACGAAATAAGATAGCTATCGGTTTTAGGAGCCTGTCTTGTTAATTCAGACTGCGATCATTGTTTGTGTGTTTCAGCTTTTTCCATATACATAGATTCATGCAGCAGTAGTTCAATAGATAAGGCATTCCGATTAAGAGTGCGTAGGTTCGAATACCACTACTAACATGAACTTATTTTTTTAAATTTAATTGGGATATCCTCTCGGACTGCATGGACGGCGTAGTTGGTTAAGTGGTCGCCTCGTCACTACCACTATGCCAAGTGTTTTAAGTTCGAATCCCACACGGGACAAAAATTTGTATGATACACAAATCGTTGGTCCGAGCCAGGGTGTCCTTCGTGTCCATTGTTTGAAGGTTTGTAAAGTTTTTCCGCGATATAAGTACTATTCCTAGCTAGAGGTTTTTATATATGTATTTTATTTTTAGGACTTACTTACTTGACGGGCGACGTATAACATACATATGTATGGAACAGCAAATTATCTTTAACAAAATACAATTAACAATATTGCCATTAGTAACTGGATGGGTGGTCGCTAATTAAGTAATGAATATCCTCCACGACTCAAAGAGTAAACCGGATCCGCAGTTCCGGCTGCCGTATGAAGATTAATGATGACGTGACGTGACTGCCCGTTATCAGTGGAATACGTGAGCTATATTTGGATATTCGGTATAACTACTAATTGGATTTCTGGAAAATAATTTGGACCGATCAACAACAGTCTACTCTGCGATGTTGTAAATAAATGTTGGCTCAGGTTCAATTCCTGGATTAAACAATTTTCAGTAGCAGCAAGGAGTCTTGTTTCGCCATCTAAAAATGGGGCTTAAGACCATAGCAGGCTATATGTGGATGCAGTTACTAACTTAACTGATTACTAATTAGAGTATTCAATTCGGATTATGGTGTGTAAGGTTGAAAAGATTTCACTTTGTCCACCGTGCTAGCAAATACTGTCACGGTGGGGCAGGCTTTCTCATTCCCAATTCACTGCATCACCATTCACCATAAATACACGAATATGTTCGAAAATAAGATAGACTATACATATATCAAAAACGAAGAAATAAAGAACTATAAATACTAGTACTGTAAAAATCATAAATATATTTATTTATATGTTTTACAAATTAACACTTGAATATAATCAAACCCGACTTACCCGATCGTACGCAAAACCAATGCCACGAGGCCAACAAGTCAGACAAAAGTAAGTTGTTTTTGTTTGTTCGTACATATGTTTAATTTTATTTATATTAAGCCACGCCCTTTGTAGTAGGTGTTTTTGTAATAAAGAAGGTTGGCGTATCTTATAAAACGCCCTTTCCATCCATGACTCAGAAAGTGTAATGAGTGTAGTACATTCGAATTACGGACGAGTTTTACTCGTATTTCGTTGCTTGGCTCTGATAGTGACGTCAGCATTTGCAGAAATGAAGTACATACATACATATAATTATGCCTATATCCTCGATAGGATAGTAGCTCGGCAGTGGTGTATAAATACTACACCTACATTTCGCTTTAGCTATAGTTTTACTTGCCACGTAATAGGGTATCCGTCAACCAGGCACCTTTCTAGACTCGTTATTAAACGGAGTAGTACACACGGTAGTACATTAATACATATAATATTATTATTAAGTATATGAATTATTGTATATGTACACACAGCGACACATCAACCTAGACTGTTTGGACTTTGAACTATTAGAAGTTGAACGTTGCGAATCGTGCGAGAGAGTGCGTTATGTATTTTTGTACGCTCTATCCTTACCATTACATCGACACCACTATGCACTGTCCCTTACCGACAATTCTCTATTTTGTATTTAGCGTAGTTTTGCGTATTTTTCTTTTATTTTTTTTTATGGCATAGGGCGGCGAACGAGCAGACGGATCGCCTGATGGTAAGCGATTACCGTCGCCTATGGACACTCGCAACCCCAAAGGAACTACAAGTGCGTTGCCAGCCCTTTAAAAAGGAATTAAGGAGGGAAAGGACAAAGGAAAGGATAGGAAAGGGATCGGGGTAACTGGGCCTCCGGCTCTCTCACTCACCGATACGAAACGCAACAGTACGGGTACCGTTACTTCACGCCGGTATTCTGTGAGAGGGTAGTACTAACCCGGTCGATCCGGCCCATTCATGTTGAAACCAGCGAGGATATGATGTCTAACTTGATGTGTAGCCGTGTGTACTAAGATAAAGTTTAATAATTTATTTTAAAATTGCTGTCCCCCGCATTTCTGATAGCTACTCAGAAAATACTGAGTTCAAAGAAAAAACAATCTCTTTAGCTTTATTATATGGGTATAGATTTATTTTTATTGCTGCTAGTGGCGGAAAAAACTGCATAACAGCAACAACCACCCTTCATCATTGCATTTAGTCTGCTTTTATTGTAAAAGACAAACTCCGCACTATGGTTCAAGCCCTGTGTCATGTGGAGTTCGAACCTTCAGTTAGGGCAAGTCGATCGCTTGCCCGCTGCGAAATCCATGCAGTCAGTCTGTATATACAGAATTTTCTTAACAGCACTATACAGCGTATATATAAAAATATACAAAAATAAAACTCTTTACGATTAAATCTAAAAGAGCATTTTTTATCAATGCCCTGATGAACCAAGGTTATTTATCATCATCAACCGTTGGAGCCAACATCCAAGATACCTCTCGAGGGGGAAGCGCTACTACAGGGTTAAAAGGCCCCTTCAGAGTAGAGGCTTATTTGTCAAGTCAACGTTATGATAAGGTTCAAACCGGATCGAAATTGGACACTAATGTGTGCTTAGGCGTCAGATATGGGGTGGTTTTGAAATGAGATTATACTTTAGACCACCTAAGAGCAGCGATAGCTCAGTGGGGAGACCAACAGACTGCAATGCAGAGGATCTCGGATTCGAACCCACGTCGCGCACCTCTGAGTTTCATAAGTATGACTTTTCGAAATTATGTGCATATTGATTGACAATTATCGCCTGCTCCGTGCCTCGGAGAGCACGTTAAGCCGTAGGTCCCGACTGCCATAAACATCTATGGCAGTCGTTATTGGGGAAGTCAACACAAAAGATCCCACTGGGTCGAAGTGTTGCCGGTCTGTGCTGACTCGCTCCCACACAAGATAAGATAAGATTAGGCCACGTAATCTATTCCTGGTTCATACAGAAAATACAAGCAAAATATTTAGCAAAAGTTTTTTATAGGGTGCTTCGTGGTTAACTTTGGGCTTAAGTTTGCATCCGATCAGAGGTGTCATGTTCAATATTGGGAGATGGACAGGATGTATAGGGCTTTATATTTTCAGACACCGTGCGTTTATCGAAAATTACCTTATAGTCAATATATATTTCGGGCAGCCATGGTCACGGGGAGACTAAGATGGTAGTTGTCTCAATGTTCCAGTGTAGTTATTTCAAAGTACCCGAACATAATTTAATCATGTACCACCAGCTTGGGATCCAGTACTTCAAATATTCAAACCCAAGAAGAAACAAACCACAGCTAGACTTCATGATACTTTGAGCTCATTCTGCGTAAATAGAAACATCCATGATTAAATTATGTTCGGGTACTTTGAAATAACTACACTGGAACATTGAGACAACTACCATCTTAGTCTCTCCGTGACCATGGCTGCTGAAAAGCAACGGAAACGTCGGGGAAAGTGTAAACCAAAAATAAATAGATTTAATAGTTTAAATAATTTTATTAGCTTATAAATTAGTAAAATAAAATCAATAGTAGTAGTAGTGTAATATTTTCAAAATTTTGTAATACAGTGATAAATAAACAACGCGATAAAATCCGTATATAGTAGTTTAATTTCAATGTATGTATTTTTTAATATGTTGGTTTATACTTACCAGTTCATTTAGTGCATAATATTTTTGTACGCGAAAGCAAATTTCTAATCTTTCATTCATTCACGAAGCTATTTTATGGTTCACGAACGAATTTAAAATTCCAAAGTATTTTCATGGTAGGTATATGCTTATTATATTATATAAAGCTTACCGGAATTCGGCTAGGGTTACTTTCATAAAACATCCGGTACGCAACCTGAAGTACACATCTACACATGACTAAGAGACAGTAAATAACGGTGGTTTGTAGTCGCTAGTTTTATGAATAAAAAGGTGTCAAGTGCGAGTGTGGAGTAGTGCTAACCCTTTAATGGTACGGCCTGTGAGGTTTTCTGTAATTGAAATATACACTACTAGCTTGTGCTCGCGGCTGCGCTCGCTCGAGAACAGCACTTTTTCTCGATGATAGGGACCTTATGTTCTTTTCTGTACTCCTGACATCATGTATACAAAATTTTATGATGATCGGTCAGATAGTTAAGGCGTGAAAGCGTTACAAACAAACAAAATCATATTTGCATTTAATATTGGTTAGGATAAAATTTAACAAGTTTGTGTCTGTCCATTATAGATCATATTTAACCTGACAGCTTAGCAATATAGCGTCATAATGAAAAAAGTATTGTGTTTGGATGCCTGAGTTCGTACGCCGATGCACAAATTTTCAGAAGTTGCATTAGTAGTAGGTAGCTATAGTGTGATCTGCTTATGTGATGCCTGAATACTATAAACTGCAGTTACAGAAGTACCTCAAAGCTATAGAAAATCGCAGCCAAACAATGACTATACGCATTAGTTATGTAGGTGCTATAAACATTTGCTATTTAGTCACTCAAAATTCTTGCTATTGACTATCTTATCATTCAAAAATTTTGCTATTTGCTATCTTGATGTTTACTAATCTTAATACTCTCTATCTAGTTGCTCAGTAATCATTCAATTGGCAATCCAGTCGCTGAAACATCTCAATATTGGTACGCTTATACCAACGTAACAGCTAAAAAGCGATGCTTCTATGCTAACCAGTCAAATAAAAGGCCGAGACAAAGCACTAAAAACACCCAGGACGGACTGCGAACAAGATTTGTGTAGCCAGAAACTTAGTCTGAACTATCCACTTTCCTGGTTAGTACTGAGGACCATTGTGAATGTAACTTGTGCTTAACTTATCTGCAACTAAGTACTGTGGACGAACTGCGTCTGTTGGTATTTATTTATTTATTCGTTTGAATCGTGTTTGGAAGCGTTAAGGGGAGTTTACCAATATGGTGACGTTAGTTAATTTTGTTCTGAGTATGTTACACACGTAGTCTTGTGTATTCTCAAAGACGTAGGTAAGAGGTTTTACATGCACAACTGCCACCTAAGTTAAAAGTGCTTTTGAATAAAGGTGTATTGTCCTCTACCAGGCAGATTTCTAGACTATGTAACCACTAACTGAGATATTTTTGACTAGAATCCCAATAATAACAGTTACCGTTACTTGCGAATCGATCAAGGGTCTCCAAAGAGGCCTTTATGTTCTTGAAGATGACTATGGAGTCTGCCAACCCACTTTGCGACAGCGTTTGGAGCGTACAAGAGTGAGTATGTATATTTCAAACTACTAATCGTGCCTAGCCACTGCTAGTCAAACTTTCTTTGTCCCACTGGGCAATAGAATAGTTGATTCACATCTTTTTATTATTTGCGTCAAATAATGTCGTTATTTAAACCCACTAACAATAAATGTTGAAATCTACTCAAAATTAAATAAGATACAAGCGTTTCATACGATACACCATAAATTCGGTAGTAGAGGTAATTGTCAAATGACAGAAAAAATAATGCACGATACAAGTTGTGACGTAACGGCTATTTAAATGCAGATTCAGACAGCCTGAAGGAGATAGCAAGGTTTATTTTAATTGCTTTTTGCTTTTGCGTGCACAAAAGTGAAACATTAATTATGTTATTTATAAACAAGGTTAATATTATAACAATAACATACTTGCAAAGTTATGACACATTTCAAATGGACATCTCTCTTAATACTTTGGAAGTGTCACAATACATTTATTATGGCGCATAATATGAAGCAAAAAAAGGTTTTTGTTACCAAAAATCTAAGCCTCACTGGACTCCCAAGACCGAAGTACAAATATAAAACTAATAACAAACCTCACATTGAAACACAAGAGAGCCCTTACAGAGCAAACGCCTCTCGGACCCGCAAAGTTCTGAATGACCATTCCGATACAAAATTTCTATGGACTGTCATCCAACCCCCTCAATGTCGACGACTTTACATGTAAACCCGTAATACGACATCTCGAAGGCCACTCGAAGGGGGATGTGAGAGAGATCCCTTACCATTTGTAGGGTTGAATACTATTTATTTCGCGTGTATATTCCGATGGTGGCGCAGTGGTAGTGTATGCGACTGGTGTGCATGGGTTCAATTCCTGGATCGGGTAAATTTTTCTGTCAAAATTTCTTAGTAGAAGCATGGAGCCTAAAACTGTGCATAGTAGACGGCAATATTCTCGAGAGGATAGGTATACCTACCTTTAGCCAGCTATCATTTCAGGTTATTTGCATTAGGATGAGTTTATTGCTTCTTGCATATACATACATAGATTCACGCCTGTTTCCCAGAGGGGTAGGCAGAGACTACGGATTTCTATTTACTACGACTCTGACACTCTTCTCTTCTTGCATATTATATACATATATTGCACAGACACAGACTCCTTGCTGCAAGAAAGTGTTTTTTTGTGAGAACAGCCAAATAACACTTAGCTCGATCTAAATATCTAACCCGTGACTTAATGCACAGCAGACATCAGTCGTATTCACTACTGCTGTGCTACCAGTATCATGGCGCAGAGGTATATCTCGCCTTTTATTGCACCATATTATTTTGGCTAACGGAACCTTAGCAAGAACCCACAGCTAGTATTATACCTACAAGTAAGGAAAATAAAATTGTAATTAAGTCATTACTATGATTAGCTTCCTTAGACGTACATAGAGGAGACTCATTTCACCACTGGTGATCATCCACAAATTACTTTGCTTGATCCTTGTTTGATTACATATGAGAAATTAATACATTGATATATACTGAGAAATGTAATTGAAATATCGATGTTATTGAATAGATATGTCCGTGCGCCAACCAATGTTAATCTATCTAATAGATTTTCTATGATAAGATTATTGTTAAGTGGAAGTAAGATCACAGAGAACAATCCTAACTAATCCTATTATAAATGCGAATCTGACTTTGTTATGCTTTCACGCCTTAGCTAGTCGACCGATCATCATGATAAATATTTCACCTACACATGTTCAGGGGCACAGAAAAAGATATCGGGTACTTGTCATCCAAAAAAGTTTTGTTCTTGGGCGATGCCGCAAACCAGGCCAGTCAGAAAGTATTGCGAAAAAGTTTTTATGTATGAGAGACTGGCCAGTTATAATCTATTATGAAAATATGATTATTTATAAGCAAAAATAGGCATGCTCCAATTTTAAAATTTCTCTCCACATGTTTTGCGAGCTAATTTATATTACCGTGTCTCATTGAAAATGGATCTGCACCGAGAACATTCCCGCGCTAAGATTTTTGACGATTTCAAGTATCGCCTGAAGCCAGACGAATCGTACGATACACTTCAAATGGCATTCATGGATGATCGCCCTTCCAAGGCAACCGTGTGTCGTTGGTATAACGAATTCAAGCGCGGTCGACTGACTTTGGGGAATGAAGAAAAAGTGGTCGCCCTTTGACGGCTATTACGCACGATAACGTACTAGCAGTTAAAAGTTTAGTCAAGACAATAGGCGAGTTACGTATCAGGTGATTCAGCGCATACTGCAGATTGGATTGGGAAAGTTCGGGTCGCCTACCTGCTACACGTGCGCCTTCACGTGAGGAGGATAGTTTCATGATAAACAAATTTGAAGCAAGCTCGTTTCAGCGTGTTTACGATATCATTACAGGTGATGAGTCCTGGATTTATCAATACGATCCACAAATGAAGCGTCAGTCGACATTTTGGGTGTTTCAAAATGAATCAACGCCTACCAAAGTGAAGCGATCTAAAAGTAGAGGGAAGATTTTGATCGCGAGCTTTTTCAATTTGACTGGCTACTTGATATTAATTCCTTTATGGAACCAAATAAGCATCAACGCCGAATACTACCAAATGCTTGGCAGAAGTTTTCTCTGTTGTGAACAACACGTGAACAAACACAGGGCTACAGCCCGCGGAGCCCTGCGTGGAGCAGTAGCTCCACCACCTTTTTCGTCGCCGGAAGATGCGCTGTCAGCGTTCGAACAGGCTGTACACGAGGTGTCTGCGGCGGACTGGAAAAAGTGTTTCGAAAAGTGAGTTTGTTTGTTACGCATTCACGTCTTAACTAGTCGACCAATCATCATGAAATTGCCCATACACAATGTCGCTGACATGAAAAAGTATACACACATTAAAGGACTTAGGGTACCTTTTATTAAAAAAGGTACTATTCCCGAGGGATAAACATTTATTGACAAAATCTACGCAACGTAACGCGAGTGGAGCCGCGGGTGAAATCTAGTTTATCTTTATTTTTATATTTCGACTGTACCTACTCCTCCTAAATTGATAGACCGAGTTACAATTGGACCCGGTAGGTGGCGCTGCGGTGCGTTCCGGCCGGACAACATCTGTCGGGTCCACTAATTTGAGTATGAAACACAAACAAAGCCGCGATTGTATAATAATTATTGTCTTATGGTTTAAATTAGTCAACACGGATTTTATCGCGTTGTTAATTTGAAGAACACTGCCTTCATATAATTTTAAAACTAATAAACTTCTACTATTATTAAACATTACTACGACTTTAAAATATTAATCCAGTGATACATATATACAGATTTACATAGTCCCGACATTTCCGTCGCTTTTCAGCAGCCATGGACACGAGGAGACTAAGAGATTGCTTTCGAGAATCATTCTAAAAGTTACAAATAGTAGGCGTGGGTCTTGGATTTGAGTGTAACCACTCGCGAACTTACGTCGAGAGGCTCGAGTATTTCGCAACGGACAATTTATCATGTAGTATACACATATCATACAAACTTTGTGAACAGCCACCCCTCAAAATTTGATCAGAACTGTATTTTCGTTATACAATCACGATTTTGTTGTTGGTCTTTATAACTTTATTTATGGAAGGATTAAAGGCGATTATTTGATTGATTCGAGTGATTGGGAAGTATTTGAATAATACTGTAAATACAGGGTGGTCACCTCGCTACTAACAGTGCATCGAGTGTTGTGCGAATCATTCCTACGCGTTAAAAATCGTGCAACTAAATATTTTTCTATGATAGCATGGCTACTATGAAACTAATAGATTAGCCCCGACTGTTTACAAAAGTCTGTAGTAAGGCTTTAAGAAATTTAGTATGTCTGTTTGTTCCAGCATCACGCAGATAAATTTGAATCGATTATTATACAGTTATCAGATTTTGATAGCTTGGGCTTTAATTTAATATCTAAGTCACGTTTTTCTAATTCCTTTGACTAGTACAAGGGTGCTAGTGTATTACTAGCACTTAAATGCCGTTGCAGACGAACTGTAAAATTAACTCATTAAGTAGTCGGCAACTAGATAGGTACAATGAGAAAGTAACGTACCTACTTGGGTCCCTGAGTCCGTACATTGGCTAAGAAATTAAGACGAAGTCGCTGGCACAATACTCGTGTAACACCTTGTTAATTTAAACTGAATGAAATTTATTTATTTATATAAAGCAACCGTTTTAGACCACATCGGAGACATTCAGAAGAAATGCTAAATTAAGAGAAAACCGACGAGTGTGTATGAAGAATGTAATGAAAGCGAATTAAAGCATGATACAGTTACTACAATATTCCATTTGCATATAGAGATATATGCAAGTGGAAATCTGTAGTCCCTGCCTACCCTCCGGCTAACAGCAGGAATCTACGTATGTATGTACATATAACCAAAAGCTTATAAACGCAATCAATCAGATCATCAACCAAATTAATAAATGTAGATAATATCAGAACACATCGTAAATAAAAACATTCTGTCTGATCTGCCACCCTCCTATAATAAATATAAAATGTAACATACATCTATCATGTGTAGGAAAAATAATTTTAGCAACCGCGACCGATAACATATCTAACATACGTTCCGTACGGATATAGATTTTCTTTTATTCGTTCTACTGAACCGATTATGATGGAATATAGTTTGGATATTGGGCGCAGAGTTTATTACAGTAGGTATTAATTTCAATAAAATCTGTGCAGTAGTTAACATGTGATGAGCGTTTAGACGCATATAATACAGAAACCCCGTTACAATTTATTTTGATGTATAGATTTTATACTTTTGTTGATTATTGATTAGAACTTCTGTACGAAGTCTCCCAAATCAAATGGCTTGATATGGAGAAAGTCCATTTTCCAATACACAATTAATGGACATCAAGTACAAACATACATATTCAAAAAAAGTAATAAATATTGGGCCGTGTGAGATTCGAACCCACAGCACTCAGTACACCGACACTTGCCCGCTTCCATATGCAGTATTGTCGGCCAGACAATTAATTAAATAACTAATAAAAAAAAAGCTATTTTTATCAATATGAAATATGGCTTTCCGTCACTCAGGGCTTTGTTGTGCCCGACACATTTATTAATCACTAGTTTTCGGCCGCGGCTTCGCTCGCGTAAATGGTTATGTTAGGTTAGGTTTGCAACAGTTCTTTTTCTGGATGAAAGGTACCCTATGTCCTATTCTGTACCCCTGACAACGTGTATGCAAAATTTCATGTTGATCGGTTGCGTAGTTAAGGCGTGAAAGGGTAACAAACAAACAAACAAACTCACTTTCGCATTTATAATATTAGTTAGGATTATAAAGAAAAGTCCAATAAACTATACAACGCCAATATTTGAGCAGGCCTGTTGCATGCCGATGACGTATTTAAACGTGAGACATTTTATTAATGTGTCCAACCACTGTCGCTAATAGCATTATATCCAGAATATGAATTACAGATCATTGAAGTTTGTCCCATTAAAATAATCTATTACTAATATTGTTGACAGTTATAATGATTCCTTTTAAAATGGTTGCAGTGTTTCCTTTTTTAAAATAATTTGACAGTCGTCGACTACGGCCGCTATATTTTAAGGATTGTTCAAAGGATTTGTTCTGTCTATAGTCTGCGATATGTTTCATGAACATTTTTTGAGATATTACCTTTAAATGTTCCACAAAGGAAAAGTTAACAACGATTTGTCATTATAAAATGAATTAATATTATCTTAAGATCATATTTCTTTAACGTACAGGGCCTATCTCAGCTAAGTATAGTTTAACTTAATGTCGTTTGTTAAATAGTTTCCAATAAATACAATAAAAAATATAAGTAAGTACATGTGGACGAAATAAGCCAGTAGTAAAACTATTATTAGCTTTTTGTCTAGACTTTAGCTGTTCAGTGCCACTATCCTATCCCAATGGAATGAATCCATAACAGTGATTAGACACTATATCGCCGACTTACTAGCCAAATTTAAAGTCTCTATTAAAAATATATAACACAATATACAACAAGACAGTTCTTAACCAATAAGCCTATCGTAAAGGGAATCTCTGAGCTAAATTTCAGCATTTAGGTTCAAGCGTTTTGGCTAGGCTTTAATGTGTCAATCAATAAGTAAGTTAATAATTCCTGATGCAATTAATTACAAAGTATCTCCTGATATTTTCTGACTGCTTACTTTCTGACCTTAATGAATCGTAAAATACGCTGATCCATAATTTACTCGGATTTATTAGGCTTTCACCCTAACAAGTTCGTGTGACGGTACATCAGACTTAAGTAACTGATCACTTCCATACATATCGTAAAGAGAGTAAGACAAGCAATAGTTATATAAGCGAAGATTTATCGGTGAATAGAGTATTCCATTTCGTCTAATGAATGAGAAGGAAAGACTGCATTGTCGGACTTCTATTAAGATAACTGCATGCATCAATGTTAATCGATATAATAATTTGTTCGATAGACCGAATAATTTCATTCGATACGTCAAAAATAACGTAACGTTAGAAATATTTGAAAAGTTTTATCCTCCGGTTTTATACGCAGGATAAAATGATGATGATGATTTGGTGAAAATATTTTTAAATCAGCTGGTACTGTTACGCTTTTAAACAAAAACACAAGCTCTTCAACTTTATATTAGTATATAGTATATAATGAAACAAAGGTATGCTTTTGATACTGTTTATATCTCCATAATACGCAATTATGAGGCATGTATGATGACGTACATTAACGTACAAAAAAATTAAATCAAAATCAAAATCAAAATAAATTTATTCAAATTAGGTTACAAGGTAACACTTATGAATGTCAAAGTTACACGTAATTTTTTTTCCTGTGAATTTACATTTACTGCCACGTTCAGCAAAGCAAGGGTGTGTAGGGCTGTACGGTGGGGTGTTGGAGGTAATGAAAACAACGAGTGCCCGAATAATACTGAGTTATATTTCTTATAACATCGAATATAAATGATACATAGATTAACCAATAAATGAGTAACATAAGAGTAATATTATAAGTAGTAGTAGTACATAGTATGTAGTATCTGAACATACATCACATCACCGCATTTATATAAAAAAAAAAATACAATTACAAAGTATTTTTTTTTAGTATATCATACTTTTTAATATCTTAACAATAAATTTAGTTATTTTTATTAATATTATATGTTTCAATTTTCATAATAAGGTTTAGTGCGATTTTTATGAACAACATCTTTTTTACCATATTTATTTATTATTTCTACGTTAGGTGGTACATCTTTTACAACTTTGTATGGACCTGAGTATATAACATCTAATTTATTACTAGGTGCTTCATTTTTTACAAGAATCATATCGTTTTCCTTATAGCTTACTGGGTTTACATATTTATCGTATTTCATTTTCCTATTTAACTTACTTTTTAACAAGTTATTTTTAGCCTCTTTTTGGGAAAGTTGCAAACGGTATTTTAATTCGCAAGGATAGCTTTCAAAATTATATAATGGATCTAAATTTTTTGATAAGTTACTGGGTAGACTACACTTCTTACCAAATATTAATTCATATGGTGTAAATCCTGTCTCCGAATGTACCGTTGTGTTGTAAGCGAAACACCAATAAGGAATCCACTTACCCCACAATTCAGGATGGTTATCCGTTTGAATACGTAAAAACGCATTCAAATTTTTATGTGTTACTTCCAGAGCTCCTATTGATTGATGATGATATGCTGTTGAATTAAGCTGTTTAATATTAAGTAATTTACAAACCTCTTGAAATATTTCTGACATAAATTCCTTTCCCCTGTCTGTGGCTATTTCTTTAGGCACTCCATACCTAAGGATAAAATTATCAACAAATGACCTCGCTACTTCTTCAGATTTTTTAGAAATTAAGGGATAGGCCTCAACATATTTTGTTAATTCACACTGTAATGTTAGAATGTATGAATAATTATTACTATCAGTTTCTAATGGACCAACAAGATCTAAATACACCTTTTCAAATGAAGAATTAGCTGTACTAGTTATAATCATAGGTTCTTTCTTAGGTAATGAATACTTTTGACGCTGGCATTTATCACAACGCTTTACAAATTTCTCAACATCTTTATCGATACCAGGCCAATAATAATATTTCTTTATATTGTTCGACATCCGTCTCATACCAGCATGGCCACTACTAGGTAGGAGATGGAAGTCATTTAAAATAACTCGCTTATCGTCTTTATTATCAATTCTTTCAACATCACTCAAAATACATATACGTGGTCCTAATCTATCTTTCCTACTTTTTATTTCTTCTAATAACTTCTTTATAAAAACATCATTATCTTTACTTTTTAATATGTATATTTCTTCTAGTTTTAATTCAATGCAAAAATTATCTAGTTCTCTCACAAATGCGTCTCGCGTCATTTGTGATTGAGAATTTAGGAATTTTACATATATAGTTTTTTCACATTCAACATAACATAATATTTCATTTTCTTCCGTAATATTTCTTATTTTTCTTAAATTTCTTAAACCATTGGCATTTATAAATCTCAATTCAACTGATTCTTTCGGTTTGATATGAGTACTCACAACTCTTGGTTGCGCATTCCTTGAGTCAGTGGGTACCATATCCACCGTCGAATCAATTTCATTCTGTCTTTTTGCTTGTGCCCTTGTTAATACATTTACTACACTTTCATGCATTTCTTTTAAATCTTCTATGGTAATTCTTGACAGTGCATCTGCAGCTGTATTGTCAGAACCCTTGACATATTCTACCTCAAAATTATATTCTTCTAATGCAATTCTAAATTTCATTAGTCGACTTGAAGGGTCTTTCATATTAAATAAGTAGACTAATGGTTTGTGGTCTGTAAGTATTTTAAAAGGTCGGCCGTACAAATACGGTCGAAAATATTTTATAGTCCAAACGATGGCAAGAAGTTCTTTTTCTATAACTGGGTAGTTCTTTTCACCTTTGTTTAACGTTCTGCTTGCATAAGCTATTGGTCGACCATTTACATTAGACAAAATTGCTCCTACAGCATTATTTGACGCATAAGTTTGTACTATGAATTTATTAGTCTCAGAAAAATCAGGATATTGTAATATAGGCGGTTCTATTAAACGTTGTTTTAATATTTCAAATGACTTTTGACATTCACGATTCCATTCAAAAGAGACACCTTTTCTTGTTAATTTATTTAATGGATATGTAATTTCTGCAAATTTGGGTATGAATTTTCTGTAGTAATTTGTGAACGCTACGAATCTTTTAACCTCGTCAGTGCTTGTAGGGCACGGATAATTCTTTACTGTACTTATTTTTTCAGGGTCAGGCTTTATGCCATCACTTGAAATAACATGTCCCAGATACAAAATTTGTTTCTTCAGAAAGTCACATTTAGCTGGATTTAATTTTAAGTTTACTGACCTCAGTCTTTCAAATACCTCTTGCAAATTTTTATTATGGGAAAATAAATTTCGTCCAAACACGATAAGATCATCTAAATAAACTAAACATTTATCATAATTTAATCCTGCCATTGCCATTGTTATCATCCTAGAAAATGAACTAGGACTGGTTTTCAAACCCATTGGCATACGTGTCATTTGGTATTGCCCTGAATAAAATGATGTAAATTTTCTACTGTTTTCATCTAATTTGACATTATAATAACCTTGGTGTAAATCTAGATGCGTAAAATAAATGCTGCCAGTTAAAGATTCTAAAATTTCAGTTATATCCGGTAATGGAAACTTATCATCTTCTATACAGTTATTTAGTTTTCGGTAATCAATTACTAGTCTCCATTTCTTATCTGCTGTTGTACTAGATTTTTTAGGCACTAATAATATTGGGCTCGACCAATCGCTTTTGCTAGGTTCTATTATACCTTCATGTAACATTTTATTTATTTGACGTTTAATTTCATCTTTTTGGGAAACAGGTAATCTATATTGTTTGGAAAATACTGGATTTGAATTAGGTTTTACAGTAATATTATGTGTGTATATATCTGTAGTGGTTAGTTTGTCTCCTGGTAAATAAAATATATCAGCATATTTTGCACAAATGCTTTCAATAGTATTCTGTTCTTCGATATTTAAATGGTCTAATTTTATTAAAGGTAATAATTTTTTAACTCTATCTGAATTATTTTTCGTTTTGTCAAATGAACAAATATCGAATTCACAAAGTTTCTCAATTTTAGGCTCTAAATCTGTCAAAGAAACATTATTTTCAGTAACATTTAATACACGAATTGGTATCAAACCATTCTTAGGAGTAGCTATAGAACTTGCTAAAAATACACCTTCCTTTATTTCTTTAGATGAAACTACACAATCTTCAATAAAATTTGTATGTATATAATGTATGGATTCACATCTAGCAGGTATATTAAAAACAACATTACATGAATTTAATATTGACAAACAAATAGGTGTTGTGGCAATATACAACGTTAAAATATTTCTATGAAAATCTAATTGTGCTTTGTACTTCTTTAAAAAGTCACGCCCTAAAATACCACTTGCCTTGATTGGTAAGTTATCAAAAACATAAAACTTGTGGCTTATACTTTGATTACCTATAGCTAAAGGTAAAAACACGTATCCTATTGCTTGGACTTTGCCTCCTAATCCATTTATGGTTATGTTGTCTTTATGGATTGGAATGTTATGTTCGAGTGTATGTTTATAATTACACGCTGACAACGATGCTCCAGAATCTACTAGAAAGTAATGGTTTTTTCCACGATTAATTGATGAACACAAAGATATGTAACAATTACTATTATTAGCAAAAATAAAATTCTCGCTATTGGTCACGAAAAAACTGGTTTGATGTTTCTTTACATTCTGTAACATCTTCCGATTTATCAATCATATTAATATTACGTATCCCTTGATTTCTGTTTGAAAATTGAAATTTACCTCTCTGCTGCCTATATCCATCAGCTCTACCTCGAGTCCACTGCCCTCGAGTACCAGACTGCATCCACTGACCTCGTCCTCGTGTTTGTCCTCTGTATGACGAAAAATTACTGTGACCTCTACGTTGTCCTCTATAGTAGCTCGCACGACCTCTATTATAATTAAAATTATTATTGTATGATCGTTTGTACATACCTAAAATTTCTCCTGACGTCGTGGCTGGTGAAGTCTCCTCCTCCTGAGCAGCTTGGACAGCATCCTTCAAAGAGCTATAATTGCGGGCGGAAATAATAGTGCTTAATCTACGATTTCTCAGGCCGTCGGCAAACTGTTTGATTGTCATTTTTTCATTGTGAGGTTTTAAAATTGTATAACATTGATCATTGCCTTCTGCTTGAGAAATTGTAAGATCCACAAATAATTTTGTAATTTCTTTACCATAATCTGCAATAGACATGTCATTTTGTCTAAATTTCTGTAATTTATTTTGAATAGCCGTTGCAGCTTTCTTACACAATAACACATCTCTCATATCTTTAACTAAATCATTAATTGTATCGTATTTTAATTTCATCTTTAACTTAGCTTCTTGAGACAATCGGCTCTTTAAAATGAAATTAATTAAATTCTGTTTACATGCACTATCTTTTAAAATACTATCATAATATTCTATATTATCTATTAACTGTTTTGTATTCGACTCTTCGTCGGTCATAATAGGCAAAAGATTTAAAGCAGTTTTTAAATCAAAAGACGACATATTTGATACGAATTCGGATTTATCAGTTCGACACAACAATAAAATCTGTTCACGTAAATCTAAAAATTTACGACAATAATTTTCTATCAATAAAATATCTTCTTTATTATAATATTTATTTAAAACTTTATCCTTAAAATCTATCAACCAAGTCTCATACTGTTCATAAATGACACGAGCCTCATTTAATTTAGTTTCTAATATTTTTCCTGACCTTCGTTTCGGTCCAATCTTAATTAAATACTCTCTAATTTTCTTTAAACTCTCATAAAGTGTTAAAATAATGTCCATAACTTACCACCATAACGTAGAAAAAAGTTATACAATTATGTACCTGTGAAATACAGCAAAACATTAGTATAAATTCATTTTACCATGTAACTATCATTAGAGAGCGCAATTAACAGCAGAGTCCAAAGTTCAATCTGCACATCTTCCGAATATGGTATGTCACTGCATTCGATAAAGTTCACGGTCACGCGACACGATGCAAAACGAAAACAATTACGAGTATATTTACGATTACGATGATTAAATATTTGCTCTAAAACTATTTATACGCACATTTGATACACTTTCCGCGCATATTATATATATTTGGATATTACGCACATTTATCGCACTTTTCAACGCATTTTAACGCACTACTTTTTCTTTATTTTTACGCACGCACATATTTTTTTTTTTTTTTATATTTTACCGCACTCTACGAGCGAGTAACATATCTACAAATAACTGTGCCGTTCTTTGTAACCTCTGTTTGATGTTTGTAACTTCCTAATGGCTCTTGCATACGACATGGGTAACAGATGCAAGTTAAGGCTCTTGTGCGGATTGTGTGCATCGTGAAAATGTCACCACACACGCTAGTACATAGTTCAAATATACTAGCGCATGTTATAATTAACAATATGTAACGTAAACATTACCATTGAACTTGATGAAAATGGGGTTAAAGATAGGATAATATGTAAGGCATTAGGTAAATATGTAAGGCAAGAAATAGGAAAGGTAAAGACAATGTGAGGCTTCGGCACCAATTTTCGATGAGCGAAACCCAATAGTATTACGTCATGCGCCTCTAAGTGGCACTTCGTAGTTCGAACTCATTCATAACGTCACCAAATATTGGCAACGGTGCCGCGGCCAACTTTTCCATTCATCAGGATAGATTGGCATTCAGCTCATTCGTTGGCACACTGTCCTGAGAATGCCTCGCACTGAGGCAAAACGAATTGACGCCAATGTGTCTGAATCAAAGTTCTGCAAGTTGGAGTACTCCCAGATCTTACGACTCGGATGTACAAGTATCAGATAAGATCAGTATCATCAACATTTTCTATTGCAATAAACGGGGTATTTAAAACCGTCAAATAAAACGATCTGCTATAACCGTATGGTTATAGCAATTCTTTAAAACAAGTAGATAACACAACATAATATTAAGTACCTACGCTATAAACTAGACTAGATAACGACCGAAGGAGAGATTTATTAGACTTTTAACACCACCGTAGCATTTTATAAAACTTAATTTGTTCAATATTTCTTTAGTTTAATCAAATAAATAAGTAAATAAATTAATAAGTTTTTACGAATTGATTATTTAACTTTTCACTTCTATATTACGAGTATGTCTTTTAAGAGTGATGTTATCAGAATAATGCAGTAATATATAGTAAAACAAGCGTCGGATCACTAATAGCGTGTCAAGTGTAAAAAAGTGTCCAAGATGAGTCCAATAAAGTTAATAGTGATATAATTAGGATTTACCCGCGGCAGTAACATTAGTAACCGCTGACTGCCATGTGTTAAGTCTCAGGTTCGATACCCGAAACGGGCATATTATCATTAGGATTTTCTGTCAAGACTTAATTTATTAACCTTTGAGTCTTCTTCGAAGAGGTTAATGAAAACACTATGTGGGTCTGTGTGTCTGTCTGTTAGTGACAGTTTGTTAGTGACATGCATAACTCCGGTGAAAAACTTGAAAACTTGGTGTGCAGACACCTTGGGGTCATACCTTAGTCGAGTTATAAATATGGGCCTTGTGGGTCAAAAGACCCCCTGGATATAGGTGTCATATATTTTAAATGGAAAATATTGTCTTGTAACTTTTGTCATTAGCTGCACAAAGTCTGTAGATGTACCTGGAGGATGGCAATAGGCTTGCTCTCTATCACGTGAAACCGAAAACCATACTTGATGAAATGTGGATGTAATTCACGTTTGTCTAGTCATTCGGTAATATATGTGTGACTATATAGTTACCATACAGTGACGTGCAGCCATTATATGGTCACGCATATATTACCGAATGGATGGCGTAGTAGTTTAAGAAGTAATCTTGCTATTGCCACTGCGCCAAGGGTTATGTGTTACATCCCACACGAGACAATCCGAAAATATGTAGTTCTGAATCTGAGTTATCTTTCTATTCATTGTTTGAACGTTTGTAAAGTTTCCTGCGACCAGGATGTAAGACTTGTGCAAAGTTGTTTTCTTTAAAAACCTAAAACTAAACGTTTATACGAAGCTATGTACTAAAGATAGCTAAAAACCAACTTACATACATAAATAAAACAATTGTCTAAATATTAATTAAGGTCATTGACGTCTATCGGATGCCCGATTCTATTTGAAGAAGAAATATGTAGCTTTAATTTTGTGACTCACTCGGTCTGAAAGTATTAGCAGAAAACATAGGTACCGATAGACTGTTTAGTACAACGTGATACAAAAGACATACCTCACACATCGATGTGTACATAAATTGATTTCGAATAATTGATGCGCGATTGCATTAAAATCTAAAATTCGATTAGAATTTACACAGTTCTATTTTGGATTACATTTTATTCAAAAGCGCTGCACATACGCGTTCATTTTCACGGTGCGTGATATTATGGATTGCTACGCACAGCTGGTGCGTGTGTTACTGTAGAATTACGTACCGTAAGATGGCAAGATTAATTCGAACTGCCACGTATGTTTATATATTGACTGCCTCGCAGAAACACAATAGATTAACTATCATCATCTTGGTAAAGTAAAGTATAGAACACAGAGGTAATATGTATAATTTCACACCATAATGTTTTTGTGATGAATATAAACCTCCAACACACATTAAAGCTATTAAAGTTATAGACATAAAGTAATAGACAAGGTTTAGTGAATTTTGTTGAGATATAAAATGTTGCTGCCATGTTACTTCTGTTATATATTAAAGTTTAATAAAGTAGTTCATTGTTTGTTTGATTACTTTGAATTGATGCACTGGTTTAAGATATTACTGGTTTAAATCTTTATTCGTGGTTAAAATTTTATAGCTGAAAAAGAGTTAACAGTTCAATTTAAATTTCAATATCATCGTTCTTGTCTAACTAATAAACTAATTATTGCATATCAATAACTATGCGACGCTATTCAAGATCGTTGAGATTGAAATTTAAATTGACCTTTTATCCCTATTTTTACACTACAGACTATTTTAATATAGATCTTATTCTTAATGTTATTTTATACCGCTACTGTTTTACTTTTTACAGATAAGTAGACCGCGCGATAACCTGGTAGGAGATCGCTGAACTGCCACGCATACGTCTAAAGTTCGATTCCAACTACTCCAAGTGAAATTGTGTACGTACTAAATAGTTAATTACCGCTCGCTTTAACAGTGAAGGAAAATATGTATGAAGTTTGCAAATCTGCACAGTCCCTGCGTGATGGACTATGGCCTAACTGTTTTCAATCTGAAAAGAGGCTCGTGCTCAGCAGTGGGAGAATTTATATACAGGGTTAAGATAATCATATTACCAATTTAATCAGACCTTAACTAAAAGCTTGTGTTAAGAATAGATTCATATCAGCATTACAATAAACGCGGTCCAAATCCAACGAAATCTTTATTGCAATTTTGATGTCTTAACCCTCAGACAACAGCAGCTTTTTAATACACATTTAACTTCAATGGTCAAATTAATGAACTTTATAGTTTCGACTTTGCAATAATCCATATATACCTTCTAAAGCCAAATTAATGAATCATAGAGTTTTGACATTGGTATTCAATTGTCTCGAATCTCAAATAAAACTATGCAGACATAAAAAGGACCATGGAAAGAGCGATTATGGTTAATTATTTTTTATAACTAGTCAAGTCTTACTTTAAATATCTGATATATGTTTGAGTACCATTTACATAAAAAATACAAGTAGGTTATTGAATGAATGATGAAGACCATCGTAGCAAAACATTTACGGTACAACTAACTTATTTGCATAGACTCGCCTATATCCCCGAAGGGGTAGGTAGAACACGCCCACATTACGCCCGCTATGGTTTTAGGTCCTACGTAATAAAGAGCGACCTTATCGCCGTATATCATGCATAGTTCCAGAATATTCCAGAAGTTCTTCTTACAATTTCTTGACACCAAAATCCAATAACATTTCACAAGACGAGGGCATCGAATTTTAGACCTCCTACCCATCAGACGCATTCATAACTACTAGGTAAACTAGGCAGTCCTACAAAACATTGTATCCCAAAAAATATGCCCAACTATCCAGACAGAGAGAGTAGTAAAAATAATTTGTTTAGTACTTTTCAGAAGTTCGTCCATCCATTCATATTTCGGTGCTAACTTTAAATTGTGACTGTTTGTCTGGCAAACATTATTTCAATATCACATTGTATGCACGAATAAACTCAGAGCCATTTTTATATAAAAGCGCTTGCATGTTTTTATTAATAAATATTATGTAAAAGAAATTTCGCATACACGTTGTCAGGGAAACAGAAAAGGACATAGGGTACCTTGCGGCCAGGAAAAAATAACTGTTCCCGAGGCATAAAAACTTAATCACAAAATCTACATTAACGCGAGGGAAGCCGCGGACAAAATCTAGTTATAAATAAGTTTAGACATACACCTGATTTCTGAATGGTGTTCAACTATAACACATGAGCACAGTACATTAATAATTATACTGTGACATGAGTTCGATTTTAATACAACAACGACGTTTCAAATCAAAATCAAGTCAAGTGATTTGATTGGCTATTGTCACTTCAGTCATCCAATCACAGCAATTGACATGCGTTAGACTTTTTTTTAAAGAAAACTCTAGTTATAATTCCTGTATCGCGGGGGAGTTTACAAACATTTAAACCATGGCCATAAAGAACCCAAAGTTTTGACCCATGTGGGATTCGAAACCACAAAACTCGGCACAGTGGCAGTAGCGAAGAGACCATTTAAAGCACTACGCCATCCATGCAGTTAAAACAACTGTATGTTAACAAATATTTAACATTTACGTAATTTTTCAATGGAAAGAGTGGATGAATCGCTTAAATAACTTTTAAAATAAGTATATCATACAAAACAAATAACACGAAAAATTATGTCTGTATCATTGCATAAATAAAAAAGACACAAACGAAGGATTCATAAAATACTGAACGTTTTTAAAACACAGCAAGCGAAACAGGAAGAAGTATAAAAGTATTTATATTTTGATAAAACTTTCTCTTATAAATATTGCAACGAGAAACTTTGTTCATTTATAATGTTTGGATATTCTGGGCCATGTTTGCACGGCGCACCTCCCATCCGCCTCCAAAAGTGCGGAATAAATAATAACTTAGCAAATACAGTATTGCATTAAGCGTGTCAACTGCGAGGTTGAATAACGTGTCGCGATTTAAATCATTGCAGGTATTTTGGTATCTTTAGCTGTTTAATTTAATATATTTGTGGCAATACTGACAAACAGTTTGTTGCCTCTATTCGATTTTGTATTTTACACACACAAGCAAATAGGAAATAAAATAAATCTTTTTGTGAAAATAGTATCAAAATTGGTTGCAAGTAGTAATAATTATTTTAAACTTGGTTATAAGAAAAGTGGGTAATGGTGGGGATAGAGTCAGGGTTTTTACATGTTATTGTCAATGTGCTATCGTCAGCAAAAAGAGTCATTGGTTGATCGGTGGAACAAGGCAAGTCATTTACGTAAATATTGAATAAAAGAGGCCCGATCACACTTCCCTGTGGGACACCAAACTTAATTTGGCGTTCATCAGATGTATATAATACCTCTGTCTTATTAATTTTGTTTAATCTTGAAATTACTATCATTTGTTTCCTGTTTGTTAGGTACGATTCTAGTAGTTTTAAAATATTTCCCCTTATACCATAGCGGTCTAGCTTGTCTTTTAGAATATTATAATCTACATAATCAAAAGCTTGGGTCATGTCGCAATATATAGCACATACAGGTGTCCGTTTGTCGATATTTGTCATGATGTTCAGCAGAAAGTCATATATAGCCATATTAACCGTCATATTTCGCCTAAAACCTTTTTGTTGGTGGCTGAGTATTGATTTTGTTTCAAGGTATGTGTATATTTGAAAATATATATATTTGATATAATTGATATTAGTGCAATCGGCCTATAATTTGTTACTTGGTCTTTATTTTCTTTTTTATGCAGAGGTTTAATTATAGATGTTTTTAAACTTTAAGGGAAGACGCCATTACTTATACACAGGTTCAATATATAACTAAGATGATTGCATATCAAATGACCCACTGGTTTTATTATTTCTGTCGCTATCTCGTCTTGACCCACGCTTTTTGTATTTTTAGACATTTTATTATATTTAAAATGTCCAGAGGTGTACTTGGGTACATAAATATTGAATCTTTCCTGGTTCTTATGAGAGATGTGACTTTCGTTCCGTAATCTTTTAATGGTACAACTTTGTCAACAAAATAATTATTGAAAGAATTTGCTATCGTTATAGGGTCGGTAATATAGTTGTTATTATTGATAATTTGCCAAGTAGTCTTGGTTTTGTTCTCAGAAATTTTTATTTTATAACAATTTTGAGCCTGTTTTGTCAAGGTTATAATTTTTTTAAATAGGTTTTTATATTTTATAAATTGAAATTAAACTACTATATACGGATTTTATCGCGTTGTTTATTTATCACTGTATTACAAAATTTTGAAAATATCACTCTACTACTACTATTGATTTTATTTGACTAATTTATAAGCTAATAAAATTATTTAAACTATTAAATCTATTTATTTTTGGTTTACACTTTCCCCGACGTTTCGGGTGCTTTTCAGCAGCCATGGTCACGGGGAGACTGAAAAGCACCCGAAACGTCGGGGAAAGTGTAAACCAAAAATAAATAGATTTAATAGTTTAAATAATTTTATTAGCTTATAAATTAGTCAAATAAAATCAATAGTAGTAGTAGAGTGATATTTTCAAAATTTTGTAATACAGTGATAAATAAACAACGCGATAAAATCCGTATATAGTAGTTTAATTTCAATGAATAACATTCGCGTAAACAGAAGACAATATTATATTTTATAAAGTTCACGTAATTATTTTTTGTACGTTTACAGCGATAAGTCCATAAGAGGTACCGATTTTTCTAATGCATATTTTTATGCCATGTGAGACCCATGTAGGTTTCTTATTAACATTTATAGTAATGATGCGAATGGGAAAACATAGGTCATAGAACAATTTGAATTGTTTTATAAATAGGTCATAGGCCTTATTTGCGTCATCTATTGTATATACGAGTATTTCCGCGAAAGACAAGTTTTGTAGGCAATGTTTAAATTTTGAGACATTTTCTTTTGAATAGTCACGTTGAATCCTACGCCAATATTTAAGGACACATTTATTTTTAACTGGGCATTTCAATAATTGAGCAGTGTGGTCGGATAGAGCAAACTCTATAATTTCGGCTTTACATGGTCTTTTTATTCGTGTCGGCTGTTCTAATGCTAATTTTAAATTATAGTTTGTTAAAAGGCATTTGAATTCTTCTGTCACGGAATTCCTCTTCATAACATCAATATTAAAATCGCCAGCTATCACAATATTTACATACTTTTTTTTACTTATTTCTAACAATAATTGCTCTAGTTTTAGAAAAAATGTATTAAGATTTCCTGTTTTCGGTGTCCTGTAGATACAAACGATTGCTATTTTATAATCCATTAGTTCTACCGCACAGCATTCAAGAATACCCATTTGTGTAAATTTGGCAACTTCTGTTAATTCCTTACAGAAAAGTCCTGTTTTATTAGTATACATGCTCCGCCTCTTTTACTATTAGTTCTACTGTAACAGGCCGCTAGGTAATAATTTAGTATATCAAGGTGAGCCTCATTGCCTGACATAAAATGCTCAGTTATGCATATTACATCCACAGATTTATTTTTATCTACTAGCTCATTAAGACAAACAGATAGGGCGTCTGATTTAGAGAGTAGCCCGGCTATATTTTGATGTAGTATGTATATGATATCTCGCTATCTCCTTTGGACAGCAGTATTTACATAGCGGTTAAGTCACAGTTTATATTGTGCATCCTTTTTCTGTAATTTGCCATTAAGCCCTACTACCAGATTTGAAACGCTTGTAATTTGATATATATGAGTAGATTACAGAAATTCTGTATTTTTAATTTTAGGTCATGTTACAACTTAAAGAATAAAAATAATTTTGGAGACCATTACCCTATTCCTAAGCAGAAAAAGCAGACCTAGTGTGGTGACGCATCGACAGCCAAATTTGAGGTTTTAAACCTAAGTCTACGATACACGATTTTATATATTTTTATCATGTCTCTTTAACGATGTTGAAAAACTTCATAGGAAAACTAATTTAAAAGATATTCTTAATAGTCAACCTGCATATAGCTGGTATAGTAACACAAAACAAAAAGCTATAATAAATCAACTTATATTTAGGGATAGCATACCATCTGTTCGATCGATTGCTTTCCAAACTGCGATCTAATCCAAACTGCTAACTGCCCTTTATTCGAAATTTATCTTATAATCAAAACAAAGACAATAAATCAACAAGTACGCCAGCAATAATTCATGACAAGAAAAAAAGTAAGAATAAAACTCCGCCGTCGCTTCTTTTCAGAACAGTTTCATGCCATAGTCATAGACAATTAAAAATAAATAAACGACATGGCGAGGAATTTGACATTTCGAATTCAAGATTGCGTCAATATTACTTTATTACGCTTTGTTACGATTCAATCTGTATATTGCGGTTTTACGGTCTTTTCACGCAATCATATTATTACCTAAAAATGTTTTTAATCCGGTTTCGTTGCCAAATGCAAATTGATCAACGAATCATCGGTGATATTAAAATGTCGTTATAAACTCGTGTAGAAAATACGAGATCATATTAAACGAGACTAATAAAGTTGATTTACTTTTAGATAGGGTTGCCAACATTTTGTACAATAAATGAAGTAAATTAGGATCTGAAAAGTAAAGTAATTTTGTTGATTGTTGCATATTGTAATATATATAATATATGTTTCTACCTACGTCACTTAAACACTAGTTTAAAGTTAAAAGTTTAATAATATTAATCAATACGAATGTGAGTTTGTTTGTTACGTTTTTACGCCCCAACAACTCGACCAATTCATGAAATTACGCATAAAAGTAGAAAGGGATTTAAAAAAAATTCTTTGTAACTCTGTCCTACCAGGGAGTCCAACCCGGAACCGCATAGGTACATGGCAATCGCATACACTACCACTAAACCACCAAACTAGTCAGTTTACATAATTCATTTGAATATTGCATTTATAATTGCGGACACATACATATGTGTACGGCCATTCTCGCCGACTGATAAGCGCGGTGATCGATATTCAAGGGACATTAAAAACTCCTAGCCTGCTATAAAATCTTCTTATTTAAGGATATGCGCAATAATAATAGCAGCCGACGGCATTTTCGTAATCGTTATAACAAGATATACAGTTTTGGTCGCCATAATATTTTCCTTAGAATTATTGCTTACTCCTAAAGCCGACAATAAGATTAAATCTCAAGTATAAATAAACGAAAACTCTTAAAGATCGAAGTCGATGACTGTACACGGTACTTTTAAATTAAATTATGATTCCATAAATTAAATAAACACCGCCATTAAATTTCGCAACCGATAAAAGCTTTAATTATCCGCTTCGGCACCATAAATCATCTATTTTATTTCTTAATTTCACACAGAATATGCGTATTATGTATTGTAGTGTTTTCTTCATGGTATTTGGTAAATAGGTGATGAAGTAAATTGGTGTTCCTGCGTTGCGGTGTCGCATAGCTATGGCAATTTTTGCCGTAATTATTAATATATAGCATTATAAATGTATCTGCCATACGTGTTTTGATCAACGAAATACGATGGAATAATTTGTTTTCTACAATTTATTGAGGGTTAATTGAAATAAATATACTTATGACATTTTACCCGTTACTTATTTATTTAAGACTACACACAGTCACAAATGAAAGCACTTGCAATTTTAAAGTTTTTAAATTATGTTTTTTTTATAACAAACATGCGGCATTGTGCATTTTCGAATCACTTGATATTTTGTCCAATGATAATTGCGACCCTTTGACTATTTATGTATTCGAATACTAAGAATTTATAGCAATTCTTTTAATACCTACCACTATAATTGCCTTAAATTATCCGAAACGTAGATTCCGTACATCATTTTTCAAAGAAGCTCTCAGCAATTGTAATCATTAGATGTACAAGCAAAAGAAAATTCTAAGAAACAAAGCATAAACATGGAACAAATAACTCTATGAGTCAATTTATTTTTCATTCCTGGCTGGTTAGAACTCGCTACTCCCTGAACATCCATACAGCAATTAATATGAAAAATAAAATTAAAAGTAAGATGTAGCTGTGAATAAAGGTTAACTAAAAGAAGGTTAATGTTTTTCTAAAATATTTTAATGAGACAGAAAGTCCTGTAATATACCGTTCTGAGAATCTCTGCCGTATAAAGACAAATACCTACTCAAAAATAGAATTTTGTTATTTCTTTTGACCAGGATATTATTAAGTTTTATATTTATGTACCATGAGACCAGAGTTTATCTCTTATTCTATAGAGTCTCTAGCTAAGCTTTAGGTTCGAAGTACACACCTATCGGCCATAAAGGTATAATCGGTCTATATATGTATGTCTGTGTAAAATTACTTTTATTCGGAAAATATATTTAGACTTATACACTTTTTATCATGTTTAATACTACAGGCAGGGTTGTCAACTATACTTTTAAAAGAGTAGGAGTATGCTTTATTATGTTTCGTATTAAGTGAATATAGCCATATCTCCGGGTTCTAAGAAAGAAAACAAACATACATATTATGTCTTAGACCTAAATCCACGAAAATGCATAGGCAGAGTTGCATTACACCCACACTGCCATCCACCGGATATAATATTTGTCCGAACTCCGTGTTCCTACTGAAGATTACTTGACAGAGATACCTAGTAACAGTTTACCCATCGGGGAACCTCAGACGTTATGGCAAAGCAGTCGCTATTAATACCGCTGTTAGTCTCGATAAATAACGTATACAAAATATTATTTTAAGCTTTGCTTGTGCCTATAATATAATATAGACTAACAAAATTCATTGCTTGAAATAATTTAGACCGATAATAATTTTAAAAGTTTCATGTTGCATTATATACTTTTTGAAGTTATAAAGTATAAAAAAATTAATTGGGTAGATCGTTTTAAACTACAGATATCTGCAACGAAGAATCTGGTGATTAATAATACGCAACGTCACTATTTAGCACAGTCGGGTACATCGAAGAACACGGAGATATCCGCTAGCATATGTAATAGGGATACCGTGATCGAGTGTGTTACGGTACATGAACAAATAAAAATATACGAAGAGTAAGGGTGGTTAAAGATTATTCTACCTCAATATAGAGGCATGGCTTTTTGTTTTTTTTTTTTTACGTGGTGGAATGCAATGACGCATATCCCTCCGCGGGGGCGGACGGAGGGATTATGTCGGACTCGCCGGGGTAAAAGAAAGATGGAAAGGAGATAATGTACCTGCCGGAATACCGACTAAACCTACCACGGTGTTCCTCGACAAAACCACTATCGACGGGGCCGCGCCGAAGGTTACGGCCCGCCGTATGAAACGGCAGGCCACTACGCGAAGAGACCTACCCAAAGGACTCACTTCTATAAATACCCTACTGTCTCCTAGAGGGGAGACGGACTCGACACAGAGGCGCGCGTGGGAACACGCACGCCGCCTCTCGGACCTGGTGCTGAACGGGTGGCGGGCAGGCCCACAAAGCCCACCACCCCCAGGTCAAACCTCAGGGTGGCTGGAGGTCATCTCGCGCCCTCCGGCGCCCGGCTCTGCGGTTGGGGAGAGGGTTCAAACGCTCCCTCGCCCGCTCCGCCGCCTCCTTGATGGAAATTACTTCCTCGCAGGAGGCGACGGCGTTCCACGACCTCTCACTCTGGACCATATACTGAACTACGGCCGGGAGCGAGAGGGCAACCGATCCGACTGCCGCGATCAAATCACGGCGCTGCGATGCCCAGGCGGGGCAAACCGCCAAAGTGTGCAGCGCCGTGTCTTCAACAACGTCGCGGCAGTCGCCGCAGTGGTGACAACCGGGCGTCCAGGAACCGGCCAAAACAACCGTGGCCAGTCAGAACCTGTGTCAGCCGGAAGGTGAGGGCGCCATGCCGCCTCTCCAGCCACTCCTGAAACACGGGACTTATCACCACGATCGTGGCGTGCCCGATATAGAGGCACGGCTGGTGTAACCTGGTCGAAACGTCAAACAAGCTGTAATACACTAATACCCGTTACGAATAAGGTTAAACCTATGTTTAAAAACCTTTCTTAAATATCATTACAAATTACACAAATGCTGCACTTAGATATATATTATTATGTCGCTTACAACATTACGGAATGATGAACATGCTTTCATTATAATAGGGACTGAGACTGTATATGTAATAATAAATGTATGAAAAATATTTAGGGATATACATTAAACAGACTTATGCTTCACTTACACCACTACGCCATTCGTGTAGTCAAAAGACAGACAAACAGACATATCGATGTCACAAGCTTAGATATAGGGTCCTATAGATACCAAAACTCTAAAATACCGCTGTACATTTAAACGCCCCAATTAAATTGCAGTGCTTCCAAAAAAAACCTTACGCAAATAACATGAAAATTAAGTTATAAAGTCGGTGGTTGCAAATAAATTTAAAAGAGTATCACAACAAGTAATAACTTAGGATTTATGAGTGCACGCCGTGTTCATCGGGCGGTTTTGCGTATCGTAGTGGATGGGTTGATGCATTTTGAATCAGTGAGTGAGGATATACTCAATTTGTGTGGCCGATTTTTGGTTGTCACAGTTAACCTGTTTATTGTTAGTATATCATAATAATATTAGCTTTGTATATAAACTACTAGTTTTTCTCGTGGCTTCGCTTGCGGTAATTCAAATTTAGTCAATAAATTTCTATCCCTCGGAAACAGTATTTTTTCCTGGATAAAAGCTACCCTATATCCTTTTCTGTATCCTTGTTAACGTGTGAGCGAAATATCATGATTGGTCTAGTAGTTAAGGCGTAAAAGCGCAACATATAAACAAACCCACATTCGCATTTTAATATTAGTTAGGATACCACTGCTGAGCACAGACTTCCTTCAATCTAACAAATTAGACACATAGTCTTGTCAGATATCTTTGAGAAATTTATGGAGAACTCCAAAACATGCAGGTTTCCTTACAATGTTCTCCTTCACCGTTAGAGCCAAACGATAATCAATTATTATTTAATAAGCACATAACTTCGAAAAGCTAGAGGTAGCTTTGGGATCGAACTCGAGACCTTTGCTCGGCAATCCGATGGTCTCCCACTATCTATATCACTATCGTTGATTGTTAGAATTCCGGACTCTTTAATCGTCAGTTTTACAATATTATTGTTTTTACAAAGCACATATGTAATGATTTATAATAAAAATGCCTACCTCACGTTTAGTAATCCAGGCACTTAGAACCTTTGCATATTAGATGCTTTAAAAGTATTTAAAGTAAGTTAGTGATAGCACTAACTTATTATATACTTTTAAAGTACGTAGAATACAAAGGTTCAGTACATGTCACAGTGACTTGATGCTGAGTTCTACTGAACACAGCACATGTTCAGTAGAACTCAGCATCAAGTAACAATGACATATACTTAACTGTGGCGTTCATAAGTGTTACTTTGCTACCTAAATGAATAAACTAAGCACAGGACACATATAGGACGAACAAAATCTATTCTTTAAAGATTACTTAATTATTTTTACTAAAAATGTTGTAATAGATGTTGTTAAATTTAATTTACAGATAGCGTTATAGGCTCTTAGGTACAATTTAATTTAATACAATTAGTAAGATAATAGTTAAGGAAAATTTAAATATTTATTTTTAACAGTTTAGGTCTATAATTCTCTAGGTTTAT
Source organism: Catocala nupta (assembly GCA_963675205.1). Lineage (NCBI taxonomy): Eukaryota > Metazoa > Arthropoda > Insecta > Lepidoptera > Erebidae > Catocala > Catocala nupta. The sequence goes on from OY776099.1 coordinate 11,624,326, forward strand.
ACGAAAACTAAATTTAAAATAAATAAACGAGCTTTTCGGTAAAAGCAATTTATGTGACAAATATTTTTATTAAGAGCAAATTTTCTGTAATGATGTATCCGATGGTAGGATTTATTACATTTGGGAAAGCTTCTGACCAAGGATGCTGCAAGATGATGAACCCTGCAAGAATGTCCTAAACGGCATATTTTGTAGAAAATTACTACGCTCTAGAAAGGTTACCTTTCATCCAGAAAAAGTAACCTACATTTACGCGAGCGAAGCTGCGGACAAAATCTAATATATAATAGTTTAGAAGTCGTCTACAGCCCAGAGACCCGTGTTAGGTATTTCTACTTACGAATACATTAAAATTAACTAAAAATTCACAAACATTGTGATCCCTGTTCACCGCACACGAAAAGAATAATTTCGTACATATCTAAAAGTAAAATTGAACAAATATTCCCTTTGCCTATTGAATACCCAGAAATTTTAAGGTTGTTTACAAATGTTGTAGTAATTAAAACTTGAACGATGTTTAAACAAACGGTATAATCTCCAACAACTAGTTAATTGAAAAATGTAGTGAAAGTAAATGTCTGTGTCAATAGAGCACGAACATAGATTGAAGTCAAATCATCGTTTAAATTAAAAAGCATATGATTTACCAGCCCAACTTTGTAAAAATTATCTTCATGGATAGTCTGACAACGGGTAGCAAAGTTTTTGGGTCTGATGAGGACGACTTTACTGTAACCTACCGAGCACTGTACCAGTTGCCGTACTGATACTGCGAATTTCTTGCCAGAAAGTTTAATTATCACTTAGGAATCAAATCTAATATCTTATGCACAGCAGTTGTAATCGCTAATGCTTCGCATACAACGAAAACTATACACTTGTCATAAAACTCTACTCTTCACAATGACTGAACCAATCTGGATGTGGTTGTGTGATTTTAATACTTCTACTCGCACTTAACGCTATAACTACACAAGGACTATTTCTACATACAGTGTTGACAATGCGCAAGTGATACTCCTACTGTAGCAAGCGCCCAAAGTCTACTATAACTTTCACCAGTTACCCGTTAGTAATGCGCATAATTTTTCAAAAATTTACCTTACTGTTATTCCGGTAAAATAGCTATTAGCTGTTCTGTTTTACAGTTTATTTACTTGCTGTCAATATAAAAAACTCAAATCCATTGTTATAATAATACTTACTATAGCGACACGGCCTAGTTTTAAGAAAGTTTTAAGCCCCTTCTACTTTGTGAAGATTTCATAGTGCCATTTTTAGCGGTGAGAATACTTCCATGTTTTATTTCTGTTCACTAGCAAAATAATTCATAATTCATTGAGTAATATTACTGAGACTCAAGCTGTTATAATATTCGTTACAAGTTCAAGTCAAGTTTGTTACTAAGAACTTATATTTCTGAATTTTTATAGTATTTTTACAGCGGTACTCCAAACTTAACTTACTTTGTCTCTCCTAAGAATAAACGATATACAACAAAGCCTATTTTGTGTAACGTTATAAAAGTGTTCGTCTTCAACTTTCAAGGTAACTAATTAAAGTTTGTATAGATATTGCTTTCAAAGAATTTCAGATATTCTTTTCTAAATCACCTATCAACAGCACTCAGTGTGATTGGGTCCATCTTTTTGTATAGAAGTTATAAATAGTGGTCTTTTATATGTTCCTCTTTTAAAGATACTTGGTTTTCAAAATTCCTAGTATACTTGTTAAACCTTCCAGCTAAGCTAGAGCGCTTGTGTAAAGTATGGGTAGTGCAATGGGTGGGATTCGAATTCACGACCTCACGATCGCTAGTCGAAATGACTTATGAATTAGGCTACCATATCTTTTATACTTACTGGAATATGTAGTCGGGTCTGAAACTGAACATTCCTTCACCATTGTTAAATAAGCCCAATAGCTCTATGGCCGACTCGGCAATCGAATTCGAGACTTCATTCAAATTTGTAGCAAAGGAGACTGACCGGGTCTGGCCCAAGTGTTGCCCAGAAATGGGAATACTTTTATTTTATTCCTTAAAGTAATAGATACTAAAAAAACAAATATTCGCTCCCGGGGTTACCGAAAAGCTACAAGTCTTATTTTCAAGTTTTCATTACATTATTTTCTGTTTTTATTTTAAACATTTACATACAAAAGCAATTGTCTGCATTTAGATGGGGTATATGTCTGTCTGCCTCGCGCACGTGGTGCTCGTCTTTACTTACGTTGCGCACGCGCCGCTACTTTGCATCGCACTTTGCGCAGTCTAACATCACTCGTGACATGAACTGTTGTGTACTGTGCGCTTTTCTGTTTCGTATTTCTTAACCACTCGGTATTTCTTCTGGCAAGTCTGTAATTATGCCTTGTGAGAGCTGCAGCGATTCTGATGATGTATCAGTATTGGGCAGCATTTGGACCAACTTCCATATATAAATGGTCAGTCTCCTTCGCTGCGCCAATAAGGCAGATTAATGAAAATCAAGTTATTTAGAAAGCAAGATCCTCAAGCAACATGTATTTTTGGCAATACAAAAAGACACTTTGCATAAACAGATCCACACCGCATCCCTAATAAGAAAATGAGCACTTGTCGAATTATCTACATATATCGTTTTACTAACCGAGCCCGTATTTTACATGCTGGCCAAAATAATAGCCCACTGCTCAAACAATTTGCATAAGAGCCAATAAAGGTGAATAGATTTTTGGTCAACAGGGTACGGGATTGTTGTATTTACATAATAAATTGTAACTATTGTTATTGCATGTATTAGCAGTGTATAAGTAAATACCTGTGTTTATTGCGAACTTGTTGAAATAAGGATTTATTAGGTAACCGTCTTTGCAATAACAGGCACTTATAGGGTTAAATATAATTGGTCTATTAGCATAGATTTGCGTAAAGTAGTATAGAATAGGATACAACATAAAAAAATATTATTCGTTGTATAATTATGTATACAGACAGATAAACATTCCAAATATTGGTTTGTCTGTATGCTTAGATACATGTTGCAGTAACATGATTGAAGAAGAATTTATATTATATCCTTATGGTATATATACCTAGCTATATATAGCTATAAAATGCTATATTATGGTATACCGTAATATAGCATTTTCTCTTTAAAATGACAACTCCCACCCTCCTCGGATTGTCCTTGATTATAACTCCTAGGTCGCGGGGGACTTTACAAACATTTCTATAACGGATAAAAGAAACACCCATACTCGGACCAACTTATTGTGGATTACACAATTTCTTGTCCCGTTTGGGGATCGAACCTGCAACACTTGGTGCGGCGGCAGTAGCAAGGCGACCACTTAAACCACTGCGCCATTCTTGCAGTCAGTTAAATATAGTCAAGTTAGTATCTCTAAGTTGTCCAACAAGCTAGTTCGCGAGATGTGGGTGTCTCTGCCTACGTCTTTTGAAATAGAGGCGTGAATCTGTACAACTACACTCCATGTGTTTTGTTATAAAAAATTATCTCATAATATTGTCTTATGTTTATGCGAATGTTATACATTGAAATTAAACACTTTATACGGATTTTGTCGCGTTGTTTATTTTACTTTAAACACTGTTATTACATAATTTTGAAAACTCTAACACTACTATTATTGAAATTTTACTACTATTTAAGCCATATTAAGCTATATTAGCTATATATTTTCTAATTAAAACTATTTATATTTAAGTTTACACTTTGCCCCGACGTTTTGGTTGCTTTACAGCAGCCATGTTCACGGGGAGACTAAGATGGTAGTTGTCCCAACGTTGGGACAACTACCCACCGGGCCCTGCCTTATATACGCTAATACGATACAGTGAATAATGGTGTGTGAGGTGGCAAACTATCTAACATGAAATTAAAAGTGACGTTCACAATTACTCTTCCTAGCGTAGTCGGCAAAAACAACACACTTGTAAATGCATGCAGCAAGTTTTTTGTAGTTCGCTATAGATGTTTATATGACACGCGTCGTATGCAGCAAGTTTGCGAGTTCATATTTATGATCTGCAGCTAGATGTCGAGGATCTGGGTATTTATGTCTGCAACTGGTTCACCTATAAAATCTTGACATATAAAATATTTACTCTAGAGTAAGGGCTTCCTTTAAAATAAGATTAAAAGTAACAAAATGTTATTCTACATTACTACATACCTCGGTGTCACGACGATAAGTTTAAGTGCGGGCCTAGGTTCAATTGCCAAGTCGGGCAAAGTGTTTTCTTTGGAACTGGTTTATGTTTGAAAATTAATTTCTTCGTGACTATGAGTACTTAAACGCTACCAAATTATTGGCTAGAGTAAAATTATAAACAGTTTCAATTAATTATAAAGCTAAATACTAAGTGTATAGATTTAATCTTCTGAAGTGGATAAAAAAGATTAATTTTAATGTCTAATTTGTGCATAAACTTCAGATGACATTAAAATTTAAAAATGAAAATTCGCACATTTTTATATCCGTTAAAAAAGGCATATTGAAGTTAAAAAATGAGTCACCTCATGCAAATAAGCGAAAGTATACCTGATTAACTGCTTACCATTAGGCAAAATGCTCGCAAACGCTGCTCCACGTGTCACCAACTGCAAAAAAAAACTATTCAGTAAGTTAATTAACAGAACTAATATATCTGTCAAAACTAAGTAAAGAAAGTCTTTATAGAATGCGCACGTAATTTAAAGTCATGCAGAATATTTATATTAAACAGGATAATATACACGTTTTGTATTCAACCAACGTCCCCTAATTTTAATGTAAAGATAACATTGAGGATAAGAACATCTTATTATCTCTCGTAAGCTCATCAGATAATAATATGAAGTTGCAGTTTGGGTTACACATCGAAAAATTTTGATAGTGTCACGCTCGAGAAAGATATGTGTTTGCTGAGCGCCCTGACTTCTTTTAAACGAGGTTGTAAGAGAATCTTAAGCATCAGTAGGCAGCGGCTTCGCTTCATATACCTAATCTTGCAGTAGTATATGAGCGGGAGTTACCACCTACCATGAAGTGAGCTTGCTAGACCGTCCATCAGGACGTAAAAAGAATTCAGAGATAAAAAAAGGAGTGCTATTTTGTTCTTACAATTTTATGGAAAAAATGACTGTATTTAGATATCGTAATATGGTAGTCATCTTGTTAACTCTTAGGCGTAAAAGCAATCTGGTGTGATACGCAACTGTTTTATGTTTGTGCATCTATATTTCCGCAACTCGGCAAATGATTTTTGCCAAACAATAATAATATGTAAAGCAGCTGCAGCAAGCAATTATAATACTTTTCTGAAGGTAAATATTTATAGAAGCGTGATTTCGACAATATAGTTTTAAGTTGCATAATAGGGGATTATTGCCATTTCCCAGGCACAGTACCAGATTCCGTATTGCAATTGAGTATATTTTGAAAGAATAACCAATATAGAAGTCGAAACCTGCGATCAATCGTGACTTCGTGCACATCAGTCACATTTACTACCGTTGCGCCACTGAGGCAGTCATGACAAAGGTGATGAAAACGATTACGGTGAACCATACCGTAGTCCGGTACTAAAACACAAGTCTATGTATCAGGCAATAAGCTTCAGTCTGTGTAAATCAGTCAGCATCTATAGATTTTATCTTTTACTTTAACAAAATGTCCGATATCTCCACTTTGTTAACCACAATGTCTCCCACACGCCTCGGGCAGCACTGTTAATGAATATTTGCTACAATATAAGTGTATTACAGGCGAATATTATTAATATATTTTATGCGTTGGCCTGTAGAAAGTCAAGTTTTGCGGATTATAAAATATGTAATGTTGCCAGATGCTAAATATTATTTGAATACAATATTCTCGAGCTTTAATTAGGCTTTCATTTTTCCACCCTTAGGCATTTCTACCTTAAGAAGGTTGTAAATTATAGCTTGGGTCTTGTGACAATTTTATCACAGTAACATCCGCAAGGCTTGGACGATGTTGATCATATTCAATTATAAACTTATCGAAAATTGTATTGATCTCATTGAGGTTTGAATAATTTTGTATTTCAATATTCTACACTTTTTTATTAGCATTTAAAATTATTTTCACCCTTTTCACATTGTATGTAAAACTTTTCGAGGGCTTTATACTGTACTATGTTATTCCAATAATAATAAATAAATGAAAACACGATTATCAGTTTAAGAGAAATAAATTTTTCTTATTAAGTGAAGATTGCTCAGAAAATGTCACTATTCGTACACTTCTACCAATTAAGTATGGTAGAAGTGTAAGCGTTTTGCTAACATTTTACTGTAATTAAATATGGAACTTGATAGGCATGATTCGGATGACATCTACCACAGTACTCAAGCTATATTTCACAGAGTATAGTAAGAATTACATTAAAGAAGTGTTTGGATGAGTCAACTCATAAAGATTTTATTGCCACAATATTACGAAGCAGCCAATATATGTATATTAAAGATTAGGCTAGGGTGTTGAGCAACTTTTTGAAGTAGTTCTAGTTACAGCAATCCATCCATCACTCAAGGCATTATGATGGCACGCTATGGTAGGTTTAGTCGATAGGAACCGGGACTTCCATCTTGCCCGTGTAAGCTCAACGTACCATCTCCTTTTTAGAGTAAATGGTATTCCCACACGTTTAAGAAAAAAGCGCTTGGAACATCCATATTTAGTGAGCTATGCTTTAAATTTTAAAGTAAAGGTACAGGTAAACACAGGTCATTCAACTTGTGTGACCATGAGTGTCATTTAGAGAATAGAATAAAATTACTATTTCAGTCAGGCAACATGCTTTAAAACGGTTTCAATGTACCAATTACTTTACCTACATTTATATTCTAAAGACGCACCGATAACACGCTATCGATACTTGATCAGCAATCAATGCCCGGAGCGAATCCAAGCATGAAAACATTCTCTACATTATGTAATACATTAAATAAAAAAGAATGCGTAAACAACGTCGAAACATGAATAGTTAACCTAAAACAAAAAGGAAACGATCGTTTATTGACGTTCGAGCGCTACTATAGTCGTTCATTTTGTTTTGGCGGTACGGCCGCGCGCCAATTTTTACTTTTCATAGCGTTCCTTTTTTAAAGTTTAAACGCGGCCACAGTAATTGACAGATGCTCTCTTCGATTTGGGATCTCCTTACTCATATCTTTTATGTAATTTATGCGTAATTTAATTTAAAGTGGCAACTGGAAAGGCAGGTTGTTATTTATGATAAGGTTAAAAGTTAATATTTTCGGTTCCCATTGTATATCAGCTGGAGGAATGAGATTGCTTCTTTTATGCATTAATTGTCAAAATAGCAAGTTAAAATTAGCTTGTTTTTATTGGACACTGGTGGCCTTGTTAGATTAGTGGTGCAAGTATGAGGGCAATCGGCGATCGCGAAATTCCCTCGGTTGGTTCTAATTGAAAATTGTTCAGATCGACACGAAAATAGTAAACTAATGGTCAAACTCATGTTGACTGCTAGCATTAGCTAACTAAGGGACGATTAAATCATCAGATAACTTTTATCTAAAGCACAATATGTTTGATCTTTGGCAGCTTTTGTATAGAATATATGTCAAAATTGTCAAACCGCCATATTTATTCTTCAGATTAAAGTTATCTGGCGATTAAAATATCAACCCTAATTGAATGAATTGCTGCTAGCAACCAATCAAATAACTTTTCATGTATTTGATTTTTAACCATCGTAGATTAAGCTTTCAGAAAGGTAGGTATGTCTGTCTTCCAGATTTCGCAGAATAAAAAGCATGCTTTTTAATTCTTCTGTTCGTGTATCCACCTAAGGGGCTGGACCGATATTAATAAAATGTGATGTGAGTATTCACAATAGGAACCGGTAAGTGGTGCTGCCATCGAGTTGCAAGCTAAAATTAGAGCAGATAGGGTAGACTGGGTACGGTTGAAACAAAGGACGGTTGAAACAGAGCAAATATCTCGTAAACGGTTACGCGGGGAGTGAGGGAGGCAAGGGGAAAACGAAGCGGATGACAGTTCCGAATACGAATTCAGTGCCGCGCCGCTCCCCGCGCGTTGTTGTTGTGTGCAGGACGCCATATTGTTTTTTATTACCTAAAAGTAAGTATTTTTCTTCTGACATTAACGCTTATATTATCTGTTCTTTTTAAGTGAATGTATTGAGTGTGTGTTTGTGATTATTATGAAGCTTGTAGAATAAGGGATAGTGACTATTTTTAATGTGTTATTATTACTGTCGTAAATATAAAGTATATTCTACCAAAAGTAGTGTTGGGGACGGTTGAAACATTTTTTGTGGGTACGGTTGAAACAAAATGTTTATTTTTTGTAGATGCCGAGAGTTCGAGTGAGGAAGACTTCCAGAGGGGAAATTAACTTGTCGAGCTATAGTAAAGCATATGAGGAGGTAAAAGCTGGAGATTCACTACGGAAAGCGGCAGACAAGCATGGTATAAACCACTGTTCCCTGTTAAGATACATTCGAAAGCGAGATGCGTCCGGCAAAGACGATGAAGGTATAAAGCACACAATCGTGTTTTTAATGAAGATCAGGAGCGAGAATTATCAAAATATTTGATTCGTTGTGCTGATATATATTTCGGTCTATCTGAGAAAGAGGTGAGAAAATTAGCTTACGAACTTACCATTAAGTATAATTTATCACGACCTCGAACTTGGGAACACAACGGAATGGCTGGTGAGGAATGGTTTCGGATGTTTATGCGAAGAAACCCTGAACTGTCCGTACGCGCCGCACAAGCTACAAGCTTGTCAAGGGCGACAAGCTTTAATAAAAGTAACGTAGACGTCTTCTATGATAATCTGTCCATTGTCATGGACCGCTATAAATTTGAGCCCCAAAATATTTATAACACAGATGAAACCGGCATAACCACGGTGCAAAAGCCTGACAGAGTTATAGCTAGACGTGGCGCTCGTCAAGTTGGTGCAGTTACCTCCGGTGAAAGGGGTACTTTAGTGACAGTAACCTTTGCAGTAAACGCCATTGGAAATGTTTCTCCACCATTTTTTGTATTTCCGCGAGTGCGATTCCAAGACCATTTTCTTAGGGATGGGCCAATAGGGTCTAGTGGAACCGCAAATCCCTCAGGTTGGATGCAAGATGAATCATTCCTGCATTTTCTAAAACACTTTCAAAAGCATTCTAAGGTTTCTCTGTCACACAAAGTTTTACTTATACTAGATAACCATTCCTCACACATACACATAAACACACTGGACTATTGCAAGAACAATGGAATTGTGTTATTGTCTTTTCCTCCTCATTGCTCTCACAAGCTCCAGCCGCTCGATCGATCCGCATATGGCCCTTTAAAGAAGGCTGTAAATTCCAAGTGTGATGCGTGGATGAGGAATCATCCAGGAAAACCCATGTCAATATACGATATACCGGGGATTGTAGCGTCTGCTATGCCCCTCGCTATGACATCTTCCAACATTCAAGCCGGCTTTCGCAAAACAGGAATTTACCCATATAACCGGAATCTGTTTACTGAGATCGATTTTGCTCCTGCATTCGTAACAGATAGACCTAATCCGGACAATTCAACTGAGAGAACAGATAGACCTAATCCAGAAAATACTATTGAGTCTGCAGTTGTTCCTATATTTAATGAAAACCCAACCGAAGATGAAACACCACCACTATCGCCTTCTCTTTTAACTGAGGAATTACAGTTGTCTCTCCAGACACCAGTTGAACAACAAGCCCTCTTTCACTCATCAGTTCCAATAATCCAGCAAGTAAACGTTCATGAACCAGAAGAAACTATAAATACACCACCTAGTCTTGGCAGCATCGGTATTTATCAAGAAATTTCACCAAGACCGTCTACAAGTGCACAAGCTACTAATGATTGTATCGTTTTTACTCCGGAGGTAGTAAGGCCATTACCAAAAGCACCCCCAAGGAAATGTAATAAAGGGCGAAAAACTAGAAAATCAACTATTTATACTGATACACCGGAGAAAGAAGAGATAAGAAAGGAGCATGAAAAAAAATTAAAACGGACAAAAGCGAAACAAGTTAAGAAAAGATTAGACGGAAGAAAAGGTAGAGGAAAAATTTCAAAAGGAAAAAAGAAAAATACTCATCAGGATTTGTCATCGGAAGAATTTGAAGAGGAAGAATACTTCTGTATTGTTTGCTTAGCACCCTATTCAGAGAGCAGATCCGGAGAAAAGTGGATACAATGTACTTCGTGTAAACAGTGGGCTCACGAAGAATGCACAGAGGGTAGTCTCAGCTACATTTGCCACAGTTGCGACTCTGAATACTCTGATTAATCTCTAAGCTAAATGTTTTCTTTAAGTTATTTCTCAATGTTTATTTGATTTAAGGAGTGTTTTCTTTAGTTTATTTTGAATGTTTTTTGATTTATAAAAAAGTTTTTATTTAGTTTATTCAAAATGTTAATTTTATTATTATTTTTATTTGATTTTAGAAATTCTTTAAATGTTTACTACTCGTCAAAGGCTGATGAAACCTTGAAGACTGATTAATGTTGTTATGTGGTGCCATAATTAGTTTTAATGATAAATAAAACATGCTTCCTTGGTATTTATTGTATTATTTGTATGTGTTTCAACTGACCCCAATCGCTGTTTCAACCGCCCCTGGCATGGGGACGGTTGAAACAAATTTGTTCTTATTTTTAATTTCATATATTTCTAAAAATAATACCCCGGGAACTATATTGATACAGCCATATCGTAGCCAAAACTTAACATTTGAATTTCATGTATCATAGTCGTCACTCGGTTTATAAACAACAAAATTATAAAGGAAAAAAGCTAAATTGTTTCAACCGTACCCAGTCTACCCTACCGTCAGTCAGGTCCGCCAGTCATATATGAAATTGTTATACTTAAACGAAACCGTGCAAAATCATACATATTTAAACAGAAAATATTACTAAAAAATTTATACGCGACAGTATATAATTTTAAGCTAACTGACTCCTTTTAATTCAGAAACCAGTCGTGTGATAATAAGTGGTGATAAGAGATATGAATTCGCATCATTAACTCATTATGTTTAAGTTCGCAAAAGATATAAACCTCACACTGAGTAAATTTTAAAAGTAATTTTATTTTTTGATACTCTAAAGTTTTTAATGAAGATTTTGCCGACTACTATGTAAATAGTTTTACATAATATTCGTGTATTTATACTTTTTTAAATATAAATATTATTTAAACACAACGAAAGAATTTTACATCACTTTGAGAAGTTGAAATAGGTTACTTGTTTTTAAAATTATGACAAACCTCTTTAGAAGTAACTTCATAAATAAAACGTTAATCTATTTTTTTAAATATGCGTTTTAGTCACTCATTATTTGAAAGAAGAATAACTTAGTACAGACTCGATACACCTTCTGACTATTAAGGAATGTTCTAAAATATAGCTAGCAGTTGCCGAATGAAAACCGATTATTATTTATTTATTTAAAATAAGGCCTGCTAACACATTTAAAATGTATGAACTAACATGAAGATACGAGCTATTCAGTATATAAAGTGAATCTAATAAAAGGCTGGTTCTACATAATGTCCTCCAGACTAAAATATTGGCCATCTGCGCAGGATATATTATATTTCACAAATATGTGCGCAATCATAAGTGCACTCTCTGTTCCCTAACTCTCATGATTTTATTTTATTTTATTTTTATTAAATAGGTACAGTAACAGACAACAGATTAAATATTTACACAATACTCAATTGAATATTAAATAGTTGCCAAACTGAAGTCCAATTAAAACTATACACATCATTCAGTTGATATTTAAAATTTAGTGAGCTAAGGTAAACAATGGTAAAATAAGTATTAAAAAAAGAAGACATAGAGCACAATATTTCAAACAATTTTCTTTAAAAGAACTTTTCAAACACATTATAACTATCGTGGCAGATATCCGATTCAGAGCAAATGGAATTGTATTGTCTGCACAGTCGTGAAATTGGGTTGTCATATGAAACATTATTATTACTATGGTTTATATTAAAAAGTTGTGGTGTGCGCACAGATTGCGTTGGAGTCTTAAAGTTTAACATTTCAACAAGCTGGCTATCCAGGTACATAAGTCACTTACCCATGTTCTCAAGAGTCATCATTTTAAACCATTGAAGTCGATCATCATATTCTTTTATTTTACCTCGTAGTCCAAACCTTGAACATAATGTTCTGACAAATCGCTTCTGTTCGATCAATGTGAGTCCTATAGATAGGCGCCGATACAGATGACCAATATTCAATAATACTTCTTACCAAACTGTAGTACAATGTTAGTAAAGTGCTGGCTTGCCTAAAAGGTCTAGCATTTCGAAGCATGAATGATAGAATGCGGTTGGCTTTACTGCAGACATGGTCGTAGTGACGTCTAAAGAACATTTCAGAATCAAAAATTGCTCCTAAATCGCGAACAACTTTCCAGTGCTCAATATGATAAATGTAGTAAAGCGGCTTTTTATTTTTTGTGAATATAATAACTTAGCATCTTTTTATATAAGCGATATCGAAATTTCTCACACCAATTAACTATTGCATTGATATCCGCTTGAAGAATTACAGAATCTTTATAGTCAGCAATACGTCTAAAATCTTTAAGTCATCAGCATAAACTAAACCTTCACTGTTGAGATCATTCATCAAGTCGTTAATAAATAATAAAAATAGAAAGGGTTCCAGGTTAGACCCTTAGGGAACACTAGACTCAGCCAAAAAAGGAACAGATTCATATCCACTGAGTGCGACCAATTGCGTACGATTAAGTAAGTATGATGAAAGCCATCTATATGATCGACACGATCGAATGCTTTAGAATAATCGGTGTAAATTGAGTCTACCTGCTTTATACAATTAAATGAGTCGCGTCGCATAAGTAAGAATGATGATCCGATGGGATGTTAATCCGACACGACCGGACAAAGATTAGGCGCAGGACCAAAGGTTTTATGTGCTTTTCGGGGCACGGGAGTGTTTTAAATTGCCAACTTTTAACTTTGGGCTGGTAATGTAATTTATTAACAGATAACCTACAAACTTTTTGATGGACCGACCCAGGATTCGAACCCAAGAGACTTTATGCACAACAGTCGCATTCGCTACCATATCGCCGCAGAGGTAGTTGGTTCTAAATACATGTATTTGTCAACTACTAGCTACCCCATAACAATTTAGATAAGAAAAATAAATAATGTAATGTGTGTCTGTGTGATGATGATGGATATTCTGACATTAAATACTTAAATAAAAACATTTATTACTAAAATCGTAATTCTTTCTTTTGGGGCATAGTTAGGTAAAAACAATTAAAGAGAATCGTCTTAAAAGGTGTAGGTACCTATTCTTTTTTGTTTTTCGTTAATCGTACAAAATTCAATGTTGTAAGTGTATTCAAGATAAAACACCTGTGCTATTAAGGAAGAAAAAATATTAAGCCCAGCCAAGCTTTGGTTAGGCTTACACCGTTGTCTGGCTATACGGAACTATCGATTTGATTCCGACTGGCACTTATATGGCCGAATTGCTTCGCAATACATCAACCAGTAGCACGTATACCTATATTACCTTAGCTAGATTACATAAGAAAATTATTTTCTTATATAAACTTAAAAATTGGTTCCTAGTTTTCGCGTATCTAAGTAACAAGTAATAACTTACAACTGAAAATACTAAAAGATAGACTAGATAAGTAACAAATATATATGATAACGTGTATAGGCAATTATATTTGCTACCACGAATTAACTGGAAGACTTCGTGGAGCAAAATTCTAGACTTGTTTCGTGCTAATGACGCCAGGATTTCTAAATTTTGTGAGATATGCCCGTGTCAATTTATTTTTGTGATTTGCAGTTGCACTGCGGGCCCTGGGTTAAACTTGGGACGTTGCTCAAAGTAGAACAAACCTGCTGGGGACCATTTTCTTTTTAGCATGAGGATATGCGTTTATACCATACCTTTTGATGGGGAAAGGGGAGGGTGGAGAGGGTATTTCGGGAAACACCGGGTCTTACCGACTACCGACCTACCAAGGTGTGCTGACTTGCTGCCTTGAATGGTGGGTGGATCGCTGGAACTGAAACTACATCAGCATATATATATACATCCTATCTCTCGATATATCCAACCCTACTTTAGACCTAAAAGAAGACCTTGCAACTTGGATGCTGTAACTAGGGTTTCTAGGCTTCTTAAGAAGACTGTGCTGTTCGTCATTAACCAGTCTTTTTTAAATACATCAGCTCCTGAATATTGTACCACAAACTTTCAGAGACTTCAGCGCGGCGGCAAAGCCAACATTAAAACAATATAGATGCAGTAACCAGTAATTTTATTATTATATAAAATCTTACTGTCAAGTAGACCGTACATTTGTTTGACAGATTATAATATTAACATTGTTTAAAAAAAATTCCAATATTGAGCACGGGCAGTCTCAGTGGTTCATGTTCCACTGGCCCAGTGCGAGTTGGGAGGATTCACATATATTCGAGGACATTATGGAGAACTCTCAGACATACAGGTTTCCTCATTATGTTTTCCTTTACCGTTAAAGCCAACGATAATTAACTAATTAAAACGCACATAACTTTGAAAAGTTGGAGATGCGTGTCTTGGGATCGAACTTGACTTGTCTCCAACGGCTATCACTTGGCTATTACGATTTGCCACCTTAGCGCTATAAAAACTCATAAAAACTCAGTCCTCAATTGTAGCAGGTTGATATGGAAGGCCTATTATTAAGTAGTTTTAGAACTTTATGCGTCTCAAACAAAGGAAATGATTTCTAATTAGTCACTCTTTTCTGTTAACTTTGTCGATGAATGGAAACGTTGTAATCTTATCTGATGAATAATATAACGATAAGTATACTTGCTCATCGTAATCATTATAATATTATTTATGGTACTTTTCTATTGAACAGAAAGTTCTTGTTTTCTTTAAATAGAAAGAGTAATTGTATGATTCTTCTTTATTATAATTATTACCTATTAAAACACTGTTATATAATTTTGGTAGCATCAAAAATCGTAACTAATATTATAAACGCGTATATCAGTTTGTTTGTTTCGCTTTCAGGCTTTAACTACTCGGCCTTGATGGCGTAGCGGTTAGTGGTACCGACTGCTACGCCTGAGGTCGCGGGTTCGATTCCCGCACAAGTCAAACATTTGTGTTCATGAACATGGATGTTTGTCTTGGTCTGGGTGTTTCTATGTATAATATGTAGGTATTTACAAAAAAAAAATGTATATATGTATGTTTATCCATTGTCTAGTACCCATAGTACAAGCTCTGATTAGTTTGGGCTAGATGGTGTTGTGTGTATGTGGTAGAATATTTATTATTTATTATCATTATTATTATCTATTGTCATGAAATTACGCATACACTTTGTCAGGGGTACAGATAATTAATATTCCATCCAGTAAAAAAGTACTGTTCCTGAGGGATAGCTAGTATGATAATATATTATTAAATATTAAGCTGCTTGATGTATCATGTCACTGCTGAATTTAAATATTCACTATACAAAATTATTACTTACAAGAGAAGATTAACCGATACATAGCACAAAAAACATATTTCTCAAAATAGGTTACAAATATGTAAATATTTGAAATATGAGCAGGTTAGGTGTTGATTTTCTGAACGAAAGAAAATTTTTGGTCTACCAGAATTATTTTTAACTTGACGTATAATGCAGCAAATTTAATATGTATCGTGAGGAACTTTACAAACATGCAAACAGCAGACACAACAACCGTTTGTAGAACATAAAAGTTTGCCTCATGTGGGATTCGAACCTACTCAGTTCGTGGCGAGCTAATAGTGACCAGGATCGATGACCAAGACGATCAACTAGGGGTGATTACACACTGATTGCTTAGGGGACTGCTACTTCAAGAAATAATCGTGGCGAATATTTATTTCAATTAATAATAATAATAATATATTTTATTTAAAACTTTATCCATAGTTGCGTTACAGTTACGAAAATTACATCTAGAAAAAAGGCAGTACAATCAAAAAAATTAAAATTGGAAATTCATCCAAGCTCCGACGAACCAAACTTTAAATAAAATTTTAAGTTTATTCAATCAAAACCTGGATAAATTTTTTCATAATAACAGCGTCATATTTATCAGCAATGAACTTTAGAATACTATTGGTGCTGCCCCTCAATCTGCTTAGTAAGGAGGCGATCCGCTTATGTATGATAGCATGAAAGCCATCCATTCTGGCTTTTGTAAATATGCCGGAAGCACTACAAAATCGGAGCAGACCCAGTAACATTCTAAAACCGTTGTTATATTGGATGCGCAGCACGTTGACAAATCTCTGTATATATCTAACCCACATGGCTGCTCGTGTAAAATGTTTGGCAATAGGCCTTAAAGAGAGTAATTTTTAATTAATAATTAAATTTAAACTCTTTCAGACTGATTATTTTATTATCACATCGTATTGTTAACTATTAAACCTATTTATATTTTCATGCCTTTTAGTTCCTTTTCTGCAGCTATATTCACGGGGCAAATATAGCATTCACATATTTTGTATCTCCTTTTTGGTAAACATACATCTTATAATAAAAATAAATTTTGTTACTGCTTTACGTCTACCTATATATTGCTTCTCTATTAAATAAAGATGACAAAAAAGGTAGACAATATGTAGTCATGAGTGTCTATGTTTTG
The DNA here is from genome assembly GCA_963675205.1 of Catocala nupta. Taxonomy (NCBI): domain Eukaryota; kingdom Metazoa; phylum Arthropoda; class Insecta; order Lepidoptera; family Erebidae; genus Catocala; species Catocala nupta. Next base: position 11,641,084 of record OY776099.1, read on the forward strand.
TCTCTAGGTTCCAGTACGCTACATAATAGTTTACCGAATAATACAAGTAAGAAAAATACACTATAAATTTATAGGAAAGATCACCTTCTTGTTACTCTATAACCTAAGCTACTGGTAGAGTAAATTCCTGTGATAGCTCTTGGTAAGTACAGAATCGGTTAAAAGGCGTATGGATAAGAGAAGTGTCATAGGACTTTAAACTTAATTGAATGCCTTCGTACCATCAAGTTCGATAAACCTTCCACCATATGTCCACAAAATCGAGGCGTGTATAAGATACCATAGAAAACTCGTACCAATGTTAAATGGTTTTTATATAAACAAATTAGAACTTATAACTTTCGACATAAAGGTGATATTCACTTGGGTGGTTTTAATAGTTAGTATAAGGAAAATGCGTATAACTTAAGCGCAGTGAAACGTTAATTGACATAAGTCGCACAAATATGTGTAACAACAATTTTACTTTCTGTTTATGGTTTTCTAGGTATTCTTTTTATATGATACTAGATTTTGCCCGCCGCTTCACGCGCGTAAATGTAAGTTAGGTTAGTGACAGTACTATTTGCTGGATGAATGGTAGCCTTTGTCTTTTTTGTTCCACTGACAACGTGTGTGCGAATTTCATGATGATTGGTCGAGTAGTTAAGGCGTAAAAACGTATCAAACAAACTCACATTTGCATTTATAATATTAGTTGGGATTGAGTTACAGTGACTATTTTTGTCACTAGATATTTCTCGAAATTGTCGCTGTAGTTACCTTTGCTTTCATTTCCGTTAAGTAAGTTACGGAGGCGCTTAGGTATATGAAACCATAATGGGAAAGGTATGTACGAGTGTACAGGGCTAAAAAATTAAAATATGGGTTAGTCCCTTTGTTTCAAAGGCCCCCATTGAGATGCTCATCCCATTTCCTAACTTTCATATACATAAATCTCCCTATCCTTTACTTTCTTCTTTTCATATTCATCATTATCATGTCATGTAAAATAATGTCCTGCAGACCGATGCTGTCATGATGCTTGATCATGTCGGCCAGTCTTAATGAAGACTGGCTATCTGCGCAGGAGATGTTATAGTGCATAAGGGTGTGCGCAAACACAAGTAAATTCTCTGTTCCCTCACTCTCATAGTCCGATAGTACGGTAATCCGATACGACTGGGGAGAGATCAGGTGCAGGGCCTACGGCTTTAAGTCCTTTCCGAGGCACGGGAGTGTGTAACACCGGCGACTTCGAAACTTCGGACTATTATTTAGTATTTCTTGCTTGGAAAACCCAGTAACTTTTTGAACCCAAGGCAGTCAAAATCATCGAGTCCTAGTAAGACTATAAAGAAGAAATTATTGGCTCTATATAAAGATAATTTTGGGTTCAAGACTTCAGTCTTATTTTTCTAGACATATTTTTAAATTCGAAAAATGTAAAGCACTTCTTTGCCTTGGTTCTACAAAAAAAATATTAGCCCACAAGAGCTAATATTTTTCCTTAGATTTATGGCAACGCTAATATTAGAAAAGTAAAAGCTAATATTAGATAAAGTACCTACTATTTGCCTATTTCTTTTGCCAGACGTTTCTGGACCGTTACTAAATTTGTTTCAGATAATATATAACTGATTGCACAGATGACATACGAACCCAGCAGCAGATCTTTTGACTTCTTCTAACCCAATTTCCTCGGTCAATAATATAAATAGCTTTTTCTCATCAATTGGTAAAACCTTGGCTGATAATATTAACAAATATAACTTGCCCAAAATTCCAAACATTGACTACTGCCCTTCTTCATTCGTTCTGACCCCGACAACTGAATCTGAAGTTCGCAGTTATATATTGAGCATAAAAAAGGCCAATTCTACTGGTCGTGACAACATCTCAGGCTATTTTTTAAAACGTTACCACCACATTTTAGTACCTCCACTTACATACATATTTAACCTTATGTTTACCTCCGGGGTCTACCCTAACGAATTTAAACTTGCCGAAGTGATTCCTATCCATAAGAGTGGTGACAGAGCCTGTGTCAATAACTATAGGCCTATCTCTATTCTGCCTACCATTTCTAAATTAGTAGAAAAACTATTAAATAAACGCTTGGTTAACTATCTTGAAACTAAACACCTCCTATCAAAATCACAGTTTGGCTTTAGAGCTAACACCTCAACCAGTGACGCCGTTCATGAATTGACTGATCATATTGTACGCAAACTTGATGAAAAGAAAAAAGTAATCGCTATATTCTTGGACTTAGCTAAGGCATTTGACACGGTCTCTGTCCCACTCCTATTGGACAAGCTGGGAAGACTGGGTATCCGTGATACTCAACATAAATTATTCACAGATTATCTTACCGGTAGATACCAAAGGGTTAGGGTTGGCGATATAGTTAGTGACGACTTGCCCATTGTCTTTGGTGTGTCACAGGGCAGTGTGATAGGCCCGACTCTCTTTCTTTGCTATATCAATGATTTGTGTAATCTAAGACTAAGGAATGGAAAAGTTGTAACCTTTGCCGATGACACCGCATTGATATTTCATGGTGATACCTGGGAAGATACCCTTAATATTGCACAATCTGGCTTCAATGCGGTGTCCGCATGGCTAAGAAACAACGGATTGACACTTAATATTAGTAAAACTAAATATATACCCTTTGCAATAAAAACAATTCCGTCAAATGCACTTAGTGATCGCGCTATTATAGCTCATACCTGTCTAACCTATGATTCTTGTAGCTGCAATAACCTTGAAGTTACATCCAACATTAAATATCTTGGCGTTATAATAGATAGCACTCTGAGCTTCAACTACCATTTAGATCTATTGTCATCCAGAACTCGTAAACTATTATACGTCTTTAAAAATCTACGTCACATTGCTGATAAAAGGGTTATCAAAATGATTTACATGTCTTTATTCCAGCCTATTTTGTCTTACTGTGTCACAGTGTGGGGCGGTGCCTGCAAAACTAGTTTAATTAAGGTGGAGAGAGCACAGAAAGCAGTTCTTAAGGTGAGCCTTTCACTCCCTTTCCTACATCCAACCAGGGATCTTTACCAACTTGCTGATGTCCTGACGGTGCGCCAACTGTATATCGCAAATACCATTCTTAAACAGCATTCACTACTTCCATACAATCCCTCGATTACAAATAAACGACTAAAACATAAAGTCTGTCCTTTAACTGGGAATTGGTGGTCGACAATGTTCTCTGGCAGGTTTTTCGGCTTTTTGGGAAAGTATCTATATAATAAAGTAAATGAAAAGTTACATATTTACTCACGTACAAAATATGATTGTAAAAGAACCATCTGTAGCTGGTTAAAATCCCTCAGCTATGAGGAAACTGAAAGTCTTCTACATATCCCCTCATAATTGAGTTCCCCTGAAAATATTTACTACTCCACATTCACACTTACCACACTGCTAACAGATCTAAAGCCTCCTAATTAGAATCTGATCCCAAGATAATCTCATTGTCGTAGGGTTAGCACATACAGACAAACAGACAAATACATGTATCCACTTACACACACACACACACACACACGCACACACACACACACACACACACACACGCACACACACACACACACACACACACACACACACACACACACACACATAAACACACACACACAACATACATCATACAGTACTAATTTCGTAACCACTCACACTAATATCACATAACCTCATACCAAAATCACCTACTTGAACTCTGTCCGTCCAGAGTTAGGAGAGGCTGGTAATCTGTCATACAGGTGCATCCTAGTACAGATACCAGTCTCTCACGCAGATTCACTTTATAAGAATTGTTAATCTTAGCCTAAGTTCTATATTGTTTTTTTTTTTTTTCTGTAACTTTCTGTGTGAGAGAGGAAATAAATGCTTATTATTATTATTATTATTATTACATAGTAGTGTAAGTAGTCGCCTCGTCACTGCCGCGGCGTCGAGTGTTGTAGATTCGAATCCTATGGGAATTTGTGAGAATCACACAAATTTTTGTCCCGTTGTAAGAATGTTTGTTAATTGCCCTGCGACACAGAAATGATTCCTAGTGCAGGAGTTGTATTTTTAAGACACAAAAAAACTGGAAACTTTTTTAGAAAAGGTAAAAATACGCGTTTGAAGTTGCAAGGTAGTTGTATATAAAAACGTGTGCAGCAAATATGATATATTATAGAACCCGCTTTTGCCTATTTATAATTCCAGCCTAAACCGTACGCAACACAAAAGAATAAGTTTCCAACTACGTGTGGTTTTTCCCGTCAAAACTTATTTTGACGCCGACTTTTGACGTGTTACATGTAAATTTATTTTCTTTCTCTGTTAGGAAATATGAGTATTATACCTACTAGTTTTGCTTCAAGGGTTTACTCGTGTTAAATTACGTTACTTAAACTTATTAAAAGAGGTTTCTTCTTACAATTGGTTGAGTTGTTTTTAAGGTTCGCGCATTTGAACGTACAAAACTAGATTAGATAAAAATGCATAGAAAGGGTGGTCAATAATGATGAGATAAAATGTGCAGTTTATAATTTTTCTCACATTTACTGTATCTATACAATCAACAAAGTTTTCTGCAAGAGTGTATATCCCTGGACAAGCTGGCTCATTCATACTGTCACATACATAGATAATCTCAAGCCTATATTCCTAAACGGATGCATACTACACCCATTTCTCGCCAGCTATGTTTTTAGGTCCTACTTATTAGGGAGCTAGCTTATTGCTGTCCACCTGGCACATTTCCGGACTACGTATTACAAAGAATTTCTTGACAGAATAATTAAATGACACATCACCTGACCCGGGCATCGATCCCGAGACCTTATGCACAGCAGTCGTATTTACTACCATAACATACAATATACAAACCATATCAGTAACCTACTTCCAGACAACGATAATTGGCAGACTAATAAAAAGGCAAGTCAACGAAACATTTTATTACAACCACGAGATAACAGAAAACGATTTCCTATGGCATTACCCGACTGCGTCACAATAAATTAGTATTTGTATCATTACCCCAATCATTAAATTATTGTCATATTATATAATATATATCAATAATTGCCTATTCATGGCTTTATTTTGTTCTGACAAAATCTTACGTCGACTATTAACATTAAATCTACGTGAACGCTAGAATAAAGTCGTGTAATAGGTGGATGATGGTTGCTCCCATGGTTGGTCCCGCTGGGCCGAAAGCCGATAAGCTGTTTTGACGAACCATATCGATGAACACAAGTTCTGTTCGCCCGATCATCGAAATGCCAGCCTACACCATACACTCACCGCCTCCAAAAGGAACACGCTCCTCAATGCAACTTTGAGCATATCTCTCCCCACGTCGACGATAGACTCTTCTGCGACCGTCTGCACCATTAAAACATGTCCTACACTCATCGGTGAACAATATGAAGGCCCATTGCTTTTTAGACCAACTACGGTGTACACGTACAAATCTTAAACGAGCTTGTCTGTGAGCTGCAGACAGCTTTGGACAATTTACTGGTCTAAAAGAGGTGATTGCCGCCTCCATCTTATTATTTGTGCACTCACGTTTACTCCACGCACTTCATTCAGCTCTGTTTTGATGTTTACAGACATGAGGAAACGATTTCGTAGGGAAGTTGAAACAATAAATCGGTCGTCACGATGGATGGTTGCTCGAGTTCTGCTGGTAACGGGTCTCCTTTTGTACGAACCTGTCGCTACAAACCTTTGGTATACTCTAGAAACCATAGACTGGCATACATTTAAATTTCTAATCAATACTATTGGTAACAATAATTTAAATCGCAAATGAAAAAAAAGAACAAAATGAATTAATTTCAAACTTTACTCTAATAACACACGAATTTGAGACAATGCATAAATTTTATTTTTCGCGCTGTAATTTTATCTTTTACTGTAGTACTATTTTTAATGATTTTTTTTTATATGATTCATGGCCAGTCTTGACATTTTCTTTTAGTTTAATCTAAAAAGTTTGCATACTTATCAAAAATATTAATCCGAAAATAATCCTAAACTTTGATGCAGTTTATGAGTCCGTCAATTTAGACTAATATTATAATTTATTTCTGCGGTTAGTGAGGCTTTTTTATCTTCCATCAAATTTAGTCTAGGTCTTCTAAACAGTCTAGGGAACCGTGGTCTACCAATGGATTTCGGGAATATACTATGTCTCAGTGCAAACATTGTTAGTGCAATAGAGGATTTAAGTATTGCGGCATCACTAACTCGTACCGTAAGTTTCTATTTAGATCTCCACGATCTCTTACACACTCAGCTCAGAAAATCGCTAGTAATGAGACTGTACTTAACTTCAAAAGTGGATAAACGAATTCGCAATTCGCGATTCAATCTAATGTTTAGTAAACACGCTGTCTGTTACGGTTGTATTTAACGTAAAGCCTAAAGCTTAACCCTTTGATACTGCATTTTTTATTAGACTGTCGAGAGTATTACAATTATATAAGAGTTGCTTAGATAATATCCGTTACATTCATTGTTAATAGGACCATAACACGGATATTACAATAACCATAGTAAGAATAAATACATAATATAAATGAATCACAATACACCTTACTGCATACACCAAGTTGCGTGTTGGACTGAGGCCTAACCTTTTCTCATACTGAGAAGAAAAACGTACCGAACAGTGAGACAGTTTCTAAATAGGTATAATATAATTATTCATAAATATATGCTAAACCTACGCCATGTTTCGGTGAACTGCCTGACATTTTTAATTTCCACACGCTCTACTATACAACGTGTAACATTTTAAACGCACTTCCTGAAAGTACTTTGTTCAGAATCGGCTACTAATTCCATTTCTGACATTTTAATATAGTTATTTTTTTGTCCTAAAATAATTAAATCAACGTAAATTATAGTCATCCGTTTCTTTGAACAGTCAAATTAAATGAAAATTTATCATAATTCAAGGTAATAAGGTTTTTGATGCAATAAAAACAATAATGTAAGATTTATTGTAATGTACTTATACTATCCGCGCACAATAAGGGGAACTAATTCGTTAAATTAAAATATTTAAGTATATAAAAGTAACATTTCAATAATTATATTATTATTACGATTTAATAGTCTAATTGGGGTGTTTGAGGTTGTGCGTTATATCTGTGACACGTTGTATAAATTGCATTGTGAGTACATTTCGAGTCAATACATCAACTACTTTTCGAGTTTTGTTGAGACACAAACATTCGGAATCTGCATTTTTTACATACAAAGATATCATTATTAACAGGCAGATAATACGAAAATGAATCCAATAATATGCAAAGTTAAACCTAAAAATGGCATCACATATCGATGCATTATTTAGGCAACTAGATCGAACGAGCTTGTGGAATACATTATTTATATTGTGCATAGCACAGTACTAACAGATCCTTAAATATAGATGGATGTGTGGCGTATACCAGTTTGATACAGGTATTGCACATTATGTAAATATCAAAGGAATCGTTTCCTAACTTATGTTTATATAATAATATAAGTCATCCTTAATATTAGAAATGCGAAGGTGGGCAATCCACCTAAATACGAAATATAACTTTATACTTCATCACGGGTAAACCGTAGACCAGACTTTGGTCAAACTTGACACAAATTGGAGAGAGCTCAAAGAGCAGTCCTAAAGGTTAGTCGCTCCTTGCCGTTTCTCTTTCCAACCAAAGAACTATACCAACTTACCGATGTTCTGACAGTGAGGCAATTGTTTGTATTGGCAGTGGTAATGAAACAGCATACTACACTCTATTATGATCCCACCTTTAACACGAATAGGAGACGCAAGCACCATATTTGTGACACTGTAAGTGATCGTTGCTCCACAGCGTTCACTTCGAAATTTTTTGTTTTTCTGGGAGGGTATTTGTATAACAAATTAAATAAAGAATTAAACATCTACTCACTGACAAGTTTCAAATGTAAGAAGACTATCACAGACTGGCTTAAAACCCTCACCTATGAAGAAACGGAAAATCTTTTGCGGGTCCCATCCTAAACATACACACACTCACACACACAGGCGCGCACATACACACCTGCGCACATACATAAACACGCATAACACACACACACACTCACACAAACATGCATAACACACACGCACGCATAAGCACACACACATGTACACATCCACATTCACTCACTGTAAGTGCACATACATAAACTCTATAGGTATAAATAACTGCAACATATTATTACTACACATATCCAGAGCTCGGAGAGGCTGGTAATCTGTCATACAGGACTCCTAGTACAGATACCAGTCTCTCACATGGTAATACTACACACAATAATATGTTCTTCTCTTTGATCCAAATATGTATCTCTAATCTATGTAACTGTGTGAGAGAACAATAAAACTATTATTATTATTATTTAAACTATGTCCTAGATTACACATAGGACAGTTTCTCCCAAAACTACTATTCTAAATCGTTTTTAAATTTATGCTGATTGTAGGGGTAATACTAACTTCATATTAAATTACATGGACATTATTATATTCAGTGGTATCAGTAACAAATATAATAAATACATTCTGGACTACGACGACACCAAAGATTTCTCGACGAAATTCCATGCCATCAATGCCTGCGTGACTTGACGTTCTGTCTGTCTCAGAATCACGATATCCAAATACTTGGCCTCCTTACAGTTGACCAATATCAAAGAAACTTTGATTAAAGAAAATCGCCATGTCCACCATTTTTATTCAAACGACTGTTCAAACTTTTAATTAGTAAATTCTTGTCTTGGCTCGTTTCTAAGCTGTAAGTAATATGCGTTTTGTTCTTTTATCAACTTTCAGTAACTAGACGGCGAATTTTTATTTAAGAAATGTCAATGCTTGATAAAGACTTCGCGAATGGCGTAGTGGTTTAATTTAATCCATTGAGTCGCAGCGGCACACCGATGGTCGGACACAATAGATTTTATTTAAGTCTGGTATTGACAGATTAAGTAAGTATCTATGTCAGCGAATACTGAGACAGCCTTGTCTATATGGCAGGCACGTAAGTACGTCTGAGTGAATATTTTTGTAAATCACTGACTTTACCGCGTAAGAATGCCTCCTTTTAATTTCTTTACGCAATACAAATTAACGTTCTTGATGTTAATAAGGCGCCGTCGTATCGTATACCGCTGGTTGGCCGGTCTATAGTAGTGTGAGTTAGTATGTATGAGCGGTCCGGCCGTCTTGAGAGGTAATATATTCTACTTTAAGAGGTTACATCTGTGAGTGTATATGTCTTGGGTACAACTGCTATTTTACTGCCGTTACTAATATTATGACCTCTATTCATCGTTATAATTTGCTTAGTTTCAAAATTAAAGAACATTCGATTAACACATATATCAACTGACTTCGAAATGCTGTACTCGACTTCGTTGGTTTTTACCAAAACCATTACAACACGTTAAAATAAACAGAAGTAGATCTTCTGGATTACCGTAGTCGTAATGGGCGTGCCATAGGGCTCAATTTTAGGACCCTTTCTGTTTCTAGCGTACGTGAATGATTTGCCGTTCTTCGTACAGAAGTTGTGCGACATTGTATTATTTGCTGACGACACATCACTTATTTTTATAACAGACCGTAAGGCACCAAATTCACCCGCGCAAGTCCTGGACTGGTTCACGGCGAATAATTTACTACATATTAAGTTCTAGCATAAACGTTAATTTAAATAATGAAACAGTAACATTTGTACAACCCACAGATTTCTTAGGCATTACTTTAGATGATAAAGTTCAATGGGGTACTTAAATATCGTGTCTTGCAGGGAGACTTAGTTCAGTCGCATTCACGGTTTGAAAAGGTTACTGATGTAGATATTGCGAAACTAGTATATTTTAGTTATTTTCACAGCGTCATGTCCTATGGTATACTGTTGTGGGGTAAGGCAGCTAATATGGAAACAATTTTCTTTCTTCAAAAGCGTGCAGTATTAGCGTTTATAATTTAGGCCCACGAGTTTCCCTGAAAGAGCGTTTTAAAGAAATTGGTATACTTACCGTTGCGTCGCAATATTTACGAATATAATGTTTAAAAACATAATATTCACTTATGTAATGAGAATAGTGATATTCACAACTTAAACACTAGAAATAAGCATAAGTTAGTAGGTCCGTATCATAGTTTAAATAAAGTTCACAATTCATTTGCGGGACTCAGTATACGGTTGACTCACTAGACGGACTCAGTACGGATTGATATTATAAATTTACCTTTACTCAAATTTAAAAGTGATGTTAAAAGTCAGCGTATCCTGAAGGGCTATTATTCAATCAATGATTACTTAAATGATAAAAACTCATGGAACTAATTGCTTGTTTCATACATGTTTCAAAAAATGTATGTATTATATAATTTAATTTAGTTATGTGAAGGTACTTCGTCTTTATTTTGTGATGTTAAAGTATTTTTCTTTTCTTGTAAACAAACGTTATAAGTATTAACATAAATTTTGTTTTAACTACATTTAGTCACGAACTACCTTTTCATGTCACAAAGTGTACGTGTATGCGTCATCATGTCATACTACTATCTATTTCAAATGGCTACCCACTGATAAATATTACTTCAAACCTCAAAAGCTTGTTACATAACATTATTAACCTTTTCTTTATTTTTAGAATTTAGTTTTATATGAACAGTGACATATGGCATAATGACTGCAACACCTGGTACATAAATGAGTTGTAAAATACTGAAATTATAAGTTGATGTCGATTTAAAAGAGTGGCCTTGAGTTTCTTGCAGGTATCTTCTCATAGGCTTAACCTTTTGCCTGAAATTTGCAACTGACATAAACGTAAATTCAGTAAATGTAATAAACTCACTAAACCCTTTGACGTTCATAAGTTGTACTTTGTGACCTAAGTGAATAAATGATTTCTGACTTTGACTTTGACCAAGGAGCGTATGTCGCCTCAGCGCTGCCGCTACGCTTAGTGCTGTGGGTTCGAATCCTATTCGGGACAATTTTTTATGTGATTCCCGAATAATTGTATTAAGTCTAAGTCTACTTTGTGTTCGTTGATCGTATGTTTGTAATACCCCGAATCATAAAACTTGGTTCCTAATACGAGAGTTGCCTTTTCGGAAAAATAGAATAGGTAAAATTGCTAATACTATTTTAATTTATATTTCATTTTTATGTAAAATATGCTTAATATCCACGGCCAACAATATTTTATTTTAACTTTAATAAGATTACTTTACTTGTATTGTACAATCCTAACTAATATTATAAACGCGATATGAGTTTGTTTGTTTCTTTTATTTTTAGTTATCTTTCACGTCTTAACTACTCGACCAATCATCATCATGAAATTTCGCATACACGTTGTCGGGGGAACAGAAAAGGACGAAGGCTATCTTTTGTCCAGAAAAAGTATTCACCCGAGGGTGAGAAAATTGATATTACCTACATTAGTCACTCACCTAGCGAAGCTGTAGGCAAAATCTAATAAAACCATAAGTTAAAATGCTTATACCACTTGCCATGCTTGTACCATAACTTATCCAGCCCCCTACAAAAATTGCATCCTTTTCCTTTTTTCATACCTTTGTCAGTTTATCACTTTGGGAATTAAAATATTTCAATTGTGAATGTTTTGTGCTCTCGTGAGATTGAACGGCATTACCTACCTTTTTTATTTACGTCCGAAGTACTCTATTAGGAGCTATTGACGATATATAGTAAGATATGCCTTATATAATAACTTACTTAAGTGGCCTATTAATGTGAAAGATGTTTATTACTAAATTACGCTTAAACCGTTACGGATGTTTATCAAAATTGGCATGCAGATATACCATGTCTTATATTTTTGTATAAGACAAATCTCGCACTAGGAAAATTTTCTGTGTCGTGGAGGACTTACAAAAATACACGAATCTTAACCAACGGACACAAAGAACACCCAGAGTTGTACAGATAATTGTTGATCACACAATTTTTTGTGTGATTCTCGAATATTTGTGGGGATCGAACCCACAAAGGACACGTGGGAGCAGAGAGGCGACCACTTAAGTCACTACGCCATCTGTGTGTGACTATAGTGAGAATCTCCTATGTGTAACTTAGGCAATTTTTATGCCAGTATACATTCCTGTAAGATTCACGCAGGCAAAGCAGCGGAGAGAATCTAATTGGCAATGTAAATAGAATAATCTAAGAGTGTCTGCTGAACGAGGTTGTGTACTGGAATAAAATGCATGAACTAGATTTCCATCGTATACTTGTAGAGGTTTTATAAGACACTGTAGTGGCTGTGCTGACACATCAAATTGTATAGTGTGAAGTTCTTATAACTTGTCACGCCAGGAGATGTATTGCACTAGGTAAATCAGGGACTAGGTGCACCTAGTCCTAGACTGTTTCCATACGTGATCCAAATACCTGTTCCACCTAGTCTACCTAATCCCAAATATACAATGCTCTTTTGAGTACCTACTTCGTAAATCTAGTAGAGCAATAACTAGGTACTAAGTCGATGAAATCATTTTATTAAAAAAAAAGAGTAGGTTCTCAATTTGGTTGTATTTTTGTAATGTTTGTTACCTTAACATAACTCCATCATTTATGAACCGATTTGCAATTGAACTTTTGTTTGAAGGGGTATAATTCGCGAATGCCGGAAGTCGGCTTCCCCGACAATGGCACAGATTTTATTGAGCCTGTCCATAATCTGAATCTGAATCTGAACCAAGTCAATAATCACAATAATCCAATATAAAAATTTAAAAAAAAGCATCAATTCCATAATCACTAACCACAACATATAATCTTCTATAACAAAATTAAAACAAAAGTTCGTAATCACCAATAGAATAGAATAGAACTTTTATTAAAATTTTAAAACAAAAAGTTTGTACTTAATTACTTAGTACACGTAATCCGAAATCATTTCTTATCAGGATCACGATATTAGTCACAGTATCAGGAAGACTAAGAAGTACGCGATCTTCGTTCGCAATCAAATACTCCGAGTCCACGATACGTCATGTCAAAATATTATTGTGAACTCAACCTGCATAAGCTCAACTGACCGACAAAGACAAATTGTTGACAAATTGTATTGCGTTGTCTCGTTCTCGTACGGCGTACGTAAGCAAGATAGCATGACACGTTTTCAAGTAAGAGTAAGTGAAACAGCACAGCGAATGCTATTATTTTATGAGATCATACGGACTAAGTCTTGAGTAAATTGGACTAGGTGCCACCTACTCTCGTAAAATACCTAGTATTCGGATCTGTTCTAGTATATACGACTAACCTCTACCAGTCATTCCGTACCGCGCACTATCGACACACGCGACATACGCAATATTTGTATCATTGTAACTACTTAACTTATATACATTTTCAGTCAATCGGCCTTGTGACTTTAATTTATGTCCCAGCACACAACCCTGGACACTTGAACACGCATAAACATATACACTCAATATAATCCCAACAAAACCTTAATTTCAAAGCCGCAGTCTTAATCTCAGTCTTAGTCTCTTTTTCTACTTGTGACCACGCCAGGGAGTTCTGGCCGAAACGATACTGAACATAATCGCATTAATACCTGTTTGCAGTTATATAAATCATGCAACGTGAAAGTATAAAAGTGTTTAATACATAGGTAATGGCGCATCGTTCTACAAGCCGCTAGGATATAGTAAGAAAGTAACGCCGTACACGCGTGTATAAGATGGGTCCTTGCATTAAACAGGTCATTATATAATATTATCTTATGTTAACGCGAATGTTATACATTAAAATTAAACACTTTATACGGATCCCCGTGAACATGGCTGCTGTAAAGCAACCGAAACGTCGGGGCAAAGTGTAAACTTAAATATAAATAGTTTTAATTATAAAGTATATAGCTTAAATAGTAGTAAAGTTCAATAATAGCAGTGTTAGAGATTTGAAAATTATGTAATAACCGAGTTTTAAAGTAAAATAAACAACGCGACAAAATCCGTATGAAGAGTTTAATTTCAAAGTCATTATATAAGTTAGGAGCCTAGAAGAACATTCACTGACTAAATAAAGGAAAAGGTGAAGGTTAGGTCTTATTAGGAAGTCAAGGTATTGGCCAAAGATCAAGAAAGATGGTGTCTACCCCACCTACAAAAGCAGAGCTCTTAAGTATGTAGAAGATTGAAAATGTAGAAAAAGAGCAAATATAAAAGTGTCATAGCCGCCTGTTGTAAAAAACTAGATACTGACACGTGCCTGTTAATAAAATGCTTATAGCAAAAACTTCAATCTCAGTATTGAAATATCAAGACAGTTTTGAACGGTTAGCCGCTAGCTTAGTACGTATGCGATATTTTCATTTTGCTTACGATATTGAAGTTAATTGAATCTTTCTATGGCCGGCTGTCATGTAAATCTATTACAGTTTGAGTTCAGATTTAGATGACTTTGATCCTTCATTGAGCTGCAATTTAAATCTAAACATTGATTACAATGAAACATTAACATTATAATGTTTCAATCATGCAAATCAAATTAATTACAAAACTAGTCTTGTATATCGATTCAATAAACTTATACCAGTTTGCCATTATGACTGACTGGAAAAGTTGCTGCAATATTTGGCTCGTTATATCCCACACGGGGGAGGCATAGCTATCGTCTATTAAATATAGGAATACTTAAGTAATAATTCACTGGATGACATCCCACATTGCCTTCCACTATGAACAGTGTCAGACTCCGTGCTGCTGCTGAGAATTTCATAACAGGGAAACCCAATAACACTTTGACGGCGAATTAGTCTCGAGACCTCAGCAGTTGCATTTACTACTTCAGCGCCACCGAGGGAATCAAATAATATTTATTCATTCACATCACAAAGTAACACATATGAACGTCAAAGTGTAGTAGTTAGTAACTTACTGAAGTAAAATTTATATTATTTGTTGGTTTAGGAAAAGGCAAAATTACGCTTACTACACGATAACTCAACAAAAATATTAATAAAACAGAAAATGAAGAAATTATAATAAAATGACATCTCCAAATTCTAAATCACAGGAACCTTCAGTTTAATAAATCAGCACGAATTAAAATAAATCCTTACAAAACACGAATTAAAATGATTTACCGAGCGTACCTTACACAATGAACGAAGGAAATGCAACTATTTGTTTGTCACGATAAACAAATAAAGATTAACGATGCCAGCTTTGTTTGAGAAGGTTATTACGTAATGGAGAATTGTAAATGAAAACCGACGAATTTATTTATCTACCGCCTTTCTGTTAAGCCACCACAGATTAGTTGGGTACAGATTGCCCGATTAATAAAGTATAATATTATATAATATTCTACCACATACACACAAAACCATCTAGCCCAAACTAAGCAGAGCTTTTACTATGGGTACTAGACAATGGATAAACATACATATATACTTTTTTTTTGTAAATACGTACATATTATACATAGAAACACCCAGACCAAGACAAACATCCATGTACATGCACACAAATGTTTCACTTGTGCGGGAATCGAACCCGCGACCTTAGGCGTGGCAGTCGTTTACTATAGACAAGTCTACTGCCGTCTACCGAGCACAGTTCCAGACTCCGTCCTCTACCAAGAAATTTAATGATAGCAAAAACCAACAGCACTTCGCCGTTCACAGATATCTCACTCAAGAACTCTTGCTCACTACCGTTACGCAACCAAGGTATTGTAACCGTTTCCCGATAACCCCAGGCTGATTAAAATTTTACATTTCCCTATAACTGGGATTTCACTAATGATCAGCCCTCCCCCAGTGGAGGGGGTTTAGCGCCCCTAACCCCGCGCAAAACCTGTAGGGTTCCTCCCTTACTGGACACCCTCCCACCGATGGTATTTACAAAGTGTAAATACTTGAATTAAGAGAGGAAATCAAAATAACACCTTGGAGGACGAAATACAGATATCTACTTTGGAACGACGATACATTAGTATTGGTTTGTGATCACTCTTTCATACAATCGCATACCGAAAAGAGATTGCAAGGTCGCGTACTTCAATAGCCTACGATTGCCACGGCAGGGAATTAAACCCGCATCTACCGTCATCCTACGGATGTCATGTCCGCTATCTGCCGTATCACACTCATGAACGAGGCCCACGGCCAGGCTGCGTCCACCACGCATGACAACGGTTGTATTGAGCATTATACGACGTGGAATCAAAGCCTCAGTTTACCACCTTGGTCTACATCCCGATAATTGATGTTCACGCGGGCGTCGTCCTTCGTATAAGGCCACCGCGCATAGATTACAGGGTCGCAGGGTTTACGCCTCACCCAACGGGGAATCGAACCCCGAAAACCCGTCGAGGGTGTGACGGGTGCATAGCCCACTATGCTATTGGGATGGCTTCAGCACGTAGCCTACAAAGCCTGCACCTGGTCTACCGCCTGATTCCCGATCCTCAGGACATCCTTTCATTCATCCCTGACTAAGGTACCGGACCAATACTAATGCGTACGCGACAACCATTGCACGAATTTACTGTTGGATATACAATTATAAATATAATACTTTACTCAGCCTGGGATATTAATGCATATATATTGGGCATATTATACATCTATAACGCCGCGAACGTAATATGAATATTAAGCACTCACCGGATTAGGTAAGACCGCCACACAACTACACTGCCTTTAGCTTACCCTTTATCACCACTCGATTCTTGCTTACTTTACTCAACTATCGCTCCGACGACCTTCCTCTCCCAGCGTTAAAAACTAAGAGTCACCTAATTTGCTTATTTCGAACATGTTAACCTGCTAAGATCTTTTCTCATGGTTTTTTTTGTCTCATGACCCTTTTTTACATCTCTTTATAACTAATGCAAAGAGGTCCACTCCGTTGCCTACTTTATGATTACCAGATGTGGGGATGCTTTGTTCTAAAGACCCTTGTAGCCAAGTATTTTCTTAAATTAACAGAATGCATTGAGCACTTGTCCAGCTGTCCCATAATTTAAACATTTAATGTTTGTTTGAGAGGTTATACTTGTCAGACCCATAGAATTTATGGTTTTGCTAATTGCATAATGATAACGCCACTTATGGTAAATAAATGTGTGTCTTTCATAATAGAATATTGACGTGTGAAATATATATTTATTGTGTGACGGGTTAGACCGTTACAGTATCAATTTTCACACAAAGACATACAAAAACCTAATAATTTGTTCTAATTTGTAAGCGTTGAAACGGTTTCAGTAGCGTAGCGCGATAACGCCACGCGCCAGGTTCAGCCGTATTCAGCCGGTTCAGCCGGTTCAGCTATTGTAAGCTCGTTAAATACTGTCCAAATACAGTAGTGGTATTAACTCGTCAGTAATAAGCGACGGCAGACCGATGGATAAGGCAATCGAATTGCGAGCGAGGTTTTCGAATCCCACTCAACGATGTGATTTCATTTCTTATATAAGTATTCTAGATTAGCTGAAGGAGTTAACAGATTAAAAAAGGTCTTTTATAAAAAAAGGCGGAAACCAAACACGGTAAAAATACCATAGCATCTTAATTATTTTCAAATAATATAATAAACTGCCGGAGCGAGTTGGCCAAGATATTATTTGAGAATTATTGCCTCGGGGGCGTAGCGGTAAATGCGACTATTCTGCGTGAGACCTCGTGAAAGATTTCCGGGTCGGGCTAAGTGGCACTGGGTTTTCTGCCATGACATACTCATAACAGCACGGACTTTAGAAGACTTCACTCTTCAACCTAGGTTCTTGGTAAATGACAATTATCTCGCCCTCTATGATGAAGTACCTAAATCATAGCTGACAGATTGTGTGTGTATGACACCACTGCCGACCTTTTCAGGGATATAGGCGTGAGACTACAAGTATTACTACTTCTAAAGTACTGATTTATCATCATATTTCAACCCTTATCTTTTTAATTGATTATTTTTGATTGATTACTCTTCAAGCCATTTGATCTTGAGACACAGTAATATTACAAACTCATACAGTCTAGCAATCATACATATGAGGATATACGCAACTATGCGGCCGTTTTTTTGATAAGCATATTAAAAGTAACAGAATGATTAAATGTCCTAAGTTCTGAGCGCTGGAAACTGCAGCAAACCTATTAGTTTAAAAATACAATTCCCGCACTAGGAATACGTGTCACTCAAATAATTTCCATAGCCAATATCAGCACGGCTTGATTATTAATAAGATTAAAGCATATATAATTTTTAAGACCGACTAGTATATGCAATTATAAACCTAATTATAGCACAAATACTATAACTTTATTCATAAATCTAAGCAAATATACTTAGAACTTACACGAGAATCCATTAATATGCGAGCGAATGTCGTAAACTCACACATTGCCAAATAGAATTAGGTATATCGTCGAAACCAAATAGACATATCACTAATTGTTTGCTTCTAAGCCGAAATATATCTGATTGAACTAATCGACCTACATTTAATTCTGTCGAGATAATTTAGAAGTGTTATTGGATTATTTATAATTAGCTTTCGATATTGGTTTACTATGTCTAGACGTGGTTGTTTTAAGAAACGCCACTTAGCGTAAACGTAGTTTTAGAGTATTATATATGAAATTAATAAATTTTAAAAGAAATAACGCTGGGACGACTGTGCAAATCGATCGGCCTTGTTAGTTAAAATGAGGGCCAATTTTCGTTCAAAAGAACTGTTTAAAATTAAATCCGATTTACATACATACATAGTCTCACACCTCTATCCCTGAAGAGGTAGGCAGCGGTGTATTAGATCCACATCTCGTCAACTATGGTTTTACATATATCCCACGTAATAGAGGGCGTGGTTCGCCGTTAATCACACTGCTACAAACTTGATACTGAAATTTTTTGGAAAAATTATTATACTTTGCCCGTCTCGGGAATCGTACCCAAGACTACATGCAGAGCAGTCGCATATACTACTGCTGCACGACCGAGGTAGATGCCGGTATATTTTATTAATGATTATTGCGTTATGTGTTATGTGTACTACATGCAATTTATGTTCACATTTGACGTTTATTTTAAGCGAATACCATTTGTGATGTTTATGCCACTGAGCTAGAATCAGGACTCTATTATTAATAGTTTTTATTACGAGTATTAGCATTTAACGTTAATTTGTATTACTTACATATGAGAATAATTGTTGATAATCTAGCATAAAATAATTACTTAAATATGTAAATGTGACAACATGAGATAATCTGACAAAAATATGACCTAAGCAAACGCGCTATATTTACCTACATCGGAAATATTCTGGAGAAATGCCAAGTCGAAAGTATTCGAAACCGACGACTTAAGTGAAGAATGTAATGAGCGTGAATGAAGTAAAAGAGATTTGCTAAGATTGTAGCAAAAGAAAATCTATCATGTCTGCCATTGCGTCTTGGAAACAGGCGTAAGTTTTTGCATGTATAAGCAGAGCAATGTAAATATACATACAGAGTATTAAAGGCAAGAATAAGATATAGCGTGATAGGATACCACCGCGCGCCGTCGTGAAAGAGGTTTGTTCCACATTTGCCCCTACATTACGTCCCACATTCCAAAATGTTCCTCATTCGCCCCTCTTTTTAAATTATTCCTTTTTCACTCTACATTTTTGTACATATGGTTAACAAAACAAAACATGGTTTAAAATAATTTTAAATCTTTTGTGGTCAGGTTTGTGATGTCATGCAATCATAAGTCCAAAGTTTTACTGAGAGATCAACGAGGTATTTTTAAATATTTTTCGGCTGTACAACAAAAACTCCATACAAAAAAAAGGGACTAAATAGGAAAATAATCTGGGACTAAAAAGGAATTACGTGAAGAAATTAATATTTATTTAAATTTAGGGGCATATAAGTAACATTTTTTGGGACGAATGCATATTTCTATGCTTGGGATGAAACATTAGGGGCGAATGCAGAACAAACCGTTACAGAAGGAAATAACGCGGTTTATTTAAAAATAAAACTAAAATTAGTACGAGTCACCAACGAAAATATACCGGTTAAAAGTTCTACAAACGAACCGCTCAAGGTATATTAGATTTTTATGTTTCTTGAAGGGTTCTCTATTGTGTTCCCTAACTTTTTTATACATAATCTAAAGTGCCGTAATTTTTTTGTCCTCATCAACATTTGTCCGAATTATAATTTGCCCGTCACATAATATCACCTGCCATATAATTTAAATCCCTAAATACAATATGCCCTAAATTTGTTTGTCATAAATATTACAATCAATAATATACAAAAGACTTAAAACCGTTTTCACTAAAAGTTATACGTCCTAAATTTAAATGATTTAATGTTTATTTATCCTAATAATGTTTTTAAAACAAATTTGTATGACTAAGCTTAATGCAAACTCAATATAACTTTTGTCACGGCTTCGGCGCTGCGGGACTCCGGCCGTCCTTCGCGAGCTAATCGTCGCAGACGGCTTTCGCTCACCACCGCAGCTTCGGCTGGCTATGTCGGCCAGCCTCAGCTGCGGGAGCTCGCTCACAGCCTCCTGCTCCTCAGCCCGCAGGCCGCCTCGCCCCTACGCGCCTACGCGATTCTAAATTACACTCTAGGGGAGAGCAGACAAGACTGTGTGGAGTCAGTTTTACGCCTCTGTGCAGTAGGATCCCCTGCTTCGATCCTCTGGGGAATTTATGTGGATTTTTGTCCACATAGATCTCTTTATCACGTGTGATCCTCTGGTGGATCTATATGGATCTCACTATCCATTAGGATCCCCTGGGGGATTCATTTTGATTTTATCGATACCGATTGCTTTATCGAAAAAGCAAATGACGGTTTATTCAAATAAAATAATTTTATTTAAACAAAAAGCATATAAGTAGAATAAACAAAAAAAAATTGTAATACAAATGAACGTGTTTACAAAACAAATGAACGTCTACAAAACAAATGACTATCAGAAAGTGATCATGATTTAGTGACAGAAACGAATTGCTGTTAAAAATCGCATGCACCTGTTTTTTCTAAGCACTATATCGATAGTGCTTACAAAAAACAGGTGCATGCGATTTTTAACAGCAATTCGTTTCTGTCACTAAAACCTAATTAAACCTAATTAATTTAGCAAATGTTTTAGCAAACGACTAACAATTTTATTGTAAATAAACATTCGGAATAATACACATTATATAATATGATACTTAGGACATATGACTTTATATCATGCAAAATTAGTGGATTCAATTATTATAGTCCTTGACATATGACAGAATAGTGTAAAAGTGAAAATAATTATGTAAAAAAAAATCGAATTTTTGAACATTGTGGTTACTGAAGTTTATGGCAATCGTGTTATGGATAATGATTTTCGGACAAACAAGTTCAGGAGAAGAAACTACCTTCTTGAAGAGATGTCTCGACACACGTAATCGCGACATCAGCCTAGGCGAAAATTTTAAATAGTTATGAGTGTTTTCAAATAAATTGCGATAACATCCTTATAAAGTTAAATTTTAATGTACTTAGATGCTAAGTGCCGTGTATAGGACGTCATCGACTTGTCGGTTGTTTTCGTAATCATCACAATAGTAACCTCAACCCCGAGTTCGCCCGTCCTGTACATAATAAAACTTGACAAAGTAAAATGATGCCAAATGATAATTGGACCACGTGATTAAAATGCGAAATAAAAATTAGCTAAATATTCATTTGGCAAATGGAAAACAGGGCGATAATTTTTTTGGAAAGTAAAATTTTGGCCATCGATATTTTGCCCAAAGGTAGTAGTATACCGTAACAGGCACTACTTAACTTTATTAATGTATACAAAATCAAAAGGAACTAATTTACGTCTCTATTACAATTAAACGTAATTATAAAAATGATTATTCCTTAATACATACTTATTTTATAACTGTCTGTCTGTTACGCTTTCACGGCTAAACCACAGAAACTATTTTGATGAGTCAATATAATGTACATTTAATAAACATTATATTAACTTATCTCCATTTTACCCCAGTATTTACATATAGTATAGTTTAATATCAAATTATATAATTATATTTAACTCATTTTCAATATTTGGGTCTCATACTCTTACCTTAACAAAACAGATTTAACGTCGAATAATGTCATATCTTTGTTACCACAAATGTCGAAGCGACTAGCAACAATGTGACCCGCGTGCGTGTTGAGTTATGAACTTTTAAGAGGGTTAAAACGCGTGTGACCGCATAATGAGCAATTGATATACCGGGATGTTTAGGTGTTTCGTACACGACTAACATTTTTTCATTTTTTTCCTACGTAGGTAGAGAAATCTCCGGCTGTGATCGTTGTTACACGCGGCTCTCACAGGTAATGTCCTATGGTAGGTAAAGGCCAAATTTCCTGACCTGGGCAACGAACCTGAAATTTCATGCACAGCAGCTGCATTCACAACCGCTGCGCCATGCCATCGCGGTTTGTTCTGCCAGACAACGTCTGTCGTTCTCGGCCTGGCAAGAACAAACTGTTTGTCCTTGTCCTTCGAATGTATAATTATGTTCTATAATGTCGGCTAAATTGTCCGGTCCGTTGCTGTTTGTCGTCTGCGTAATGTCTTATAGGAGCTTGGTCCTGCGTCGTAACGTGATGAGCTAATTTATATGTAAACGGAAGTATTGTATAAGTTACAATCTTCATAATAAAGCTGTTCAGACGATTTTGTACACATCTCTTGAATGGTACTGTGAATAAGCATTTATAGATACATTGCGTCATGTATATTACTGCCTTAATATAATGGTGGTGGTGAATGAAACTGCTGTGTGTGAGGTCTTGGGTTCTATTCCAGAGACGAGTTAAGATTTTGTCCAGAAACTTGACTTGGGATGTTTAATCATATCAGCCATCTTTTAATAATATTTTATTGATTCGGGGATACAGCGCAAGATATATGTACGTTACGATCTTAAAATATGACCACATCTTTCTGTCACACGTTTTATATCTTATATTAATATAATAAAGCTGAAGTGTTTGTTGGCATTTTTGTTTAAACATGCTAATCTCTGGAACTCCCTGTCGGATTTGAAAATTTATTTTTGTATTTGGTAGGAATGCCGGAGGTACATTATAAGCTATATATCTAATATGACGTTATGACTCACGGTAGCGGAAAGTAATCATAACCGTGGGTGAAACCGCGGTTGACGGCAAGTTTATTTATAAACAGCAAATCGCGCCAAATTAAAATATTTTTTTACAAATACAACGTATGCACGACTTAACTACTCAATCGATCATCATGAAATATTGCATAAACCATATCAGGGATATAGTAAAATATGTACTTAATATGTTACTTTTCATAAAGAAAGAAGTACGGCTCCCGAGAGATAGCAACGTGACACAATTAAAATTAACGCGAGCAAAGCCGCAAGCAAATCTCTTATAATAATACAAGGTCGAGATCATTATTATATTTATTGAGATTTCTGTAGCACCAATTGCAGTAAATAACGACTTCTTAACCGGGCTCTCTAATCAGCATCACGTTTGGTAAAAGCTGTGTTAAAAACTATAACGCCAGCATAGTAAATAAAACCTATTCTGTTAACATTTAAAAAATAACTCCATTACTAACTAAACAAGCAGCGATAGCCTAGTGAGAAACCGTTAGACTGCCACGAAAAAGTCTCGAGTTCGATCTCAAGGCGCGCGTCTCTGACTTTTCAGTTATATGCGTATAAAATAGTTAATTATAGCTTGCTTTAACGGTGAAGGAAAACATCGTGAGGAAACCTGCATGTCTAAAAGTTCTCCATAATGTTTTCGATTAAATGTAACGTCTGCCAACTCGCACTGGACCAGCGTGGTGGCTATGGCTATGGCCTATGCCTTCACACACTGACAAGAGGCCCGTGCCCAGCAGTGGGACAGTTTAATACACGGCTGATATTATAAACTAACCGACATTAAGAATGGAAGACGAAGAGATGTTTTACACAGGTGTATAAAACACATTTTTTATAAATTTTGATAGTTAAATATCTAATCATCTAAAAATCATACAATGTTATATTTTTAATAGCAATAATTAGCTATTGTTAACAGGTTTCGGACGTATGAATTTCTTAGAAGTAAAATAGAACCAGAGGTTATTAGTAACCTCTGGTTCTATTTTACTTCTAATAAATTCGGTACAGAGGGACAGCTACGGCGCTATGTGGAATGATTGTAATTAACAATATGGCGTCTGAATGTTTTCGATTTTCCGTAATTACACTACGACACCCAACTAGATTTTTAATTATCTAGCCAGACTTGGATGTACAACTGTATCGTAAAGCGTAAAGAACTATTATTTTTTATAGGTACCGCTTTTACACTTTACTTTTAAGACTAGGAATAATTCATCTGTCCCGAAGTGGATTACAAACATCGAAACTCAAATAACACGCACTTGGATCAACTATTTGTAGATCTCAATATCTCCATATGTAGATGAAACATACACTTGGCGCACCATAGCAGCTAGATGACCACTGAAATTATTGCGCCCTTAAATTATACTTAAAGATAGCAAACCAAGCAATGTAACGTAAACGAACCAAATATTCGTCTCCTGACTTCCAAAGTTTGTTGTTCATTAAGTCGACTTCGGCACAAACAGCCTTTCTTCGAAATAGAAAACTCGAGAAACAATAGATTACGAGTTTGGCTGTTTATTTTTAAATAAAGTATTTTTCATAAGAAACTTTAGGTAGCAGATGCTACATAAAATTATTGTTTCGATTCTTTATCGGTTGTTATTTGAAGTTGTAAACAAACTGTTTTCATAACCTGCTTACATAGTAAGTAATAAAGTCAAATGGACTATATTTTTTAAGAATATTGGCAATTTAGATTACAAAATACTAGTAAACCTTGTTAATCTTGAGCATCCAGCTAAGCTAAGATGCTTGTGTTGGGAGTATATTTACGTCGTAGTGCAAATTCTAAAGCCACGGCCTCTCGATTAAATACCTTATTCGTTGTGCTTCACCTAGTTTCTGGCCACGGTTTCGCTCGTGTGAATCTCACAACAACGTATATCAGTATCAAAAAGTAATACCTGTGTTCTAAGACATGGTCAATTTGTGTACCAAGTTTAGTTCAAATCGGTTCAACGTATGATTGAGTAGCAAACATCCACACATCGACTGAACGAATGGCATAGTGGTTGAAGTGTTTGCCTCGCCATTGCCACTGCGCAAAATGTTGTGGGTTCAATACCCACACGGGACAAAAAATTAAGCCATTCACAAATAGTTGTTCTTTGTGTTGTAATGTTTGTAAAGTCCCGCGCAAAACAGTACTTACTCCTTAGTGCGAGAGGCATATTTAAACAATAAAATAAAAAAGTTTTAATGGTTACGTAATAAGCGAACATTCAAACACCTTACATACTTTTATATTGTGTAGCATTGTGAATGTTGTTCTAGTGGAAGCTTTATTAAAAGCCTGACAGCGATTGTACTATGTAAATCGATTTTATAGGCTTTAGACTCCGTACTGTAACCGAAAATTAAATCAATTAATTATTCAGCGTTTTTCAGTTAACGGCTGGACTGCGAGAATTAAGAATCTCGCCATGAATTGCTGTAATTAAGTTAATAAGTTTTCGCCCGACAACCGAAATATTAATGTAATAAATAAATATTTTTATGCTGCCTTGGTAGCATTGTATTGGCTCGCCTGATGGTAGCCGTACTTTATACACCAGGTCACTTTTTACATTATACACACTTACTTTAGAGACAAGAAAATATGATTATTTATAAGTAATAAAATTATATAACGTTTAAAAAACTATAAAAAGGCGAATTTAAAATTTATATAGCCTATGTCACACGGGCCATTATTACTAATCTATTGACACCACATTCATTAAAATCGGTTCAGTAGTTTAGGCGCTACGGTGGAACATACAAACATATATACACAGACTGCCAAAATCATTATCCTTCCTTTTGGCTTCGCCGTAGTTGGGTAAAAATAGTTACGTTCCAGTTTCAGAACTTTCCTCCACATTTTTTGCAAGATAATTTAAATTATCGGATCTCATTGAAAAATGGATCTGCGCCGGGAACATTTTAACGCTATGATTTTTTACGATTTCAAGTGTCAGCTGAAACCGGATGAATGGTACGATAGACTTCAAATGGCATTCATGGGTGAAGGCCCTTTCAAGGCAACCATGTGTCGTTGGTATAATGAATTCAAGCGCGGTCGACTTACTTTGGGGAATGAAGTAAGAAGTGGCCGCCCTTTGACGGCTGTTACGAAAGAAAACGTGCTAACAGGGAAAAATTAATCCAAGACAATAAGCGAGTTACGTATCAGGTGATTTAACACATACTGCAGATTGGATCCGTGCACGTTTATAATCTCGTGAAGGTTTCTTCACGAGATTCTTAACGTGCATCTTCGCGTGAGGAAGATAGTTTCACGCTGGGTGCCGCAAAACCTCACCGATGCTCAAAAGCAGGCCTGGTTGGAATGGTGTCGTGATATGTTAAACAACTTTGAAGCAGGCTCGTTTCGGTGTGTTTACGACATCATTACAGGTAATGAGTCCTGGATTTATCAATACGATCCAGAAACGAAGCGTCAGTCGACGGTATGGGTGTTTCAAAACGAATCAAAGCCTACCAAAGTGAAGCGATTTAGAAGCGGCGGGAAGATATTGATCGTGAAAAGATTTAATAAAAAAATATTTACCTTTAGAACACTTTATTTTATTTTCGCAAAACTTTCTGAGTGTCCCACATAATAAAGGCTTATTAAGCTTTAAGTAATCGCCCCTCTAGATTTTTTTAATTACCTAACTAGACCTGGCCACAGTGTATGCACACTGAAAGAAGTTTAAAACACGGGCAATTTTAGATCTCGTGGGAACTGCCATATAAAAATTATATAAAATCTTTATTATACTGAAATAAAAAAAAAAATGTAATGTTGTGTAAAATTTCAATTCGTGGCGCTCTCTACAGCCAAACTTAGTAAACTAGAACCTTTGTAATAACGATCTAAATTTTTCTTTGAACCACGTCCTTCATTGTGAAGAGTTCCTAAAACGGGACAATTTCTTTATCGTTTTTATTTAGTTAAGTCAATAATACATATTAAGTGTCTTAATTAATCCTGTAATTTTGCCTATGTGTATGTTGCTTTTTATCTAAGGCTACATACACATAAGCTGTGCCATTTAACTTTCTAAAATATCTGTTCAGCATTAATTTTAAACTATTTCCTAACATAATAAATGCGCATAAAAGATTTATTACGTTATGTATTTTAGACCTCTTATAAATCCTTAGAGGATGCAGATTAGATGATTTACGATATCCTGAATGAAGCTATGTTATTCTGCGTGGGCTATTTAAAACGATTAAATTTCTGTCTAGGATACAGGTTAGGAATGTTAAAGCGATATGAACGATATTTTAAAGAAAACGCTGCATTCAAATTCCGATCTCTGAGTTGTGCAAAATATTATTGGATTCTTCTGTTTACTAATTCTTAGAATGAGCACAGAGTTTTAAATTATCTGGTAGACGCCAACAGAAACAGACCCGCCCGCTATTATAAGTTAAATATACAACTGGCCAAATTTATTTGTAATACTCTTACAACCTAGGTACTCCTTCGGGGATATTCTTTTTCTTTACATTACTTTCTTTTTTAAAAGACAACATTCTTTTAAATCTAGTATGTTGCTGGGGCGTTTACAAACATTCAAACAACAGATACAAAGCTTATATATATATGTGATTAATTGAGCTTAAGCTTCAACAAATGTGGCAAAAGCAAAGCCACTTACAACACAGAAGAAAGGACACCAAAAAATTCCCACAAACAGCTAATTCTATCAGAGACGAGATTCAGGGCGCATGAACAAACACCGGTATTCTGCTACTCAAAATTTAATGGTCTCCGTCTTTAGGACCGTCGGCACGCTTGCACTACGAATGCATTGTTCAACATCATGATACATACGGGCTGGGAAGACCGTATGCTTGTTGGAAGATGTCTTTTTTATCGGTCCCGATTATCTACTCAAGATAGGCTAATGTGCACTACATCCGCATTTCGCCAGGCGGCTCATTCGTACTGTCTTCAAATAGTTGGTTTGATTGGTTTTGTATTGGTGCTGATAATCAACCGAATAGATTATGGTGCACTACACTCTCATCTTGCCGGGCAACTCATTTGTACCGTAACCAAATAGTTGGTTAGATTGTTTTTTTATTGGTGATGATGATCCGAAACCTAAAAGGATAAGCTAAGGCGCACTACACCCATATATCGCCTGGTGTCTTTGTGTTGTCACCAAATACCTAATTGGCAATGACAAGGGACTTTTTCTAAACAGTTGGTCACGAAGTTATGTGCGTATTAAATAGTTAATTATCGCAAATTTTAACGGCTAGAGTCCTCCATAATGTTCTCGAAGATATATAAAGTGTGCCAACTCGCACTGAGCCAGCGTGGTAGACTATGGCGTAGCTATTCTCACACTGAGAAAAGGCCCATGCCCAGCAGTGAGACAATTTAATACAGGGCTGATATCACTTCATATTATAAAACAAAGTCTCCCGCCGCGTCTGTCTGTATATTCGCGATAAACTCAAAAACTACTGAACGGATTTTCATGCGGTTTTCACTAATAGATAGAATGTTTCATGAGGAAGGTTTAGGTGTATAATTTGTTTGTACTACTCGTGCCAAGCCGGAGCGGGTCGCTAGTTATAATTATAATAATAAGAAGGTACTGCCTCTTTTACAGCAGTGTGTATAATTAAACGTAGTGTTATCTTTGTACAGAGCGGGTGCTGCAAGCTGTACAGATTACTGCCTCAAGATGTCGTCCCCTTAATAATGTTCCCTCAATTTGAATCGTGTTTAACTAATATTGATTCGATAGCGCTTACTAATTATTATTAGTACACATGCCTGTTTAAAGAATAACAGTTAGTAATGGATTAATTGAACATCCATAAGTGTAGAGAGTACTGAACAAAATCAAAAGCTAAAGAACTAAATCTAATATTATAGCCGATGATGGGCGAATATCGGTTCAAAATTTGATTATTCGAATCTTTATATGAATTGTAATATTCAAATTAAATACAAATGTGATATTTGCCTTTCGATTATTTGGATTCGGATGGCATAAGATATGGTAATATGGATAAGCTAGAAAATTGTCATCATAGCTCAAAGCACAATCGATCGACCAGGACTTATCTATACATCATAACATAATCGTACCATCATCGGACAAGTTTCGAATATTCGATTATGTCAACCAATTGACATTCGGACTTTTTTAAAGCAAATACAAATCACTAATTCTTTCTAGTGAAAGTTAATAGAAAGTTAAATAAGTTACTTACATGTAGTGTTGCTTTTTATTAGTATAAAAAGCAACACTGCATGTAAGTAACTTATGTTATGTTTCAACGACATATCACATAAGTGAAGTTTAGCTGAAGGCTATAATTTAGTTTCCTAAGTACATATATATACTATAACATTCATAAGTGTTACCTTGTAACCTAATTTGAATAAATTTATTTAGTATTTTTTTTTTTCATATTGTAGCTCATTCGGGACTTTAGGTTGCCGTAATTTTGGACTGTACTGCACCTACGGAACTAATTCAACGTCCATGAGATACCTGCATACTAAAGTTCAATTCCCTAGAATGCGTACATAGAAGTTTACACTTGCGTTTGTGTTGCCCAGAGGGGTTTGTAAAGACTTCAGATTTCCACTTGCAAGCAAAGCTACCTAATATTGTCTTCTGTTTACGCGAATGTTATTCATTGAAATTAAACTCATTTATACGGATTTTATCGCGTTGTTTATTTAACACTTTATTACATAATTTTGTATGAGAAACAAGTTCCACAAGGTTCGTGAGGACTGTATTTTGATACACAACTCCATTCGTTTTTACGCCTTTCTCACAAAAATGTATATAGATATATACATTGTACTTTTTTAAAAACCGTACTTTGTAATGTCCTTTCCATACTGGGTTTATTCCTTTGTAGGAAAGCATTTTTCAAACATCCGTCACAACCGACACCTAGGCTCGGAACAACTACATATATGTGGACTACACATTTTTTATCCTGTATCTCGATCGAACCTATATACTACTATGTGAAACACTACTCTTTATGCAGTTAAACTGTAAACCTAATAGAATGTCTGTCTGAACGAGCTTAACATTTAAATATTCATATAAAATGAATAAAATACCTATATAACTGCTGCGCTACATTTCCTAGGGAATGAAAACATTTTTTATTGTTATTAATTAACAGTGGGACGTAGTACACAATTACTTGCAAAATTTTATGTAATTGTGTATGTCGGCGACACGCCAGGATGTCGGACATTCGGAGTCCAGTATAATGAAAATACACAGTCAACAACACTTACTTTATTTTCGCACCATTGATTTTGCAGAAATCAGCCTATAACAGTTTCTTCCTGCCTATATCTGCCTCACAACGCCTTCAAACGGTTATAACAACTTCAACTTCTCTTATATATATAACAAACTAATGAATTTAGTACAAAATAAGTCTTGAAATATAGCTAAATATTAGAAATAAATATTTTAATGAATTTTACATAACTCCAAATGATTTATTTTACATGAATTACGTTTATTTAATAAACAAATAATATAGTTACAAATATTCTCAACAGATGGCGCTTTACCATAAATGAAATGTTCAATAAATGAAATTAAGTTTTACTTATTGTTTAAAATAATTAAATTCGATACATAAATTGGGATAATTTTACAGATTCTATTTTTAACGATTACACATTAAATTGAGAATTTGAACAATAAATTAAATCTCAATAATCTTCAAAACTTTCAAACAGTCAACACTGCGTCTATAAAATATTAGAGCTTGATACATTAAATATTTAAATATCAATCTAATATATTTCAGGCATTTCTAAAATAAAATAATCATTAAACTAAAAGCTAAAACTTAATGATCAATATTTGACAATTATTGTGAATGAATGAAATGCATATAGATGGCGATTTGCGCCCATATGTACGTATCCTTACCTAATAATAAAATTATACTCCTTATTCATTACTAACTTAAATTTGTATAATTAAATGATTAAATTTGACTATGCTTATTTATTTTAGTATTCATCTAATCGATTTATTCCTTGCATTGTCCTTTAGATATTTTTGAACTTGGAATTCTTTATTTAACTTGACCTTGTTTATAATGCGTTTCCGAACGCAACGTAAGATGTCAAAATTTAAAAAGTACGAAATTAATTGTTTGCCTGTTTGAACGTGTCCGCGCGCTTTTTCTTACACACACTCGATTATAGCTGAATAAGCATGTGATTTCGCGTATATCGTAATAAAAGTGAACATCAGTGATTTTGTTGACATTCGTGCGGCCGTGTATATAACATTATCAGTGTAGTTGTAGCCCTTAACGAGATTCGATCCTGGAAGAACAAGCCTCAGCTAGTCTGCAGTACCTTCGTGACCGTGTGTACGCTTTCTTATCTCATCTGCTATATTTATCCTATATTTCTTGTCCCAACTTGAATGTTCAGGTTGATGACCTACCAAAACCTAATTTAAGTAAATATTTTAACTTCTAATTACAACTATTCCGCATGCAGTGGCTACTTTTACATGTTATACACAAAATTAAAAACATTGTTTCATTTTTAAAATTATGCATTGTTGTATTATTACCGGTGGCCCTTAACATATTAATGAGTCACAACGGCGGCATACTGGCGGCCAGATACAATGCATTTTTAAATAATAATAATAATAAAATCCTTAGAGCTGGTAACTTCTAGAATTCCAGGGTCAATAAGTGGATCATTTGATCACATACGTTACATAGTATTTTACGATACATTTACGTGTGTTTACAAATTGAATTTAAACTATCTGCATCATACGAATTTCATCACGGTTTATCGTATTTATATCTATATTTCTCGGTGGCATAGCGGTTGTGAAAATCATAACTGTGGGTAAGTTTGATTTCCGGGTAAAATTGTTATTAAGTTTGTCTGCATGGATGGTGTGGTTTAAGCGGTTGGCTTGCTACTGCCACTGCGCCGAGTGTTGTGAGTTCGAATCCTACACGAGCCAAATTTGTCCGATCCCCAAATGGTTGTTCTGAGTCTAGATGTTCTTTGTGTCCGTTGTTCGAATGTTTGTAAAGTACCCCGCATAATACAGGAATTATTCTTAGTGCCGAAGTAGCCTGCTTTGCTTTTCAAAAAGAAAATAGGTTTCTTCTTAGAAAATTTTCGTGAGCATAGATTCTGAACTGTGCCTTGTGACGGCAATAGGCTCGTTCCGTTAATTTAATAGAATTTATATGAAGAGATCTTCGGGAGCTTATCCGGGAGGATAAAGGCTTATATTTTGAATAATTCATTGTTAAGATTGTCTTGTTATTCCAGTGGCGTTAATTATTGTGTAGCTGCCGCTTGTGACGTTATTAGCACAGAATAAATATAGTACTAACGTACAGAAGGATCACTTCGCAAACCAATTTATAGAAATAGCGACTCTTGCTACTAAACAACAAAGTGCAATTCAGCTCGCATAAGCACTCAGTGCCTAACGCGATATTCACCTAACCGTTTTCGCTCTTTTCTAACACATAACGCTGTCGCTGTCTGGCGCGGAGTGACGCGCTAGCTGTCGCGCTAGGGTTGTCGACTTGCCGCTGCTACTATAATATCTATTCATCATTCATCGTCCATCTACCTACTTGACCACGTAATAATAAATAATTATCCTATGTTTAATGCGTATGGTTACACGGTAAATTTTAATAACTGAAAACAAACCTAGATATATCCTTGTTTAATCGTTAGTGATATTTTTGTTAATTTACTTGAAGTTAACTTGACGAATTCTTAGGAAGTGTTTTTCGTCTGTTCGCTAGGTATAAATAAGTAACTGTACCTTACTTACTCAGGCTATTGGTAAATTCTTAGTCTAGGTATGTAACTAGTTACTTAAGCAATTATCATTTATTTTAAACTTAGTCTAATAAAGTATTAGCGAGCTCTGCGTGCGAGCGGTGACAACCGACTGGCGATGCGGCTTGGAAGCCGCGCTAAAGTGTAGGCACTTATCCCTGTAGGTACGGCCGACTGAAGGAGGCCTGTTATTAGTTCGATTCTGTGATGCTATTGAGAATATCCTAATAGAAAAACTTAATAGCACTTTGCTTGACTCGAAAATCGAAGTCGGCACCAAATGATCATACTAAAATATAAAGTAGATACGTAAAACTCAAATCCGTGAAGAGGTAGGCAGAGGTACATGTAACGTCCCTCGTACTCGTAGTAGTTAATTTAATTATAAAGAAATAGAGTGTATGTCTATCTATCAGGCCCAATACTCCATGCTGCTACGGAAAATCTCTTGATGGAAAAGCCCAACAGTACTTTGCCCAACTCGGGCATTTTAACTTGAGACCTCATGCATTGCAGCGACATTCACTTCCGCTACGCCACTGCCCCAGTCAAATAACAAAAGATTCAGAATAACACATATTTAATATAATAACAAATCACCTACAATTCTACATCATACATTAAGTCTCGATTCTTAACCAATAATCGATTATCATAATATACCCGAGCATCGATATCGATATCTCGACATGATATCTAATACAACCCTTGTCACGCTGAGGGACATGAGATCGGATGTAGATGCAAAAATATACATGATTCGGTGTTCAATCCGATTACGATAGGAAACGGTTGGTATTGCAAATGCTGAATTTCCTACAGGCCTATTAATCTTAATTCTGTTCAAGTATGTGATTGTACCTTTAGGCGCCGAACACATCGCTCCGGCGGTCTGCGTTCTGCGTTCTGCGGTCGAGTTCCTCTTTGATAATATACAGTTTCTCTTTCACCGCCGCGGTCTGACTGCTTTTATGTTCGTACGATTCAAAGACACCGCATACATCACAATGAACGCGGAACGTGAAATTCGGGACTCCGACCGCTGACCGCCCGCAATGTGGCCGGCGCCTTAGCCTAATAACAGGTGAAAAGAATGTCACAGTGTAGATTTTTGATTTTACTATATGCCTTTAATTTTTAAGATACGTAACTTAGATTTTTTATATTTTTTTGATAGCTATTATAACTTAGCCTGTTACCTGATTTCGGCTTGACGTCGACTTCTGGGACATTCTGTATAAAAAAGTATAAATCTAAGTAGTTTCAAAATTATCTAAAATAGTGTTGTAGTAGTCGTATAAAGTAGTTTAATTATAATAATAATAATAATAATAATATATTTATTTATTTCTCCTCACAAAACGTACATAAAATACAATTTATTACAATCGAGTAGGTATATCTTCAAAATTGTGAGGAGCTGGTGTTTGAATTAGGCAAAAAATTGCCTGTAGGACAAATCACCAGGTCCCCACGCCAGACAACCAGGCGTTACAAGATATAGGTATGTATAATAAAATGAGATGTACACATCAGTTTAATGAAGGAGACACACTAACGTAAAACATAAGAATAAAACGTAAATAGGTATACATAAAAGCGCCTTAATTATATATATGTGTGTGAGTGCGTGTGTGCGTGTGTGTGTGTGTGTGTGTGTGTGTGTGTGTGTGTGTGTGTGTGTGTGTGTGTGTGTGTGTGTGCGCGTGTGTTTGTATGTGTGTGTGTGTGTGCGTGTGGGTGTGTGTGTAGTGTTTGTACGAATGTGTCTGTTTTGTGTGCATATGTTATGGGTATGTATTATGAATAAGATTTTCTGTGAGATTATAATCTAACCCACGCAGCCAATTTGACAGTGAGTAAATAGATAAAGCCCGGTTTAATTTATTGTACAAGTTAAAACTTTGGTATGGAAAAAATCGTTGAGCAAACTTTGTATTAAATGGATAAGTTTTGCAAACTGCATACTTTCGACGTTGGTCTTTAAATTTATTTGGTTCATATTCTATAAGAGAGTGTTGCTTCATTACTGTTTGTAGAATAAATAGTTGCCGGACTGTCAGAACCTCCCATTTCCTATACAGGTCTGTGGTTGAGTGGTAAAATGGTAGGAACAAAGAAACTTTTAGAAGTGCTCTTTGAGCTCTCTCGATTTTAAGGAAATGTGTTTTGCAAGTACCTCCCCAAGAGGCTATGCAATAGCTGAGTTGTGACTGACATAACGCAAAATACACAGACCTAATCACATCTTTTTGACCTACATGTCGTAATGCCTTAAATATAACTATAAGTTTGCGAACTCTAGCTGATAGCAGATCTATATGATGATGGAAGTTTAGGTTTTTGTCGATCATTACTCCTAGGTATTTCGTTACAGCTACGTTATTAATAATAGGACATAAACAGTTCGCACTGTTAGGGTTTGTACACGAATGTGAAATAATACGGCTTGAGGGGTCAGGCCTGTCATTAGTCGCTATAGAAAAAGTAATATAATTAGTCTTTTTAACATTTAGGGTCAAAACATTTTTGCGTAACCAGTTTGTGATAGTATTCATCCCTGTCTGTGCATTTGAGAAGGTCTCATCCCACGACCCACCAGAAACGAGCAAGGCGGTATCATCTGCGAAGGTAACGATTTTAGCATTAGGGATATCCATCTCACACAGATCGTTTATGTAAACTAAAAAAAGTGTCGGGCCAAGTATACTACCTTGGGGAAGTCCAAAAGTCACTGGGATCTCCTCACTTAATACATTTCCTATTTGCACACACTGTGTCCTATCACTCAGGTAGTCACGCAATAGCTTCAACTGGATATCTCTGATCCCAAGGCTTTCTAGCTTTCTCAGTAGGATCGGAACAGAGACTGTGTCAAATGCCTTTGCTAAGTCCAAAAATATGGCTATTGTCTTCTCTCTGCGGTCCAGATTATTGACTATCGAATTAGTTAGAACAGAGACCGCATCAGATGTGGACCTATTTGTCCTAAATCCAAATTGTGCCTGTGATAAAAGTTGTTTGCTTTCCAAATATTTTACAAGTCGTTTATTAATTATACGTTCTAGAATTTTTGAGAGTGTCGGCAGGATTGAAATTGGCCTATAGTTATTGACACAGTCTCTGTCCCCATGTTTATGGATTGGATGGATTCGAGACTTCTTGTAGATGTTCGGAAATCTTCCAGTTGAAAGCGCCAGGTTACATATGTATGTTATCGGCTGGATCAGGATATCCTTATTTCTCTTTAGAGTTTCAGCAGATACTGAATCAAGACCAGCGGAGCAATTCCTTTTTAAACCAGCTATTAGTGTCCCAACTTCCTTTGTGTCAGTGGCTAATAGAACAAATGAATGACAAGTCGATTTTAAGGTAAGTGATTCAGTTTGGGGAATATTGCTTATATTTGCAGCTAAAGAATTGCCGACATTAGCAAAATAGTGATTCACAATATTTACTGACTTCTGCGGATCATGGGCGCTAATTAGTTCATGTGGGATATCTTTCTGCTTATTGGAATAAGTGATCTCTTTAACAATTTTCCAAAGCTTTCTGCTATCAGTGCCAGCACTTTGGAGTTGATGCCTTTCATATCCCCGTTTTAATTTTTTCAGAAGAGAAGTGCAGAAATTCCTGTAGCGTCTGTAAGTAGTCTTAAGCGTTTCATTTGCCGGTTCCCTTCTACATTTCCTATACAGATTATCGCGGTTTTTTATGCATTTGAGAATACCAGGTGTAATCCAAGGTTTAAGGATTTTCTTACGATTTGTTATCTTCACCACTTTCATGTTTTTTATTATAGCCGAGTGAAGTAAGTTATGAAAGTAATCAGCAGCCTCATTAACATCGGTAATCGTATATAATGGACTAAAATCGATGTTATTTATTTCGGTATGTAAACTATCATGATTAATATACTTCATTATTTTAGCCGGCTTTTGCTTAGAAGTGGTAGCAATATATAAGGCAACACTATTGTGGTCGGTGAGGGTTGTTTGCAGGATAAGACAGCGAGCTGTCAGTTTAGTCTTTAGCAGTACATGGTCCAGACACGTCCTATTATGCGTCGGTAGCACATGCGCAGGCATCATTCCATGGAATGCCAGCATGTCTAAATATGAAGAAAGATTTGTGTCCTTACTTTGACTAGTTATGTCGATATTAATGTCACCCAACAACATAACATTTTGCTTATTTGAATATTTAAAAAAAATATTATTCAGAGATTGGAGGAAATTACTAGTATTTCTAAAGCTTGGTGGTCTATAGATAGCAAGAGCTACAGTATCTTTATTAAAATTAATTACAAGGCAGTTACAGTCAGATATAATCGGTTCCATGATTGAAATAAATAATTCTTTTTTGTAATAAACAATTACACCTTCATTCTGTGTACTATGATTAGTAGATGCAAAACTATCATAACCATCTATAGAAGGTATAAAATGTGTAGAAGGTAACCAGCACTCGGATAAAATAATGCAATCCCAATCTACCCCTGTTCTTACGAGAATAGGCAATAACCCAGGCAAATTGCAGTTAACACTCCGGATATTTTGTTAAAAAATTTTTAAACATTTAGTAGTTTTAGGCAACAATGATAAACAGTCTTCTGCATCACAAATAGTGGATTCAGCTATAGTGAAGGTGTCGATATCGTTTTGTATATTGATTAACTCATTGAATTTTTTATCAAAAGGTTTTGAACAAGGTTACTAGTTATTATCATTATAAACAAAAGAGTTAATACTATGAATAAGGAGATGCGTGAAATGGTTAAGACCAATGCTGTATGATGAGTGTATGTGAATGTTATCTTATTGTAGCTACAACGTTTTGAACCTAGCAAAACATAAGGTCCCTTAAATTTTCCAAGTGAGTAAATCTGTGTGTTGTGTAATGTAGTGTGTTTCTTAATAATAAAATAAATAAATGTATAATTAGTGGTTGTGATTGATATGTGAATGCGTGTGTAAATTAATTTTGTGGGCGCACTAACAATAACAGTATAAATATAAGAGTTACACTGAGAATATAAGTATAAAAAGCATGCATTAAAAATAACTGTAAAAAGTGTGAATAGGCTGACAAATTCGAGTCAAATATTTTTCTTGAGGTTTTCAATATCATTTTCGCAGCTAATTAATACACGAGGCTCGTTAGGATTACGTTTCAAATACACCTTGCCAAATGATGTCCAACAGAATTCAAAGTTATGACTCTTAGCAAACACTCTAGCCAAATAGTGGAGCCGCCTCGCTGATGCAGTTAAGGACTCTGTTATATATATGGGCTTGACGGGTCCCGCCATTTTAATAGTAGCAGTATTCAGACGTTGCTCCTTGTTAACTTTGTTATAAGTTCTTGTAGCTCGTATATACTTCTCACGTTTAATAGTAGATAAAAAGTCAATAATGATGGGAGCAGCCGCATTGTCCTTTAGATTCAGCCTAAATACATCTCGTATATCTGACTCTTCTATCGGGGAATTGATGGCGGTGCCAATGTTTTTAGCTATCTCGACTAGATTATTCTTGTTTTCTTTTATATCGTATTTGGGGATATTTCTAACCTCAACTGATGTAGATTTTACATTTCTCTCAAATTGCTCTAGTTTGTCTTCAAGTATCTTGATTTGTTTTTTGAAGTTTTTATTCTCATTCTGCAATGTTATTAGGTTGCTCAAAACTTCATTATATTGTGCGGAAATATATATTACAGAAGCCTTTATTTCATCGTTTTGGCTTGATAGTGCTAGTATCGATGTTTCCAGGGAGGCAAACTTGGCGTCTTGCTGTTTTTTTATATCGTCCATTCTCGACATCAGGTCAGAAAGTGTAATATCAGCGTTGTAAGAGGGGTCATTCAGACGTCTTTTACTTCGTTTTGTGATATTATAATCCTCACAATCCTGACTTTCCATCGGATAGATTGCTGGGTCAGATTGGTGATGCGAAGGCGAGGTAAGTTTCGAACTAGTTTTTGGTGGAGTACGTGAGACGGACATTGTGTTCAGTTAGACTTATAGAATTTTACTAATTCTCATTCAATTAGCGATCTATACGTATATTACAATGCGTATGCGTATGCGTCTGTTGCTTCATTCTGTTTTAAATTTAATTAATCTACAAAAAGTGCTGCGGCCTCACGTGGATTCGAACGTCAACCACAGCCACTACGCTCACTTAAGGCAACGTGCTTATCCACTCAGCTACGTCGACTCTTGTGAGGACGCGTGAATATGTCGATCTTATGTTGCTTGTAGCTTGGAAGAGTGAAAGTGACTTCTATTTGTATGTTTGGTATACAAGGTCAAATCGGCGGAGTCACTGTTCGACACGGCACATCACCACTTTGAAATTTATAACGTTATTTGATTGTTTCTTTGTTTTTACCACTTTAGTGTTATTGTTTGTTAATTATAAAACTTGATTAAGGTTCTTTGCGTTTTATAATAATTAGTAACATTTATAGTAGTATATTAATACATTCGCGTAAAAATAGGACAAATTAAGTCCTTCTATACTTTTAAACCAATCTTGAGGCATTCGATACCTGGACGGTCAGTTTTGCTTTAAGAAAATTCTCGGTAGTACGTATGTCTAAAAATATGTTCATTAGACGGCAATTTGCTAGTTTCTTACTGCGTAGCTCTTTACAAAACATAACTGACAAAATGTGGAATTAACAAGCCTCTGCTTACCACCCAATGGGTCTATGAATCTATCCTATTGAGGGGTAAGCAGAGGCATGTTATGTAGTTTATAAATATACGAGTAGATTGTATTTTTATAAAGATTTCTGCTGGCCTTTGTCCAGCAGTGCATATCTTTCGTATTTTTGGTTAACCACTCCAGCTAAACTAGAATGCTTGTGTTAGGAGTGACTTTACGTCGTTAGCGCTAAGATTCGAAGCTGTGACCAAAGTCAAAAGCCATAGACCAAGTCCATAATTAGAGCGAAGAAACTGGAAAGTTAAAACTAGTTTTGAATAACAAGATTCGCTCTGCTATCTACTTCACCCTCGTGTTGTGTATCGCATCTGAATGCTAATTCAGTGTTGCATTCCGTTCGGCTACAGTACCAAAAATATTGTCATTACTTTGCTTCTTTGAATCAGCATGTCTAGGGAATTACACCACCAGTATCAAAGCGCATGTACTTTCCGGCTGACGCCCTGACGGTAAAAACGTGGAAACACAAAATGTAAACTTTTCAGAAGAACGAAATGTATCGCATGCGAGCTTTACTTTGAATTCTGTATTAGAAAATAACGTGAAATTTGACTGCTTTTTTTATATGAGTGTATGCTTAAAGTTAAATAGAATTTTTGTTTGTTTGCATAGCATCTAAGTATATGAAATAAAGGTGTACTATACATGAAAAATAAACATTGAATTTGAATTAGCCATTCATAAAATTTGTTGTTAGACAAAACAAATAACACTTTACCCGATTTGGGAATCGAACCCGAGACACGCGGTCTCGGGTTCGATTCCAGCAATAAATTTATGTTCCTGTAGGATAACAATTTTCTTTAGAACACAGCAGCTAAGTTGCGAGTTAATACCTAATAATATACATGGCAATGACTTCACAACTTCGCATGTAATAATAGAGCTTATCTAACAAAAGAGCCTCATTGTATCTACGTAGTAACGCGTATGAAAGCGACACCGGGATGCGTAACAAGTATATGTAAGCATAAATACAGGAAGAAATACATTAGCTGCACGTCAAGAGCGCTGAATAGTTCA
Source organism: Catocala nupta (assembly GCA_963675205.1). Classification (NCBI taxonomy): domain Eukaryota; kingdom Metazoa; phylum Arthropoda; class Insecta; order Lepidoptera; family Erebidae; genus Catocala; species Catocala nupta. The sequence continues at coordinate 11,681,961 of OY776099.1, forward strand.
TGCACACCACTCTCATAGTTTGGCGAGAGTTGGGACAATGGCGTAGGTCTTAAGAGATAGCGGGATGGAAAATTATATAATTTGCGTGATGACATGGATATAGACATGAAGTGAGTATTATTGTCTACCTCTTTCAAAATTTGTACTGTTTACATGATGACAAGAAGTCAACATGATTTTCTATCTCTTCCACAATTTGTACGGTTTTGATAACTCGCTATGGTTTTGATATTCTGATGGGACGCCAATCCGACACGACCAGAGGGAGATGCTGATCTCCCTACCTGTCTACAGCGTTGCGTTCTCGGGGTACTCCATTCAATGCAATTTAATGCATTGAATGGAGTACCGCGAAATTGAGTTAAGTGCCATCTCTTGTCACAAACTGGAACTTCTTCGCATATTTATAGATTATGCTACACATTTATACGTTATCTGAATATAAGCAGGCAAAGACAAAACAGTTTATCGGTACCTTGTTCTGCTATGCATCGAATTTTTTAATTTTATTTTATCTTTTAGCTAACATCAACGAGCTTAGAGCTCGTAATAAAAAAATATGAACACTTTTATAAATGTAAGTTCATATTACTTTTTCTCAAAGTTTTAATAATGATTTTGGTCGAATTTCGATCGCTGGGCGAACACTAGTATAGAAAAATAGATTTAACAGAAAGGCAATGATAGGTACAGCAACAATGCACAGTAATTAAACGCGACATAGTCAGACAGTCATCAACATTTCTTTTTATGGATATAAGACTTCCAGAGGATTAGCCAAAGTAGGATATGGGTTTCTTGATCTGATTCACGGCCATCGGCACTTATCCTTTTACTCCTGTTTATGGCTTCTCACCTATGAAGATAGATTATATAGAAAATACAAGTTTATTAAATCAGTTGAAATTTCCTTATTCATTTAGGTCATAAAGTAACAGTTATGAAAGTTAATCTGTCAAGTCTTAGAATACCAGCCATACTTAAACATATATTGTATCTAGAACCGCTGCGAATCGATACGTGAAGGTTAGACTGACAAAATTACATATATTATTAATTTATATTTACCTGATGCCATATTTAACAAAGCAATGGCGTAGGACTAATGAGATGATCGGGCAAGAAATTCATGGCCTTGCTTTATAATTGCCGATTTTACAGTACTATACAAAATCTGTAAAGAACTGCAGCCATTACACCATTTAGGTACGTAGATACCTAATAGGTATTTAATAGATTACTTTATGGTATTTTTAATAGGGACAGGGTATTTCTGTATTTTTAGTGTAATGTTTTGGCAACCATCCAGTTTACTTGTTGGTAAATAGTTACCAAAGACAATGACAACCTGCAAGAGAAGATGATGCAGAGCCATTAATGCTACGCGAGTTAAGATCATAACGTCTCATTAAGGAGCACTGACAATGATACGCATAGGCCACAGCACAAAATTAAAATTAGTTAATTTTGCTACAATCTTTTGTAAAGTGAAGATAAATATTAAGTGAAACTTTATCCGTATGAGCAAACATTCCGGTTTGCCTACCATTTTGAACAGCTGCATAACACAACTACTAAACAACATAACCACCATGTGTTTAAAAAGTAATTGCTTTTCACCACAATTTCTAATAGCACTAGTGAAACCAACACGAAAGTTATATTAAGTAGAATTTAACTATGATTACGTCATATTCAATATACAACTATTATAGGTAAAATATTTTACGATAATATTTGATTAATTAATTTACGCTATGTATTCAAATTGGTGATTTATTATAAAACTAGGTAATGTGGTAATAGTTACTAAAGCTAGTCTCTGAAATGTTCCACAACTATGTGGAACATTTCAAAGACTGAAAGATTAGCTTTAGTCGTACAGATTAATGGCATGGTATCGTTTTATTTGTTCAAAATAATAATTTTTGAATTACATCAAGAAGTCAAAGTGTCAACAACTCTCTTCTTTAACTGTGCTACTACTCTTTAACGTAGGCATTTCTGGCATGTTAAGTTGACATTAATTTACCTTTTTACCTACATAGCAACTTGGTTAATACTCATATTTTAAAGAAAAGGAATGGGTACATTACTAGCAATAACATTAATATTTTTATATAAATATAAATCAGCAGCGATAGCCTAGTGGGAAAACGTTGGACTGCCACGCAGAGGTCTCGAGTTCAAACCCAAGGCGCGCATCTCTGACTTTTCGAATTTATATGCGTATTAAATAGTTAATTATCGCTTGCTTTAACGGTGAAAAAATACACCGCGAGGTAACCTGCATGTCTGAGAGTTCTCCATAATGTTCTCGAAGATATGTGAAGTCTGCCAACCCACACTAGGCCGGCGTGGTGCCATCCATCTAAAAACCAGCCACAATCTTCAGGATTTAGTTTAACGCAGCTTGCATCTATTGCATGAAGCCACATTGAATTTACATAGATTACTCGAAACATTTTCTGTTGAAGAGGCTTTCAGCATGGTGGAATCAGATTGTACAGGCGATGATTAGATTGATTAGATATGTACAGATGAGAATTAGTCATGTAATATCTATTGTAATCTGAATCTCGTTATTACAAGACATTGAATTAATTAAAAATGTTCTCAATTTGGTGCGATTTACTCTTTTACATATAAACTAGCCGCCCCCAACGTTTTACCCAGGTTTATTATAACTTCACGGCTCCTGCCGCTCGTAGTTTAATGATATAAAGCATTATAACCTTACCAAAAAAATCGGCTAAAAAATGCAAAAAAAATTTTAAATCCCCCTGGTAGTTCCTGAGATTAGTCTGTTTAAAAAAAAAACAAACAATCTCTTCAGCTTTATTATATTAGTATAAGATAAACAGCGTGATACAGAGATATGTGGTCATATATTAGGAACGTAATGTACATCTGATAAAAAAGCCTATGTGCTGTATCCCTAAATCAATAAAAAATATTTACAAAAGAAGTCTGATATCACGCTACGAGCCACGGGAGCGAAGCATATAATAATCATAAATGCGGGTAAAACCACGTGGGTCACCTAGTCACTCCATATTATAAAACAAAGTCCCCTGCCGCTGCTGTCTGTCTGTCAGTTCACGCGCGATAAACTCAAAAACGACTGAACACATTTTTATTCGGTTTTTACATTGGTGAAAACCCAATGAAAATCCGTTCATCCGTTTAGTATTGAATTACTCTGTCTATTGAGACAGACTGATTCACGAGAAAAGATTAATAGTATAGGTTGTTAAGGTTTTGTACTAACAAAAATTAAACAAATTATACAATTAACTCTAAACCTATGAGAAGCTTGGGCGGGTCGCTAGTATTAGAATAAAGTTAACGAGAAAACATCTGAAATTGTAATGTACAGTAAACAGAATCTTGTAGCATTTGTATCGTTCCTTAACAGCGTAGTGTTGGAGCTCAGCACCCGGTGTAAAGTATTTACTCGTAAAATTTGTATATTTCGCAAATGCTACACTTCTAGCAATGATTTCAAAGCACTATTAAGTTTTGTACAGCATTTCCGTGAAAATGTAATTAAGTTATGAAGTATGTAGATAAGATACAGGTAAGGAGTGTTTGAAATAAATGTGTTGTATTTAAACTATCGGTGTAACCAGCATTTGACTGGTCGCCTCGCTATCGTCACTGCATCGAGTGTTGTGGGTTCGATTCCCATCTTTCCATTCATCCAATATTTAGGTGCAATGCACTTGGCAGTGTAACAATTTCCATCTCTCTCGGATTTTCAGATCTCTATATGTTAGATACGTACTACTTTTGGTTTTCTTTTAGTTGATCTGTATACTTTCTTCTTGGTCTTCGTCTCTTTCTCTGCGATCTCCATACGGGTAAAAATTGTGTGATCAACACATAATTGATTCGAGACTGTGTATTTTTTTACAAGTTTACGGACTATTTAGGTTACCAATTACTTGTATTCTTGTAAACCCTACCAGCTTAGTTTGCAACTATGCTTGTTACGCATTTTAGGAATGGCTACACGTCCATACTGAAATGGTGTTTGTGACCGTTGTTTGAATGTTTGTAAAGTACCTAACGTCCCAGGATTAATTACTAGTGCTGTAGTTGTCCTTAGTAATGTAAAATTAAAAACATAACAAGATACAATGATAAAAGCATTGTGTCTGGGAACCGGCGTCGGCACTGTGATGGGCAAATTAAGAGCCGTTATAGTTATATCTATCTACCTTTATATTGCATGGGCGAATTATTTATTACTAGATAAAAGATTAGGTTAGATAAGCATTAGTACTTTTTCCGGATGAAAGATACCCTATATCCTGCTTCCCTGACGATCAAGTAGTTAAGGCGTGAAAGCGTAACAAAAACACAAACTAACATTCGCATATAATATCAGTTAGGATAGTTCTAATGCAATCGTGCTCACCTGTATATATACCGGTGTACTCCTGAATCTACCAGAGGATCTACATAAGGTATATAAAACAAATCGAATAGAGCATGACTTATAAATTCTTCGTAACTTACTTAAGTTGTAGCATGACTTAACCACATTATTCTTTTCAAACGCTGTACACAAAAAACTTTAGGAATATTTTACGCTCAAAACTGTCAATTGTTGCGCAAATTCATCCAAAGGCGTCAGCAGAATAAAAAACCGTTAAAATTCTGTGTATTCTTCGTAATCGGTTTTTAATGAAGATTTACTGACTTTAAGAACCGTACTTGTTAGTAGATGAAAAACTGAAAGATGAATCGAGCCAGGTGTTTATCTTCCCATTAAAGACTTTGATGGAAATATTTAATGACTTGTTCCTCAAAGGGGTTATTCTTTTCGGCTTTCACTGAAGAAATTTGGTTTTCGTAGGCCTTTTGAGACCTATTCAGTTTTAATTATTGCGACTGTATTTTTATTGTTTTGTGTAGCAGTTAGTTTAATTTGGACGTTCTATAATTTACTTTTGTTTATATTCGTTGCGGATTCCTAAATTATTTTATTTGTTATGTTGTCCATGTTTTTCCATCATCACCATTGTTAAATACGCCTCTATATTTGGAGGCAGAATTACTGCGTGCAAGTCTGTTGTGCGCGAGTTAGGTCTTGTAATAAAAACTGTATCGTATGACATTTTGACTCAGAAGAAGATTAAAGGTAACAGCTTTTATAAAATAAAGATTATTTATATATACGGTACTTCATTATGTAGCTTCTACTTTTATATATGTGTCTTTATATAAATTAGTAAGTATAAATATAAAATAGACGTTTATAAAAAATTATATATACAGGGTGTCCAAGAACCTGGCGTCCAACTGGATTCCCACGATGCCCCAAGTTCTAACAGTACTCAGAAAAATATTTTAAAAAATCCACCCCATGTACTTACAGAATTATACTGATTTCAAAAAAAAAGGGGAAATGAGCACCCTGTGACATACTTTTGAATGCTGTGACTGCTAATGCTGATAATTTCGATATTTCTTGGAGGTTTTGTAATCTAGGGTATTGCTGTGTCTAAATAGAATGTAAAAATAAAGTACTTATTGTACCATTTTAAAATAAAATATTATTTTAACTAAAGGTGATATGGAAAACTATTGAATTTCGCAACTTTGACCGACTGTAGTGTAAAAAAAATGTACCAAAATAGTATGGCAAGTGACGTCAAATTTTGACGCGTTTATTCCTCTTTTTAAAAAGGTATAATACTTACACATTAATTTGAAAAAAAAAATTTTGATAATATTTTTACTCAACAACCCAATTTTTACGAAGTGCCTACCTACTAACGGTAACTGTCGGACCCTTTCTTATCTTAGAAACTGTTATGTTACTACTATTATTTACTTCGGTTCCAAGAGTGAGCAAGAAGGAAATACACACAGGTAGATGGGTTCCCAGTAGAATAAAAGCAAAGAATGTTAGTTTAAAGATATTTTATTACAATAAATGTTCAAAATGTTGACCACCCGCGGCAATACAAGCTCTCACTCTCCTTAAAAAGGACCGCTTTATGTTTCGCGAGTAACTTTTTTGACGTATCACCTGCACTGCTTGTGTTATCTTCTCACGAAGGTCAGCGATGTCATTAATGGGCTTCGCATAAACGAGCTCCTTCATAGTTCCCCAGAAAAAAAAATCCAGCGGATTTAAGTCAGGTGAGCGGGCTGGCCACGGGATTGTTCCTGATCGCCCAATCCACCTGTTCGGGTATTGCTCGTCCAAAAACTCTCTAACGGATACGCGAAAATGTGCTGGACAGCCGTCGTGTTGGAACCACATATCTGGTGGGGTCTCTTCTAGTAAGTTTGGCAAATCATTTTGAAGAAAATTTAAATATGATTCGCCAGTCAAATTCTCGGGCATCTCAAATGGACCAATAATATTCCCACAGAGAATACCGGTCCACATGTTCACTTTGAACCGGTACTGGGATCTATCTTCTCGCATCAAGTGCGGATTTTCCACATGCCACTCGTGCAAGTTGTGTAGGTTCATGTAGCCATCCTTCTTAAATGTAGATTCATCTGACCACAAAATTTTGTCGATAAAGTTTTCGTCTTCTCGATGTTTTTGCAGGATTGTTTCACAAAACGCGACTCGGCTCGGATAGTCTCGAGGTAAAAGACTTTGCACTCGCTGTACGTGGTACGGATGATATTCTTCTTTTTGGAGAATACTGTGTGCTGTGCTCTTCGGTATCCCCGTATCAGCTTCTATTCCTCGCACAGAGATGCTTGGATTTGCCGACACCGCCTCTAAAACTTCATCGCGTATGAAGTCATTTACGGGTCGTCCTTCACCAGCTACTTGATTGGGGAACCGCCCGTCACATAGTGATCTGTGCACATTAATGAAAACTCGATGGTCGGGATATCGCGTAGCCCTCGGATACCTTTCTCTGTAAAGTCTCGCTGCAGCTCGTCCATTACCTCTACATTCTCCATAAATGTAGTGCATATTTGCGTATTCTTGCGGAGTGTAGGTCGCCATGGTAGCACACACAAAACACAAACTGTCCAAACACAGGCAAAGGTCGTCGTAAAGAGTTCGTTTCAAAGTCCAGAGCACAAAGAGTAATCGAGTCCAATAAACAAAGCTTTAAATCGTAGTACGTGATCAATGGTAACAATAAGAGAGAGGTGCGTAGTAACGGCAGGAGGCAGTGACGCGTACTGACCGTACTGTTATCCTAAATAGCACGATCCCAGATAGCGTCACTATCTATCTCACTCGCACCTCTAACCTTTTTCTCCCTCACTCTTACCTGAATAATGGGGTACCATAAAGAAGAACCAGCAAATCGCAAAGATAGTTTCTGTCTTGCTCCCTCCTGTTGTAATAACGAATCACTATGGTGAGATGCATGCACATACCGTCCCTTACGGTCTAACCTGTTTTTTGAGAGGCCTGTTGTTATTTTTATGAGCATACAACAGTAATTCTTTAGAGGTTAGATTCAATTCGTCGTAAATTTTTCTTTCTAAGAATTCTGTAAGACATCGTAAAAATTGGGTTGTTGAGTAAAAATATTATCAAAATTTTTTTTTTTCAAATTAATGTGTAAGTATTATACCTTTTTAAAAAGAGGAATAAACGCGTCAAAATTTGACGTCACTTGCCATACTATTTTGGTACATTTTTTTTACACTACAGTCGGTCAAAGTTGCGAAATTCAATAGTTTTCCATATCACCTTTAGTTAAAATAATATTTTATTTTAAAATGGTACAATAAGTACTTTATTTTTACATTCTATTTAGACACAGCAATACCCTAGATTACAAAACCTCCAAGAAATATCGAAATTATCAGCATTAGCAGTCACAGCATTCAAAAGTATGTCACAGGGTGCTCATTTCCCCTTTTTTTTTGAAATCAGTATAATTCTGTAAGTACATGGGGTGGATTTTTTAAAATATTTTTCTGAGTACTGTTAGAACTTGGGGCATCGTGGGAATCCAGTTGGACGCCAGGTTCTTGGACACCCTGTATATCAAAAACAGATTGAGCTTTTTGTTTCTCAGAAACAGACATTTCTAGTTTCATTTGACATCCATAAATATAATATTATACAATTCATACGTAATCTTACATTTTGACAACAACACTAAGTGCTTCACAACAACACAGTAAGACTAAATACTTATAGTTAGTATAACTCTTTAATAGACCGCTACGCGTTACGCTAAAATCAGCGGTGATTGCTCCAAAATTTACTTTTCTCTGAATACTGATTCAGAAAAAAGTGAATGTGCTGAAACGAGATGGCCCGTTTTAAAATAGCCTCAAGAAATCAGAGGAATCGCCAATAGTAAGTCTATTGGCGATTCCTTCGATTTCTTGACGCTAATAATAATATATACGGAGAAACCCGCTCCGGGTCTCCGTTGTCACGAGACCCGTGATGGTGAATCCGGCGCCGCACCGCTCGACACCCCTAGCCACTCGCATCGGTGTTACCCTCTGCTGCTGGCTTGTATGCCTATAGTGACTTATCAGGGGGTCCATCTAGTGAGTTGGCGAGTCACCGTCTGCCCATTGCATTGATGCTATTAGAGTATTCAGGGCAGACGCCGTTTTTCATCCATAGTTAGCAATATACCGGTCCACCAAACACCCATACCCATAGCCCATATATTAGAATCCATACGTAGCAATAGTCCTACGCCTGCTGCGACTAGTGCCGCTGTAGGTGTTCCATCACACCTTTGATTAAAACTCTCGAAGGGCCTCTTCACGTTGGACCCATGTCTCCGTGTAAGCCTCCAAAAGGGCCAGGTCTTTTCTAATATAATATGTTAGAAAGTACCTGTGATAAGAGAAAGAGAAATATATACACAAAAATTGCGCAAGTAATAATCGTGCAATTGAACCGTCTATAGGTTTCGGACACCTTTCACTATAAGATAAGCAGTATATTTGATTGGCACTAGTAGTTTATTAAAAAGATACAAACGCGATCTCAATATAATAATTTGTGCACGCTATGCACAAATTTCTTAAAGGCTTCTACGTCACTAGTGTTTCATTTTCTGAGCGCTAAATTAACTGACACAAAAAAAACAACACTCAAAACTATTATTTGTGGATCACACAAGCAATCCATGTTCAAAAACACTGCTACCTGCGCGACCCGAACATCAAAACATTGGTAGCTGTGTGTTAGACACGCGTCGATGCTGTAAAAAGTTGACATGTGCATAGACCTTTATTTCATAAAACTCATCCCTCATGGACTGAACTTTTCATTTAACTCGGAGCCATTGCCATTTGGCGACAGTTTCAGGAGCTATCCGCGCAAAAAAATACTTTACATTCCTTTCGACTGCTAGAAAATGGCGGTGGAAATTTGCGCTTTTCCCGCGCGTCTTAACTGATATTGATATAGCATTCAATTTTTTTTTAAATTGGGTTGTGCCTACCACCATTACTCAGACATTATCTCAAAGAGAGTAAGAGTCGCTTTTTGCCTTTTTAGACATTAGAACTTAAATCAAACATTGTACCAACATACTTTCCATAGAAAAAATGTATATCGTGTAACCTACTATCTTGTCATAATATTTAATTAGTATGTAATGCGGTATAATAAATGTTAACCATTCTTTGTCACAACCTTGCTGTACAAGTCAGTGGTCTCACAATAAAATCATCACTCCGCTACCTGCATTTAATTCGTGGTGAGATGCATAGAACAGCCTCTACACTACATACACACTGAACACAAAGATTCCTGCACATTGGTGACTCCGACGAGATCATGTCACTAAGCCACTCACTCCACCTTACTCGGGACCATATAAAATACTAGAACGAGGCGAAAAATATTTCAAAATTATGTTTTCGAGCGATACGAAAACAATATCAATAGATCGTTAAAACCTGCGTTCGAAGTTCACTCCAATGAGTGTGAGTCCCAGCTATACCAATAAGGGAGAAAACAAGACATCAGCGAATCAGGGAAACTAAACTTGGTGCAGACAGCGGCGGATGTATGCACCATCTCCCCGACCCCCCGCCTGTGTGTGACTGATTCCAACAGTGGTCTGCGATTTTTGATGGATACTGCCAACGTATCGGTTTTACCTGCAATTGATATTGATTTTTTTATATTAATTACAATAACCCATAATATCAAGGGACAGATAGAGGTAAATTATATCCATGGTGTAGCGGCATTGAGTGCGACTGCTGTGCAGTATGGAGACTGGTTCGATTGTCGGGTCAGGTAAGGTATTATCTAGAAATATTCAGTAGCAGCACGGAGTCTGGAACTGAGGAAAGCAGAGAATTGCTACCGATAAATACGGCACCGATAATACCGGTAAATCGCACGTAATAGAGGGTGACTGTATTGTCGTTTGCCTGTGTTGCCCCTGTGTTGTTTGCCCGACCCGGGAAACGGGCTTAATGTTTCATCCACTGCAGTCGCATATACTATCACTGCGCCAACGAAGCAGTCAAATCACAAAAATTCCTAATCACCTTGCTTGGTTCAGGAATAGATCTTGGAATAATCAGCCATTATTCACGCTAAAGGAGTCTGCCCATTACACTGTCTCATACCATGACCATGCTAGGAACTAATCAGACACAAAAAGCAACACGATACACCCTGCTATAGGAACTGCTGGTCGGTGAAGGAACGGTCTAGTGGGCATTAGTCGGTAGGCCCGAAGTCTCGGGAGAGCCCGACATAACCCTCTCGCCTCCCTTTGTGGCGCAAACATCAGCAGTAGTCTTATACATTTCCCGACAAAGAATATTATTTTACCAGACACGTTCCTAGCACGGGCAGACTCCTTTACCCGTAAATCAATGACCGATGAAGCAGTATAAAAATTACATTTAAAATTAAATACAGAGACATTAACCCATCCATTGAACGTGAAAATGCAATTAGCAACTTTCATGGTTCACAATAGCGAGTAATCAAAATGGATTTAATTATACTGACAAATAGTTAAAATATTATTTATGTACTATTTTATGCCGCGCCTTCGCTCTTGTTTTCGGATAAAGTAAAAAAAAATAATTATATTAAATTAAATATACGTATATGTATCTAAGTGTCTGTAAGTAATGTCAAAATAACAGATTTTTACTTAATGCATATGATGAATGACAGTAATTAAATAAAAAGTATAGAGAGACAAAAATTTAATTCTTTGACTGTCTGTTTGTTCGGCTCTGAAACGGCTGGACCGATTCTGACGGGACTTCACTAGCTGATAGCTGATGTTATAAGGAGTAACTTAAGCTACTTTTATTTTAGAAAAGGTTAGGGTTCCGCAAAAGAACTATTCCACGCAGACGAAGTCACGGGTAAAAGCTAGTAAAAAATATGGTTTCGCATAACTTAAGCTAGTACAATTACAGTGTGATTGTGAGTAATATAGTTAAGATCAATTAAAAGATTGTACAGTTACATTAAAAGTTTTCAATCTAATCTTGCAACCAGTCTATTTTCTCGAAGGAGCAGGCAGATCACACCCTCATTTCGCCACCTGTGTTCTTATGTTTCGCGTAATTGGAGCATAACTATTACCATCTACTAGGCACAGTTCCAAATTCCTTGCTACCACTGAGAATTTCTCGACAGAAAAGTTTATAAACACTTCGTCCGACCGGTGTATCAAATCTGAGACCTTATACATAACAGTCACAATTGGTTCCACTGTATTACCGAGGCAATTTAATAATTTTAGTACCACCCATTCACTATCGTTGCGCCACAGCATTATATAAGCAGCCAATTTAAGTATCATATATATCTATGTATCCATGTTTAGTTGTCACTAACAGGAGCTCACTCTATTTTATTAATTTTTTTTATAAGTAACTCTTGCACTAGCAGTAATTCCTGTGTCACGGGGGACTTTACAAAGATTCAAACAATAAACACAAAGGACAAACTTTTGTTGATCACTCAAATTTTTGTCCTATGTGGGGATAGACCCATACGAACTACACGAAATTATTATGAATCGCAAAAACAAAAAAAGTTGCGGTATAGATGAGTTTCCACCTTTCTTGGTCAAACAATGTGCAAAAGAATTATTATTACCCTTTTATTTATTAATTAACCAATCCTTTGAAGAAGGTACCTTTCCAAATCAACTAAAAAAAGTTATAATCAGACCTATCCATAAAAAACATTCAAAAACCGACCCCAATAACTACCGACCCATAGCCCTACTACCAACAACTTCAAAGATATTCGAAAAAGCTATGTGTAACCGAGTTTATTCCTTTTGTGAGAAATATAAAGTATTTAATGAGTCTCAAAATGGGTTTCGAAAGAATCGCTCAACTACATTAGCAGTATATAAATATATACAAGAAGCCCTGAATATTTTAAATAATAAACAATATGCCATAGGGGTATTATTAGATATGACCAAAGCATACGACAGAGTACAATATATTATTAAGCAAGCTATATGAAATAGGTATCCGAGGTAAAGCACACAAATGGTTCGCATCTTATCTACAAAATAGAGAGCATCAAGTTGAAATTGAATATTTTAATAGTCACAATAAGGAAATACAACATATCCGATCTGATAAACAAACTATCAACACTTCAATCCCACAGGGTAGCGTCCTAGGAAGCCTGTTATTTCTAGTGTACATCAACGATCTCCCAAATACCATACAAGGACCCTGTGTGTTATTCGCCGACGACATCTCTCTTTTGATTACATGCCAAAATTCCGCTGACATAAATGACAAACTGACAACCCTACTTAATAGCACAGTGAACTGGATGACCCAACAAAATTTAGAAATAAATTGCTCCAAAACCAAATTAATTACATTCCATCCACCACAGAAATCACAGTTACATATTGATTTTGTATATAAAGACACCGTAATAGAAAAGATCAACGAATTCAGTTTACTAGGATTAAATAAAGATACCAATATTAACTGGAAATCACATGTACAAAAAATTAAATCTAAATTATCAACATTTTGCTATGCTCTCCGGGAAGTTAAAAAGACCACTGATATAAAAACCGCTCTAGTCACCTACTATGCCTATGCATCCTCGTGGCTAAAGTACGGAATCACCCTATGGGGTAACAGCACAGATGCTCCTTCGCTGCTAATTATGCAAAAAAAGTTAATAAGAACAATAGTAAACATAGATAACACAGAAAGTTGTAAACCTCATTTCCGAAAACTAAAAATACTTACCGTTCCTTGTATGTATATTCTCGAAACATGTAAATTTGTCAGACAACACAAACATTATTACACAATAAGGGAAGATTTAAATACAAAATATACACTTAGACACAAAAATAGATTAAACTTACCAACATCCAGATTACAAATGCATGCATGAAGTCCCTACGTTATGTCCATAAAAATATATAATAAATTATCAAATAATATTAAAAATGAAGAAAAATTTAGTACGTTTATCAACAAAATAAAATACTTTTTAATACAAAAATGTTACTATGATATAAACGAATATTTAAACGATAAATTTTAATAATTCATATTATGTAAGTATATTTAGAAAATAAGTTTAATTCTTAACTTATAACAAATTAATAATAAACTATAATAGATTATTAATTGTAATACGTGAGTATTTAAATAAATATCTTCTAAGGTCTAACATTTATTTCAATAGGTATGCTATATGATAATAGAACGTTCTTTCTTCTCTCCTAATTTTGCCGTGCCCGACGGGGTCCATAATTGTTCTCTCTACATTTATAAGACTTGTATATACATTATGAAGTGCAATAAACGAATTGAATTGAATTGAATTGAATTGAATTGAACTCACAACACCCGGTACGGCGCCAGTGGCGTGGCGACTACTTAAACCACTAAGCCATCTGTGCATTCAAATAATATATCTATCGCATGTGTAGTTGCCACTAACATGAGCGGATTATAGTATAGATTAAGACATGTTGACACTTTCTGTAATAGCCTGTAGTAATCGTCGACTAAGTGTTTAGTTTAACTAGTTTCTGCAAGAGGTGCAGTATGCAGTACTGCACATTTATGTGAAATCGACTCCAAATGTATTAATACAGCTTCTCTAGCAAACGTTTCGTCTGAAGCGTTCAAAGGAGTTCCGCTGACTGAAGTATATCGTGTGTATTGCATCCAAATTGTGAAATTCGCTGTACCTATTGTAAAGTGTCTAATTTATAATAATACAAGCATACTTCATCCTCGAATTGAAAAACGGTATAATGAAGGCATAATGTGAAATTTCTATTAAAAATAAATTACTGTATACGGTTTCTATCGCAGTTTATTTTAGGTATTACTGCTGAAATGATGATTAAACTATTTAAATTACATTTTCAGATGATTGTCAGAACAGATTTTTTTAAAGACATGTCTTGCTCATGAATTAAATCCTATATTACGGGAACTTAACTTAAATACACTTGTCTTGAGACAGCCATTTATAAATCATATAATGTTTGGCTCGCTGTGGGATTCGAAGCTACAACACTCGGCATAGTGACGAAATAAGCATCTATACTGTACCACATTTTAAAACAAATAAAGGTTCTGATCCTGCGCAACGAATACTACTGTATTTTTAAAAATGCTTCTGCTTGACTGCAGACGAAAGCCATTTGCCAAGAACACATTATATGCACAAATGTAATCAGCGTTACCTAGACGTTTCACAATGTGACATATAATATAATTTGTCAATGACATGCACACTGAGATCCGCATTTGCAAATCTATGCTTGCCACCAAGTTTATCAAGTTGGATTTGGTATTATGTATTATTTATCACCAGAATTATCAAATTGAATGTTGCAACTAGACATTATACTTTTAAGGAGTATTAATATCACAGTCATATTGTACAGATCGTCTTTACAGGAGTCTCAAATCAGCCAAAGATACCGGATTGTTCAAAAACATTGTTACGTGCTGGGTTCGACGGATAACAATATAAAACAATATTACCGACTAAAACACGTTTTATTCTAGCACACAATTAACTTTAATACACAACAAACACTATACTACACTTTTTCACTGCTTCAAACTCCGTAGTATTTTCGCTTCCGTTCGCTTCGATGAACACTTGACCGCTTACGATTGTAAACTGACTCGGCGGTGCGTGTGCGCTCTATTTATACGCGGGTAAAGCGCTTCTGGAGTTTTCCAGAAAACGTCACACACGGCACGCAACACCGCGATGATTCGAGAATGTGCCAGCGCTCTCTCCAATCAACTCGTACCGACAAATACGTAGTTCCGTAACATGTCAATAGATGGTGCTGTAATAAATTATTATTAGAAGTGACTGCCGACTCTTCCCCACAGTGCCGTCAGATGGCACTAGCCGTAACAATATTATGAAGAATCCGCACGATGTATTTTTCTGTTAATGTGACCGATATATGCACAAAAGTTTGAAAAATCACAGGTACGTGTCATGAGATCGAATTATTATTACGACAGTGTTATAATTATTTTTCATTCTGCAATACTGATCACCATCATGCAGTCACAGATCAGTCCGAACAATTCCTCAGAGCTCTCCCTATAGCAAAAGCGATAGAAGATGCATGGCGAGGCTACATTTCTACGCAGCGCCAGGGAGTCTAGCCGATTTCAAACAGCCTGGCAGTCGACGATTTGAGTCGCTCTCTGCTGAATGCGGTCCAGAGAGAGAAGCTAGTACTGATGAGCCCTTGCCCAAAGATGATAACAGTATTCCACGTGAGGCCGAACCTGAGCTGCACTTTGTAAAGTAGTAACCGGTGGCCAGCTTGAAATATTGTCTCGATCTGTTTATTTCTTATACAAATACAAAGAAGTGGCAGTCCTAGGCAGTCGATAGGGCAGAGATCAAACACATATGTGGGATAATGCCGCACATTAATGTTGCTCAACTGTCGTACAATCGCTCGCAAAAGCATCGCGTTGTTTGAGTTTTATATAACTTGCTACTGTTTGGCCAGCCACCTGTATGCTGTCATAATGCTAGATCGGATGACGCAATAACGTAGCGCAGGTTCCTTTGTTTCCAATATATTTGAACGAATATTTTGTGTATGTAAGCACCTTTTGGTTTCGGCTCGATTTAAGTTTCCGAAGAGATGAAATCTGAATATGTTTATCTAAGGCTCACCGTCGTTTGCGGATTATATTTTCTGTTTTTTTAACCTGATATGAGTTTGTTGAAAGTATTTTTACAGAGGTGATTGGTTTTTGGATTATGGTATTTAATTTTTGGATTATGGTATTTAAGGTAGATATCATATATTATGTCCAGTCCGCATTTCGGTCATGACCTTAACAGAGTTTAGCCATCTGCGCAGGCGATATTATAGTGCGCAAACACTAGTGCACTCTGTATTCCTTCACTCTCATTGACCGATGGCAAGCCGACAGGCGTAGGACAAGCAGCTTTATGTGCTTTTCTAACCTTCCTAACTCCGAGCTGCTTAGAATTTCTTCTCAGGAAATCCCAACAACTTTTTGTAGACCTAGCCCATCCCGGGTTGAGCCTAAAGAGAGAAGAGACAAAACTACGTCAAAGTTATATTCTCTGTTAAAGGAGTCGCCTTACCCTTGCTACGACACCAAGTGTTGTGGGCTCGATGACACGGGGCAAACATTTGTGTGATCTATAAATAGTTGTTCAGAGTCTGTGTGTTCCTTGTGTCCGTTGTTTCAATGTTAGTAAAGTGCCCTCGCGACATAAGATTTATTCCTAATGCGGGAACTATATTTTATATAATATAAATAATTATAGAGATCATAGATATTTTATAGAAATGCCAGGGTGGTTTTAGCACTCTTTATTAATCCAAGGCGATACACACGCAAAATTACACAAACTTTTACACGATTTAATAAAAAAATACAAGTCTAAATTTAATATAGTTATAGCTGGTGATTTGAATATAAATACACTAAAAACAGGTAACATTACAAATCAGCTGCAATAATTATAATTTGAAAATGCTGATAAATGTTCCCACACGTAAATTGGCTTGTATTGATCATATTTTGAGCAATATTTCCAATGCTACTGCAACCGTACTACCTTTACATCTCTCAGATCATGATACAGCACAAATGCTTAGCTTTCCATCTCAAAATGTACCACAAAAAGCAACAATACACTACGTTTATAAAAGAGATTACAACCTAGATAATATCCGAAAATTCCGGGAATGCTTACAAAGTCTTTGCTGGTCTGATATATATATAAACACAGATTCAAATTCTGCATTTAATGATTTTCATGATCTGTGGTGCCTCTTTTACAATCTCTGTTTTCCTAAGGTAAGAGTTAGGGTCAACAGTACCGCTAAAAATACGCAAAAGTGGATAAGTAAAGGTCTTAGACAAAGTTGCAAAACAAAGCGAAAATTACGCTATGAATTTTATAAAAACAAAAATAATTCTAATAAATTAATATATAAAAAATATTCCTATATGCTTAAAAAATGTATTTACAGCCCAAAAAAGAATGCGAACATAAAATATATTGAAACACAAGATAACAAATGTAAAGCCACTTGGACTGTCATCAAAAATGAAATAAATAAAAATACCACACCTAAAGATAATATAGATGCAATAACATTAAATGGTATTGTAGTTACAGACCCTGTAGAAATAGCTTCCACATTCAATAATTATTACGTGAATTTGACGCAATCGTCACCGCAAGATCCAGCTGTTCAAAATTACAGGCAAAATAGATATGTCAACTCAATGTTTCTTAAACCAATGTCAGAAAACGAAGTGCGCCTTGAAATAATGTCCCTGTCCAACACTAGATCAGAGGGCTATGACGAAATTAGTACTAAAATCATAAAACCTTGCTGTAATGAATTGACTAGTATTTTAACCCATTTAATAAACATGTCTTTTGCAGCAGGAATATTTCCCGATAGGTTAAAATTATCAATTATTAAGCCGTTATTTAAAAAAGGAGATAAAAGTGATATTAGTAATTACCGTCCAATTACATTGATACCTATTTTTTCAAAAATTTATGAGAAATGTATGTATAAAAGGCTAATAGAATTTTGCAATAAATTCCAAATAATAAGTACTGAACAGTATGGATTTCAAAAAAAGAAATCCACATCATTAGCTATTTACTCTCTTATGAAGGCAGTACTTTCAAATATTAATAATAATCATCTGACTACGGGACTTTTTTTTGATTTATCAAAAGCCTTCGATTTTGTGTCGCACAGCATATTGTTGGATAAACTAGAGACTATTGGGATTAGAGGACCTGCACTTGAATGGATATCATCCTATTTAGGCAATAGACAGCAACGTGTCAATATTAGTAAAATTAACAGTAATAGAGATATGATACCATACTCATCAGAATATAAGCAAAATAAATATGGCGTTCCGCAAGGAAGCGTGCTTGGTCCAATATTGTTTCTTTTATATATTAATGACATCATAAAAATAACCAATCATAAATGCATATTATTTGCCGACGATATATCAATCATAGTGACATCAGATAAAAAGAAAAACAAGACTGACCATGAGTTTGACATAAATAATACAATAGACAAATTACTGCGTTGGCTTGACATGTGTACGGTGAAACCATACACCAACTACAATACTAACGTATCAGCAGTTTTACCTAACATTGCTAATTAATATTCATTCATATTCAGTATTCTATAAGCGGTCATCGCGCGTGCTCTCTCGCTCCTTTATATCGTTTAACCTTTGGTCCAGTTATTAAATTCATTTTAAGTTTAAACATAAAATCTATCATTTAGCCTAACTTAACAACTTCTACATGGTCCTTCGAGCATCGGGCGGGACCTCGCGAGTTTAAGTATCCGTCTCAGCGAGACATTTTACATACGCGAACTTGTGAGTGTATTCGTTTCGAAATCAGCACGTGGACTTACAGTTACACGTGTCACTGAGTGAACAGTGTCGTAACAACGGAACTGTAGCAAAGCGTTTTGGAGCAAAACCTAGGAGCTCCTTTACTAGTTTCCACTAGCAATTAGCGGGACATCTCGAGCAGTGAGACGTCGGCAGTGGAACGTCAGCGCCTCAAGCACGAGGAAATCAGCATCCTGAGCAGCAGCACTCGGTATTTATAGCAGCAGGACATCAGTGTCCAGTTACAGCAAATCAGCGGCCTGAGTCAGTACTATCAAGTAAGATCGTTCCTTTTTATTTCTAACTGACTAGCAGCATAATGGAAGGTCTATACTATCAGCAACTCGAACTTGGCGAGTTAATTAGGAAAATACCGATTAACATAAAAAAGGACAGTGACGAGCGGAAATCTGACGACTATTATAAAAGGCGTTTAGAGTTGTTAGAGAAGTATTGGTCGGATTTTCAAAATAATCATTTAGCTATCTGTGAGTATGGGGTTAAGGAGCATCCTTACTTTACAAATTCTGAGCATGAAAAGGTTAGCAAAATTTTTACTGCCGCGAAAAATGTAATTATTGAGCAGCGGCTTAAGCTGTCCAGTGGACAAACATCTTTAAAAACCGTACGGATTACTCATGAACAAGAGCAAGCAGGACCATCGGATTATGAGCAGCAGCCAATAAAATCTAGTATTTTACGTGAGAGGGAGTCGAGGGGCTCTACTAGCAAATTAGACGACATGATTCGTAAACAAACAGCTAATTTCAAAGCGTTTAAGCGGTCAGCTGGGCTTATCAATATAGATTCCATGACTGAAAAATGGGAAATGGAGGACGCTTTGAAAACTTTAC
The DNA here is from genome assembly GCA_963675205.1 of Catocala nupta. Taxonomy (NCBI): domain Eukaryota; kingdom Metazoa; phylum Arthropoda; class Insecta; order Lepidoptera; family Erebidae; genus Catocala; species Catocala nupta. The sequence goes on from OY776099.1 coordinate 11,701,718, forward strand.
AAGCCCGCTGGTCCCAAATTGACACTCTTCACTGGGAGATCGATAGCGAGATAGGTGGAGAGGACGAGGACTACGAAGCTCTTTATACTCAGCATGAGAGATCATATCTTGTACTGAAGAAAATGATCAATAAAAACCTATGGAGTGTGGCACATAGGGAACACTCTACACCGAAAATGGACATTCCTGTATTTTCAGGGAGCTACCAACATTGGACATCGTTCAAGGATCTTTTTACCGAGATTATTCATAGTAACCCTACTTTGTCTCAAGCACAGAAAATGCAATTTTTGAAAGGGAAGGTTAGAGGCGAAGCAGAGAGACTTATTCAGCACCTTACTATTAGTTCCGATAATTATAACACCTGTTGGGAAATTTTGAACCACCGGTACAACAACAAAAAACTAATTTTTACATCTATCATTAACACTTTACTAGGATTACCCAGTACACAGCAGCAGTCGTTAAGTCATATCAAAAAATTGCATGACGTAACCTTAGAATGTTTGCATGCAATCAGGAACTTAGGGGTTGATATAAGCACTTGGGATCCGCTTCTAGTGCATTTATTGTCACAGAAGCTTGATAGCGAAACTTACGGAGATTATATCGACTCTTTGAAAAATTCAAGAGAGCTACCGGTGTTGCAGGAATTTTTAGATTACCTGGAAAGTAAGTTTACAAGTCTCGAATCATCGCGCAGAAAACAAGATCAATCGTCAACGAAATCGAATACCTACGATGTCCTGGAAAATCAAAAAGCGAGGCGGAACCCTTAATTCTCTAACAAATTTAACAAGCCTCAAGGATTTTCGAAAGCTTTACACGTGTCGACGATCTAGTGTCAATTGTGTAGTCAACAACATGCCTTGTTCAATTGCGTAAAATTTTTAAGAATGCCTAATAATGTTAAATTAAATACAGTTGAAAAATTTAAATTATGCAAAAATTGTTTATTCGATCATAATGGTCAGCAATGTATTTCCGTTAGGCGATGTCGCAAATGCAACGGTAATCATCACTCTGTTTTACATGCCGCCTGCTCGCAAAATATGTCGCAATCGAACAACGCCGCAATAACAGCTGATCCAAGTCCGCAAGACCACGCGGCGATTACTGCACACGTGTCGCAAAATGATCCTGGTACAAATGAAGTACTTTTAGCCACAGCCTTAGTTAAAGTCGCAGCTATTGACGGCTCATATCATGTTTTAAGGGCTCTCATAGACCCTGGGTCGCAAGTTTCCTTAATAAGAGAAAGCGCAGCGAAGAAATTAGGATTACCAAGAACTAAATTTAATGGTTTAATATTCGGTGTAGGTGAAGTTGAAAATAGTTGTAATGGAGTGGCCACACTGAAGTGTACCTCGACATATAACGACTTTTCGTTTGCCACCGATGTACTGATTATGAACAAAATACTTAGAGATATTCCATATAAGTCCTTTGACACATCAAAGTGGGGGTACATCGAAAATATTAAATTAGCCGATCCATATTTTAACATTAGCCGTCCAGTAGATTTATTACTAAGCGCTCAAGTAAATGGTTTGATATTACTAGGAGGATTGATTAAAGGAGAAAGCTTATCGCAACCTATATTGCAAGAGACTCATCTTGGGTGGATCATTTACGGTGGTGGCGAAATGTCATCATATCATTGTAACGTTGTTATGAACAATACGCACGATATACAGAAATTCTGGGAAATCGAGGATATTAGCGAAAATCCGACATTATCATCGGAAGAACAGGAATGTATGGACTTTTATTTAGCTACTACAGAACGCCTCGAAAATGGAAGGTATAAAGTTAGATTACCATGTAAACCTGATATAAGCGAAAAATTAGGTTTCTCGAAGGAAATGGCAATAGCACAGTTTCAAAATTTGGAACGTAAATTTAGCAAACAACCAATATTAGCAGAACAATATAAACAATTCATTAGTGAGTACATAGCCTTAGGTCATATGGTGCCATGTTACAATGAACGTAATAATAAAACGTTATCGTGTTACCTGCCGCATCACTCAGTACAACGAGCAGAGTCAGCGACAACTAAGTTACGCGTTGTATTCAATGCATCAGCAAGGACGTCAAGCGGTTATAGTGTGAATGACCTGATGATTAAAGGACCTAATTTACAACAAGATTTGCAAGAATTAATTATAAAGTGGCGTCAATATCAGTTTGCTTTTACATCAGATATAGAAAAGATGTACAGGCAAATTATGGTGCACGAATCAGATCACCGTTATCAGCAAAAAATCTGGAGAGATAGACCTAACCAGCCCTTACAGGCATACAAACTTACCACGGTCACATACGGCACCAAATCCGCGCCGTTTTTGGCTATGATGACTCTGAAGCGTTTGGCGTCGGATGAGCGCGTTCGATTTCCGGATGCTGCCAAAATCTTAGAGGAGTCATTCTACATGGATGACCTGGTCCATGGATCACACTCCATCGAAGAAGGAAAACAGGTTATAAAAGACATGAACAGCTTATTAAAATTAGGAGGTTTTACACTGAGAAAATGGTCAGCAAATCATCCGGAACTACTTAAAAACTTAGATCACAATAGCAGCAGTGGCGAAATAGTTTTTAATTTTAAATCGGAAAATACGTCCAAAACATTAGGCCTACGGTGGAACTCTTCTAATGACAATTTTACTTTTAACTTTGGTTTATCGAAGACCAGCACAAAAATTACTAAACGCATATTTTTATCTGAGATATCCAAAATTTTTGACCCGCTAGGGTGGTTATCACCGGTCACAACTAAATTAAAATTGGTATTTCAAAAGCTATGGTTGAATAAAATGCAGTGGGATGAAGAAGTTCCTGAAAGCATTAGGAAAGAATGGCTCGTATTGCAAGCAGACCTTCAATATTTAAACCAATGCGAGATACCCCGCTGGATCCAATATCAACCTAATGATCTATTAGAACTGCATGGTTATTGTGACGCGTCAACTAAAGCTTACGCGGCTGTTATATATGCGCGAATCTGGAAAGAAAATAAAACATCTATAGTACTGGTTGTCGCTAAAGCTCGATTAGTACCCGTTTCTAAGAGCATATCGTTGCCGAGATTGGAGCTCAGCGCCGCGTATTTGTTAGCTAAGCTAATGGATAAAGTTGTGAATTGCTTAAGTGAGCTGGATATTCGAATGTATGGCTGGGTGGATTCAATGGCGGTTCTAGGATGGCTTCAAGGTGAACCCAGCCGATGGAAACCCTTCGTCGCGAATAGGACTAAGTTTATAACTACCATAATGAAGCCAAGCTGTTGGCGATATGTCAAATCAGAGGAAAATCCGGCAGATGCCGCTAGTAGGGGTATTTCTGCCTCCCAATTGATAAAGCAAACCTTGTGGTGGCAAGGACCACCGTCACTTGAATCCTTTGACGAAAAATTAGAGAGTAAGCGAATAATTTATAGCACTGATCAAGAGACAAAGATAAAATCGTTAGCAAGCAAAGTAAATTCTGTACAGAACAAAAACAATGAAAGCATTATATTACAGTTACTAAATAAATACAGCTCATTCGTTAAAATTACAAATATTATAGCGTGGCTTCTACGAGGGATTAAACTAATGTCAACAAAACATTACAGCTTCCCCGGATTTCTTACTTTATATGAATTGAGAAAAGCAAAATTACATGTTATAAAATATATACAAAGAATCGAATTTGCCGAAGAAATCATGTCATTACGAATGCGTGATAAATTAAGTAACAAAAGCAATTTATTGAAATTAAACCCTTTCATTGATAAAGAGGGCATTCTACGAGTTGGTGGACGTTTAAGCAAGGCAGCTATGAGCTTGGAAATGAAGCACCCTGCGATATTGCCTCACAGCAATCGGCTAACAACTTTGCTAATTCAACAAGCTCATCAGTTAACGTTCCATGGTGGACCGCGGTTAACTTTATTTCAATTAAGGCAAAGCTATTGGATAGTTGGTGGGAACAAAGCTGTGAGGAAAGAAGTAAGAAACTGTGTTACGTGCAGGAAGCATGCGCCTAAAATAGAGCATCAATTAATGGGAAACTTACCTGAAGCACGATGTAACCCTGCACCACCATTTTATCACACTGGGGTGGATTATACAGGATACGTAGACGTTAAATATAACAAGGGACGGGGAGCCAAGACAACAAAAGGTTATATTGCTTTGTTTGTTTGTATGGCAACCAAGGCTGTACATCTAGAGCTTGTTTCCGATTTAAGCAGCTCTGCGTTCCTAGCAGCATTACGACGGATGGCAGCTAGAAGAGGATCCCCAGGACACATCTATTCGGACCAGGGAACTAACTTCATAGGAGCAGATAGAATGTTACAAGAAAGTTATTATGATTTCCAAAATATATTTGACAGTAACTTTTTTACGGAGCTAACTAATTTAAAAATAGAATGGCACTTTAACGCTCCTTCTTGGCCGAGTGCCGGCGGTTTATGGGAGCGAGCTGTTAGAAGCTTAAAACATCATCTGAAACGGGTGATTGGTGAACAGAAGCTGACTTTCGAGGAATTCAGTACCATATTAGCACAGCTCGAATCTTGTTTAAACTCCAGACCGTTATGTGCCTTGTCGGAGGATCCGGAAGATTTAAATATACTTACCCCAGCTCACTTCTTGACGGGACGGTGTGGATCCGGTATAATTGAAACACAAGAAGATGCACGAACTAGGTGGTATTTAATAGCCAAAATAGCTAACGATATATGGAAAAAATGGAGATCTGAATATCTGACGGAGTTATCCGTCAGAAGCAAATGGCTCAACTCTGAGAAGAATATTAGCATCGGCGATTTAGTAACCATCCAGGACGACAATCTGCCGCCTGGAAAGTGGATGATGGGCAGGGTTATAGACATTCATCCAGGTAAAGACGGATTAGTTAGAGTGGTGACATTAAAAACAAAAACCGGTATCATTAAGAGACCTGTTGTCAAGCTCTCAGTATTACCATTATGCCCGACTTCGAGTAATATGGCAGATAAGAATATTCATCAAGAAAATAAGCCCAACTTAACACAGCCAGTAACACAGATTCGACGTAGTAAGCTCAGTTCAAAGCTTGTATCGGTAGCAATGTCCTTAATGTTTTTTATCTCTTTGGTAACATCGTCGCACGCGGCATTTAACATATCAGTATTACCCAGCAATAATTCACTGTATTTTGAGTCTATAGACAACCTACAAATTATTCGAGACAAGTGGAATCTCATCGTATATTACGATATGGATCCATATTGGGAAGGTAATACTGCAGCAACAAAGATTTTAAACTTGTTAGACAAACTCTGTTCATCCCTAAGCGATAAAAGTCATTGTATTATGATTACACTACAATTAAACCATGACTATAAGGAATTGCAGCATTATAATCAACTTATGCTTAATCAACATTTTGATGTGCGTACCAGACAGCGACGCGGTCTCGTGAATGGTATCGGTTACGTGGCTAACAGCTTGTTCGGCGTATTAGACGAACGATTCGCGGAACAATATAAGAAGGATATACAACTGATAAAACAAAACGAGCGACATATCACTAATTTGTTACGTAATCAGACCTCCGTTATTGAAGCTGAGTATAATGTACTAAAAAGAACCGAGCAAACTATCCAACAACAACATAAAACCATTAATAAACACTTGAATCAATTGGATAATGCTGTTTTAACTATTACAGAAGATGTACAAAAAATAGATAAAACCCAGGATTTTACCTTATCGGTGATAACAGCTATTAATCTACTGCAAAACCTCAAAAGAATCCAGGATACTCTCTTGGATACCGTCACAGATATATTTCACGGGAAGTTCAACGCTCACCTGTTAACTCCAGATCAGCTACAACGCGAGCTACAGTTTATCTCTGGTCAACTGACCAAGGATGTTACCTTATCCGTGGATAATATCCAATCTAATTTAAAACATATTTACAGTATGCTTAAGGTAAAAGCGAGGTTGATGAAAGGCTATTTTATATTTGAAATAACTTTTCCTTTGACTAGTAGAGACAACTATAAGGTTTATAAGATATTGACAGTGCCGCGGCAAGTTCAGAATTACATGATTAGCGTATTGCCGGTGGCTGAGTTTATCGCTATCAATTTGAGAAAAGACGCTTTCTTTACAATATCGTTTATGGAGCTACAGTTGTGCCTGCATAATGAGCATTCATACTTGTGTCAAATTAATAAACCAATCAGTCATTTACCAATAGACGAAAGATTCTGCAAAATTGATAACAATTTAAAACAGTGCCTTGTAAGCAAATCTCCTTGTCAAAATATGTGGCTAGAATTAAACGATCCGTCTAAGTACTTTTATTTCTGCTGCAATACCTATTCATTGAGGATTATATGTCGAGACCAAATAGCTTTCAAACAAGTAACGGGAGCTGGTATTATTAACCTACAAGATAAATGCATAGTAAAAAGTAAAGATTTTACATTATACTCTCATGCCAAATCAGGTAATACTATTAAGTCTAACCCGGACTTTGTAACCCCACAGATAGCCGAATTAAATCATATTGTGAATATATCACTTTCTCATTATGTAGACTACGAGGACACATTGAATAACACTCTACTAAATCTGAAAGAAAAAATAGAGCAATTGAAATCTGCCAACACTGACTCACTGGATGACACTCTATCTACCCATGATTTACACCAATATATTATTTGTTACGGCTTGCTTAGTGTAGCCATTTTATTGACTGTATATTTCTTATGGAAGAGGAGACTAGCAGTTGCTTCTGTGACACTATCAGAAAGTGCGGCAAGCAGTGTTGTGTTTTCGCGAAAGCAAAGTACGGCTGACCGTCAGCCAAGTGAAGTGCAAATAATCAGTGCGGTTAGCAACAACAATAAGCGAGATATAGCTACGTCACCAATAGTGAAAAAATGTCGTTTTAGATTAGAAGACGTGTAATCTTTTGTTTCTTTTTGGCCCGGGAGCATGTACGGTGAAACCATACACCAACTACAATACTAACGTATCAGCAGTTTTACCTAACATTGCTAATTAATATTCATTCATATTCAGTATTCTATAAGCGGTCATCGCGCGTGCTCTCTCGCTCCTTTATATCGTTTAACCTTTGGTCCAGTTATTAAATTCATTTTAAGTTTAAACATAAAATCTATCATTTAGCCTAACTTAACAACTTCTACATGGTCTTTTTTTTTTTTTTTTTTTTTTTTTTAAACTTAAACTAATTTAAAAATAAATTTAGATAAATCCGTTTACATTCAATTTAATCAATCAAATAATAATAAAAACAATATAAAACTTAATATTAATAAAATCGAAGAGGCAACCCATACAAGGTTTTTAGGCGTAATAATAGACAAAGATTTTAACTGGAAAGAACATATAGATAATGTAAGCACTCGAATCAATAAATTTGTATACGCACTGAAGCAAGTTAAAAACGTAACTAACATAAAAACTGCAATTATGTCATACTACGCTTATGTTGAGTCGCTACTGCGATATGGTCTCGTAATGTGGGGTAATGGTACTAATATGGATAGAGCATTTATCGCACAAAAAAAGTGCATCAGAGCAATAAGTGGTATTAAACCTGATGACTCATGTAGACCAATGTTCAAGAGGTTTGGTCTGCTACCTCTACCATGTCTGTATATATATGAGGTATGTATATTTGTAGTTAACAACAAACATTTATTTAAATCAGCAAATGATGTAAATCCCAGAAACAGACGAGATCCTCATAAACTGGTATTAAGTGATTTGCCAAGACTTGCGAAATACAACAAAAACTGCCTTGCAATGTGCGTACGTATTTATAACAAAATACCAAGTCGCTTTAAAATATTGAACTCGAGAAAATTTAAGATAGAATTACACAAGTGGCTTATTGAATGTAATTTTTACAATTTAAAAGATTTTATGGATGTGAGATGTTGATTCCTTTTGTCAAAATATAAATTTTTGCATGCTATGTTATATCTTAGCGAAACATGTTGAGCTACTGTAATAATATTAACATCAATGTATACCATGTTTTTACGCAAATAAATGATTTACTTACTTACTTTACTTACTTACTTTTTTCACTCAGTTTTAGGACCAATGAATTTGGAAGTGCCCCGTTTTTTTTGGTTAAAGATTACTTGCAATTTGGATATCAAATTAGATACTAGTATTTTTGGTCACCATTCTAAACTAAATGCTCGTGACACTATATCTATACTCAAGTTTTTAACACTATATCCGATCCGATAATCAAACCTCGACCTCACACAACCTGATCTACGAGACCTTACTGACCTCCTATGTAAATAGATAAGCCTAGATTGTCTAGATGCATAATCAACTTATTTACGTAGGTGGTGTAGCCTTTGATTATGGAGTTATCAGTATAAATCTTAGTGCGTAATAGGGGAGTTATGTCCGTAACCGGTTATTAAATGCATAGTAATTGCAGATTATTGGTAGTGTTTACTCACTTTTCAATTTGCTTATCGTGATCTGTCATTTAATATAGCTAAGCGAGTACGCTTAAGGTGAATGATGTACGATATTAATAATAATTATATAACTACTATAATTTTTATAACTACTTAAACTGTCATATCTTGGAATATACATATATAATTAATAACCTATTGTGTCTGGCTGCCGGTGTGCCGCTGTGACTTAATAGGTTACTAATAAATGCAAGCAACGTTTCATCTATACAAACGTATTCCTCTGTTTTGTCACTGAACAATAATACAGCAACAAAAAATAAGATATCTACACTGGTATATAGCCAAGTTCTAATTTCTCATAATTTAATTATTATAGTAACTAGGAACCTACAGAATTACAAAATGTATCGTAGTAAATGCGACTGTTATGCAAGAAGTCTCGGGTTCCAGTCCGTTTTATAAGGTCAACGAAAGCTTATTGGGGTTTTATGTCAAAAAGCAGCAGTACAGAACACGTAAAGCCGTTGGTCCTAGTATCTCTGCGGTCGTGTCGGATTGCCGTTCTATCGGAATATGAGTATTAGGGAACAGAGAGTGCATTTGTGCTTGCGCACACACTTGTGCACTATATTATCGCTCGCGCAGAGCTGTTGTTTAAATTAGTCGCTATAACCGAAACTCGCTCTTGAGGACCTGGACATAGAGGTAGAGTGTGGACTACGCGCTTTCTTTTCTCGTATTGAATAGAAGTAATAAATTATCCCGTGAGGGATTCGAACCCAAAACACTCAAAGCGGCTGTAACGATAATATCGACAGCTTGCCTGCCACACTATCCGTTTAGTTAATTTGTAGAAGTTACAATAAATGTAAGTATGCATTTAGTTGTCGCTTGTACTTGCCGTTGATAACATCAGTCAACTTCAATAAGTGTTACAGTGTGGTGTTAAAGTACACGTTACTGGCGGTTTAGCGACATGTTATTGTTTCCTTGTAGATTTAGTCATTATGCATACATGACTGTATATAGATATAATACCTGAAAGATTAGGCAACAGTTTTAGAGATTTTATTAAAGAAAGAGCCCACTAACTATTAATTAATAGTAGGATGAGGCACCCTGCTCGGAGAGCAAGCAATAGCACTATCACTGTGTTTTCTGCATCTAGTTTGAACCCGATTGCCACGTTGGGCAAAATCAAAGGCCCAATCATTTAATTTTGTACTTCATACGATAGTGAGACTTGAATGAGTTAAAACCCCGGTTCATGAATATACTATTTAGAATGTGACTATACCTTGAACCATTGCGCCATACGTGTAATAACTACTTTTACCAAATAAAGCTCGCTTGTCTCTCCTAGACCGGGCCAAGCTCGTGCTTAAGATCTATTTACCGATACTGCTGTTTTATCAGTTCATCTTAAATGCAAAGTCTATAACAATTACTATATCAGGTTTTAGCGAAGCATTTTTATAACACTGCATTATTGGTCTAGATGCATAATTGGAACGCATACGTCATTTATTCAGGATTGCATTCACGGGTGAAACGAAGGGTTATATAGTTTTTCTGTCAGGAAATTTCCTTAGCAGAATAAGGTCGCGAACAGTGCCTGAACGTAACGTAAAACGTAGATAGCAAAATGTTAGTGATATTCTCTTGTATCCTGCCGGTATATGTGAGCAGTCGTAATGATGTAATCTAAATTCACGGAGTCATTCAAATTCAGCGTAGTGTTTTGAGTAGTTGCCTAGCCATTGCCACTGCGCGGAGTGTTGTGGGTTCGATCTTCGACTTTCAGTCGGTAAATCTATACTAATATTATAGAGGAAAGATTTGATTTTATGTTTGTTTTTAAGGATTTAACTCAAAAACTAATCAACCGATTTAAAAAATTCTTTCTTCATTAGAAAGCTATATTATCACAGAGTAATATAGGCTATATTTTATTAAAAATAAAAAAACTATTACTTTTTTTACATGCCGGAATGCTTTGACCCATACCCCTCCGTGGGGGACGGGCGGAGAGGTTATTTCGGATTCACCGGGGCAGGAATATCCCGGTAATACCGACTAAGCTTACCACGGTGACCCTCGACACAACCAGATTCGACGGTGCCGCGTGAATAACTCTCACATGGAATCGCGACCCCGCCGAGGTTTCGGCCCGCCGCCGCCGTATGCAAAACATCCAAATTTCAATAGAGAAGATGGTTGGAATGTACCATCAGCTTGGGATCCAGTACTTCAAATAGTCAAACCCAAGAAGAAACAAACCACAGCTAGACTTCATGATATTTTGAGCTCATTCTGTGTAAACAGAAACACCAATGACTAAATTATGTTTGGGTGCTTTGAAATAATTACACTGGAACATTGAGACAACTACCATCTTAGTCTCTCCGTGACCATGGCTGCTGAAAAGCAACCGAAACCTCGGGGAAAGTGTAAACCTAAATATAAATAGATTTAATAGTTTTATTAATTTTATTAGCTTATAAATTAGTAAAATTCAATAGTAGTAGTAGTGTAATAGTTTAAAAATCATGTAATACAGTGATAAATAAACAACGCGATAAAATCCGTATATAGTAGTTTAATTTCAATGAATAACATTCACGTAAACAGAAGACAATATTATATCAAACATTTTGATATCGCTCCAGCCTAAACTACATTTTTACGTAGCAGACATCTGGCAAATATTTCCAACTAAATATTTACACAAGAATCTTTTTGAAACCCGTGTAAATATTGTATTGTAGTAAGTGGTACATAAGTAAGTGTACGGAAGACGGTACACAACAAAGTAATGTAAGCTACTTAGAGGATTCGTCGCGTTCCTTCAACGATAGAAATATCGTGGCTTTCGCTAGGCTTGGCAAAATATGTGGATAGTTTAAGGAAAATGTTTTTGAAATGTTCCGGTTGTAGAAGTAGTTTGGATGAATATTGTGGTGTTATACATTAACAAGTCAGAAAGCTTAATTCCTATAGAATATTTGTTACCTCATAAATTTTGCCCGCGGCTCCGGCCCTGTAAATGTAGGTTGTATAAATTTTCTGTCACTGGATGAAAGGTACGCTGTGTTCTTTTCTGTACTCCTTACGTCTTTTACGTGTATGCGAAATTGCATCATGATTGGTCAAGTAGTTAAGGCGTGAAAGCGTAATAAACAAAGAAACAAATTCACATTCGCATTTATATTAGTTAGGATTTTACAGTGTAAAAATAATTCACGCAATTGTAATGAGTTGAATGAGAACTCTGAGATATGTTGTGATAGGTTTAAGCACCATGTTTGCCTTCACTATTAAAGCAAGCGATATTTAACTATTTAATTTGCACATTACTACGAAAAGTCAGAGCTGCTTGCTTTAGGATTGAACTCGGGGCGTCTGCGTGGCAGTCCAACGGTCCCACTAAAGTTGCGTTTGCCACCTAACGGCCGCTTTTTGAATCGCCAGACAACTTTAATCTTGGAAATAAATATGGCGGTTTGAGATATTTTCTTTGCAAAAGCTGTTTCTCCAGATCAATGTTATGTGATGATTGAAAATTCGGACCTTACTTGTATAAAGTTAAATATTTGTCATAATGCTAGTCCTTAGTTAAATTGCACTAACGTTGTAAACAACTATGGTTTATTACAATAAATACTTTAATATTGAAGAAGATAGTTATATTTTCTATATTCAAATAGTGAACGTGCATAACGCTTTACTATTTTTACCGACAAAAAGTATAATATTGAGCAGACTAACCTCAAACCCTTGCAATGTAAATGGAAAATGTTGTCCAAGTTTCATCTATTTAAACTATTTTAAAACTAAAAGGATGCTGGGTCCGTACATTGGAAATATTTTTAACTGATTGTATGAAACGAGGAGATTCTTAATTCGATTAGCAAGTTATTTTTTACTTGTTTCTCATCTTTGCCGCATATATTTCAATACTAACTAATTATGAAGCTTTTCTGTAACTAATAGTGATAGACTATGTAGAGGAATTTAAACTTAGTAATAAGTAGTAGTAGTAAATAGTAGATATTTAGAAATGTTCTCTGTTTTGTTCAACTTTGATACGGTTCAGTAGGTTGAAGTACAACTTAAAATCAACTGATTCCAATAAGTAGAACCTGAGATATGTGATGGCGAAAGAACATCGAGGTAGAAGTGAAGTCCACGCGAAGTTACGAAAAATTTAGCTGTTTATATAATACTAGATTATACCCGCGGCTCCGCTTGCGCAAATGTAGGTTATGTCAATGTTCTATCCCTCAGGAACAGTACTTTTTGTGAGTGGAAGGTATAAGGCAAAAGTATATCCTGTTTTGTACCCCTGACTCGGCTGACCATCATGAAATTTCGCATACATGTTGTATGCGAAATTTCATGATGGTCAGCCGAGTAGTTCAGGCGTGAAAACGTAACAAGCAAACAAACTCACATTCGCATTTATGGTATTAAGATAAGATTTATCTTTCCTTTTAAGACACTTTCTCTTATTGGTGAATGAATCAAAGATATAGATAGTAGTTTTGTTCAATGTTCAATAAGTAGAACATATCATACTTCTTAATGATCATGAACAGTGTATCAATTTATGGTTGATATTATTGCTGTTCTATTTATACATACACATACTTACCCCTGTTTTTTGGAGGTGAAGTAAGAAAGTGCATGCATTTGCACTTGCTTCAAACCTAGCATTTTCCTTTGTTTCAAGTAGGTACGCTCATCAGCTTAGGGTACTCTTAACCTGACATTTTACAGATGTTTTTAATATGGTTAGAAATCTTCGCCTAGGTCTTTCCTTACGGCTGTCTAATTCACATTTGCCTTATATAATTTCTTGAGTGGTATTTCACCGTCCATTTTCCTACATGCCCATACCATCTTAGTACATTGAAATTTAACTACTTTATAAAGATGTTATCGCAATTTATTTGAAAAACATACCTATTTAAAATTTTCGCCTAGGCTGATGTCTCGACACCTGTAAGAATATAACTCAAAGTTATATTCCTACGTGTGTCGAGACATTTCTTCAAGAAACATAATAATCGAATACGCCTTGAGCGGTTCGTTTGTAGAACTTTTAACCAGTATATTTTCGTTGGTGATTCGTACTGGTTTTTGTTTTATTTTTAAATTGACCGCGATATTACTTTCTTTAACACGACGGCGGTGTCTTATCACGCTATGTATTCTTGCCTTTAATACACTGTATGTATCTTAACATTGTTCTGCTTATAAATGCAAAGACTGACGCCTGTTTCCAAGACGCAATGGCAGACATGATAGATTTCCTTTTGCTACAATCTTGGCAAATCTCTTTTGTTTCATTCGCGCTCATTACATTCTTCACTTAAGTCGTTCCAAATACTTTTTACATGGCATTACTCCAGAATATTTCCGATGTACTTTACTTACTGATTCCAAATAGGTAAAAATCATGATTTCGTAATAAAATGTTAGATACATCTTTTTTCCTTATGACAGCAGTTAATTTTTAGTCATTATTTTATGCTAGCTTATCAACAATTATTCACATAATATGTACATAATCAAAATTAACGTTAAATGCTAATTCTCGTAATAAAAACTATTAATTATAGAGTCCTGATACTAACCCAGTGGCATAAACATCACAAATGGTATTTGTCCAAACTCACTAAAATATTATAATATCAATAGTTACATAGCGCGATTGTTTTAGCAGATGCTCGATAGATGGCGTTATACCAGAAAGCTGAATCGCGCTATGGTTTCGTTACCAGACACAGTATAAATAGTTGGCATTATTATTTTAATAAATTGTCTTCGCCTTGGAACTCGAGTATTATTCAGTATTCGTTTAAAATAAACGTCAAATGTGAACATAAATTGCGTGTATTAGTACCCATTTAACGTGATCATAATTAAAAATAAACCGGTTTTTTTGTTTTTTTTTTTATTACTAAGGTGGCTAACAATCATACGGTCCACCTGATGGTAAGTGGTCACCCTAGCCTATAGACGCCTGCAACACCAGAGGCACCACTTGCGCGTTGCCAACCTTTTAGGAAAGGAAGTGGGAAGTAGAAGGAGGTGGAAGGGGGAAAGAGGGTGATTGGGTTTCCGGCACTCTCACTCACTGAACGAAACACAACAGTAGGAGTACTGCTATTTCACGTCAATATTCTGTGAGAGGGTAGTCCTTCCCCGGTCGAGCCGGTCCATTCATGCTGAAATCAGCGAGGCTCTACTACTGGCCTCGGTTGTGCAGCAGTAGCGTATGCGCCTGCTGTGCATATAGTCTTGGGTACAATTCCCGAGTCGGGCAAAGTAGTATAGCTTTTTTGTCCAAAAATTTTCAGTAACACGTTTGTAACAGTGTGATTAACGACGACAGGCTCGCCCTCTATTACGTGGGATATGAATCCATAGTTGACGAGATGTGGATGTAAAACACCGCTGTCTACCTCTTCAGGGATACTGGTGTAAGACTACATATGTATGTATGTAAATCGGATTTAATTTTAAACAGTTCTTTTTAACGAGAATTGGTCCTCATTTTAACCAACATGGCCGATCGATTTGCACAGTCGTCCCAGCGTTATTTCCAAAAGCATTAAAAGATTTTAAAATTTAATATATCTCATATATAATACTCTAAAACTACGTTTACTCTAAGTGGCGTTTCTTAAAACAACCACGTCTAGACATAGTAGGTAAACCAATATCGAAAGCTAATTATAAATAATCCAATAACACTTCTAAAATATCTCGACAGGATTAAATTTAGGTCGATTATTAATTCAATCAGTTATATTTCGACTTAGAAGCAAACAATTAGTCTATTTGATTTCGACGATATACCTTATTCTATTTGGCAGTGTTAGTTTACGACATTTGCTCGCATATTAATAGACTTCCATAACAAAATTTCTACCTTCTCATGTATGTTCTGAGTATATTAGATTTATGAATAAAGTTATAGTATTTGTGTCATTATTAGGTTTATAATTGCATATACTAGTGGTCTTATAGTATGTGCTTTAATCTTATTAATAACCAAGCCGTGCTGATATTGGCTTTGGAAATTATATGAGTGGTCGCATCGCGACACGGGAATTATTCCTAGTGCGGGAATTGTAATTTTAAACTAATAGGTTTGCTGCAGTTTCCGACGCTCAGAATTTAGGTCATTTAATAATTTACTTGTGATATGCTTATCAAAAAAACGGCCACGTAGCTGCGTATGTCCCATATGGTTGCTAAACTGTATGAGTTTGTAATATTACTTGGTCTCAAGATCAAACGGCTTGAAGAGTGATGATTACCATTCTCAATTAAAAAGATAAGGGTTGAAATATGATGATAAATCAGTACTTTAGAAGTAGTAATACTTGTAGTCTCACGCCTATATCCCTGAAAAGGTAGGCAGTGGTGTCATAAACACAATCTGTCAGCTATGATTTAGGTACTTCATCATAAAGGGCGAGATAATTGTCATTTATCGAGAACCTAGGTTGAAGAGTGAAGTCTTCGAAAGTCCGTGCTGTTATGAGTATGTCATGACATAAAACCCAATGCCACTTAGCCCGACCCGGAAATCTTTCACAAAGTCTCACGCAGAACAGTCGCATTTACCGCTACGCCGCCGAGGTAATAATTCTCAAATAATCTCTTGGCCAACTCGCCCTGGCAATTTATTATATTATTTTAGAACAATTAAGATGCTATGGTATTTTTACCTTGTTTAGTTGCCGCCTTTTTTATAAAAGACCTTTTTTAATCTGTTAACTCCTTTAGCTAAGCTAGAATACTTGTGTAAGGAATGAAATCACATCGTTGAGTGGGATTCGAAAACCTCGCTCGCAATTCAATTGCCTTATCCGTGTGTATCTGCCGTCGCTTATTACTGACGAGTTAATACCACTACTGTTTTTGACAGTATTTAACGAGCTTACAATAGCTGCATTACATTAAATACACTACAATACATATACTCGGTTTACATAAATCAGAGATAAAATCCGTTAATTTGGGATACACGCGGCTGAACTTGGCGGGTGGCGTTATCGCGCAACGCTACTGAAACCGTTTCAACGCTTACAAATGTGAAAAAAATATTACCAGTAGCACAGGTGAGGTTTTTTGGATGTTTTTGTATGAAAATTGATACCTTGGTTGCGTAACGGTAGTGAGCATGAGTTCTTGAGTGAGACTTCTGTGAACGGCCAAGTGATGTTAGGTTTTGCTATTATTAAAAATCTTCTTAGAGGACGGCGTCTGGAACTATGCTCGGTAGACGACAGTATACTTGTCCAGTATTAATAGAGATTTAAAACTACAGCTGGCGAAATGTGGATGCAACACAGCTTTATGTTCTTTAAGGTTATAGACATGACTATTTATGTAGGTCAAACTTAGTATGTATCTTACTGAATACATATATCATATATTGTCGGCCTTGATGGCGTAGTGGTGAGTGTAACCGACTGCCATTCCTGAGGTCGCGGGTTCGATTCCCGCACAAGTCAAACATTTGTGTGCATGAACATGGATGTTTGCCTTGGTGTGGGTGTTTCTATGTATAATATGTAAGTATTTACAAAAAAAAAGTATATATTATGTATGTTTATCCATTGTCTAGTACCCATAGTACAAGCTCTGCTTAGTTTGGCCTAGATGGTGTTGTGTGTATGTGGTAGAATATTATTATTGTTATATCGAGTGCATGAATGATGTAGCGGACAAGCGGTCGCCAAGCCACTGCTGCTGCTGCGCTGAGTGTTGTGGGTTCGAAGCCCACACGAACAAGTATTTGCGGAATCTACAAATTATTGTGTGTGAGTCTTGATAACTTTACAAACTGACAAGTAATAGACACAAAGTACACCAAAACTGCACGGGTGGCACAGTTGTTTAAGTTGTCGCCACGACCGCGCCGCTTGCTACGAGGCGCGTGTTATGTGCTCGATCCATACAAGGGACAAATTGTGTGCTCCACAAACAGTTGTTGCGAGTCTGGTTATTATATATTGCCCATTGTTTTAATTTTCAGAATTACCCGTGATACATAATTTAAACTCAGAGCGGTTAACGTATTTTTAAAAAACGAAATCTAATCTAAATGTGTTTGTGACATAGCTCTGACTCATCCCTCTTTGCGATAGAGGCGTCATATTATGTATCATAGTAAATCTAATAGACCGTCGTACTGTACACAGAACATCAACTTGCTAAAAAATAAATCTTTCTTACAGTAAAAAATTCGACACCCTTTTAGCTAAATTGAAAAAAGACTAAGATGTATGGTGCGTAATATATTTTTACTTAGACTTAGCTGTGCCATGGGTGATTTTTAATACAGAAATATCTAGACTTAGAATAAGTATACATCTAGGCTTTACATATTTGTCTTATAAAGGACAATGAATGTTAAACTAAAGTGTCTGTCGCTCTACTTCATCAAACGTTTCATTTTTAAGATGTAGATCAATGGGTGGTGTTGATAAATATGTATTTCATATTATTTTATGTTTTGCCCGCGGCTTCGCTCGTGTAAATTAGCCGTTAGCTTAGGTTAGGTTATTCATTTCAACATCTTTCTTCTACCCCGGTGAGTCCGACATAACCCTCCACCCGCCCCCGCGTAGGGTTAAGCGTGAAGACATTCCCACAAGAAAAAATTAATGTATCTTTACTATTTGTTCGGATTAAAAGTAGCCTATGTATTTTTCAGTTCACCTGATATACGTTGTCAGTTGAACTGCAAAGCTTCATGATGATCGGTCGAGTACTTAAGACGTGAAAGAGTAACAAGCAAAGAAATAAACAAACTCACATTCGCATTTATAATATTAGTTAGGATTATTAAGATCGAATGGCGGCTACAATGACGTAATCGTAGTCGTACGGGTTATATATAATACATTTATATGTAAATGTATATAATTAAGATTTCTGAGGTATCGACTGCACGGGTGGCGTAGTGATTTAAGTATTCACCGCGCCATTATGCTGAGTGTTGTTGGTTCGATCCTCATCATCCCATAAAGGATAAAAAATTGTCTGTAGTAGTTCCGAGTGTGGCAGTTCTTTATTTGAATGTATATAAAGGCCTTCGCGACATAGAAATGATTCCTTGTGCGGCAGCTTTTAATTAATAAATTAATATTCGGGAATGAGAGAGCATGGGTCCCAAGGCGCGTATCTCTGACTATTCGAAGTAATATGCTTATTAATGAGTTAATTAAGTGAAGGTATAGTATAGTTCGGTGAAGGAAAACATCGTGGTGAAAACTACATCTCTAAGAATTCACCATAATATTTTCGAAGATGTGTGAAGTCTGACAACCCGCACTGTCTCCCCTTTTCATGCTGAGAAGAAGTCCGTGCTTAGCAGTGAAATAGTTTATATACAGGATTGATATTATATCATGTACTAGCCTTTCAGAAACTTGGTGAATATGAGTCAGACGACTTTGGTCTAAACTAGAATATAACGACCGGGTGCCGAACTTACCCTATTAGCGAACACTGACAGCCAAATGCGTTTTCACAAAACGCTTGTCGGTTTATAACCGAATGCGGCATACATTGAGCATGCCATGCTCAATAACTGTTGAATTTATGCAAGTCGATCAACACAAACGCTACGTTCGAATACTACCAAATCCGCCTGCTGATTGTAGCCGCTTCACACTTAATTAATCGGGCAATCTGTACCAACCTAATCTGTGACGGCTTAACAGAAACGCGGTACAGCAATAAATTCGTCGGTTTTCATTCGCAATTCTCTATTACGTAATAACCTTCTCAAACAAAGCTGACATCGTTAATCTTTATTTGTTTATCGTGACAAACAAATATATGCATTTCCTTCGTTCATTGTGTAAGGTACGCTCGGTAAATCATTTTAATTCGTGTTTTGTAAGGATTTATTTGTTTCGTGTTCGTATTGAACTAAAGGAACCTTTGGTTTAGAATCTGGAGTTGTCATTTTATTATAATGTCTTCATTTTCTGTTTTATTAATATCGTTGTTGAGTTATCGTGTAGTAATTATGAAGGTATGATAAATTAACTGCCTAAATCTAGGAGCTTTTGCCTTTTACTGAACCTAGCAACTATGTAATATAAGTTTAACTTCAGTATACTTACCAGACATTAAACTTTGACGTTCATATGTGTTATTTTGTGACGTAACTGAATAAATGATTTGTGATTCCCTCGGTGGCGCTGTAGTAGTGAATGCGACTGCTGCGGTCTCGAGTCTAATTTCCTGTCAAAGTATTATTGGGTTTCCCTGTCATCCCAGCAGCAGCACGGAGTCTGATACTGTTCGTAGTAGAAGGCAATGTGCGATGGTATCCACTGAATTATTACTTTAAGTATTCCAATGTTTAATAGACATTAGCTATGCCTACCCCATGTAGGAGATACAACGAGCCAAATGTTGCAGCAATTTTTCCAGTCGGTCATAATGACAAACTGATAAAATTTTATTGAATAGATATACAGGACTACTTTTGCAATTAATTTGATTTGCATGATTGAAACATTACAATCAATCTTTAGATTGAAATTACAGCTCAACGAAGGATCAAAGTCGTCTAAATCTGAACTCAAACTGTCATAGATGTACATGATAGCCGGGCATAGAAAGATTCAATTTACTTCAATATCGTAAGCAAAATGAAAATATCGCTTACGTTACGGCTAACCGTTCAAAACTGTCTTAATATTTCATAATACTGGGATTAAAGTTTTTGCTAAAGGTAATCATTTTATTAAGAGCCACATATCAGTTTCTAGTTTTTTGCAGTATACGTACAAAAGGTAGCTATACCTAACGCTTTTATATTTAATCTTCTTCTACATACTTAAGATCTTTGCTTTTGTCAGTGGCGTAGACACCATCTTTCTTAATCTTCGGCAAAGACCTTGACTTCCTTAGAAGACCTAATCTACACCTTTTCTTTTATTGGTCAGTGAATATTCTTCTAGGCCCTAACTTATATAATGACCTATTCAATGTAAGGACCCATCTTACAACTTTATGCATCTCATCAGAAGCTAATGAAAAGTTGTGTACGGCGTTACTTTTTTACTGTATCCTAGCGGCTTGTAGAACGATGCCGAGCCACTATGTATTAAACACTTTTATACTTTCACGTTGCATGATTTATATAACTGAAAACAGGTATTAATGCGATTATGTTTAGTATCGTTTCACAAGCAGACTGACCTCCCTCCGTCTGCTTGTAACTATGGCTAATAATAAATAACATGATCGCGTCTATACCAGTTTTAGTGAAATGTTTTAAAAATTCCAAATGTTATAATGTTCAAGCGATTCGAATGTATTCGAATTATTATTTGTAAATCGAAAAACAACACTTAATAAACACTATGAAAATTTGTGCTAAAGACTGCGGGCTCGAAATTAAGGTGTCTTATAAAACCTCTAAAAGAACACGATGGGAATCTAGTTCATTCATTTTGTTCCAGTACACAACCTTATTCAGCCGACACACTTAAATTATTCTATTTACATTGCCAGTTAGATTTTGCTTCCGCTGCTTCGCCTGCGTGAATCTCACAGTAATGTTTACCGGCATAAAATCGCCTAAGTTTTACACGTAGGATATTTTCACTATAGTCACACACAGAAGGCGTAGTGACCAAAGCGGTCGCCTTTCTGCTGCCACGTGTCTTGTGTGGTTTCGATCCCTACAAATATATGAGATTTACACAAAAAATTGTGTGATCAACAATTATCCTTATCAACTCTGGGTGCTCTTTGTGTCTGTTGTTCAAGATTAGTGTTTTTTTTAAAGTCCCCTGCGACACAGAAATCTTTCTCAGTGCGAGATTTGTCTTATACAAAATTATAAACCCAGGTTATGGTAGGTATATCTACATACCAATTTTGATGAACATCCGTTTAACAGTTTAAGCGTGATTTAGTAACAAACAACTTTTACATTTATAGGATACTTAAGTAAGTACGCTATATATCTTATTTTGTCTCGTCAATAGCTCCTAATGGAGTACTTCGGACGTAAATAAAAAAGGTACGTAATGCCCCGCTCAATCTCACGAGAGCATAAAACATTCAAAATTGAAACATTCTAATTTCCAAAGTGATACACTGACAAAAATATGAAAGAGGCAAACTGACGCAAATTTTGCAGGAGGCTGGATAAGTTGTGGTACAAGTTTTGGAGGATTACGGATAATTTTAACTTATTGCTACATTGTAAGTACAACATGTTCTAAGAATTCTCCATAATGCTGTCTTAGAGATGTCGGTCTGCAGTGAGCCAGTACGGGACAGTTAAATATAAGGCTGATATTATTTTATTATTATAATTAACATGGTATTAACGATACATTAAATTTAAATTGAACAAACATTTTATCGCAATTCAGTTGATTAATTACCACACATATATTATCATGTTATAAAATGAAACAAAATTGCAAATATAAATGTTGCAGTGGTGGTTGCACATCATGAAATGAGTCAGGTAAGAAACCACAATGCAAGAACTACTGAGTGAAACGTGTTCGAAACACACTTTATTTAGTACTATTTAAACTCAGGGCTGAGGCCACTCCGCGCAAGACCGCACAAACAATTGTATAATTAGCTATACAATTACCGATTTGCATTTTTATTCTATATCTGTTAATATGTGTGTTAATCAAGTGTTCTTTAATTTTGAAATTAAGCAAATTATAACGATGAATAGAGGTCATAATATTAGTAACGGACCGAGCTACTGACATTATATTCTTAACTGTTAGGGTAAAGGTCGATTAAAAATAGCTGTGTACCATGGATTTAAGCATTCACAGACGTAACCTCTTAAACTAGAAAATGTCACCTCTCAAGACGGCGGGACCGTTCACACACTCACATTACTGTAAATTGGCCGACCAGCCGCTATTACACGATATGATAGCTTCTTATTAAAATCAAGAACGTTAATTTGTATTACGTAAAAATAAAGATGAGATATTCTTACGCTGTAAAGTCAGCAATTGACTAAAATATTCACTCACACATACTTACGCGCCCGCCATATAGACACAATCACAGTACTCGCTGGCATAGAGACTTACCTTATCTGTCAAGTCAAGGCCATCGGTATGCCGCTGTGACTTAATGGGTTTAATTAAACCACTACGACATTCGCGAAATCTTCATCAAAGATTGAGAATTCTTTAATAAAAATTCGCCGTCAAGCTTACTTAAAGTTGATAAAAGAACAAAATGCATATTTCTTATAGCTTGGAAACGAGCCAGACGCAAGAATTTGCTAATTAAAAGTTTGAACAGTCGTTAGAATAAAAATGGTGGACATGGCGACTTTCTTTTATCAAAGTTTCTTTGAGATTGGTCAACTATAAGGAGGCCTAGTATTTGGATATTTGAAGTTCAATAATTTTGAACACTGAGAGAGGCAGAACGCCTAGTAGATTTTTATTATCTTATCTTATTAGCGTGACTACTCAGGCATTGATCATGGAATTCCGTCGAGAAATATTTGGTATCCTAGTATATGTGTAGAGACACTACTGATGCATTAGTTTTGTATAGTCAGGTGCAGTCATGCTTTAGCGCCGTGTGGAGTCGTCACTCCGTAACCATTCAGTTAGGTCGTAGTCCAGTATGTATTTATTAAACGTATTTGTAACTGGTACCAGTGAATATATATCCATATAATATACTATGAAGTTATTTCAGTTAACCGCACTACAAAAACACTTAAGATGATTCCTACAATAAGCATAAAATTTAAATACCATTTACAATACTAGATTCGGGAGAAACTGCCCTATGTGTAAAACAAGAACCTGGTTTATCTGTGTCAAGTTAGACTGAAATCCGCTCAACAGTTTACGCGTGATTAAATATAAAGTTATATTTCGTATTAAGGTAGTGGATTACCCACTTTCGCATTTCTCATATTAAGGATGACTTGGACCATACCAATATTGTTTAGTCCTACATAATATCTTAAAACGGCAGAATGCAGGAGGACAGTTAGGAGACTAATATCATAAAATAGTAAAAGAGCTATTGCATCCTATCGTAGTTTTAATGATTATGGACATTTAACACGTTCTATAATTTGCTTTTCGTGGAGGACTAAAAGTAGCCTAATCAATTTTCAACCCATAAACAATTTTTATGCAAATATATGATGTAGTTTCATTGATGTATGAAAGAAGGACAAACCAACATACACATTTTAGTCTTTATAATATTACTAGCGGACCCGACAAACATTGTCTTGCCTGAGCGTTGGCTTACATCTCGATTATCTTATATGTATATTATATTATACATGCGAATGTGAGATGTTACGCTTTCGTATAGGTACACGTTGTCAGAGGTACCGGAAAGGATACAGTGTACCTTGCATTCAGAAAAAGTACTGTTCCCGAGGGGTAGAAATTGATTGACAAAATCTAGATTAATGCGAGTGGAGCCGCGGGCAAAATCTAGTATTATATAAATATAAGTAAGGAAACGATTCCTTTGATTTTTACATAATGTTAATGTGCAAAGACTGGTAACGCCACACATCCATCCATATTGAAGGATCTGTTAGTACTGTGCTATGCACAATGTAAATTTATTCCACAAGCTTATTCGATCTAGTTTCCTAAATGATGCATCGATATGTGATGCCATTTTTAGGTTTAAATTTGCATATTAGAATAGAATGCTATAGATTAATTCTGTAATTTAGCTGCCTATTAATAATTTCATTTTATATAATAATTATAAAAATGCAACTTCCGTATGTTTGTGTTCGCAAAACTTAAAAAGTTGTTGATAGATTGACTTGAAATGTACTCACAACGTTGCAATTTATATAGAAGAGCCTGTAGAAATTAAAAATTTCAGACTGTTTAGCAAAACATGGCGTAGGTTTAGCTAATATTTATTAATAATTATATTATACCCGTTTAGAAACTGTCTCACTGCTGGATACGTTTTAGGCCTTAGTCCAACACGCAAGTTCGTTTGTGCAGTTAGGTGTATTGTGATTTATTTAAATTATTTATTTCTCATTATGGTTGATATAATATCCGTGTTATGTCCTATGAACAATGAATATAATATATGTATACTAGCTGACCCGGCAAACGTTGTTTTGCCATAAAAAAATATTTTGACCAAAAGAATAAAAAATTGTTAGGGTTTGACAACCCTTATCACTAAGGGGTATGAAAAATAGATGTTGGCCGATTCTCAGACCTACTCAATATGCTCACAAAATTTCATGAGAATCGGTCAAGCCGTTTCGGAGGAGTACGGGAATGAACATTGTGACACGAGAATTTTATATATAAGATTATCTTATTAAGAAACTCTTATAATATAACTGTAATTCTCGCGACTGTCAAATAATAAATGCAGCATCAAAGGCTTACGCTTTTGCTTAACGTTAAATACAATTGTAACAGACAGCGTGTTTACTAAACATTAAGCTGAACCGCGAATTGCCTTCGTCTATCCACTTTTGAAGTGAAGTGCAGTCTCATTACTAGCGATTTTCTGAGCTGAGTGTATTAGAGATCGTGGATATCTAAACATAGGCGCATAATGAAAAAAAGCTTACAGCACGTGGTAAGAGATTGCGCTGTACTCAAATATAAATTATCTAGCCTGTATTGCAGAAACAAAGTTTGCACTGGAACATAGCACATACATACATTACCAACATCCATTGGTCGGCCACGGTTCCCTAGCCTGTTTAGAGATCCAATCTAAATATTGTTAATCTAAAAGATATTATAAAATAGGATACCCAAAAAAAAATACTTTGATGGAAGATAAAAAAGCCTCACTTCCCGCAGAAAAAGATTAGAATATC
Source organism: Catocala nupta (assembly GCA_963675205.1). Lineage (NCBI taxonomy): Eukaryota > Metazoa > Arthropoda > Insecta > Lepidoptera > Erebidae > Catocala > Catocala nupta. The sequence goes on from OY776099.1 coordinate 11,727,085, forward strand.
AGTCCTATTGTTATAGACGTCATGCTATCAGTTATTTGTTAAACTGTCCTACTGCTGGGTTCGGGCCTCGTGTCGAGAAGGATTGGTCCATAGTCCACCGCACTGGCTTAGTGCAATTACGCAGATGGCACACATTCTATGGAGATTTTTTCTTTTCTTTACGATATTTTGCTTCGCTATTAAAGAGAGGGTTAATAAACTATTAAATACGCAGATAACTTTAAAAAGCTAGAAATACATGCCTTGGTATTGAAGTCGAAAACCTTAAGTGGTAGTATAAGTCTGCCACTAGGCCAACGCAAAATTGCCTCCGCCTTACTGTAGTATTAGTGACACGCCTGAAGTCAGAAATGTATTAACACTGTGTACCGCAGAACAGAGAAACTGTACTATCTTAATAGAATAAAAATATTGCTCTCGCTATCCGTTAATACTGGGACCGAGACTATTTCAAAGTTTACTGTAACAATACCTATAAAATTGCGACAAGTTGCTCGAACACAGAGTAGCTAGTACTTCGTTATCGCTGCCTCTGTTCTTGTGAATGTATTCAATTGTTTATAATTTATATGTTAATCTATGTATAATTCTAACAGGAAGACTTATAGGCAGGTTCTATTATTCGGCTTGTTGAAATGGATTCCCTTGTATTTCGAAACGAAGTAGTTTACTAAACAAATACTTTGATATTCTATGACTTTACAATGTTAATTATTTTTATTAGACTCGATGTAGGTTAGTAGAAATGTCAAAGTTATTTTCGTCGCATTTGTTCGCTATGAAATTAAGGTTATGCAATCTTAAGTTGTATGCCATTTTAATATGTATTTTAACTTTAAAATGTCACAGGCTGACCATGTCGGGCCATGACACACGTAGATGCTACGTATTTAAATTTATCATAAAACGCAGCAAATATTTTATCCTGTCGTATAGGTATCGCGTGACATTTGGTAGCATTTTTATCGAAGCGTTGACGGAGAATTGTTACCGTCACGGGTCGATGTCACAGTCCAATATTCGTTCATCCCGAAGTGGGCTTTTGTTGAAGGAATTTCTAAATAATAATTGTCATGTCTTTTATAAGTGATAGTAATTATATCTCTATGTGAGATAGACAAATGGAATGAGGACATCCTTTCATTCACCATGCGAAACGCAGTACATAAATGTACTGTATCTTTATGTCGATATTTTGTTAAAGCGCAGTTGTAAATGGTTCAGTTAGAGTACCTTCGAACCAGAATTTATAAAACGTGTCAAAAATAATGTTTGAGTTGGTTTCCTAATCATTCAGTTCATAATAATTAATTAATTCTACTATAAAATAAATTATATCATATACTTAATTTTTGGAAATTGTATGTCTATCCACATGGACACCAGATCTTCAGTGTAGACATATGACATACAATTTTCAACTACCTCAAAATATTTATTTTACACAATGATATATAAAAAAAGATTAGTAAAGCTGGTTTTAGCTTTAAAATAAAATATAATTATATAATATATTTTTATTGAAACCATGAACAATCAAATAGAACAAAAAAATTAATTGTGACCGTACATAAGTTTCCAATATCATTTTATAAATTAAAATTTCAATTTACCCTGCTTCATTGTCATTAAATTAAGCATCCTCTAACTATTATTGCTCTAAAATTGGCTACACTTATAACTATGATCAGTAGAATTATTTAAAATCTCGTAAATATTGAGCGCCTTATGTCGCTGACTGTACAAGTTAAATTTATCCGTCTAGGCCTAGGCTAAAGCCAGCGCAACTAAGGAGTGATTGATTTGCACTGGTAGTCACAGGATTACTACTTAAACTATTGCATCATCCGTGTATTATATAAGATACTAGATTTCGCTCGCGTTAATATATTAAGATTTTGTCAATAAAATTCTATCCCTAAATATATGTATTTTTCAGGATGAAATGTGCCTTATGTTCTATCCTGTACCCATAACAACATGTATGCGAAATTCCACGATGATCGGTTGAGTAGTTAAGGCGTGAAAGCGTAACAAACAAACTCCCATTCGCATATATAATATTAGTTAAGCTTAGTTAGGTTTCAGGTTATAGAAATACCTCTTTTAATAATCGTACAACGTAATTTTCAGCTCGAACAGCCATTTAGTCGGGTTAATAAAATAAACTAGTGCAATGTCAACATAACTAACTAGCTGCATTGTGTTCGTATCTAAAGTTTATTATGTATGCAAACGTGAGCAAGACAATTGCTTAGCATAATTTCCTATGGAGCCTTTTGTGTTGCATTGAGATAAATATATGTACCTGTCGTAGAGTTATTGTAATAGCCAGGGAATTTTATTAGTGACTACGTTTTGCCCACGACTTCGCTCGCGTAAATGTAGGTTATGACAACTTTCTATACCTCGGGAATAGTACTTTTTCTGTTTTCAATTATATCTGGCATTCAAACAATTAACAGGTAAATTTGTATATCAACATTTTTAAGTATTGGTCCATAAGGTATAATGTAAATTATAACCGAAGTCAGAGATAATTCGTGGAGCAGGACTTCCTAAAGACGTGTTCGTTTTTAAAAGCAATTGTCACATTCGATAAATGTACTTGCTGATCGCATAGCTGATGACGCGTAGCCTTAGATATAAAACTCAGAGGTGAAATCAATATTTATGTTTATATTTTAAAATAAAGTAAAGTTTCTGCCCTCTCTCTTGACACTGGGACAATCTAATATACGCCTGAATTGTGTCCGTTGATTAAATGTTTGTAAAGATACTCACGACATCGGAATTGTTTCTAATGCGGCTATGCTATGCTATGTGCGGCTTTAATTAATTTATTATTTAAATTGCGTCTGTAAATGATTCTTTGATTGTCAACTAAGTGTTCATAAGGTGGTGTCACAATGAGATGAGTAGTGCTTACACCTAAGAATAAATTAGTGCCTTTTTCGGGCATCTCAATATTGAGGGCAAACAATAAGCTATCTAAAAATATATTATATTGAAAAGCTGAGAATTATTAATAAATTAAAATTAGTTATAAGATTATATATAAATCGATATCGTTCTGTTATTAATGAAGAGACATAACGTATAATATGACGAGAGGAAAAAATGTTGAAAATAGTATACCTATTCTAAAACTGGTAGACAGAGGCGACTTAAATAAATAAACGTATTTTAATTCTGAATACTGAAATACATGAGAATAGCATCGGCATATGGTCCTTCCTAAGCCAAACCTAATTGCATAATCTAAAATTACTCTTCAAAATGCATTACCTATAGGATGTTCGCGGTACCAAATTGATTCAAACCCAGCATACCTAATACTGGCCGGTACCCGGTAATATTTAATAGTGTGGTTACAGCAATGGGCCTGTTCAGCCAATTTGAATGGTAAACTGGTTCAATTGGACGGCTTAGGGTTGAATCAATAATGGCATTGGGATTTAATGTACCCAAAGTTTAATGATGGGATGGCGATATTTTATGATGAAGGGTTAATTGAGATGTAGTCATGGCAATTGTGAGGTTTGATACCAGACTGTCGCTTCGGTGGTACAGCGATTAAATGAGTCTACTACTGTTCATGATTCATATTTCATATCGGGTTTGATTCTCGGGTCTGACAGTGTTAATAGGATTTTAACAGTTTGCAGTTGTTAGCAGTTGTGGATGGTAGATGGCAATAGGATCGCTGCCTATAACGTGGGACCTAATACTAACTGGACACAAGTTGGCGTACCTCTGTCTATGTATGTATTTCTTCCTAAAACTAAGACACACTAAAGGCGAATATATTGTCGTTTATAAAATGTCTGCCACAGTGGCGCAGCTGTATTATATGCGACTGGTATGCACGAGGTTCCGGGTTCCATCCCGGGTTATTTGGAGTTTACTGTCAAGAAAAATTCTCGTTAGCTGCACGAAGTTCGAAATATTTACCTCTGCTTACCCCTTTGGAATATATTCGTGAGACTATGTATGTATGAAATGTAAATATATGTGATGAGCAGTTTATAAAATGTGTTTATTCTAGTTCGTTTGTTATTTTGCGATTCTAACCAAGTTTGTGACGAATGCCAGAAACATTTGTGGTTGTTAGGTAATTAATTTACGGCATTGCAGCTCGATTTAAATAATAAACAAGCAACAATAGTATCGCGATCGAACTGTTAAATGATGATGATTTAAATCAAAATCGCTACTTTACGTTCTTATCTTTAATGCATCAAGTCTACAAGACACGTTTGGGAAATTGTTCTAGACGTTTCTACATAAGATTGCTTTGTTTCTACTGTAAACCTTAATTGTTTCATCTCATTGCTTATGTACTAAATTTAGAATACTGTTCTATTCTCATGGCTGACAGTTTTAGCGTGATGTTATATGGGTTATGTTAATTTTGGGTAAAAACACCTTTCTAATAGTAAAAGAATGATTAAAATCGGTTCTGTCGTTTTTTAAATTATTCATTACAAGCATACAAAAACAGAAATCTTATTTTCTTATATTAAATGGACCAGAGATCTACAAATACACAAATACCACATGGTTATACTATTGCTTCTAGACGTCTCGCGACAATATGTAACGACACTAATAAAATAAATATAAACATACATACATGGCAAAAATCCTTTTAATTTTTTTTATAAACTGGTCCTTATGAAAAGGTTTAGTTTTGGAGGAGTAAATAAGGGAATACGGGATGATTAGGAGTTATTCTAGTGCTACGGAGGACTTTATAAATATTTAAACACGGAACAACTATTTATTTGTGGATCACATAAGTTTTTGACCCGTTTGAGGTTCGAACCCACAACATCTGGCGCAGTGCCAAAGGTAAGGCAACCACTTCAAGCGCTATGCCACCGGTGTAGTCAAATAAGTATATAGTTTAACTTTCGAACTTTAATCAAGCTGTAGTTATCTCTTTTGCACTTTGATATTTCTACTAAAAACCTTTTCTTGGAATGTTTCAAGGCCGCATTTCATCATGTTTTTTTTATTATTCAATCTTTTTGCTATCAATTAGTTTTTAACAATAGACTTTGACGTTTATAAGTTTACAACCTTAATTAATAAATGACTGAGTTATTCAGACTTTGCCACGTATACGGCTATAGACTCGCTTATATTGAATATGCAGCTAAATATAAGTAGTCTAAAATGCCTAAATTTGAGATGTTTGCGACATTTCTTACAGGCTCAATCCTTTGCCTGAAACTGACGTATTGAAAGTTCAGTAGCTTCATTAAACTTACTAACTCATATGCTTTGAAATTCACAAGTGTTACTTAGTGATCTATAAACATAACAGTCCCAGCTAATCCGATCGAATTTCTCACAGTGACATTTCATCAAACATCTTCTCTAGAGAATTTAAAACAAGAGAGTCCTCGATGTATATAATTATCCTCTACACAAGACAAGTGATACATGTAATTCCGTCTATCATCTTTACAATGACGAACAGGCACTAGACGAAGCAATCCAGTTGGGTGCAACGCAAATTAGTTCAGAGAACGCACACAAGAGATTTAAGTGACATTGCCAATTTGCTTCTGCATATACAGTTGCGAAGCAAATTGTAATTTAGATGCGGTAATTTTGACATTCATCTATGTTAACTAGCTTTTATCCGCAGCTTTGCTTGTTTAGAAATAGTACTTTTCCCTGCATGAAAGGTACGCTTTGTCGTTTTTCTGTATCCCTGACGAAGTGTTTGCGAGATTTCATTATTAGCGGTTAAGTAAAGGTGTGAAGCAAAACAAATAAACTCACATTCGCATTTATGATATTAGTAAGGATTACATTTAGTGAATGACGAGTGGTATTTTATGTATTAAATTTTCCGAGCCCTAGCCGGTGCTTTTCTCGGGTAAGCTCGACATACACCCTCCGTCCCTCTTCACCCGCGGAGAGGTATTTCTGAATGTATACCACACAATACAACATGAAATGGCCACTGTTTATTGCTATTATGTCGAAAACATTTCAACATTAAAATGCAAGAACAAAAGTTTTACTTAATCTGCATCGCCAAACTTTTCATTGGTTTTCAGGCATGGCAAACTTTACAAATAAGTATTATTTAAAATAATCCTAAACACATGACGATTTAAGCTACAAGTTGTTCAAGATTCTTCACAACTTTACTTACCCTGGAAAACCTAGACCATAAGTGTCCTTTGTGGTGGAATACTGTGCACCTCGCTTAAAATAGAAACTAGTGTAACAATATCAGCTCATTATTGATTTATGATTAGTAATTTATTAATTTAAGGCAGGCCTTTGCCCTGCAGCGGTACGGTGTAGGCTATAAATAAATAAATAATAATAATTTAATGCAGAGAGTTGTTTGCTTTGCTAGAAAAGACGTAAACTTTTTGGCTCACGTAACTTGAACGGTTTTTAGCAACGATTACGTTTGACATTTAGTGTCTGCAGCAGAAATAAATCTTTACATTTATCTGTTATGTGTATGCTACCTTTATGTATGTACCTTATGTGTACTGTACACATACTATCGAAGGTAATAAAATTACGTCACAATGCACCTGGATTGTGATGCAACAAGGCAGGCATACCGAAATAGTTGTGTCTTTGGTGGCAAATGAGCTAAAGATGGTGAACACAAGGCCAGATGGTAAGCGTTACCTGATGGTTACGCTAATGGTAATGGTATAAAGGGTAAATGGTTACCATAGCACTTGCAACTTTAACACTACGCCCTTACTGCAATTTAATGAAGCTTATTATTCTCAAGACTTGGCATTTTAATCTAACTAGATCTACCTGAATATATGAAATCTGATGTAATACGAAGCGAAACTATTACCATTAATAGTTAAGACTTAGACTAACAAGTAGGCCACGTCGGAAAATAAATAGTTATTTATACTTTTAAATTTTTACCATCTCGATTAAGATCCATTGTCCATTTTGTATTTGGGCCTATAGTCACTGCTTCTGAAAATTGCCTAACACAAGAGGTATTAGGAAATTTTGCTAAGGTATTGGACACGCGACTTTACAATCAGCTCTGCGGTCTCTGTCATTCGTTAGGATCCCATGAGGATAAGCTTGTCTATACGTCCAGCGACGAAATTCATTCACGTAGATTTAATGTTAATAGTTGACGTAAGATTTTTTCAGAACACGATAAATCCGTGAATGGCTTTAGTGTCTGGGGTAATGATAACAATGCTTATTTATTGTGATGCAGTCGGATCATGCCATCGCAAATTGTTTTCTGTTATCTCATGGTTGTAATAAAATGTTTTTTTGATTTTCCGTTTAATTTGTCTGCCAATTTTCGTTGTCTGGAAGTAGATTACTGATATGGTTTTATTTTGTCGGTAGTGCATCGGGAGTAAATGCGACTTTTGTGCATAAGTTCTCGGGGTCGACTTCCGGGTCAGGTTAAATATCGTCTCTTCTTATGTCATCCTTGACATAAGAATTCAATGACATTTAATTTTCAGTAGCACGGAGTGGACTGGAACTGTGCCCAGCAAGGTAGACAGCAATAGGCTCGCCCTCTATCATATAATATAATAACAATATCATCTCTATATTAAACTATTCCACTGCTGAGTACGGGCCATACCTCAGTGTGAGAAGGAGTAGGTCACGGCCCACCACACTGGCCTGAGTCCGTACGTTTGTTTGCTACCTTATAATATGAACAATATCAGCCTTGTATTTAAAATGTTCCACTGCTGAGCACTAGCCTCTTCTCAAGGGTTCATATTCCTCCACGCTAGCGCTTGGCAGACTTCACATATCTCCGAGAACATTATAGAGAAATAACAGACATGCAGATTCTCACACGATGTTTTTCTTCGCCATTAACGCAAGCGATATTTAACTATTTAATACGCACATAACATTGAAAATTCAGCGGTCCTTGGGATCGAACTCGAGACCTCTGGACCTAAAACCATAACTGACATCCCTTCGGCTTAAGATTATGTACGTATTTGGGTGTAGCCCGATATTGCCAGTTATGTAAATTAGTAAAGCCGTGAGGCAGAACTAGTATAACACTCATATTTCCTAACAAAGGCTAAAAAATAAATTTACATATAACACGCCAAAAGTCGGCGTCAAAAAAGTTTTGACGAAGAAAACCACATCTAGTTAGAAACTTATTCTCTTGTGTTGTTTGTTCGGTTTAGGCTGGCATTATAAATAGGTAAAAGCGGGTTATATGATATAATATTTGCTACACACGTTTTCATATACATAGGTAGAACTACCTTGCAACTTCAAATGCCTTGTTTTTAAGTTTCCTACAATTGCTTTCAGTTCTTTTTGGGTCTTAAAAAGACAACTCCTGCACTATGAATAATTACTGTGTCGCGGGGAACTTAACGAAATTAAATATTTATATAACGTACACAGAGAACACTCAGACTCAGAACAACTATTTGTGGATGACATACATTTTTATGCTGTGTGGATCGAATTCACAAATTACACGCGGCGCGGCAGCGACGAGGCGATCTCTTAAACCACTGTCCGTACGTGCATTCCGTTATGCCTGTAATTTTTTTTATTAGACTTAGCCGGGCATATCTGATTAAGAAATAAGGAAATAGTACTTTATGTAATATAAGCTTTTACGGGTACATTCTTTATCGCAACAAGTGCCATGAAAAAAAACATTTGCTCTTAATATTTGGCAAATATTTTTTTCGTAGACTATCTTTATAATTATATAGCCAGATAGAATATATTTATATGACTGACACTCGATGATTTCGAGTGCCTCAGAGGTGCAGCAGTAGTGAATGCGACTGCTGTGCATGAGGTCCCGGGTCAAAGAATTTCGTGGTAAGAAAACCAATTATTTCCTTTTTATTTGCCAAAAAGTTATTTAGTTTTGCGAGCAATAAATTTTATATAACAGCCCGAAGTTACGAAGTTGGCGGTGTAACACAGTTCCGTGCCTCAGAAGGCACATAGAGCCGTTGGTCTTGTGCCTGATCTCGCGTTGGTCGTATCGGATTGTCGTCGCGATGGACTGAGAGTTGAGGAACAAAAAGTGTAGGTACTTATGTTTGCGCACATACTTGTGCACTATAATAATTTAATTTTCTGCGAAGATGGTCCAGTCTACGTTAAGATTGCTCGCCGTGACTGAAATTCGGCCTGGAGGACATGATTTTAATAATAAAATATTGTCGTCCATATCCCATGTCCTCCTTAAGATTAGGAAGAAAGTAAACAATAGACATAATGATAAAATATGAGGTGAGATGAGGGATTAAAATTAAAGGGTTATGCCTTTATCTTAAACCATATTATGCCTGCGGCTTCGCTTGCGTAAATGTAGGCTATGTAATTTTTTTATTCCTTAGAAACAGTATTTTTCTAGATGAAAGGTACACTATGTCTTTTTTGTACCCCTGACAATGTGTGTGCGAAATCTCATGACGATCGAGGCGTGAAAGCAAAATACAGTTTCACATTTATAATATTAGTTAGGATTTCAAGTTCTGAAGGCGCTCATACATAAGTTTCCTATGAAAGGTACGCTTAAGCGCCGCCGTAACCTACTTACCGATTACGCAATGATCTTGTAAGGACTATTTCCAGGTGAGCTGTGGCAAAAGTAAGCCACTTTTAATACACTAATAAACTATTCCGAAAACTTTCCTCTGGCGGGTGTTAACTTTAAACTCTCGTATTAATCTGTGTCTGTCTGTACATAGGAGATATTTAAAAATAAATAATATAAGGAGTATTTATAAGAACTATAGATTTTTTATGTGTCTGTTTTCCCATAAAACTGTAGTGTTTATGTGCATGACACCGAAACTGCTGCTCGAGATTGAATACGTTTTATCAGTAGCAATGGCGGGTCTTACTTGAAAAATTGTGTGCATGTTTCATCTTGATACGCCGCCTTACCTACCTTACTATACCTTTAGGCAAAAAAGGTCACTGCAACTCAATCCTAATATTATTATTAATACGAATATGAGTTTCTATGTTACGCTTTTACGCCTTAAGTACTCAACGGATCATCATGAAATTTCGCAAACACGTTGTCAGTGGACCAGAAAAGACACAGAGTACCATTCATCCAGAATAATGTACTGTCACTAACTTAACTTACATTTACGCGAGTGAAGCCGCAGGCAGAATCTAGAATTATATGAAAATAATACATAAAATACCATAAATAGAAAGTAAACTGTTCCCACACATATTTGTGTAACTTATGTCAATCAACGCTTCATTGAGTTTATTTTATACACCTTTTCCTTAAACTAACTATTAAAACGTCTCAAGTGAATATCAAAATTATGTCGAAAGTTATGAGTCACAATTTATTTATTTATTAACTATATCATTGGTACAGGGTTTTTTTTGGTATCTTATACACGCCTCGATTTTGTGGACATATGGGTGGAAGTTTTGTCGAACTTGCTGGTATTAAGAAATTCAGTTTAGTTTAAAGTCACATGGTACATCTCTTATCTATTTAAACCAATTATGTACTTACCAAGAGTTACCACAGGAGTTTACTCTACCAGCAGCTTAGGTTATAGAGTAACAAGAAGGTGATCTTTCCCATAAGAATACAGTGTATTTTTCTTACTTTTATTATTCAGTATACAAATGAAGCGTATACCTAGAGACAAAACATAGACACTCATATCTATATATTGTCGTCTATTTCTGTCGTCTCTATTTAAGCAATATAGTCGTAAAGCAGTAATCAAATTTATTTGAATTATATGATGTTTGTTTACCAAAAAGGAGATGCAAAAATGTAAATGCCATATTTCCCCGTGGCTATAGCTGCAGAAAAGGAACTAAAAGATATGAAAATATAAATAGGTTTAATAGTTAATAATACGATGTAATATTAAAAAAAGCGTGAGAAAATTCGACCGTTTAATTTCATCTATAATTTAAATAAATATCGGCCACGATTATGCCTCGAAGTAGCAGTCCGCTAAGCAATCAGCCCAGTTGTTTTATTTATTTACACCGACCGATAGTATCGCTGTTAGTTTATCGAGTCTGTGTGTGATTACAAAAACTTCCTAGTAAGTTTCCTTTGTAAGAAAAACCGATACAAGTTGTATAAACTTTCACTCCGCGTTTGTTCGTGGTTCAGTTTTTATTTCCATGAACCTTTTGCTCTAACGTAAATAAAATGCTTTTGTTAACAGTGGCTTTAATGGCATCATTATTGTTCTCAAGTAAAATGCAAATTGCAAGCGAATTTCAAATATATTGTTAGTGTCCTGCTGCAAACAGAGATAGCCTAGTAGGAGACCGTTGGACAGTCAAGCATAGTTCTCGGGCTCGATCCCAAGGCACGCAACTTTTCCAAAGTTATGTGCGTATTAAATAGTTAATTACCGCTTGCTTTAATGGTAAAGGAAAACATCGTTAAGAGACCTCCATGTCTGTCTCAATCTGAGAAGAGGCACATGCCCAGCAGTGGGACAGATTATATACAGGTCTGGTATTATGTGTATATACTGTAGCCGCCACAAGCAGTCACTAGGACTGGTAGCCACAACCAGCCACTATTGGCTACGACTGGTGATTGCGTCTACTGGGTCGTCTTGGTCATCGATAGCGGGCGCTATTAGCTCGCCACGAGCTCGGTGTAGTTGGTTCGAATACCACATAAGACAAACTTTTATACGTTCTACAAATGGTTGTCTACCTGCTGTTTGAACGTTTGTAAAATTCCCCGCGATTCAGATACTATTAGCTGCATTTAATCTAATTCTAGTAGACTGAAAACTTTTCTTGATTCAGAAAATTAACATCGAAAATAATAAATATAAATTTAGTAGTTACATCAAGCTGGCTTCATTTTAAATAATATATTAATATACTAGCTATCCCTCAAGAACAGTATTTTTTCCTGGATGAAAGTATGTACTTTTCTGTACCCTTGACAACGCGTATGCTATATTTCATGACAATAGGTCGAATAGTTAAAGCCTGAAAGCAAAACAAACAGACTTACATGCGCATTTATATTAGTTACGATATTTTATGCTGCTGAAATTATATAACAGTGTTTTAATAAAAAATAATTATAATAAAGAAGAATCATACAATTACTCTTTCTATTCACGTAAAACAAGAACTTTTTGTTCAAAGGACAAATAGGTACCATAAATAAAATTATAATGAGTACGATAAGTAAGTATACTCCTTGTTATATTATTACGTCACACAAGATCACAACGTTTCCATTTATCGACAAAGTTAACAGAAAAGTTACTAATTAGAAATTATGTCCTTTCTCTGAGACGAATATAGTCGTGAAAGTACTTAATAATGGGGCTTCCATATCAACCTACAACGAGTGAGTACTGAGTATTTATAGTGGTAAGGTGGCAAATAGTGATAGAGAGCTACGCAGGATCTCGAGTTCAATCACAAGGCACGCAACTCTTAATTTTCAATGCTATGTGCGTATTGATTAGTTAATTATCGTTCGCTTTAATGGTAAAGAAAAACATCATGAGGAAATCTGATGTGATATCTGCCAACCCGCACTGGGCCAGCGTGGTGGAATGTGAACCATTGAGAAGAGGTCCGTGCTCAGTAGTGGAACATTTTATATACAAGGCTGATATAATTAATATTATAAGGTGGCAAACAAACGTACGGCCTACTTGACAGTAAGATTAAGCAAGTGAATGCTTACATTATCGCTGTAAGCAGGTATTGTTGGCTCGTTGCCGACATTGCTGCTCTATTGGCACAAAGCATAAAATTACTGGTCTGCCTCCATATTGTTTTAATATTGACTTTGCCGCCGCGTTGAAGGCTCTGAAAGTTAGAGTGATACCTACAATATTCTGAACCTGCTGTGGTAAAAACAATCTTAAATAAGGATTGGTTAATAGCGAACAGCATAGCCTTCTTAGAAGCCTAGAAACCTTACTTACAGCATCCGAGTAGCAAGGTCTTCTTTTAGGTACAGTAAGGATTTGGATACATATATCGCTGATGTAGTTTCAGTTCCAGCGATCCACCTACCATTCAAGGCAGCGAGTTGGCACACCTTGGTTCCCACTAAGGTGTGCCGACTTAGTCAGTAGGACCGGGCGTTTACCCAGAGTGAGCTCGAAATTCCCTCTCCGCCCTACCTCGTTCCCATGTTCACATCCTGATGGTAAAAAGAAAATACTCCCCAGCAGGGTTGTTCTACATTGAGCGACGTCCCAGGTTTAACCCAAGACCCCGCTGTGCAACCATAAATCACAAAAAAAATTAGATGCGCATGTCTCATAAAATCCAGAACGCCTGGCGACATTAGTGCTAAACAAATCTAAAACTTTAGTCCACGAAGTCATCCAGTCAATTCGTGGTAGCAATTTGCCTATACACGTTATCTTATATATATATTACTTATACGTCTTTATCTTAGTATTTTCAGTTGTTAGTTATTACTTGTAGCTTAGTACCGCGAAAACTAATTTTCAAGATTATATTATGAGAAAATAATTTCTTTATGATCTAGCTTAGCAATTTATGGGTTACTGATTGATGTCATACGTAGGACAAAATGATTAAATCCGGTCAAGGGCGAGTCGTACTCACACTGATTGTCCATATGCCGTATGACCAGCAATATTTTCTTCTTTATAGCACAGGTGTTTTATCTTAGTATTTCGCACTATAACCACAAATAAAGCTTGTTGTGTTTTGTCACGATTGACCAAAAACAATAATCTTCTTGGAGAAGTGTCCTTGATTGTTAACCTTTGTTATTTACCTAACTATGGCAAAGCCAAAGGGATGAGTTTTGATTGTAGTAATCTAAGTATGTTTGGTTTTATTTAATGTTAAGATATCCGTCATCATAACACATAGACACACATTACGTTAAATATTTAACCATTGTTTTTTTTTTTACGTGGGGTAATGCGTGGACGCATACCCCTCCGCGGGGGCGGGCGGCGGGATTATGTCGGACTCGCCGGGGTAAAAGTAAGATGGAATAAGAATAATATATTACCTCCCGGAATACCGATTAAACCTACCACGGTGTTCCTCGTCAAAACCACTATCGGCGGAGCCGGGCGAATCACTTTCGCATGCGGTCGCGACCCCGTCGAGGTTTCGGCCCGCCGTATGAAACGGCAGGCCACTACACAACAAGACCTACCCAAAATAGGCACTTCTTCTCACTATAAAACCCTACTGTCTCCCCCCTAGAGGGAGACGGACTCGAAACAGAGGCGCGTGTGGGAACACGCACGGCGCTTCTTGGACCTGGTGCTGAACGGATGGCGGGCAGGCCCAGAAAGCCCGCCACCCCCAGGTCAAACCTCAGGGCGGCTGGAGGTCATCTAGCGCCCTCTGGCGCCCGGCTCTGCGATTGGGGAGAGAGTTTAAGCACTCTCTCTCCCACTGCGCTGCCTCCTTGATGGAAATCACTTCCTCGCAAAAGGAGGCGACGGCGTTCCACGACCTCTCACTCCGGACCATAGACTGAACTATGGCCGGGAGCGAGAGGGCAACCGATCCGACTGCCGCGATCAACTTACGGCGCTGCGATGCCCAAGCGGGGCAAACCGCCAAAGTGTGAAGCGCCGTGTCAAATATTCAACCATCTACTAACTAAGCTAAAGTACTTATCTTACACACGGGTTTTAATGCCAGGTTAAACCAAGTTGTTATTAGGTTTTTTTGCAGCTATCCTCAGTAGAACAAAACAAGGTGATCTCGAGATTTTGTTTGCCTTAGTGACGCCGCGGTAAACGCGACTACTGTATATGAAGTCTCGGATTCCATTTGCCAGGCAAAGCGTATTTGGGTTTTCCTGTCAGGAAATTTACTTCGCTCGTGTGAATGTAGGTTATACCAATTTTATTGACCTATTATACTCTTCCTCGGGTACAGTATTTTTTTCTGGCTGAACTCACCCTTCGAGGATATAAGTCTTAAAACTAGCATATGTTATCGACAAGCGATAAAAGCTATTATGAATATTACAACTTGTACTAATAATGTTGTTGCAGTGCACGGCTCAGACTTTAATCTAAATCTTTCAAAAGCTGGGTACTACCTCGGCGTTTGAAAAAGACAAACCCAAAACTATTTAACAGACAGTCAAACGCAAGTTTATATAAATGAAAAGCAAAAGTAAGAACTGCTGCAATAGCTAATCTAATGCCATGCGATGAGCTTGATTTTGACATGACGTTGATTGATCTTTCAGAAACCTGACTACTGATTGTCAGTAAGCATGCACTCTAACGCTTGCTACAAACAATCTAGATCAGTTGTCTTTTCTAGTACCCACGTAAGTAAATATTTTAACTAATTATATTCATACATTGTTCTTCATATTTTAATTGTCATAAGGGTAGCAAGTAGTTAATGAATATTTGTGTGTGTAAAACCAATTTCCTCCGTGGCGCAGCGGTAGTGAATACGACTGCTGTGCATGAGGTCTCGGGTTCGAATCCTAAGTCGGGCCGGTTTTCCTGTTAATCATGATACCAGCCCGAAGTTAGGAAGTTAGCGTGCCTCGGAAAGCACTTAAGGCCGTTGGTCCTGCGCCTAATCCCTCTCCAGTCGTATTGGATTACTGTCCCATCAGGTCATGAGAGTTACTTGTGTTAGCGCACATGCTTGTGCACTATAATATCTCCTGCGCAGATGGCCAGTCTCCGTTAAGATTGGCCGCCGTGACCGAAATTTGGTCTGGATGAAGGTCATTATGTAGATCTAGCCTATTATTAGATTCAATTTATATACTGAATAGCTTGTACTTTTATGTTAGTTCAAATGTGTTAGCAGACCATATTATAAATAAATAAATAATAATTGATTCACACACACACTCCCACGCACACACACGCGTCCGCACACACACACACACACATACAAATACATTAGCTCAGTTACAAACTTTTTATAATTAATAATAATTTAAAGCTCTTACTTATGTTAAATCACGGCATCATTACTCTGTGTAACCTTTGTTATGGAAGAGAGGGTATCCTAACACAGGTATCATTTTATACTTAAAAGGATAGATATATAGTATATAGAAATAAAACATTTTTAATTTCTTTTTACATCGTATTCGGAAAAAGCTTAATTAAAAACTTTAGAGCATTTAAAAACCAAATTACTTTTAAAATTTACTCAGTGTGACTCGTTTTATTCGTTTTGCGAACATAAACACAATGTTAAAGAGTTAACGATCCAAATTCATATCTTTTATCACCACTTGTTATCACACAACTGGTTTCGGAATTAAAAGGAGACAGTTCGCTAAAAATTTTATACTGTTGCACTAATATGTATAATTTTGTGTTTAAATATATGTATATTACATTTTACAGTTTGTTTTGTTTAATCATAACAATTTAACAGACCCGACCGATGTTGCCCTGCTCTAACGTTGGCTTGCAACCTAATTGCAGCGCCATACTGGGTTCAATTGTAAATTTGAACGATCAAGAGACGGGTCGGTTATTTGATAGGCTGCCCCTAATTCAGTCAGTTTGGGCCAATTTTTCAATCGCCAGATTACTTTAATCTGAAGAATAAATGTGGCGGTTTGACATAATATTTTATATTCAAAATAAAAGATAAAAATTATAAGACTATTGAAAAATCGGCCTTATATAATATAGCTAATACTAGCAGATAACATGCGTTCGACTGTCAGTTTACTATTGTTTGTCTCGATCTGTCATTTCAATTAGAACCTGCCGTGGGAATTATGCGATCGTCAATCGCGCTAATAGTCGCACCGCTGAACTAACAAGGCCACCAGTGTCCAAAAAACCTATTAAACTAACTTTAACTAGTTATCACACACACAACATTATATATGACAAAAAGCTGACATGCAATGGGAACCGAAAATATTAACTTTTAATCCTATCATAAATAACAACTTGCCTTTCCGGTTGCCACTTTTTAATTAAATTCCGCATAAATTACATAAAAGATATGAGCGAGGAGATCACAAATCGAAGACCGCATCTGTCAATTACTGTGGCCGCGTTTAAACTTTAAAAAGAAACGGTAAGAAAAGTAAAAAATGGCGCGCGGTCGGCTGTTCCGCTAATACAAAATGGAGGACTATAGTAGCGCTCGAACGTCAATAAACGATCGTTTCCTTTTTGTTTTTGGTTCACTATTCTTGTTTCGACGTTGTTTACGCATTGTTTTTTTGTATTTAATGTATTACTTAATGTAGAGAATGTTTTCATGCTTGGATTCGCTCCAGGCATTGATTGCTGATGAATTATCGATAGCGTATTATATGTGTGTCTTTAGAATATAAATGTAGTTTAAGTTATACCTTGAAATCGTCTTTAAGCGTGTTGCGGCCCGACTGGAATGTATATATTAATACGTGAAGCAAAAACTTTGTATGCCTTTATAAGAAAATTGCGCGGACGGAGTAGTATGAAATTTGGCACAGTTAAAGTTTATATGGAGAAGGAGTGGCGAATCCTAATATTTTTATAAAATATGTATTAGAAATACATTAATTTAATGAAAAAACACTACACGCACACAACCAAGCATTTGACACACGCAGTCGAATCGCGTAATTATTTGTTGGAAAAGATAGCCTTAGTGAAATCTAAATGAAATGTGATTATAAGGGTAAAATTGTAGACAATAAAACCTTAATAACAAATAAAACTTAAAATTTAAATCAATTATGGTCGATTTTTTACCACTAGGCGACCGCTAGTAATTCAATTTTTCTTTCTAAATGAACTTGTGGGAATGATCCAGTGGTTACTTGCCCTTTTTTACTTAGGATTTATATAATTTTTCAAGCAATTTCTTAACATGGGGAATGCCATTTATCTTCGCCTCTCACCTCTCTGTGGGAAAAGGGAAGTGGAAAGAGTATGTTGGGTTCACCCGGAGGAAAATGCAAGTCGCGACTCCGACCAACTAAATCTACCACGGTGTACTAAGTAGCTGCCATGAATGATGGGTAGATCGAAGAAACTGAAACTACTCCAGCGATGATGTTCGACACCCTAGCTATATTGGCTGCTCCGTAATAGCCGAGTTGATTAACCCAATACTTCTTAAATACTTCTTAAATATCTACCTATACTCCCTAAAATATAGCCTGGGTCCTGTGACAGTTGTCATCCAAATCATGACCATCAAGTTTCATATTTCATGATAGTAAACTGTTAGCAAACCAATCAAATAGCAAGCAATCATACTTTGTTGGTAGAAGTGTACGAAAAGTGATGTCTTTGTGTCATTTTAAACTGATACTTAAAATTGAGTTACACTTGATTATTTTTGAAATAACATAACACAACATAAAGCCCTTGAAACGTATTATATACAATGTGTAAAATGTAAAAACATTAATTTAAAATGAGAATCAGTACAAAAATATAGGGTAATAAATCAGATACAATAATAAAATTTCAAACATCAATGAGGTATAACATTGATCGCTAATTTTAAAATCGAATATGATTAACATCGTCTAAGCCTTGCGCTTGTTACTCTGATAATTGTCACAGGATCCTAGCTATACCTAATTTACAAACTTTAGTTGCTGTGTCCTTAAGGTAGATGCCCAAGGGTGGGACAATGATAGCCTACCTAATTAAAGCTCGAGAATAATTTATAAAAAAAAATTTACATCGTTCATGTTCCGCAAAACTTGACTTTCGACAGGCCGATGCACGAGAGATACTAATAATATTCGCCTAATACACTTATATTGTAGCAAATATTCATAAACAGTGCTGCCCGGGGCGTGTGGGAGACATAGTGGCTGACAAAGTGGAGATATCGGCCATTTTATGAAAGTTAAAGATGAAATCTGTAGATGCTGACTGATTTACAAAAACTGAAGCTTTTTACTTCGTACACAGACTTGAGTTTTAGTACTGACTTACGATATGGTTTGCAGCAATCGTTCTCACCTACCTGAATACCTCAGTGGCGCAGCGGTAGTAAATGCGACTGATGTGCACGAAGTCACGGTTGGTTGCCGGTCTCGGGTTCTTTATTGGTTATTCTGTCAAAATATATTCATTCAGTAGCAATACAGAATCTAGTATTGTGCCTGGGAAATGGCAATAACCCCGCTATTATGCAACTTAAAACTATAACTGTCGAACCACGCTTCTATAACTATTTACCTATAGGCACGCATTATAATTGCTTGCTACTTTACATATTTTTGGCAAAGACCATTTACCGAGTTGCGAAAATATAGATGCGCAAACATAAAACAATTGCATATCACAGCAGATTGCTTAGACGCCTAAGACTTAACAAGACGACTACCGTATTAAGATATCTAAATACAGTAAAAAAAAACATAAAATTTTAAGCATAAAATAGCACTTCAGTTTTTACTTCTGAATACTTTTTACGTCATGAAGGACGGTCTAGAAAGCTCACCTGGTGGTAAATGGTAACTCCCGCTTAAAGACTGCTGTAAGATTAGGCATACGAAGCAAAGCCGCTGCCTACTGTGATGCGTTAGATTTTCTTACAACCTCGTTTAAAAGAAGTCAGGGCTCTCGGCAAACACCTATCTTTCTTGAGCCTGGTACTATAAAATTGTCCGATTTGTAACCCGAACAGCAACTTCATATTATTATCTGATGAGCCTACGAGAAATAATAAGATGTTCGTATCTTTAGATGTGATCTTTATATTAAAATTGGGGGACGTTGTCTGAATGCAAAACGTGTATAATATAAATATTCTGCATGACTTTAAATTAAAACTTTCTTTAGTAAATTTTGACAGTCTTATTAGTTCTATTGATGTTCTTATGGAATAACATACTGAATTGCTTTTTTTGCAGTTGGTGTCACGATAGGAGAGCAGGCTAATGGTAAGTCGTTAACTAGCTTAGCCTAGGGCACCTTTACTTATTTTAAGACTTTATTATATATGTTTAACCAATATTATTGTATTTACCGGATATATAAATGCGCTTAGTTTAGAAATACCTAATGTAAAAATTATAATGTTGTTTGAAGTATACTCGTATTAGAAACAAGAAGGTTAATAATTCCAATGTAGATTACATTGGAATTATTAACCTTCTTGTTTCTACTAAAGAAGATTAATTTTAATATAATTATTTAGGTATATATTTAATCAAAACTATTTATAATAATTATACTCTCTCGTTTTCACCGAAATCATTTTGCCGGGCTCGGGAATTAAATACAGGACAGAATTCAGTTCAATCTTATAACATTTTGTGACTTTAATTTTATTTATAAGGAAGCTCTTACTCAACGGTAAATATTTTATATGTCAAGGGTTTAATACAATTACATGTGTTGTTTTTGCCGACTATACTAGAAAGAGTTGTGAATGTCACTGGATATGCATACTGGATATATAAGGCAAGGCCAGGTGAGCCATGGCTATCCCAAAACTGTCTGTTGCCCACCGCAGCATATTAGAGGTCAATTTTTTTTTATCTTTCATTTACAATATAATTCTTCAGAATGGGTCGCGAGGGACTTAACATTCAAACCACGGGCACAAAGAACAGCAGAACTTGAAACAACTACTTTTAGATCACACAAATGTTTGTCCCGAATGGAAATTCAACTCACGACACTCGGCGCGGCGGTAGGTGCGACCACTTAATCACCACGCCAAACGTATATCTTGAGATGTAAGTAGTCCGGGCATTCTAGGAAAAGATCTAAATAAGCAAATATTAAGGCGAATGGCCTTGAAAAAAGTAGATAATATCTATCCGCTATTAAACTTAGTAACATCAATACTTTTTCATCATCTAAAGTTCGTTGAACTCACAAACATAAAAAGTACAATATGAGATGAAACGAGCATGTCTTAAGTTACTTTTTTTCATGGATTTATGAAGTACAGCTGTATATTTAGAAAATATGTTGAGGTATAACAATAGATAGAAATTGTACTGTACTCGACAATATCGCTTGATAGGGCTTATTTTATTACAAAATGAGTTGTTTAAATTACTTTGCTTCTACTTTGGATAAACATGTTTGAAATAAAAAGTATATTCTTTCTAAAAATATATTTCTGAAAGAACAATAACATTGTGTTTATCTTTTCAAAACGTGAATAGAAATTAATGAGACAATGTGTGTTTGGAATTAATTGTTATACCTAAAGACATGGAGTATAGTTGTACAGATTCACGTCTATATTTTTCTAAAGACGTTTGCTGAGACACCTCGCGAGCTAGTTTGTTGGACAACTTAGAGATAGTTACGAACAGGTTTCATATAACTGACTGCATCAATGGAAAAGTGGTTTAAGTGGTCACCTTGGAATTGCCGCCCCGCCGAGTGTTGTGGGTTCGATCCCCACACGGGACAAGAAATTGTGTAATCCACAAATAGTTGGTCCGAGTTTGGGTGTTTCTTGTATCCGTTATAGAAATGTTTAAAAAGTTACAATAAAAAGCATCCCTAGTATAGTGGAACATGTAATTTTAAAGGAAACAGCTATATTACGGTATATATAAATGTATCACGGCTTCAACTATCTTACTGCGACATCTAAGCATACACATAGACCAAGTTGTATGGAGTCAGGCGAGTAATCTATACTAATATTATAAATGTGAATGTTTGTGAGGATGTATGGATGTTTGTTACTCTTTAGCGTAAAATCTACTGAACCGATTGGTATGTAGTTAGGTTGACACATAGGCTACTTTTTATCCCGATATTTCTCCAACGGGACTTACGCGGTTAAAACCGCGGGCAAAATCTAGTTAGTCATACAGGTCTACCTAGTACAGATACCAGTCTCTCACATAGATTCACTAGCTTAAGAGGAAACAGAAAGGCCGTTTTTTCATACAAAAATAGTCCCCTGTTTCCTCCCTGGATAATGCCAGTAGAGCAATAATATTTTTCCAAAAAATGTATGGTCTCTATTGGCATGTAGGGATATTTACTACAATTATAACAATTAATTAATGAAAAAATGGAAAACATAGGGATGCTTTCCATTTTTTCATTAATTAATTGTTAAAAGAGACATCAGCCTTCAAAACCTTAAAAATTGGCCAGATTTTCCGCTGTGTTCAAACATCAAGAAAACAAATTTGACTAAATTATATAAAAAAAGGAAAACATAGAAACACGGCCAAAGCTTTTCTTCAATTTTTTATGAAAAAGTAGTTAAATCGGTCAAGTGTTGGAAAAGGAACCAGGGGACTACAAAACGTAGATTTTGTGTACTTTTAATTTTCGGTCCAAGGTACAGTTGTCTCTATCACGCTCTGCGGGCACTGCGCGACAGCAATAGATTTTACAAATACCTATTTCTCAATTCTCTCGCCCTCGGTGTTTCCTATTAAGATCTGTTTTTTTTTTGTATCTATTTATGTGTGAGAGAGGAAAATAAATGATGATTATTATTATTACAGACAAATATTTATTGTTTTTATTTGTTGTTGTTTCCTTTTCTATACTACTCTACGTAAATCTAAGCTAATAGATCGAGTATATTTAAAGCTGTAAGTGCTTGTTATAGCAAAAGCGATAACCTAATAAAACCTTATTTCAACATTTTCTGAATAAACACAGGTATTTACTTATACGCTGCAATACATGCAATAACATTAGTTACAATTTATTATCCAAATACAACAGTCCTGTACACTGCTGACCAAAAATGTATGCACATTTATTAGCTTTTATGCAAATTGTTCGAGCAGTGGGTAATTCTTTTTGGCCGGCGCGGCGTCTAAAATACGGGCACGGTTTGTAAAACGATATAGTTAATTCGACAAGTGGTCATTTTCTTATTAGGGATTCCGTGTGGATGGGTTTATGCGAGATGTTTTTTGGTATTGCCAAAAACACATGTTGCTTGAGGAGCTTTTTATACATCTTTACTTTCATTAGACTGCCTCAGTGGCAGAGCGACAGCAAATGTGAAATCTCGGATTCGATCGCCAGCTCGGGCATAAAATTATAGAGGTTATTCAGCATGGTATTTCTGTTTTATATCCTACTTAGTTGATCTCGATATTCTAAAAAGCTTTGCAATACCATCTTCATAGGCACAGCCGTGTTAGAAATTTTATACCGGCTGTGTACATGTCCTTCCTCATTTTAGTAATAATATAGTATAAGAGCGGCGATAGCCCAAGGCATAAGTCATTTCGACTTGCGATCGAGAGGTCGTGAATTCAAATGCCATCTATTGCACTACCCATACTTAATAAAAGCGCTCTAGCTTAGCTTTAAGGATTAACAATAATACTGGTAATTTGCAAACCAAGTAGGTATCTTTTAAAGAGGAAAATATAAATGACCACTATTCATACCGTCTATACAAAAACATCTACCCAATCACACTGAGTGCTGTTGATAGGTGATTTAGAATATAATTGTTTTCAAAGAATTTTAGTATTCTTTAAAAACTATTCTGTACAAACGTGAATTACTTACGTTTAAAGTTGAAGTAAGACGAACAGTTTTTATAACGTTACACAAAATAGGCTTCGTTGTATATCGTTTATTCTTAGGAGGGGTAAAATAAGTTAAGTTTTGAGTACCGCTGTAAAAATACTATAAAAATACAGAAATATAGTTCTTAGTAACAAACTTGAATTACCAGCTTGAGGATCAGTAACGTTTCAAATTGAATTATGATATTTTTGCCAGTGAATGGAAATAAAACATTAAAGTATTCTCTCCGCTAAAATGGCACCACGGAATCTGCACAA
The DNA here is from genome assembly GCA_963675205.1 of Catocala nupta. Classification (NCBI taxonomy): domain Eukaryota; kingdom Metazoa; phylum Arthropoda; class Insecta; order Lepidoptera; family Erebidae; genus Catocala; species Catocala nupta. The sequence goes on from OY776099.1 coordinate 11,750,828, forward strand.
AGTAGGCGGGGCTTAATAAAACTAAGCTGTGTCGCTATAGTAACGTATAATTATTATATCAATGGATTTGAGTTCTTGATATTGATAGCGAGTAAATAAACTGTTATAAACTGCTAATAGCTATTTTACAGGATTAACAGTAACGTAAATTTTTGAGTCGAAAAGTAGATTAAGCAGTGGTGCATTATGAACTGTGATAGATATGAAAATACTGCTTCAATGTTTTATTTTCGTTGACTGCTTTTTGTATATTACCGAGAAGCAAACATGCATAGATGATGGTAGGTGGTTACCGTATGTTAAGATCGCTTGTGACACTATCAGTCGACATTGCTGATCCTAGAGAAAAGGAATTTAATATGAGACAGGACGAATAGAAGGGTATGTGACCCTTCGGAGATCTTCGGAGATACCTCATGGAAGGCAACAACAGTGTCACTACTCCTTTGGTAATTTTATGATAAGTACTTTTTGATTAAGCCCACTACATTGCGTATAAACAAGAATACGATAACAATAATTATGTGAAGAAAAAAACATAAATTAGTTCTTATGAGTTTTAATGTTTATTTTGGGTAAAATACACACAACCACGTCCAGATTGATTCAGCCATTATGAAGAGTAGGGTTTTATGACAAGTGTATAGTTTTCGTTGTATGCGAAGCATTAGCGATTACAACCGCTATGCATAAAATATTGGCTTTGATTCTGGCAAGACATTCGCAGTACTAGTACTGAGCTCGGTAGATTATAGTAAACTCCTCCTCATCAGACCCAAAGCCTAACCGTTCGAGGCTACAGTTATAAAACTAACCATGAAGATAATTCTTACAAAGTTTGACTTGTAAATCATATGCTTTTTAATCTAAACTATGATTTGACTTCAATCTATTTTCGTACTCTAATTATACACACATTACTCTTCGCTATATTTTCCAATTAACTAGTTCTTGGAGATTATACCGTTTATTTTTCAATTAACATCGTTCAAGTTTTAATTACTACAGCTTTTGTAAACAACTTTATAATTTCTGGGTATTCAATAGGCAAAAGTAATATTTGTTCAATTTAACTTTCAGATTTGTACGAAATTATTATTTTCGTGTGCGGTGGACAGGGATCACAATATTTGTGAATTTTTAATTAATTTAAATGTATTTGTTTGTAGAAAATATACGTAATACGGGTCTCTGGGCTGTAGACGATTTTTAAAATATTATATACTAGATTTTGTTAGCAGCTTCGTTCGCGTAAATGTAGGTTAGGTTAGGTTAGTCACAATACTTTTTTTTAGATGAAAGATACCTCATGTCCTTTTTTGTTCCTCTAAAAACGTGTATGCGAATTTAATGATTTTTCGAGTAGTTAAGGCGTGATAGAGTAACTAACAAACTCACATTCACATTTAACATATTAGGTAGTTAGGACCTAGAGTCTTACGGCTTTATCCCTAAACATAAGTGTTATACCTGCATTTTGCCAACTGTGGTTTTAGATTCCATAATAGAGGACTAGCTGATCGTCGTCCACCGGGCAGACGCAGACTTAGTGCTGCTTTTCATTTTTCTTGTTAAAAAAGAAACAAAAGCACCTTTTCCGAATCGGCTCTGAAACCTCATACAGAGCAGTATTCACTATTGCTGCATCACCGAGACAGCCTTCTATACGGTTAAGGCAACCAATTGAATATTATTTGAATGAGGAGTTAGACACGGCGAAATTGGCTCGTTAACCTGGGATTTTATTCTTATTTCCCAACCCTATTCGGAAACGATCTTCTTCTGAATATCGCAACCAAAGAAACTTTGGACTGTGTTCCTATGGTGAGTAAAATTACTAGCCTCGTTTAGACGACGGTGTGCTGTCAGCAAGAGATAAGTCTGATCGTAATAATAATGATCTCTTTTAACCGATGGAAACCGGCCGGAAACTCAATAGTTTCCAACGTGTTGCAGAACCAATGTTGTAGCACTCCCAACCGCCCAGTCTGGCTGACCCTAATTGGTTCCAGAATTACATTGCGAAATGAACCAGTATATTTACCACAAAAAAACGTTTAAAGTCGCATCCAGTGTTTGATAGCGCTGAAATCAATTAATACCCGCTGTGTTCCAGCGGATAACCTTTCTAGAGCGTAGTAACTTTTCTGCAAAATATGCAAAATATGTTTAGGACACTTTATGATAATTATATTCTATCATATACACACAACACCATCTAGCCCAAACTAAGCAGAGTTTGTACTAAGGTACTAGACAATGTATATTATATTTTTGTAAATACATACATATTATATTGTCTTCTGTTTACGCGAATGTTATTCATTGAAATTAAACTACTATATACGGATTTTATCGCGTTGTCCAAAAATAAATAGATTTAATAGTTTAAATAATTTTATTAGCTTATAAATTAGTAAAATAAAATCAATAGTAGTAGTGTAATATTTTCAAATTTTTGTAATACAGTGATAAATAAACAACGCGATAAAATCCGTATATAGTAGTTTAATTTCAATGAACATACATATTATACATAGAAACACCCAGACCAAGACAAACATGCATGTACATGCATAAAAATGTTTGATTTGTGCCGAAATCGAACCCACGATCTCAGGCGTAGCAGTCGTTTACACTAACCACTACGTCATCGAGGCCGCCGAACTTTAAGACATGCTTGCAGGGTTCATCATCTTGCCGCCATCTTTGGTCACAAGGTTTCCCAAATGTAATTAAGCCTGCCATAGGATACACCATTACAGAAAATTTGCTCTTCATAAAAAATATACGGTACAAATTGCTTATATCTAAAAGCTCGTTTATTTATTTTCAATTTAGTTTTCGTATAAACCTAGAGATTTTTAGACTTAGAGATATTAAAATAAATATTTAAATTTTCAGAAATGTTATCTTACTAATTGTATTAAATTTTATCTAAAAGTCTATAACGAGTTAGCAAATAAATTCTAACAACATCTCTTACAAAAACTTTCAGTAAAATTAATTAAGTAAATTTTAAAAGTTTTTCTTCGGTGTACACGTGTCCTGTGGTAAGCTTATTTATTTAGGTCACAAAGTAACAGTTATGAACGTCACAGTTCAGTACATGTCACGGTGACTTGCTGCTGAGTTCTACTGAACATGTGCTATGGTCAGTTGTACTGAACTGTAACTTACCTATTTTAAATACTTTTAAAGCACTTAGAATGCAAAGGTTTGAAGTGCTTGTTGGATTACTCAACGTGAGGTAAGCATTTTTATTACAAATCTTTACATGTTTGATATGTAAATACAATAATATTGTAAAACTGACGATTAAAGATCCTGACATTCTAGCAATTAGCGATATTCTAGTGAGGTCCAAAGGTCTCGAGTTCGATCCCGAGGCCACCTCTGGCTTTTCGAAGTTATATGCTTATTAAACTATTTGATTATCGTTTGGCTCTAACGATGAAGGAAACCTGCATGTTTCAGAGTTCCTTATAAATTTCTCAAACATATGTGAAGTCCGCTAATCCGTACTGGGCCACATGGTAGACTGTGTATCTAACTTGTCACCCTGAGAAGAAGCTTGTGCCTAGCAGTGGTATACTAACTAATATTAAAAATACTAACTAATACTAAAATTATAAATATTATAATTTTACGCCTTAGATACTCGACCGATCATCATGAAATTTCACACATAAACAATGCCAAGGATTAAGAAAAGCACATAGGGTAGCTTTTATCCAGTAATCTAATCTAATATCCATCCAGTTTCCGAGGGATAGAAATTTATTATATAAATTTGAATTAATGCGAGCGAAGCCTTGAGCAAAAACAAATAGTTTATACAATGCTGATATGATTATATTATTAATATTCTTACAATTGACAGGTTAACCTTACCAACCAAAAATCGGCCACATAAATTGAGTATACGCTCTCACTGACTCAAAATGCATCAATCCATCCACTGCGATACGCAAAACCGCCCGGTGAACACGGCGTGCACTCATAAATCCTGCATGATTACTTGTTTTAATACTCTTTTCAATTTTTTTGCAACCACCAACTTTATAACTCAATTTTCATGTTATTTACGTAAGGTCTTTTTGAAGCAGCACCACCATTTATTAAGGCGTTTAAATGTATTTTATTTTAGGGTGCCTGTTCGATGTAGATTAGTATTTCTTATTAATTGGGCCGTGCCGTTTATATCGGACTGTCGGCCGTTTATGTGCCGCTCTGACTCCATATGTTAGTTGTTCTCAGTAGTAACATGGAGTCTCTACATGTACCTGATGAACGGCAACAGGTCCGCTTCCTATTACGTTAAATCTAGAACCAAACTTAGTGAAATTTGGGTGTAATGCAACTTTGCCTACATTTTCGGGGATATAAGCGTGAGACATAATGTATATGTTTTTTATTCGCACCTTGTAACCCGGGGATATGGCTATATTTACTTATTACGAAATAAAATAAAGCATACTACTGCTCTTTTAAAAATATAGTTGATTACTCTGCCTATAGTATTAAACATGATAAAAATATATAAGTTTAAATATATTTTTCGAATAATAGTATTTGTTATAGCTATTTTACACCGTCATATATAGACCGATTACACCTTTATGGCCGATGAGGTAAAAAGCAAAGCTTAGCTTGAGGCTCTACAGAATAAGGGGTAAACTTTGGCGGTCTCTTGGTATATTAATTTAAAACCTAATAATATACTGGTCAAAAGAAATAAGGAAATTCTATTTTTTCAATACTTGTCTTTATAAGGAAGAGATTCTCCGAAGTGTTTATTACAGGACGTTTCATCTTATTAAAACATTTAAAAAGAAACATTAACCTTCTTTTAATTAACCTTCATTCACAGCTACATCTTACTTTTTAATTTTATTTTCATATTAATAGCTGTACGGATGCTCAGGGAGTAGCGAGTTCTATCCAGCCAGGAATGTAAAATAAACTGATTCATAGAATTATTTTTGTTTCTTAGATTTTTTTTTGCTTGGACATCCCAGGATTGCCATTACTGAAAACTTCTTTGAAAAATTATGTAAGGAATCTACGTTTCTGATAATTTAAGGTTTCTAATACAAAAATAGTCAAAGGATCGCAATTATAATCGGACAAAATATCAATTAATTAAAAAATCCACAATGCCGCATATTTGTTATAAAAAAACATAGGTAATTTAACAACTTTAAATTGCAAGTGCCCTCCTCGCTCCCCGTTGTTTGTGTTACGCCGTTACTTTCTTTTGCGACTGCGTGTAGTCTTAATACGATTAAAGCAACCAAATTCAATATACAATAACGAATTTTAAAAAATTGTGGGACAACGACGTTTTCGAAATAACCCTGATTAAAATGCTTCTACATTTTAATCTATCGGAGTTTGTTGAATAAAACACTATGTAGGTCCATTTATAATGCTATATACCTATAACAAACAATTACGGGGAATATAGCAATGCGACACCGCAACGCAGGAACACCTATTTACTTTATCAACTATTCATCAAATACCCAGAAGCAACCACAGCTATTTTTGCTTATTCTGTGTGAAATTAAGAATTAAAATAAATGATTTATGATTCCGAAGCGGATAATTAAATACTGTAGCTTTTATCGGTTGCGAAATTTAATGGTAGCGACTATTTAATTTTATGAAATCATAATTTCGATCTTTAAAAGATTTCGTTTATTTTTAGATATTGAGACAATTGTTTTATATGTTTGTAAGTTGGTTTTTAGCTATTAGCTACAAATTCGTATAATCGTTTAGTGTTTTTAAAGAAAATTCTTTACATACCTATGTCTTAAATGTTGATCACAGGGAACTTTACAAACGTTCAAGCATTCCTTGTTTACACAAAGAACACTTAGATTTGGTACTATTTTCGGATTGTCCCGTGTGGGATGTGAACCCATAACACATAACGCAATGGCAATAGCAAGACGGCCTCTTAAACTACTACACCATCCATGCAGTCATTATATAGTTATGCATATATTATCGAATGACTAGACAAAGGTGAATTACATCCACATTTTGCCAAGTATGGTTGTCGGTTTCACGTGATAGAGGGCAAGCCTAATGCCGTCTTCCGGGCACATCTCTGTATTTTTTTTTATTATCTTTATTAGGATAAAATCTGTACTTTATCCTACTAAAGATAATAAAAAAAAGTCTTGTCAATCAATCCTAATAATTATATGCCCGTCTCGTGTATCGTACCCGAGACTTCACGCATGGCATTCGTACTCAGGTAGGTGGTATAGGTATTAATAAGTTACAGTAATACCTACGAGTGTACCACCACGGGTAAATTCTAATTATATTATTATTGACTTAATTGGGCTCATCTTGGACAATTTTTTATACTTGACATGCTTTTAATTATTATTATTATTATTATATTTTTTATTCTTTTTATTTTGGGAGGCTTACACGGAGACATGGGTCCAACGTGAAGAGGCACTTCGAGAGTTTTAATCAAAGGTGTGATGGAACACCTACAGCGGCACTAGCCGCAGCAGGCGTAGGACTATTGCTACGTATAGATTCTAATATATGGGCTATAGGTATGGGTGTTTGGTGGACCGGTATATTGCTAACTATGAATGAAAAACGGCGTCTGCCCTGAATACTCTAATAGCATCAATGCAATGGGCAGACGGTGACTCGCCAACTCACTAGATGGGCCCCCTGATAAGCCACTATAGGCATACAAGCCAGCAGCAGAGAGCAACACCGGTGCGAGTAGCTAGGGGTGTCGAGCGGTGCGGCGCCGGTTTCACCATCACGGGTCTCGTGACAACGGAGACCCGGAGCGGGTTTCCCCGTAGTTATTATTATAATTATTATTGTCATTATCCTATTAACATCACTCTTGAAAGACATAATAGAGAAGAAAAATTTAAATAATCAATACGTAAAAACTTATTTCTACACATTTGATAAAGCTAAAGAAATATTGCACAAAATAAGTTTTATTTATTTATTTATTCAGGTCTTCCCACAGCTTGTGCATACAATTTACTTTAATTTTTAAATAACTTAAAAGTTACAGGCTTACACACTAGCCAATTACGGGCTAACCAACATTCATCAAGTAACATTAGGTACTATTTAGAAATTAAAACTAACATAAATAAATAACCAACAGATTAAACAATATTGTGATGTGTTACAATTTACGTAAATTAAAAACTTAATATAATAATATAGGTAAAGAGTACAAGGGGTATTGGTGGTTAAGTGGTTACATTTTCTGTCCGGGATTCCAGGATTTTGGATTTAAATGAGTTCATAGAATCGTGACGTATATCTGCATTAGGCACTAGTTTTATAAAAGAGTTCATTTCTCTACACATTCTAATAATTGGTGAATTTACTCCTATATTTGTGTTGTTTAGTGTTACAATGCTGAATATGATATGGTTTGACTATAGGGTATCTGGGTATTTTACTAGGGATGTTCAAAGATATGCGTGACATTTATCACTGTTGCCTTTATAAAATGCAACAGTGTTAAATGTCTAATAAATCTCTCGTGCAGACATTGTCTAGCTTATAGCGTACTTACATTCTGTTGTATTACCTACTTCTTTTTAAAAGAAATGTGTAGTTATAGCAGTTCGTTTTATTTACAGTTTTAAATAATTGCAAAGAGAATACCACCACGCAGCTTCGTATTGCCCACCCCGTTTATTGCAATAGAAAATGTTGATGATACTGATCCTCTCTAATACTTGTACCGAGTTGTAAGATCCGGGAGTACTCCAACTTGCAGTATTTTGATTCAGACACAATTTGCGTCAATACGTTTTTGCCTCAGTGTGAGACATCCTCAGGACAGTGTGGCAACGAATGAGTTGAATGCCAAACTGTCATTATGAATAGAAAAGTTCGCCGCGGCACCGTTGACAATATTTGGTGACGTTATGAATAAGTTCGAACAACGAAGTGCCACTTAGAGGCGCATGATGTAATACTATCGGGTTTCACCCATCGAGAATGAGTTTCGAAGGCTCACATCATCGTTGCCTCTCCTATTTCTTGCTTTACATACTTACCTAACGCATTGTTTCCTTTTATCCCATCTGTATTCCCTTTTTAATTAAGTTCGATGGTAATATTTATGACACACGAAGTCAATCATAATATGCGTTAGTATGTTCGGGCTTCTCGAGTGGGTGGTGACATTTTCACGATACATACAATCCACGCAAAAGCCTTAACTTGCACCTGTTACCCACGTCGTATACAAGAGCCATTAGGAAGTTATAAACCTCAAATAGTGGTTACAAAGAACGGCACAGTTACTTGTAGATGTGAAACTCCCTTACTAAGATCGTAATCACAACAATACATACAGTCATAATCTCACGCCTATATCATTAATGTGTATCACGTCCACATTGTACCAACTATGCTCGTTTTAGGCCCCACGTAATGGAGCGAATATTGCCGATCATAATACACTGTGAATAAAACTGTTCTGATATATTTTAATATCTGGGGTCATCAGTTTTTCTTATCGAGTCATTCAATAATTTTAAATACATATTTTACAGCTTTCTCTTTATTATAGCTTTTTCACTTTATGTTAACTTCATTCATTGTTTAAAAAAAACATCGTTTCGAATTCATAGAACAAAGTTTATATTGTTTTGTTTCAAATTAAACGGTTGTGGAACCTTTGTCTTTTGTTTATTTTTGAATGAATTCATTGAATGAAAAATGAACAATAGAACCATGAAAGAGCGCGAATAGTATGGAAAGCCATTCAAATCGTTTTTATTGTAAGATCAAACTTGAGACTGAAATGTTTTAAACAAATATTAGATGTTAAAATTGCTTTTTTTATACGAGAAATGGAAAACATGTTTTTATTTACAAGAGCTACGCTCAAAATCATTATCTACGTTTAGACATGCAACAGCTTAAGGTAATTAATGTAGGTACATATTTTATCACGTAAAAAACCAGCACGTAAGCTTATACGGTACTGATTTTTTTTTATTGCTGCTGATGCCTATACGGCTTTCTGGCAAATATTAGTTAACTGCTGCTCAACTGATATTAGGCGATAACCTGCGCTCTATTAATTAATATTTTATATTTATTTATACGTTATAAATGGTCATTTCTAAACCTCTCTAAAATAAATTAATTTTATGATTTTGTACGGTTTATAATCTCGCAGTTGCTCATCGACTAATGTGACTGGCTGTTAGTATCGATATTAATAATTGTTAACCAAACCGACAGCTTAATTTAAACCACCAATAAATCCGTCAACAGGTGTTAAAACCATTAAATCGTAAAAACATCCCCATCACTAAATCGATAACGATGTTTGCTCTCAATGTAACGTTGTTTCCGCTGGAAGTTTGTATTTATAATTAAAAAGTCTTAATTGAGAATCGACAATACAAATATAAAGCTGTATGTCCCCGAGGAAGAGAATAATATTTTAAGCATTTCGCTTAAGTATTGCTCGGCGCAGGCAGAGGCGTATTAGGTACTACCAAATATCGGCAGCAATATATGTATACCCAAATAACAAGAGAGACAGTGATATACTAAAAACAACATAATATATTTAGTACAGATTTTCGAAAACGTGATCAGAAAACGAGCGTAAACGACTGCATGGATGATAATGTGATTTAAATGGCCGCTTCACCGATGCCACTATGTTGAATATTATGAATTGAACATTTTTATGATCCTTAACTAGCTGTTTTTATGTTTTATGTAATCGTTGTTTGAATATTAATAAAGTCTCTTGCGAAACAGGAATTATTCTAGTGCAACAGTAGTCTTCGTTTACTTTTTTATACATGAAGCACTTTCATATGATGCCTTAAATAATTTTGTACGTTTATAAAGTTGAAGAGCTAGTGTTTTTGTTTAAAAGCGCTTTTTCTTGATAGTATCAGCTGATTTAAAAGGTATTTTCGCCTAACCATCATCATCATTTTATTCTGCGGATAAAACCGCAATATAAAACTTTTCAAATTTATCTAACGTTAAGTTATTTTTTGACGTATCGAATGAAATTAATAATAATAATAAAAAGAAATATAAATAAAAGAGAGAGTTGGTTAGGGCCTCGTCCCCTGCTTGCCGTTACTGGTTGGCCGGGGTGGAACTTCAAGAGCGCCCGTAGGACTCTCAACTCTGGCTTGCCTTGGTCGGCCGGTCAGAGGGGGGCCGCTAGAGCTATATGCTTGGGGGTGGAAGTGTCATTTTCAAGGGCATAACTACGGAGAAACCCGCTCCGAGTCTCCGTTGTCACGAGATCCGTTATGGTGAAACCGGCGCCGCACCGCTCTACACCCCTAGCCACTCGCACCGGTGTTGCCCTCTGCTGCTGGCTTGTATGCCTATAGTGGCTATTCAGGGGGCCCATCTAGTGAGTTGGCGAGTCACCGTTTGCCCATTGCATTGATGCTATTAGAGTATTCAGGGCAGACGCCGTTTTTTATCCATAGTTAGCAATATACCGGTCCACCAAACACCCAAACCTATAGCCCATATATTAGAATCCATACGTAGCAATAGACCTACGCCTGCTGTGGCTAGTGCCGCTGTATGTGTTCCATACCACCTTTGATTAAAACTCTCGAAGGGCCTCTTCATGTTGGACCCATGTCTCCGTGTAAGCCTCCCAAAGGGCCAGGTATTTTCTAGTATAATATGTTAGAAAGTACCTGTGATAAGAGAAACATAATAATAACGTTTATTCCATAAAATTTATACAATCTATGTGAAGTCCCTGATACCTGTGCTAGGTGATAAACCTGTGTTACAGGAATCAGTGCCCTCTCCTTTACTTAGGACAATAATAATCTTATGTAATAAGGTCATCATCAACTAGATACACCATAAAAATATATATAAAAGTAAAAAGAAAATAATGAGAAAACAACTGGCAAAATAAAACGAGAACAATAGTGTAAGATTTTAAACTTAACCTATGTGTGTGAGGGTGTGTAAGTGTGTGTTTCTATGTGCATGTACCTATGTGTACTTGTATAGGTGTGTGTTTCTGTGTGTATGTGAATGAATTTCTATGCGTTACAAGATGTTAAGAAACTGTTGTTATTATTTGTTCAGTTTCATATTTTAAAGTTAACAACCATGATTTAACATTCTGTTTAATTTTGTAAAGTGTAAGTTTATAGATGGTTAGTGCCTTGTAAACTCTATTATAAATTCGAGAACTTTGCGCATTGAAATGTCTTTGAGCAAGAGCTGAGCGACATTTAACCATCGGACATACTGGAAACACAGCTCTTCGGTAAGACAATGTATTTCTGTGAAAAGGCAGCAATGAGTGTTGACGTAAAACAGTACGAAGGATGTAAAGCTGTTGCACTGTAAGAACTTGAGCTTCCGAATACAGTTGAGTAGTTGGGTAGTCTCTTTTTCTAAAATTCATTACTTTAAGGACGGCTCGCTGTGACCGTTCCACCTTAAGCATTACTGATTTGAAGGTTCCACCCCATACTGGAATACAGTATGTAATTATAGATTCACATAGGGAATGATAAACTAGTGATGCAGTTTAATTTCAGCCGAATGTCTCAGTTCTTTAAATAGATCAATAAGTTTCCTAATCCTAGAACAGAGAACTGTCGTGTGTGCACGCCAATCTAACTTTTCGTCTATGTAAACTCCTAAATATTTAATATCAGTAGCCGTTGTTAGGCTCACGCATTTGCACTGTAAGTAATTTTGACATATATGCGCTTTTATATCTTTTGAATCAATCGGTGGTGTGGGAGTATGAGATGGGACAAATTGAATAATTTTGGTTTTATCAATATTTAGGGTTAGTAAATTAGAGTACAGCCAGTCCATAACCGTTCGCAAAGCATTTTCACTGTCCTTTTTAGAGTCGTTCCAATCCTTATTATATATTAATAAAGCTGTGTAATCAGCGTAAGTGAAGATGTCACATTGATAGAGCGGTAATTGACACAGATCGTTAATATATATTTAGAACAGTGTCGGACCTAAAATACTTCCTTGAGGGATACCGTAACTTATAATCTCTTCCTTACTAATAATGGAACCAATTTTAAGACATTGGCTACGGCCACAGAGGTAATCTTTGAAGATATTAAGAGCCATGCCTCTTATTCCTATATGTTCCATTTTAGCCACCAGCCTAGGGATAGAGACGGTGTCAAACGCCTTGGTCAAGTCTAAAAAGACACCATAGCATTTCAGGCGATTGTCTAATTTATCGACCAATCTATTTGTAAAATCGATGACGGCATCTTCTGTTGAAATACCCGACCTAAAACCGTATTGATTTGAAGAAATCAATTTATTTTTATTTAAGAAGTCTTTTAAATAATTATTAAGAATACGTTCTAGTATTTTAGATAATGAGCTAAGTATTGAGATTGGGCGGTAATTCGATACATCGTTTCTAGCCCCGCTCTTATACACTGGATGAACAATAGCACGTTTAAAAGCTTTTGGGAAAGTCCCAGTACCAATAGAACAATTACAAATATGAGCAATGAATGGAACTAATGTAAAGCAAGATTCTTTAATAATTTTTGCTGGGATGTTGTCCCAACCAATTGCACTATCACTACGTATACTTCGAATTACGTTAATTACAAGTGAATCATTTACATATGGGATACCTAAGGAGTTTAGTGGAGAGGGGGAGAAAGGCAATTTAATAGGATTGGTATGGGGGTCAAATGTGGAAGCAAGACTTACACCTACGTTAACTAGAAATGTATTAGCTTTATTTATTGATGAAATCGGATCGATAGACGATTTAAGCAGAGCAATAGGAGGGTGTTTTGGATTATGGCTGTGTGTGATTGATTTAATTATTTGCCAAGTGGCTTTAGCATTATTTTTAGCTTTAATAAATTCAGATTTTTCATACGCCCGTTTTAATTTTTTAAGTAATGAGTTGCAAAAGCTTCAATAGCGGGTATACGTAGTTTTTAATATAATATCGTTCGGTGCCTTACTAGACCTTCGATGCATTTTATCACGATTACGTAAGCAGCGAACTAATCCAGCGGTCATCCACGGTTTGATAATTCTGAGCCGGTTAGGAATAGAGACAGTCTTACTATGTTTAAGAATAATTGTTTGTATGCCGGTAATCAATATATTCACTGCAACTTCCGCATCAGATGTGTTTAATATAGGATTAAAGTTATATTTTCTATTTGACTTTTGATAGATTCATAATCATACCGGAGCGATGTAATTTTTGACTGAGACAAGGGTGTTTTATTGAAACCTAAGGCTATAGCTACTGGTTGATGATCTGTAACATGGGTCTTTAAAACGAGAGCCCGCGCAGTGGATTTAGTTTTGATCATGATATGGTCGAGACAATTGTGTAATCTAGTTGGCAGAGTATGAGCAGGGAAATTATTCGGTCTATCGATAAAATTATTATATTGATCAACATTGATGCATCCAGAATCGAATATCCGTTATCTTAATAGAAGGCCGACAACGCATTCTTTCCTTCTCATTCATTAGACGAAATGGAATATTCTGTTCACCGGTAAATCTTTGCTTATATTACTATTGCGTGTCATACTCTCTTTACGATATGTACGGAAGTGATCAGTTACTTAAGTCTGATGTATTGTCACACAAACTTATTAGGGTGAAAGCTTCATAAATCCGAGTAAATTCTGGATTAGCGTATTTTACGATTCATTAAGGTCAGAAGGTAAGCAGTCAGAAAATATCAGGAGATACTTTGTAATTAATTGCATCAGGAACTATTAACTTACTAATTGATTGACACATTAAAGCCTAGCCCAAACGTTTGAACCTAAAAGCTGAAAGTTAGCACAGAGATTCCCTTTACGATAGGCTTATTGGTTAAGAACTGTCTTGATGTATATTGTGTTATATATTTTTAATAGATACTTTAAATTTGGCCAGTAAGTAGGCCATATAGTGTCTAATCACTGTTATGGATTCATTTCCTTGGGATAGTATAGTGGCACTAAAAATCTAGTCTAGACAAAAAAGCTAATAATAATTTTACTACTGGCTTATTTCGTCCACATGTACTTATATTTTTTATTGTCTTTATTTGAAACTATTTAAAAAACGACATTAAGTCAAATTATACTTAGCTGAGATAGGCGCGCTATGTTAAAGAAATATGATCTCAAGATAATATTCATTCATTTTATAATGGGATAAAATGACAAATCGATGTCAACTTTTCCTTTGTAGAACATATAAAGGAAATATCTCAACATATTTACATGAAACATATCGCAAACTATAGAAAGAACGAATCCTTTGAACAATCCTTAAAATATGGTGGATGTTGGCAAGGACTCTTAAATCGTTTTAAAAAGGAAACATTGCAGCCATTGTAAAGGGAGTCATTAGAACTGTCAACAATATTAGTAATAAATTATTTTAATGGGAGAAACTTCAATGAATTCATATTCTCGATATAATGTGTAGCGTGTATTAGCGACAGTGGTTGGACACATTAATAAAATGTCTTACGTTTAAATACGTCATCGGCATGTAACAGGCCTGCTTAAATTTTGGCGTTGTATATATAGCTTTTGAAATTTTCTTTATAATAATGAATAAATATGTCGGGGAGAACTAAGCCCGTAGCTGTAGCTAAGCTGTAGGAAAGCCATGGTTCATGATGATAAAAATAATGTTATTTAATTAATTGACTGGTCGATAATACTGCACATCGCAGCGGCCAAGTGGTTGCTTAGTGCACTGTTGTTGTACTGAGTGCTGTGGGTTCGAATCTCACACGGTTGGGCCGTATTTATTACTTTTTATGTATATATATGTTTGTACTTGATGTCCATTAATTGTATGTTGGAAAATGGACTTGATCCATATCACGCCTTGTTATTCGGGTGACTTCGTACAGTACAGTTCTAATCAACAATCAACAAAAGTATAAAATCTATACATAAAAATAAATTGTAACGGGGTTTCTGTATTATATGCGTCTAAACGCTCATCACATGTAATCTACTGCACAGGTTTTAATAAAACGAATACCTACTGTAATAAATTCTGCGCCCAATATCCAAAATATTTTCATCATAATCGGTTCAGTAGAAAGAATAAAAGAAAATCTATATCTGCACGGAATGTATGTTAGAGATGTTATCGGTCGCGGTTGGTAAAATCCTTTTTACTACACTTGATAGATGTTTGTTATATTTTATATTTATTACAGGAGGGTGGCAGATCAGACAGGTTGTTTTTATTTATGATGTGTTCTGATATTATCATCAATACATACATAGATTCCTACTGTTAGCCGGAGGGGGCCGGGACTACAGTTTTCCACTTGCATATATCTCTCGTTTTTCATTTATTACATTCTTCATACACACTCGTCAGTTTACTCCTTAATTAGCATTTCTCCTGAATGTCTCCGATGTGGTGTAGAACGGATGCTTTATATCAAAAATAAGTATAATCCCATGTTCAATAAATTAATTGTATCTCTGAAGGCGTAAGTACACCTCTATCTACTCAGGGATACTATAGCTGTCTATATAACGGTTAAAGTACCTGCCTATAGTGATCTGCATTTCGTTGGTTCTGATTTGATGTCATATAATGCATATTGATCCTACCGTGCACACTTTTAGACTCTGTGTTACTAACGACAATTTTTCATCAAAAAAACCCAGCAAATCTCTTTGCCTGATCTGAAAACCGAACCTGAGACTTTATACACAACTTGAACAATTACTACTGCTGCGCCACAGATTCACAATAAAATAAGGATAACTAAAATCACGAATAAAGTTACATATAATAATAGCTTTATAATAGAAGTCTTAAACGGTTCAAAAGCAATCTTCTGAAGGACGTCGGAGTGAGTTGGAGCCTCACTAATTCGTCTGCCGACCGCTCTAAAATGAGATCGTATAATCATCTCATACATTATTAGGTATGTCTGTACCAATATGTAGGTAAAACAGAAGAATAAATGCATCGTGTTGTCACAAAATTTTGACTCGTGTCTCGTCCGTTATCGCGGCACGATGCCAATCTTAAGATGGCTAGACATTCGCCGTAGAAGTATGAAGTTTATAAATGTATATCGTAGGTTGCAACAGACAAAACATGGGACTCATATCGGGCTTAAAACTTATTTGGTAAAATATTGATCTCATAGTTAACTGTGTATACCTTTGAATTTGCATATGTGAACTTATGAGCTTAAGAAGAATTACGCAAACGCTAGCACCAATAATAAATTTAGTTAATGAACGTTTTCAACCTGCCATCTTAACCGTATCAAGACATAATGTTAAAAGCATTGTTTGGACGCCTGCATGCTTACGCCCATGGATGAATCAAATATTTCGAAGGAAAGTTGTTTTAGGATATTTAGAGGAACATAATAACTTAAATAAGAATAATTTGAATAATTTTGAAGCATTTTCTAGTAGTAATTTTTCACCATGATACCAAATATGATACTAAAATTAGCGATACCGTGGCGAATTAATTATGTACCTTAATGTTACAAGCTGTGTATTGCTGTGGAGTTATGTGGTATAGATCTACGAAGTGGTAGGCAGAGGTGTATTACACCTACACTTCATCAGCTATTGGACCCACGTCATAAGCGGCGAGTCTATTGCTGTACCGCGTCACAGTTCCAGACTCCGTGCTGCTGCCGAGAGTTCCATTTCAGGCAATCCCAATAACAATTTGTTCCTCATACCCAGTAGTCTCATTCACTATCGCTGTATCACCAGGACCAGTTATTTGTTCTATACATCACGTATTTGTGGTACTTCTTCCACATGACTGCGTATTGTTAGACCACACTTTACAAAACAGCCATTCATCTTACTAATTGACGTTATCTCGGCTTGCAGGACGTTTAAGTTTTCTTTATTTTTCCCTCTCGCGCACACGTGTCGCGGACAAACGTGAAATCCGGCGTTTTTGTGCCCTTTCAGACTTGTATTTGGAAGTCAAATGTTTGAGTGTTTTTAGATATTGCATTGTCTGCAGCTGCATGGTAAAATGCAATATATTAGAGGTCTGAGTTTTAATATTGTTATCACTCATGTCATGATCCTGTGCTATTAATTGTTGAAATGACAGACAGCCGCTTCCACTCAACAGGTTAACAATTTTATAGTTTTGAATATCTACAGGATTTGTATTTTAGCGATATTTGTATATTTGTTTGTAATTATAAACTCAAAAATTTCTGGATCAATTTACAAAAATCTCACTCTGTTGAAAAGCAACTTTATTCAGAGGCAACGTATACTGTAATATTAATGATGTTGTGAGCCACGGGAGGTGAAACCGCGCAGGACAGCTTGTTTAGGATACGATGCAAACAAAGGAATTAGAGAGATGTCTGAAACACCGAAACTGTTATTTACCGGGCGAATCGCAGTAACAGTGTTTAGTCGGATAAGTATATTTACATTATTGGTACTGATACGAAATAATGAACAACCGCAGACTCTTCCACTCTTGATTGTATTATTAATTACTATTAAAAACAAATGCGTTTTTAGTTAATTAATTATTATTTATTACCAATACGAATCGATTCATGCTACAACGAGCTAAGAAAAATTTCTAAAGTATCTGTCAGAATAATTACTAAAGCAGCCATAGCAAAACACAAAGCTTTATGTGTCATTCAATGTCATGAAATAGTGATTCGAATATGCAATAATTATTCGAAAAGAAACCGTTGCTGTTCGTTTGTTAAGTACACTGTGATACAGGAACCATTCCTAATGCGGGCGTTGTATAGAAAAACAAAAATGGAACAGATCATTCGAATTTCAAAACATTTCAAATTTATTTTGTATACAATAAATAATAATAATAATAATATTCTACCACATACACACAACACTATCTAGCCCAAACTAAGCAGAGCTTGTACTATGGATACTAGACAATGGATAAACATACATATATACTTTTTTTTTTTTTTTTTTTTTTTTTTTGTAAATACATACATATTATACATAGAATCGTGCCCTTTTTCCATTTATCCTTACTTTGTCCTACAATTATACACGTTAATCGTGTATAATTATTATAAATTAATAAAATAAAATGATTATTGGTGTTGTACTGTGACGTCACACATCACGGCTTTTATTACATTTAGGTACCGCCGTCTGTTAATACAGTTGACGTGCTAACTCCATTGAAACGTAACCTTTTATTCCGCAATATATAACATTAACTGATGGATACTGCGTTCGGGTGCCCTGGGTTTAACGCCTGTGTTGGGTAAAGTGCTATTCGTTTGATACAGACGTGATGTACTGTCGTCGAACCTTGGATCCATGCTCACTTTGCTGATAGAAAACTCCAATAAAGAAATCACTTTGCTACGGATTTTCTTGCTTTTACGTTCATAATTTCTGTGCTGCGGCGATCTTTACAAACAGAAAGTAGGTATATCCTGTGTGAGGTGTGAGAATTGAACCCGGCGACCACTTACACTACTTCGCCATCCCTGCGTTCAGTCGGATTATGCTTTGTAAAGGTTTTTCTTTTCAAATAATGCTTACATATTGGAATCACAATTTCTTGACATATTCATTGACACATGAAGCTTTTTATTTTGTAATGGCTGCTTTAGTCATTACTCTGGCAGGTGCTCTAGTCAGTTATAACTCACAGCGGCGAGAATCACCTTTACGTAACACTATGCCATCCGAGCAGTCAAACCGACAAAGTAACCGACGTGATTTTCTAGCATTGATGTAGTTCTGTGGTGGAATGGTATATTGTTTCAGGGTCATTACAGTGAAAACAACCGTTCTTGTTGAAAGTTAGATTTATTCTCTCAGAAACAAAGTACATATTTAAAATAAAACTAAGTAAATGCTTCGTAAGCTTAACGTGACCTGTTATTGCATCAACAATGTGACGTTATCATTATATTTTGTGTTTGTGATTGCCGTATTTATAAACTCTCATGCATTATCATTAGATTCCATTTTTCTGCATAATAAACTTAACGGAGCCATAGATATATATTAAAGAGGTTCTGCTCGTATATCATGGATAAAAACAAAAAGCTTTTTTGACATACCAACTTCGAACGAATCTTGGTACTGTGTAGTAAATTTAAAAAATAAGCAGTTTAATATTTATTATTAGGAGATGCACGCATGATAATAACTAATCATAAAAGATAAACATTTTACAAACCAGAGATTTATTAAACCATAAACGTATTAAAATTAAGTTAAAATAAGAAAAATAAATAATGATTGAAGAAGTAAACTTTTTAAATACTTAAGTAATACATGACTTGTTAATGTTCTGTGTATAGTCTTTATTAATGAACTCTAATAAATAAGAAAAACGAATCAACGCAGGTATGGCAATAACAAGCCTTGCAATAAAAAAGTACACAGCTACTTAACACATACTAAAAAATACAACGGGGCGTCGTCATAGACGGCAGATTACATTATTGACAAGCTAATATTGCTTTTATAATATATCATATAAAGTTCAAATTCCACCGAGTTGGAATAAAGTGATCCGATCGAACTCAGTCACAGGCGTGTTCAACACAATCTTGATATCTTTTTTTGTTATAATTGTGCCAATAGCTGCACTTGTAATGAATGCTATTGGATTATTTGTTCCATTGTATTTGAACAAGGTGTTACCCGCGTAGTATTTTGCCAGCAACTTCGTATTCATTTCTTGGCCAATATACGGACTTAGGGGCCCAAACACGTTACTTTTATAGTAGTATCTAGTTACCGACTACTTAATAAGTTAATTCTACAGTTCTTCTGCAACGGCATTTAAGTGGTAGCAAAGCCCGTACTATCAAACTCTGAAAATTAAAGCCCACACTATCAAACTCTGAAAACTGCATAATAATCTATTAAATCATTTTGCCTAGTGCTGGAACAAACAGACATACAAAATTTCTTAAAGCCTTTCTATAGACTTTTGTAAACAATCGGACTCAACCTATTAGTTTCATAGTAACCATGCTATCATAGATATAACGGCACAACGAATACACCAAGAAAACATTGTGGGTTGCATGATCTTTAACGCGTAGAAATGCTACGCACAACACTCGATGCGCTGTTAGTAGCGACCACCCTGTATTTACAGTATTATTCAAATACTTTCTAATCACTCGAATCAATCCAATAATCGCCTTAAATCCTTGCATAAATAAAGTCAAAAAGACCAACAACGAAATTATGATTGTATAACGAAATTACGGTTTTGATCAAATTTTGAGGTGTGGCTATTAACAAAGTTTGTATGATATGTGTATGGTACATGATACATTGTCCGTTGTGTAAGAGTGAAGGCCTCCCCACGTAAGTTCGCGAGTGGTCACATTCAAATCCAACCCACGCCTACCATTTGTTACTTTTAGAATGATTCTCGAAAGCTATTTCTTAGTGTCCGCGTGACCACGGCTGCTGAAAAGCGACAGAAATGTCAGGAATACGTAAATCTGTATATAATATGTATATCTGGTTTAATATTTTAAAATAGTAGCAAAGTTTAATAGTAATAGTAGTACCTATAGTAGTTTTAAAATTATGTAAACGCAATGTTGTGCAAATAAACAACGTAATAATATCCATATGAACTAGTTTCTATAATATATAAATCTATAAATCCAGGCATCGAACCCGAGACCACACAGAGCGGTAGTGTATGCACACCAGTCGCATACACTAGCACTGCGTCACCATCAGATTATAATATACATATGTACATGCGAAATAAATAATCTTCAAATCTACAAATGGTAACGTATCTCTTTAACATCCCTCTTCGAGTGGCCTTCGGGATGTCGTATTACGGATTTACATGTGAGGTCGTCGACATTGAGGGAGTTGAATGACAGTCCATTCTAATTTTGTATCGGAATGGTCATTGAGAAGTTTGCGGGTCCGAGAGGCGTTATGCTCTGTAAGGGCTCTCTTGTATTTCAATGAGAAGTTTGTTTTGTGTTTTATGTTTGTACCTCGCCCTTCGGAGTCCAATGAGGCTTAGATTTTTGGTAACAAAAGCCTTTTTCTGCGTCATATTATGTGCCGTAATAAATATATTGTGACACTTTCAAAGTGTTAAGAGAGACGTCCTTTTGATATGTGTCATAACTTTGCAAGTATGTTAAAAAAGTGAAACATAGGTATTAATATCAACCTTATTTATAGACAAGGTTGATATTAAAACCTATGTTTCACTTTTTTTGCACGCAGGATCAAATAGTACTTAAAATAATGGAGATTGAGACGGTATCAAAAGTTTTGTTTAAATCAATGAATACCATTAGACATTTTTCTTTTTCTTCAAGAACATAAAGGCCTCCTTAGAGATCCTTGATAAACTGAACTTGAACTGTCATTATTGGGATTCTAGTCAAAAATATCTCAGTGACTGGTCACATAGTCTAGAAGTGTACCTGGTAGAGGGCAATATGATCATCTGTACTCAAAAGCACTTTTAGCTTAGCTGGCAGAATGTGCGTGTAAAATACCTTTATCTACCTCTTCGGGAACGCACAAGACTAAGTGTGTAACATACTCAGAACAAACTTAACCAACGTCACCATATTGGTAAACTTCCCGTAACGCTTCCAAACACGTTTCCAATGAATGAATAAACAAATATCTCAGCAGACGCAGTTCGTCTACAGTACTAAGTTGCAGATAAGTTAAGCACAAGTTTTATTCACAATGTTCCTCAATATTAACTAGGTGTACTGATAGTTCTGACCAAGTTTCTGGCTACACAAATCTTGTTCGTAATCTGTCTTGGGTGCAGAGGCGTGCACAAAGATTTCTGGTAGGGTATGCACGCCCTACCCGAAACCTCTGCGAGGGCACTACATTTCATTTATAAATGATTTTGTGTGTATATATATATGTGTACAATAAATAAATAAAATATCTTACCAAATTCAATTCAGCGACTTTTCGACATGGCACCTTTGATGATTGTGTGTGTGGCCACCATGAATATCCAAATAAGTGACTGATGGTGAGAACAAGCCACCTAAATGATATCCATTGTGGCCTTGTAGGTATTACAAGGCCGTGAGATGTTAAGAGTGTTTTTTGCGCAAATGAACAAAAATAAATGAACGAAGTTACTAACATACTTGACTGTAGGTATTATTTTAATTTTTATTAATCAAATCAACGCGCCTGTCTTTTTTAAATAATTCTGTAAAACGTCGTCGTAAAAATTACAAGATCGTTTTAAAATCATTAAAAGTTCTTTTTCAATTGAAATCATAGACAAATCAGTGAGTCTGCTTTGGCCCTGTGTGTTTCGTAGATATGTATGGATTCTTTTTAAGCAAGAAAATGATCGTTCAGCCGATGCGGTACTAACTGGAATCGTAACTATTAATTTTGCTTATTTGTAAACTTCGGGAAATATAGCTGTTAAATTGTTTGTACGTAAATATTGAATAAGATCAAATATTCCTAACGTTTTTAATTCGTCTGATTTATAAACGCATCGGAGCTCATTCCTAAGGCGATCCGCGTTAAAGGAATGTTCATGCGAATTAATGAGTTTGACGATCGATTGCTCTAGAAAATGATTACAATACAAAATATAATATTCATACGAAAGTAGATTGATAAACTTAAGGTCTTTTAAGTTTTTATAACGACTACGACACTCGTTCAAGACATTGTCAATAATCTCGCGCCTGTAATATTGTTGAACATTGTCAACACCTCGTTTTCTCTTCGGTCGATCGCAATTTGGTTAACAAACAAAATAGTTTATTTGTGTGTACACAGCCCGCTAGGCAACTATAAATATCATAATACTTTTTATTAAAAGAACTTGTCGTATTACCTTTTTGTTGTTTTAGATCTAAATCGCGAACACAGCGTCCAAGATAAATTATTTTATTTTTGTCATCAAAAGATTACGTCTAGAAAACACCAGTTTTTAATTTATTTAAACACACGTCACCAACACAGATCTCACAGGTATAATTTTCTATAATTTACAGTAATTCCGGTAATTTCACTAATTATTTAGATAACAATTACAAAGCGCTCAAAATCCCCTCGACAGCTCTGTGAAATAATTAATAATGGCGTACGATGCTATATTGCTAAAATAAAAGGCCTATAATAAACAACAATTATGATGTTTTTGACAACTATTTAAACTGGTTGGATTTTCGTTGTAGGCAGTGCTTTCAATCGGCGAGCACAAACATGCATTTTACACACACAAGCAAAATATCTGTCTCGTAGACAGCGTAATCGATTGACGTTTAGATGTACTGCTAATAAGCACGATTCTTTGTGCTTCCAGACACCTCTCTATTATAATATATTCTATTTGTTTAGTAGTTCGCTCAAGGACCAATAGATGGCATTAGATGGTAGTGGCACAAGCTATTTGTTTAATAGTTCGCTCATGGACCAATAGATGGCAGTGGCACAAGCTCTTATTGTATCTGATAATTTTATAGTGTATTTATTATTATTCAGCTTGTAGTATTTAATAAATAGATTTCGATTATATAGATTTACATAGGCCAGCAGACTAGAGTATGCACTGCTTATTTGCTTGTATGAAGCGCACGCGCCTGCTTGGGTGTGTTTAGTGCTTTGTCTCGGCCTTTTATTTGATTGGTTAGCATGGAAGCATCGTTTTTAGCTATACGTTGGTATAAGCGTACAAATATCGAGATATTTCAGCAACTAGATAGTCAATAGCGAAATTTTTAAGTGACTAGATAGGTAATAGCAAAATTTTTAAGCAACTAGATTCAAGCAAGCGGGATATTTGAGGGCCTAGATAGCAAGTAACAACATTTTTCAGCGACTAGATTGCCAAATGCAAGATTATTCAGCAACTAGATAGCAAGTAACAAGATTTGTAAACAACAAGATACCAAATAGCAAGATTTTTGAGTGATAAGATAGTCAATAGCAAGAATGTTGAGTGACTAAATACCCAATAGCAAAATTTTATAGCAACTACATAGCTAATGCGTTCCATTGTTTGGCTGTGATCTTCTTTAGCTTTGAGGTACTTCTGTAACTGCAGATTATAGTATTCAGTCATCACTTATGCAGATCGCACTATAGATAGGTACTACTGATGCAACTTCGACGAAAATTTGTCGAACGTCGACGTACGGACGCCGGCATCTAGACACAATGCTTTTATCATTATGACTCGATATTGTTAAACTGTTAGGATAAATATTCAATTCCTATTAGATCCATAATGGACACACACAAACACGTTACATTTTTTTTATCCTAACCAATATTATAAATACAAATCAGATTTTGTTTGTTTGTAACGCTTTTACGCCTTAACTATTCGTCCGATCATAATGACATATATAGTATACACGATACATTCAGGAGTACAGAAAAGGACATAAGGTCCCTATCATCGAGAAAAAGTGCTGTTCCCGAGCGAGCACAGCCGCGAGCACAAGCTAGTACTGTATATTTCAATTACAGAAAGCCTCACAGGCCGTAACATAAAGAGTTAGCACCGCTTCACACTCGCAATTGGCACCTTTTTATTCATAAAACTAGCGGCGACAAACCACCGTCATTTCCTGTCTCTTAGTCATGTGTAGATGTGTACATCCGGTTGCGTGCCGGATGTATTATGAAAGCAACCCTACCCAACTTCCGGTACGCGTTTAGTCATAAACGCGACAAAATATTTTCCTTTTACGTTTTGTTGTATTTGTTTTTGTATATAACAGAATAAATAAATACATTAAGTTTCATGTATATTTTTTGTGGTTGTTTGTTATATAAAGACAGTTAATTAATTGTAAAAAGTGTTTCATTGCGTTATTAGAAATTAAAACTGAATAAAATCATCATTTATATTTTACAAACTATGTTTTCAAGTCCTACATAACAGGAGTTTACAATATTGCCATTCATCCACCACATTTCCAGAATCTGATTCACTAATATTTAATATTTTTCTGACAAGAAAATCTCAGTAATAGCATGAAGTTTGAAACAGTGCTCGGTAAACAGCAATAGGCTCGCCCCCTTATAGTAGTAACTTAGTAGAAACCATAGCTGGCGAAATGTAGCCGCAATACAGCTCTACCTAACCTTTCGGAGATATAGACGTGAGTAATAACTGCTTTAGGTGTGCAGCGGTAGTGTATGCGACTGCGGTGTGTAAGATCTCGTTTTCGAATCCAAGGTTGAGCGAACAAAAAGTTATTGGGTTTTCTGCTACGAAATCTCAAAAGCAGTTCGGAGTTCGAAAATGGGAGGTATCAGACACTTCTGTACTTTGGAAAGTAAGTCCTACGCCTGATCTTTCTGGTCGTGTCGGATTGTCATCGGATTATGAGAGTTAGGGAACAGACATTACGTTTAGAAACTGGCTTTTAATTTTAAACAATTTTTGCTAGGGCATGAGCTGCATACCGAGATACAGGTTGTTTAATAATATATTAAACATAATATTGTTTCGCCTTTCTACTGGCAATATTGTATTCGAGTTTTTAGTGTGACAATACTGAATTCACCCTCCATTATTACTGTACTGTGCATAGGCACTATGTAAATTGTTTATTAAAAATCAATAAATAGTTTTATAAATTCTTAAAAGCTGTTGTTTTTATTATACATAGGTTACCACCTTCACTATTCCACTCATTGTTCATTTATTGTAACTGTTTAAACTTTGTAATGATGTATTTTATTATAAATACTCTTTATTATTCTTAAAAAAAAGAAAAGATATTGCACTTGTGCACTACAATATCTCTTGCGCAGATCGGCAGAGGCCGTTAAAATTGGCCACTGTAGCCGAAATTCGGTCTAGAGAATATTATTCCTTATTCTATTATATCTAACGAAACTTATAATATATCCATTATAAACTCGCTGTGAAGTAGGAAAGTGAAATCTAATTAATTTTAATTGTTTTACAGTAATTAGCGATAAGCGGCTGTCAATTACCAACTAATTGAGGCGGTGGTTACTGTGCTATACTAATTAATCAAACAGAAATGTGTTTGTTTATCCTACCAGCACATTGTAAAGATAACGAATAAATATGAGAGATTTTCTATTTGATCTCTTGGTAGTTTATATCAGAAAATTATCATTAGGAGTCTTCTAAAATCGTGCATCACGCAAAAATTATTGCAAGAACTTAAATGCGGTTTTTATATTGTATTACTGGAAGTCTAAGTAAAATTTGGTATACGATTAATCTTGATACGCCTCCTAAAAGTTGAGTACTATGTATGTTCTCACATACAAAGTAGGTAAGTGCATAAATATAGATAGGCAGCCGAAATCCACGCGTAAGAACTGGCGAGCAAAAGCTAATCGGGAGCAAAAATAGATTTGTATTATTAAACGATTTTGGTCAAACACTTAAACACTTTATTTGAGGTAGAAACTTCCAACAACACATTTTCGAACGCTGTGCCATCACGTCATACAGTTGACAGAGTAGTTGTATATATGTAGATTGATATGTCGAAATCTGATTAACCCATTACCGGATGAATGGGTGCAACGTGAAGCGCGCTAAGCCTTTCCAGGTGAATGACCGCTGTAATATCAGACTCAAAAGTTTCAAAGGGTCGTGTTAATCAAAATGTAGCTGCTAAATTTTGTATTTACGTACCTACATACATACATAGTCTTACGCTTCTATCCTGACGGGTAGTCCGAGGTGAATTACACTCACAATTCGACAGCTATGATTTTCGATTCCACATAATAGGAGGCCAGTCTACTGAGGTCTATCAGGCACAGTTATAGTTAGAATTTGTTTGACTCTTTGGTTCCTGTGTCGTATACGCCGGCAAGAGACGCCCGGTTGTCACCACTGCGGCGACTGCCGCGACGTTGTTGAGGACACGGCGCTGCACACTTTGGCGGTTTGCCCCGCCTGGGCATCGCAGCGCCGTGATTTGATCGCGGCAGTCGGATCGGTTGCCCTCTCGCTCCCGGCCGTAGTTCAGTCTATGGTCCGGAGTGAGAGGTCGTGGAACGCCGTCGCCTCCTTCTGTGAGGAAGTTATTTCCATCAAGGAGGCGGCGGAGCGGGAGAGTTTAAACCCTCTCCCCAACCGCAGAGCCGGGCGCTGGAGGGCGCGAGACGACCTCCAGCCACCCTGAGGTTTGACCTGGGGGTGGCGGGCTTTGTGGGCCTGTCCGCTGTCGTGGCCGTAACCGCGGCGGGGTCGCGACCGCATGCGAAAGCGATTCGCGCGGCCCCGTCGATAGTGGTTTTGTCGAGAAACACCGTGGTAGGTTTAGTCGGTATTCCGGGAGGTACATTACTATTATTTCCATCTTTCTTTTACCCCGGCGAGTCCGACATAGGGATATGCGTCATAGCATTCCCCCAAGTAAAAAAAAAAAAAAAAAAAAAGAAAAGCTATATCCTCTGCTTGTAGCGGAAAATAATATTCTGTAATTTCAATCAGTATTCACAATCAATAAATCAATGTCAACATAATGTCAATATTAAATAGTTTCAGATTGTTTTACTTTTACTAGACCATAAAATGTTATCAAAAAGGTTATCTAGCTTAAGCACTAGATTTTCCGTGGTCCGGTCAACTGTACTACGGGTAAATAAAAATTTTCCATAGTCCGGTTAACTGTACCATGGATAATTTATTTTATCCGTAGTCCGGTTGACCGGACAATTGAACTGTACTACGGGTAATAAATCCTCAGTTAAAAGCAGATTGGCACATACATATTAATTTTGAATAAAGTTTAAATAAGATAATAACTGAGAGGGACAGAGAGACAGAGAGAACTAATGGATGATTGATGATTGATGGATAAAGAAATAAATTGTACCTATTCGAAGCTATTGCAAGGACAAACAAACATTTTACGTTACGTAATTTCTTGTTAGTCTATTTTATAATCGTGTAATATATAATGGATAGATATATGGACAGTTATTGTTCGAACCATAGGATAATTATTATTTTACTTTGTAAATAAATTAGCTTCAACCTTTTTCCTGCACCACATATTCTGCTCGTACAGTTACGAAGTGAATCAAAACATGTTGGAACCGGCTTATATATATTGGTGTGGTCATTTATTTATTATTTTATACCATAAACAGATCAAGCACTCATAAATTTTATGAAATCCATTCAAAACACTGGACATGCCTTGATAACAATGCAGCTGCGTTAGGAAAAATAAAGATTTTCGCCGGAAATGTATTGTCTTTTTAAATAAGATTGATACTAAGCTGAAAGCCATATATTCCGGGACAAAAATAGCCTGTAATCCTATATTATAGACCATGTACATATATATATAGTAGAAAGTTTTATCCCGTGTGGGTTTCGAACCTACTACACCTGCCACAGAATAGTGGCGAGGTGACCACTTATACCATTAAGCAATATGTTTATTCACCATTAAAATGCATCAGTGTTTTACTACTTCAATTATGTTCGCTACTTATTATTTTACTCGGACTTTGCCGGCCGAAGGCAGATGTGGAATCAACGTTCGCGCGGTTGATTACCTATAATTAATTCCTGTTAGTTGTTCGCTCTGCAGATATGATTACAGTGACAGCAAGCTGATATAATTGACTATCTATCCCTGCCTGTAAAAACTATGAATATTGACTTATTTATTTAACAACAAAACGTGTGAGATTGTTGTAGTTCGACACTTGCAATTCTAGGAGTGCCAAGTAGTTATCCATTAAAAAGGACTTTTAAAAACAAATAATATTCCTGCAGTTAGAATTAGTCCTGTTTCGTGCGGGACTTAACTAACATTCAAACAACGGACACAAAGAACAGCCAGAACAATAATTTGTAAATCACATCTTATTTTTCGTATCCACAACACTCGGCGCGGCGGCAATGGCGAGGCGACCGCTTTAACGACTACGCCATTTGTGCCACGCAGTGAAAATAGGATTTTTTAAAAAATAAGTTGGAGGAAAAGAAAAGGTATTCCAGTTGGGATGAAAGGAAAGTAATGGCATGAGCAGGTTTGGGCGCCTGCCGAACTCTTACATACAAGTTGAAATTCAGTACTTGCCGCAGGTTTTATGTTAGCTTAAGGCTACCAGTAGTATTTCCTAGGACGAGGTGATTAATTCATAGGAAATAATTGACAATGGCAAGCTTTTCCAATCATAATCTAGGTACATCAGAAATAATACTTTGCCCGACTCGGAAATCTACCTCATGAACAGCAGTCGCATTCACTACGAGCTGCGATTTAAAGATTGCCAAAAAAGACCGTAAAGAAATGGTTACTAGTAAACTCCACGGTTCTCTATTGTGTTACCCAACATTTTTATCCATAATCTAAGGTGCCATTATTTTTGTTGTCCTAATTATCATTTGTCCGATTGATAACTTGCCCGAACTTAATGTCACATAATATCACAAGTCATATAATTTTAATGCCTAAACACAATATGCCCTAAATTTGTTTGTCATAAATATTACAATCAATAATATACAAAAGAATTAAAACAGTTTTCAATAAAAGTTATAAGTCCTAAATTCATATTATATAATGTTTATTTATGCTAATAATGACTTTAAAACTAATTTGTATTACAAAGCTTGGCTTTTGCCACAGCTCCGGTGCTGTGGGTCCCACGCGTGGTAATCGACGCAGACGGCTTTCGCTCACCACCGCAGCTTCGGCTTGCTGGCTCGCTCGCAGCCTCCTGCTCCTCAGACCGCCGGCCGTCTCGCCCCTATGCGCCTACGCGATTCTAAATTACACTCTAGGTCTAGGGGTAGGTAAGACTGCGTGGAGTCGGATTCACAGCGATTCGTTTCTGTCACTACAACCAAATTTTTAGCAAATGTTTTAGGACTAACAATTTTATTATAAATGAACATTCGGAATAAAACACATTATATAATACAATACTTAGGACATATGACTTTATTTAATGCAAAATTAGAAGATTAAATAATTATAATACTAGATATTATGTATGACAGAATAGTTTTAAAAGTAAAAATAATGATGTGAAACAAAATTTCGAATTTTTCAACATTATGGTTACTGAAGTTTATAGCAAACGTGGTATGGCTAATGAATATGATTTTCGGACAAATAATTTAAGGAGAAGAAAGGGAGTACCAAACTCCACAACTCTTAGAGCATACTTGGGGCTTATGCGAGCTTGTTAGGGAAGCTTTACTTGACACCCTCTGTATTGGGTCAGTGGGCAGGCTCGACCGGGGAAGGACTACCCTCTCACAGACTATCGGCGTGAAATAGCAGTATTCCTACTGTTGTGTTTCGTTCGGTGAGTGAGAGTGCCGGAGGCCCAATCACCCTGTTTCCCGCTTCCCGCTCCTTCTACTTCCCACTTCCTTTTCTAAAGGGTCGGCAACGCTTAAGTGATGCCTCTGGTGTTGCAAGCGTCTATAGGCTACAGTGACCACTTACCGTAAGACTGTTTGCCACCGCAGACGCCTAAAAAAAATGTGGAAATGGTGTAAGTGGTAACCTCCCTGCTGCCACTACGCCGAGTGTTGTGGGTTCGAAACTCATATAAAAAAATATTATGTGATCAACAAGTCTAGGGTCTGGATGTTCTTTGTGTACATTGTTTTTATAGTCGCCCGCGATATAGGATTTATTCCTAGCGTGGTAGTTGTCTTTTAAAACGATAAAGCCAGATGCGACATACAGGGTTTTACCCAAAAATCTCAAAGGTTTATACTAAGAGTATAAAGACCTATACAAGAAGATACAAAACAAAATAATCTCCGGCGTACATATTGGTACGGCAGCTACCCTTATTGAACCATGTAAATAAAATGAAGAGTGTATTCATAAGGTTACACAAAACCGCGCATGGCTGGACGCGGTGCCCGTATGGCCGCCATAACGCGATTATTCAACGTGATTACTTATTCTATAGCACACGGTTCGGTGATTGTATTCAATATTGCCTATGTTTGATCATCAATTACTTTACTAGTTTTTACTGTTCAACGGTTAGACTCGAGGTATCTGTGTGGCAGTCTAAGACTACAGTAAAGCCTTGTGTTCGATACCACGACACGTGGCTGACTTTACGAAGTTATGTGCTTATTTTTGAGTGAATTAGTCTAGATCCAGATAGACGAAAAGCATGCAGATACCAAGATGCGAGCATTGGTCGAAATATGAAATATTTAATTAACGATCGCTTTAATGGTGAAAGAATAACTCGCAAGTAAGCCTGCATATCTAAGAGTTCTCCATAATGATCTCAAAAGTCTGTGAAGTTTCTCAAACCCGTAAAGTGGGCCATGCCCTAACGCTTCCATATAACGCTTCTATATAATTATCCTCGGTGCTGCAATGGCTTACATTTGCTTTGCGGTGGTCTTTGGTGTGGTCATAGTGTTATTCGATTTTCTTACAAGAAATTATACTGATATGAAGTTATTAATATCAGTAACAGCACAGATATTGGGACTATGCCCGGTTGAGGCTTATACTGCGGTCGCGTTCACTACCGCTGCTCCGCTGTTTTAACCATAAAGATATATAATGCGGTAAAATTCTGACCAAGGCCATTATTCTACATCAAAAAGGAGTCTATACTAATATTATAAAAAGGCAAGATTTGTATTTTTGATTGTAGCCGGTAAAGTCTGAAACTACTGAATCGGTGTAAATCATTTTTTTACCACTAGAAAGTTACTTTATTCAAGAGTAACATAGGCTATTGTATAACGTCATGGTACGAGCCGAAAGATGTTGTAAAGACTTTTCACTTGTTTTAATTTGGATTTTAAGCAATACTCGTTGCGACTGTTAATAGACTAGTTTAATGTCTAATGCAATCCTGACAGACATACTCGAAAAATAGCTCCAATACATATATACCCACCCAATCGACGTATACGTGAGAGTTTACATAAATATAACAGTTTTAATTATAACCAAACTGCATCATTAATAGACCATACATAATACAATGCATGTGACATAATTTTCCATTAAACCCACCGTCCATTCATCGGCTTATAGAATCTAATAATTACCTCATATACAACTTTATAATTACTCGGTAAAATCACCAGTCGATCACATTTACATTAATCAGGCGAGCATAAATAAAATCGCCGACGAGTATATGCGGCGAAACGCTAATGGGGCGTAACGCGTCGGAATAGGTACGCGATACGAAAATGTGATACACAATTTGTGTAATTCACAAAATGATACGAGTTACGTATTTATTCGGTTGTTAGGGACTGATGAGGTAGTTCATTATTTCGTTTCCCATTTGCCCTGTGAGAACGACCTTCAAATAATTGCTATTGGCTTTTGATGTGGATGTTGTATTTTTATGATAGATGTTTTTATGCTACGCAAGTGGCGAACTGTATGTTCATCCACACATACAATCCGCCTGATAGTAAGTGGTTGCGTATGGCAAAAAACATTTTGTTAAAATAAGCCTTATAGAAAAATACAAACTTTTGCTAAATTAACTTCTGCTTCAACTTCTTCTTGAAAAAAAGGAGTCGCTATTTCTCCAACGCAAGTCACAGATCATAATAATCATCTGCTGACAGAATAGGGTATTCTACAAGGGACGTAATTCTGGGACATTTGTAGTAGGAGAGGAGCATCACGTCCAAATTGCCCCAGTTATGATTTTAGGTGTCATATAATAGCGGTCGATCTGATTGGCCTATACCAGGCACAGTTCCAGGCTCTGATTATAGCTTGCAAGAAGAACCAACACACAGCAATTAGCCCAAACCCAATGAGAATTGCTTGAAAGGAAAACCTTAACACTTGACTCGAGACGGGAATTAAGCCCGAAACCTCGTGCAAACCTGTCGTATACACTAGCGGTGCGCAACCACGACAGCCTTCGATTTAGGAAGGCTGTCTTGGTTGCGCGAAGCTCATACTCAGGCCTCGTAATTAAGAAATGGTTTTCGGCTGTGCCTTTGGCTGGCCCTTTGATATGCTATTTGAGTTAGAATCAGATTCCTGCCGACTAATCTCCTTGCAAAGCTATATACATTCATACATACATAATGTTACGACTATATCTCCAAATAGGAAGGCAGAGTTACGACTCTGCCAAACCAAAGCCGGCAAAATGCGGGTTTGATACGTCTACCCGCATTGTCCCACGTAATAGAGAATGGGCAAATAATTAAATTACATAAATCATAACGGATAGTACTCTAGGTAATCCTTGAAACTGGAATCACCTAATAAAGCCTGACAAGTTTATAAAATAGAAAGTCTAAAATTATGTTTCAAAATGACTAAATAGCGGCATCGGACCGCTAGAATATCCATATTCATAATTACTCAAAAGTATGTTGATATTTCAAAGCTAAATAATTAATATAAAACGTGACCAAAATACCTAACAAGAATCTAGAACCATACTTAACTGACTGACTATTAGAGACTCGACTTTACCTAAATCAAAGCAATAAAGAAGATTATGTAACTTGGCAATAGTTAAATAGTTTCAAAATTACGTAATAGTAAAATGAGTTTAAAATAGTTTAATTCTAACAAACAAAACAATTTTAATAATAATATTAGATAGAGTATAGTGTAAACTACGTAAATTACGAGTACGTCGCAGATGAAGTAAAAGTGCCTGCAGACGAAATCGCGGGCAATGATTTATCTTATCTTATCTTGTGTGGGGGCCAGTCAGTACAGACCGGCAACACTTCGACCCAGTGGGATCTTTTGTGTCGACTTCCCCCCAAAAACGACTATCATCGATGTTCATGGCAGCCGGGACCGACAGCTTAACGTGCTCTCCGAGGCACGGAGAAGGCGATAATTGTCAATCAATACACACATAATTTCGAAAAGTCATATAACTTCGGAAAGTCAGAGGTGCGCGACGTGGGTTCGAACCCGAGACCCTCTGCGTTGCAGTCTGTTGGTCTCCCCACTGAGCTATCGCTGCTTTTGGGCAATGATTAGTCCTTAACTAATAAATGCGAATGTGAGTTTGTTTGTTACGATTTCACGCCTTAACTACTAGACCGATCATCATGACATTTCGCATAAATATTGTCAGGGGTAGACCAAAGAACATAGGTTACTTTTCATCCAGAACAAAGTACCGTTTCCGAGCGAAGTCGTGGTTAAAAGCTATATAAAAATAAAGCTCTCCAAATGAACGTATCGTGTAATATTTATGTGGTCAACCATATATGGAGCATTTTATTGTTCAGGAACTAATTGCTTTAGTTATTGCTTGTGTGTGATTGCATCTATGTTTCTGAATATATATAGACTTTGATGTCGCCGTGAAGGCAGTTTTGCAGCATTAGGGCTACCTTACATGGTCAGCTATTGCCGTTAATCTTTCAAGGACTGAACCATTCCAGATCCGTTCCTGTGTTGAGATAAGTACTATGAGATTGTTCTGTCAGGTATTTGTCATTGCAAACGAGTTTATTTCTTAAAAAATAACATTACATAATTCATTTATAATATGCGGAACTTTAAGCACAAACATAACAAGCACATACGGACAGTCCATTAGTAAATTTTAAGTTTTTTAACAATTATTTTTGTTTAAAAGGTACATTTTTAATCTACTTTAAAAATATTAATGGGTAAAGAATTCTTCACGTGTTTTGCTAGCTCATTATATGTATGTATAACTCGCACTGTAAATTATTTTTGCGGTACTATGTTCTTATGTGAGGTTCTATATTTAAATTCAATATATATTATATCTGTTTTTTGTTCAAAGCCTCATGCTAAGTTACGAAGCTATAAAGTGTTTAGTTAACCTCTTGAGTGGCAGCGGCACACCGGCGGCTAGATAGGTTTTCAATTATGTCTGGTTTTACAACAAATGATACGTTAAATAATCATAAGTTAAGACTGCATGGATGGTGAAGTGGTATAAGTGATGGTGACTGCCAGTACGCTAAACTTTGTCAATCTCAATGTTATAAAATTTATCACAGGGATCTAAATTTATGTTGTCCACTTTTTTTCCAAGTCTGGGTGTTCTTTGTGTCTGTTGTTTTAATGTAAAGTACATATCATAGAAGAGGAAGAGGGAGACCGAAGCGTACCTTTGTCCAGCAAGTGAAGGACAAACTAGGAGTCGAGTCGTATCAAAAGGTTAAAAGAAAAGCAGCGATGTAGCGATAAATCGACCGATAAGAGAGTAGTGACTTAAATTAAAAAAGAAGACGATGTATATCAGTACGAGTATATACCTACTCACGACGCAGGAAATAGCCTTAGTGCGTGCTTTGTCTTTAACAAGAAATATATGTACATAGTTTTAACAAAGAATAATATCATAAATAAGAAAAACATCTTCCATGTTGCAAAAACCAGTACATTTTTAATATGATATTTATGCATAACTCCAATCCTGTTCAGGTTCATACGATTCGTTCACACGGTCATATATTCATGTTTTTAAAAAAAGATACAGAAGCCAGATAATTATCATATAGAATTTAAAAGTCCAATAGTATTATTCATTCTTTCGTGAAACAGTACCACCCACTGATGAATCAAAAGGACGTAAGTGCCATGTGAAAATTCTAACCAGTTTTGACCTTTACTGCAAAATTAATATGCTGCTCAAAAAAGGGAGCGATAATTGAATGGTTTGTGTTGTCAGTACAAAAATTCTTCACATTTTTCAATGCTGCCATTCTCAATCGAACACTTTGTCGTATGTCGCATATATTTGCTACACTAATTTATATTTAAATAGCACGTAATAAGGTGTGATTTGGCTTGAAAGGTAGTTGCTATTATTGTTCTTTTTTTGGCTTGTCATGCCACCTATTTCTCGTCAATGAACAGGCGCCAGCGACCAGTTTGACCGGTCATGCGTATTAGCCTTTGATTGTAAAATTTGGAATGGTTACTTTAAAACAGAGGATGGCAGACGAAATAACAATATAATAATATGTTAAGTATTGTACTTGTTTGTTATTTTATACCTATAAATTGTGATTCTTTCAGAAGAGGTGAAACTGTTATAGGACTGCAAAATTACCGCGACCGCGACTTGTAAATAAGAACTCGGGTTCGATTCCCGGACCTTGCATAGTATTATTGGGATTTTCTATTAAGAACTTTTCGGAATCTGGAACTGGGCCCTCGGAAAGGCGGCAAGGAAAGGAAAGACTCGCCGTCTATTACATAGGAGCGAAAAATATAGCTGGCGAATGTAGATGATAAACACATCTGCCTACTCCTTCGAGGATACACGCGTGAGACTATGTACGTAGCGTCAGTTTTTGTTTCATCTTTCTCTGGCTCTCATTCGAATACTGATAAGGTAGTAAATTCAAATTTATATTTGAATATGAGTTCCTCTGTGACACTAATGTTGAATAAATGGTACTCAAAACGAACGACGCGACGTGTACGGACATAACGACGAATTGATAGCAATATATTATGTTCACTTCTACTACTGCTTTGAATATTACGTCCATTATTTGTCACCTATATGTTAGGGTCTCACGCAATACGGGGAGCTTATTGCCCTATACCGAGCATTTCTTAATAGAAAATCAGAAATCGAACTCCAGACTTCAAGAACAGTCGCTGTGCCACCAACGCAGGTCTATATGTAAATAATAAATGAACAACATCATCCATCTCCAATACTGAATACAGCAGACGGATTACAACCTGCTGATAAACAAAGCCTCTGCGTTCATTACCGTGAATATATACCGGAATAAATTGGTAAAATATTCCCAATAAGCGTCGTAGTCAATAGGGAACCAATCTTTTATCATTTTACCCCAAATTTCCGCGATATAGCAACAGTTTATTAAGGCCTGCGTACGTTTATGTGAGGTGTCGGGAGATTGTGACGTATTGCATTGTGAAATCAGCTTTAGGATTAAGGTAACCTGTCACTGTGAGCTATGTTTGTTGATGGTAAATTTAAGAGCTGGTAGAGTGTTTTAGCGATAGCCTAGTGTGTAGCCGTTGGACTGCCAAGCGGAGGTCTCGAGTTCGAACCTAAACGCGCATTTTTGAATTTTGCGAAGACGTTTTTTTATATGTATGTGCGTATTAAATTGTTAATTATAGCTTGCTAACCAAAGCTGTACAGATAATTTAATGGTTAACTGATTGCCTCGCTGCTACGCCGACTGTTGTAGGTTCGATGGCCACACTAGCCAAAATATGTGTGATTCGAGTCTGTGTGTTCCTTGTATTCGGTATTTGTATGTTTGTAAATTCCCTCGCGACACAGATTTTAATCTCAGTGCGGGTCATAACATTAGTACCTTAGTCATTACTCACGAAGAACAGAATGAAAATAATGTGTTTCTGCGTTATGTGGACACTATGTTGTCAACAAGAGACTTAGAGGGCCTCTTTTTAAGAGTATAAAAATAACTTCCGAGATATTATTTGAAATCCGTACCTCCACCTTTTTAAGAAAATTATTTTCTTAATAATATTTTCTTTTCTATACCACTAAGGACTAGTATAGTATTATATAATCTGTGACTGAGGCAAATAATATAAGGGCGACACTTGGTGTTATCATACATACGTAGTTTTACGAGTGTATATCCTCTAAGGAGTAGGTATATATGTGTTTAACGTCCAAATTTCATCAGCTATGCTTTTAGGTTCTAGGTAATAACCAATCAGGTTAAATTTCCATATTTCGTGCTGCTAGCGAAATCTCTTCAACTACTAGTATTTCCTCTAACGAGAGCAAATCTCATCTAAACCGTACCCTACTATTCCTACTCCCAGAGGAAAATAAAACAAGGACACTACATAAAGGCCAGATATGTTCTACTCGAGGTCACAATTCTCAAGGTCAAGGTTACGTGAATTGTTTGGTAGCTATCTATAACGCTCTTATATATGTCAACCTTAACATTTCTTATATACAAGTTACCAGCTTATATTTTGGTACTACGTACATACCCGGCAGCGGTTAAATCGATGACATGTTTTTCACATCGTCAACTTTTCTTTGAACGGAAAATTACTCGATATTTTGCTGTTTTGTTAGGTAAAGGCACGTTGGGGTGTGTGGCCAGAGAACCTCCCCGTGTGCCCGACGGCTGCTGGTCCTTTCTACATTTTTAGTGGATTGGAACGGCAGTCGTTGGGCCGGTACACCCCGGGCAACACGGGTAATAATGTCCTTTCAGGGGCATTATTACTCGTGGCTAATACTCTGGCACGCGCGTAGGGAACCCGAGGCAGTTTGTCTCGGGGCTATCGGCCCGCGAGGGCCGCGTTTGGGGGTCTCTCCACGTGTTCCTCTGATTAGCAGAGGACACGTGGATGAGATGGGGGGGTTAGAGGAAGAAAACCTCTGTAAAAAATTACAAGTGGGGGCCGTCAGGCCGGGGCGGGTTGCGTAGGCGTCCTGCCCAGTCGGGCGGTCTTGGGGCGGGTGGATCGGTCCTGCATGGACCCCCATCCGGCCCAACACGGGGGCATAGAGGAAGACAACCTCTCTAAAAAATTACCAGTGTGGGCCGTAAGGCCGGGGCGGGTTGCGTGTGCGTCCTGCCCCGTCGAGCGGCTTTGGGGCGGGTGGATCGGTCCAGTATGGACCCCCATCCGGCTCAACACGGGGGGGATAGAGGAAGACAACCTCTATAAAAATTACCCAAAGCCCAAGTTTTTGGTGGCCCGGCGAGGGGCTGTATGGCTGGGGGGAACCCAGTCATTAGGGCCACCCAAAAACTCAATATATGAAGATGTCCGGTAAAGGTTTTTAAACTGCCCCAGGAGGGTACCGGGTGCGCCGCGCCCGGAGAATCCCTCACGGAGCCTTCTGGCTCCGTCTGCCCCTCGTATTCTGGGGGGGGCAACCGCCATCACAGCGCAGTGCCGCGCGAAATATCTGGCACCAAAATTTCCGCAGGGTCAAGTGCTGACTCTGCGATGAGAGTCGCCTTGGGCTCCGGCCCGAACAAGGCAAGACTTAAGGATCCCAAAAAGGGGAAGGCAGAGGGGGGTATGACCCCGCCGTCAATCCGGGATGGTGTCCCGGCCGTGCCAAGGACACGGTCGAGGTGTCGGGCGGCGGCGCTGGCACGCAGCGACTCCGTGTCGAGCATGTCTGGCGCCGGCACCGGCACTGATATAGATGTCGGGTCGCGGGCGGGCTCGGGCTCAGAGGCCAGTCGGCCTCAGAGCCGGTGCTCGTCGGCGGCACGACGGGAGAGAGAGGAAGGGGGGGATAGCCCTGCTTCCCTCATCCACAAGTTCTGGGGTGCACGCGGCGCTTCTGCAAAGCGCCAGAAGACGTCGCACAATGCGCTGTCCGACTCTGGGTCGGACACGGAGGTGGAGGTGGTGAAGGGGATGCCCTGTGGAGGAAGGGCCGGTTCCCCGATGCCACCTCCCTCTGCGGGAAAGCTCCTCGGGCAGCCTCTGCCTGCCCGTCGAGCCATCTTGAGGACGGCTGGGGTCGCGGATGCGTCCCCCTTGGGAGAGGACTCGGTTGCCGACCTCAGGCAACGGTTCGAGGCTGGCGCCGAGACCGTCCTGAGGGTGGCGGCCCGGTCCGGCAACCTAAAGGGGGGGTTCGTCCGGGACCTTAAGCAAGCTACAGAGGAGATGAGGGAAGCCTTCTTCCATTTGTGGGGACGGACTTCCTCCGACCTTCAGAGGCGCTGGAGGTCGGAGAATGAGGGGCTGCATAGGCAGCTGGCGGAGCTCCGGGCGGAGGTAGCGGCCATGAAGGCGGCCGCTGCCACTGCCACTCGGGCCAACGTCGCGAAGACGCCCTCGGCCGCCGCCGGGGCGCCTGCCGGGAGGCCACGGGAGGATTTCCCGCCTCTCCCGCGACGCACAACGCGGCCCCTCGCTTCCGCGGAGGACCAGCGACCCGCTTGGGCGAACGACCTAATGCGGGCCACGGTGGCTCAGGCGCGCATCGTGGTGGAAGCGTGCCTGGCCAACTATGGCCTCGCACCCGTTCCGACCCCAGGCCCTCCACTCGGGGGCCGTCCCCGGATGGTCGGGGGCACGCCGGCTGGTCCGACGACCTCGGGCCCGCCGCGGCAGACATCTGCCCCCGCACCATCGGCTTCCTCTTCTAAGAGGAAGGGGAGGGGCGGAGGGAGGGCTACCGCCACTGTAGCGCCGCGGCGCCAAGCCTCCCAGCCCCGACCCGCCCCGGTGGCCTCTGCTTCGGCTGAGCAGCCATGGACAGAGGTCGTCGGGAGGATGAAGAGGAGACAGAAGAGGAAGAAGAAGGCTTCCCGGGCTCCCCCGGTTTCAAATAAAAAGAAGGGCCCCACCCCGGCTGACCTGCGCCCCCCGCGCTCCACCGCCGTTGTGGTGGAGCTGACGGAGGAGGGACTCCGGCAAGGCGTCAGCTATGCGGGCGTCCTCCGGCGGGCCACTGAGGCAATGAAGGGCAACCTCGCCGAGATGGGCCTCGCTGGAGGCGTCTACTTTAAGGTTGCCGCCACTGGGGCCAGAATCCTGGAGGTCCCAGGAGCCACCTCCGGCGACAAGGCGGATAGGGTGGCCGAAACAATTCGGTCACTCTTTACGCCTGAGGAGGTCAGGGTCTCCCGCCCGGTGAAGTCTGCGGAAATGCGGATAACCGGGCTGGACGACTCGGCCTCCTCCGAGGATGTCGCCGCTGCGGTGGCAAAAACCGGCGCCTGCCCTCAGGCGCAGGTCAGGGTGGGGGAGGTGCGCCGCGGCAATGGTGGTCTGTGCACAGTGATGGTGCGCTGCCCCATCGCCGCGGCGAAGAAGGTGGCGGCCGGCCGTTTGCTGGTCGGGATGGTCTCGGCTCAGGTGAACCTCCTGGAGCCGAGGCCTAGGCGGTGCTACCGCTGCCTCGAACCGGGGCACGTGAGGCAGCAATGCACCGCCGAAACTGATCGCAGCGACTTTTGTTTTCGCTGCGGTCAGCCCGGCCACAAGGCCGCCGCCTGCTCCGCTATTAAATCTTCCTGCAGCATCTGTTTGGCTGCAGGAAGGCCGGCGGGGCACCGGATGGGGAGCAAATCTTGCTCCCCACCCAAAAGACGAAGGGCCAGAGGGGCGGCTGCCGGGACTCCGGCCGCTCCAGCCCCGTCCCAAACAGGGAGCAGTAGGGAGGCGATGGAAACCTAATTAATTATGGTCCATCGCCTCCTACAGGTGAACATTAACCACTCCGCCAGGGCGCAGGATATCTTGCTGCAGCACATGGTGGAGTGGTCAATAGACATCGCCGTGGTCGCCGAGCCTTACTGCGTCCCCAGCCGATACAACTGGTTTGGGGACCTCGGGGGCTCGGCGGCCATTGTTTCGTCCGGACCCTCGCTCCTGGTGATGACAGACAGGGGCGAGGGGTATGTTTGTGTTGATTGGGAGGGAACCGTCCTGATCGGGGTGTACTTTTCTCCAAACCGGCGCCTCGCCGAGTTTGAGCGATTTTTAGGCGCGGTGGGGGCCGTGATTAATCGGTACCCATCGCGTCCGGTCGTGGTGGCGGGGGACTTCAATGCCAAATCGTCGGCTTGGGGATCCCCTGTCACCAACGCTCGCGGCGACGCGCTGGAGGAGTGGGCGATTGCGACCGGCCTCGTGGTTCTTAACCGGGGGTCGGTCGCCACTTGCGTGCGCTGGCAGGGTGAGTCCATTGTGGACATTTCGTTTGCAAGCCCTGCCATAGCGCGCCACGTCCGGGACTGGCGAGTGCTGGTCGAGGCGGAGTCATTGTCGGACCATCGTTACGTACGGTTCGACATCTCCGCCTCGCCGGCGATCCCGGACGATCGCCCGAGGAGAGGGCACACCCCGTCGTCCCCACGATGGGCGTTGAAACGTCTCGACGTAGACGTACTGGTGGAAGCCTCCATCGTCCAGGCCTGGACCCCGATGGGTGAAGGGCCTGTGGAGGTTGAGTCGGAGGCGGAGTGGTTCCGGGGAGCGATGACGCAGATTTGCGACGCGTCGATGCCCCGGACCAGTGCTCGACCTCCAAGGCGTCAGGTGTACTGGTGGTCTGATGACATAGGCCAAAAACGCGCCGCGTGCATTGCGGCGCGTCGCCAGTACACTAGGTACCGCCGACGCAGGCGGTACCGTGACCCGACCGTGGAGGCACGGCTGCGGGGCGAATACGTACAGCGGAAGCATGCCCTGCAGTCCGCCATCAGCGAGGCCAAAGCCCAAAGATGGGAAGAGTTCCTGGGGACTCTCGAGGCAGACCCGTGGGGCCGTCCGTATAAGGCGGTCAGGGGCAAGTTGCGCCCCTGGGCCCCGCCGGTCACCGAGAGTCTCCAGCCCCGGCAATTGGAGGGGGTGGTCTCCGCTCTCTTTCCTTCGAGGGCGGAGCACACGCCTCCCATAATGGCGCCGCCCGAAGTTGAGGAGGGCGGTGCTGATGCCGGGGCGCCAGTAGTAACAATAGCGGAGCTCGGCGCGGCAATGGTACGGCTCCGGGGCAAAAACACCGCCCCGGGGCCGGACGGGATTCCTGGCCGCGCCTGGGTTTTGGCCTTTGACGCCCTAGGGGACCGGCTCCTCAGGCTGTTTAGCGCCTGCTTGGAGTCGGGACGGTTCCCTTCCATGTGGAAGACGGGCAAGCTGGTCCTCCTGAGAAAGGAGGGCCGCCCCGCGGACTCTCCCTCCGCGTACCGCCCCATAGTGCTGTTGGATGAGGTGGGCAAGCTCTTTGAGCGTGTGTTGGCTGCCCGTCTCTCCAGGCACCTGGTGCGGGTGGGCCCCGACTTATCCGAACACCAATTCGGATTCCGAGAGGGCCGATCGACGATTGACGCGATTAGCCGCGTCAAGGCCCTCTCGGAAGAGGCGGTCGCCTCGCGCGGGGTGCTGTTGGCGGTGTCCTTGGACATCGCCAACGCGTTTAACACCCTGCCGTGGGCGACTATTGGGGAGGCGCTCCGATTTCATGGGGTGCCTCCCTACCTGCGCCGAGTAGTCGGGGACTACCTGCACCAGAGGAGTGTATT
This sequence comes from Catocala nupta, assembly GCA_963675205.1. Classification (NCBI taxonomy): domain Eukaryota; kingdom Metazoa; phylum Arthropoda; class Insecta; order Lepidoptera; family Erebidae; genus Catocala; species Catocala nupta. Next base: position 11,793,842 of record OY776099.1, read on the forward strand.
CTGTGTGGGGCGGAACGGAGAGACGTTCCGGAGGGAGGTGTCGTGCGGTGTTCCACAAGGATCGGTTCTGGGTCCGCTCCTGTGGAACATCGGTTACGACTGGGTGCTGCGGGGCGCTCTGCCCCCGGGCGTCGGCGTAACTTGTTACGCCGACGACACGCTGGTTACGGCCCGGGGAGAGGACTACGGAGCAGCTGCCCGTCTTGCCACGGCTGGAGTGGCTCTGGTTGTCGGCAGGATTAGGATGTTGGGACTGGAGGTGGCGCTGGAAAAGTCCGAGGCCCTTCTATTTCACGGGCCTCGGCGGGCGCCGCCACCAGATGCCCACATCATTGTTGGAGGGGTCCGCATCGGGGTGGAGCCGACTATGAAATACTTGGGGCTCCACCTCGACGGCCGCTGGAACTTTCGCGTCCATTTTAGCCGCCTGGCCCCCCGGCTGATGTCGGCGGCGGGAGCGCTTAGCTCTCTGCTGCCGAATATCGGGGGGCCGAGTGTCATCTGCCGCCGCCTCTAGTTGGGGGTGGTGCGGTCGATGGCCCTTTATGGGTCGCCCATTTGGGCTGGCGCCCTGAATCGCCGAAACGTCGCCCTCCTAAGGAGACCTCAGAGGGCGATGGCGGTCAGGGTGTCGCGGGCGTACCGCACCGTCTCTTATGAGGCGGCGTGCGTTTTGGCGGCATCGCCGCCCTGGGATTTGGAGGCGGAGGTCCAAGCGTCAGTGTATTACTGGCGCGCTGACCTCCGCCTCCATGGCGAGGAGCCCACGCACAGGGCGGTGGAGACGCGAAGGTCCCAGGCTCGACTGGTCCTGGAGGCCAGGTGGAATGAGCGACTGGCCCAGCCCCGCTACGGGGTGAGGACAGTCGAGGCTGTCCGTCCAGTACTAAGAGAATGGGCGGACAGACGGCGCGGACCGCTCACCTACCGGCTTACTCAGGTGCTCTCCGGACACGGGTGTTTCGGAGAGTACCTCTGCAAGATAGCCGGTAGGGAGCCGACAACCAGATGTCACCATTGTGAGGTGTGCGACCGGGACACGGCGCAGCACACGCTGGAGGAGTGTCCGGCGTGGGTCGAGGAGCGCTGTGCCCTGGTCACCGTGATTGGCCCCGACCTCTCGTTGCCGACCGTCATATCTAAGATGGTCGGCGACGACAGGTGCTGGGGCGCAATGAGTTCCTTCTGCGAGACTGTCATCTCGCAGAAGGAGGCGGTGGAGCGGGGGCGTGAGGACGATCCTTACGCCCCGGACGTCCGCCGCCGGAGGAGGGGGCGCAGGAGACGCGCTTATGTCGCCCTCCTGCCCCCCACCTAGGGGCTCCGGGTGGCGGGGCCTCAGGGGACCCTGCCACCCGTAAACTAAAAGCCCCGAGAGGGCGCGCGCGGTGTTCCCGCGCGCCTTTCTGATGTCGAAAGGGGAGAGCAGTCAGGCTCTCCCCTGGGGACGAGAGGTGGTCGGGTCCGAAAAAAATGACCCGGCCGGCACCCACACGGGGGGGCCTGCTATGGTTGAATCTTTTAAGTTCCCAACTGGCCCCCCCCATTGGGTGAGAGAGGGAACACCCCAGGTTTTTTAGTGGGTATACCAGCGCGTCTTCTTGCTGGGAGTCCCACACGCCCCGCCGGTGCCGTCCCCTAGCCGGTGGGTAGTGCATGAAGCATTTTTCCTGGGAATCAAAAAAAAAAAAAAAAGGTAAAGGCACGTTGGGGTGTGTGGCCAGAGAACCTCCCCGTGTGCCCGACGGCTGCTGGTCCTTTCTACATTTTTAGTGGATTGGAGCGGCAGTCGTTGGGCCGGTACACCCCGGGCAACACGGGTAATAATGTCCTTTCGGGGGCATTATTACTCGTGGCTAATACTCTGGCACACGCGTAGGGAACCCGAGGCAGTTTGTCTCGGGGTTATCGGCCCGCGAGGGCCGCGTTTGGGGGTCTCTCCACGTGTTCCTCTGATTAGCAGAGGACACGTGGATGAGATGGGGGGGTTAGAGGAAGAAAACCTCTGTAAAAAATTACAAGTGGGGGCCGTCAGGCCGGGGCGGGTTGCGTAGGCGTCCTGCCCAGTCGGGCGGTCTTGGGGCGGGTGGATCGGTCCTGCATGGACCCCCATCCGGCCCAACACGGGGGCATAGAGGAAGACAACCTCTCTAAAAAATTACCAGTGGGGGCCGTAAGGCCGGGGCGGGTTGCGTGTGCGTCCTGCCCCGTCGAGCGGCTTTGGGGCGGGTGGATCGGTCCAGTATGGACCCCCATCCGGCTCAACACGGGGGGGATAGAGGAAGACAACCTCTCTAAAAAATCACTAGTGGTGGCCGTTAGGCCAGGGTTTGAAGCTTAGGCTTCCTGCCCAGTCGGGCGGTCTTGGGGCGGGTGGATCGGTCCAGCATGGACCCCCATCCGGCCCAACCCGTAATCCTGAACTGACAGGACCGGGGGCCTTCGGGCTGCGAGGAAGAAAACCTCTATAAAAATTACCCAAAGCCCAAGTTTTTGGTGGCCCGGCGAGGGGCTGTATGGCTGGGAGGTACCCAGTCATTAGGGCCACCCAAAAACTCAATATATGAAGATGTCCGGTAAAGGTTTTAAACTGCCCCAGGAGGGTACCGGGTGCGCCGCGCCCGGAGAATCCCTCACGGAGCCTTCTGGCTCCGTCTGCCCCTCGTATTCTGGGGGGGGGCAACCGCCAACACAGCGCAGTGCCGCGCGAAATATCTGGCACCAAAATTTCCGCAGGGTCAAGTGCTGACTCTGCGATGAGAGTGGCCTTGGGCTCCGGCCCGAACAAGGCAAGACTTGAGGATCCCAAAAAGGGGAAGGCAGAGGGGGGTATGACCCCGCCGTCAATCCGGGATGGTGTCCCGACCGTGCCAAGGACACGGTCGAGGTGTCGGGCGGCGGCGCTGGCACGCAGCGACTCCGTGTCGAGCATGTCTGGCGCCGGCACCGGCACTGATATAGATGTCGGGTCGCGGGCGGGCTCGGGCTCAGAGGCCAGTCGGCCTCAGAGCCGGTGCTCGTCGGCGGCACGACGGGAGAGAGAGGAGGGGGGGGATAACCCTGCTTCCCTCACCCACAAGTTCTGGGGTGCACCCGGCGCTTCTGCAAAGCGCCAGAAGACGTCACACAATGCGCTGTCCGACTCTGGGTCGGACACGGAGGTGGAGGTGGTGAAGGGGATGCCTTGTGGAGGAAGGGCCGGTTCCCCGATGCCACCTCCCTCTGCGGGGAAGCTCTTCGGGCAGCCTCTGCCTGCCCGTCGAGCCATCTTGAGGACGGCTGGGGTCGTGGATGCGTCCCCCTTGGGAGAGGACTCGGTTGCCGACCTCAGGCAACGGTGCGAGGCTGGCGCCGAGACCGTCCTGAGGGTGGCGGCCCGGTCCGGCAACCTAAAGGGGGGGTTCGTCCGGGACCTTAAGCAAGCTACAGAGGAGATGAGGGAAGCCTTCTTCCATTTGTGGGGACGGACTTCCTCCGACCTTCAGAGGCGCTGGAGGTCGGAGAATGAGGGGCTGCATAGGCAGCTGGCGGAGCTCCGGGCGGAGGTAGCGGCCATGAAGGCGGCCGCTGCCACTGCCACTCGGGCCAACGTCGCGAAGACGCCCTCGGCCGCCGCCGGGGCGCCTGCCGGGAGGCCACGGGAGGATTTCCCGCCTCTCCCGCGACGCACAACGCGGCCCCTCGCTTCCGCGGAGGACCAGCGACCCGCTTGGGCGAACGACCTAATGCGGGCCACGGTGGCTCAGGCGCGCAACGTGGTGGAAGCGTGCCTGGCCAACTATGGCCTCGCACCCGTTCCGACCCCAGGCCCTCCACTCGGGGGCCGTCCCCGGATGGTCGGGGGCACGCCGGCTGGCCCGACGACCTCGGGCCCGCCGCGGCAGACATCTGCCCCCGCACCATCGGCTTCCTCTTCTAAGAGGAAGGGGAGGGGCGGAGGGAGGGCTACCGCCACTGTAGCGCCGCGGCGCCAAGCCTCCCAGCCCCGACCCGCCCCGGTGGCCTCTGCTTCGGCTGAGCAGCCATGGACAGAGGTCGTCGGGAGGAAGAAGAGGAGACAGAAGAGGAAGAAGAAGGTTTCCCGGGCTCCCCCGGTTTCAAATAAAAAGAAGGGCCCCACCCCGGCTGACCTGCGCCCCCCGCGCTCCACCGCCGTTGTGGTGGAGCTGACGGAGGAGGGACTCCGGCAAGGCGTCAGCTATGCGGGCGTCCTCCGGCGGGCCACTGAGGCAATGAAGGGCAACCTCGCCGAGATGGGCCTCGCTGGAGGCGTCTACTTTAAGGTTGCCGCCACTGGGGCTAGAATCCTGGAGGTCCCAGGAGCCACCTCCGGCGACAAGGCGGATAGGGTGGCCGAAGCAATTCGGTCACTCTTTACGCCTGAGGAGGTCAGGGTCTCCCGCCCGGTGAAGTCTGCGGAAATGCGGATAACCGGGCTGGACGACTCGGCCTCCTCCGAGGATATCGCCGCTGCGGTGGCAAAAACCGGCGCCTGCCCTCAGGCGCAGGTCAGGGTGGGGGAGGTGCGCCGCGGCAATGGTGGTCTGTGCACAGTGATGGTGCGCTGCCCCATCGCCGCGGCGAAGAAGGTGGCGGCCGGCCGTTTGCTGGTCGGGATGGTCTCGGCTCAGGTGAACCTCCTGGAGCCGAGGCCTAGGCGGTGCTACCGCTGCCTCGAACCGGGGCACGTGAGGCAGCAATGCACCGCCGAAACTGATCGCAGCGACTTTTGTTTTCGCTGCGGTCAGCCCGGCCACAAGGCCGCCGCCTGCTCCGCTATTAAATCTTCCTGCAGCATCTGTTTGGCTGCAGGAAGGCCGGCGGGGCACCGGATGGGGAGCAAATCTTGCTCCCCACCCAAAAGACGAAGGGCCAGAGGGGCGGCTGCCGGGACTCCGGCCGCTCCAGCCCCGTCCCAAACAGGGAGCAGTAGGGAGGCGATGGAAACCTAATTAATTATGGTCCATCGCCTCCTACAGGTGAACATTAACCACTCCGCCAGGGCGCAGGATATCTTGCTGCAGCACATGGCGGAGTGGTCAATAGACATCGCCGTGGTCGCCGAGCCTTACTGCGTCCCCAGCCGATACAACTGGTTTGGGGACCTCGGGGGCTCGGCGGCCATTGTTTCGTCCGGACCCTCGCTCCTGGTGATGACAGACAGGGGCGAGGGGTATGTTTGTGTTGATTGGGAGGGAACCGTCCTGATCGGGGTGTACTTTTCTCCAAACCGGCGCCTCGCCGAGTTTGAGCGATTTTTAGGCGCGGTGGGGGCCGTGATTAATCGGTACCCATCGCGTCCGGTCGTGGTGGCGGGGGACTTCAATGCCAAATCGTCGGCTTGGGGATCCCCTGTCACCAACGCTCGCGGCGACGCGCTGGAGGAGTGGGCGATTGCGACCGGCCTCGTGGTTCTTAACCGGGGGTCGGTCGCCACTTGCGTGCGCTGGCAGGGTGAGTCCATTGTGGACATTTCGTTTGCAAGCCCTGCCATAGCGCGCCACGTCCGGGACTGGCGAGTGCTGGTCGAGGCGGAGTCACTGTCGGACCATCGTTACGTACGGTTCGACATCTCCGCCTCGCCGGCGATCCCGGACGATCGCCCGAGGAGAGGGCACACCCCGTCGTCCCCACGATGGGCGTTGAAACGTCTCGACGTAGACGTGCTGGTGGAAGCCTCCATCGTCCAGGCCTGGATCCCGATGGGTGAAGGGCCTGTGGAGGTTGAGTCGGAGGCGGAGTGGTTCCGGGGCGCGATGACGCAGATTTGCGACGCGTCGATGCCCCGGACCAGTGCTCGACCTCCAAGGCGTCAGGTGTACTGGTGGTCTGATGACATAGGCCAAAAACGCGCCGCGTGCATTGCGGCGCGTCGCCAGTACACTAGGTACCGCCGACGCAGGCGGTACCGTGACCCGACCGTGGAGGCACGGCTGCGGGGCGAATACGTACAGCGGAAGCATGCCCTGCAGTCCGCCATCAGCGAGGCCAAAGCCCAAAGATGGGAAGAGTTCCTGGGGACTCTCGAGGCAGACCCGTGGGGCCGTCCGTATAAGACGGTCAGGGGCAAGATGCGCCCCTGGGCCCCGCCGGTCACCGAGAGTCTCCAGCCCCGGCAATTGGAGGGGGTGGTCTCCGCTCTCTTTCCTTCGAGGGCGGAGCACACGCCTCCCATAATGGCGCCGCCCGAAGTTGAGGAGGGCGGTGCTGATGCCGGGGCGCCGGTAGTAACAATGGTGGAGCTCGGCGCGGCAATGGTACGGCTCCGGGGCAAAAACACCGCTCCGGGGCCGGACGGGATTCCTGGCCGCGCCTGGGTTTTGGCCTTTGACGCCCTAGGGGACCGGCTCCTCAGGCTGTTTAGCGCCTGCTTGGAGTCGGGACGGTTCCCTTCCATGTGGAAGACGGGCAAGCTGGTCCTCCTGAGAAAGGAGGGCCGCCCCGCGGACTCTCCCTCCGCGTACCGCCCCATAGTGCTGTTGGATGAGGTGGGCAAGCTCTTTGAGCGTGTGTTGGCTGCCCGTCTCTCCAGGCACCTGGTGCGGGTGGGCCCCGACTTATCCGAACACCAATTCGGATTCCGAGAGGGCCGATCGACGATTGACGCGATTAGCCGCGTCAAGGCCCTCTCGGAAGAGGCGGTCGCCTCGCGCGGGGTGCTGTTGGCGGTGTCCTTGGACATCGCCAACGCGTTTAACACCCTGCCGTGGGCGACTATTAGGGAGGCGCTCCGATTTCATGGGGTGCCTCCCTACCTGCGCCGAGTAGTCGGGGACTACCTGCACCAGAGGAGTGTATTCTGTGTGGGGCGGAACGGAGAGACGTTCCGGAGGGAGGTGTCGTGCGGTGTTCCACAAGGATCGGTTCTGGGTCCGCTCCTGTGGAACATCGGTTACGACTGGGTGCTGCGGGGCGCCCTGCCCCCGGGCGTCGGCGTAACTTGTTACGCCGACGACACGCTGGTTACGGCCCGGGGAGAGGACTACGGAGCAGCTGCCCGTCTTGCCACGGCTGGAGTGGCTCTGGTTGTCGGCAGGATTAGGATGTTGGGACTGGAGGTGGCGTTGGAAAAGTCCGAGGCCCTTCTATTTCACGGGCCTCGGCGGGCGCCGCCACCAGATGCCCACATCATTGTTGGAGGGGTCCGCATCGGGGTGGAGCCGACTATGAAATACTTGGGGCTCCACCTCGACGGCCGCTGGAACTTTCGCGTCCATTTTAGCCGCCTGGCCCCCCGGCTGATGTCGGCGGCGGGAGCGCTTAGCTCTCTGCTGCCGAATATCGGGGGGCCGAGTGTCATCTGCCGCCGCCTCTATTTGGGGGTGGTGCGGTCGATGGCCCTTTATGGGTCGCCCATTTGGGCTGGCGCCCTGAATCGCCGAAACGTCGCCCTCCTAAGGAGACCTCAGAGGGCGATGGCGATCAGGGTGTCGCGGGCGTACCGCACCGTCTCCTATGAGGCGGCGTGCGTTTTGGCGGCATCGCCGCCCTGGGATTTGGAGGCGGAGGTCCAAGCGTCAGTGTATTACTGGCGCGCTGACCTCCGCCTCCATGGCGAGGAGCCCACGCATAGGGCGGTGGAGACGCGAAGGTCCCAGGCTCGACTGGTCCTGGAGGCCAGGTGGAATGAGCGACTGGCCCAGCCCCGCTACGGGGTGAGGACAGTCGAGGCTGTCCGTCCAGTACTAAGAGAATGGGCGGACAGACGGCGCGGACCGCTCACCTACCGGCTCACTCAGGTGCTCTCCGGACACGGGTGTTTCGGAGAGTACCTCTGCAAGATAGCCGGTAGGGAGCCGACAACCAGATGTCACCATTGTGAGGTGTGCGACCGGGACACGGCGCAGCACACGCTGGAGGAGTGTCCGGCGTGGGTCGAGGAGCGCTGTGCCCTGGTCACCGTGATTGGCCCCGACCTCTCGTTGCCGACCGTCATATCTAAGATGGTCGGCGACGACAGGTGCTGGGGCGCAATGAGTTCCTTCTGCGAGACTGTCATCTCGCAGAAGGAGGCGGCGGAGCGGGGGCGTGAGGACGATCCTTACGCCCCGGACGTCCGCCGCCGGAGGAGGGGGCGCAGGAGACGCGCTTATGTCGCCCTCCTGCCCCCCACGTAGGGGCTCCGGGTGGCGGGGCCTCAGGGGACCCTGCCACCCGTAAACTAAAAGCCCCGAGAGGGCGCGCGCGGTGTTCCGCCGGCACCCACACGGAGGGGCCTGCTATGGTTGATTCTTTTAAGTTCCCAACTGGCCTCCCCCATTGGGTGAGAGAGGGAACACCCCAGGTTTTTTAGTGGGTATACCAGCGCGTCTTCTTGCTGGGAGTCCCACACGCCCCGCCGGTGCCGTCCCCTAGCCGGCGGGTAGTGCATGAAGCATTTTTCCTGGGTATCAAAAAAAAAAAAAAAAAAAAAAAAAAGGTAAAGGCACGTTGGTTATTTTATATTTCTCGAAGGTTAGAACAGTTTTTAGTGGCGGCTAGGAGGCATTGTGCTATCAGTAGATAGACGTATGTATTTATTTTTCGCGCTAGCAGCATATTTATGCCCACGCGTGGTGTTCGGACAGGTGAACAGACAAGCTGCTTGCGTAAAGTTACTTTTACAAAGTCTTTTGGAACATTTGTGATATTTTGAGATATTATCCGGCATAAAATGAGACTATTGTTCTTAACTGACTGCCTCAATGACGTAGCGGTACTGAATGCAACTGTTGCTGTGAGGGGTCATTTAAGTATTAGGTAAGCAGAATGTTCGTAACCCCTCCCTTCCTCTTGTTAGCAAAAGTAAGCAAAGCAGTAGCAGTATTAAGTAAGCACCAATTCCCATGGGTGCTTACTTAATACTTAAAAGACTCCTGAGTTCGCAGATCCGATATCTGAATCCGGTGCTATTGTGTTTTCTGTCAAAATATTCTGAGTAGCAACACGGAGCCTGGAACTGTGTCCGGTAGATGACCTCAATTTAGGTACATTTAAAACTAGTTAGCCTTACTTGATGATGACTGATGCCCCTAGGTACGCCTCTACCTAAACGAAAAATAAAAGGAAAATATCTACACTTTTCAACGACAAAACACGTAATATTAGGTTACGTAATCTATTATACAGTCTTGTAACGTTATTGCAAAATAATTTAATCAAGGATAAAAGACAATTTTATTCAGCGCGCCCTACCAGGCGAATTCATGTCACACGATCTATGCTTGCATATAAAATGGGTGTGACAATCGCGTGAACTGTCAACAGCCGAACCGTTAACGTTACTTGTGATAAATTTCTTAGAAATGTATCTCCCATGTATTTTGTATGAGAAAATATGTCTCAGTTTTACTTTAGGTGACGCGATCTATGTAGCCTTGGCCTAGTAATATTATAAGTAACTAATAAATCATAATAATATCAGCTATGTATGTAAACTGTTAGGAGACGGGCCTCTTCTCAGTGTGAGAAGAATGAGATCATATAACAAGCTTCCCCATTGCGGGTTGGCAGAGTTCACGTATCTTCAAGAACACTATAGAGAACTCTCAGACATGTAAATTTCTTTACTAAGTAATATTAAAATATGTAGTGACTGCACGGATGCCGTGGCGGTTTAAGTGTTCACAGCCAATATGCCAAATAGTTGTGGCATCTAAACTCACACGAATCACATTTAAAAAAGAATCAAAATAGGTTACAAGTATATTATATACGTAAGTACGGATACATACATAATCTCCTCCATATATCTTTGAGATGATTTTGTTCCTTTTCAACGATTCACTCATAAACTGTAAGGTATTCAATATGTTTTAGCGACAAACTTCAGATGTAGACATATTGACGATGTTAAATAAGTGAATTTTACGGGTAATACTAAAATTTATGTTTTTAGGCATAGAGCCTAGGTCTGTGTGTTTGTGTGTCTGCATGTCACTGAAGGGGTTGACAGAGGTGTATAGCACCTATATGTTGCATGATTTTTGGTCTCACTCAGCCTTTAGCCGTCTACGGAATACATATCTCGTAGACTCCGTGGTGCTACCAAGAATTTTTAACAGCAAAAGGCAACAACACTGCCCTATTCAGGAATCGAATTTTTATTGAAAAACGCGTCGACTGATTCTGAAATTGTAACTGGTTCCTTACTTTGGGACACAAAAATATCTGTAAACTTATACTTTAGGACCAGGGACGCAGTCCTGTAGTTTTGCCAACAAATTAATTCATACTATAATTTTAACTAGTTATGCTAATAAAAGGATGATGAGGAGGAAGGATGGACGAGACTTACCTTAGACTATATAGTGCAATTGATCTCCTTTGCTTTGCCAAAGATAAGAAGAAGTTTGACTGCCAATACCTGAAGAAGAAAAATAACTATTAATTATAATTATATTATTATTTCTTTGTTAAAAGAAAACAGGTCCCGCACTAAGAATAATGCTTGAATCGCGGGGGACTTTACTATTCAAACGACGGACACTAAAAACACCCATGAGATCACCATGAGAACACCCATGGTTTCACCTTTTAAATTATTTTTTTTTACTTGGGGGATTGCATTGACGGAGTGATTATATCGGACTCACCGGGGTAAAAGAAAGATGTTGAAACGATAAAAATAGACCTCCCGGAATACCGACTAAACCTACCATGGTGTTCCTCGACATAAATAGAGTCTGCGCGGTCACGCGAATCACTTTCACATGCAATCGCGACCCCGCCGAGGTTTCAGCCCGCCGCGCCGTATGAAACGGCAGACCACTCACGAAAAGACACTTTGGTAATTTAACCCTACTGTCCCCTTGAAGGGGGGACGGACACGCGACACAGAGGCGCGCATGGGAACACGCATGCCACGTCTCGGACCTGGTGCTGAACAGGTGGTGGGCAGGCCCACGAAGCACACCACTCCCAGGTAAAACCTCAGGGTGGTCTCGCGCCCTCCAGCGCCCGGTTCTGCGGTTAGGGAGAGGGTTTAAGCGCTTCCTCACCTGCTCCGCCACCTCCTTGATAGAAATAACTTCTTCACAAAAGGGGGCGACAGCGTTTCACGACCTCTCACTCCGGACCATAGACTGAACCAAAGCCGGGAGCAAGAGGGCAACCAATCCGACTGCCGTGACCAACTCACGGCGCTGCGAAGCACAGGCAGGGCAATCCGCCAACGTGTTCAATGCCATGTCTGCAACAACATCACGGCTGTCGCCGCAGTGGTGACAACCGGGCGTCTAATGCCGGCTTATGCAACACAGGAACTGACCAAAACAACCATGGCCAGTCATTACCTCTGTCAGACGGAAGGTGAGGGCGCCATGCACTGCCGGCACTGGCGTGCACAAGTCATTCCTTCCACTCTTCCACCACTCTTCGACCTGGTGGAGCTCGGACCGTACCGCCTCGAGAGTGGGAAGATTTGGTCCTTCACCCCGGCTTCCTGGCGCCAACGGTAGAGCGACGCCAGGAGCGCCGCTTCCAGGTCCTGGAGCATCGATCCGGCAAGGAGGCTCGCAGCCTCGTATGAGATCGTGCGGTATCCTCTAATCAACCCGACGGCCATGACACGCTGTGGCGCACGAAGTGCCGAAATGTTGCGGGCCGTCAGGTTGTCCGCCCAAACTGGAGCCGCATAAAGAGCCATGGACCGCACGACCCCCTCGTAGGGCCTCTGGCAGGAGGTGTTTAGCCCACCAAGGTTAGGCAGCACACGTGCGAGCGCACCTGCAGCGCTTCAAAGTCTGGGGGCCAGACAGCGGAAACAAGCTGCAAAGTCCCATCGGTTGTCGCGCAAGGGACCTAAATACTTTACGATGCGGACCCCTCCTACCATGATATGGGCCCCTGCAGGTGGCCGGTTCCGAGGACCGCGAAAATAGGCGGCCTCGGACTTGGATACCACAACTTGGCCACCTCAAGGCCCAACCGCCGGATACGATCAACAATTTGTGCGACCCCAGCGGTCGCCAATATGGCCGCCGCCCGATGCAACTTACCTCTCGCTGTGACAAGTGTGTCGCGTAACAAATGACGCCGATACCACAGAGGAGCGCACCTTGCAGCACCCAGTCGTAGCTGATGTTCCACAGGAGCGGACCCAAAATCGATCCCTGTAGAACACCGCACGACATCTCTCGCCAACTCCAACTGTTGTGACCAGGGTAAACTACTACCCTCTCAGATAAATATGCCCCGGCAATGCGGCGGAGTTAGGTCGGTACTCGATGGTATGCTCATGGTTTCACCTGTTTCAACCCCACGGCAACATATACTGAGACATACGTATCATATTATATGGTAAACCAGGTCCTGGTCTGTGTTTGCCATGTTCTATCAAATCAATTTAACGGACGCGTACAAACATCCAAACATCTTCACAAACTACTACATTTATAATATTATGTTATGATATAAAAAAACTGTTCCCAAGAGTCAATAAAACATAACAAAACATTAATTAAAAAGTCGTCACATGCATAAGTAATTAAATTAGATGCTCAATCGACGTATAGGTATAGGTATTTTTGGTTTTACTGTTAGTCGAATACGCGTTGTGATAATTTTGACTTTGACTTAGAAGATTAAATAAAATCTTATCCTGCTCTCAATATTCCAAGACCTGCTTCTTTTTTCTTTTGACCAGTCGGCTTACTGAAAGTCAAGCGTTAATGATATCTGTTGATCACAGCATCTGTCTCTCGATAATGATCGTAATACGAAACGAGATCAATTTAGCCCCGCCATCTTAAAGTTGTGATATATTATGATTACTGCCGCGTACTTACTGTTTTATAGATTTAATTTAAAGTATTATAAATGTCTTATTGCGTATGATTGAAGAATATAAAACGTAATACATGTTATGAAGTTTCAGGTCAGATTCCCAGCGCATGTGTGGAGTAGATATTATAGTGCACAAGTGTGTGCGCAAACACAAGTGCACTCTCTATTCCCTATCACATCCGATCCAAATCCGATGGGACGGCAATCCGACACGACCGGGAGAGAGATCAGTAAGGCCAATGACTTTAGGTGCTTGTTGAGGAACTAGGGTATAAATACGACCAACTTCGTAACTTCTATTATTGAAATTTGATCGAAATTCCTGTAGCATATAATATGGATTGTTTGTATACAAGCGCCGAACAATGCAGAAATGGACGCGACAAGCATACCTAGCTCCGGTAAAATAGGAAAAAAAGGTGAAAAGCGCATCAATATCGTTAAAATACAACAGTTTGTGTGGCATTTTTCCATGTTAATATATTTAGAAATAAGCATTATTTCTAAATATATTATAGTCTTCTACACTAATACAAAAAGGAAAGATTTAATTTTTTGTTAGTTTGTTTGAAAGATTTAGCACAAAAACTGAGCAACCGATTTTAAAAATTATTTCACCATTATTAAGCTATATTATAACCGAGTAAAAGTAAGCCGGTACATACTTATAATCGTATCAAGGCCATGGTAATGTAGTTCGAAACTCCATGCTGCTAGTAAAAAATTCATGACAAACTTAAGGCCTTAGGTATTTTCCCCTTCCAGGGGATAGAATCCGAGACATGAACAGCAGTCGCATACACTATGGTTGTAATTTTATAAGTAAATATGTTGATTATCCAACTCTCCTCAATCCCTCGTTTATCCTGAAAGTGTTAAGGTACTAAGCAAAAATACACAGCTTTATTTTGGGGTAAGGCGTCAAATTTTAATTGTTTTGAAAAATCTCTATTATCGCTTGACTAAGTGACATGGATTTTTTCTTATTTTTTTCATAACTGGTATACCTTGGCTTCTCGCCCTATCTTTCGCCCCCAGGTTATCGTTGAGTTTCGGGACAACAGAAAAAAAAAAAATATATATATATATATATACAAGGTTACAGGTTAAGTCGACCTATTCCCGTTAGGTGCGTGTAGTTTACATAATTACTGACTGATTTCTATCTCTCTCGATATCGATTTCTATCTCTATCGCGAAGTCAGTGTGTAAAAGTAGGTAAACACACTAGTTCCCTAGCCTCACTCTCTTTCGGCGTCCCACAAGATAGCGTTCTCGGTCCCACCTTTTTCCTCGTGTACATCAACTCGTTATGTACCAAAGACCTACCTAACTGTAACATTATCACCTATGCTGATGACATTGATTGTCCATGGAAGGGACTAGCGTTAAGCGCCACACTGAGGGTGCACTTAGATAGGTTTTGAAATGGCTTCATAATAATATCTTAACACTGAATGTCCATAAAACAAAATACATTGCCTTCACGCCCCGCATCAATACCCAGCCTCATGTTGCGTTCTATATCAAAGCTAATACTTGCGATTCACAAATAAACTGCATCTGCCCTAATCTAATACTTGTAACATAAAATACTTAGATCTTATAATTGACAGCTCCCTGAATTGGTCTGCTCACATTAATAATGTTGCAAATAGTGTTAGAAAATTAATGTCCGTCTTTAGAAAAATCAGACTATCTGCAGATTATGAGATATTAAGATGTGTCTATTACACGCTTACTTAAAGCCTCCTCCAATACTGCATCGTGACATAGGGTGGAGTTGGTGGAACTAAATTGCTAACTGTAGGACGTGCGCAAAGAGCCCTTTTAAAAGTTATACTGGGGAAGTCACGCAGATATAGCACTGATCTCCTATACAGAGAGTGTTCTGTTCTAACAGTTAGGAAACTCTTTATCCTATTTGCTGTACTTCTCAAACATAAAAATACTAAGTACAGGACAGTCACAACACGCAATAAAAGTAGAATACACCGTATAACCCTTCATAGAACAGCACTTGCTCTTTGTCATTATTATGTGATAGGTAACAATTTATATAATTTGGCCAACAAAAAGATTCAAATGTATGCCCTTTCATTAACCAAATGTAAGGATAGCATACGCACCTGGCTGCTAAACTTAAACTATGCCGAAACGGAGACATTACTCAATAGACCCAATTAAATACTCAATATTTATATTAAGATTAACATTATCTTTATGAGTAGCGATAGCTCAGTGGGGAGACCAACAGACTGCAATGCAGAGGGTCTCGGGTTCGAACCCACGTCGCGCACCTCTGACATCTGAAATTATGTGCGTATTGATTGACAATTATCGCCTGCTCCGTGCCTCGGAGAGCACGTTAAGCCGTCGGTCCCGACTGCCATGAACATCTATGGCAGTCGTTATTGGGGAAGTCGACACAAAAGATCCCACTGGGTCGAAGTGTCGCCGGTCTGTACTGACTGGCCCCCACACAAGATAAGATAAGATAACATTATCTTACGTTAAATGATATTATGTTGTGTCATACAGGGTGGAAGACGCTGGCTGCTGTGACACAGTTTATACTAGTATAGCAGCCAACGACGACCTCTTACTCTTTGTATAATATCCTTTTCATGGTTGTGTTTAGCGATGTGCACGGATGCATTCAGGCAAGCGGCATGGTGTTATTGGGTAATAACACCACTACTAACTAGCTTAAATTATATATGATTGTATTATATAGTAATATATAAGTATAGTCTCACGCTTGCCGAAAGAGGTATGCAAGGGTTTATTTAATCTACCTAACGCCAATTGTGAGCTAGTCATTACCGTCTACCGGTTTACTTTACGTTTTACCGGTACAAAATTTGTACGCAAGATCTCATGCATAGCAATCACATTAACTATTACTGCGCCACTGAGGCAGTTAATAGTAGAGTATGCTAATACTATAAATATGTAAGTATATTTCATAGTCTGTCCTTTTCTATATCCAATTATTTTGTTTCATTAGGAGACTTACACGGGATCACGGATCCAACGTGAAGAAAATTATTATTATTATGCATCCGAAGGCCCTTATTTTAATAGTAAGGATTACATTGCCACTAAGTTTGGCTGATGCAATTAATCATTTACGTAAACATGACACAATATACTACTATATTATGTTTTAATCCTCTCCGTTGTACAATCCCAGTGTATTATATCGTATTTGTATTTGGGTCAGTACCCAAATACAAATACGATATTGTACAAGCAATAGTAATAGAGATAATCCCATAATATCGAAGGCAAATCGGAAAAGGATAAAACAAACATGACTTACGCTTGACCGGTTAGTTATAAATATGTTGTTCGTAAAGATTGATCGATTTGGCATCCTTCCTTACTGTGTAGTTGATTCAGTGCCGTAATTTGTACTTATGATGTTTATACAAGTTGCTTACTTACGAGTAGACACACAAGCTACTTAGCTAGCGTATCTGCTAGCTGTTCGTGCTGGCTATGACTAAGGTACTCGCGCGCGCTTATGGTATTTGTGCATGATGTACGTAGCTATGTAGATAGAATGAAGAACAAATAAGAACCAGTATACGGAAATTATCATAATATTGTATTATACGCCGCTGTTTCAACGGTTTCAATCTGGTATGTTGAAGTAATTTTTGTATTAATAGTACCATATATTAAATCATATGCTTCAACGGTTTTTATTAAGTTAGAATAGGCTTGTGATGACCCACTATCACATTAAAGAGATTTTTGTAGCTCAGTGTTAGGCGAAGCATTCGTTGCGCATATTATCTCGCAATGTGTACTTGTTGTTTGTTATAGAATTGTGGTAATTGAGTAATAGAGATATACATTAAAGGAAGTGCGTTACATGTGTGTTGAAAACATATTTGTGTCCGTTGCTCCAAAATCCTGATCTCGATGGAACAGCGGTAGTTAAGTTTTGTTGTGATTTTATGTCAAAAAAAAAGCTCCGCCCAATAGACATATAGGCGTGAGTCCATATACGAGTAATCTGTTAATTTCTGGGCTGCCAAACATAATTGAAAACCAGATATGCGGCCAGACACAATTCTGACTGCTGGTGTGCTGCTGCGACTCGATTTTAATTGTTCTTTTTTGAAATCGTCATTAAATATGTCATATATATGCCATGGAAGACGTTATTAATCACCATTATATATTATTATATCGTAGTTAAGGAATAATTATCACTATTCACATTTATCCGACAACAAATGCTTGACTTAGCAAAATACGTTTTTAAACCACCATAAGAATTAATCTCCTAATCTGCAACAGAATTGACTAATATATACAGTACATTAAAACCGAGAGCCGGCTACTTGAAACACAAACTTTTTACAAGGAGACTTTTCTTAATAATGTATCCTCAATCTTCGTTAGCGCATCAATTTGAGCACAAAGTAAAAATGGCAAGTGCGTCTCAGAGTTAGATAGCTATCGGTTTAAGGAGCCTACCTTGTTAGTTCAGACTGCGATCATTGTTTGTATGTTACGGCTTTTTCTATACACATAGATTCATGCGTGTAAAGCTTAGTGACACTAGTTCAATAGATAAGGCATTGGATTCCGATTAAGAGTGCGTAGGTTCGAATACCACTACTAACATGAACTTAATATTTTTTGTTTTAATTGGGATATCCTCACGTTCGTGAGGATATCCAAAGCATGGACGGCGTGTGTTGTTTAAATGGCCGCCTCGCAACTACTACTGCGCCGAGCGTGGGTTCGAATTCCACACGGACTAAAAATTTGTGTGGTACACAAATCGTTGGTCTAAGCCGAGGTGTCCTTTGTGTCCGTTGTCTGGAGATTTGTAAAGTTTGCTCGCGATATAAGAATTATCGGGTTTTTTAATATATTTTCTTTTTAGGAGTTAACAAACATTTAAATAACGGACACAAGGAATACCACACTCTTTGAGAACCACACAAATTTTTGACCACACTGGACTGTAAGTTTCGAACCTACAACACTCGCAGAAAAAATTACGCTAAAAAGAGTAAGAGACACCGCCACAAAATGTATCCTTGTGCCGGAGTGGTCTTATAAGCAAAAATAAGCTCTTGTGTTATAGACAAAGTTATATTCACATATTGACGGGAGACGTAGGTATGTATGTAATAGCAAATTATCTTTAACAGAATATAAAAACTATTACCTAATTCAATGGCGGATTTGGTCAATACTGTCATTAGTAACTGTATGGGTGGTCGCTAATTAAGTAATGAATGTTCTCCACATCTCAAAGAGTTAACCGAACCCTCGGTTTCGGCTGCCGTATGAAGATAAATGATGATCTTCATAGGACGTCAACGAGTTGAATGATTACCCGTTATCAGCGGAATAAGTGAGATATATTTGGATATTCGGTATTACTACTAATTGGATTTCTGGAAAATAATTTGGACCGGTCAAGAGTCTACTCTGCGATTTTGTAAATAAATGTTGGCTCAGGTTCAATTCCGGGATTAAACAATTTTCAGTAGCAGCAAGGAGTCCTGTCTTGCCATCTAGAAATGCGACTTAAGACATAGCAGGCTATATGTGGGTGTAGTACACCTCTGTCTATACTTTTAGAGCAATTACTAACTGAACTGATTACTAATTAGAGTACTCAATTCGGATTATGGTGCTATAAGATTGAGATCATTTCACTTTGTCCACCGTGCTAGCAAATACTGCGTCACGGTGGGGCAGGCTTTCTCATTCCCAATTCACTGCATCACCATTCACCATAAATACACGAGTATGTTCGAAAATAAGGTAGGCTATATATAAAAACGATAAAATAAAGAACTATAAATACTAGTACTGTAACTGAATAAAAATCATAAATTTATTTATTTATATATGTTACAAAGTAACACTTCTGAGTATCAGAGTTACAGTAATTAATGTGAATAATGTGAATTTAAATCTAAGCATAGCTAAATACCATTTAGAGCAGGTGACACCGCAGGACACAACTAATAACAGTATATTGTACCGGCGCAGTGTAGGTTGCTAGTAATAAGTAACGTGATTAGAGCCGTCAGGCGATTATCAGTAACAATATATGGTATGTTCTTAATGATAATTATAATCTCCAGCCAGGAAATCCCAATTACACTTTACCTGACCCGTAGATCAAACCTGACTCCGCGGTCACACGCAAAACCAGTGGCCCCGAGGCCAGCAAGTCAGCCTTAAAAGTAAGTGGTTTTGTTTGTTCGGACATGTGTTTAATTTTATTTATATTAAGCCACGCCTTTTGTAGTAGGTGTTTTTATAACAAAGAAGGTAGGCTCATCTTAGGAAACGCCCTTTCCATGACTCAGAGAGTGTAGTGACTGTAGTACATTCAAATTAAGACGAGGTATATTTTTATTTCGTAGCTTGGGTCTGATAGTTACGTAAGCATTTTGAGAAATTTAGTACATACATTCTTATACTCATATCCGACAGGGTAGGCAGGGGTGTTATTTAACACTATACCTCAATTTTGTTTTAGCTATAGTTTTAGGTCCCACGTAATAGGGTCTTTTCCGACAACCGGGCACTTTTCTAGACTCCTCGCGGCTACTGAAAATTTATTAACAAAATATCCCAATAAAATTTTTATTAACCCGGGAATCTAACCTGAAACCTCATGTAGTACAACAATCGCATCCACTACCATTGCCGTTATTAAACGGAGTAGTATATATGGTAGTACATAAATACATATAATATAATTATTGTATGTATTGCTGTATTTATACTAAGATTAAGTTTAATAATTTATTTATTATTATGAATAATATATATTTCAGATTGCTGTTGCCCGCATTTCTGATAACTACTCCTCATCCGTGGCTCATAGCGTAATATTATATAGCCTATAACCTTCCTCAAGATATATTATTTTTCAGTTTTGCTTTCAAAGCTTAATTATATTAGTATAGATTTCTTTTTATTACGCTGGTTGCGGAAAATATTTTTTTATAACAGCAACAATCACCCTACATCCATGCTTTCAGTCTGTTTTTATTGTAAAAGTCAAATCCCACACAAGGGTTCAAGACCTTTATCGTGTGGGATTCGAACTTATAATGCCCAGGCCGAGGCAACCACTTGCTCGCTACGTATTCCACCCAGTCAGTCTGTATGTATATATACAATTGTCTTATACATATATAAAGATAAAACTTTTTACGAGTAAATCTAAACAAGCATTTTTCATTAACGCCTCGATGAACCGAGATCATTTAATATAATCAACTGTTGGAGCTAAAATCCAAGAAATCTCTCGAGGGCGGCGGTCTTATTACAGGGTTAAAAAGTACCTTCAGAGTAGGGGCTCATTTGTCAAGTAAAAGTTATTATAAGATAGGCGCTGTTCAAACCGGATGGAAATTGGAAACTAATGTGTGTTTAGGTGTCAAATATGGAGTGGTTTTGAATTGAGGGTTATGCTTTTGACCATGTGATCTATTTCTGGCAGTTTAGTCTATTAGGTTATTGGTTGATACAGAAAAGTACAAACGAAATATTTAGCAAAAGGTTTTAATAGGGTGCTTCGTGGCTAACTTTGGGCTTAAGTTTGCATCCAATCATCAGGTCTTAGGTTCTTTGTTGGGGATGGAGAGCTTGTAGAGGGGGCTTTATATTTTCAGACTCCATGTTTTTATAGAAAATTGTCTTGTAGTAAATTTAAGGAACCTGACTTTATTATTTATCTGTTGGATGGCAGCGATATACCGGCGAAATAATAGGATCGCAAATATTATGTCTGGCATTCTAAAATTTACAGCTTGAATTTTCAAATAAGGTATCTGCGGAATCTGAGGTTTACAAGAATAACACGAATTTAATTTATATATTATTTTTCATTTAAGTAATAACACGATTTGAATTCTTACATATATTTCAATGAATCGAAAAAATACAAGTAGAGATGGTACTAAGAACTTATTAAGGAAACAGATATTTATTTCCACTATAAAAGCTATTCGGTGCGCCGTTTTGTGAATTGCAGTTAAACGATGTATAACGAGGCATCCTGTGGAGTACTGAATTGCCAATTCGACATGTGAAGACATCATTATTTTTTATTAACTATATAAGGCGAAGACATAAATATTTGCGGTTTCCAAGAATACTTCTTGTGAAAGTGCAAATAATTCGTCTATTTCGCGCACAGACGCCGGCGACTAGATATGTTTTTATTATTATGGCTCGATACTGTTGACAGGTTAAAGTGGCTTGTTCTTTATTATTATATATTTATATTTTAGAATGATATCCTAATAAACCAGGCCGGACATCATGGGACTGACAGAAAACAAGATGCACGAACGTAGTCCGTAAAAAGTTGACTGATAGAACAGGATGGTAGGAACGAACCATTTTGCTAAGGGCACTTTACTGTACCAGACTACCGACCACCTTTCTATAAGAAATCTAAAATCGATATATCTAGTATTCTCGTTACTTTCCTTTCATCATCATGTTTAAATCTTTTTCATTGGGTTGACGACGTCTTAGTGGTATCCCCAGTATTGTAAACGGTAATTGATTGACACTCTTGTGGTATAAAAATAGAAATATCTAGCAGCGATCTTGATGCTTCTTCTTTCGTGTAAGTGTGCTAGTTTTTCTTATTTGTTTTATGTCTAAAACTTCTCACGGTCACACATTTAGTCACCGGGCAAACCGCAGTAACCGTGTTGCTATGCTTACATCTTGCGTTTTGTTTCTGCAGTTTGTAGAGTTTCAGATTATTTAAGGTGACGCGACTGTGTTCTGGAATGTGATTATAATCTATGCTTATTCTAGATAACCTTCTGTTTAAGGTTTGTCAACGCGCAAGAGATGCTTAAGTGCCAAAAGCTACTGTAACCATCACCGTCAGGCAGGTCGTAGGTTTATTTGCCATGTTAGAAGTATAATTAAAATATGAAAATGATTGTGTCGTTTATAAGGCCACTGCTCAGACTATATTCTTTCAAAGTTAAAACTAATGTTTATAATAATGTTTAAACATTTGCTAATTTGCAACACACCACGCGTAATCTCTTGAACGGATTTGGATGAAACTTGGGATTCAGATAGGCTATATCCTGGATACACATAGCATTGTTTTTATTCCGCTGAGCATTCCCGAGTTTCTTCTCACGGGCAAAACCACTGGTAGTCTAGTTTTGTATATATATAGCGTTATTTCCTCCAGTTTCTGAAACGTAACATTTTTGCGTTAATAAACAAAGGCTGGAGAGATTCCAGTGGCACGAAACAATTTGCAAAGGCATTTGAGTCTCAATGGTTGCAACGGAGACATTCACCGTCGCTTTAGAGATTTGTTTGTGACATTTTATAAAACGCTAACCCGTTGTGCCGTTGTTACTTGAAATGATTATAAAAGTAGCTTATATTCTTTTTAAATCTTCTAGCTATGTTACTTCCAAATTATATCAAAATTAATTTAGTGATTTACTTTTGAAACGTAATAAACAGACTAAGTTACGTTTTGGATTTAATTTGACATTAACCTGGCAATTATTGGAATGCCCAATACAATTGAAAATTTATTGTGTCCAATCGCCGGTGTGCCGCTGTCAGTCGATCGGTTAATTGGTAAACAAGGTAATGTAGCAAATTAAATGAAATTGCCGGTGTGACTTCTGTAACCATGCGTCATAAATTTAATTATAGCTTAAATTATTAAATACACTTGATTAAATAATCTTCATATATATAAATCTTCTGTGCGTGTGTTTGTCATTAAACTCCTTCTAAACGGCTGGACCGATTTTGATGAAATTGTTTGTGTGTGTTGTGTGGATTCGAGAATGGTTTAGATTTGGTTTCTTTTTTTTGTGTGTACAGGACAACGTCTGTCGGGTCCGCTAGTATATTGTAAAAATAAAGTTCAAAAGAAAATTACGCCTGCATTAGGTTTAATTCTTATGTCGTGAGAGTCTTTACAAACATTCAAACGACGGACACAAAGAATACTCAGACTGGAAACAACTATATATGGATCACACAATTTTTTGTCTCGTGTGGAGGTCGAACCAACAACACTCGGCGCAGGGCAGTGGCGAGGCGAACACATCAACTACTACGCCATCCGTACAGTTAACTTCTGCTTACCGTGGTGCTACAATAGTGACACTACATATTATACTTCGTATCAAAATGTATTACAACACTTCAGTTTATTAAACATCTCTCTTGCACAAGTACCTCTTGAGTGAAAGTACAAGCAGTGTTCACTAATAACTATAATGTTCTGTATACATTGGGTCCGTCGAGACGCGACGACATGACTGCACTCCGAATACCAGATAAGAACCGATTCAAGGATACTCAACACAATACATTCGCCCAGACTAATCGAACTACTGCTGCAGTGGTTTTAGAATTCTCAAGAAACGTAGCTAATGCATTTTAGAATACGAAACAAAATTATTTTAAGTCTAATTCTATGTCATCTAAAATTTGCCGCTGGTTGGAGACTTGTTGATATAAAATGTAAAATTGTTTACACAGAGCGGTAAAAATCTTGTTCGCATAGATATTCTTTAAAAAGATTACTATAATGTCTATTTTTCATTTAAAAAGACCACTCCCACATTCGAGATCAAGCCGTGTTTTGTGTGTTGCTTAATAAATTTGCAATAAATGGACACAAAGTACATCTAGACTTAAAACAATCATATCTGCATGACACGAATAATTATCGTCCGTCGACCGTCCTATGTGAGATTCTAGAGATAAGATGTTTTTATAGCGGCTATTGTTATTTTGCTTTATTAATAACTTACGCGTGACGAATTCACTTACGTCTGTTTGTGTTTAAGCTTTACACCACAACCACTATATACCGGATTTTGATGGAGTCACAGTTTGGTAGCTTGGAGTTTAGCTTAAAATGTAAGGACTGTCCATCCAATTCCGTTATGTAAAATTGATGTTATAGTAATCCTCAAATGATATATATATAATATTTTAGACAATAATCTTTAAGTAAGTATAATGTTACTTCCGAGAACTATATATACTATATATATATACTACTTTATATTTTATCTATATTTACTTCAACAACACAGTTTCTGTGAATTTCTGTAGTATACCGGGAGTACCTACTTGAAAAATAAACAATATTATTTGTCTCTTGTTTCTTCTATATTATTTATCAGCTAACAACTTTTATAACTTCATATCTGTATTATTTTAGGACGTTTATTGAGTAGATAATATGGTATGTCATTTTGTATTGATTTATACAGTCTTCACTGAATAATAACTTATTTTTTATTGTTCGTCTAAATATTTATTTTAAATACACTTATGGAAATGTTATTAAAATGAATAATTGATTTAAATATTTTATTGATTCAAATGCAATAGATAATAATAATAATGAATAACAAGATGATTGTCTTGTATCATTCAATACTAACGTTAAAAACATAGCGTTTTTTGTGTCTGTTTATTGGTTTGTGCATAACGGAATACAAACGTTTGACCGTATGTACTTAACTGCACATAAGAGGTAATTAAAGGTACTTTTTATTGTAGATTTTGAATAGTGCACAGAAAAATGTAGAAACCTTACTGTAACTTACGGATGAGTGGTGGAACTTTTCAACAAAAAACCTAAATATGTAATAGAGATACTCTTCTCTTTAACCCGACAATTGTTGGAATGCCCGATATAATTAAAGTCCTATTGTACCGGTGTGCCGCTACGACACAAGATTAATCTTACGGCTTCAGTGGTTCAGCAGTTTTGCAACTGCCGATTTTAACGCTAAAACAAAATAAATTATCTTTGGATTTTTCTGACATAAAATCTCAGAAACACTTAAAACTTCCGTTCGGTAAGGCACGATAGACGCTATCCTTATTACGTGAAACTTAGACACGATTGACATAATAAATAAGTGATACACTTCTGCTTAATCCTTCTGCATTATACATCCAAATTCTCCCAGTGGATGGTAGATCGACCCAATTTAGTTCGGTGTCCGTCGCGTGGCCGTACTTTTTGCTTGTTAAAATACCTGCTGAGAATGAACGAACGAGTGAATGGCTGAATGGTTAAATGAATGAGTCCCGGCGGGACATCAGCGCAATTATCTTTTTACTTGAAACGCGTTGTATGGAAGCGAAACGGCTTTATAATTTGAACAAGTCAGCTTGATTAGGGACAATGTGTACTGTTTTGACGTATTGTGAAATCGTATTGTTATTTTTTTATTGTAGGTGAATTATTTAAACTTTTAATGGCGTTGTTATTTGATTTATTAGCCCTATAACTTTATTCGCGTGTAATTTTAGGGTCCTGGGATCGATTGTTGTTCTTAAAGCGTTAGCATAATATTTTTCTAATCATATTGGCAGCCAGTGAAGCTGCGGGTCAAAAGTAGCAAAAATATAATATTGGCAACCATACTATGCGGATTGAATTAGACTGTGCCTGCTTAGCTATAAGCTTAACGATATGACATAATATTTAGGCTATTTTAATTAATGATATCTAATAGACTAGCTTTTAGCCGCGGTTTCACTCGCGTAAAAGTACCTACTTTGTAACTGTACTTTAAAAAAAATATATATCTTTTGTTTCTCGGTGATAATATAGCTTTTTAATGATGAAAGAATATTTAAAATCGAATGGGTAGTTCTCGTTACAAAAAACAAACAAAAAGTCCAATCGTTCCTCTTTATAATGTTAGTATAGTTTAATCAGAGACTGTTGATATGCAGCGCAGACGTTTTGAATTTGAATACACAGAACCGAACTCTGACTGTTTAAATATAAATTGTTATGCAACAATAAAGGAAAATATATGGAAACCAGTATGTCTATTAGTTCTTAATATTCTTCTCAAAGATTTGTGAAGTCTACAAGGCCACACAGAACCGGCTTAGTTGATTAGTCAACTACGCCGGTTCTGTACGTTGTCCTTTTTGTTCTCTTTGTTTTCAGAAGGGTTAGCCCTTCTGACACAGAAAATGAAGATAAACGAAGGCCCGTGTACAGCAGCGGAACAACTTATAAACAGGACTGGTATATAATTATTTTAATTTTAGTTATATACTCAAACAACGGACACAAGTAACTCTCTATACTCGAAACAAGTATTTGTGAATTTCCTTTGTCTCGTGTGGAGATTGAATTCACAACACTCGGAACAGTGACAGTGGTTAGGTGACGACTTTTAAACCTCTACGCCATCCGTGCAGTCAAAATAAAGATATAGAGACATATCGCCATTGGGAACAGAATCTTACTGATGGCAAGGACTCTATAGGAATGTTAGTACTGTGCGTATCTATATTTTAAAACGTGAAACAAAAACTTTGTATCCCTTTTTACGAAAATTGCGCGGACGGCACAGTTAAAGTTTATATGGGGAAGGCGGGGCGATCCTAATATTTTTATAAAATATGCATTGGAAATACATTAAATTAATGAAAAATCACTAGATGCACACAACCATGCATGTGACACACACAGTGGAATCACGTTCGTAGTATTTTAACATTGTTCATCTGACGTCGTACAATTCTTCGTAACTATGGTTACCATATACCTTATTTATATGTAATAAAGAAAATAGAAAACAAATTAGCCAGCTTAGGAATATTGTCAATGAAAGAGTATAGTTAAGTAAATAATAATTTGTTTGAAAAAGATAGGTAAATTAACCTGTATAGCCTTGGCGAAATCAAAATGAAATAAAACTTTAATAACGACTAAACTTAAAATTTAAATCAATTATGGTCGAATTCCAACCACTTGGCGACCGCTAGTTATTATTATCGCTTGAATACGACCACAGATACTATCAACCGTTACATCCTTCGACAAGTACTCTGTACTAGTAATCGAATGTGTTCGGAAGGTAGTCCGTCTATCTGTCGTATCTTTTCATATAAATGGTCGGCTATTTGTTCTCGGTCTCAATAGAACTGGTCCATTTTAGTACTATCATTTATCTGAGGCATTTCAATGACTCTATTAAATTGGATACTCCTGTTATCGTGAATGTGGTCTTCACTGTAATATTAAATTGAATTAATGTGTTACTAGCTTTTGTCTGCGGCTTTACTCGGGCACAGAAAAGCAGTGTCGATTGTGATGTTGTCGATGGCCCGAGAAAATTCAGGATCACAAAATCACTTATCCGGGTCATGTATGTATATTACAACCGGGCAAGTAACAATAAGGATTTTACTTTTCACTTCAGGAGGTCTGAATCATAGACATGATCGATCCCTTTCTTTTATTTCCTCGCCAACCTGCTCCAAGCTTTTCTCTTTGCAAAGGACAACTGCTTATCATCAAGCAAATAGTATGTTATCTAGTTAAACGTAGATAGAGGCTTGGGTAGGTTTTCTTAGAATTGCTTCTGTGTAGTCAAGAAAACACATTCATATCCATGAGTGGCGGTTACCACTTACTATAAGCTAGGCCAATGACTCAAGTTATTTACTCAGTGCATGGTGAATATTTAAAGAAAATAATAGATATTTCAATTTAACTTTTTACACATGACTTCTACGCTCCAACATAAACTTAAATATTTAAACTGTTTTCAAAAACAAAGTTGAACCACGCGAGCACTTTAAAAAGCACTGTTATTTCAGCACAGCTAACAATAGCACAGTTAGAAGGGAAACCAAAAAGTGATATCTGCAAATGAAACGTTTTCGCAGCGATTGTTTGAGGCACATCTAGCTACCTATTAGTGAACGCCGAACAGTAGCAGCACTGGCGACGAGTGAGAAACTACCTTGGCCGAGAATGTCGAACAAAACTACTGTATTTCGACGTTTATCTTGCGTGGAATGCGATAGAAATACTTTTGTCAGAGACCTATACTATACCAGTTTAAAAATAAATTGGTAAGGCACTGTATGCTGCAGTAGTTGATTTGTCGACACAAGTCAAAATTCGTTTAATTTAAAAATATCAGCTATGTATAAAAGCTGCTTAAGAAGGATTTGCGGTTTGGCAGACTGTACATTTCTTTAAGAAAATTTTGGATAACTCTCAGACGTGCTGGTTTCCTGACGATGTTTTACTTCGCCATTAAAATGAGCGATATTTAACTACACGGATGGCAAAGGGGTTTACATGTTCGTCGTGCCACTGCCGAGTATTGTGGGTTTGATCCCCAGTTAGAACATGAATCTATATAATCCATAAATAATTGTTCCGAGCACCACCCAGTGTTTTAATGTTTGTAAAGTACCTCGCGATAAAGGAATTATTTCTATTATTCCTAATTTTCGATACAAAATAATTATTATACTAATGAATTATGCCTCAATTTAGTTTCTTTTTTTATATAGTGACTTGTTGCAGCGTCGTTCTTTTTTGGTGACACTGTTGTCACAGATAATCTAATACTATACTAGTACTGGTGCATACGAACGATGCCTAATTGATATCGTTATCGATATCGATCGATCATACATTTATATCGTCTACGGATATGCTATTAAAGGTTAAAATCCGTATCATTCGAATGTAGTCGCCGATTCAAGTCTCGGGTCGGTTAAAGTATTGTTACGTGCTGGGTTCGACGGATAAGAATATAAAACAATATTACCCACTAAAACACGTTTTATTCTAGTACACAATTAACGTTAACACACAACAAACACTATACTACACTTTTCCACTTTGACTGCTTCAAACTCCGTAGTATTGTCGCTTCCGTTCGCTTCGATGAACACTTGACCGCTTACGATAGTAAACTGACTCGGCGGTGCACGTGCGCTCTATTTATACGCGGGTAAAGCGCTTCTAGAGTTTTCCAGAAAACGTCACACACGGCACGCAACAGCGCGATGGTTCGAGAATGTGCCAGCGCTTTCTCCACTGAACTCGTACCGACAAATACGTAGTTCCGCAAGATGTCAATAGATGGTGCTGTAATAAATTATTATCAGAAACCGCCGACTCTTCCCCACAGTGCCGATAGAGGGCATTAGCCGTAACAGTATAATTAAGTGTTTCTGTTAGGCAATGCATAGCAACACAGACAACACAGATAAAATGTCTAATAGGCTCGCCCACTATCCTCATGAAGAGAGTTACATTATATCCAAAATAACAGAGGCTATTTTGTTTCTGACAGTTACAATGCCAGCCGTTACATCATTAAAACATCGTATCCGATCAATAAATTGAATTCCTATTTACTAATAAGCAAAAACAATCACACGCAAGATGACACGCACAGTGAAAAAACAGGATACATAATGGTTCGCAGAACTGATTGTAAAGCGAACGGCACGTGCCGAGTCAGAACTAATTAATATATACGACGAATTAAATGGATACAGGTAATACATCAGAAACGAAATAAAAAATAAACGAAGTTTACAGCGTGCACGATTTGGGTAATATGCTTTATAGATCAGTAAAATTTAGAAATTTAAATTTAAAGTATACGAATCGTCGGTAAAAGTGCAATAGTTTAAAGGTGTAATTGCTTTATAGATCAGTAAAATTCATACTTTCCTCGTTGTTTCGATTGCTTTTCAGCAGCTATGTTTACGGGGAGACTAAAATGCTCGTCTCATTGTCTTGAAGTGTAGTTATCTCAAAATACCGAACATAATTTAATTATAAGTGATCCTATTTCTAAACAAAGAACACATACGACCTATAACTTAGCAAGTAATAATTAAAGCTTAAATTAATTCAAACGCAGTCGTATACCTCATACAATTAAGTGTGCCTTATTTAGCAATACCTAATAATTCTGCATTCGAACCAAGCAATGTTTAGGAGCAATATAAATACATTTGAACGTTATAAAAGTAAACGCTTCAATTATAAAGTATGTTGCCCTCAGCACACAAGCTCCGTGTTTTTTGTATGACGCCACGAATTTATAATCACTTTCCTAAACATTTATTAGAAATAACGCATATCAGAAAATTCAAAAGTAAAGTTAAACATGTATTGTTAAATAAAGCGTATTATAGTATTGATGAATATTTAAATGATGTAAAAATTGTATAAGATGAGCTATGTTGTATTGTGAACCCTATGACTTATGTATTTATTTAATTAATTATTACTATATTACGTTTGACATTGCTCTGTATTAAATTGATATTTTATTTTCAATTTAATTAATGTTTGGTGATATTAAAATTTGCCATCTATTAATTTGTTATCAATTAAAATTACGTTAACATCTATTGCACGCCTTAAGGCAGATAATGGAGAAACATTTTCTATTGTATACCACAACTACTGTAATAACCTATTATCGCAATAAATGACATTGAATTGAATTGAACAACGGACATAGAGGTGTCCGTTGTTTGAATATTTATAAAGTACTCCGTGGCATAGATTTAATTCCTAGTGCGGTTTATTCCCGTAACAAAAAAGTATAATAAATACTAACTTGACTAATAACGATGATGTATGTAAAGCATGTTTACAGAAAGTTCCTGAATAATGAATTCATAGAGCGTCTATTAGCCTTATTAAGAACCACCACTATTGCCCGCAGCTTCGCTCGAGAAGAGTGTACTTTTTTGGATAATAGGTATCATATGTCCTTTTCTGTAAAACTGACAAAATGTGATCTGTTGGGTAGTTAAAGCGTAAGTAGTAAGTAAGCACACAAACAAAATCACATTCACATTTATAATATTAGTTAGAATTATAACCTGGAGAACACGCACAGCCAATTGCAACGAGTCATGTGTTATAAGTTCGATACCCACACGGGATAAAAAATTGTATGATCCACAAATTAATAGTCGTGTTTTTTGTGTCCGTTGTTTGATGTTGTAAAGTCTACCCGAGATAGGAATCATTCCTAGAGAGGGAGATGACGTTAAATTTTTTTTATGTTCGACTGAACTGCGCGGTTGTTATCATATCATTATATGTTTATTGCAGCGAATACATTTAATTGGTAAAGGCAACTGTATCAATCTTATCAAGTATCATATTTTCCTAACCACACATGAATTCCTCTTCGTCAAATCACTAGGATACAAATGGTAACATATGCTTGAAAATGAGTTACAGATTTTTACTTCTTCACAAACAGGGGACGCCGTATCGTTGTTAAGTTTTACGTTTTCAAATGATCTAAAAAGGTTTTGAACCAGTAATCGGCTGCTATCATCGATCAAATATACCGTATGGTATATTTGATCGATGGCTGCTATCGATAAATTTTAATGTAATATCGTTGTATATCAACGAGGTAATCTGAAGTAAAACATGTATATCGAAGTATCATTATTTATTCTTAGGGACTTCTCAATTAACGGTGATGTTTTATAAAGAACTTTACCGATTATCTATTATTTAACTTAAGGGATGCCTACCCCTTCGGAGTTATCGAAGTAAGAATATAATTTGTAATACACCTCTGCCTAGAGGTGTATTACACTTAATATGAAAAACCCTATTGCTACTAAGAATTCATGACAGAAAAATCTAATAACGCGTTGTACCACCCAGGAATTGAATCACGTCCGTTTTAGGAATATACACGTTATTACGCAACAAAGTGATTCCCGAATACTAACTCATACCCGAATAGTAAGTCACAGGAACACCTAGTTTGTAGGCATAATCTTAACCATTAATAAAAAGTATCATAATTATATAAAGTTAACATGTTTAAGGTTATTTATATCAATAAAGATTATTAATCAAAAATAAAATTGATTAATTATATACATAATTCAGTGCAATTATTTTTCTATGGTATTTATCAAATGCATTAAACACATAAAATTACACGAATTCTTGTAATACATTTTCTGATTACAAATTACATGTGCAACAGTTATGATTATAATCAATTATTTAAATCGAGACTATAAATGAATCGAAAACAGTTTTGAATACAGTGTAAAAACCTTTTACACTTAACATCTATAAATACAATCTAATTAAGAAGTATCGATGTAAAACACCGTGTTTTATCAACTCGGTTGATTAATCGATTGATTTAATCGATTCTTCTTGTGTGGTCGAACTTGAAGGTGATTAGAATATTGTTTCACGTCGTTTTGAAATAAAGAGGTCTATGGAGTGGTTTGTAAAATCGTTATGAAGGCTACTGATTTTGATTGATTGGCTTTTTTTATCATAAATTTATACTAACATAATAAAGCTGAAGAATTAGTCTGTTTGTTTGTTTGAATGCGCTAATTTATGAAATTAGCAGCCAGATTGGAATTATTTTTTGCATTTCATCTATTTCTGAGGAACGATAAAAGCTATAACGTCACGCCCAGAGCCATGGGCGTGCAGCAGTCATTGTAAACGTATGTGACACCGCAGGAGACAACTAGTAAATTATAAATATATTTGTTTACTAAATAAGGCAAGTTAGGTAAATGGACTACACCCGCGCTGTGAGTGATAGTTTGATATCTAACCGACACAAATACCCAATGTTTCCATTCGTGGATTCAATCCAATTATCGTTAACTTTTGATAGACAAACTGAGTTTATGTATTAGCTTTCGATTGGGACCGGCGGCGGTCACTTGGTATACGTATTTGGCTTAAATAATCTATCTAATTAATATAGTTAATTATGGTATGTACATAACTTTGTTAGTTATGCATGAGTATTTAACTGCATATATTGAATTTTAAAACTTTAATTTCCCTTAAAAAGCATACTACATACATGGTGCAGTGGTCAAGTGGTCAGCGGACGAGTGTTGTGGGTTCGAATCCTGTGCGAGACAATTATTTGTGTCGCTCACAAATTATTGTTCTGAGTCTAAGTGTACTTTGTGTCTGTTAGATGCATTTATGTCCCTTGTATCTCAGAATCTGAACTCTAGTTCAGATTCTGAGATACAAGGGACAAAAATGCGGGCCGTTTAAAAAGCTCAAACATAGGACCAACTGCTTTATGGGCTTCGTGCGAGTTAGGAAGTTTAGGTGTGCAACATCGTCAACTCCATAACTCCGAGTTGCTCTTGAGAATTTCTTGACCGTTAA
The DNA here is from genome assembly GCA_963675205.1 of Catocala nupta. Classification (NCBI taxonomy): domain Eukaryota; kingdom Metazoa; phylum Arthropoda; class Insecta; order Lepidoptera; family Erebidae; genus Catocala; species Catocala nupta. The sequence continues at coordinate 11,826,639 of OY776099.1, forward strand.
ACTCAGTGTCTGTTTCTTGGTTCGACCCGAATCGAAGCAGATAACTTATGCAAAATATTTACTACCTACTGCTTTACCACCGAAGGAGCCTTTCATTTTAAAAGAGGCCTTTATAAAAAAGACTAGTATAGCATTAGGTGTAATTTCTATAGCGTGGGGGCTTTATAAACATTTAAACAAAGAATACAAAGAACACCCAGACTCAGAACAACCATTTGTGGATCACACACATTTTGATCCCCTGTGTTGATCGAACCCACAACACTGCGGCGACAATGGCGATGCGACCACATCAAATCCACTACGTCATCCGTGCAGTTTAAACCAAACATTTTGCGATTCTTAAGTCCATCACGCGACTCACACTTATTTTGTGGGACCTAAATCATATCTAGCTAAATGTAGTTTCTAACACATCTGCCTATCTGTTCGCGGCAGCGTAAGTCTGTTTTATTAATATTGTTCTACGAACATCCAAGTTGTATTATTCTGTTGTCTCCTTAAGAGCATAGCGTGAATACAAGTAAATAATTCATCAGAGCCGTCTGTGTCGCGATGGCAGTGAATAACTCTTTTTGCAAGTGTAATGCAATGTCTGAACAAACCACAGAGCTATTGTTTAAACTGCGTTACTTGTTATTTTACTTTGTAGTTATGAGTGCTAGCTTGGAGATAATATGACGCTATATTTGCGAATGGTTAAGTAGAGTAAGTAAACTAGTATTTTTTTATTGTTGCTAGTGACAGAAGATCCAGTGGGCCGTCAGATCAAATCAAATCATTTTTTTTGCAGGATAAGTTGTACCTACAGATACCGTGTTATAAGAAATATTGGTAATTAAATTTCACCAGTTGCAGCGTGCGCTTCTTACAATAATTAGGTATATTAAATAAATTATTGGTATTCATTATACAATTTTAAATACAAACCATAATCATTTTAAATAAGAATTACTAACATTTAATTAAACAAAGGAATTATACAATAACATTAGGTATGTTACACACGTATACATTAACGAAAATAAATACAGCAGAGTTTTGTCTTTATTTAATTGTAAATATGTTTTATTTATTTAATAATAAAGCTACACCAAGGATATACACACAATAAATAGCTTCATTGATGAATCTATATTTATATTATAAAGCTGAAGAGTTTGTTTCTTTGTTTGGCTGAACGCGTTAATCTCAGGAACTACTGGACCGAATTGGAAAATTATTTTAGTGTTGGATAGCTCATTTATCGAAGAAGGCTATAACATCACGCAATGACCCATGGGGGTGGCGCAGTAATCATAAACGCGGGTGAAACCGCGGGCACATCTAGTACTTACATAAAGAATTAAAATTATGATAAATTTAGTAAGTGTAATAATACGTGTCAGTTATATTAGATTGACTGCATAGATAGCATTGTAGTTTAAGTGGTCGCCTCGCCGCTACCACTGCAACGAGTGTTGCGGGTTCAAATCCCACACGGGACAAAAGTTTGTGTTATCCACAAATGGTTGCACCGAGTTTAGGTGTTCTTTGTGTCTGTTGTTTGAATGCTTGTAAAGTTAATAAGGATAATCTTGGATACACAATAAGTGTTTAAGTAGTTATTACATTAGAAATAAAATCAATGCAGAGAGTAAAGAAGCTATGAGAAAAACAAACTAGAAGTCAATGGGACCACTTGGAAAGTATACCCTTAGAAAAAAAAGTATTTTCCAAATCGGTTCAGGCGTCTTCGAGTAATCGGTCAAAAAACATTTAAAAAAAAGATTCCGACGAATTTAGAACCTCCGCCTTGAAGTCGGTTAAAAATAGTTGTCAAAATTGATCCTTCACATTGTTTACGACATACCATTCAATACCTTACACAGCAAAGAGCTCTCTTCTGATTTACAAATCAGAAATAAACTGAGATTTTTTTAGAATTAAAGGCGGTGGACGCACTTCAAAGGTGTGTATTATTAGCCAATCTCCACGATAGGCAATATTATATACATAAAAATAGGCAAATGTTACACATAGAAGCAGGCCTATGACTAGGGATATAGGCATAGCAGTATGCATAGAGGAGGCATAGCGGTAAGCATTGTTGTAGTCTTAGTAGTAGGACTAGTGGTAGGCTTAGTGGGCGGCACAGCGATAGGCAAATGAGTAGTCATGGAAATAGGTGTAGCGAGCGATGGACATAGGGATAGGCATAAGGATTGACAAATGGCAAGGGCATAACGGTGAGCATAAGTCATAGGTCAATGGCATAAACTCATAGGGCAATTGCTTAGGGATAGACATAAGGAAGTGTATAAAGTGTATATTTTATCTAATTATGTTTTATGATATTCTTCCTGTTGCATAAGACCTTGTCTCGAAAAGCAAATAAAATCGTTGGTCCTGTCATGTCGGTTTAACTTTATGAGTGTGAGAGAATAGCGAGTTCACTTGTATTTATCAGAAAAAGCTTGTGTTTAAAAACGTTCTATCGTCAGAGTTTAACGATGAAAATGCTAATGGAAGCTACTAGCTAGCTAGAAAGCTAGAACTAGCTAGAAGCTAGCTCGTCATCAAAACATAACAAAACCGTTATTAACGTTTAAACGCCTAATACCAAAACAGAATGTTTTACCAAAAGAGTTGAATCGTTCCCCGCTCGTATATAAATCGTATTCAAGAAAGAAAATTAATATACATTTAGAGAAAGAGTTCTCATGTAAAGGAGAATATAAAAATCGCTTCAATACACACACTGTAAAAGGTAATGCTTACTTATAAATTGTATGAGTTTCTGTATGTTTATTGAATGTTTCTATATGCAAAAAGTAAATTTTTTTTGTAGTATTCATGCGGTAGGGAATTCTAGAGGCGGCTAGATGGTAAGCAGTTATAGAAGCCTACGAATGTTTGCAATACGAGAGGTATCGATTGTGCATTCTCTGCAGCGTTAGCAAAATGTATTTTTGATAAGGTAGCGTGGCAGTGAATGCGACTGCTATGCATGAGGTTTTGGCTTCGAGTATCGGGTCGAGCAAAATGTTATTGGGTTTTGCATTTCCTTACAAGTTCACATTTTACAAAATGTTTTGTTGCTAAGGTTGTGAGGTACTGAGGCAGTGAATGCCACGGGATGAGTCTTTGGGTTTTCTGAAATCAAGAAATTCTCACTAACAGCACGGAGTCTGCAACGTGTCTGTAAAACGGCAATTCGCTGGCAATAGTCCCGCTCCTTACCTAGGTAAAGAGCGAAACTATTGCCAGCGAATTTTGTGAATATAATACACCTCTGCCTATACCCTCGGTGAAGCAAATAGGCTTCAGACCAAGTATGTATGTAGTAAAGACTCGACTGGTTTCAGCATAAATCATCAACCACCGATCAAAAATACTGGTCTAGAGTTACAACAACCTCAAAAAAGAAGAAAGCAAAACCACTCGCTATAACTAGCACGTTTAGAAACGCGTTGTTTTTAAAGGGTGCCCAAAATTACTTCATTCTACGTCTCGACCCTTTACGGGATTTTATCGATATTGACGGGTTCTATATGTTACGAGGTCGGATATACAATACTCATTTACGGGTCTTTACTTTTATGGCCTGTTGATAAATATCTTTTCATGTTGGTACTTTGCGTTGGAATATGGGATGGCGAGTTGCTTGCTATTTACAGAATTTCTTTTGATCTGTGCTGAATTTAGAAGGTACTTGTGTTTGGATGTAGCTTTTATGTATATCTCTATCTGTTTTAAACTGTCATATGGCTGAACATAGATCAACAACAACAGTTTCCAACTCAAGATAACTTAACTAACACTTTTACATTTTTACATTTTTATTAACTATTTATAAGCTCTGTGACATTGCTACACATATTGACATTGACTAAAATACTTATTCTATGAATGTACCTATCTAATTCAATTGACATAAATTAATTATTATTATTATATAGATTCAATTATTGCAATTATTGTATGCCCAATGGGCAGGACATAGCTGACCTAATAATTTTAAACTATAACATCTGTATTATGTACCTACCTATGATCCACAATAAAGAATTACTTACTTACTTACTTACTTACTTAACTACGATTTCAGGTAGACCAAGATTATATAGAGATTCAACAAACTTCGTTCATGCAGATACGAGCTCTATCAATAATACACGAAAGCATACTTTAATTTATAATCAACCTACTTTGTATTGATTCTCGAACTTCAAGGAGCCAAGATAAAAATTACCAACGCTAACTCATCGGAGAGCTTGACATGTATGGAAAATATGTTGTCGGGCGAATATCAATTTTACACATTTATCATCTTGTCTAGAAATATGAAATATTGATTAACGTGCTATTTTATTTGCCTCGCATGTTACACGCACGCACGTTGGAGGTTGTTAATCAAAGTTCGATCATAGCGGTTGTGATATCGAATTTTAGCATAACTACAACAAGCAACTATTTTCTATATTTAGTAGGTTTTTAAATAAAATCTACCCTCGGGAACAGTAATATATTTCCGGATGAAAGGTACCCTAAGTCCTTTCCTGTAAGCGGAATATCATGATGGTTAGTCGAATAGTTAAGGCGTAACAACGTAATAAACAAATAAATTCACTATCTACGACACGGGTGCATGCGTGAGAAGTATAAACATGGTACTACTACATAAAAGTAGTATCGCGCGCGAGCCCAAGGCACGCATTTCTATCATTTCGAAGTTATGTGCGGATTAAATATAATAGAATAATGTTCTCAAAGATGTGTGAAGTCTGCCAACCTGCAGTAGGCCATCGCGGTAGACTATATCCTAATCCATCACACACTGAGAAGAGGTCCGTGCCCAGCAGTGGTACAGTTTAATATAGGGCTGATATTATATATTTAGTATTATTATAATATCTACAGTGTGACACTTGTCTAATAAAATATGATAAGTTCGACGTTTCAAGACTGGATACGTGACGTATTTAATAGACTTTCTGGTTCTAGGAATGTGACGATAAACAATAAAAATAGATTGGTACTATTGAACGATTTTGGTTTAAGATTTGGTCAATTTAATAGGATCATAAGTTTCGTGAGTGGTATATATAACGTGCCACTTTTTAACAATACTATTTACATACGGGCGATACTGTGTTCACAATAAAATTACAGTCATACATAGTGGCACGCCTATACAGACGAAGGGGTAGAACGCGGTATCTTTATATACTTATTTCTTATAATAATTTATAACATACTTATTTACAATATTTGCAAATTCGCCAAACTATGCACACAGTTTGCTGGTGAAAGAGGGCCTATTTTTCTATCTAATGCTTACATATATTTTTATTATTTACAGACTTATGAATTTCTAATTAAAATATTATTATCGCTTATTTATTATATGTACATTTATTTACAGTGCTATGGATAATATTAGATCATGATATCCACATTTGGACAGCTATGTACCTATTTATATGGGCGGCAAGCCTATTTTCGTCTATCGGGCATAGTAACAAACCTCATGCCACTACTGAGAATGTGCTGTCTAATATACTGACTTTGTCCGACCTATAAATTTATGCTGAGACATCTGTTATGGCTTGACAACGTCTATAAAACGAGTTCTATTCAAGTGCCAAAAATCCTCTACTGTAATTATTTACACTCACACATACATAAAACTACCACTACAAAGATATACATACCGTATACGTAAGTTCATCTTGTTGAGATATCTTTCGTGTCCAAATTAAGCCCCGACCTAAAAGACACATTTAACATAATACATCTCAGCAAATACAGCTTCATCGTGACGTCAGAGCTAAGTGAAAATTGTGCGTTAGCATAAGGGTACAATTTGCCAGCGTTCTAATCTTTAGGCGGGTGATTTAGAAGACAAACCTAGACTTATCACGCCACGTATTTAAGTTGAAGCGGATTATGTTTGGCTTTGCCTGTTTGATTTCATTCGAATATTAATAATTTTGTTTTTACTTAAACCTCGACTCGATTATCTCGGTGGCGCAGTGTTAGTAAATGTGACTGCTGTGCATAAGGTTTCTGGTTCGATTGTCTGCTCGGGTGAAGGGTTATTAAGGTTTTTGTCAAGTTATTCTTAGTAGCAGCACGGCGTCTGGAGCTGTGCCCGGTAGTCGGCTATAGGCTCACTACCTACGAGGGATGAATAGCAAGCGAAATATGGGTAAAATACAAGGTGTAATTAACCTTTCCCTTACCCTTCGGGGATATAGGCGTGACATGTCTATGTAAGTGTGTATGAAATTATGTTTGATTGTTTTAACGCATACTTCGTAAGCATATTGTACCTACAGATTAGGTTTTACTATCCTATCCTATATCGTTAAAAATATATTCTTGAAAGCACTGGCACTATTATTAACGCTTGCGCAGCCGACCGTTTTTTAGCGCGCATTCTTTGATACGCCGTCTATTTTCAAGATATTGTAAGACTTTTAAAAATATATATTTTTCAATTTATTTTATATATTATTTATTTTATAGATATAACTAAAAAACATATTGTTATTAATTATTGTTATATTTGAAAATAAACCTTAAATAGGGAGAGAAAATGATTGGGAGAGAAAAGAAATAAACTCAATATAAACATATTACATAATTTAACCAGCGTAATTTGTAATTGTGCGATATTTTTTAAAATAAGGGTAATAACAAAGAGGTACATTATAATCTGGACAGTACAAAATAGTGTCTTTCCGTCCAAAAGCCATTTCGCGCCAAAAATGCGTGAGCGCGCTCTCGAATCGGCGCGTAGCGAGCACTGGCGCCGCAGCCGTCAAAACCAAACCCCTACCGCATGACGATGAAAGATGCATGTGTGCGTAGATAAAGAAACCCACTCAGTAAGGGTTACGCGGCGATCACGTACTGAATGCGATATTTTAAAATAAACGTTATGAAATTCAATCACGTACTCAATTCGTGTTCGGCTGTGAAAGTTTAAAATATTTAAAACATACAGACAGACAAACAAACAATCAAAATGCAAGTGAAACGAATGCAAATGTTCTTGGAACACAAGCCCCTCGCTTTCAATGAGAGAGTTTCTTTATATGAATGTATTCGCAAATAAACTGAAGTGTTGTTTCTCTTTAGTTTACTTTGTTAAGTGATTTGTTAATTTGCATGAATTTAATTCAGAATATTAACAGATTATTACGTAGTAGCTTTTACTCGCTTGCTTTGTTCGTTCGGGAATAGTATTTTTTTTTGGGTGAAAAGCACCATATGTCCTATTTTGCACCCCTGTTAGCGTGTATGCAAAAGTTCATGATGATTGATGGAATAAATAGGACGGAAAACGTAGCAAATAAACAAACTCATATTCGCATATATAGTATTAGTTATGTAGAATTACAGATATATTATTATACTCTACTTTGCATACTTCAAGTGTTTATCCCCAAAGGTGTAGGCTATGGTTTTAGGTTCCAATTTTCTCTTCAGGTAGCAAACGCGACTACCGTGCTTGAGATCTCCGGTTCATACCGGAGACCTCAAGCACAGTAGTCGCGTTTCAAATAAATTGTAACTATAACTGTGCCCGATAGACCTCAGTAGACTGGCCTCCTATTATGCTCCCGAGTCAAACAAATTCTAACTATAACTGTGCCTGATAGACCTCAGTAGACTGGCCTCCTATTATGTGGAATCGAAAACCATAGCTGTCGAATTGTGAGTGTAATTCACCTCGGACTACCCGTCAGGATAGAAGCGTAAGACTATGTATGTATGTAGGTACGTAAATACAAAATTTAGCAGCTACATTTTGATTAACACGACCCTTTGAAACTTTTGAGTCTGATATTACAGCGGTCATTCACCTGGAAAGGCTTAGCGCGCTTCACGTTGCACCCATTCATCCGGTAATGGGTTAATCAGATTTCGACATATCAATCTACATATATACAACTACTCTGTCAACTGTATGACGTGATGGCACAGCGTTCGAAAATGTGTTGTTGGAAGTTTCTACCTCAAATAAAGTGTTTAAGTGTTTGACCAAAATCGTTTAATAATACAAATCTATTTTTGCTCCCGATTAGCTTTTGCTCGCCAGTTCTTACGCGTGGATTTCGGCTGCCTATCTATATTTATGCACTTACCTACTTTGTATGTGAGAACATACATAGTACTCAACTTTTAGGAGGCGTATCAAGATTAATCGTATACCAAATTTTACTTAGACTTCCAGTAATACAATATAAAAACCGCATTTAAGTTCTTGCAATAATTTTTGCGTGATGCACGATTTTAGAAGACTCCTAATGATAATTTTCTGATATAAACTACCAAGAGATCAAATAGAAAATCTCTCATATTTATTCGTTATCTTTACAATGTGCTGGTAGGATAAACAAACACATTTCTGTTTGATTAATTAGTATAGCACAGTAACCACCGCCTCAATTAGTTGGTAATTGACAGCCGCTTATCGCTAATTACTGTAAAACAATTAAAATTAATTAGATTTCACTTTCCTACTTCACAGCGAGTTTATAATGGATATATTATAAGTTTCGTTAGATATAATAGAATAAGGAATAATATTCTCTAGACCGAATTTCGGCTACAGTGGCCAATTTTAACGGCCTCTGCCGATCTGCGCAAGAGATATTGTAGTGCACAAGTGCAATATCTTTTCTTTTTTTTAAGAATAATAAAGAGTATTTATAATAAAATACATCATTACAAAGTTTAAACAGTTACAATAAATGAACAATGAGTGGAATAGTGAAGGTGGTAACCTATGTATAATAAAAACAACAGCTTTTAAGAATTTATAAAACTATTTATTGATTTTTAATAAACAATTTACATAGTGCCTATGCACAGTACAGTAATAATGGAGGGTGAATTCAGTATTGTCACACTAAAAACTCGAATACAATATTGCCAGTAGAAAGGCGAAACAATATTATGTTTAATATATTATTAAACAACCTGTATCTCGGTATGCAGCTCATGCCCTAGCAAAAATTGTTTAAAATTAAAAGCCAGTTTCTAAACGTAATGTCTGTTCCCTAACTCTCATAATCCGATGACAATCCGACACGACCAGAAAGATCAGGCGTAGGACTTACTTTCCAAAGTACAGAAGTGTCTGATACCTCCCATTTTCGAACTCCGAACTGCTTTTGAGATTTCGTAGCAGAAAACCCAATAACTTTTTGTTCGCTCAACCTTGGATTCGAAAACGAGATCTTACACACCGCAGTCGCATACACTACCGCTGCACACCTAAAGCAGTTATTACTCACGTCTATATCTCCGAAAGGTTAGGTAGAGCTGTATTGCGGCTACATTTCGCCAGCTATGGTTTCTACTAAGTTACTACTATAAGGGGGCGAGCCTATTGCTGTTTACCGAGCACTGTTTCAAACTTCATGCTATTACTGAGATTTTCTTGTCAGAAAAACTCAATAACACTTTGCCAAACCCGGGATTTGAAGACGAGAAAACATGCAAAGTAGTGGCATACGCTAGAGGCAGACAGGTTAGTCTTACGATATATGTAATAAAAATGATGTAAACATTACTACTTAGTGGCATAAGTTAATGCTGTCGCTTTAGGTCGGGCCGGATGCAGTATTGTTGCATTTCTGGATCGGAAATATTAGTGAATCAGATTCTGGAAATGTGGTGGATGAATGGCAATATTGTAAACTCCTGTTATGTAGGACTTGAAAACATAGTTTGTAAAATATAAATGATGATTTTATTCAGTTTTAATTTCTAATAACGCAATGAAACACTTTTTACAATTAATTAACTGTCTTTATATAACAAACAACCACAAAAAATATACATGAAACTTAATGTATTTATTTATTCTGTTATATACAAAAACAAATACAACAAAACGTAAAAGGAAAATATTTTGTCGCGTTTATGACTAAACGCGTACCGGAAGTTGGGTAGGGTTGCTTTCATAATACATCCGGCACGCAACCGGATGTACACATCTTAACTGAGATAAAGGATCCTGTTGTACTCGTAATTACACATATGATAATAGGTAAATGACACATCACATAGCCGCCAACTTGTTTGCTTCATTACTATGCAGGCAGACATGCGACCAAACAGTTTTATTATAAAACCACAAGAAAACTCCAAGCAATTATGTTAATTTATTGACTAATAGCATCTACCGTATTAATTCACACCATAACGATTAAATTATGAAGACCGAGCAATAAAAATATTTAAAAGTTGTATAACGGCATAACAGAATTGCCCTTAGGAAAATACCGTCGACAAGTTTAGGACCACGTTTCTAATCGATCCAAATCGATTACTTATCTATTTCAGCGATTTCGAATCGATACTAAAGTTGGATATGGCTGCCACTATATATTATAGTCGTAATCAATCATATTTTTAATCTCAATCGATGTCATGTAGCGATTTATACTGGAGCTGTTACAATTTATAGCGATTGGCAATTCGTTATTTCATTCCACGAAATACGTATTCAGTTTTATCACACGTTCGATTCATCTATGTCACAGCTGAAGTTTTAGCGTTAGATTCCTCGCAGTGTTGCGACGAAATTGCGACAGCGTGCGACAAAGGAATCTTTGGTTTAAAATATATTTTAGGTACCTAATCGAGATTAATAGCGATTTAGTTGAAGTAATAATAAAATAATTCACAATATAAGCATTTAGAAGTATGTTATTTATTCTTAATGATGCGTAAAAGAAGACATATTTAAAAGGACAGAGATTAGTAGGTATATGAATAAAGTTTGCGTATACACAAGTGAATGTGAACAATGTATACAAAATGGTTGGCAGGCGAACTTTCTCTTGACTTTCAGAAATATTCTGTCTGCCCATGTCCAGAAAAAGTATCCTAATCCCACGTAAAAGTGATAAGACTGAAGAAAGCAAGCGATGCCGTGATCGTATCAAGTATTAATCCGTTCTTTGCTGACTCCTTCAGGCGTGAGTTTTGTTTACAAATTAATTAAAAACTAAAGTAAAGTGCAGCTTAGTAACCTTTTTTTTTATATTACATAGTATACCAGCTAACGCCTGATAGTAAGCAGTTATTGTATTAGCTGGTTCCTTAAATTACCAGAAGTATCTCTCCCGTTGACGTCTCAAGAAAAAGGGATTTAGGGAAAGTTACGGTTGTGGTAGGTTGTACCGGACAATTTGCAATGTCGACGTTATTACTTTTACACCGGTTTTTGCTAAGAGCGCGATACTTATTTCTTGCTATGGGCAATTATTGATTAAATAATCAAATTATTCGAAACTTTGACGAATATTCGAATGCTTTAAAGTTTGAAATTGATTGATTATTTGATGACGTATTAGTACACCACACTAATAAAAAAGCGATACTGCCATTCTATTATTCACGTGGCGTATAGTATGAGCTTGGCAATATTAGGAGGACGACGAAAAAAAAGAGTAAGGAATAGAAACAATGGATAGCTCTACCACAAAATATATACTTGTTTTATATTTCTATAGTAAGTAGGTACCTATAGGATATCACTCTTATCATAAACCGCGCCGAAGATCACATAACTAAAACGGGAAGCAGAAAATTTATTAAATAGAAAAATTCGACTACCAGTATTTATGCTCTTGTGATGAGTGAAAGTCTCACTCACCGCAGAAACACAAACTTACTCAGTCGCCTACAAAATTGCCTAAAATAGTAAAATATCTATTTAGGATAGAGTTGTGAGACACAACTCTATCCTCGAATGGATAGGTATAAATTTACATTTCGCCAACTATGAATTCAGGTCCCACGTAATATAGGACAGCCAAAGCTTTAAATGTATATTAACTTATATAATCAGTACATCAGAACTACACATATCTACGTATATTTTATATTATAATCTGAACCTAAATTAAAACCTCATAAGTTCACAACATAAAGAGTCCCAAAAAGCAACAAGACATCGACGCATAAATAAAATCGTATTGACAAATCGTCCGCACACAGCCGGCCTTCAGTCCGCAGAGTTGCCACTAATGGCTGTTTAATAAAGTTCGCCATTAAAACATTCAATTAATATAACTACCTTAAAGGTCCTTATAAATTATCGTATCGTGATTACTGTCGTATTTGAATGTTTTATATTTTTGTTTGGCAATTTTATTATGGGTTATTTATCGACGGTAATAAATTTGAGCGGTGGTAAGCGAATTGTACGTTGCAATATGTATCGTTCTTTGATAGCCACGTAAATGGCTTGTTAAACTAAAGGCTAGGTTTAAGTCCGTGATCTTAAAGATGAGTTGACTGCACCTCGCCATTGCCACTGCTGTTATGGATTCGACATGAGACAAATGTGTAAGTCCATAAAAGGTTGTTCAAAGTGATCTTTGTGTCCGTTTTTTAAATATATGTAAACTTATCTGCAACACAGGAATTACCTCTAGTTCGGCAGTTATCTTTAAAGAACATAATTAATAAAATTTAAAAAAACCCCGACACAATATTCATTTAATACCCATATTGGAAAATTTAAATTTGTGAAGATATGTAATTTTGTGGTGGCGGCCATCTTGGATTTGAAATTTATCACAGTGTATAGTATTCTACTAGTCAAGCCCTTTCATTTGATACCCATATTGAGGGAGTTGTGAAAAATATGTAATCCGCCATTTTGTGGCGGCGGCCATCTTAGACCGATTTTTATCAAACTTAGCTAAGAACACTTCCGACTAATTCACCTTTCAAACAAAAAAAAACAAAATTAAAATCGGTTCATCCGTTCGGGAGCTACGATGCCACAAACAGACACACACACACACACAGACACGTCAAACTTATAACACCCCGTAGTTTTTGCGGGTAAATAAAAGAAGATACGCACTACCACAATATAAGTAAAAAGTTGGTAAACAAACAAATTCATAAAATCGTTTAGTGACTGCTTTCAGACTATATTCGTTCTCCAAGAAATAGAGGTGAATAAAAAAGAAAGACGATACATAGAGCTGGCTCTCTATTTATTGTCTCTAGCTAGTCTTGTTTAGAAAATAATTATCACATACTAATAAGGACGCCATAATTGTTTTTGTAAAAGACAAGTAAGTAAGAGACACATTTAAATGTGAAGAGAAAACCTAATACCTCTATTCGAGCACATTGCGAGCGTGTATGAAGTTTGGCATAGCTTAAGTTTATATAAAAAGGAGTGCAGAAAGCTATAATTAAATATAAATTAAATTAATCATAGTCGAATTTCAACCACTATGTGACTGATATTTCTTATTGTTACCTGTTCCAGTGCCTCTTTGCCCCACGACTCATAAATCAGTTTACACTCATACATAGTAGTAATTCTCTATAAACTATCACAGAGAATATTTGTTAAAGTAACTATTTATCGCAACGAGCGATATGCTCGCCGCCTGTTATGTGCACATAGTGTCAATATACTACGAATTACCGAAAAGTAGAATAATATAGAATTTATCTATCTGGGAATCAAACCTGAGATCACTATCAATAAAAAAATTATGCCACGAAGCCAACGAAACAGTGATTCAAATAAACACAATTACTAATATAAAATCAAATCGCGCTTCTATTAAAATTCGAATGTAACAAACGTCAAATTTCGTCTACAAATGTACGTGTCAATAAATTAATTTATTCTGTTTGTTTGTATGTCCTATTTCCATACAAAATTGTGAACGATATTTCATTGTTTACTCATGCTGTGGACATTGATTTTAATAGATGAGCAATCGTTATTCAGCATTTTAGACCAATATTGTTTTAGTGTAGTTTGATAAGTGCATGTTAAATTATTCCCGTTAATATGTTTAGGTTTTCACGTCGCAATTATCCTAATATCAGCTGTTTGGTTTACCCGCGTTTATGATTACTGCACCGCTGCCGTGGCACATAGCGTGATGTTATGTTGTATATAACCTTCCCCCAGAATTGGGCTATCAAATGCATAAAAACACGAATTTCTATATGCCCGCGGGGCGACAGCGAAGCGTCCACGTGGTGTGGCACCAACGTGGGGATAGCGTGGCGAGCACTTGTTTTAAAGATGTCTGTTAAAGGATATAAAAGTACGTCTAAATTTATGCGCAAGCGTCTTCATACCGTCTGGAGATTTCTGGCCCTTCGTCCGCGGGCGGGATAACATTTAAACAGCTCATCAGGCGACAAGGCCAAAGCGTCTTACTGGTAAGGAGAAATAAATAAATCTGTATATTAAAAGCAAACAAGGGGGCGCCAGTATGATTTTGCTTCAACGTAAAATTTGTCTCAGGCTAGCACTGCATTATTTGTCACAAATCGTTGTCCCGGGTCACAGGTCGAACCCATATACCCATATTTAACACTAGATTTAAACCGCGGCTTCACTCGCGCTAATGTGGACCTATGAATAAATTTTATTCCCTTGGAAACACTTTTATCTGGATGAAACGTACCTAGGTAGTAGTCCTTTCCTGTACCCCTGAAAATGTGTATGTAAATTTTAGGATGATTGGTCTAGTAGTTATGGCGTGCAAGCGGAACAAACAAACAAACTCACATTCACATTATTAAGAAACATTATAAACGCCGAATTAATATTAAGAAATATTCTCATAAAATACATTGTAAAACGGCTACTAAGGATTGTAAACGTGTTGATACATCGTGTACTGGTGTCAGTTGAGAGAGTATCAGTAATAGGCTTGTAAATTGTGTGTCGGATACCGAAGGAAATATTTGTCGATAGAAAATATTTTTAACACGACACGTGACAAGCGGGTAAGGCTGACTGCGAACTATTGTGCGGTGGAATATATTTAGGTGCTCTATTTTCGTTTGTATAATATTTTTGAATGTGTGTGCTAGTAATCTGCGATCAACGATAAATATTCGGTGCCTACGAAATTATTTGAATACATACATAGACAAAGTCTCTCGCTTATACGTAAGTGTTTTACACCTACATTTCGAAAGCTATAATGTTTATGTCTCACGTAATAGAAGACGAAAAAAATACGGCAATAATGCGTCTATCGTATACTGTAGCAAGCTTCGTGCTGCTACTGAAAATTTCCATTAATCAGTCTGATTGCATGGATGGCGTAATGGTTTAAGAGGCCGCCTCGCCACTGCCGTCGTGGCGAGTGTTGTAGGTTCGATCCCCACATGCGACAATTATTTGTTCCGAGTCTGGTTCTTTATGTCCGTTTTTTGAATGTTTGTAAAGTCCCCCGCGACACAGGATTTATTCCTAGTGTGGGAGATGACTGACGAAGTCATTTCCCACACTAAGAATAAATGCTCTTTAAAAAAGAGATAATCTTTTTAAAAAGGAGAAGTAGAATTATCTCTGGTCTAAACTCAGCGAGTGGGACAAGGACAAGACTATACGTAAGCAACGTTTAAATACTTTTTCTTCGTGCGCGAGCGGTGCCAACCAAATTACCGCATTATAGTACTGCTAGGAGTACTGCCACGTAAGTGCTTCTGCTAGCTTCTTTACGTCTACTAAGATACCCTCCTCTCTTGTCACAGATGAAAAGGTTTTGAGTTAGTTGGGATTGCTCACTTAGGACTACCTCTTTCGTCACGTGGCACAATTTGGCATTATATTGTCTGCATGACTTAAAGAAAAATGAATAAAGAAAAGTCGGGAAAAAGAAAAGAACAATTCTCAAAAACATGTTTATTCGGCTTTCTTTTATAATTTTTGGCTACTTAGTTGTATTTTCTTACTTTAAACATATACTTGACTAAGAACAGCAGTTACCTACTGTTTACCATCTGATGGTATGTTGGCGCGTCTGCCATCAACTGTAATAAAAGAGCTTATAATTTCAATAACTACAGTTTTATAATTATTTACTACCCAAATAATAGATAAATGTATATTTTAAAATAGAAAAATATATTATTTGAGCAGTATAATAAGCTTGTTCCAAAAAAAAGTTATGTAAAATTTAAATTTTTTGCCTAAATCAACTTTCGTCCAGCTTCTAAAGCTTGATTTCGGCTAGTATCATAGGCATCCAATTAAGGGAACCTTAATTTGAGTATTTCATATCGAGTCATCAAGATTAATGAAGTAATTAATCTCGATGACTCGATATGAAATCTTCATATTAAGTAATTTGTTTTGTATAACAATAATAATATCAGCCCTGCATTAAACAGTCTCAGTGCTGGGCATGGGCCTTATCTCAGTGTGAGAAGGGTTAGGCAGTATGAATTGGCAGACTTCACATGTCTTCGAGAAAATTATGGAGAACTTTCAGACATGCAGGTTTCCTCACAAAGTTTTCCTTCACCGTTAAAGCGAGCGATAATTAACTAATTAATACGCACATAACTTCGAAAAGATCGGAAACCGTTAGACTGCCACGCAGAGGTCTCGAGTTCGACCACAAAGCACAAGTCTCTGGCTTTTCGAAAGAATGTGTATATTAAATAACTAATAATTATCGCTTGCTTAAATGGTAAAGGAAAATATCGTGAGGAAACCGTGGTTGTAACCCTTTGCACCATGAGAAGAGTCCCGTGCCCAACAGTAGGACAGTTTATATAGAGAGCTGATATTATTATATAATCAAAATATAAACTATAAGAAATCCATTATCAACGTTACATAAACATAAAATTACATAGCGCAGCTAATGGCTGCTATCTTTTAATCCTATTTAAAATATAGAGTTAATTATTAAAATCTACTAAGCTCATAGTACAGTTGGATTATAATACCTTCATCGAAATGGCCCATTAGTGCTGTAGGCACATTACAACGTAGTTTTCACTACAGTGCTATCCTCCAATAAGATCTAAATTCTTTTAGGAAATAGGATTCGGGCCAATTGCGATGTTCTCGTTGGACCAAGAACGGGATGTGTACACATACAGCGATGCGGTTGACGAAATATATATGCTTTGGTTGCCTTAGTGGCGCAGCTCTAGTATATGAGACCGCAATGCGTAAGGTCTTGGGTTCGATTCCCGGGTTGAGCTAAATCTTAATAGTCTTTTTCAAGATAATAGCAATAGCTTCACGAAACTTGCCTATCCCTTCTGGAATATAGGCATAAGACTATGTATATATGTTAAACTGATATATCGGTTCCATTAGAGGCACATCAAGCATAGCGGGTAAGCGGTCGCCATGATTCTACCGCCGCGTTGTCTACCACTTAATAATGACGAGTATATTTTCTTCTACCTGGTGAATTGCCAGTACACGAGCTGCTATTTAAAAGTTCTTTTTCAAAATTTCTAATAGTTTTGCCCGCCTTGGCAAAGATAAAGTGAAACTTTAGCTTTATTATCGCATTTATCGCTATCAGTAGACAACATGGCCGCCTAACGCTGGACCACAATGCGGTGTTGTTACAAAATACGGTGCTAGACTAAATACACAACACACAATACCGGTGCGGTATCCAACGTAAATGTGCCTTGTTTTGCGCTACACTGAAACACATACTTTTTAACTAGCTGCTTCCCCTGGCGACGCCTGTGGTAGTGTAGATACAACGTTCTTTGACAGCGCCATCTTCCTATAAGTTTTTGGAACTAAAGTATTGTAAAAAAGCGAGCCTCTGTTTTCCCCCTGAATAATCGCACTAGACGAAAAAGGGCTCTGGATATCCTAACTAATGTTATAAATGTGAATGTTAGATTATTTGTTACACTTTTACGCATTGACTACTAGACCATTCATTATAGAATTTCGCATACTCGTTGTTAGGGGCGCAGAAATGGAGGACCCTCCTTTTTTGTACTTCTGACAACGAGTGATCGGTCAAGTAGTTCAGGCGTGAAAGCGTAAGAAACAAAATAACTCACATTCGCAATTATAATATTACTAGGTTTTGCCCGCGGATTTCATCCAGAAATAAAATACTGCTACATACTCATATTTGCATTTATAATATTAGTTAGGATTAGTATGTTAAGTACTCGCATAGTTCTATACACAACTATTTTTAAGAGCAAATGTGACTCCAATTGTCGTGTCCTACGGTTCCCATGGAAATGAATGGACACAAGCAAAAGCTTATTCTGCTTGCAATACAGGCAAGTCCACTTTCCCATACAATAAGTATATAAAAGTGTATTCGTGGCCCCAATAACTACACAGAAGTCCATACAGAGTGTTACTAATGTCTGCTAACAGTGCGCGAATTTATCACTACGCTATTTGTAGCGGATAACGTAGCTGCTTTGTTTTTGTTTGAAAGTGTTGTTGGGCCGCAGTTACTGCGATATATTGAGAAGTCATCAGTAGTGTATTACCGACTGCAAAAAAGAAGCAGCTATTATAGCTGCTAAAGACAAGAATGATCTTGAAATCTTTTCTTTCTTCACTCGTCCTTATTCCATCTTTCTATCACTTTTGTAAAGTCCAGAAGAGAGAAACCCATAGCCAAATAGTAAGCCTTGGATGCATGAATAGCTTTGTTCAAGCAAAGCGACGATACGATTTGCTAAACTCGCAGATTCAATCCCTCCCCGAGGTTCTTTTTCTTCTGATATTATTTACATTCATATAACCTAGTGGGAGACCGTTTGACTGCCGCGCAGAGTTCTCGAATTCGATCCGAATACACGAACTCTGACTTTTCAAAGTGGTATGCGTATTATTTAATTAATTATCGCTTCCTTCAATGGCGAAAGAAAACATCGTGAGGAAATCTCGCAGAGTTCTCCGTAATATTCTCGATGATATATGAAGTCTGCCAACCCGCACTAGGCTAGACACTAGACTACAGGCTAAGTTCGTCCTGAGAAGAGGCACGTGCCCTACAGTGGGACAGTTTATAAATAGGGCTGATATTATTTATTATATTATATACCAATTACATACTAACTTAGCTTAAGCTTATAAAATTATTGTTAATACAGCCAGCATCTTTAGTTAGAGATATTATGCCGCTATTACTTGGACTGCATCTTATTCTCAGCAGCAGTTCTCATATCTCTCCATAGAATGGCTCCAGTGGTACCGGGTTTGGTCATAATTAGTATAAAAGCTACCGCCATACTTTAGTATGTACATAATATTCGATAAACCTAGGCCTTGGCAGAAATATTGGTAAGTGTAGAACGTTATCTTATCAGTATTAACCGGTAAACAGACCAACATCATGGCATATGTTGGTATTTATATTTTTGGCTAAACGTGATGTCCATATTTGATCCCGGGCCAGGCAAAGTGTCATTAATTTTTTGGTTAAGAAATTCTCTATAGGTAGCAGCATATAATCTGAAGCACCTATTGACATGTACGGATCAGGGAAATATACCCGGTAGACATTTATAGACTGAACTCCTATTACGTTGGATGACGTGAACAAGCGCAATCGTAACTGCCAAATTGTACCAACCGATCAATAAGACAAGAAGTACATAAAACATAGCAGGCAAAATGTAGGTGTTATACACTTGCTTACACTTTCAGTAATGTAATACAAGGGTGACAATATATGTGAGGATTTAGATGTTTGGATGTTTGTAATCACGGGCAAAATGCAAAACGAATACTGATGAAGTTTAGCAAATGGATAGACTATGAAATTTATTAAGATAGAGATAACTAAAGAGAGTAGAGTCAGTGGCGTCACGAGAGTATATACGACTGCTGTGCATGAGGTCTCGGATTAAATGTCCGGGTCGACAGTTATGGTTTAAGGTCCCACGTAATAGGCGCGAGCCTTTTGTCGTTTACCGTGCACAGTTTTAGACTTCGTGCTGCTACTATAAGTTCCTTGACGGAAAAACCCAAGAACACTTTTTCCGATCTAGAAATGGAACGCGAGAATTCATTCACAGCAATCGTATACACTTGCGCCACGAAGTAGTCCCCGAACAAACCGAGAAAATTATGTATTCATAATATTGTCTTCTGTTTACGCGAATGTTATTCATTGAAATTAAACTACTATATACGGATTTTATCGCGTTGTTTATTTATCACTGTATTACAAAATTTTGAAAATATTACTCTACTACTACTATTGATTTTATTTGACTAATTTATAAGCTAATAAAATTATTTAAACTACTCCCCGTGACCATGGCTGCTGAAAAGCACCCGAAACGTCGGGGAAAGTGTAAACCAAAAATAAATAGATTTAATAGTTTAAATAATTTTATTAGCTTATAAATTAGTCAAATAAAATCAATAGTAGTAGTAGAGTAATATTTTCAAAATTTTGTAATACAGTGATAAATAAACAACGCGATAAAATCCGTATATAGTAGTTTAATTTCAATTATGTATTCATATTTACCGAAAGACATAAAACTGGAAAAGGATTGAAACTCTTTTCCAGTTTCATGTCTTTCTCAACGATAACGGGTTGAGTTGTAAAATGTTTATAGTTATCTTTGTACCTTGTACTTGTAGCACTATTGTCAATTGAATCTTAACTATGTCATTGACGACAGGAATGGTTGGAGATTTATATTAACTAGATTTTGCCCGCGGCTTCGCTCGCGTTTATCTCGATATTGTCAATAAATTTCTACCCCTTGGGGACAGTGCTTTTTTTAATAAAAGGTGGGTGTCCAAATATAACTGCAATACAAAGCTTATGGAACTCTTCGGTTCATAAATATAGGTTATGTCAATTTTCAATCCCTTGAGAACAATATTTGTTCGGGATGAGAACATACCGTATGTGCTGTTCTGTACTCATAATAACGTGTATGCAAAGTTTCATGATGATCGGTCAAGTAGTTAAGGCGTAAAGATGTAACAGGCTAACAAACTGATATTTGCATTTATAATATGCGTTACGACTAGCTGCTGAGGTTTCACTCACGATTATAATTACTGCCCGCACCCGTGGCTCATAGCGTGTTGATATACAGCCTATGTTACTTCTGGATAAAGTAGCTTTCTAAAGGTGAAGAATTTTTAAATCAGTTCATTCGTTTTTGGGTTTATGCATTACAAACATAAATACCAATCTTTCCTCTTTATAATATTAGTATAGATATATATAACGACTTGTACCTGAGGATCTACTGTCTCGGTTTCTGAAAATATTTTCCTACACAAACTATTTAGGGTTTGTATAGCAATCACCCACAGCAGAACTTGCTAATACTTTATTGTATACAGGGTAATTAATGGATAACCTGGAAATGTCTTCTAGTGGCATTGATGGCCGTTCAGAAAAAATACGAAAAAAAATCTATCCTAACTACTACCTGAGATATGTGGTTTTTTTTTAATTACCATGTATAACTTTCTTGTATACTACGACCATAAATGAATGAAATCTATCGGTTTTTTATTGTTTTATTATTAAACACTAATTATGCTAATAGATAGATAGTCAAAAGTATGCTACGCTAATATAGCTTGAACTTTTTAATAAAAGAAAATTCCTTTTAATTATTTTTTTCATTTTTCTGAACGGCATTCAGTTCTACTATAAGACATTTCAAGGTTATCCATTAATTACCGGACATTCTGTATATTTGCAGGAGACCATGCATGCGTCAAAGAGTCAACTCGTCTTTAAAGTAAGTAACTGGGCACCACGGTGAGTAATATTTTAAGATGTATTTTAAATACAGATAGTGCAATCTACGAAGACGCGCCCCACTATTCCTCCTAACCGCTTATAGTATATGTGTGCACCTTGCCGCCAATGTTTAAGTATTATCGGTACACACTAATCACCTATGAGTGCACGCGCACGCTACAATGAATAGACGAATCAGGAGAGAGCGTCACGGTAGGGAAAGGTGCTCTACTTCAATTTTGTATTTTTTTAAATTTTTGGGTGTGGATATTTTATTTGATTATTAGTTAATATACGATAATATTACAATTTTTATAATAGGGAGTAATTAAAGGCATAAATGAAATACGTGAAAAAGTTTTATTGAACCTTATTGAGAAATCAAAATCGTCAATTTCAAAAATATCTGATTTCAGAGTCTGATGTATCACCGACATTTATAATAAAACTGCAATCAAGATCACAGTGTCTCATGTATTCGTCTTCTATTTTTCCGCATGCTGGCAAGTATTGAACCAGACATCTTTATTTACTCGATCAAATGCTTCATTTAAAAGGGGTCATTCATTTTTATCTTCTATATTATATTTAGTGACTGAGTAATAACCTTTAGAGTATAATTTACGTTTTACAACTGTTTTAAATTTATTAAAACTTAGATTTTGAATATCACTTGGGAGTTTATTGTAAAAGCGCACACATTGACCTTTAAACGACTTATTAATTTTTTTAAGCCGGCGGTTTTTGTTTCTTGTATTTATATTATGTATTTCGTTTTTCTTATAGTATAAATCAATTTTCTTATATACATAAATTAAATTTTCATATATGTACTGGCTGGCTACTGTTAATATATTTATTTCCTTAAAACCGTTAATATATTTATTTCCTTTGTTTTCATGTTGTAAATTGCTCGAATTGCACTTTTCTGCAGTACGAAGATAGTTTGAATGTCGGCATTATCCCCCCACAATAGAATACCATACGACATTACACTGTGAAAGTAGCTATGATAAACTAGTCTAGCGGTATCTATGTGAGTAAGTTAGCGAATTTTTGTGACTGCGTATGCTGCAGATCTGAGCCTATTCGACAACTTACTAATTTGTGGGCCCCACTGCAGCTTTGATTCTAGTGTAATCCTTAGAAATTGGATGGTATCAACAAGGTCCAACACGTCGTCCTTAATTTTTATATCTGTGTACACTACAGGTCTACCTGCATTACGAAAAGACTTTACCTGTTTTAAATATTTCAATCTTAATATTTGAATATCATGTTTTTTGGTTAGCACCTTCCTGTTATTCTCAGTTCTTCTCCATTTATAAACAAGTTTACGTAACAATGTTCTTATGGTTGTTATACATCCATCAAATTGTATACGGTCTTTGAAAACAATATTAAGTCGTGATAATGTTGAAAATTGACGATATTCTAGTTTTGGATAGTTCTTCGGACTATACCAATATCAAATTCGTCTAAATTATTTTTTTGTGGTCTTACCCTTCTATTCTTCATAGGTGATGTAAAAATAGAAGCACTTCTGCCTACTAAATTCGAATGCGACGTACTCAGTTCATTTCAGACTCAATATCCACTTCCGTGATGAACATGGATGTTTGTCTTGGTCTGGGTGTTTGTATATATAATATGTATGTATTTACAAAAAAAAAAATATATATGTGACGGGGGAAGAGGGACCTCAATGTCATCAGTAGGGTCCATACTTCTTAATCTTCAAAGCTGCGGGCGTTTGTGGGTGATGTTGGAGCAACGAAACACAGTAGCCAGTTCAACACGATTATATTTCCCAATTAATTATTTAGTTGGTAGGTACAGATAACAACGGTTATAGCTAGGAACGCGCGACAGTTTCAATACTCGACCGCACAGGCCGGCTGCTGCTCGAGAAGTGACAAGCGCACCGCTCCGCCGGTGAGTCATTGACTCCGTCGAGCGCCGGTAGATGGCGCTGGCGTTCCAACGATGACTCGATTGCGACACGGCCATCCTACTTGCACACGTCCCAGTGTGATGGTTAATCTGCAACAAAGCATCCACGAGAATACCTTGTTTCACTCGGTCATTCCTGACCACACTCTACTTTCTAGGGTCAAACTACAAAGACATCAAAACTCTTAGTTTTTTTTTTTTTTTTTTTTTTTTAATTTTAATCAAAATTAAATCAAACCTTACATTACTCACAAAACTTATAGGGGGATACAAAAATCACTATTCTAACACAAGTACACAGACAGAGCCACGCATCAGAGTCGTTCGGACCAAATTGCAAAATTGCTCAGTTCAACTGTACACAGTTTTCACAAAACTCAAACTCTATAAACTCTCGCATAAACTCTACAAACACTCGAGTAAGACATCTAGAGCCCCGGCTATCCAGCCGACTAGCAACCGCATTGCTCTCACACATCCAGCGCATGGATCAGATCCCTTTAAGATCACCCGTGTGTCACCCCCTGGTGACCACACGTATATGGTTTTTACAAACCCCGACCTCGACCAGAGCTAAACGCACACCGCGCTCCCACGGACTACTTGAGTTGCCTCAAGAGATACCGATTTCTACCGGGTTACGACTACGAAATAGCTACTGGCACGGTCGAACACAACTCACTATAGCACCTAGAGTCCCCTTACTCAAGTTTTAATCAGAAATCAAATTTGAACTTCATCGTTAACATCATCTACATCGATTTCGGCTGATACGTGACCTGCTGGCATTTTTCTTAATCTATCATGCGCATACTTGTAGGTACGATTTGAATTCAAAGCTTTTAATGTGTAACGATCGCCACTCAGTACCTCTACTTCTTTAAATGGTCCTTTAAATTTTGGATCTAATTTAGTTTGATTACGCTCTTCGTTCTCTAACAACACAAAGTCACCGACCGAAAAATTTTTAATTTTCGCCTTTGTTTTATCAAAACGAGACTTATCATAAGCCGCACACTTCATGATATTCTTGGACGCACTTTCACGAATCTGGTCAATATCATTGACTTCGATCTCTACCTCACAACACATCATCGACAAAGGTCTCGCGACTTTACCTATTAAGAGCTCTAGAGGCGAAGCTTTTGTCACTCGATTCATCGTACAATTTATCGCTAACTGAACCTCGCCTATAGAATCTTGCCATGATTTGTTATCGCTAGTCTCTACTGCGGTTAGCATCGATTTTAAGACTGACATAACGCGTTCTACCTGCCCGTTAGCACGAGACGAACCTATCGCTATGAGATGCAGATTGATATTCTTACTCGCACAAAAATCTCGAAACTCTTTACTCGCAAAACAACGGCCTTGATCAGCAATTATTCGGGTAGGTGCCCCAAAAAGTGCTACACTTTGAGTCACCGCTTGAATACTATTTTTGGAGTCAATATTTGTCGTGTGGAATAGAAGAACGTACTTTGTAAACGCGTCGATCAGAACGAAAACGTACTCTTTCTTATCGTTCTTTCCGCTAAGCTTACCCGTCGCGTCTATATGTACCGTGTGCCACGGAGTCGTTACCTTAGGTATAGGATGCAATTCGGCTTGAATCTTACCGGAGTGAGATATCGCAACTTTACAAGTAACGCAGTTATCTACAAACTTCCTAACGTATTGTGACATTCCCGGAAACCAGTAAAAATCGAACAGCTTTTCAATTGTTTTCTCAGCTCCGAGGTGAACGATAGACTCATGAAAATTATTCACTACCGACCATCGGAGAGCGCGAGGTAAATAAGGCAAGCATTTCGACCGGCCGTTACGTTGGATCTTACGATAGAGAATACCCGATCTAAGTACGTAGGTACTAGCTACACTTTCATCTAAACTATCTTCCTCTATGTCGGTTATAATTTTAAAAATCTCTACATCGCGCTGCTGTTCTGCTTGAAGCCAGTTAGGAGTAAGCTCAGTAACGTCAATGCGTTTCAACTCTACACGTGACTCTACAGGAATTGGATCTGACCGTATGGGGTTTCGTGAAAAGAAATCTACGTGCGACATACGTTTTCCCTCTTTGTACATGACGTCAAAGTCAAATGACTGTAGAAAAGCCCACCATCTATGCGCACGGGGAGTTAGTTCTTTCTTAGTTTGGGAGGATTTCAATGAGTTACAATCAGTAACAACTGTAAACTTCCTACCATGAAGATATTGTCGGAAATGTTTGATAGAGTTCACAACTGCTAGAGTTTCCAACTCGTAAGAGTGGTATTTACTCTCTGCAGGGGATGTCCTCTTACTAAAGTAGGCTACCACGCGTCGCTTATTATCAGTCGTGACTTGGAACAATATTGCTCCATAGCCCAAACTACTAGCGTCCGTGTGGAGCTCTACCGAAAGCTCTGGGTCATAGATTGTCAAAACAGGGTCATTTGTCAAAGTTGAGATGATTTTCTGACGAATGTCTTCGTGCTCGGGTTTCCAACTGAGCTCACCTTTCAATGAGGTTAGTCGGTACAAGGGAGCCATTATTTTGGAGAAGTCTTGGACAAATTGACGAAAATATGAGGCCAATCCAATGAATTGCCTCAATTGAGTCACAGTCTCAGGGGGCGGTAAAGACGTCAGAGCATCTATTTTCCTGCTGTTAGGCCTAATTTGACCGGACTCTACCTCGAATCCCAAGAACTCTACCTTCGTTTTAAGGAAGGAGCATTTCTTCAGGTTCAAAGAGAAACCGGCTTTGGTCAGAGCTTCCAACACAGTATCAAGTCGCTCTAGGCCTGACTTTACATCGGGAGAGACAATTAAAATGTCATCAACGTAAACTACTACATAGTCATGAGCTAGATCACCTAGCGCGTTCATAATAGCCCTTTGAAACACTGAAATTGCATTCTTTAGTCCAAATGGCATTGTCAGAAATTCGTACTGACCTTCGTTTGTTATGAAAGCAGTACTCTCTATGGACTCTTCACTTACGGGAATTAAGTGAAAACCACTAGCACAGTCTAGCTTTGTGAAGTAGTTGGCCCCGTGAAGCCGTGAGATTTGATCAGAGATCAAAGGAAGTGGATAACGGTCAGAGACGGTGTTACTATTAAGTTCGCGATAATCAATACACATGCGGTCTGAACCGTCGTGCTTTTTAACTAGTAGAGCTGGACTGGCAAATGGAGAGCAGCTAGGTCTGATAATATTCGCCTCTAAAAGCTCTCTTACTCGGTCGCGAATAACGCTACGTTCCTCTGCCGACATTCGATATGGTCGCCGCTGCACGGTACGATTCGGATCTTTTAACCTAACTTTAAGCTCGCCTGTGTTCACACGCGTCGTAGGTAAACCAATGGTAAAAAAATCAGAGAAACGATCTAACGTTTGTAAAAGCTTAGACTTGTCACTACCTTCTACGTCTGTCGCAATAGCGGTTAAATCTGATTTTCGCACGTTATCATTATTAACTGAGTTTACACAAAGAATCTTTGTTAAGCAAAGTTCCGTCGCCGTCATGCTTATAGCAAAACCCTGATTTAAAATCTCGCGACCTATCATGACGTCACTCTGTAAGTAATTATCGGGCAAAACATGTAACAACACTTCGAAATGGTGATCGTTAATCACAATACAAGATAGAATCTGTTCTGTGCTGAATACTCGTGTCTGACCAATACCCGTCATAGTAACAACATTATTAAAATGCTTGCCACTAAACTTGGCTGCAAAACTTTCTTTAACTAACGAACATTCAGCGCCAGAATCGTAAGTAAAACTAAACAATTCACCTTTATGTCCTAATGTGCCCGTCGGTGGTTGTATGACGCAGACATCAACGCGTCGCTCGCCACGCGCTGCGCCGGCACCGTTGCCGCTTGGCTGGCTGCTGCCGCCGCCGCCGCTGGGTGTACACCGGGTGGCAATGTGGCCCGGTTTCCCGCATTTGTAGCACACCAAAGGCCTTGGTGCTAGCTGCTGCGTCCCTGGGCTTGGCATAGAAGCTCGTCCTCTCACGTCGTTCATCTTGCTTCGACAATCCGCTCGCTTATGACCAGTTTTTCCGCAGTGAAAGCACTTGATAGTAGTTAGCTTTGCACGTTTGAAATCGGGTGCATTCGATGATTCTCCGGTGGTATTTATCTTGCGCTTCAATTGTGAGAATGCGTTCAATTCTTGTTGTAGTTTTTCTCGCGAATTCTTCTGCGAAACGGCGATCTCTTCTTTGTTTACGTCTTTCCAACGATTCGTCAAAGAAGCAATTAATCGACTCGCATATGCGGGTATCGATTCTTTTTCGCTCGGTTTCTTGTCATTTAATTTAATGAGGGTACCCGCCAATGTCTCCGTCGAAATAAATCTTGTGGTGAAAAGTACCTTGAATTCATGCCATGTGATTCCCTCGTATGCTATTTGAGACAGCCACGTCGATGCTTCACCTTTAAGCGCCTTGCTGACGGCTAGTATAAGTTGACCTCCACGTGGCGGATTTTCCGAAAAACACAAATTTGCTGTAGCACACCACGATCTCGCATCGGAATCTTCTTTGTCAGGGTCGAATGTGGGTAGACTGTCACGGAAGACTGGTTTCGGTACTTGCAGGGCTTCGATCAGTGCTCGCATGTTCTGGTTTTGTTGTTCGAACATGGCACGCCAAATATCCGCGTCGTTCCTTTCTTCATTTTGCACCAACAGTGATCCCACTTCTGATGACGGGGGAAGAGGGACCTCAATGTCATCAGTAGGGTCCATACTTCTTAATCTTCAAAGCTGCGGGCGTTTGTGGGTGATGTTGGAGCAACGAAACACAGTAGCCAGTTCAACACGATTATATTTCCCAATTAATTATTTAGTTGGTAGGTACAGATAACAACGGTTATAGCTAGGAACGCGCGACTGTTTCAATACTCGACCGCACAGGCTGGCTGCTGCTCGAGAAGTGACAAGCGCACCGCTCCGCCGGTGAGTCATTGACTCCGTCGAGCGCCGGTAGATGGCGCTGGCGTTCCAACGATGACTCGATTGCGACATATGTATGTTTATCCATTGTCTAGTACCCATAGTACAAGCTCTGCTTAGTTTGGGCTAGATGGTGTTGTGTGTATGTGGTAGAATATTTATTTATAATATTTATTATAGCAGGTACTGTAGTTTGCTTCATTGTATTAGTATATTCCTTTTTTTCGCGTAGAATTCTAGTTACTGTGCTTTTAGATATTTCAACAGTCTCTGCGGTTCTCCATCGCGCATCAGTAAGTTTTTCTGCGTAATTATTGCTTCTTGCTTCTTTTTCCATAAAATCATAAACTCTTGTAATAATTGATCTTGCCTAAAATTTAAAACACATTAAATAGCTTTACTTATTTTTAAAGATGAAATCGTCTTCTTTTTGTAAAATTTACTAACTTTCGTGACGACTCTGGCTTTGTGCAACATGGGCTGTACTACTTGTGGGCATCGAACCGCTGAAGGTTCGCGACTGATGCTCGGGTCAAACTCCCGTCACAAACGTCGACAGACGTCGACGCACCCCGCGATCCCCTCAACCACAATTTGGTGGGGAGCGTCTTCGTGGATTGTACTATCTGTAAACTGTGATACAATTCGTATAGACTAGTTTAACTGCCTCCGTGGCGCAGCTGTAGTAAATGCAACTGCTGTGCATGAGGTCTCGGATTTGAATTCCGGGTCGGGATAGCAAAAAGTTGTTGGGTTTTTCTGTTAAGAAATCTTAATAACAGTCCGGAGTTAGGAAGTTCGCGGTGTTAGACACCCCCGTGCCTCGGTAAGCACGTAAAGCCATTGGTCCTGCGCCTCTGATCGTGTCAGATTACCACCGGATAATGAGAGTGAGGGAAAAGAGAGTGCACTTGTGTTTGCGCACATACTTGTGCACGATAATATCTACTGCTCAGGTGGCCAGTCGCCGTTCAGATTGACCGCTGTGACCGAAATTCGGTCTGGAAGACATTATTATTATTATAGACTTGTTTAATTATCTGATGAATTCTTCACGGCTTAAACTAGTTAGTTATGTTACTATTTTATAATTGATATAGATAACATGTAATTATTGGAACGAAGTTCCTTATCGCGCGTTGTGAAAGGGGGCTAGACGGAAAAAATTCTTACGAAAAGTTGTCACGACACTTTTTGCTATAGTAAGCTATTGTAAGCTGTGCGGCGTGCGTAAGTAGTTACCCTATCTCGCTCGCACTGTTCATTCATGCGCCAGCAGATTACTTCATTATGGAAAAAACGCGTGACCTTGTGGCCAGCTGCGAGCTAACAGACTTGTTATTATTATGCACGCGCCATGTAGGGTGTGTATTTTTTATGTCTTTTTTTAGATTTTCGGAAATTTATAAATTAATTAATTAAAAAAAAATTATTACAATTCCTTCACTAATTAATCGAAAGGAACTTCGTTCCATCCGGGTGTCCCTTGACACCTCTCAAGTTTTTTTTCTTTCCTCAATCTAAATAAGGTAACCCAGAAACCCGTATATCAGGCTACAAATCTTGGCCATGGAAATGTTCTAGATTGAAATATATTATATCTGTAATATATTTCAATCTAGAATATTTCCATGCCCAAGATTTATAAATTAAATTCACCAATTATTTTTAATACACTTGTAAATATTTAAGCTCAATATTGGTGTAGGAATACTTAATAATGTAAGTATCTATACTAATATTATGAAGCTGAAGAGTTTGTTTGTTTGGTTGAACGCGCTAATCTCAGGAACTACTGGTTCGAATTGAAAATTATTTTAGTGTTGGATAGCCCATTTATCGTGGAAGGCTATATAACATCATGCTATGACGAATGTCGGCCTCTATGGCGTAGTGGTTAGTGTAACCGACTGCCACGCCTGAGGTCGCGGGTTCGATTCCCGCACAAGTCAAACATTTGTGTGCATGAACATGGATGTTTGCGTTGGTCTGGGTGTTTCTATGTATAATAAGTATGTATTTACAAAAAAAAACCGAATATATGTATGTTTATCCATTGTCTAGTACCCATAGTACAAGCTCTGCTTAGTTTGGGCTAGATGGTGTTGTGTGTATGTGGTAGAATACTATATTATTATTAATAAGAGCAGAACATCAATGAAAAATTTTACAAAAACAATTTTCTTATGTGAAGCAGACGAAGTTGCGCGGGTCAGCTAGTATTATATATAACTTCAATAGAATAAACTTCGTACTTGCTAAAGAAATATTTAGATAAATGTGATAGAAACATATTTTTCTTGCGTTAATCCTGTTTAAATCTTCCATCAGTTTTATAATAAAACAGTAAAATCGCACAACTACATTTTCTTACAAATTTGGGCACTGAATGTAAAAAATCATCTCAAGAAAGCAGATGTTTTCATCGACATCATAAAAACTCGCATTAACGCCGACCAACGGAATCTAAATAAAATAATAATCGTAGAAAAATTATATCGTTTTCGTTTTATGAGTTAGTCGTTTGGCAATGTAATGTTAACGTTGCCGTGCACAGGGCGCCTCTCGGAATGACAGCCCGGTAAATGTTAGAGCCCTATAAAATCGCCTGATAACTGGTACAAATGGCTATTTGAGGGTTCAACCGTCGGGCATCATAGTTGGGTTTATATTGGTAGAAAATATACTGAATATAATATTGAAAGTACTAAAATATGTTTCGATGTTTTTTTAAATGGTTGATAATTATTCGTGATATGAATAAATGATTTGCGTCTAATATTAATAAGAGATTTAAAAACACTGCCATTATAAGTTGAATAATTACTGAATGCTAAATAATAAATATTGAACATTTAGAATGTATCTAGTCTAGATTTCATTAATCATGTTTTATTGCAAAATGGGTGAAATGTATATTTGTAATGGCCATAAACTGCTAAATAATTATATTTTATAAGCTAACAATTTTGTGAGATCTTAGTGGTAGTGATTGTTATCACTATGTTAGGTCTTGACTTTGATTCTCGTGTCGACAAAGTGTTATTGGATTTATCTGTCTAAAAAGATCTCAGTAACAGTAGCTACGGAGTTTGTAACTGTGCCCATAAACGGACTGTATGACGAGTGTCCTTAAGCCCGTCCATAAATGTTGGTGTAATGTATAAAACAATTGACTGCGTGGTTGAATGGCGGTATCAGATTTGATTACCGGGTCTGGCTAGTTATTAGGATTTTTGCAGTTAGCATCACTAAGACTGGAGTTGATCCCGATAGATAGCAGAAGACTGACTCTCTATTATATTAGACCTAAAACCATAGCTGAGGACATATAGGTATAATACATATAACATCTCTGCCTACCCTTTCGGGGATACTGGCGTCAGACTATGTATGGATATATGTAAGTGTGTAGTAAACAAGCAGCAAATATATGGAGTAGATTGTACAATATCGTGAATACTGTACTATAATAACAATCTAAAAATCAATGTAGGTATTTTTATTTAAACCGGACTAAAATATAGTCATTATTATTATACTATATCCATTTACAATGATTACAACATTTCCATAGTAAAACACTCGTAAATATTAAAATAAAATATAGGCAAACTGTCTTCTCTCACAGTCAACACAAATATTTTATTAGATATTTTGTGGGTGAATTAAAGTTTAGTACCGTACAGAACGCCGAATGCGGTGGAATTCCTGTGATTTTATAGCAATAATACTTGTGTTGTAAATAACTTAATGTGACAATACATTTTTGTTTGTTTACTCATAGTATAATTTCACTCTAAGGAATGACCCGAAGTTTTAAATACCTATTTAATATTAGTTTTTGTAAAAGATTGCCTAGGTGGACTCGGAGTAATCAAGCAAATTTTGAGTGGCTTCCTCCGTAGGTTTATCTCTGAATAAAGACACGCACTGGGAAGGATTTATGTGTCGCAAGGGCCTTTATAAATATTAATACAGCGAGCAAAAAGAAAACCTAGACTCGGAACTTCCATTTGTAGATTATAGAGGTGTTAGATCGAACTCATAACATTTGATACGGTAGCAGTGACGAGGCGACCACTTAAGCTACTACGCCGTTGTGCAGTCATCCCTCTTTAATACACTTGACTTATATATAACTGTTGAAATGTAAACAAACTGCCGCCTACACATCCACGCACGCACGCGCGCACGCACTTGCACACGCACACGCACACACTGCACTAACACACAAAGATTGCATGCATTAATTTATATTAATAGTAATAAAATTGTAAGCAAAATAAAAATTAATCAGTTTTGTAACTACTTTATTTGCTATATCAAATAATGTCTAATTTTATTATTTTAATTCATTATTTTATAGGAAATAAATAAATTGTTTTTTTTTTTTTGAAATTGAACATCCTTGATGGCGTAGCTGATGTACTGCACCCTCATTTCACGAACTGTCATTTTAGTTCCCACATGTTGGGGGCGAGGCTATCCGCCATACAGATCACATTTCCAAAAGCTTTCTTCAGTCAATATTTGACTGATGCGCTAGTTGGTCTTCAAAATACAAACCGATGCCATGAAACATTCTAAACATAATAATGTCTAGTCGTAAACACCTTTGAAAAATAAGTCCCATACTACGACTGACGGTCGAAACAACACTATGTCGATTGACATCTAATACTCAGACATAAGGTCGATGAAATTGTGGTCACCATAAATCTTTGCAAAGTGCCCCAACCCCGCCATCCTACTCTAAGCCTAACTGAAGTGGACGAATGAAAATCTTTACAATTTCCATTAATATTATATAGCTCTCTGAAATCACTTTCCAGGGTAAGTTAATGCATTAAATAATTCAAAATAGTCTGATTAATAGTTAAAGTGAGGAGGCTTTTGGGGCTATATTGATGTTATAGATTACAAGGTTAGGAGACGCTTAAAGTTTGAGACATTATTTTGTGTTTTAAGAGGTTCTCAATCTGGCTCTAATTTTGACAGTTTGAACTACACAGACGAAGGTCAAAGGTGATTTAAAATGGCTGGCTTTAGGGAGAGTTGGCTAAGGTTGTATAGCATATAAGAGATGTATGTAGAATTAATAATTATACTAATATTAATAGGAATGACTTGTATTTTTTTGTAATGTATAAACTAATAAACTACAGAACCGATTATAATTGTTTTACTATAATTTTATTTTTTTCTGTTTAAATAAGACAACTCCCGCACTAAATAGAATTCCTGTGTCGCGGGGCATTTTAACAAACATTTAAACTACGGACACAAAGATCATCCAGACTAGGAACAACAATTGTGGATCACACAAAGTTTTGTCCTGTGTGGGATTTGAACCCACAACACTTGGCGCAATGGCAGTGGCGAGGTGACCACATAAACCACTACGTTACGCTATACGTGCAGTAGTACAGTAGTGTATGCGACTGTTACGTATGAGGTATTTTGTTTGATTCTCGGTTTGGATGAAGTGGTATTGGATTTTTAACACGCTTTTATTAGCTTGGTATGTATGTATCTACATATATATCTATGAATCTATGTAACGGAATCTTTGAACGTGATTTTCACCACTTTCAAACCGACGGATAAATTTGAAGCTTTGCATACTTATCGAGGACCGATGACAATACAAATTGTATAATATGTGACGGGTATTAACGTGATCATGCGTAATGTTTACCATTTTGATGCTTGACGTTTCGACCAGGTTACACCGGCCGTGGTCACAAGCTGACTGGTGCTGCGATGTCATGTCTCCGTTTGTGAGTCAGTTTACTTTATACACAAACTATATAGCAAAACACTATGAGCCACGGGAGCTTACCTATAGTGAAATTACTACGGTTTGGTACGGCACACAAGGCAAAAATTGTGTGTTCCACAAATGGGAGTTCGAATTTGGATGTTCTTTGTGTTTGAATATGTTTAAAGTTGCCTACGTTATAGAAATTGTTTTATCTTTTACCGCGAAGAAGACAAAAGAAAATTTCTTCCTCCCCAGTGTAAAATCTTCTTTAGGTCGAAACATATCTGATATTTTAAATCACTTTTCTTTACACGCGTTGACATAAACATGCCATTTTATTTTATCTTTTACGCCAAA
Source organism: Catocala nupta (assembly GCA_963675205.1). Classification (NCBI taxonomy): domain Eukaryota; kingdom Metazoa; phylum Arthropoda; class Insecta; order Lepidoptera; family Erebidae; genus Catocala; species Catocala nupta. The sequence goes on from OY776099.1 coordinate 11,861,211, forward strand.
AACGATGAAAGAAAATATCTGTCGTCCCAGTGTAAAATATCCGTCAGGTCGAAAAATATCTGATATTATAACCTATACCTATTGTAATATTGTCTTCTGTTTACGCGAATGTTATTCATTGAAATTAAACTACTATATACGGATTTTATCGCGTTGTTTATTTATCACTGTATTACAAAATTTTGAAAATATTACTCTACTACTACTATTGATTTTATTTGACTAATTTATAAGCTAATAAAATTATTTAAACTATTAAATCTATTTATTTTTGGTTTACACTTTCCCCGACGTTTCGGGTGCTTTTCAGCAGCCATGGTCACGGGGAGACCATGGCTGCTGAAAAGCACCCGAAACGTCGGGGAAAGTGTAAACCAAAAATAAATAGATTTAATAGTTTAAATAATTTTATTAGCTTATAAATTAGTCAAATAAAATCAATAGTAGTAGTAGAGTAATATTTTCAAAATTTTGCTATACCTATTGTTTCTCTTTTATTAGATGACCTACATTCTAGACGTTTAGGTACTGTAAATATACACCACGTATTGAATATTTATTCGGCTTTAGGGATTGTGATATTGTATGTTTGGTGGTGTCAATTCTATAAGGCAAAGATAAGGATATTTTTGATTTAATCTCTTTGGATATTGGGTTGGCTATGCAGTTATGCATAATAATGTTTTAATTCTTTTAGTGTTGGATAGACTATTTACCGAGGAAGGTTATAGGCTACATAACATCACGCTACGACCCACGGGGGCGGCGCAGTAATCATAAACGCGGGTGAAACCGCGGGCGCATCTAGTGTGTAATATAAAGAAATTTATTGAAATTAAACTACTATATACGGGTTTTATCGCGTTGTTTATTTATCACTGTATTACAAAATTTTGAAACTATTACACTACTACTACTATTGATTTTATTTTACTAATTTATAAGCTAATAAAATTATTTAAACTATTAAAGATATATTACAGACTACCCTCATCATACCCAGGATTTATAAGAGGTTTGTAGATGATACTTTTACAATATTACCAACAGATAGTGTTAGTGTATTCCTAGAACATTTTAATTCCATAAATAACAACATCCAATTTACTATGGAATTAGAGGCAAATAATTCATTAGCATTCTTTGATGTACTTGTCATCAGGAATCCTGATCATACTTTAAAGTAACACTGTGTATAGGAAAAAGACCCATACAAATAGGTACTTAAACGGTGAATCTCACCACCAACCTAAACAGTTAGCTACCGTGGGAATGTCTTTGTTTCAGAGAGCCCACGGGATCTGTGACAAGAAACACCTGGACTCCAAGCTTCAACATGTCAAGCAATTATTGCAAGACAACAAGCTCCAACAGCCGCGCCACTGTCACAGATCCCGAGAAAAGCCAGCCACAGTCGAGTGCCAGCCTGCTATACTGCCTTATGTAAGGGGTGTCACTGACAAGATTGGCTACATCTTGAAGCAAGCTTCAATCAACACATACTTCAAGCCGCCAACGAAGATAAGTCAATTTTTACCATCCGTCAAGTGCCAATTACCTTTACAAGATGCAGGGGTCTATAAAATAGATTGTGACTGCGGACTCTCATACATTGGTCAAACCAAGAGAAGCATAGGCACCCGCATAAAAGTACACATAGCTGATGTAAAACACCAACGCTCGTTGAAGTCTGCTATGTGTGAACATGTACAACAGGGGACCAACCACTACCTGAGATTTGACAAACCACAGATTCTCGCTAAAGAACACCGATTCCTACCAAGGATGCTTCGCGAGGCTATTGAAATCAAAAAACATCCCAATTACAATAGAGAAGATGGTTGGTATGTACCACCAGCTTGGGATCCAGTACTTCAAATAGTCAAACCCAAGAAGAAATAAACCACAGCTAGAATTCATGATACTTTGAGCTCATTCTGCGTAAATAGAAACACCAATGATTAAATTATGTTCGGGTACTTTGAAATAACTACACTGGAACATTAAGACAACTACCATTTTAGTCTCCCCGTGACCATGGCTGCTGAAAAGCAACCGAAACGTCGGAGAAAGTGTAAACCTAAATATAAATAGATTTAATAGTTTAAATAATTTTATTAGCTTATAAATTAGTAAAATAAAGTCAATAGTAGTAGTAGTGTAATAGTTTCAAAATTTTGTAATACAGTGATAAATAAACAACGCGATATAATCCGTATATAGTAGTTTAATTTCAATGAATAACATTCGCATAAACAGAAGACTATAAAGAAATTAATATTACATTAACTACTTGTTTTTGTCCGTACCTTCACCTGCGTGAATGCTACAACTATATAGTTGTTCTAGTTTTAAGAAGAGAATCTTATCTCGTCTTTTTTTTACATGGGCAATAGTGCCTTTTGTTCTAGGTACTTATAAACTTTCGGACAATGCCAAACATTCGGACACAATTTTTTTCTGTCCTGTTTGATGACCAAACCAACAACATTCGACGCATTAGCAGTGGCAAAGCGATCACTTATACAATTACCCCTGCCATGCCGTGCAGTTCTATCATCTGTTTTTACTTGCGGACGGCACCATACAAATATATACACATATCGTAGAGAAACTTGTAATTTAGTAGAGAGGATTTTGTTAGTACATGTCTACAAGATGTTACTTTACTATTGTGTTTATAAGTTTTACGCACACTTGCCTACATTCCTAATATATTTCTTCTGTTTCGTAACTATTCTAGAATGTATTCATACGCCATACAGAGGACGCACTTTGCAAAAATTACTTTTATATTTTGAAAACAAGACTAGCATGTTTTTAAAGTTAGCTAGTTATTTGCCGCAGTGGCAGTGACAGAAACTGCTGTGCTCGAAGTCGTCGGTTCGACTCCCGAGTCGGACAAAGTGTTATTAATTTTTCTGTATAGAAATTCTCAATAGCAGCAGGTGTTCATAAAGAACACCTGCTGCATAAAGTCCGTTTTTTAAATATTTGTATAGTCTCCCGCAATTCAGAAATTGTTCGTATTGAGTAATTGGTGCCAATTCTGTTGTCACAAAATTCTCTTATCTTAGCTAAAAATCTCTAAAATTTAGTTTAGTCCTGTCAAACGGCATTTCGTATTCTGAAATCGCTAAAAGTGACAGGACTAAAATAAATTTTAGAGATTTTTAGCTAAGATAAGAGAATTTTGTGACAACAGAATTGGCACCATTGTCTTTGAAAGCATAAAGTAAAAAAAACATCAATATCAAAATATATTTATGAACGTCAAGGTTACACTAACTAAACTGTAGTGTGAATTTACATTTACCTGTTGTCATATTCAGCAAAGCAAACGTAACGGGCGTAAACCAATGACAAGAAAAGGCAAGAAACTCACGGCTACTCTTTTTAATCGACCATTTTACAACGCTGCCTATTTTACAAATTATATTTGTATCATAAGCGTATAAAACAAACTGCAATAACCCCATCAAAACAGTTCTAATTATTCCAAATATTCACTCGTCTCTATCCTACATTCAACACAAAATAATGGCGAGTATTTGTCTGCGGCTCTGAGTGACAGATCCTCGGCGACAGAGCCTTATTGTAGGCTGTAGGAGTCCCGTACGCCGCGGTAATGCGCAAGGTTAACTTCCAATTGTTTTATTCCCGTGATCAACTGACGGATTAGGCCAAGTTGCTGTTGGAAATTTGATGAAGTTCGTCTTTTATAATCCTAACTAATATCTGTACTAATATTATCAACAGGAAAGCTTTGAGCCCGATGAGCAGCAGGTCCGGGAGGTGGCGTGCGTGTTCCCACGCGCCTCTGTCTCGTGTGTCCATCTCCCCTCAAGGGGACAGTAGGGTTAAAATTTAGAAGTTACCATAGGATAGGTCTTATTATCTAGTGGCCTGCCGTTTCATAAGTCGGAATGAAATCTCGGCGGGGTCGCGATTGTGCGAGTGAAAGTGATTCGCGCCCCGCCGATTGCGGTTATGTCGAGGAACACCGTGTTGGGTTTAGTCGGTATTACCGGGATATCGCTCACCATCTTTCCCCCGGTGAGTACGACATAAAAAAAAGTTAAAATCTGATGCCTAGTCAAACAAAAGTTTTAGGCGTTTTCTGGAGAAACATTCAGTCACAGTCTCTAAATATGCTGCAATAGTACCGCCTAATACGAGGGTACTAAACGTAGCTGGTAAAAATATCAGTCATAACTTTCTATCTGCTCCTTTAGGAATATTTAGGAATATGAAGACTTTTTTCTGAATGAAAGATATCGTATTCCCTATTCTAAATTTTATGCCGATCGGTCAAGTTGTTAAGGCGTGAAAACAAACAAACTCATATTCGCGTTTATAATAAAAAAATAAGAACAACATTGGTTTATATGCATGTACCAATGTTGTTCTTATTCTAAATGTTATAACATAAACGAATAATATTATTTAAATACTTAAGATGAAATCTTAAGTATTTAAATAATAATATCCATCTTTTAAACAAGCTAACCTTATTATCAAAATAATTTAAAGTAGGTAATTAGTACTTCAATATTTGCCATTATCTCTCTTATTAATTGTATTGTTATTTTTATTACAGATCTTATTAAACACACAATGGAGCCCAGACATTAATTAAAGGGTAATATATATTATATTACCCTTTGCCTCAGGTTTTCAAATAAAATTATCTCTATAATATTGTCTAATGTTTACGCGAATGTTATACATTGAAATTAAACACTTTATACGGATTTTATCGCGTTGATTATTTTACTTTAAACACTGTTATTACATAATTTTGAAAACTCTAACACTACTATTATTGAACTTTACTACTATTTAAGCTATATATTTTTTCTAATTAAAACTATTTATATTTAAGTTTACACTTTGCCCCGACGTTTCGGTTGCTTTACAGCAGCCATGTTCACGGGGAGACTAAGATGGTAGTCATCTACCATCTTAGTCTCATCTTACCATCCGTATAAAGTGTTTAATTTCAAAATTATCTCTGTTCTGTAGAAAACATATAAGCCTTTTTATCATATATTTTATAAACGTAGTTTTAAAGCAGATATAATTACAAAATTATTTTGAAATACATTATACATAGCTGGTGACATGTACTTCTTATAGACCATCTACATACCCCTAAAAAATTTAACTATCTATAGTTCTTTGAATACCGCGATACAGGAATTATCGCTAATGCTGGAGTCATCTATTTAAATATAAAAATAAAGTCCTTTTTAGAATTTAAATTATAGTAGAATTTTAAAATGACTGTTTTGCACGTTATATGCCATGATGCGATAACTATATTTTATTTTACTTTACTAAGGGCAAAAAACGTTATTGCATAAACTTAAATAGTACATTTGCCTTATTAGTAATTAATGTAATAACCACATAATTTGCCACAGATTAGACAATTGACGGTTTCACAAGACCTACGCATTTCTTCTTTTACAGTAAGTCTTAAAATGTTTGCTAGCAAAGCCCTTTTGCAGGTTCCTACGCAGTATTAATTGATGATTAACTCCTTAAATAGAAACGGCTTTCCAGACATTCAATGCTCCTCCTTCATACTAAAGCACACGAGGTATCTGACAAACAATTACTCTGGATCTTCGAAACGTACCACGTATTTTCTTCTTCAATGCAGCACGAACTTACGAATTATATCATGAGATATATCAAAGAATTATATTATAAGAGCGTCCTATAACATGTGTAGCACAAAAACGTCATACGTTGTTCGTTAAACCTAAGTATTAGTAGTTAGGCTTTGGCAAGAAAAACAGCGTTTTCTTTTCTTATAAAGTCGAATACCGCTAAGGATAACTCTATAACAGGAATGGTTTTTTTGTGGATAATGGACTCAAAGTACATCAATAGTTGTGACATGTCTATCACAACTATTTATGGATCACAATTTTTATTCTGTTTGTCTGTACCATTCAGAGCACTGAGTAGGCACACCGTTAAGAAAAAGTTGACAATGATGCTAATTTGGGAATTAAACACATTTTCAAGAACATTATGTAGAACTCTCAGTATTGATGATGTTATATCTTATGATGTTGTAAAGCATATACTATATATACCTATATATTTATATTTTCTTTTTTACATAAACAAAGCAACAATTTAAAAAAAAAAGTGAAAAGATAATATTTTATTTTAAACATATATTTAAGGTATATAGACAAGTTAAATGTAGAATCTGTACGTAATATACAAATTTGTCCATCAGCAATCTTCATAATAAATCAGCAAAAAAAGATAATATCCCATTTATAACATTAGTAATATATTCTAAGCCGTAACAAACGCCAAACACGACTGACGAGCTGCATAATATTTTGCATCAAATACACGTCGACGGGTCCGGTTTCTTAACTGGAGCAAATGCATTCAAACATTGTTTATATGCAACATAAAGTTTGTTATACATTGTCACCAACAATGACCATGAATAGATAATATTTTACAGAACGCAAATAGAGGCATCATTGTGGCATATCAAACAATAGAAACGTGGGTTTGATTACTATGGATAAAAACTATTGATTGCAATACAATTATTACAATGTAAAGTTTTTTAGGCCAATGGTTTTGCATCGGACTGTGCTTCGCCAAGTAGTCGAAATTCGACCATAATTAATTTAAATTTTAAGTTTGATCGTTATTGAGGATTTATTGTCTATATACATATCATTTAGTCACCTACTCCACATACATAATATGTAACCACAGTTACGAAGAATTCTACGACATAAGCCGAACAATGCCGAAATACTACGAACGCGATTCGACTGCTTGTGTCAAATGCATGGTTGTGTGCGTGTAGTATTTTCCATTAATTTAATGTATTTCTAATGGATATTTTATAAAAATATTAAGATTCGTCCTTCTCCATATAAACTGTAACTGTGCCAAATTTCATACTCCTCCGTACGCGCAATTTTCGTAAAAAGTGTACAAAGTTTTTGCTTCACGTATTAATCTATAATAATATTATAAAGCCGAAGAGTTTGTTTGTTTGTTTGCTTGAACGCGCTAATCTCAGGAACTACTGGTTCGAATTGAGAAATTATTTTATTGTTGGATAGCTTATTTATTGAGGAAGGTTATAGGCTATATAACATCACGCTACGACTCACGGGAGCGGCGCAGTAATCATAAACGTGGGTGAAACCGCGGGCACATCTAGTATACAGATAAAATGCAAATCGCGCTTCTATTAAAATTCAAATGTAATAAACGTCAAATTTCGTCCACAAATGTACGTGCCAACAAATTAATTTATTCTTTTTTTGTATGTCTATAATTTACATACAAAATTGCGAACTGTTACACGAGTCCTTCCGAAAGGCTTTTTAAAAATAACAAATTAATAAGGCTAAAATAAAGTATATTGTTTCCCACAAAACTTGTGTTTTGTGGGAAACAATATACTTTATTTTTAAATAATAAATAATTGATTAAAACTAGTACAAGTTTCGGCACTGAGTTTAAAGGGGAAAAAATTTAGAATTATTATAATTGGCACAGGTAGAAATTAGAAAAAATATGCAGCGAGATATGCAAGTTTTTGCTTCACGTATTAATATATAGATTTTTTATGAGCTGAAACCATTAAATACAATATGCCTATAACTGAACTAAATACCATCTGTGTAGGGGGGTCTCAGGTATGAATTGGAAAATTAAACGGCTATGTGTTTTTAATTGATGTTATAATGTGGTTGACAGATAGCGAAGTGAAGTAAAAGATATAAATGTAATGACATGCAATTTTTAACTAATCTTTACACCGCACACATTGCGGTCAATTTTATAATAGGCGCTTCTTAACATGCCCCCGGGCGTTGGAAGCTTGGCTTCCAACCCTAGACAGAGCCATCATGTACAGGCAGTGGGCAAATCTTGCTGAAGGCTCGCCGCACAATGCCGCTACTGGTCTTGACATCAGCAACCCGGTTGATCCCGTCTGAACCAGGATGAACGGCGACAATACGACCCAAACGCCATTTCAAGGGCGGCAAATTGTCCTCCTTTATGACGACGAGAGAATTTAATTTGAGGGGTTCGTTGCTTGTCCGCCACTTAATCCGTTGCTGCAATTCCACCACATATTCCTTGCTCCAACGTTTCCAAAAGTGTTCACGAAGCTGCTGAATGCGCTGGAATCGTCTGAGATGATTGTATGAGCAGTCGTCGTAGCTTCTGTCAGGCAATGCGGTGAGCGGTCTTCCGATCAGAAAGTGGCCGGGGGTGATAGGCGTCAAGTCTTCAGAGTCTGAGGAAATTGGAGTCAGCGGGCGAGAATTTAAGATCGCTTCAATTTGAGCTAAAGCCGTATTAAGTTCCTCATATGTGAGGTGACAATTTCCCAGCACTCGAACTAAATGATATTTTGTTGATTTGACACCTGCCTCCCAGAGTCCTCCGAAATGCGGGGCATAAGCAGGGATAAAATGAAAGTTTATTCCTTCATTAGCCACCCCTTCTGCCAGCGAATTGCAAGTTGTTTTTAGAAATTTGGATAAATCATTATACGCGCCTACAAAAGATGTCCCATTATCGGAATAAATATTCTGCGGCTTACCTCGCCGCGAAATGAAACGATGTAACGCAGAAATATAACACTGACTCGTCAAATCACCTACCAGTTCTAGGTGTATTGCCTTTGTAGCAAAACATATAAACACGGCAATATAGACTTTAACGGTTCGAGAGCCACGACCTTGTCTACTAACAGCTACTATAGGCCCTGCGTAGTCTACACCTACATTATGAAAAGGATAACCTGGTTTTAGGCGATCATGGGGTAAGTTGCCCATTTGAGGTGCTATAACTTGCCCCTTCATGCGACTACAACGTATACATTTATGATAACAGGATTTTGCTAAGTTCCGACCCCTTATAGGCCAATATCCTTCACGTATACTGGCTAATAATAATTGAGGACCGGCGTGCATTAACTTTAAATGTTCATAATTAAATAATAATTGGGTAAATCGATGTGTGGACTGTAACAATATAGGGAATTTTTTATCATAATTAAAGTCAGCATTTGACAATCGACCACCAACACGCATAATATTATGTTCATCTAGGAAAATACTGAATTTGAGAAGCGGGCTCTTCTTGGGCAAGGCTTGTTTATTTAATAATAATTTGTATTCGGGGAAGGATTCTTCTTGAGAAATTTGAATAATTTTAGTTAATGCATTTGTTAATTCTATAGCTGTCAAATGGTTTTCGGTTACCGATAACCCTTTGCATCTATTTACAAATCGTAACACATAAGCTACAGAGCGTTTTAAACGCGATAAATTTGAAAAACTATTAAAATCAATTAATGAACCTAGTGTATGGGCAGACACTTTAGTGCTACTACTAGCCTGTAACGCAATATGCCTCATTTCAGGTAATGTTTCCTTGGTTTGTAAATTTACAGGCCAGTGACACTCGCCATGCTTTAAAAATGGTGGTCCTGACCACCATAGATCAAGAGACTGCATTAACCTAAAATCTACTCCACGCGTTAAATGGTCAGCCGGGTTAAAGATAAAGATAAAGATAAAGATAAAGATAAAGATATATTTATTTCTAAGTATATGGTACATTGAGATCTTACATTAGACATTGATTCACATATACTACCATTTCTGGTGTAGAAATATTAAATAAGCTAATTCCATGCAAATCTTAGACATTACAATAGTTTTAATTTGATACAATTATATTAATTAATTTAGATTCATTGAAAGGAAATACATGTAATGTCAAAATATTAATTATTATGTCAAAAATAAGTACAATACCAAATAAAAAAAATATTATGTCATAAATATAAGTTCCAGTGTCAAAATATTAATCATAATGTCAAAATTCTAATAGCATAAAATATTAATTACAATGTCAAAAAGTATGATTTAAAAATTCATTAACGGAATAAAAACACCCGTCTAAGAGCCAAGTAAACATTTTACATTTGAATTTATTAATTGGTAACGTTCTCAATGCAGGTGGTAATTTATTATAAATTTTTATTGTCATACAACTAGCATTTCTACTATGTAGTTGCAATCTCTGAGGAGGCACAAGCAATTTTCCTGCATTTTTTTTTGTTAGTCTTTGGGAGACTTGTTCATTTAATAAGAATAAATGAGGATATTTTTTTACAAATAGACAAACCTCAAGAATGTACAAGCACGGGAGTGGCAGAATTTTTAATTTTTGAAATAATGGCTTGCAATGATCTAAATATTCTGCTCCACTTATGGCTCTGACACATTTTTTTTGTACTTTGAATGCTCTGTCCACATCCACTGAATTACCCCACATTACTAGTCCGTAGCGCAATACTGACGAAACATACCCATGATAAGCATTCATGACAGTTTGTTTACTAGACACTAGTCTTAACCTGCGAAGAGCATATACAAACTTATCAAGCTTGTTACATACTCGTTCTACATGTTCCTTCCAGTTCAGTTTGTTGTCAATTATAATACCTAAAAACAAAGCTGACGGTTCTGGTTGCAAAATTGTATTATCATACCGAATTGTTATTGGTGTTACTGACAAGTTGCATGTTTGAAATTGAACTATTTTACTTTTATTTATATTAACATGAAGATTATTGTCGTCGAGCCATTTTATTACATTATTTAATTCAATATTAGTATTAATTTCTATGTCAGTTTTATTGAAACATTTTATCGTCAAAGTAGTGTCGTCAGCAAATTGAATGCAGTCATAATTTAAGCATTTACTGAGGTCATTTATGTATAATGTAAATAGTTGCGGACCCAGTATGCTTCCCTGTGGAACGCCAGTATTATTAATTTTTAATTCTGAGCAGTATGTCGTTCTAGTGTTTTTTGCTATTTTAGATATAACAGTTCTCTGTTGACGATTAGACAAATAGCTTTTAAGCCAATCATACGCCTTGCCTCTTATTCCATATCTCTCTAGTTTGTACAGCAATCGTTCATGTGAGACAAAATCGAATGCTTTGCTCATATCTAAGAATACAGATAAAGTAGACATTTTTTTATCAAGAGCTTCAGTAATTAGTTTTACTAAAGAAAAACAGGCTAGGGTTGTTGAACAATTTTTCCTAAAACCAAACTGACTTTCTACTATTAGGTTATATTTAGTTACAAAGCTATTTATTTTATCATGCATAGCTTTTTCATAAATTTTTGCAAAGATCGGTATTAGTGTAATAGGCCTATAATTGCCCATATCAGAACATTTACCCTTTTTGAAAAGTGGTTTAATTATAGACTCTTTTAGTTTTGATGGAAAAACACCTTCTTCAAATGAGAGGTTTATTAGGTAGCTAAGTGGGGATGCTATAATTTTCGCGCTCAATTTAATAATTTTAGTGGTTACTTCGTCAAATCCCGTAGAATTTGTATTATTTAATGAATTAATTATTTTAATAATGTCAATTTCATTTACAGGAGTCAAAAATAAAGTATTTATGTTATTTTCAATGTCAATATTATTTACGTCATGATTATTATTGTCATTTTTTTGTGTCAGCTCGATGAAATAATCATTAAATTGGTTACATATGTCAATAGGATTATTAATTTTTTGATCATTTATTATTAATTCATTTATGCAGTTTTTGTCATTAGGTTTGTTAAAGTTATTTTTTATGATTGACCATGTCGCCCTACATTTATTTTTAGAATTATTGAAAAAATTGTTGTTATTTATCTGCTGTGATTTTGATATGCATTTTTTTAGGATCTTAGTATAATTTTGGTAATTTTTCTTGTGGTAACCTTTACTTAGAGCATCGTGTTGATATGCGTAATATAAAGTTCTCTTCTTAATGCATGATATTTTTAATCCCCTACTAAGCCATTTATTTTTTATGGGTTTATTGATCCTTTTGACGAGTATTTCTGGAAAACACAATTTATAGAAGAGCGTGAATATGTCATGGAATATATTAAATGCTTTATTGCAGTCACTCTCTTCGTATATTTCACCAAAACTTAAAGCTGATATACAATCTAATAATTTTGCTATGTTGCTCTTATTATAATCTCTCTTTATATCATACCAGAATTGTAAAGTTTTTGATTTATTATTAATCTCTTGTAGGTAAAAAGTTAATGATTGTCCGGTATCGTGATCAGAGAGAGCTAAATTGTGTATACTACATTTCATATCAAGTGCTGGTATAGTACTGGCTATTTGATCTATACTAGTGTTTTTCCTAGTAGGCATCCTAACATGTAGTGAAATATTAAAATTGTTTAGTACTGATATTAGTTCTTTTGAATATTTATTATCTTTAAGTATATCTATATTCCAATCTCCGCATAGAATAATATTTTTTTTAACTTTGCGGGTTAGATTGCGTAAAAGTGATTCAAGCTTGTTAAAAAATACAGATTGGTCGGAATCTGGAATTCTATAAATGCATACTATAATTAAATTATGGCTCAATATTTCTATGCCACAGCATTCAAAGCAAAACTCGATGGCTAGCTCATCAGTTATATGTAAGGGATTAAAAGTTAGACCTTTTTTTATTAAAACGCATGTTCCACCGCGTTTCTTCCCGTGCCTTGCGTAACTGGCAGCTAAGTTGTAATTTGTAAGTGCCAGATTACTTTCATGCCCTGATTGTATAAAAGTTTCGCTCAGACAGATAAAATCTATATCGCAAATCTTATTTGCCAAGTCTGTAATTGCGATTTCGAATAAATCTATTTTATTTAATATCCCAGCTATGTTTTGGTGTAATAATACAAATTTTTGTTTGCTTGTAGAACTGTCACTACTATCAATTACATTCTTACGTAATGGGACGAAAAAGATTTTTTTGAGCAGTTTTTGGCGATTTTGGAGAGTCACAGTGGTAGTCATACTCAGTTGGATAGGTCTCAATATCAACAAGTATGCGACGGTAAATATTTTGATAAATGCGTTTTTGACCGAGTTTGTTAAGTTTACCAGTTTTATATGAGAATGCTTCGTCAAATATGTCAAAGTTACTATCAAAAAAATAAGCATAATTATAATGTTCTATGTCCATACAGAGTAATCTGTTGAACATTTCTACTTTGTAATTGTGTATCAGGGCCCCTTGTACATATGTAGGACAGCATATAATAACATTTGTATTAATTACATTTTTAAGAGATTCTCTAATGAACTTAACTACATCAATTAATTCCCCGGTGCCTTTAAAATCTTGCTCACCAATCACAATGATACAGTAGTCATCCAAGCTATAGCTCTGTAATTTACTAACTATATTAGACAGTACGTCTTTTACGCTACTGTTACGTGACAAGTAATGACAAAACTCGAAGTGTTGGCCAAAAGTGTTTTCCAATATTTCTAGTGTACCATTGTGGTTGCAGTTACTGAGAATGCATAGCTTTCTTTTTTTCCTACTGTCTTTTCTTATTACTCGTTGATCTTGTGGTGTCTTCTTGTGTTTATTATTTTCCTTTTCGGCATAATTGCTGTAATCAGTAGATTCAGATCCTTCGGTCTGTGTTTGTTTATCCGCGTATATTGGTACAAACACTGTTCTAGGTGACTTATCAATGGTAGGTGAGTGTAGTAATATATTTGAGCTCTCAGTGCAGTCTTTATCATAGGTACTGGATGACTGTTCTTGGCCTAGGGATGCAGCACGCTGACTATCAGTTATAGAACGTCTATTTCTTTTTCTTGCAGACAATAATTTTAGTCTTTGCGACTTTGTGGGACTGCTGGTACAAACATTTTTCAATGTATTAATATAAATTTGTTGTCGTAATACTGTTTCTTTAAGTTCATTGTTGTCGCATATCACCTTTTCCAATTCATTTTGTGTAATTTCAAATTGTTCTTTTAGTTGTTGTATCTCAACCTTCATTTCTTCTAATTCATTCTTACTTATACCCGTTGAAAGATCAAGACTTCTTGTGTTTATGTCCGATTCTGTTTTGTCCAAAGATGAGTCATTACTGAATGAATCTATTGACTTAGATCTAAACAGTAGCTTTCGTCGCATCGTGACATTATTAGGGTTATTCAAATCCATTACGTCGGTTTTGTATATTTACCACTAATATGGGGAATTTTAATTTCTGTGGTATCACTAATCTATGGTCAGAAGTTTTTCTAGGGTGGTAACACCTCTGTCAGTGTTATTGAGTTGTCACAAATGTCAAAAGAATATTAATCTTTTCGACACTAGATGGCGTTAATCACAGTTTGTATCATAAAACACATATTTTTCGTAACAGCAACACTGGTTATTATGTCAAATATTGACGTAATTTCGTTCCGCTACTCACCGCTTGTTTGCTAGTAGTAGTACAAAGTTCAATTTTTGAATAAAAACATTTGTAGTAACGATTTATTAAATCATGTTATTGGCTTTTTCACTGAACAGTATGTATTTTCACTGCACTAATGCGACACAAAGCGAGTTTTTATATTTTGTTAGCTGATTATTGTTGTGTTAGTTTACAGCATTGATTGTTTATTTATAATTTTAAGTTTCTTCACTGTTTGTTTATCACTAGAATATTTTTGTTATTCTTAGTCCAGGTAACTTGCCCATAAGCACACTTAGTTCACTTTGTCTTTAGACGATATTTATGTACGATATATGTTATTTTGTCGTCTATTTGTTTATTTATCGAAAATATTTATTTAAGCTGATTTTAGATGTGTCACCCGGTCGGTGTTGCCGTAGTTACTGGGTTAACATCTGTGGGAACGTGCCTCCACAAACAATTATGTGTTTTTTCTAATATTTCTGAGACTCGATTACGTACAAAAGGTTGTAACTTGTTAGGTAATATTCTTAGCCAACCTAGTACTATGGTTGAATCGGTCCAGAAAACAACATTGTTAATTTTAAGCCTAAGGGAGCTAACCGCTTTTTCATAAAGTCGTACTCCTACTAGTGCTCCACATAGCTCCAATCTCGGAATAGTGGTAGGCTTTATGGGAGCTACGCGACTTTTTGCAAAAAGAAGTCTAACTAAACAATTATTATCGTAGCTGACACTGCGTATGTAAACACAACTACCATAAGCGCGTTCCGAAGCATCAGTAAAAATATGGAGTTCTATTAATTTACTGGCATCACAAACAACATGACGTGGTATTCGGATGGTGTTTAACACCGGTAACTCGCTAATAATACCTGACCAGAGCGCACCAACTTCCGATGACAACGGATCATCCCAAGATATTTTCTCCAACCATAACCTTTGCAAGATGATTTTCATGCGTATGATACACGGTGCTAACAGACCTAAGGGATCAAATATTTGAGCGATCACTGACAGAATGCCGCGCTTGGAATTATCAGCAGTGATAGCATTGCTCATCGGGAAACACAACTGATCTGATGCTGTTAACCAACCGAGACCTAGAGTTTTACTCGGTTCAGCAGAACCTATGTGAAGATCAAACGACGATTGTGTGCACCCGTTTGACAGCTGAGGGTCATTTGACTTCCACTTACGTAGTGGCATTCTGGCAGCCGCAAGAGTGCTAGTTACCTTCTCGCGAATATCTAGCACTTCATTTATATTATTTCCGCCTGTAAGTAAGTCGTCGACATACATATCATTTATAATGATTTCAGCAATTTTAGGGTATGTACACTCTAAGCCTAGTTGCTTTAGACACCTAGTGGCAAGAAACGGAGCGCTCGCGGTTCCATAGGTTACCGTGTTTAGCTGAAATGCCTTTAATTGGTCGGTAGAATTAAAACGCCATAATATATTTTGGAGATAACGATCATCGGGATGTACAATAATCTGTCGATACATTTTCTCCACGTCAGCAGCTAATACGTATCTATGTTGCCTATAACGAATGAGAATGGATAATAAATCACTTTGCGTTTGAGGTCCTACCATCTGAAGATCATTCAAAGAAATGCCTGAGGTGGTTGAACTACTAGCATTGAAAACAGCTCGTAGTTTTGTAGTCGTACTACTTTCACGTAGAATACCATGGTGAGGAATGAAATGGAAATTAATTATATCTAAAACCGCACATTCGGACATATGACCGAGTGAAAGATATTCCTGCATAAATTCTTTATATAATTGATCTAATACGGGTTTAGATTTGTTTCTGCGCTCCAAGGAAAGAAAACAATGCTTGGCGCGTTGATAAGAATCACCTAAGACCTTAGAACTTTCTTTTTTCTTTCTTTCTAACGCAGAAACGTCCGTCTTCTAAACGAACAGTATTTTTAACAAAATGCTCTTCACACAACAGCTCCTCTCTAGAATAATGAGATGATGACTTAGGGCTAACCTCTTCGAGCTGCCAAAACCGTGAAAGTAGGGTTTGAATGTCATCATAATCAGAGATAGCAGATGAATCATTATGTAATAAATTACACTTAATACGGGTAGACGGCTCTGACTGATAACTGTTAACAGGGCCGGAAATTAACCATCCTAATTTACTTTCGAACAATATTGGCTTATTTATGCCTAATTGAATTTTTTGTGTACCTAATATATCCCAGAAAACATCTGCGCCAATGAGTATATCGACTTCACCAGGCAAGTAAAACCTAGGGTCCGCTAAATTAATATCTGACGGAATATTAATGTTAGTCAAGTCTAAGTTTCCGCTCGGAACACAATCGGTAATAGTAGGCAAAATAAAACATCGAATGTTGCTTGTATACTGCTCATTCAACGATTTCATACGCAATTTACACATATGATGTACTTGTGTTAAACCATTATTTATGCCTAGAACAGATTCATCTATGCGAATCGCCGGCAAACCTAACCTTTTAATCATTGACTCGGTAATCAGACACGACGTACTACCACTATCCAACACAGCGCGTGCAATATGCTCGCAATTATTAGCATCATATAATTTAATTAACGCCGTTGATAACAGAATATCGCACCGCGCTCTACGGTTGTCAGAAGCGTCTGCGCTGCGATCGAGCTGCGCCCGATCTACACTCGCAGACAACGTCAGGTTGGGTTGAGATGCGCTCGTCGATGCGGTGCTAATATTATTATCAGATGGAATGTGAATATCACTTGTTTGTGTCGGCTCGCTGCTACTAATCGAGTTTGGTTTAGATGCCATATTAGAAACGTGAATAATAGTGTTATGTTTTCGGTTGCATACTCTACACCCTTGCCTTTTGCAACGATTCGCGAAGTGTCCACTAGCGAAACAATTAAAGCATACCTTGAATGATGGCATTAACTTATAACGTGACTTATTGTCTAACGATAAAAATTGTGTGCAAGAACCAAGAATATGATCGTGACTTTTACACATAGGACACGTTTTAGCAGTTGGATGTGAATTGTTTTGTGCAGAAACCATAGTTTTATGTTTTGCAGTTTGTTTACTCGGTGAATCGCTGTGCAAATTATTTGAGCTTCGCGATAATTCTATGGTCTCAAGCAAATCAGCACGGTTCCTAAGAAACGAGTTAAAACATTCAAAAGTGATGATTTCGTTTTTATCCAACCGATCCTTATGCTCCTCCCACTTACGAAAGGTGCGTGAGTCTAACTTCTTTGAGATAATATAAATCAAAAGAGTGTCCCAGTGTTTGACAGGTTCTCCTAGGGATTCTAAAGCTAGTAAATTTTTATTAAAGTTGTCAATAAGTCGTTTCAAACTAACCGACCATTCTTTTGTTATTGGTTCGATGTTAAACAATGACGAAACGTGGTTATGTATAAGTAACCGCTTGCTATCAAATCTATCGCACAATATTTTCCATGCAGCTTCATAATTATTTGCGCAGAATTGTATAGATTGTATAACTACCGCAGCCGAGCCTTGTAGCGAGGTCCTTAAATAATGGAATTTAGTTATGTCTTCCAATTCAGTGTTGGTATGTATAAGACTGGAAAACGTATCATGAAACTCCAACCAATTCTCATACGATCCGCTAAACGTTGGCAATTTCATGGTAGGTAATTTGACGAGTTTATGAATATTAGGAGCACTACTTAAACTTTTCCTCTCGTTAGCAGCAGAATAATTGTTCACAATGTCTTGCGCCCTAGCAAGCAACTTATAATAGGTTGACTCAAACTCATCTCTTTCGGCAATATGATCTAAATTATCACTTAGGCATTCAATTTTCAACTGTACTTCATCGTACAGCTCAAAGATAGATTTAATCTTACCAATACGAATTTGCAACTCGGAAACATCAGTGGAGGCTAATGAACAAATATCTAACCCGTTAAGAAATGTAGAAAATGCCGTTACACGTCCCTTGTAACTGCCTCGTTTTTTAATTAATTCCTTTTCTTCGGACATTCTGGGAATGCAGGTGCTGTATCAACCTAATCGAACTTAGGTGTCTTTAACGCTTACAACTCAAGGAATTTACTGGTTTGGCGAGTCGATTTAGATTAATTAATCCAACAACAGTAACTAATTAACTAAATGATTACAATATAATCTCGCAAACTACAAAATACCTATCACAAAGTATTGCATGAATGTAAGACAAATAATTCACTAAAATAGACACGAAGAAATATACAAAATATATGGTACTGACCTTTGAATAATTTGAGAACACTTATTAGCCTATATATTACCTGAGTGCTGGGTGAAAACAAGGGCAATTAGCACAAATAATAACAATTGTACGTTAACACTCCGGGCGAATGTCCTTCACGTGACCTTACAACGCACAGTGCCGATGTGTAAAAATCCTTATTTTCCACAGTAATCCCCTTTTTGACTCTGGATAACAGCAAATCTTCTTATTTCTTTAATATCCGGCTCGAAGGACCATGTGTAGGGGGGTCTCAGGTATGAATTGGAAAATTAAACGGCTATGTGTTTTTAATTGATGTTATAATGTGGTTGACAGATAGCGAAGTGAAGTAAAAGATATAAATGTAATGACATGCAATTTTTAACTAATCTTTACACCGCACACATTGCGGTCAATTTTATAATAGGCGCTTCTTAACACCATCAAGCATTATAACAAGCATAAAGTCAGAATGCAGTTACAGCTAATATCTTCCAATGTAATTTGCAACATCATCGATAACATATAGCCAGCTTCTAATTGAAATTGAACTAGTTTCTACAAGATTGTAGGCTACAACGGGATATCTAGATTATCCTTATTTACAATGTGTAGCAGAGTAGCTCTTTGCTCCCGTGGTATTAAAATGTGTTATACGTTTACGGCCTATGGAGATGTCTTCGATTAAATCCCATGTAGGGCAGTAATACCATAAACTCCGCAAATGCAATGGCATAGCATGCAGACGGCAATAGGTTCCTCTGTGACATATTTAAGTATATATTTTTTAAATATTTATGGACCCTAGGCGCCGGCGTCACTAGATTGGATTTCTCAGAATACCAGTGTTGCGATTTAACAGTCGCAATGTACGCTGAGCGATGTCCACATTTTGGCACTGATGGGATACACACTTTCATATTACATTTTAAACTTAAGTTAACACTTTCAGCGCTATGTGGCCGCCCATAAAAATTATTTTAGAATAAGCCAATACGAATTTTATAACTTATTCATAAAAAATATGTGACCTGCGCGCCGCCCACATGGCCCGCTTATCTAGAAAATGCTTATGCATGGCGCTGAAAGTGTTAAACATAAATTAACGTATTTATTGCTGCTCACTGACAATACTAGCCTTGACTTTGAATGTTGGCAGTCGGTTTCCGTTAATTAAGCGGAAGATGTGGTGTTGCCATTGAGCAGAAATTAAATGTTAAATTTCTTATTATAGTGTTATTATTCGTTTTTTTTCTAGTTTTTATTATTGTTTTGCTTTTTCTTTTTATTTTCTTTTTGTGTGCACTAATCTCTAAACTAAGGATCTAATACATAGCTGGCGAAATGAGGTTTTCTTTTTACAGTTGCATTATATGATAGCTTGCAATATTAGAGGTATCACTAATGCGCTGACGACTCAGTAAAATGAATTAAAGATGGGATGAAATCAAAATATATTTTTTTATATAAACCACCCTCATTTTTACTTATCAGGCAATAACAGTTCTAACAACTTAAACGCCAGTTTTCTTTAAAAGGTTTGGCGCTGCCGTCAAAAAATGGTGCAATACATTCATCTCGGCGTCCTTTATCAAAGATATTCAAGCGTGAGTCGAGAAGTACTGTAAATGTTAAGGTACTATTCTATCTCTTGGTTCATTTTATCATAAAGTACCTATAAATCAATCGATGAATGGTAATCATAGACAAGAAAGGTATTACTTTTAGAAGAAAATAATGCCTAAAGGGTCTTCATTCATAATGTATGAAGGTAGGGTATTAAAACTTATATTAGTATTGGTTTGTAAACTTTGAGGTATACCGAATACTTTTCGTAAGTTCGTTTATGATGGAATTTAGAAAGTCTATGATTATATTTCTTAGATAATGTTTAGACGACATTTTTATTAACGAGGTAAACTATCATCAGCCTTCTTTATGCAATCGATTTTTGAAATCCAGGGTCTTTAATTAAAGGCTGCTTTCCTAAGCTTTTTATGCCACGTATAATGGTAAAAAGGCCTCATTGCGTTTCATAGTAAGTTTTTAACGCGGTCTATATGAACGCTTACAACGACAAGTGGCCACTTGTCTCGGTCTATCGAGCCAATATTACCAACCTTTCGAAAATATGGATCCTGTGCTGCCAGCATATGTGACAAATATCTCTCATGCATCTCTTCCACGCATACTTCTCAAAGAGCCTGGAAATCTTCCTTGCCCGTCACGCAACAAGGTTGTTTACTTGCGTATTCCTATATATAATTTTCTTATAATTAGGTGACACAATTACTTATTGATATTATGCATTCTGTCACAATTACATAGAAATACCCGACATCCAGTCGTGCAAAAATATGGTGACATGTTGAAGGAACACAAGTAAAGTGGCAGATTTTTGACACGATTTTCCTCCTTGTGTTCATACATATGTCGTAAAATATGCTTTCTCTATCCATCTCCGTGAAGTAAATACAATAAATGTTACGCTCACCTGTCAGCGGCAATGAATGTTTAAGTTTCTGTTTAAACTTTCTCACGCGATTTTTATACATAAATATTATGAAAGATGTCATTTTCCATTCCCCTGACAAGGTGTATGCGAAATTGCCTGATGATCGGCCGATTAGTTAAGGCGTGAAAACGTAACAAACTAACAAACAAACTTACATTCGCTTTTATAAAATTAGTTAGGATATTATAACAAACTATACATACAATTGTAGCTGGTCGAAGTCCGTAAAGTATAATAAAGAAAAGTAATGTGTGGAGTCATTAAAAGACCTAAAGGAAGAGAAAATAATTATATTTAGAATATTCGTCTGTCTATGTTTGTGCGCGCATCACGCAAAAACTACTGCCTGCTAGAAGCCGTTACAAAAGAAAGTTAAGTGAAGTTAAAGGGTTAAATTGAGCAGCGGTAGCTCAGTGGGGAGACCAACAGACTGCAATGCAGAGGGTCTCAGGTTCGAACCCACGTCGTGCACCTCTGATTTTCTGAAGTTATATTTCTGTAGACTTTTCGAAATTATGTGCGTATTGATTGACAATTATCGCCTGCTCCGTGCCTCGGAGAGCACGTTAAGCCGTCGGTCCCGACTCCCATGAACATCTATGGCAGTCGTTATTGGGAAGTCAGTGCCCTATAATATCCTGACACTGGTCTAGCCGTAGGGTATCGTCAGGTGGCAGCCGCTCCGTGTAAAAACTAATATCCAGTCAAATCCGGTTAGACTAGAAAGCCGACCCCAAGTGTCTTGGGAATAATAGAGGCTAGGGCGAAAATTCAAATTTGATATTGACTAATAAATAAGTTAAATAATGAAAGAAATTCCAACTAGCAATGAATTTATTAAATTGCTACCCGCATCACTTATCCACCCGCTTATCCCCTATACCTTAAGCCTCACTTATTATCGTAATACAATATTAACATAACTCGCGGCTGGCAGGATACCAGCAAGAATTTGTCGAAGCTCCATACTTCGGAAAACATCTTCCATCGACTAGTCTCGCCTCTAAAGCACAGAACCATGATACCAGAATGCTTGTTATAAATATTTTATAAGCTAGATTTTCTTTTAAAAATTCTCTATGCTATTTTTAACCTGTTCTCTGATGTTGTGTATTAGAAATTGGATAACATTTTCGATCGATCGATCGAGCGATCTTAATACAAGCCGTTAACGACTAAGGGTTATTTACGGCGGTTGCCAATAAGCGAGTTTTCTGTTGTTTTGTGCAAGATATTGAAAGACAAGCTCATAGAAATTATGTTAAATGCCGCTAGTAATAAAAGCCAGAATCTTTTTATCGCTGTCGATGACAGACGAGCTAGCGGCTACCGTGATGATTTAACAGATAGATGGTTGTGAATGCTTGACTTGTCAGAAGCAATTCCACGGCAACAAGAATAAGCCGCTGTCCCTATAAGTGTCATATTTGTACCGATTATGTAGATGTCACTATCACGATTCGATTATATAGAATACTTGATTTTGCCCGCGGCTTCAGTCACTCGGGATATGTCCTTTTCTGTCCCCTGTCAACGTGTATGCGAAATTTCATGATGATCGGTCGAGTAGTTAAGGCGTCAAAGCTTAACAAACAAACTCACATTATATTAAAATACATTTAAGGATTAGCTTTTGCCCGCGGCTTCGCTCGCTCTGAATATGTCCATTGTATGATATATTAATAGGTCGTGTTATTAAGGCGTGATAGCGTAACAAATAAACTAATTTTTGCATTTATAACATAAGTTTGGATGACGAGCTACCTCTAGTAGGACACCACCGTGTTCCGTGTTCTGTGATCTTTCCTCGCCCCATTTGCATTTGCTTTATATAGTTCCTTTGAGCAATATATCAGATATTAATGTATTTACCGACCGTAATAAACTTTAAGAGTAAGTTTCCTCATTAATTCTTCGAGCGGAACTCAAAGACTAATTATATTAAACTTCGCAGAAACTATCTGGAATAAGAAATTATACTTTTTATTGACATAAAGTTTATTAAATAATTACGCAATCTTGCTGGTTTCGTGTCGTAAACTTGTACTAACACTTATGGGCGATCGTCGACTACTAGGTTTGATACCAAATTAAGCACTATTTCTGTTTACGCCGTAAACCATTTGCTTTGCTGCGTTAGAAACGTTTCCTAAAAAAGCTTTTGTCGTCGGGCTATTGTGTTAAATAATAATGTGTATTTTTGTCTTAAGTAACAATGTTTAAACTTCGTTTAACTCGTCGTGAGGTCCTGGTTTTGATTCCCTAGTCGGGTAAGTAGTATTGGGTGCGTCGGATAGTTAATCCTTTAAGTAATACCTCAGAGTGTGAAAATGTGTATGATAGACGGCAATATGCTTGCCGTCTTTAATTTTAATAATATATATTATTTTCTAAATATAATTAATTTCTAAAACATGTCTGGCGAAATGTTTACGTTACACACGTGCCTTTCTCTTCAGGAATATACAAATATGAATATATTTCATATAATTTATTAATTCCGATCAAATAGCTGCAGTGAACACGTGTTACGTACAAGTAAAACAATTACAGCATGACCTTCATAATCATCATTTGATTCTCATTTATCCAATGTTCAGATGACCATACTCTAAAATTCTACAGAATTAATACCGTATTATGAAAACATGTCTATTCCAATATCTAACACAAGATACAGCATTTATAAACTTCTTAATCTAATATCCTAACTACTGCTCACACCTACGACTGTAACTTTATAACGTATCAACGAAAAATACACTCTATTCGAAACTAAATTAAGAGCTAAAATTCAATCAACAAAATCATTTATATCTATTAATTTCTCACGAATGATACCGAACTTTGACATCAGAACAGATATCAATAATTTATACTTGAACAACGTCTTATTGCAAGGGCATAGAGTTCAAAACTGTTTAATTTAAATTTGCGTAGGTGGCGCTTTTTGATAAAGGTATACAAATTGGTAACGTGATGGGCCGGGCCTTCACAAGTGCTGAAACTTGCTGTTACGTAATCATATAGTGTGACATATGATCTCTATAAGATTTATTATATTTTTCTGTTTCTCTTATCACTGGTTTACTAAGATAATTATGTTATATAAAATATTATTTTAGGCCTCTTGAGAGGTTTACACGGAGTCAAGTATAGGACTCTTGCTATTTATGGTCTCTAATAATTATATAAGAGACCAAACAGTTATCTCGATAGCCCAAATTTATTTGAAACCGTAGTTAATAAATGATTTTTATTATTAAATAAAACCCTAACCGTCTTAGCCTGATGATACGGCAATCCGAAACTATCAGCAAGAGGTTGGGAGCATGCCGTGTGACCATAGACTTTACGTGCTTCTTGAGCACGTGGCTCTGCAACACCGCCAACTACCTACTTTCAGCAGTTATTAAGAATACACAACAGAGCCCAATAACAACAGCAACCCATCCCCACGCTTAACCGAAGCAGTAGTAGGTAGTATAAACTATATATCTCTCATAACCGTTGTGAGTAAGACTTTCAATCAAATGGCCTTGAGTTTGTTGCACGTATCTTCTCATAGGCCTTACCCTTTGCCTAGGTATAGGCAAAGGGTAAGGCAAGTAACCAAAACGTTAATTTACGAGGTTTACTTTTGTTCACGTTCAAAGATGTTAGTTTGTGACCTAAAATTAATAAATTATATTCGTTAATAGTTATACATCAAAATTATTTATTTTAAGCGATACTTACAATATATTAAATGTCATTCATTATACCTTCACTAATTTACCTAATATACATGTTTTAACGAAATAAAGTAATTTTAAAAATACTAAATGTTATAAATAAATCGTATGAACTTACTTGTTGCGTTCGTTGCACCCGCTGTTTTCAGAAATCCAATCTGTGTATTGCTGCTGTGTTGCCGTGTATTGTTGTATACAGAGAAATCTGTTTGGCTACACGATTTATTTCGTTCCACGGACAGTATGTCGCTCTTTATTCAATTCACAATCGGAAGGATTTCGCATTGAATTGTGGAAACCAATTTGTTATTTATGTTGAGTTAATATTTATACATAATGGCGGATGATTAATTTAATTTGGCGGCGTTTCCGGCCGAGGTAAGTTGTACCTACTAGTATTGTAAATGTGTAAGTTAGGGAAGATATTTGGAAGTTTTTAACATGCACGTAAATTGTTAAAAAATTTAGATGATCCTTGGAACTAAGATAGATCATATCCTGGATGAAGATATAAAAATCTTTTTATCCAGATTTTCGATTTACGCGGGCTAAATGTGGAGTGGATGTTGGTAATTAACATAGAAACTGAAAAAATCCCCTTAGGTATTTTTATTAATTAGTACCTGTTTTCTTTTAGCCCAAGCGACTACAAGATTTTAAATTTATATGGAGTTGTGGCTTGGCTTATATGTGGTAATCATACGTTCCAATACGGTCACAAAATTACCGAATTGTGATGTACAGTGAAAGTACTAAAACCACGAGTCCTAACAAGATGACGAATCCGTGTTCCGCGCGAAAAGTAAGAGTTGCGGCAATTCACATTGTACATAACTCTCCGATTTATTTCTTTCCATATTTTCCTATTCTCTAGGATCGACAATCATATTAGCCCTGTATAATTAATGTGTTAGGACGTAGTCCACCACGCTGGCCCAGTGCGGGTTGGCAGACTTCACACGTTTTCGAGAACAATATGGAGAAGCCATGCAGTTTCTTCAACGATGTTTTCCTTCACCGTAAAAGCAAATTAACTATTTAATATGCAACTTCGAAATATCAGAGATGCGTGCCTTGGAATCAATCTCAAAACCTCTGCGTGATTATCCGACAGTCCTCCACTAGACTATCGCTGCTATTCTTTTATCCCATATTTAATTCTTATTCTCTAGGATCGCCGACGCAAGAGTATTTAGTAAAGTTAGCGATCATAAACTATAATATAAATTAATTTCATAAAAATAAACTGGCTATACCGTATCAGCAAACCTCCAAGTAAATTTCTATTGGCAGCAAGCTTCACTAAAACCATGAATTATTCCGAGAATCTTACAATCTGCTATGTCTATTTTAGAACCTGTATATTGCATAAAATAACAACAGCCTTAGTCGTCCACAGAATGAGTTACTGTTGTTGTATTCTTTGTCTAAAACAACATTGATAGAATAATTTATGCGTAGGAATAAATGGCCCTTTTATTTTTACGTCCACGGTTATTTATTGTAGGTACATAAACATATTTTTACAATATCTATTTACGCAAATGTTATGTCTTATGTATTTTACCTATTTGTGTTTTTTTAAAGAAAGGACAACTTCAGCACTTGAAATAATGCCTGAGTCATGGGGATCTGTACAAACATTCAAATAACGTAAAGAAAAGAACACCCAGACTCACAAAAACTATTTTTGGATCAATTTTTGTCCCGAATAGGGATCGAACCCACAACAGTCAGGGTGACCTCTTAAACTGCAATGCCATAACCTCGTTTAAATGTTATAATAGTATAGATACACGAATAATTCCAAGTGCAACAAAACTTAAAAAAATATAAGATAGACATACACAGCATATTATATCATATTGTCGCATACGTCTTTGTCAAAAATCATGTAATAAATGTTTGTGTCCCATATTTGTCGTCTCCTTCGCTCACTTTCACGTTCCATTGAAGGCTACGTCACAGGCCTCAAGTTCTTTCAACCTGTGACACTTATAACGCTATTCAAACCAATATAAAACATGTAAAACAGTTTTAAAGCTAATATTAGCTGTTTACCTATGAAATTGCCTTTTACGTTTTACATATAATTTCGTGGTTTCTGTACAACAAGCAATGGTTAATTTAAATATTATTTAAAACAAGTATTATTAATAATAAATAACCTATATACAATTTGTATTTAAAGTTATATCGCTTCGGGTCTGTCCGTATTAGTTGTTGCAATTCGCCATAATTACATGATGGTACATGTTTTTGTTAATTTAAGACAAACAATAGTGACCTAAATACGAGCAACTGATTGATGCATAAAAAACATAAAATCCGAATTGGCCATTCATAAAACATTGATAAAATAATGAGTACGAAAACAACGTTACCGATTTTCTACATACAAAGCGTCAACTTCATTTATTTAAACCCATATTATTAAGCTAGTGCAACCCAAAAAATAAAGAAATATCATACAACCTCTCGTTTTGTACACAGAAGCACCTACAGCGGGTACCTACCCATCACATTAGCAGCAGGCATATCGGTAGCAGTTGATTGTAAGCGTCATTAGAGCCGTCGTTATTTTAAAGATCATTAAGAAGCAGTTGTAAGGCCTACAGACGTTAAGGGATGGTCTTGTTACGAGTATGTTCGCCGAGTGACGTTGCGAATGTTTGTCAGCAAACAATATTGAGGAAGGAGAATGCACAGATGGTTATCCAGCAGTCTGATGTTTACTATGAAGTTATATTGCTTTGAGACATGCCTTCAAGAAATACTGAATTAATTCGCATATATATTAATGTTTTGAATGAATGTATGTCTGTAATATATTCTATGAAAATACTGTGAACTCTCTCACGAATACCTTTAGTAGTTAAGTACTTAAAGATAAAACTGTCGTTGTAAATACATGAGCTATTACTAGATTTACAACCTGTAAAACTTTATATCTAGCTAAGCGTTGAATTGCTTAGTCTGGCGTTGAATGTAATACCTTAATAACTGTACCGTGTATACACAATGTTTATGGGATACTGCATCTTAAGCCATAGCCAGTTGCATTCAATGATCGGTAAACGTTTAGCCAAGTTAAGCAACGTTAGGTGCGGTCAGTCTCTATAGACTGACCGCACCTAACGTTGCTTACTTACTTACCCATCTATATGGGTGCCCGGTGTCGGTCCCGCTTGTTGCCAAATTGACAGCAGTCGTTAAGCCGTGTCACTTGCCTACGGGCGGCTTGAACAACTCTTGACAATAGGTTGGCCACTAACCACACGAAAAGAAGAAGAAGAAGGTAAATGTTAACAAGGAGATGTTATATATACAAAGCTTTAGACTATCCTTTTTGTGTCGCAGCATAATATTGCGTTAATTTTTCCCGGTGTTGATTCCCGGTTTAGGCAAGGTTGATTGCCTCAGTGCTACAGCTGTAATGAATGTGAGCTGTGTATGGGCCTTTTCCGATCTAGTGGGTACAGTTTCAGACTCTCTGCTACTGAAAATTTAATGATAGAATAACCCAGTAACACTTTGCTCGATCGGAAATCGAACTACAAACCTAATGCACAGCAGTCACATACAATACCACGTCACCACCGTGGCAAGACAGTTATGTGTAGGATGCGTCGCAATTTTAAAATATTGTATCTGAAGCGTATAATATGAGGAATGTGATTAAAGTGAATGAAATCAGAACAGTGTGACAGGATCGTAGCAAATGGAAATCCGTAGTCTCTGACTACCTCTCTGGGTAACAGGCGTGAATCTTAGTATTATTTTTTTTCACATACACACAGCACCATCTGGTCCAAACTAAGCAGAGCTTGTACTATGGGTACTAGACAATTATGGATAAACATACATACCTATATACTTTTTTTGTAAATACATACATATATACATAGAAACACCCAGACCAAGACAAATATCCATGTTCA
The DNA here is from genome assembly GCA_963675205.1 of Catocala nupta. NCBI lineage: Eukaryota > Metazoa > Arthropoda > Insecta > Lepidoptera > Erebidae > Catocala > Catocala nupta. The sequence goes on from OY776099.1 coordinate 11,889,966, forward strand.
TGCACACAAATGTTTGACTTGTGCGGAAATCGAACCCGCAAACTCAAGCCTGGCAATCGGTTACACTAACCACTACGCCCTCGAGGCCGACATGTATGTTTCTGAAGAAAACGCTATGCAACTTATTAATATTACTTTAAAAACGATTTATATACTGGGTGTAAGGGACGGCGTACCGAAAACTTTAGCAAGACGACTTTCTATCTATAGGTATCTCGACGGAAACTTCTATTAATCATTAAAATACCAGATTAAGATTTTATATTGATTAACATTGTTACGCGGTACGAAATGGATTTCTATCAATCATCGGGAATGACCTCTGCGCACCGCTTGCCAGAAACAGTTGATCTGTTTAAATCACGACGATTTAATTACATTGCTGTATTTTAGTACAATATAGTATTCTTGGTTTTTATTTAATGGTCTCAATCTACTATTTCATTTTTCGGTACGCCGTCCCTTACATATTATATATCAACATACTCTTCAAAGGGTTTTTGATTATTACTAATCATGTTATATTATATAATGAATTGTGTTCTATAGTAGGTATTCGTAAGAGGCTTTTATTTAACATGTGCCTGCACACAACACCATCTAGCCCAAACTAAGCAGAGCTTGTACTATATCGCCTAATAAAGGCTATTTATTGCCTTCTCATTGGAAGATCATACATGATCGAAGAGCGATCAGGCGAAGGACGGACGGCTTTACTTGCTTTCCAAGCAGTGATTGTGTAACGTCGCCAACCTTCTAAGTCCGGGCTGCTATTGAAATCATTTTTTTATTTCTATCATTTATTTTATAACATGTAAATCTAGGAATAATTGAGAAATCTAACTAATATTATAAATGCGAATGTGATTTTTTATATTTGTTACGCTTTCAAGCCTTTACTACTCGATTATGAAATTTCGCATATACATTGTTAGAGGAACAGAAAAGGACATAGGGTACCATTCATACAGAAAAAGTTCTGTCACTAACCTAACCTACAGTTACGCGGGCAAAATCTATGGTATACTATAAGATAATTCTCGTACTAGATACAATAACTGTAGCGCCGGCGACTTTACAAACATTTAAAGAATATGTAGACATCAAAAACAGAATCGGTATGAATACTTGTACATGTGTAGATCGCACAAACCTTGTGCTGTGTGGATTTCGAACTCACACACTCTCAGTGCAGTGGTGACAACCACTTAAACAACTACGCCACTACGCCATTTATGCGTCCACAAACATTATTTAATAACCGTCACACGTAACTGTTTACTCACGGTTATTACAAGCCTATAAAAGAAAATTAGTCCAAAACGTGCCATAATAGCTGTAATATTCAAATGATTAGAAGTGTTCGTGTTTCAAAGGTATGTGAGTAAAATTTTATGTATGTATTATAACAGTAATGTTAATGACGAAACTTTTAGGTGTAGAATGTTCTAGAATAGTACGAAAAGAACTTACATATGCGATGAGGCGACGTATGTTCTTAATAGTTTTTCGGGGAAAACTCCTGCAATAGGTATAATATCACTGGCTGCCTTTTTTATCAAACTAAAATCTTTTCAATAAGATCCCTTGCAAAACTTTAAAGCACAATTATAGGAATGTTACCTATCTCTTTTACGTAAGTTCTTCATATCTATTGCGTTATTTATTAGCTCAACTTATTAACAAAAGTGCATTTACTAATAACAAAATAGTTGGTCGCCAGATTTTAGACGGCCATTACTACGAAAATAACAATTGTTTAGTTTAAAATACTCATAAGTTTATTAATTGGGATACAATGCGAACTGATGCTAAATATTCATTAATTTAATGTGTTTAATGTGGCAGGTGGGAGGGTTCCCAGGCTAACTAGGGCGCGATAATATTGACAGAATGCTTCGTTGGTCTTAGCTTATGTTTGTAAGTATATATGCGTGCGTTTGCGAGGGTCAGAGATCGAATTCCGGGTCGAGAAAACGATATTGGGATACTATGTAAGAAAATTTTGCAGCAACACGCAGTGTAGTAATGTGTTCTAATGGATACATTTCTAGACTTCCCCATCTCCTACGTATTGCTACTGCAAATATTTTGTCTTTCTTGTTCTAAGTTTTTGTGCTTTTGTGCCCTAAAACAGCCGACGAAATGCAGCCATATTTTACTAGCTATGTTTTCGGTTGATACGCTATTTATCTCTGCCTACCCCATTAGGGAGCAGAAAGTCAATCGGAGCAAGTCAGGCTAACAAACTTTTGATTGGCTTAACTTGGGATTTGTAGTTAAGACCTCAGCATTGCATTCGCATATAATATCGCTGCGATACCAAGGCAGTTAAAAGGGAATAGTTAGTAGTGGTTTTCTAAGCTTAGTTAGTACTAAGCTTTCGCTTAGTACTAACTAAGCTTAGAACTAGACAGGACACTAGCCCTGTCTAGTTTTGAAGAATAATTCACGCGCAGAACAAACGGATTTCTGTGTTTGCACGGCACAAGGATCAAGCATCACCAACTTCGTAACTCAGGGCAGCTACAGAGAAATTCTTGACCTTGACCTCAGAGAAACTTAAATTTTTGTTAACCCACCCGGGATTCAAAGCTCGGATCTCATGGTCTGCAATTAAATTCTAAACCAAACACTCCGTTTCTATTAATTAGTGCCTACTATACCGTATTCAAAATATAGAACTTTATTAAAAAGCAAATATATAAGTAATGCTTGCTTTTTTTTTTTAAAGCTTGTCGTAAACAGCTGTATTTGCTCGATTGTAAACAGCGTTACAATACAAAGGATAAATAAAGTGCTCTTATAAAACTGACTAGGTTATTCTCTTGGATATAAAAAAATCCCTTTTTAATACACTGGAAGTCTAGTTTCTACGTTCGGCGTACCTGTTATAGATTGAATAGTTACTTATTAAAACTGCGTAGACAGTATATAGAAAAGTATATCAGTAGGTTGTTTGTAACTGCCGTAGTGGCACAGCGGTACTGTTTGTGCCTGCTATGTATGAGGTCTCGGGTTCTAATTTCTGAGGATATTTCGCACTATAGCTGTCTCCTGTAAACGGCAATGGGCTCGTTCTCCTGCCATTTACCAAACACAACGACTATTACGTGCGAGCCATAGCTGGCGAATTGTGGAGTTATACCATACAAACTACTATAAAAAAATAACTTTTGAACTATAGGTATACTATTATTGAACTTTACCACAATTTGAACTATTTAGATTTTTAACTATGTAATGAGTGTTTTAAAATAAACAACGTGACAAAATCTGCATAAAGTAGTTTCGATTAAATGTCTACCATTCGCGTAAATGTACGACATATCACCCCACAATTAAAAAAAATACTTGTGATACATTTCTGCCGAGTACTTCAGCCAGATATAGGCGAATTGCTATGAAATTTATAAACGATTTTATACTCCGATAAATACAACAATATGTAAAGGAAATACGTGGTACACATATTATATAATATAAAATAAAAATATTATAATATAAAAATCACATTCGCATTTATAATATTAGTTAGATTTCTCAATTATTCCTAGATTTACATGTTATAAAATAAATGATAGAAATAAAAAAATTATTTTAATAGCAGCCCGAACTTAGAAGGTTGGCGACGTTACACAATCACTGCTTCGCCTGATCGCTCTTCGATCATGTATGATCTTCCAATGAGAAGGCAATAAATAGCCTTTATTAGGCGATATAGTACAAGCTCTGCTTAGTTTGGGCTAGATGGTGTTGTGTGCAGGCACATGTTAAATAAAAGCCTCTTACGAATACCTACTATAGAACACAATTCATTATATAATATAACATGATTAGTAATAATCAAAAACCCTTTGAAGAGTATGTTGATATATAATATGTAAGGGACGGCGTACCGAAAACTGAAATAGTAGATTGAGACCATTAAATAAAAACCAAGAATACTATATTGTACTAAAATACAGCAATGTAATTAAATCGTCGTGATTTAAACAGATCAACTGTTTCTGGCAAGCGGTGCGCAGAGGTCATTCCCGATGATTGATAGAAATCCATTTCGTACCGCGTAACAATGTTAATCAATATAAAATCTTAATCTGGTATTTTAATGATTAATAGAAGTTTCCGTCGAGATACCTATAGATAGAAAGTCGTCTTGCTAAAGTTTTCGGTACGCCGTCCCTTACACCCAGTATATAAATCGTTTTTAAAGTAATATTAATAAGTTGCATAGCGTTTTCTTCAGAAACATACATGTCGGCCTCGAGGGCGTAGTGGTTAGTGTAACCGATTGCCAGGCTTGAGTTTGCGGGTTCGATTTCCGCACAAGTCAAACATTTGTGTGCATGAACATGGATATTTGTCTTGGTCTGGGTGTTTCTATGTATATATGTATGTATTTACAAAAAAAGGTATATATGTATGTTTATCCATAATTGTCTAGTACCCATAGTACAAGCTCTGCTTAGTTTGGACCAGATGGTGCTGCGTGTATGTGAAAAAAAATAATACAAAGATTCACACCTGTTTCCCAGAGAGGTAGTCAGAGACTACAGATTTCCATTTGCTACGATCCTGTCACGCTGTTCTGATTTCATTCACTTTAATCACATTCCTCATATTATACGCTTCAGATACAATATTTTAAAATTGCGACGCATCCTACACATAACTGTCTTGCCACGGTGGTGACGTGGTATTGTATGTGACTGCTGTGCATTAGTTTTGTAGTTCGATTTCCGATCGAGCAAAGTGTTACTGGGTTATTCTATCATTAAATTTTCAGTAGCAGAGAGTCTGAAACTGTACCCACTAGATCGGAAAAGGCCCATACACAGCTCACATTCATTACAGCTGTAGCACTGAGGCAATCAACCTTGCCTAAACCGGGAATCAACACCGGGAAAAATTAACGCAATATTATGCTGCGACACAAAAAGGATAGTCTAAAGCTTTGTATATATAACATCTCCTTGTTAACATTTACCTTCTTCTTCTTCTTTTCGTGTGGTTAGTGGCCAACCTATTGTCAAGAGTTGTTCAAGCCGCCCGTAGGCCAGTGACACGGCTTAACGACTGCTGTCAATTTGGCAACAAGCGGGACCGACACCGGGCACCCATATAGATGGGTAAGTAAGTAAGCAACGTTAGGTGCGGTCAGTCTATAGAGACTGACCGCACCTAACGTTGCTTAACTTGGCTAAACGTTTACCGATCATTGAATGCAACTGGCTATGGCTTAAGATGCAGTATCCCATAAACATTGTGTATACACGGTACAGTTATTAAGGTATTACATTCAACGCCAGACTAAGCAATTCAACGCTTAGCTAGATATAAAGTTTTACAAGTTGTAAATCTAGTAATAGCTCATGTATTTACAACGACAGTTTTATCTTTAAGTACTTGTAAGCATTAAAGGTATTCGTGAGAGAGTTCACAGTATTTTCATAGAATATATTACAGACATACATTCATCCAAAACATTAATATATATGCGAATTAATTCAGTATTTCTTGAAGGCATGTCTCAAAGCAATATAACTTCATAGTAAACATCAGACTGCTGGATAACCATCTGTGCATTCTCCTTCCTCAATATTGTTTGCTGACAAACATTCGCAACGTCACTCGGCGAACATACTCGTAACAAGACCATCCCTTAACGTCTGTAGGCCTTACAACTGCTTCTTAATGATCTTTAAAATAACGACGGCTCTAATGACGCTTACAATCAACTGCTACCGATATGCCTGCTGCTAATGTGATGGGTAGGTACCCGCTGTAGGTGCTTCTGTGTACAAAACGAGAGGTTGTATGATATTTCTTTATTTTTTGGGTTGCACTAGCTTAATAATATGGGTTTAAATAAATGAAGTTGACGCTTTGTATGCAGAAAATCGGTAACGTTGTTTTCGTACTCATTATTTTATCAATGTTTTATGAATGGCCAATTCGGATTTTATGTTTTTTATGCATCAATCAGTTGCTCGTATTTAGGTCACTATTGTTTGTCTTAAATTAACAAAAACATGTACCATCATGTAATTATGGCGAATTGCAACAACTAATACGGACAGACCCGAAGCGATATAACTTTAAATACAAATTGTATATAGGTTATTTATTATTAATAATACTTGTTTTAAATAATATTTAAATTAACCATTGCTTGTTGTACAGAAACCACGAAATTATATGTAAAACGTAAAAGGCAATTTCATAGGTAAACAGCTAATATTAGCTTTAAAACTGTTTTACATGTTTCATATTGGTTTGAATAGCGTTATAAGTGTCACAGGTTGAAAGAACTTGAGGCCTGTGACGTAGCCTTGGATTATGAAAATATAACCTACACGTATTTGCTTTCCAATAATCTTACTTCCACTGAATATCCGTCTATATTTAAAGGAATTAGGCGTTACTTGTAAAAGCCATTATAATAGAATAACACGTGTCGGTTGGAGTATGCTCGGCATTTTTTTGTCCCGTGTCGAACCCACTACACACGACGCAGTGGCAGCGACGAGGCGGCTTCTTAAACCATTACACCATCCGAGTATTTACTTACATAGTTTTAAGTCGTTACTAGTAACACACGTTAATCGTATTCACTACTGTTGCCTAACCGAGCATTGCTGTCATCTGAAATCGTGCCCAGAAGACTACCAACCAAACAATTTGTATACCAATATTAGACACAATAATAAACGATTCCATTCAAATCTAAATAGTTCCCTCAGGACAGTACTAAACACAAAATAAAGTAATAAATAATAAATAAAATGCTATATGTAATAGAAAAGTACCCGACTGCATTGTCCCCTAGGGTGTGGCTATAATTTCCCCTTAAAACAACGAGTAAGCCAGTTTTATGGAGCCTATAAACATAGACGGTGTATGGAAAGGATTTCTTGTTTAGTATATTAAAAAGATAAAAAGTTATACGGTTTAATTATTTTTGATTCAGCAGGTTCACTGCCCCAATATTGAATCCGACTGTTGTGCATGTACACTCAAATTCGATTTCTGATTTGTCAAGACATTCCCGATAACAGCAGGCAGCTGGAAACTGAGACCAGTTCGAATTTCGAATTAATTAAGAAATTATAGATAATAATAGTACGCACCCTGGCATTGTGCCCAGTAGATAGCCAAAAGCTCATCCTGATTACGTGAGCTAAAAAATGTTTGGTGAAATGTGGGGGTACATACCTATGCCTACTCCTTCAGGTATATAGTCATAGCATTTGTGAGTAAAACATATGTATACTCGTATATTATGTCCGAAATTAAAGCAATAATTGGGATAATTGGGAATGAGAATATTCCAATCTACTCTCCACATTTCCTAAATCATTGCTAAAGAACCTGATGTATCGATATAAGAGCTAATTGTAATTAACGGGAAACTGATTGATGTATTTTTATATCCCTTAAGTGATTACATTTATTAGGAGACTCGATTAAAAATGGATTGAATAAAAAACTTTAAAAAGTAAAAGCGATTAAATCACCAAACTTTGAAAGCGTTTGAAATGTAATCAATAAATCCATAAAAGAAGTATCCATCATAAGCAAAGATTTAAACAATTGATGCGCCCTACTGCCTACTACATTTAAATATGGTCATCTTTTTGGATCGTTAAGTTGTCGTCCGACACACAATGTCAACATGGTATCGGAAGTTTAGCAATAAAGAATTGAATTGAATTATAAATATAGCGTTATTATGATAGCTCATATTAAAATTGTACATTATTGTTCTCTATCTAATGTGTGATCTCACTCTTTGTGTGTACACTTTTTCATTGGATTTAAGTACGATGAGGGCAGTATCCATGATTTAATTATTTGAATATAAATAATGTTTTAATGTATCTATAACTCAGGCAAACGTAATCAGTATGAGTTTATACTTTGTAAGTGAGTAAAGGCCTGCATTTTTGATTGTATGTGTGTTTTGATGTTTATCAATAACAAACAAAAGAATTGAAACTTTATCTTAGATTATTCTAATTAATTATAATATTATGATACAGTGTTTGTTTGTTTTTGTTTACGGCGAGCTGCCGCTGCGATAACACATGACTCTTAAGACAGGAATAATTAACTAGAGATAAAGCGCATCGTACTTTAATTTTAGAAATTATTAGAATAATATATATATAATATCTTTTTAACATCTAACTCCCTCACTAGGAATAATTTCTGTGACTGACTTTACCTACATTCAAACAACAATAACAAAGAACCCAGACTCGGAACAACAATTTATGAATCACACAATTTTTCTACTGTGGGAATTAAACCCACAACATTGGGCAGTGGCAGCGGCGAGGCAACCACTTAAACCACTACGCCATCTGTGCTATGTGTTGTTATTAATTCCATAGTTTAGTAGAGTTGTAAATAAGAACGCAATTTACGAAATGTCTTTCAGTAAGCTGTGTAACATTCATTTAGCTTTTCTGTATACCTAGTTTTTCTTAAATAAGTCAACATTATTTTGTAGTCACTGCCGAGTTCATCTACAAAGTCGTAATTACAAATATACCGATGTTGTTATGTTAGTAGCTATGACATTGCTGATGAATTGGGCTGTCGTTACCGATGTTGCTGCCCTTTTTATCTTTAATATATATATTTTTAAATTAATAGTTATTGAATGAATTTCTGCTTCTCTCACTGATACTGCATTAGTTTCATAAATGCTAAATATTTAGCGATCAGTATCACATTTTGCATTTTTTATAATTAATCTTCAAAATATACCGAATATCTTCGTCAGAAGCACTCATTTTCGTAGCAAAAATATTTAAAAATGGGAGGAACAAAGATTTATACCTCCCGGATTTTTATTTTTAAATGTAAGGTTTCGATGATATCGTAATTGGCCAGATACTAAACAGTACAACCAAAAATGTATAATATATTTTTGGTTGGTCTTACAAAATTATTTATACAAAATACGATAAGACTTTCTGCCCGATCTATTATGTTTTAAAATTGTATTTTATGCATAACACGTAAAATAATGCGCATAAAATACTAATTTAATTTCTGAATACTCATAAAAGAATCAATATCAACATTCAATTAATAATTTCATCTCGAAACATGTTGTTAACATGATTAGATGTTATCTTTTATTTTACAATCGTCTGCGCAATCCAACCGCTTTGAAAAACCGAACGAAAATCTAACACCATATTACCAACATAAAAACGACAACACGTTTTTATTATAACAGTGTACTAAACGTTATCCTATAATACCATTAAAGCTAAATATTTTCCGGAACCGTTCCTGACCGCGTTTCACTAAGATTAATTATGCGTAGATAGATAAATCCCTTTGTACTGAAGCTATAAATTCACTTGTAAAACGACCTTATGCTTTTATTTTACAATGTAAATGAGGTATTTTATTGCTATTGATGTTGAACGATTTAAATGCGCAGAGGAACGTGTTTGGTTAGCTTAATATGGTAGTTTCTGATAGATAGAGTTATGTATTGTGATGTGATTGAGCGGATTGGCTGGTTTAATCTATAGTATGACTGCCTTGGTGGTAGTTTTTGCAACGCCTGTGCATGAGATCTCGGGTTCGATATCCGGTTCGTTATTGCGGTGATCTGAACTTCAAGAATTTTTTGTGAAGTTGTGTTTTGTGATGTTATTGTGCGCAATGACTCTTTGAACCCGTAGTATGACTGGCCTTGGCGCACCGGAAGTACATGCGACTGCTGTGCGTGAAGGCTCGGGGTTCGATTGCCGGGTCAGGGAGAGGATTTTTTGTCAAGAAGCCATGATTACCATCTTTGTTGTATTTTTATATTACTTATCACATTATAAATATCAAATTTGCCGTTAAGTGTTTATATGTTGTTTTTTAATCAATTATGCGTAAACTGTAAGACGTTCTACAGACGACACGGTGTTTTTTTTTCCGAAGGACAGAATAATACCTGTCAAATTATCCGGTTAACTGCTGTATATCGTCTGTAACGGATTGGATTAAACTTAGCATGAAGATAGATCAAGTTGACTTTTTTTTACCCGGGGGAATGCATTGACATATACACCTCCGCGGGGACGAGTGGAGGGCTTATGTCGGACTCACACGGAGAATGATGACGATGTCGCGGTCATACCGACTAAACTTACCAAGGTGTTCCTCAACATAACCAGAGTCGGCGGGGCTGCACGAATCATTTTCACATACAATCGCGATCCCTCGACACAATAGATCAACTCCTGGATTAATACATGGAATCCTTTTTTATTCTGGTAATTCTTTTAAGTGTTAGTAGTTTAACATCATTTAACAGAGGTAAAACGACAGGGTACGAATTATTTTAAGTCACAACTTTTACACATGAGCCTAGATTGCCTTTTAACTTAATTAGACAATAGTGGCCAGACTACAGTCTGGCCACTATTGTCTAATTAAGTTAGATATAAAAACAACATTACGCAGCCGTTAATGAAAGAGATATGTTCTATAAAATGCCCTTAAGTCGTGTCTTTCATTATATTTTATACTCAGTTAGTTCGGTTTAAACATGGCGTGGCCATTAAAAATATTCTAGAGCACATAAAAGTTTGATTTAAAGTTATTAAATAATATTGCAAATAAAAGTCATAAACTCATAACAGATGCAATTTAAATTTTAATTAGAGTGCAATGTTTAAAGTGCAAAAGTACAAATAAGCCGAGTGATTTAGGCAATTCTCCCTTTAAAAATAAATCGGTAAAATATTAGAAATAGCAGCGATAGTCTAGTGGGTGACGGGTGCGCCAAAGTTCACCTAAAATTTCAACTCCGATAATTGAAAATCCGAAAATTTTCTTCCTAACAATCACAATTCCTAATTACTTTGTCTCTAATGTTAATAATTCCGGCGCATTCAACTTCATAATGTCAGTAGCAATAAACATCTAATATACTTTTATTTGTTTTCCTATATTTTCTCAACATAACCATCGTTCATACTATTATTCAAAGTCATATCTTTTTTGTTAAGATTTCTTTTTATTCATAATAATCAATATTATATACATTAATTTTGCGTAACTTTGTTTTCACATAACATGTAGGTATAACATATAAGAATAATGGTACCATGGTACAAGTAGTTAAATACATACATACATACATACATAAATTCACGCCTGTTTCCCAGAGGGGTAGGCAGATACTACGGATTTCCATTTGCTACGATCCTGACACACTTCTCTGGCTTCATTCACTTTCATAACATTCCTCATACACGCTCGCCGGTTTAAGGTGCTCTTAACCTGGCCTTTATCCAGAACGTCTCCGATCTGATCAGGAAACGTTCGCCTAGGTCTTCCCCTTGCAACTGTTCCATTCACACTAGCCTTATAAACTTTATAAATACATGTTTTCATATATAAATTTCAATTAAATAAGTTTAATATAAATCGAATCGGCCCTATTCCTAATTATTGGTTAAGGTTAGGTTAGAACTGTGACCCCAACGCACGAGCCGAGCGAGCGTAGCGAGCGTGCCGCGGCAGCGGCCGGCGAAGTGCCAGAACCGAATTGGTCCTTTAGTTATTGGTTTAGTTACGGTTACGGTAAACTCCCAGGCCATAAGCATAGCCGTAAACGAGTAGTGTTTTATGAATTTCATTCATTTAAGACTATAAATAATAATTATTAAAACCATAAATATCATCTTCTACCCACATATATTTTTTATTACACTTGGTAAATGTTTCTTTCTGAGTATGAGTGAAAATATTATGGTGAGTATGTTTAGGGATAAAAGCGTTATGATAAAAAACAGTAGGAGTTTAAATATATTTACATTAATGATGTTATTAATTACAATTTTCGGAAACATCAGTGTTATGAGCATCGCCGGTAGCACTACAAATAGTATGAATGAAAACTTTAGGATGAAAATTTTTAGGAAGAATGATCATTCGGATTAAAAATAGTTAGGAAGAACAATTTCGGGTAAAGAATTTTAGGTGAGCCAATATGGACCCGTGGGTGACTGTTGGACTGCCACGCAGAGGTCTCGAGTTCGAACTCAAATAAAAAATATTTTTTTTAGGTGTCGATTCGTACACCTGCCATTTTAGACCGGATCGTTACGCTCGAAGCGCAATACTGCAAGTTGGAGGCTCTCTCTATTCAGAGCAGTTCGGTATTGTCAACCTTTTTCTATTGCAATAAATCCGAGGGTGCGTAGCGGGTTCCTCTCTTCCCAATAATTTTATTACAATGGACTACCGCCAAGTAGGTAAGTATTAAGTCATTATATATTGCTGTGTTCGAATCGACCATTAAGACGCGTCTATTAATGAAAAGTGAAAGAAAACAGTGAAGCAGTCTACATGCCTAACAAATATACAATCATGTTTTTAAGTATGAGTAAATAATATTAACCGACGGTTGCCAACATCAAAGTGGTAGAGAGTGGTGTACCTACGACACTCACATTTTGCAAGCTATATTTTAGGTGACACGTCATAGAGCGCGAACTTGTCATTTACCGAACACATTGTGTTGACTCGGCGTTGCGGCAAATATATTAAGATATATTAAACACTGCTCAAGCTAGGAATCGAACCCAATACCACATCGGCTCTAAACATGAACGCAGCTTATTTATGCGACCATATTTGATTATTATTTATTATTTTATGAATAAAGATAACCATCTCGCCATGAATAAACTTGTGTCGCAGGGATCTTTAGATCTTTTCTTCATATATTATACAAAACAATTTATAAACATTCAAACAACAGACGCAAAGAACACCCAGACGCAGAATTACTATTTGTGTATTACACAATTTTTATCCCGTGTTGGGCTTGAACCCACAACAGTTCGCAGTGACGAGGCGACCACTTACACCTGTTAGCAATTATAGGTAGAATATAATTATTATATAGAAATATTTAGTTAAATGTAGCAATATAAAAGCATTATTTGAATATGTTTAATTGTATCCGTTATTTTCTGTTGGCAACACTGATTTTTCTCGACTGCCCCACTATGCTTGATAGTATAAAACTAACGCGCGGAACTATAACGGGCAGTCGTGCGCACAGAGTACATTTGTATATAGGAATATAGAGACGTCACTCAATGAATTGGCGATACTAGCGCCAACTGGCGTTCGGTTCAAGCAACTTTTTTAAATACAAACTTATATTAGCAATAATTTTCATTTTCCAGTAAAGTTTGATAAAAATACCATATAAAATGAGTTTCTTCTTTATTCTATTTCTCTTAAAAACTTAGTTAATTTAAATAACAAGTATAAACTACAAAACTGAAAGATTTTTAAAAAAAATACAGAAAATAACAAATCATGTCACTTGGGAGATCAATATGTTAAAGTCCAAACAAACTAAGATTAAAATAGTAAAACTTTAGTAACGTTAAATTCGTCTGCACGAAATGTCGAATCCCACACAGCACAAAAAAATGTGTGATACTCAACTATTACTGTTGTAAAAACATGAAAAATATTCATATTGTTGCTATATTATGCCCGCAGCTTCCCTTTCGTGAATCTAGATTTTGTCAACAAATTTCTATCCCTCAGGAACAATACTCTTGTCTAGATGAAAGATTCCCTTTGTCTTTTTTGTTCCCCTGACAACGTGTATGCGAAATTTCATGATGATCGGTTGAGTAGTTACGGCGTGAAAGCGTAACAAACAAACTCACATTCGCATTTATTATATTATAGTTAGGATATTACTAAGCTAGAATTTGTATCTATACGTCAAAGTTTAATTATGAGTGGAAAAGTCTTAAAGTGAAACGGAAATTTCTTTATGAGAATATAAACTCTTTTACCAGAAAATTGTTAATTTGAATGCTATAAATGCTTAGCAAATTATGTCATTGACTGTACTACTATCAAAATATATGTCACACAGTATTAAATACAGTAATGTTGTAAAAATAGCTCCAGTTCTGGTTTGTTGGTACTTCAGGAGTCTGTAAAATTACACGAGCTCAGCTAATAGTCCCCGTGAGTGTCTTTTGGGACCAAAGGGTCTGTGTAATGAGCGACAGGATCTAACCATAACCCCGCCGTGACAAAAATATGTTTTGTTTTATAATGGACGGATGGCGTAGTGGTGTGTAAGGAAACTCCAGAATCAGTTCTCAAGTATTTATTTCCTTTAATATTATTGTAACATAATTATATTTTATATTAATAGTTTACATAGTTACACAATATGCATACCTGATTTAATTCAATGCAATATCCGCCACTTAATATACTTTTACTTCACAAACTTATCCGATCGCCACACAACGCACGACTGCCCGTTATAGTTCCGCGCGTTAGTTTTATACTATCAAGCATAGTGGGGCAGTCGAGAAAAATCAGTGTTGCCAACAGAAAATAACGGATACAATTAAACATATTCAAATAATGCTTTTACATTGCTACATTTAACTAAATATTTCTATATAATAATTATATTCTACCTATAATTGCTAACAGCTCGGCCATCCTGATGTTAAAGCGAGACCCTTCGCTTTAGATTATGTTTAACAACAACAGGTCAAGCGATTCGTGCACAAAATTGTGGCCATGTATCGCTCGAAGTACCGTCGTTTATATTCGTAATAAGTATAATTTAATGTATTTTATTTATGTACTTCTTAAGAAATTATTATGTATATCCTGTTACATAGAGACAATGCTTATTTTTATCAATGTGAATGTACACATTTATAACTTATTATTAAAGATAAATTTATTTGACTCAACATGTGTACGATCAGGTGTTACAGATAGGTATTTTTTGTCTCAACATGCTCTGTCTTGTCAGACATGCAAATGTATATGCTTAATAAGAATTTTAAAATGATGCTGGATCTAATATTATAATTAACATGTCAATTAAGCGTCTCTTAACAATGAAGTGAGATATATTATAAATAGGTTAATTCAAATCCGTACAATAAATATAAAAATTAATTAATTAATAATTCATTTCCAATAATAGAATAGTAATAGATAAGTCAATAATTAAGAACATGCCAAATTAAATTAGATCATGATAGACGATTATTAAAACAAAGAAAACAAATTATATAAGATTATCACATAGGAGATCATTAATATTATAGTAGCATTTATGCAATAAATAATAAATTTCTTAAATTACGTTTAAATACGTTAACATTAAGGTCCTTAAATTTATTTGGTACTTTATTGTATATTTTGGGTGCCATGCAGAAAATGCTATTATAATTGTTTTACATAATATGTATGGCATTCATACATTTATTTTAAATCACTGAAATATTATATAATTATTGAAAACAACCAGTGAGAATCACTGTTACAACTATTATGTTATCAATTCATTATTTTAGAAATATCATCACATTCTTTCTCTGAATTTACTTAACTAGAATCATGATTTCTATCGTATACCAAACATGGTTTTAGTTTATCTATTGATACAATATTCTCATAGCGAGGTCGATGCGCCTTTAACATTACTTAATACATCTAAAACTGTCGAGACGCGGTTATTAATTAATTTACTTAGTTTATTTAACGGTGCATAGTTTTGATGTCGCGACTTCCCGTGTTATCCACGATGTCGCGACACCTCCCTCCTCGGACTTTTACGATTGTGCCGAGTTTTGATGTTACGACTCCCCGTGTTATCCACGTTGTCGCAACACCTCCCTCCTCGGACTTTTATTATTATGCCGAGTTTTGATGTTACGACTCCCCGTGTTATCCACGTTGTCGCAACACCTCCCTCCTCGGACTTTTATTATTATGCCGAGTTTTGATGTTACGACTCCCCGTGTTATCCACGTTGTCGCAACACCTCCCTCCTCGGACTTTGTGACTTACGATTAAAAGAGTGTTTGTGGATTTGCCTCTCTCGCCGGCTCCCTTCCACTCCCTCACTCTGTATTTGTTCTGAAGTCTACCCTTTTCCGCTTTCATTATCGCGGTTACTTATCATCAGACTCATCCATTAGTCTGAAAATTAAGGAATGATCGGCAGTTTAAATTCATTAATTAAATATTTATCACAGTTAATCTGTCAGGTATACCAGACTTAATAAAATATATCGAGTCATGCCACCAGTATGTCACTGAGACTCAATAGGTTAACTTTAATATTACCGCTGAAACCTGTCAGCTGTTAGTGATTTGGAGTCAGTCAACAGTGATACCATCTCCTCCCCTGATCATGAAGTTATGCCTGTGTCTTATTTGGTAGATAACAATAACAAAAACACATTCATGCCTTGAGACCAAACACCTATTTGGTCTGAAAACATGAATACATCTTTGTAACCCACACCTGTAGGTTTCAGTAGAAGTTAAAAACGACTACATTAAACGCTCAGTCAACAGTCATTTCTTTATGGTGACAGCCTATCTGTCACTAAAAAAGATGCAATCTATTTAACAGAAGTATAATCATTACATTATAAGGTAGGGTGTAACTTTATTCTGTGTGCATTACCATAGTCCTATGTATTAACAAAAGAACAAAAATAGGAATATTGAAAAACTTAATTTACTTCTTTAAATGCAGTTGTATATGTTATAACAATTTTATTCCATTCTTCGACACTAACAAGTTTATTAGTAGATTTTTATTGACTAAATATACAGTGTTTCTACCTTATTTTTATGAAAAGCAACTTGCTAAACTATTAGCATTTAATATATTATGCAGGGACCCACTTACCAGTAGAGTAGTGAAGGTTATAGAACATAGTAGTATTATTACTACAAATCTTAGTGATACATCTAGAAGTTTAAACTGTTAAACGAGACAAAGGACAGGCATACACAGTATTAAACTAATTCATTAAAATATTCAGGGTCTATCCGGCAAGGAGTTAGAATTAGATTTATTTTTAAACATAATATTCAAGTATGTTGCATAACTGAACATTGGTTAAAAAGTATTCAATTAAAATGTATAATGAGTATTATTCAATTGTAAGTGCATTTTTAAGAGAATTCTATATATGGTGGCTCTCTAATATATTTATGTAATGATGTAAAACGTAAAGAACTTAAAGATATAGTGAATCATTCTATCGTACTGATGAATTATCCTGTGTGGAACAAGAGCAACATACCATAGTTTGTGTGTACTGTCCACCGCAGAGTGACTTTAGTGTATTCGAAACAGTAGTACAGGATATTTTAAATCGTTTGAGTTTTAGTAATAGGAATATAGTAGTATGTGGTGATTTTAATATTAATTTCCTTGAGCAGTCAGCTCTTTCTGTGAAACTAATTAGTTCATTAGAGTCATTTAATTAAAGTATCTATTTTTGGAACCAACCAGGATTATTTCACATTCTGCTATCTGCTTAGATAATGTATTTTGTGACTCAATTTCTAAATACGGCGGGGCCATATTAAGTGAACCGACATCTGACCATTGTGGTCAAAGGGTAGATTTTTCTGTAAATACAATGCTTAAAGAGAATAAGATCACATGTAGACCAATGACCTCTAATCGCTTAAAGAAATTTAATAATAAAGTAAGTGTCAAGGTTCTCAATATGGAAGGATATCCTTTCTCAGACGAAGTATATGAGTCTTTACTTAACATAATTACTTTAGAATATAAAAATATTATTAAATGTAAGACCTTTACTAAGAATAATAAGATTATGTTTTGTTATCTAAATTATATCATATGAAAAATATTCAATTTTGATCCTAATTTTATTCAATATGTTAAAAATTATTTAAAATGATTTGTGCCACTGCCAAGTCCCTTTATCTAAAAACTAAAATACGAAATTCTAGTAATAAAATCAAAACTACTTGGAATATTAATAACAATGAAACAGGACGCAGCAAGGTGCGTGATAATACCTTTGAACTTAATACAAAAAAAATATAAATAGGAATTCTATGACGCCTATTAGAGGGTTTTAGTTTTCTTCTTTTTTATTTCTGTTTTATTATATTTTAGGTATAAGTTAGTTTTATAGAATTGTGTTTATATTATGTATATAATTAATCATTCGTATTGTGAAAAATAATAACATAATTTCAAATAATTTGGAAATAGCCGACACATAATAACTACTTCGCAAAAATAACTTTAAATACAACTAGTACCCTAAGGTCTTGCCCAGCTCCAGCAGAATACTTGGTTATCGACAACGTGGAAGAGGAAGATACTATTCAGTTTTGAACGTGTACATCCATATCATATAATAAACGTATTTAAGTAACTTAATTAAAAATATCTGCTAAATTCAGGGGTTCCTATCTCTGTAAAATTTGTTGAAAATATTATTGTCAATATAGCGCCACACCTAGCTGCTATAATCAACGGGGCATTTTAATGAATATGGGCATTTTCCTTAACTTAATTAAATGTAGTAAAATACTACCCTAATTTAAAATTGGATACCAAAGCGACCCCAATAATTTTAGGCCAATTTTAATCAGTAAAGTATTTGGGAAGATTATATTACAGCAATTAAAGAGCCACTTTAGTGTAAATGATTTATTTCGTACAATTCAATATGGTTTCAGGATTTGTGTGAAATTGTTTTATTCGTGGATGACAAATCCCTTATTTTTAAAGTAGACTGAAAAGCACCGAATTTATGTGCTGTTAACGATTTACTCGCGCAAGTCCTAGACTGTTTTACAACGAATAATTTACAACTAAACTTTACACTGCCAAATGTAAAGAGTCCTAACGTAAATATAAATTTAAAAACTTTAGATGATAAAGTTAAGTGAGGCGCTCAAATATCGTGTCTTGCAGGTTTCTTCCCTTTGCCTGAACCTAGCAACTAACCTAAATGTAGCCTCAGTAATTTTATTGACCTTTACTAATTTTCAAGCTAACAAAACTATTAAAACTATTAAAGTTATTCAAATTTATTATAGTTTATTTATATAATGCTTATTTTTTATATAATACATTATATATTACCATAAACAAAATTCATATAAATACCAAATCATGTCTACATTGACATAAACTTTATATTTTATCAATTACATTATTTTAAAATAGTTTAACTATGCTTAACAATCGTTCTTCAAAATTATCTGTTATTTGTAGATATACAACCTGTTTACACCAAACTCATTAGTAGATATCGTGCGTGTTTTGTTCGCTTAAATATTACAATCAATATTACAAAACTGTCCTTACTCAATTAACTTACAGTTGGTATTTCTAGAGTGAGAATCCTTACCTCGCCGTAACACAATTTGACTAGCACGGGAGCTAAAGAATTTTTATCGGATTACCGCCAATTTTATATGTTGAAGTTAAACAGAATATTTTTCTTCTTATTTATACATTAATTTGCTAATGTTCTAAGTTAATATAGTCAAATATGATTAATAGTGTAAATATGTTTAACTGTACTATATTGTATCTGTTTTAAACACTGTGCACACATATTTAGATCATATATTAAAACAGAACAACATTGTAAACCTAGGCTAACTTTATCTATGAATAAAGTTTTATCTTATCTTATCTTTGTGAACTAAATGAATAAATGATATTGACTTTGACCATGAATTCAGCTCATCCATGAAAGCTTTAATCTTTAAGATAGTATATAGTTTCATTGTGTTTTAATATTGTAGGTATCGATTGAAAATAAAAGTAATAATATATTAATAATGATACCTTCAATCTGTATGTCAATATAGTGCATATAAACATAGCGCACCAATATGGGCAAAAGCATTAACAAGTCATTCCTCTTCCCAATACCATTTTTGATGGACATATAGCAGATTGCACCTGATAACACATCCCCAGAGAGTAGCTCTGGCTGGATATAAACAGTGCCGAGAGGAGAAATACCGAGGAGTGCCCCAGCCAAATTCAACCTCATTAACCGCAATAATGCTACATATCCATAAGTACACAGTACATTATCAAGTAAATACGTCGCTTGCCAATAGTTAGCTACCAGGGAGTGCCTTGGCCAAGCCAAACTACGACGCCGACACAACGAGTCCACCTAGCATCCAACACACTTATCTGTAAGTCTCATAATCGAGACGAAAAAACAAACAAACACGAGTGTCGTAGTTGACTTCAACCCATCAGGACGGAAATATAAACAAACCAAATTGATGTTAAATCTGTTAAATTTATCACAATTACTCACTACATGGAATAAGTAACAATTATCCATATTTTCAACGATACCTTAATATTTTTTAAAGCATTTGGCGTTCGATTAATAAATAATTGTTTGATTTAAAAAATCTTAGACGAAAAGTGAGGTTATTTGTCAGATGCCAAAATATCTATAATTTGGAGGAATTTAAATTAATCTGTCAGTTATAATTACTAATCCTATTCCTTAGGTTATTCTTTAACAATGTAAAATTATGTACCTACCCTGCATTTTTTTTTACTGTATGTATCGATCTACTATATTCTGTTTGGTCAAAAGCGGATATCAACTTTTTTTAAATTCAAATATGTAATTAATTGTTTTACAATTGATGCTACTTGGACATCACTAAAATGTCTATGGTCATGTCAATGAACCGTTTGTATACCTTTTGATTCTGTTGTATTGAAATCGACTATATCGCAATACCCCATACAATGCGTGACAAGTCAAATGTTGAGAACCAATTCTGAACGAAATGTATATATTTTCTTTTATTTGTTCATAAAAGTTAAATTTGCACGTGGGTTGGGATAAACGAGTGCCTTTTAAAAAAAAATTACCCGTCTATCCCACTTCTGAATTGTAAGGAAACTCCAGAATCAGTTCTCAAGTATTTATTTCCTTTAATATTATTGTAACATAATTATATTTTATATTAATAGTTTACATAGTTACACAATATGCATACCTGATTTAATTCAATGCAATATCCGCCACTTAATATACTTTTACTTCACAAACTTATCCGATCGCCACACAACGCACGACCATGGTGTTAAAACTTAGAAGAAAACAGTTGAATTATAACGTAATCAAATTACATAGGTTACCATGTTGGCTTTCTATAAGATAACTAAGTGATATTCAATTTAGTTGTATTATACTCTGAAAGTTGCATGTGACAACGGCTAGATGACGGGGAAATCAGTTTCTGAAAATTTCACTTTATTACCAATTTTTTAATTATCGTAATAATTTTAGCTTTTAATACATAAAACTATTATCAAACAATAATTTTGTTTTAAAAAGGAAGTTCTAAAGTTATCGCTTACCATATTTGATTAATGTTATTTATTTTTGAACGATTCGGACCTGTCACATAGATAAAGTTGTTGTCAAATTTGACATTTTATCATTCCGTTATTCTCTCTTGAATAATAAACTCAAGACCTTGTTTTATTTTTTACTATTCCATACTTGCCCTGATCTTGTTTTTCATTTTTAAGTGAATGTACAGGCTAGCGAATTTTATAGTTAAGTATACACATTCTTAACTATAAACTTCGCTAGTTTGAAAATTCATTAATCACTACATCATTATAATAGATATATTATATACCCACACATAACATGGTCGACCATAGCAGGCCACGCGTGCAGTTGTATAAGAAAAATGGGCGCGTGTTCTCCAGTGCTAGACCGAAACTTATGTGAAACCATTACGTAGATAAAGCATCACCCAGTGCAAAGGTCACTCAAGATGCACCCCATCTTACCAATAATAATACAAACTATATGGTCCAGACACGATTACCTATTTACCTAAATTTATTAATATGCCACGATAAGCTAACGCCGGCGACCACAGAACGTCGTAAGGTGACCACACTCTGTACTGCACTATTTAAGGATAATAAAGAGCCCACAATTTATAATCAGAGCTCGGAACAGTCTACGGAAGTGTTGTGGTCACTCTAGCTCACCGCCGTTTAGGGATGGGCTGTGTCGATGATTTTGGAGTTATCGATGTGGTGATAAGTTGTCGATATTTTTTATATACCTAGTTTTCGAAGCTCATAAGTTTTAAATTAGAAGAACGTTTAGATTTTTTTAATTGATTTATTTAAGCACTTCGGTATATTAACTATTTTATTGTTTATATGAATGAACAATTAAACAGTTAATATTAAATTAATTGTAATTAAATTACGTTTCGTAAGTATCCGTGTAATAGTGTAATAGGTGGAGAAACTTTTAAAATATCTTATACGGTTTCTGTGATACTAACCCTTCACTCATGACCCAATACAAGTATTTACCCCTTGGACAAATAACGATATACTAAAGTTAAATTAAACGTTAGACCAGTTCAGAGTATTGACACACCATATCGACAGTCATACATTTTTATGACTGCAGGGCCGTCATCCGTGGTCTCTGAGTTACGGAAGGATGCAACTTTGATAAATGATATCTCTTAGGCATAATAGTGACAACCTCATGGATCAATCGTACTGCGAGAATTCCGCTGCTTCATTGTCTTTAAGTAATTAGACCCGGTTAGGTTAAGGTTGCCCTTAACGCCTGTGGCACAGGTTTACCCTAGTACAGGCACCCATATTATATTACCTATATTAAGTACTTTATGGACTGTTACCACTGTAATCAATAAATAAATTATTATAAAAAAAAAATATATAAATCTATATAGGACAAACGAAATATTTATAGTAAATGTGACTTCTGTCCTTGACTACGAAAATAGTAAACTAATATTAAAAAAACCGTCGTATGTATTAATCTAGCACATTGTCTTTAGTAATATGTTCAGCTTCGTCTCAATTAGTTCAATGGTTTACGCATGTTTACAAACATCTAAACATAATTATAAACTTTCACATTTATATAACTAGCAGAATTATAACACACACATAGGTACAATATTTTTAAACATGACTGCACAAAATGATTCGTGCCTAAAGCTACATTCATTTTATTGCGCATTAATTTATCGATATAATTATTTTGTGAGCCCTTCACGGCAAGCGGCATGCTCAATGGTGTTCGTGCATCGTAAGTCGAAATCAATGGCATAGTAATTATGATGGTAATACTTTTGTAGAGCTCAGTATCAGGTTGGATTACATGGGCATTATTGGCACTTTGATGTTCGGCAATATTTGATAACTGGAGCAATAAATCAAGTCACATTCAAAATATATATCCGCGGAAATGTTACTGCACTGTTAATACATTTTATGAGAATCAATATTACATAATAATATTATGAGAGTAGGTAAACCAATTCTCTGGGCGGAAAAGAACCTTTGTATTGTAAAATAAATTTAAAAACATTACAATATGCAGCTTTTGTAATGCTGGCTTCCAGAGCTAGCTAGCTAGGGGAAACGGAGCGACCGAGTTCCTTTTCTCCCGGAAGACCGTAACGCAGACCGCGTACTTGTTTACCAGCTATGATAAAATCAATATATTAAACTAAAATCTAAAGCACCACCGCGCACCGGTGGCACAGCGCTATAAAAGACGGCTGATTTGGTGATCCCAGGATCACATTGCGTATCAGCCAAGTAACTACTTTTTTTTTTATTTATCTACGTTGCGCGTTATAACATGTAATCAGAATTATAACTGGCGAACTGCAGTTGATGTAATACACATCTGCCTATACTCTACCTTTCTGTGATACTGAAGTGAAATTATATTAGAACACAATATCATACATCTGTATATTGTATATATCATACTTATATATTAACTTGTTAGGCACATCTGGTATTCCACACTCACCAGGTATGATTAACAAAGAGTCAAGATCATTTACTTGTGCAAAACATAAGGGCATGCAAATTGTTAATTAAATAACCAATTACCTTTGTCTTCGCATTATACAGATTATTATAACAACAAATAAACTGCATTCGATTAATTAAAAATATTAAACTAGCTTATATTTGTGGTTTCTCTCTCGTTTGCCGTTTTTATAATAAAAAGTAGCCTCTCGAGACGATTTCCATGAAATCATGTCACTCATAATAGGTTTGCTACGTGAAATCAGGACAAACTAACAAACAGTTTTGGAAAGTAAAACCCAATAACACTTCAACAGTCCTGAGAATCGAATGCGAGACCTCATACACAGCAGTTGCATTCACCATCATTGCGCTATTATGATAGTCTTTATAATTAGTAAGGACCAAACTCTATAAAATATATAAAATATATTTTTTTTTTTACTAATCGAGTAAGTGCATCACTAGAGAACCGAGTTTCATTGTAATAAAGTATTATGCACTCAACTGAATGCGACACTTGTTGGAATCGTTTTTTTTAATCTATCTAAACATCGTCGCAAGACTATTTATAATGGTGCTTTGTAGTTTCAAATGTTAAACATTGGATTATAGAGGATAGTATTGTTTCCTTTGCATTAACAGTAGTTTACGTATGTAATTATTTGATAGTGTATAGCAGTAGGAAATGCAACTGCTGCGCATGCGGTCTTGAATTTTTCTCTCGTGAAATTCTAAATGACAGCACGGTGTCTGAATCTGTGTCCGGTAGACGGCTATAGAATCGCGCGCTATTACGTGCGATCGACAACCATAGCTGGCGAAACGTTAAAATATTCCAATCCCTATTTTATGCGCTCTTTTCGGAGTCGATTCCCGGGTCGAGTAAAAGGTTATTGAGATTTTCTGTCATAACATTCTCAGTAGCAGTAAGAAGTCTAAAACTGTGGCCAGTAGACGATTAACGACTTTAACGTGAGACCTAAACCATAGTTGACTAAATGTGAGTGTAATACGTTACTGGCTACCTCATCGAACATACAGACATCAAGCAAAGTATCATAGTGTGTAGTTGCTGTAGAACCACTCACCATTAGGCAGACCTTTGCTTGCTTACCATCTTTGTAATACATACATATTATGTATATAGTCTCACGCCTTGGCAGACAAAGATTTGAATTTTTAAAATAACCATTGCGTTTTGTACAGAAACCACGAAATTAACGGCAATTTCAAAACTAAATACCCAATATTAAAATGTAGTAGCCCCGTGGTACTGTTTTGTGAGTGAATCTTGCTTCTTTACTTAGTAAGAACTAGCGACCCACCTCGGCTTCAGACAGGTAGTACAAAACCTAAACAAATTATACACTTTCCTCGTGAATCACTCTGTCTATTGGTGAAAACCGCATGAAAATGCGTTTAGTAATTTTTGAGTTTATCGCGAATAGACAGACAGGCAGACGCTACGCTATCTCTTAATAATATCCTAACTAATATTATAAATACGAATGTGAGTTTGTTTGTTTATTTGATTTTTACGTTTTCAAGCTTAATCTATAATTTAAACCTTTGTATGCAGGGGTTGTATTACACCGCTGGTGCTAGCCTATCTAAAACATTGTTTTTGAATCAGTCTAATCTAGTTGCGTCCGGTATCTAGTTTAATTGCACTGAACTTTACATAATAGTGCGGAATGAATGACACGAGGCCTTGTCATTGTTGCGCTGACACATTATGTGGGAGTCCTATGTTGCTGCTCGTACAGATGTGAGGCGCTTTACTCCGTGAAACAGCAGTTTTACACTAAATACACGATGGGATAGTCCAGGGATAGGTGTATTATGCCTACGTTTCGCTAGCTATGGTTTTATACCACGCAATAGAAGGCGAGTCCAGGTCTAGATCCAGTGCTGCTGCTGAGTATATCCTCTCTGAAAAACCTAATAACATATTGCGTGACTACGATTCCAATGAAGAAGAATCAGTATTGTATTTTTATAAAATTATTATTAATTTTTTCTGGCCGCGGCTTCGCCTACGTTATTCTCAGTGTCTCCAGGACATTATCTATTAGTGTATCAAGTTTTCATCTAAACCCGTTCAGCGGGTTGCCCCCGCTTTAGTAATAAACATCCAAACATCTTCATAAACTTTCACATTTGTAATATTAGTATCAGAGTAGCTAGTAATGATTTTAATTTATTTTAAAAGAACAACTCTAATAGGAATAATTGCTATGTCACAGGGAATTTTACGAACATTCAAAAAAATGGACAGAAGGACTCCCAGTCTCGGATCAGCTAACTGTGGCTCAAATAAATTTATATCCCGTGTGGGGATCGAACCCATAACTGTGGCAGTGGCTAGGCGACCACTTAAACCACAACGTCATTCGTGCAGTCTAGTTTTAACCAATAACGCCGAAATTTTAATCGAGTTTACTATTCAGTTGATCTAGTCTGTACACGAACATTTTAGTAGAGCGTGGTTTATTTAGCTCTATCGGAGCGTAAAGTATTGTCAGACCACCGAGGATGTGGCCTTTGGTCAGTTCATGGGGACATACAGATATGAGCTATGTCCAAAATATAGTATATAAACTGCTATATTATATATTATTTTGCATTCAAAGATATATGACTATAAAAAGGATTTAAAAAGACGCTGCTGTTTAAAAAAAGCACCCACAGCAAACCCACTAAACCCCTGACGTCGTTCCTCCAGTACCTAGTGTCGGTGCCACGGGGTTCGCGCTAGCATTCACCGCGACACCGACAGGTCTTAGCCCGCCACGTAACTAGGCGGGCCCCAGACTGTTACTAACTTAACCTAACCTACATTTACGCGAGCGAAGCCGTGTGCAAAATTTAGTATATTATATATTTATTTTCTTCAATTGCACAACACTAATGCGTTGTCATGTCTTCGTGCGTTGTAATGTCTTCTTATTTATTATTCTGACAGCTTAAACATTATCTACCCTCCATTCACACTGCTGGACATTGGTCAGTGTTTCCAGCCAATCCGACGCCATATGAGCCATACCAGTAGATGATCCGGATTAAGTTTCTTTGTTCAGACCCAACGAAAAACACATCGCTCAGCAGAGCGCTAAATATTTTATGTCTGCCTGTATCGATACTGCCATTTCATTAATCTATAGTATGTCGGACTAATATTGTTAAAGGTTATGTGAAAGGCTGTGTACCAGTATGTGACGCTTTTAAAAATATCTTGACTTATACATAGTTTTCTTAAGTTTACTTGCTATTTTGTTGACAAATTACTATTTTTGTTGGCCCCTCCAGCTCAGATAGAAATGACCGACACGACGTGAACCCAGTCCTAAACTGGGTTCATGTCGCGTCGGTAGAGCAATGGGTAGGATTCGAACCCCGCGACCTCTCCAACGCAAGTACAATGCCTTATCCATTCGACTACCGCAAATTATTATTGTAATCTATGAACATGTGTATCATATTGGAGTGCACCAGTGGCGTGGTGGTTTATGCTGCTGCCGAGCGTTGTGGGATCAATCCCTACACGGGACAAAAAATTGTGTGATTCACAGACAGTCTGGGTGTATTCTGAGTCTGGGTGTAATTTGTCTCCGTTGTTTGAAAGTTTGCAAAGTAGGGGACTTAGGTCGGGGGTGGCAAAGGACTTATTCATAGTGTGGGAGTTGACTGTTATAATAAACAAAATAAATACGCTCTCGCGGATAAATGTTACTGAATTTCTAAAGAATAAATAATAATATTAGTATAACGAATTAAAAAACATAGTTGTGATATACCTCTAAGTACTCCTTCTAGTATATGTATGAGACAGAAGATACTAGTAGCTAAGTAAAACCGAATATAAAACTATACAATGGTAAAACAAAATGGTAAAAACTGAAGAAAAATAGTATTTCTGTAGCACTGTCGGAGTGGGGTAGATACACATTTATAACAGGGGATTTGGTGGGTAGATTGACTGAGAGAATACTTTGGATTTATTGCTTTGTTTGATCAGATATTTGGATGGGTGGGCATTGACCTTGACAATGAATTGAGTTTGCCTTGTTGCGATGAACAGTTCACAGATAATGGCATTATTGAAGAATAAAATTCAAATATAATAATAGCACTGTCCTCTGTGCCGCAACTTTATTATTTTAACATAATATAGCCGCAGTGGCTTAAGCGGTCACAACGCTAGTGTGTCGACTAGGATTTAATAATCACGAACAAATTTTATTTTTAAATTGCCATTGACGGTAACGGTACAAAAAAAAAAACGGCGGAAAAACGGGATAACAAAACACTGTCCACACCAGTTTACAGCATAACATAAAAGATATTGACTACGTACTTACATCTACATACATTAACTTACTAATATTTCAAATGTGGACAATTGTGTTAGTGTCGGAGTAGATATAAGATTTAAGATTAATTAAGAAAATCGTCTGGTTTATAAAAACGACTGAGGCTCACATACCTACCTCAACTCACATTAATTTCATCCCATTTTTAATCCCTTATCCTTCCTTTGATTTGCATAGGCCATGTGTATTTACGTAATTTGTGATAGAACGCGACTTACCTATTACGTCTATGACTCTGAACTTGACCTAACCCTTCCCACACTAAGAAGAGGCCCGAGCCCAGTATTGAGACAGTTTATATACAGGTCTGATATATTTGTATATAATACTGAACTAGTATAAGTGGGTAGAACATAAGGCTAAATGAACAACTACGCGTGAACAACGTAAAAGGTATATAAGGTATATGGTGTAAAAATGACGTCGGGATCAAAATTCTTTACTCACAAACGAGCATAGACGAACTGAGCTGATATATTTGACCTTTTTTCTTGATTACAAAGAGTTAGGGCATACTAGATAGGTCCTACACAACTTCAGTAAGCTCGCTTACTCATACATTTTGGCGGTTGTCAGTGTTTCTTTATGACCTGCAAGACTACAAAAAGCCCTCGTTTTAAATATTTTCAAACTAACTTCATTCGATAAGCTATCACCTGATCCTCATTCCTATAGCTCGTAGCGTCATGTTATTTAGCCTTTCTCAAGCATTAGGATATGGAATATATAATATATTTTTTAATTTTGTACCTAATAAGTAGCTTTCTTACGGTGCAAGAATTATTAAAATCGGTTAATAATTATATCGGGTAATAGTTTCAGCATTTATTCATTTTAAACAAAAATACAAATTAGTAAACATGTATGTAAAACTCGTGGTCGAACACTAGTTTACACTAGTGTTTGACTACGAATTTGACACAATGTCTGTCCAGCAGTTTTAATAATAATAACAATAATGGCCTTCAGACCGAATTTCGATCATAGCAGCCAATTATAATCAAAATACAAGTGCAATCTCTGTTCTCCAACTCTCATGATCCGATGGGACGGCAATCTACCAGATAGATCAAGCGGAGTACCAACGGCTTTCCGTACTTTCCGAGGCACGGCGGAGTAACACCGTCAACTACTACTCTTTACTCTTTTCTTCCGTACTTTTGAGATTTCTTCGTCCAACTATACAGTATTATGACCTGCCTGTACATAATGTCACATCCAGTAGCTCAATCTTCCAAAATGCTTCTTATCGGAAGCAAGTGCCGGATCTACGCCCATTTGTATTATGACGAGGTCGACGCACTCTTTTACTTAAAGGCTTGAAGAATAATCTCGTATTACGAATAGTCGGATGTTAATATGCATACTTTGTATCTTACGCATAGTAATAATCAAAAAATCATCCCCTAATGGGTTATCTTTTAGGGATACTTGGAAGGTAATAATAATAATAATAAGTTTTGTATATATGAACTAATCCATTGCTAGACATAGGTCTTTCATTAGTGTGCAAAGGGTTAGACCCTATTACACTAGGCCCAGCGCAGGTTGGCCTTCTCATATCTTCGGGAACTTTATGGAGAACTCTCAGACACAGGTTTCCTCACTATATTTTTTTTGTGTTTTCACTGTTTACGCGAGCAATTGCGTTACAATTGAATACGCACATCATTTCGAATTGTCAGAGGTGCATGCATTAGGATCAAACTCGAGACCTCTGCACGGCAGTCCAATCTGTCCAATGGCCTCCTACTAGGCGGTTCACACTTGGGTATAGACAGATATGTATTCTATTAGGAGAGACTAATTAAATCACGGGGAGACTAAATAATGTAGTCTTCCTGTGAACATGGCTGCTGAAAAGCAACCGAAATTTAAGTTTACACTCGTAAACTTAAATATAAATAGTTTTAATATTCTAAATAGCTGAAAATGTAGTCAGATTTAATAATAGTAGTGAAACTGTTTCAAAATTATCTAATAAAGTGATAAATAAACAACGCGAGTAAGTACGTATAAAGTAATTTAATTTAAAGAGATGTCTTTTGCGACAGACAGACAGGTAGACATACCAGACGCATTTCAGACACAGTTCTGTAATTAAGAAGTTTATAGAGAAAATACAATAAACGTGACTGACCAGAAAGAGAACCTTACCATCTGTGGTAAGCATATCATAACAATATTACTTATTTGTTTCCTTAATCGAAACACTAGTCGGTAACTGGTATCTTATTAGGTCTAATAATATTAGGTCGTTATGTCGTCATAAATCACTGTCACTTTACTTACGTATCGTAACATGAGATCAGTGACAAGGTTATTACGCGGATAGGTGGTACGGTACAGCCACCTGTGGACCAGGCACCTTATCATGCAGGTACACAACAAAAACTGTCTTAGGCGTTTCGCAGACGACGACGGATAAAAAAGTCAGGAGCTGTCCTCCATGGCTGAGCGCAGTATGGTCTCAAAACAGCCGCGGTTTGTTTCGTCAGCCATCGTCCACCGAACTTTGCTAAGTAGAACGGTATTTTTGTCTTTATACGTCGTGTGGAATTTTGCATAGGATGTCATATTTTCTATTATGCCAGTCAAGTTACGCGTTTCGCACCAGTCCATCCTCTGGAAAACGCCTTAAATAAAATAAAATAGTGTTTTATTTTATGAGTAAATTCACTGATCACTTAAATTTAATGTTTATAAGTATACTATAGTACTTTAGGTACTTAATAACTTAAAGGAATATACCCTACCGGCCAAAAGTTTGAGACCACAAGTTAAAATATTGTTTCACAATAAAATTTGTTAAAAATACATATGATAAACAATTAATTTGAACACCTGCATAAACAATGGATATTTAACTATTTTTCGAAGTCATTATTTATATTTATTTTTATGTAATCATCGTACAAAGGTCTTTTGTCTAGAAACATCAATGGGCGCCGCGTGCGGACCGCGCGCTAAAGTCATTGTAATATTATTGTTACCTGACTATTATTCATTATTTGGGCTTTGTTTTGTGTTAACAGAATTTTAGGAAATTTTAACTTCCTAAAACACTGTGAACACCTGAGTTTCCATGGAGTAAATATTTCTTAATCTTGGTTAGTCCGAGCTCGTCGTTCTTACAGTGAAGACATCTCATTATGGGAAAAGTACGCCAAATTAGCGGTGAAACTCGTGCTGTCATCATTGCTTTACACAACGAAAGCAAATCTGAACGTGCGATTGCTACTCAGCTCAAGTTGTCGAAGACTTGTGTTCATAACACAATAACCCGATACAAGGAGACTGGCAATAATCAAGATCGTTCGCGGTCGGGAAGGCCGAGAGCTACCACTTCTAGCGAGGATAAGTTCATCGTGGTAACAAGCAAGCGGAATAGACGCCTGATAGCACCAGAAATCCGCGCTGAAGTGAACAAATCCCGGTCTACATCTGTGTCATTGACCACAGTGAAAAGAAGACTAAGATACGCTAAGTTATTTGGTTGCGTAGCAGTGCGAAAACCTCTCTTAAAGCCACAAAACAAAAAGAAGAGAATGCAGTGGGCCCTTACCCATCGAGACTGGAGTGAAGAAGACTTCAAAAGAGTTCTTTGGACAGATGAGTCCAAATTTGAAGTGTTTGGGAGCAAAAGACGTGTTTTTGTTCGGCGGAGTGCCGAGGAAAAGATGATGCCAGACTGTGTCCTGCCCACAGTGAAGCATGGCGGTGGTTCCGTTATGGTTTGGGGTTGTTTCTCGAGCCGTGGAACTGGAGATTTGGTACGAGTCTAAGGAATTATGAAAAAGGAGCAGTACAAAGCAATATTGGAGTGTAATGCTGTACCATCGGGACTTCGGCTAGTTGGAGATGGCTTTATTTTCCAACAAGACAACGACCCTAAACACAGCTCCAAATTATGCCGGGGTTATTTAGATACAAAAGAAGCAGAAGGGGTGTTAAAAAACATGGTGTGGCCCGCTCAGAGCCCCGACCTTAACCCTATAGAACTTTTGTGGGAAGAGCTGGACAGAAACGTGCGCAGTTGTTGTCCCAGCTCACAAGAAGATTTGTGGAGAGCATTGCAAGAAAGCTGGAACAATATTTCACAAGAAACAATCGACAAATTGATTGCCCGCATGCCAAGACTTGTCAACAAAGTGATTCAATGCAAGGGAGGGTTTTTTGATGAAAAAGCTGTTTAGCTTGTCAACATATATTTTAAGTTAAATTGTCGAAATATTTAATATTTTTTATTTATATTTTATTGCATTTGCCATACTTAATAAATATCACAATAAATCCTTTCATGTTTAGCTTTTAATTTTGAGTTTTACATCCATTTGCAACTTTGATGTAGGTGGTCTCAAACTTTTGACCGGCAGTGTATATATATAACTACTAATAGAAAAAAGCTTGAAACTCTTGTTTGTTTATATGTTTGAACGCGCTAATCTCTGGAACTACTTGTTTATTTCAGTCTAAAAAAAGGACGCCTGCCGTACTAGGTATAATTCCTGTGTCGCGAGGAACTTTACAAAAACTCAAACAACGGATACAAAGAACACCTAGACTCAAAACACTATTTATGGATCACAAATTTTTGTCTCTTGTAGGGATCGAACCCACCACAGTCGCATTAGCGATAGTGAAGAGGCTTAAAGTCGGCCTCGGTGGCGTAGGGGTAAGTGTAACCGACTGCCACGCCTGAGGTCGCGGGTTCGATTCCCGCACAAGTTAAACATTTGTGTGCATGAACATAAATGTTTGTCTTGGTCTGGGTGTTTCTATGTATAATATGTATGTATTTACGAAAAAAAAAAGTATATATGTATGTTTATCCATTGTCTAGTACCCATAGTATAAGCTCTGCTTAGTTTGGGCTAGATGGTGTTGTGTGTATGTAGTAGAATATTATATTATTATATGCTTATTACATGAACGTAAAGTTCACTCTGACTATGTTGACTAACGACGTGTACGTAGAGGGAGTGCAGGGAGGCAGCTCCAGTTATCTGTTAAGCTTTTAATTCTGACTAATATTATAAATGCGAATGTAAGTTATTTTTGTTTGTTACGCTTTCACGCCTTAACTACTCGACCGATCATCATGAAAATGTCAGGGGAACATAAAAGGACATAGGGTAACTTTTATCCAGAATAGGTAGTGTTTTAAACATTACAAGAGCGAAGCAGCGGGCGATATCTAACCTTGTAATTATATTACTAGCTTTTATCCGGGGCTTCACGAGAGAACAGTTTTTTTTTCTGGATATAAGGTATCTATGTCGTTTTCAGTACCCGTGACAAAGTTTATGCGAAATTTTGTGATGGTCGAGTAGTGAAAAGCCTAACAAACACTTAAATTCGCATGAGTTTGGATTATAAAAATGACGTATGATTAATTGTGTCCGCAAAACGCAACCCTAGCTCTCACATCCAGTATTTCACTATCGATCGTAAACTTTTACAACGAAACTGACGAGAAAACTTTACCACATAATTTTTTTTATAGAATATTCAAAACTTCGGACATAGTATTAATTTAATTTATTAATTTATTACTATATTGACACACCAACAGCTTTTAGGCGATGCAATCACAATAAAATTAAATCCAGCACCACAGACTGGCCTACGAGCTAATAATAGGTGTGAGACAGCATTTTTAGATGACAAGTAATTAGTGAGAATTACAAAATAAGGTTAAAACACAAAAAAAAAATAAGAAATTGAATAGTAGGTAAACTCACCCTATCAGCACAATTACCGCTACTGCCCGAATCTAGGCCTAAGTTAGAACTTTTACTGCAAGCCATAATCCCCCTTTTTCCAACGTACTAAACTTGTGTGGCGAACTAATTTACTAATGGTAGCCAAACCTTTTAGCTGACTAGCTAGATATGCATGCGGTGGAGAAAAACCTAGTATATTAGCTGCTGAGCTTAAAGAATAAAGAGATTAGTGCATCCAGAAAGTATTTTAAAATACGGAAAATGTTCTTCTGAGATTGCTTGTGAAAACTTGTTACTGGCAAAGTGCGAATATTCGAAGGCAATTTTTAGTATATTCGAATATATTAAGTATACAGATAATTGATTATATTGATTTTAGAATATTTTATGCAATGTAAAAACGCTACATAGAGATTATTCGAATATTATGCAGGTTCGTCGATAACTTATTGCATATAAAAAAGGATAATGAAGCAATCGTCTCGGCTCTGCTGCTTTAAAGTGTTTTGGGTTGAAATCAGGGCGATTATTTGTGCGATACTCAAATTGTTGTTTCAGAACTTGGTGTACTTTGTGTCCGTTAATTTTATACAGCTGCCATGACCTTTCTTTATTACTGTCTGTGGTGGTGCCAGGACTACTACCTTAGTTAGTAACACTTCTTTACAAAGTAATTGTTTTTCACACAGGAGTGTGCCCCTAATACATGACCATACATTTCTGTTACACACTTTAAACTAATTTTATTCCCAACCAGAAATTTTCCATTAAGTGCCAACTAATATCACTTAAAGCTTATGTAAAATGCATAATAGAACATCAGAGTTGAAGTAAGTGTTAGAACTTCGTAGCTATTTTAACACAGAGAATCAATAATTCAATGTAAATCCGAAAAGCAGTCGGTTCCGTGCCGTAACTAGGTCGGTACTAGTTTATTTTAATTATAAAGATTTCTATAGCGTTGATTTCTTCAGCGGAAACCAATTACCTGTGTAATCATTTACCATCGAAGTGGTTGGCAGCTGCATGGTTGCGTTTCCTTAATATTGCTTCTACAATATCAAGAAAACACAGTTATGTCCATAACCGGCGCCACTTTCCATGCAACACCGCTGGCTCTACCAATAGCAATAAAACATAACTGCGCTTATGCTAACAAACAAATTACTACAAGAGAACAGGTTCGATCCACGGCTCAAACAAAGTGTGATTGGGTTTTGCTGTAAGGAAATTTTAATAAAAAGTACTAATAGATAGTCGTCTTTGTATTCGCTGCTTTCTTATGAAATGGCATGCTTTGGACGTACATTTAAAATCTACCTGGTCAAAATCAAACATTTACAAATAAGAAACTACTGATAGACAAACACAGAAAAAGCCGTTGTAAAAGTACCAATTATGAAGAACTATTTTGCGATTGATATATTTGCATGAGAAAGTAGTGGTTCTAGTAGCTTTAGATCAGTATGACAGTGGTGAGTACAAATTTATTACGCCACACCGTAAGGTCTTGTGTTCGATTGCCGAGTAAGCAAAGTGTAATTGGGTTTTTCTGTGAAGAAATTGTCAGTAGCAGCACAGCGTCTACACGTGTTTCCGATAAACGACATAAATCTCGCCCCCCTATGATATACATAATATTTATACAAAGCCACTTATACATATATCTATATACTAGCTTTTTTCTCCGGTTTCATTCACTCGAAAACAGTATTTTCTTTGGATGAAAGGTACATTTTGTCTTTTCTGTAACCTTGACAACGTGTATATGCGAAATATAATGATAATCGGCGGAGCAGTTAGGGCATAAAAGCGTAACAAATAAACTCACATTCGCATTTACAATATTACTTAGGATATGTGGATTTATTGTATCTACCCGTCCAGGTAACATAGATGTAAAACTTCAGCCTAATAGCAATATTATAATATGCACCACGTTACTTATGTATGCGATTGTAGTAGCTAGCATATTATGTATGTAACGACTGCACGGATGGCTTCGCCACTGCTGCCGCGCCGATTGTTATGGGTTCGATCTCCACACGAGGCAAAAATTTGTGTGAACCACAAATTTTTGTTTCGGGTCTGGATGTTCTTTGTGTCCGTTGTCTAAATATTTGTACAGTCGCCCGCGACACAAGAGTTATTTCTAGTGCGAGAATCCTTTTTTTTAAGAAAAGAAAGAAATGTAAGCGTTGCGTTACTGATAGCTTTAGTAGCTATTAAGCTACCGCCGCGTACACTACTAAAACTATCAGTTTACCATATACTTACTATCAGTTACCTAGTAAGATAAGGTATCAAATTTGCGATCCAAGAGGCGTGGTTTCAATCCTGACCTATTAGGTGCACCTAATAGGTCACTAAGCTAAATCTTTCAACAGTGCACTGTTGAAAGATTTAGCTTAGTTAGAAGGGTAAACAGGAATACTGGCAATTTCTAACCAAAACCATGGCTAGTATTCGTAATCTGTTCAAAAGAAAATGACGTTCACAACAGCCTAATGTACCTACCGAGTTTTTTAAATAACTAAAGTGGGAAATTCGCATACGGCTTGTAGTGCATTGCAAACATAAACATTATACACTAGACATGTAACTTTCATAGTAATGGATGTTGAAATCTGGTTCAGGCTAATGTGTTTTTAATAACTGTACTTATAATTTTTTTTTTATAAATAAGTAACAATCGATAACAAAAGTGTTTACGTAAAGGAAATATCTATCATTTGAATAATTGTGTTTTGACTGTTTTGCAAGAGAATTGGTTGAATCGATTTCGTTTTGAGAACAATAGAAAAACAACTCAATAAGGTTGTTTACGAGTCTTCACTTTTCGTGCGCTAGTAACATACCTGTTTTTTTTTGTATATTAAGTCATCGATTGCAAGCGGTTCTAGGTTAAGGTAACCGCTTATCTCTATATATATGACATAATCTCTCCACTCCCCCATTTTACGCAGAGAGGTACATAATATATGCGTCAAAGAATTCACCCACAATAAAAAGACTCTATGCTTGTTTGTCACTTTTACTGTTTTAAGAATATAGTTATGTTAATTCAAAATTGAGTGAGGATAAACAACGTTGTTTATCTCAAAACTAACATAACATTAAGTCAGTGTATATTAAAATTCACACTGCAGTATCTAAACTCTCTATTATAATATGCAATTGTCAATTCATTGGTCATGGGATATCCACAACATCTTCAAATCACCATAATCATAAAATAAAATAAATTATTCATAACTATCACAAATCACATTTGTCATAAAGTTACTATGAGTAACTGTAGTTAACTTTTCGCTAGTGTATGTAGCTACAAGTAGGTGATGGTGCGAAACACGAAAGCAGAGAGAATGCAGTGAAATTATGAGTATTAAGAAGTACGTATTGTGTGACTTAAAAGTACTGAAACAGGAATAAGATGATAAGAACAAGGTAAACGAAAACGAAGTAACGTAAAAACGTAACGTAAAGTAACAAGAAATCAGTAAACAATAACATTGATAATCCTATTATATTAGTACGTCTTTCTTATCTTATCCATTTCATTTGATAATCTTTCCAAATAAAATAAAATATTTCCACGCCGAATTTCCTGAGCCTGACCATCCGCGCAGGCGATATTATAGTACGAGTAGGTACACAAGTGTTTGCACAAACACAATCACGCACACTGTTTTTCGAAATTTCATAGTCGATGAGACGGCAATCCGACATTACCAAAGAGAGTATAAGCGTAGGAGCAAAGGATTTACGTATTTTTGAAGGCACGCGATTGTGCACCAACGCCTGTCTAGGCTGCTTTTGAAAATTTCTTGATAAAAATAAGCTTAACAGCAGCACGGAGTCTGTAGCTCTTCCCGATAGAAGACAATAGGCTCGCCCCCTATTACGTAGGACTTAAAACACAGCTGGCGAAATGAAGGTACAATGTAGGTAATAATGTAAATGTAAGTACATCTCTGCCTACCCTTTCTGCGATAGAGCGAGTATGTATGTAGATACACAATTTCTACTATAGTATTGCAAAGAAACCCATAGTACCGCTTCAGGTCATAAGCGAACCCACTCATATCGTAATGTGCTACCGTGTGTGCTACTATACTTCTCTAACAATCGTATATTATCGATATCTTATGTTATCGATATTCGTTATCGATATTCATGTGCAATGTCAGCCAGAATATTAATTTTGCTATTCAGCTGGACGTTATTTTATAAGCTATTTGACTTGTTGTTGTTTAATGTACAGTTTAGAGATAAAACAGGCGGATAGGTTCAGTGATAAAGTTTGCGGTTCTGAGATCCATTTTGGTGTCCCTGGTTTCTTGCCTTTTGCCTTTTCCAGACTACGAACAGATTGTAGGATGGGCCGTAAATATAAGCTTAGTCACAGATTCGATTTCTGCATCGTGTTATTGAATTTCACTGTTTGGAAATACTTAGTATCAGTTCGGATTATCAAAGAGGCATTAGACTCGTCATCTTTGATCCGGACCTAAACATTGTTAAACACATCTGCCTACCCTTTTGAGGATTAACAGTTTTGAGTCGTAAACTTGCATTTTTGCAAATGTTTCCTATTTTGCGAAACTTATATAAACATTAAAACCATACAGAACAATTATTTGTTGTAACATAATTTTTTAATCCGTTTGTAGATCGAACCAACACCACAAGGCGTATTGTCAGTGGCCTGGGGATCGCGTAGGCCATATATGCAATCGATCCTTACATACTTTTATAAAACTAATACCTACACTTAAACATGTTTTATAAACTTAAACACTCTGATAGTGCAACTCATAGATACCTATAATAATACCTATACTAAGGCGTACCGGAGACGACGGACTGCAGTAAACCGGACAATTTCATCACTATTGAATACTCATAAAATTACAAACATCTTTGAAGTTCATTAGAATGAAATCCTTCAAGTGTCTGTTAAAATCATTCGGCGCAGACTTGAAACCGGCTCTTTTACATCGTTTGGCTGCCGCTGTAGCAACGACCATAATTATGGAACTCTATGTAACGCAACCACACATACGAAGGACAAAGAAAAAGTCCGTTGTCCGCGTCCCGAACTTCCGCACTAGGAATAATTTCTGTGTACCGGGTGGCTTTACAAACATTCAAACAACGGACACAAAGAACATCCAGACTCGGAACAACCTTTTGTGGACCACACAAATTTTTGTCCCGTATGTGATTCGAACCCACAACACTGGGACGGCGGCAGTGGCGAGGCGACTACTACGCCATCCGTGCACTTGTGTACAGCCGCAGACAACTACGAACAGATCTGGACGTTTGTGTCCGATGGCAAAAAAGACAGTCGTCTGCAAATCGCCTAATAGGTCGGCGTCACTACCCGTACCAGGTCAGCAATTGCGTCTCGCAGAAGTCTGGGAAAGTCGTAAAATTCTAATATCTAGCACACGCGTGTAATTTAATTCAACCTGCCCATCCCAGCGCCGTGAATTTATTATCATTAGGTATTATAAGTTTATTCAAATTGATTACTAAGTACCTTATACATTTACTGATGTCTTAATCTAAAATAATTCGCATTCGCATATTAAGCATCGGATTACGAGAGTTACTAAACAGAGACTGCACTTGTGCTAATATTCTAAAAAAATAAAAAAGACAGTTGTATATTTGTTTTTGAATCATCGATTGTTCAATTTGAAAATGAAAATTACAATATCGATCTTTATCTTTTATCCCTTTATCGTAATTGAATTGAATGAAAATCCACTTCTTGCATGACAAGAACACAACGCATGCACAACCAAATTATTTGTCAACAATCGACGAACATCGATTGTTATTCGAATGCACTGGCATAATTGGATAATTCGTAAGTCATAACAAACTCCCGTCACTCGAATTAAATTTGCAGTTAGTATACAAGACTCTTAACGTTCCAAGTGCGAATATATTAACTTATCTCATGTAACATTAATTTACTAAATGTTACTTAAAATAATGTATAAGTGTTATGTACATGAACTATCCGGTATACACTCGTATTATACTTGCATCGTATGAATAATTTAGAACTAATTTATAACGGTATCGCATTTCATGAGGTCTGTGTTAGTTTTGTGCTAATGTTTTGAGTTAGTTTGTTTAAATTATACGCAGGTCAATACAGGCAGCGTGTGATCTGGGTCAGAGAATACCTTCGTGTATAATGTGCTTTCGAAACCACTGGTATACAACATAATTTTACCTCTAATTATTTATATGTATACAAATAATAATTTGATTAAAAAAGATAGAAACGATAGCCTAGTGGGAGCTCGTTGAACTGCCACGGACGCATCCCTGACTCATCGAAGTTATGTGCGTAACATTTAATTATCGCTAGCTTTAACGGTGAAGAAAAACATCGTGAGGTAACCTGCTTGTCTGAGAGTTTTTAAAGATATGTGAAGTCTGTCAACCCGCACTGGGCAATGGCCCTTCTCACACTGAGAAGAAGGCCGTGCCTAGCAGTAGGACAATTTATATACAGGGCTGATGTTATTAAGATTATAATAAATTAACCCATATTAATTGCTGCTATGCAACATATTTTCTGCTATCTTATCAAATTTTCGTTTGAATTTATGCGAAACGACACGTTCTAAAAATAATATTTGCGAGCTACTTAGCCTAAATTTTGGGCACATAAAGTAACAGCTATATTTAATTATATACCTATTGACCACGTTATTAATATACCTATTAAAATAGAGGATACTTTTCCTAATTTACATTAACGTAGGAATAAAGAGTATAACTTCTAAATATAAAACAATGAGAATACTGTTGACGCCATCCTTTGCCGTTCATAAAAATAATTAAAATTGTTATTAAAGTTGCACTCAAACCAACATGTTTTATGTGTACCTTCAATTAAGCGCTTCCATTATCTACATTATGAAGTATATTATACTTTGTCGTAATAAAGATAAAAATATATGCACTAGCTTTAACTCGTGGTTGCGCTTACTAGGTCTATTCCACAGATACCGTGCATTTACCACACTAAAAATTATATTTTCTTTGTTGAAAAGACAGCGCGCGCTCCAAGTACAAACACATAAACCTTCAGATAATGGACACAAAGAACACCCAGACTCCTCGTGCAGGGATTAAAACCATGACACTAAGCGCAGTGACAAATGTTCGAGAAAATCTTTTCTTGTTTTCGTAAAGACAGCGCGTGCTTTAAGAGTGATGACTGTCTCGGAGTAATTAAAAAACATTCAAACAACGGACACAAAGAACACCCAGACTTGGAACAACTATTTATGGATCATACAATTGTTTGTCTCGTATGGGGATCGGAAGCACGACATGCGCCGCTTTCGAGAAATTTTCAATAGCAGCACATAGCCTAGAGATGAACCCTGTGGATGGAAATTTATTGACACAATCTACATTAACGCGAACGAAGGCGCGGGCAAAATCTAGTATCTATAGAAAACTCTTTTGTAGTATCTATAAAAAACACTTTTTCTTTCTGTCGTTATTGCTTCGTTACTAAGTAAAGAAATACAAATCAACAAACATATATCGCATTTATATTATTAGTAATATCTTGTGCAATTAAAATAATTTAATTGAAAGTTACTTGATTAATAACTTTATTAATAGTTGCGGTTAGTGTTGTCTCTGCACTTTAGAGCACTTTGGAATTAAAAAAATATTCCATACTACCTAACCTACATATGTACCTATATTTCAAACGCAGCAGTTTGTTTTTAACGTTTTGCAGTTAAAATGTTGAACTGATTTTGATGAAATATGATATGAAGATAGATTAATACATAAGAAGAGTACTCTCTTTTGAAATTTATGTTTCATGTAATGATTGTACTAAATCGAGCTTTTTAATAAGACTAGAATTTTATCTTATTTTTATACTGTCAGCAGCCTCGTTGATCTATTGGTTAAAGTTTAAAGTTACGGATAATGAGGTCCAGAATTAGAATCCCGGTTCATCTTTGTGTAGGGATTTTCTCTTAAGAAGTTCTCTCATTAGCAGTAATAGGCTCACTCAATATTACGTGAGACTTAAAACTAACTA
Source organism: Catocala nupta (assembly GCA_963675205.1). Classification (NCBI taxonomy): domain Eukaryota; kingdom Metazoa; phylum Arthropoda; class Insecta; order Lepidoptera; family Erebidae; genus Catocala; species Catocala nupta. The sequence continues at coordinate 11,931,897 of OY776099.1, forward strand.
GCGAAGTTTGAGTGCAATGATACACCTCCACCTACTAAGAAGATATATCAATAAAATGAAGGTGTCATCAAATTTATAATTGGTCACCCATCCAAGATTTTAACCCTGGCTATGTTGCTTGACCTCTTTAATTACTCGTTCTTCATTCGTTAACATAACAAGAAGCATGTTGCGTTACAGGTTATTTTAAAATTGGATATGATAATTATATTCATACGTTTATTCCCAACAGATCTCAGAGACGGCTAAACCGTAAACGAAATCCAAGTCGAGATTGTGTAAATAAAATTTCTGCTCATAAACCAAACATATGTACGCTTTTATTATTGTAATTAATGTCTTGTTACGAGAATTAATGTAATGTTTATACTAATGAGAAATGCGGAAGGAATTTTTACTAATTTGATGTTGTTTTGTGTTCTTTATTGATAAACTCCTAGAGCGTTGACTGTTGGTCGTGTAATGTTTGTGAGACACATAGCTACATGATATTTTTATTTAGAGTAGAACAGTATTATTTTAACGTTGCTTAAAATTGTATTCAAACGATATTTAAATATAATTGTGAACTGACTACAAATGTGTTGTGGGTGTTGTGGGTTCCATCCCCACATGGGGCAAAATATTTGTGATCCACCAATAGTTGTTCCGTGTCTAATAGTCCTTTGCGTCCGTTGTTTGAATATTGATTTGGTAAGTTCCCCGCGATACAAGAATGATTCCCAGGGAAGCAGTTGCAAATATTTCAAAAATTTTTAAATTTTCGTTTGTGGTCGAAGACGCACAGCAATTTATGTAATTTGGCTGTGCCATTTCAAAAATTAGTAAAAGATACAAGGCAAATTTACTTAAAAAGCATTTCAAATCATGTCTGTGTAGGTACTTGCTAGGTTATCTATTTCTCAAAATCATCAATCATCAATCACGTCTGTGTAGGTACTTGCTAGGTTATCTATTTCTCAAAATCATTTATAAAATGTTTCTAAACATTTTGAACATGCAAATCGATGCATTGTGGCCTAGTAAGCAACAAAATGCAAAATCCCGTTCTTCAAGGTGTTCCTTACTAGATTTTGAAATTGCACAGCCGAATTATACATAAGCGTGTCATACGTCCTTGAGCAATTGACCTTGTAAGCAGACCAAAGTAAGCAATAGAGTGCAGTTGGGTACATTGCTAATCGCATCCAAATATTCGATCGTAGCCACAAGTAGCCCAGTGTGAGGCCCCATATATTCTTATTCTTATTTTAAAAGACAACTAACTCCCGCACTAGAAATAATTCCACAGTTCGCTAGAGACTTCCTACTCTTCTTAAAACATTCTTAGGTAAACAAAGAACACGTTGTGTCGGAATAACTATAGTGAATCGCACCATCCGTGCAGTCATAGACGGTACTATAAAGACGGATGTAAATGTAAAATAAACTTCTGTTCAGATCTGGTAGCAGTGGACTGTGGGGAATGTTGCTAGGTTGTTGGTAGGGCAGGAAGGCTTCAGTCTTTGGTGAAATAAAAATCTGGAGTTACAGACACGTCCATTTATTGCACAGTTTGGTTGGAAGAGAGCGATACAATGGTTTCCACAGATAATACAAACATACATTAAAAATGTTGATGTTGGTGTTGCCAACATGCTGCGGCCTGCATAAAGCTATTTGTATAAAGTTATTTCAATTTAAATCTTGAGTTTTATTACATAGTTACCTACTAATTTAATTGATGAACTAACTAAAGACAAATCAATTTAGCATTGTTTAAGACTATTTACTTAATTAGGTATATTTTTTATTACTGTGTAACTATGCATCTTACAATTAAACTTACAGAAAGTATGAGTTACTGAAACTATTAACATCTAAGAGTTATTACTGTTATAGGACACAATGTTACATTTAAATATTGGTGATATAAGAAACTCTGATGAAGAACTATTACAAACATCATTAATTACTATAGACATTAAATATAGCAATAAGAAGTGTTATCCATTTTTAAGAAATTAGTTAATAACATGCACTGATATCTATTATGCTTATTATCTAGTCAACTTACAACTACGGACTAAATGTATCAGTCTGTTTGATCTATAGGTAAAACACTAACTTTAGTTATGGAACGTACATGAGTTTTTCCATTAGGAGTTTTTACCTCCACAGCTCTAACTTTCCCATCATGACCTGGAAATACATTTGTTATTCTTGCCATGGGCCAAGATAAAGGAGGGATATTATTCTCTCTAAGCATAACCAGACTACCAATTTTAATGTTACACATACTGTCTAACCACTTAGGCCTATTTTGCAATTGATTCAAATACTGTTTATGCCACATTTTCCAGAATGATTGTTTTAAGTTGGTACATTGTTGCCAAAATGAAAGTCTATCATGAGGAACGTTGACAATATCTGGTTCTGGATACATAGTTAAAGATTCACCTATTATAAAATGAGCCGGCGTAAGATAACTAAAATCATCTACGTCTGATGCAGACACTGGCAAAAGAGGGCGTGAATTCAACACGGCTTCTATCTCAGTTAAAACAGTATTAAATTGCTCGTACGTTAAAATGTTATTTTGTAAAATTCTTTTTAAATGGTGCTTTGTACTCTTAACTGCAGCCTCCCAAAGACCTCCAAATGTAGGTGAATAGCTTGGAATGAAGTTAAAATTAATGCCTTGTTGAGCCGCATGTTCATGAACCTTGCTCTGGTGGTCCTTGGAAGTCTGCAAATTATAAAGCTCAACCAATTGGCTCCTTGCGCCTTTAAATGTACTCGCGTTGTCACAGTGGATCTCAGTGGGCAAACCGCGTCTTGATATAAGCCTTCGTAAACATGCAAGGAAAGTGTTGGTAGTTAGATCTGAAGCCAATTCCAAGTGAATGGCTTTTGTCGTAAAGCAGACGAAAACGCAGATGTAACCTTTACCTATTATTGCTCGCCTCACACGGGAGTTTTTTACACTGATTGGCCCAGCGAAATCGACACCGACTTTCTTAAAAGGACGGCTGGTTGCATTCACTCTGTCGGCAGGCAAGGATCCCATTAGTTGTCTCGAGGCATGAGCCTTTTGTCGGAAACAAACTATACATTGGTGAGTGATTTTCTTTATAACTCTTAGAGCATCAATTATCCAAAATCTTTGATTTAAGTTTGATAACAAAAGTTTAGGTCCCGCATGAAGAAGTCTTTCATGCTCCTTTCTTATAATAAGATATGTAATCTGAGAACCTTTAGGTAATAATACAGGATGTTTTTGTTCGAAGGGAATATTGGCATAATGAAGTCTGCCACCTACTCTTAACAAACCTCGCTCATCCAAAAAGGGGTGCAGGCTCTTTAGACTACCCTTAATCCTTGAATTATTTATTATTAAATCTATTTCCTTTTTATAATGAATTTGTTGCTCATGTTTAATTATCAACATTAAGGAATGCCTTATTTCAGTGCTAGTTAAATAGGGATAACTAATTTTGCTATTTTTTGATTTAACATTGTTATAAAACCTGAAAATGTATGCTAATAGTCTAGTCATTTTATTAATATCAGAAATGTTGTACAATTTATCAAAAGTGTCGTTGACCTCCTGAGAGGCTGACGCCTGATCGCTGGAGATTGTTGAACAAGATTTCATCTCGGGTACATCAAGAGATGGGCTGAAATTGGGAGCAAAAGAGTACATGCCGTCATGCAGGAAATGTGGACCATGCTACCACATATCGCAGCTACTTAAATCTTGAGGATTGACACCTCTGCTGATGAGGTCGGCAGGGTTGTCCCGCGTGTCGACATATCTCCATGTCCAGTCAGCTGTTAGCTGGTTAATCACATTTACTCTGTTCGCGACATAAGCTTTCAAGTTAATTGGATCTTTGCTTATCCAAGCTAGAGCAATTTGCGAATCCAAGAATAAATAAACACCGTGAATATTAATTTTAAGCATAAGCGTGCTGTGAACCCTTGCTATTAATTTTGAAAGCAATAGTGCTGCATTTAGCTCTAGTCGCGGCACGGTCAGACTCTTATCATTTAGCGGATTAATTCTTGATTTCGAACAGAGCAAATATTGATTAACTTTACCTGATTTATCGATGACCCTTAGGTATATACAGCAGCCATATGCAGTTGAGCTGGAGGCATCTGCAAAGCCAATTAATTGTACAGTTTCTGAATCTATAACTTGAACATTTCTTTTTAAAGAAATTGTACCCATGAAAGCTAAGCTGTGCACAAACTGAAGCCATTCTTGCGTAATACTTTCAGGGGGGGGGTCTGTCCAATTTACTTTGCTCAACCATAGTTTCTGCATAATAGCCTTTGCTTTTACAATGATGGGACTTATAAATCCCATAGGATCATAAAAGCTACCTATGTAACTTAATATCTGTTGCTTGTTAATCTCATTGCAGTCAAATGGGTGTGGGTTACTTATTTTGAACTGATCCTCATTCATGTTTATGAGAAGTCCTGAAGCTTTAAGATTAAAATTTTCCTTTTGCAAATCCATACTATCAAAATGCTGGTCACTTGAAGGAATGTCAGTCAATATACGAGCGTCATTGGAAGCCCACTTGTGTGTTTGAAACTTACCTAAACTAAGCAAATCGCGCAATTGACTTTTTGCTATAAGGATTGTTTGCAGGCTATGGTGTGAATAGATGACGTCATCAACATACGTTGAATTTTTTAATATTGCTGAAGCTAGAGGAAATTGTTGCTCATACATGCAAGCAAGTTCATTCAAGCAAGCTGTAGCTAAATATGTCGAGCTTTTTAAACCGTATGTAACGGTATCTAGCCTAATACATTTAACACTCCCATTGGGATGATCTCGCCACAATATATTTTGCAATGAGGTGTATTCAGAGCTGACTTGAACATTTCTAAACATGCGCCTTACGTCAGTTGTGAATGTGTATTGGCCAAACCTAAATAACATGATGATGTCAAACAGATCTCTTTGGACTGAAGGCCCATTCAGCATTAAGTCATTTAAAGATAACCTTTTGTGTGTTTTCATTGAGCCGTCGAATACTGTTCGCAGTTTAGTAGTTTTACTTTCTTGTTTAATGATTGCATGGTGTGGTAAGAAATAAATTGCATCTCTACTGAAAAGATATGAGTCTATGTCTACATAGTGACCATGACCTAAAGCTATGTATTCATGAATAAACTTTTGATATTCAATAAAAAGGGAAGAATTTTTGTGTAGTTTCTTTTCTAAATTCAAAAACCTTTTCAATGCAAGATGAAATGAATCACCTAGTGTATCATTTACTTCTGATAGAGGTAATTTTAAGGGTAAAACGACTTTAAATTGATTGTTTTCTAACTGAACAGTACTCTTAAAAATGCTTTCGCAAAGCTGATGCTCTGAGGTTTGCTCGTTGAAAACTTCAGGCACACTTTCTGTTTTCCAAAAATTACTCAATGATTCACTGAGGTCTGATGTACAATCAATACATTTCAATGTTACCTTATTGCAGACCTGAGATTGGCACTGTTTTGGCAAACCGCCAGCAATGATGTGCCCGAACTGGGTGTTGATGATGCATGGCTCATGTGAGCTGTTTTGCAGCGCTGACTGCTCCTTCATCACAGGAACAGGCCTCTCCAGCGGCATCAGCACCTGAAAGAACACATCAGCACCCAATAGTACTTGAATCTCACTTGGCATGTAAAAATGATCATCTGCCAATTTTGCGCCTTTAGGTATATTAAACTCTGAAATGTTTAATTTAGTCTGAGGTAATTTGCACGTTATTTTGTCTACTACTTGGCAAGTAACTGTAGATTTGAACGTGGAATTTAATGAATATATCTCTATGGGTAAACAAAACCTTATTGTACTTTTCATATTAGTAATGCCAATGATGTTTGTGTCAATTTGCTTTGGTTCCAAACCTAGAACTTGCACAAGTGAACTTGTGACAAATGACAGTTGCGACCCACTGTCAAGCAGAGCCTTGACTTGCAGCTCTGACCCATTATGGGCAACAATCTTGATTTTAGCTGTGGGAAGAAGTACATCATTAGTAGTATTGCCTGTCAATGATGTGACAGGAAGTGCGTTTGCAGCAGGATCGTGATGCAATAGAGTGTTGTGTTCTTGCTTGCACTCTTTGCATCGGAAATGAAATTTACATTTCCCTGAATGCGCACTTAAGCATATTTTGCAAAGTTTATTACTTGTTGCAAATTGCACTCTCTCATGAGCGGTTAATAAATTAAACTTTTTACAATTAAATAATTTGTGATCTGTTACCTTGCAGTACAGGCATGAAGATTGCTTTCCAGCTGCAGCATTGTTGGCCACTTTGGGTCCCTGTAGCCGTGGTCCACGTTCTTGATCTACACTCTCCAGCGCAATCGCCCGCCTCTCAATATATTCTAGGAAGTCAGCCAGAACTGGTCTGGTAGGTTTTTTCCGTTCCAGCTGGTAAGCTTGCGAGGTGTACAAATCTAGTTTGCGGTAAAGAATGCACACCACTATAGGATCCCAGTATTTAACACTTGGTTCAATGTTTTCTAATGCGGCTAATTGTTGCTTTACATCAGACAGAAAGTTTCTCAGATTACTACCTGTAGATTTAGCTATTGGTTTCATATCTATAAGAAAGTTTATGTGGTCATTTATTATTTTTTCTTTATTATTATACCTATCGTTTAATATTTTCAATGCTTGACTATAACTATCACTGACCAATGGTAAGTTTTTTATCAAGTCATATGGTTCCTCTCTAACGAAACTCCTAAGATAATACATCTTTTGCACAGCGTCTAGCGATTTATTGTCGTTAATCATTGAAGTAAAAACATTGATAAATGGTATGTAGTCGCTAAACTTACCCGTGAATGTTTGAATTTGCACCTCTGGCAGTTTTATTCTTGCGAGCGCAGTGGCAGAATTAGCTGATGGTGAGGAACCTGAAGTTTCTAACATTTTAATTTGTTTATCCAAAACCCCAATGATGTGAAAGTAAATTGTCTCAATTTCGTTTACATCTTCTTCGTCCTTGGGGTGAAGACATAAAATTGACTTGTTAGCTTCTTCGTAATCGTTGAATACCTGATGTGCCCGTGTTCTCTTGTTCACAAGCTCTTCTATCGAGGCTGAACCAACGCCCTTGGCGTCACTAGCAAAGTTATTCAACCGCGTGAGTGAGGCTTTTAGATAGCCTCTTGAAGCCACGAGGCGCTTTAAATCTGGTTCTGCCATTGCACTCGCAAACACTTGAAACTAACACGATTCTTGGCAGTAATTACGATTATTAACAATAACTTAATATTAAAATAGAAGCTAACAAACACTCGTACAACAAGATGGCTACTCAAAAATACAGGTAGGTAGGTCGTAGAAGATCTCGTTGCGTCACTTGGTCGCTTGCGTCGCACGCTGTCGCCAATCGCCTTGCACTTGCCGCGTCGTGATTCGCCGGAACGTCTTGCTGCCACGATCACCCGTCCCGTTCGCACGCGCAGGAAATGTTATCGCTGTCTTACTCGTACTTGATGCGCTGTGTTGCGTCACGTCGGAGATTGCTGATTCGTTGACGACTCAAACCGAAGATAGACGAATGTACACGATGTCCTGCATGCATCAACTCAACCTTGTGTGAAGAAAAAATGTCCGCCATAGAAATCTTGCCCCAACTTCACAAATTGCAAATTCTGTTGCCTCCTCCTCTTCAATATCCGGCTCGAAGGACCATGTTCAGATCTGGTAGCAGTGGACTGTGGGGAATGTTGCTAGGTTGTTGGTAGGGCAGGAAGGCTTCAGTCTTTGGTGAAATAAAAATCTGGAGTTACAGACACGTCCATTTATTGCACAGTTTGGTTGGAAGAGAGCGATACAATGGTTTCCACAGATAATACAAACATACATTAAAAATGTTGATGTTGGTGTTGCCAACAACTTCCACACTTTTAATTGTAAATCAAACATATTATTTACCTTAAAAATGTAAGTCGTATTTGAAGTTAGAACCTAAGTTAGTTGAGGCTAAGTTTGTAGTGGCAAGCTTAGCTTGCTTCGGGCACGCCACGATTGTGGCGGTAAGTCCCGTATTTGAGGAGTGGCTGGAGAGCCGGCATGGCGCCCTCACCTTCCGGCTGACACAGGTAATGACTGGCCACGGTTGTTTTGGCCAGTTCCTGTGTCGTATACGCCGGCAAGAGACGCCTGGTTGTCACCACTGCGGCGACTGCCGCGACGTTGTTGACGACACGGCGCTGCACACTTTGGCGGTTTGCCCCGCCTGGGCATCGCAGCGCTGTGAGTTGATCGCGGCAGTCGGATCGGTTGCCCTCTTGCTCCCGGCTGTTGTAGTTCAGTCTATGGTCCGGAGTGAGAGGTCGTGGAATGCCGTCGTCTCCTTCTGTGGGGAAGTGATTTCCATCAAGGAGGCGGCGGAGCGGGAGAGGGATCGTTTAAACCCTCTCTCCAACCACAGAGCCGGGCGCCGGAGGGCGCGAGATGACCTCCAGCCACCCTGAGGTTTGACCTGGGGGTGGCGGGCTTTGTGGGCCTGCTCGCCATCCGCTCAGCACCAGGTCCGAGAGGCGGCGTGCATGTTCCCACGCACGCCTCTGTTTCGAATCCGAGACAGTAGGGTTCTATAATGTGAGAAGTGCCTATTTTGGGTAGGTCTTATTGCGTAGTGGCCTGCCGTTTCATACGGGCCGTAACCTCGGCGGGATCGCGACCGCATGCGAAAGCGATTCGCGCGGCCCCGTCAATAGTGGTTTTGTCGAGGAACACCGTGGTAGGTTTAGTCGGTATTCCGGGAGGTACTTTACTATTATTCCATCTTTCTTTTACCCCGGTGAGTCCGACATAATCCTTCCGCCCGTCCCCGCGGAGGGATATGCGTCAAAGCATTCCAACAAGAAAAAAAAAAGCGGGATTAAATACGATTGCAGTGCTTGGGATTTGAACTTCGATTTCGACGTCAGCCAAAGTAATATTGGGTTTTTCAGGCAAGAAATTTATGACTATGCTACTATAAGTGGCAATTGACTTGCCTTTTCGGGACATAAAACATCAGATGGCGAAATATAAGTGTAATACATCTCTGCCCTCTCCTTTTGGGTTATATAAACGTAAGCCTATCTGATATTCAGATAACAATAAACTGCACTAAATACTTAAAATGCATTTGTTACATAAATATAGAATATGTCCTTTTCTACGATTTTCAGTATCAGCAGACATTCAAGTTATTTAAGCAACGATCTAACTAATTACCTAACCAATAAAAGCAGATTAATATAAACTTTTCTGTTTACCTCACTTGCATTTGGAAGACTTACAGAAAGGATGCTGCCACAACCGGAACTCGAATCCCGATACCGAAAGTATTTTAGGCGGTCGATTTGTAAAAATTTGTTATAGAAATTTAAAGAGGAAATAGAAGTCTCGGTGCCTACTCCCATGGCATAAGTTTACTTTTATGCTTGTGACGGAATGTAAAGTCTTTTGTTTGATGCTCGAGCAGTGTTAAAGAGAAAACTAGTTGAAAATTCTCGGTTGTTAGATGGAGTCCGAAATTGAGTCCGGTAGTCAGCAATAACATCCATTTTCCCGCTGCGCGCTGTTCAGATTTTACTCCCAAAGGTAGAAAATCATTTGCGTTTCAATTTTCTTTTGTAATGAGGTCCTTCTTGCTCTTATAATAATAACTGTATTGCAAAGGACTTTATAAACATTGAAATAACTTAACATTGTTTTGTCCCGTGTAGTGAACCCACAACACGTGGCGCAGTTGCAGCTACGAGGCGACCACAAGAACTACGCCATCTGAGTTATACAACTGCCAACCCTTTCGAAGATATACAAGCGTAAGTCTATGTTGATTTAATTATTCATTGTTTGTCATCCCAACTAATAAGTAAGGATAGATGCACATGCACCTTCCTGAAAATGTCTCATCAGAACCGAAGTACCTACTTGACCATACATTGTGAAGGCTTATGGGAGAGGCCTACTAATGGACAATTACAGGCAATCCACTTGGCTGATGCGATACTCGTACAAACGGCGGCCATTGATCGAAATTAATCTAAACGTCAATGATTGATGTAATTGCAGCCATTATAAGTCAATGCCTAAGGGTGCGTCAGACATATTTATGTGAATAATGGGATAGTAATTATATAATATATCATTGAATATAAAATATTTATAACTAGCTTTTGCCCGCGGATTCGCTCGCGGAAATTTAGGTTAGGTAAGATTAATAACGGTACTTTTTTCTGGATGAAAGATAACCTATGTCCTTTCTTTTACCTTTGACAACGTGTATGCGAGCTTTCATGATGATCGGTCGTGAAGTTAAGGCGAGAAAGCGTAACAAACAAACAAATAAACAAACTCACATTCGCATTTATTATATTATATAGTTAAGATAGGATTTCACAGATTTAAATGGATCAGTCAATAACTTAATACAGACATAAAACAGTCGTTTTTTATGAGAATACATCATTTATTTCTCAACTGTGATTTGTGAGGTGTTTAAAATGTCATTACTCGAAATAAATTTGCCTAAAGGTAGCGCCTAAAATACCTTTAGGCGATTATATTAAAAAACAGCTTAATTCTATAGCGTCACACATTGTTGTGACATGAAATATGTTAGCCACCGAAATGTGGGTGTGAGGTACACCCACATTTCGGTGGCTATGTTTGTAGGTCTCATGTTCCAGACACCGTCCTGCTGCTAACAATTAATTAACATGTAATCGCAATAACACTTCGCCGAAAACTCGAAATGCACAGCAATTGCGTGTTTAATAATAAAAATCAAACGTTCTATACAATTTGTATTTAAAGTTATATAGCTTAATGTCTGCCTGTATTCGTTGTTTCAATTGGCCATCATTACATGATATTAAAACCTATTATAAATTATAACAAAGATGTTGCCAATCCTAGCCAATGTTGCCAAAATTATAACATACTTGAACTATTACTAAGACATTCCTTAATATATTTTTTAATAATATCCTTAGCTAATATGAGTACAAGTATAGAGATCGGTACAATATAAACATAGGTATGTGCTATAACGTTTAGCTTTCGTGTCGATTAATTCCAATCGCGTTGTGGACACGGGTCGGTTTCGAGTGCTCTCGGGCGGCGTCTAGTTACACTGACGACGTTTTATGATGTCCTGGTACTCGTGAAATGTGTTGATACGAATTAGGTTACATTATTCGATCTAAGGATAGTTGTCGTTTCGTATTAACTAGATTTTGCCCGTGGCTTCGGTCGCGTTAGTTAAAATTTTGTCAATAACATCATGTATGGCAGTCGCATACACAACCGCTGCGCCATTGAGCCAGTCTACATAATATTAATGATACGCTCTTTAAACTCACAGTGGTGGCGACATTTTGCACTAGTCATTCGAGACTGACATCCATTTTCGATAAGTCGAAATATTTGCTCGCGACAACACGCAAGTGTATAGAGAACGCTACCTTCATACGGAATACAAAAAAAAAGCAGAATGCAGTATAAATATAACTAAATAGCTAACCCGCGCAGATTCGTCTGTATCACATAAGAGAATTTGCTCCGTTTTTGCAACATTTTCATTGATGCTCCGCTCCTATTGGTCGTAGCGTGATATTATATAGCTTATAGAAAGAAAGAAAGAAAGAAATAACTTTATTTAACGACATACTCATGCAAATAAAAATAATAGCCTTCCTCGATAAATGGACTATCCAACACTAAATGAATTTTTCAATTCGAACTAGTCGTTCCTGAGATTAGCGCGTTCAACCAAACAAACAAAGTCTTCAGCTTTATAATATTATTTAGTATTGATAATAATATCAGTTCCGTATATGACCTTTAATTACTTTTATACTTCTGCGTTTCATTGTTTAACGTTGCATTGGCTTTATGATCACAGCCAGTGCAAGCCTTTCAAAAAGGTATGCTCCGTGTATATAAACTGTCCGACTGCTCATGGGCCTCTTCTCAGTATGAGAACAGGTTAAGCCATAGTCCACTACGCCGATCCAATATGTTTTAGAATATCATGGAGAACTCTGCGACATGCGGGTCTTTTCACGGTCTAATTATCTTTTTTGATCGAATACGTATGTACCGTAATATTATATTATATTCTATTATAAACCCAACAGAGTAGTTAAGAAGGTAAACAAATTAAATTTTAACTGTTTTATTCCGACTATAAAACTCTTGACTGTGCGTGGCGCGATCTGCTCTTCACCGCTATTTTGAAACGTTCCATTTGACATAATTTTGACGTTTAGAACAAATAGTCGTTAACGAATGAATGAATGAAATTAATCGCGAAATGAACCTCAAAAATGTATTTGCATATTTAATAAGTATCAATTTATTTCTGTTACAAACCCAATGTATGGTTAAGTTAATCTGGTAAAATATTTTAACAGATTTCAACTTTATTCAAATTTGCAAATATACATGTGCTTGTATTTTTAAAAACTACTCTATATCCAAGAAATATTTCGTGTATCGCAGGGCACTTAGCAATCATTCTACAACTGACTCAAAAAACAATCAGACTCAGAACATTAATTGTAGATCACAGGTATGTTTGTGGTGTTGTGTGGGATTCGAACCCACAACACTCGGCACTCAAACAACGGCCACAAAAGACATCTAGACTCGGCACAACTATTGTGGATCATACAATTTTTGTCCCGTGCAGCATTATAACCTACAACACTCGGTACGGTGGCAATTACGAGATGACCACTTAAACCACCGCGGCATCCATGCAGACAATATTCAATAATTACTAAATAAGAAATAAACGAAACTATAACATTTATAACAAAATATTTGTCCAAAACATAACACACTAAGTACCAAAATATTTGTCCTTCAGACTCTTGGCTTTGACCTTCAGACCCGAGGCTTTGACCGACATCAAGCCGCTGTCAGTCGCCAAAACTTATTTATATGTTTATAAGTTAGTAATATAAAAATTTTAGGTATAAAAATATTTTAATACATTTTTCTAAATATGTTTTACAAATCGACATCGCATTCGCATATAGTTACTTAAAAGGCAAGCAGAGGTGCAGCTATGTTTAAATCACATTTAAACGACTGCAAGTCTATTGACTGCCAAGCGAAAACTGTGCTGCTAACTAAGAAATATTTAAAGAGATAGAACGAAATACATCGCTTAATCCGGTAACTAAACCCAGAAGCAAACGTACAAGTTCTTAAACGCTAGAACTGCATACTTAGACTTGAGTATAATTATTACGTTGACTCTAAGTAAATGCTGAGCATATTTTGTAAATGGCGTAACCATGCATTTTGTTAAAATGCCTAATAAATAAATAAAAATGGTAATAAATCTTAAGAAAACAATAATATTATACAACAAAAGAAACACAAATAAATATTGATTGACAAAACACAAATTCGATGTTACACTTAACAATACATCGTGACGTTCTTTATTTAAACAAAATCCAAATTCAAAATTCAAAAATGGAATTTCGGTCTAGATATTTTATATTCATGAGGTCATTTTCTAATGGGCGGTTTGAATAGCTGAACTTATCATGGAGTTTTAAATCAATGGTTTTTGTTTAAATAAAATACGACTTTCGCAATAAGAACAATTCCTGTGTCATCGGGGAGTTTACAAACATTCGAACAACGGAGACAAAAGCACCCAAAATCGAAACAACCTTGTGGATTTTTTATCCCATGTGGGAATCGAACACACAACACTCGGCCCAGTAACAGTGTCGAGCCGACTATTTAAACCACTACGCCATCAACATTGCTATGCCTTATTAAGTCCAGTTGTCCAGTTACAAAGTTAACTAATAACTGATATTACATAAATTGAACCTCACCTTGCTCAGTTTTGTTTAATGATAAAAACGTCAGGAAAGTTCATCGTCTCAATAAGTTCTTGATGTTAAAAGCGTTTAATCTAGTGATGTCCCTCGTTAGTTTTTATTAAAAGAAGTTCAGAAACGATTCCACCAGGAAACGTACTAAGTATTTACCTTGTTTAACATTCTACTTTCATATTAATACGTATGTAAATATATTGTAGATTAACTAGTTAGTATGACATTGTAATCTTAACTAATATTAGAAATGAGATTGTCAGTTTATAATATGTTTGTTAAGCTTTCACGGCTTAATTATTTTACCGATCGTTCTGAAATTTCGCATACATTTTGTCAGAGGTCGAGAAAAGGAGATGGGTACTGCTATGTATGCGAGCGGCAACATTTGCATGTGTTCGCGGGCAGCGCCCCGCGCGTCTTCCTTCTTGAATAAATTAGTGTGCAACCAACTAGTGAGTTTGATTGACGCGCATCGCTCCTGTCAGTACCGTATAACACAAAACAGGTACCTTCCATCCTGAAAAAATAAATTACTTTTCCATAGTGAACTGCGGCCAAAAGCTAGGAAAGTAGATACTAAGACAAATCTATGTACTTATGCATATTACTTCGGTAAACTGCACAAATGTTAGTAATTATTAATCATTGCAACGCTTTCACTATATAATTTGACGCGATATAAATTAATTCCTCCAACGCCCATGATTATTTTCGTCCGCTTTTTCATCAACACGCGAAAAGTACTAACTGGATTTTCACAGCGTCAAACCGTCAACTTACGTCACTGCTCGACTTAAAGCTGAAGTAGGTTACTAATAATTTAGGTACTATTTTTTTAAATATTGAATACTATTTTCATTTTGCAGTAATAGAATAAAGCACTAATCATTCAATCAACAAAACATCATACCTATTTGGTACGTTACGAAATTTCCTTCATTAGATATACCCCAAAAATACAGTATTAAAATAAACGAATCATAATGAGTGAAATATTCATTAAAAATGTTAACAGCTTGCATTCACCAGGAAACCTACAGTTGTTTAAACCCTAATTAAAAATTTGAATTAATTGGAATATCGACAAACGCCGCTCTATTATTTTTATGCGATCTCCACGATATGGCAACAGCGCACGTCCGTCAGTCGAGCCTGCTCGCTCGTGGTATGTGGATGTGTAAGTCACGTCACCTGCGCTCTCTCTCCCGAATTACGACGATCGTAAAATTGAAACTAAACAGTTGGATTTCAGTGTTTCAAACATTGAGTGAGGTTTTGGCTTACATATAGGGCATTTCATAGAGTTTGGTGCGTGATTAAATGTTTAATTGTGGCGGGATTATGAGAAATAAGATTTATTAGTGTGGTTTGTGTTTAACTTAGCTGTGGTGAAGAATTCTGGGAATCTTCGTATTTGTGCAGTATAACAGGTTGGTTTGTTAAACTGTTATTTTCTAGTTAGGTAGGCTTATGGCCCGACCGGTCTCGTCATATAGGAGTTAGGACAGTGATCATGAAATAGCCAATCTACGTGCGATCGCCCGATAAGCCATCGGACGCTGTTACAAGGTGTGTTGATTCTGTTTAAATTACGCCGATTTTCAAAAATCCTAGCTTATCTCTACGTATAAAGATGGAAAAATCATGCAATAAAGTAGTTGGTGGTTTTAGGTATAAATCACATACAATTATAACCTTGTAAACGAAAAATAAATACAAATATTTAATACAAAATAGATAATAATGATTTACGACAGTTTATATTTAGGTTGTTTTGAAATGCGAAAGAAATATAAAAATGTTAGCAAAATAATACAGGTACACTATACACTATCTAGGCTGTGCTATCCAAGCAATAATAGCAATAACGTGTCACGTAGGTAATACTTAGGTGTACGAAAGTGAAATTGTCTCGATAATTCTATATTAGGCATGTTGAAAATCCTTTAGAAATAGTTTAAATCGTAGCCACCAACTTATATGAACAATTACGAACGTTTCGTATTAAGCATCACATTAATATTAAAACCAAATATAGACAGAAAATTAAGCAATTTAATTCACAAAATAGATTCTACCATTGAATAACAACATTTACTGGCATTCTGGCATTTTAGTAACTATTAAAAATCTACTGTATAATGGTTGTGTATCTACCTATTTAAGTTTTTTAAAGCAGTGGGTACCTACCTATGTAATGAAAATTACTAAATACTTAACTATCACAATCAAGTCTGTACATTGTGTCTGCATTCTCTAGGTAGACATAATTATTATGACAGTTTATAATAAAGGCTGTCTGGATACTAAAATGATCACTGTTATGTTAAATTAGCTGTAAGTTTAGCAATAATATAATAAATAAATACTAATAACCAATATGTGTCATTTTTTAGTCTTATACAGAATAATTATTACTTTACCTTTTTCACAATTTTAACTAGTAAATTGATATTATCGGAACGTTGTGTGCTATCTAAGATGATAGTTTATTACTTTTTAGCAAATATGTAGCTTTGCATCCGTGGTTTAAAAACTAAATTATGTTGTAGGTACATTGCATTTTTAAAGGACAAAAGGAAACTAGGTAGGTGTCTATGCCAAAAATAGCTTCGATCCGTTAGGCCTAGAACGCACGGGCTACTTTTATCACCGTGACTGTTACGTCACTCTTATCAAGTCCGTGTATATGAAAGGAGATGCGCGCATGTTACGACGTGACAACTGGGTGAAATTTTTTTACGCCGACCGGCGAACAAGGCCGTGACGAAACTGTCACCGCGCCGTTAGGTTTTCATAGCAGTGCGCGCAAAGGTGACAAAATTGTCACTCTTCGCATGGTTCGTCCGCCATTTGCTTTACGACTATTGACTTTGGTGCACGCAAAATGGCATCATCATCTACGCAAAACCTAACCATTCGTGAAGACAATATTGATAATGATGTCCTCATAGAACAAGTGTAAAAGAGACCATTACTTTATGACAAAAAGTAGAAAGAGTATATGGATATTAATTTAAAAATTATAGAATGGGAAGAAATAAGTATCAATTTCATGTTCATATTTTTGTATTTTAACGCAGGTCTTAATGTGCGAAGTAAATCATCAAAACTTGTAACATTCATTCGAAAATATTAAAAATAATTCCTTGGATATTCTCGAAGTTTATAAAACATAGTATAGAACTTTCCATTTAATAGCCTGTCACTCCAAAGGGGGTGTACCCAGTATTAATTTCGTTTTCTTTTTCTCCTAAGTCTGATGAGTCCACAGACAACGACCATCTCTTCGAAATCCATATCGGCAAATGACGCTAGATTTCAGAAAATGTTTTGTCACTGTCACCTTTCGTGAGCGCCCTCTAAAACTTTTATGTCACGGTGACAAGAGTCACCCGTGCGCTCTAGGCCTTAGTCCGTCACTGAGTAAACAAGCAAACTAGGTAACATACTTTCGCATTAATAACATTCAAGTAGGGATAACTGTGTAAAGTAAATATATTTTTACATCATAATAAAATAAAATCCACTATTTCATTTACACAATATTTATTTCTTGATTTACATGAAAGATTGAACTCCGGACACAAACGAAGTACAAACAGTATGAAAACAGTGTTGCCGCCCCATTTCTATCACAAAAACAATTTAATAAAACAGAATTACCTCAAAATTATCTTCACCATTTCAAGTGCTTGTTTAAAATTAACATAACCTTACAATAAAATTAACCTGCCCAGTCTAATCTACCTAAAATAAGGTACCTAGGTATAAAGCTAAAGAGATTGGTTTATTTATTTGAAGGCGCTAATCTCTGGATCTACCTGACAGATTAAAACAGTTTTACTAATTCTATAGCCTAATAGTCATCGTCGACTGCCTTACAGCCTTTTCAACGAAAGTGGTGCAGTAATTATCGAGATAACTCTCTACATACAATACAAACTCACGAATTTCGAACTCTCATGAAGAAGGTTTTACGCTATCTTACATTACGCTATGACTATGGAGTGATGTAGATAAAACCACAGGTCACAGCTAGTAGTCCGCCAGCCACCACTCCGACTCGCGCGCAGCCGTCAAGGCACGCGCGGTCCGCGTGACAGTTGCAAGCATTTAATTATTTAGTACCTTGTAGGTAACACGCGTTTGAGTGCAATCAAAAATAAGCGGATTTTATCTCGTTCCGTATAAAGTAGTTTTATTTCAGTATAATGAATAATAAACGCAATTTTATTCATTACACAAAAAACACATTGTATCCTATGTTTAGTATTAGTATAGATTAATAGACATTGTTTTGTTGAATTGAATAATTTACTTTACCTATATTACCAAAATCAGATGTAGAAAAAAGGAAATAATATACTATTGTTACTACGAAATCTCGTATATATTTTTTTAATTTCTTTTAGTCCATAGCTCTAAATCGCAGTTAATCGGCGAGCTTTATTAGTTTCAACTTTGAGCGTAATCTGTCGTCACCAGGAACTAATAATTATAATCAATCTAGACCAGAGGAACCCAGAGTTTTTTCTCATAGACTACTTTCAAAATTTAGCTGGTTCCGGTGGACCGCCTGCAGCTACATTACTACCATATTCCTTGACTAAATTAAAAAAAATTGATTAAATCTCTACGGGCTGACCTTTTTTTTTAATTCTTGGGATTTATCCTACCACGGTAGACATATAAAATTTTGTTTTTTTAGAAATTCTCTTGTATTTGTTGTATTTGTCAACGTATTCGACAAAATAATTTTCGTAGACTTACGAATTATGAACCCCCATTTTTTTGTCACGCACGCTAATGTAGACCCCTGTCGAGTCTCCCGTGGACCCCTGGAAGTCCACCTAGACCACTTTGGGAACTACTGATCTAGACCAAATACGCGGATTAGGCTGTTCTTTTTTCGAATAGATTTCGGTCAGCACTTACTATGACCGTTTTGTTTTATTAATTGTGACTTTGTGATTTGTGATTTCGTCCTTGAAGAAAAGTTAATTGTTGAGCAGACCTTCCCGCAAAGTCAGTGGACCGAGAACCAAGCCATTCTACGTGGCGGGCGATAAAGTCTCCTAAGATCACTAATTCTGCAGAAGGGTACTGCTCAAGAACTTTGTCAGTCGATGATTGCAGATGCTCAAAGAGACGAGTCGTGTCTGCGTCACCGCTATGAAACCTGTAAAGACACGCATAGATACAGGTGTGGCCTTTGTAATCTACGCGTAATTTTCGTTGTTATTTGTTACAATTTTTTTGTATTTTCATGCATATTAAATGATTAATCTTTATCACGTCAGGTGGGATAGGCTTTAAAGCATAGCATCAAGCTGCTGTTAACTTGTAAATATATAGCCGCACGCCTAAATTCCCGAAAGGTAAGGTAGAAGTGTTTATCTTATCCCTTCGGGATACGCACTTATATGTATGCAGAGGAAGTGCACAATTTGACTCCTCCTTTCTCTATTCTACTCACTACCTAAGTCTGTGTTGCCCGATGAGTACAATCTGGATGTTTTCAAGTCGAGAGTAAATAGGTATCTTCTAGGCAAGCGTGCTCCATCGTCGACTGCATCTTAACCTCAGGTGAAATCGCAGTCAAACGTAAGCCTATTAAATTATTAAAAAATCTTCTGGCGGAGTAGGGTACTAAGACATGGTTTTAGATCCCACATAATAGTCATTGTCATACCAGCTACAGTTCCAGAGTCGGCTGCTACAGAGCATTGCATAATAAAAACCCAATAACGCTTTTCCTGAACTGAGAATCCGAAACTAATGCAGCTGTCGCATACACTCACGCACTAAAAACCTAATAACGAAACCTGATACCTCTAGATTAGCCGCAGACGTAACAATAAGTTTCGTCATGGGGCCATCATAACAATCAAGTAGGTTTCACATTAAAAGTAAATATAAAAATATCATCCCAAAATCGTCTTTCGACAATAACAAGGGCAAAGTAATCTGACGAAATGCTGATCCCTTTAATTAATGTTTTAATATAAATGGACTTTTTGGACCCAACAAAATTATTGATTGACTCGTACTTGAATGGGCTTCCCAGGTAGAAAAATCTAAATTGGGAGCCGTGAAAATAATTTCGTGTAACTTTAAATAGGAGTGCTTGTAAAATGACAAGGTTTTGAGACTGCTTTGACTGTACAGTGGAGTAATTGTTAATACGAATTGTTATCGATTGCGGGGTAACAGGTTCATTTATTAAAAGGTTTTTGTTTTCGTCTGAAGGCAAGGAAAAAGGAGTTATTTATCTTCTAAAATATATTTCTATACATTGTATAATTTTTGTGTGACGGTGAACTTTAAAAACATTTAAACGAAAATGGACAGCAGGAACACCCAAGGTCGGAATAACTATTTGTACAAATTTTTGTCTTGTGTGGGATTCGAACCTACTGTACTCGGTGTAGTGGCAATATCAAGGCGCCTACTTAAACGACTATGGTCGAATTTCGACTACTGTGTGAACATTTATATATATAAAGAGAAGTATAATTAATGTCTGTTCGTTTGAGCTGGCAATTATCACGTCGGAGAATGACAAATATTACTTATAACTTAACCTAAATGCGAGCCAAGATTTATGCTGAACATTTTATTTGATTTATTATCCACATTTAAATCTTGCTTTATAAGAATGTTATTTAAATAATACTAGCCTTTATTAACGGATATGCTCGTTATAATGCCGTAGCAGTGTTAATTGAAGTGCATTAGACTTTAAGTATATTTTGCTTTATTTTTAATACACCGTGGATCACACAAATTTTTGTCCCGTGTGGGATTCGAACCTAAACAATTCGAACACAACACTTGGCGCTGTGGCAGGAGCGTGGCGACCACTTAAACCACTACGCCATCCATGCAGTCAAAAAAGTTATTTTTTCTTTTGTGTCGTAGTTTATGCTCTTAGATACAATGCTTATAACTTATGCTTACGGCTTATTGCCTGGCCCAGGCAAACCCAGCCAGATAATTAGCTCCCTGCAGCATATCTATAAGTTAGGTATTGGTATTGACTTTAACTGTTTGGAAATTCTTAGTAGCAGTAGGGAGAGTTGAAACGTGTCTGGTGGGTGGCAGTGAATTTGTACTTTATTTACGTGGTACTTTTTTAAAACATAGCTGGCAAGATGTGACTGTAATAAACATCTATTCTCTTCGGAATTTCTTTTATAAAAATACCTCGCCTGCAGAAGGATTAAGTCCTGTATCGCGCGGGACTTTACAAACATTCAAACAATGGACACAATGAGCACCCAGGCTCAGAACAACTATTTCATAAATAGTTCACAATTTTTTTCAGTGTAACGAAAAGTGTATGTTATGAAACTCCTTCGTGGATAAACAGACACGAGTATATTTAATACGCATTAGTAAATAAACATTATTTGTTTTAAATAGCATTGACATTTAATTCCATTCGTCTCATTCTCGCTCCGTTGAACAGCACACTGCACATCAAAGCACTCTTCACTTGTATATGCCTTAACAGAATTTCGCGCTAATGAAAACATCTATCCATCACTTCACTGAAGATCTAATACCAGAGATAAATTGACGCAGTGATCAGCGTTACTGCGTGCCAGTTATTAGTCAGGTGACAGGAAAAGAGACTCTGTATCTGATCTGAGGTCTAATTAAACTGGGCGTGGATTCAAACTGCAGTACGTCGAAGTTTCGATAACGAGATGTCATATGCGTCAATTTGGATTTGGTAAACACCTTAGAGCACGAAATAGGTATCTTTCATCCAGAAAAAAGTATAGCTACTAACTTAATATACTTTTACGCGAGTGAAGCCGCGGGCAAAATCTAATATCGAATAAAGTGTTGTCACTGTAATGTTTTTATTCGAATAACGATCGAATATTCAAATCAAAATAATTTGCCAAGTACGTGTATGCCAATAAGGTTTTAAATTCATAATTTTTGCGAAGCTTGTAGCCGTTTCAAATTTGGTCACTGAATATGTTTCTTTTCGGCCTATCGTAATTTTATATTTAAAAGATTATTCTTTTGCTAGTAGTTTATTGTTGATAAATAAATTGCATAAATATAAACTTCGAGCTGTTACTAAGAATTGCCTAACCAAGAAAGTCTTAATCCAACCGAGCATCGAACACATTACATCGATATTTATGCTACAGAATCAATGACAACAATTCCATAAGTAAAAGTATCTTATATTAATTATATATAGGTACTTTTCCATATTAAAAGACTCCTACTTACCCTTGAAAGCGTGATAAGAACCTTTAAATAAAAACATAAAAATATTTGCTACGTAATATTTCCCTTCGCTTTTGATCTTCAACCTTTATAAGCTCACCGTTGCTAAGCAGTACTCATACTTCATAACCATACCCAGTGATATCTAAAAAGTATTATAAAAATGAGAAGCTTTATTCGTTTCTCGGCTTTTATACAAGTGGCATATTTTTTCGGGTATATGATATCGAAGCGGTCTTCTCAAGCATATAATAGTCCTACGGCTAGGGCAATAATGCACATTAATAATTTTCTACAATATAGTCCAGATACAGACATATTTTTTAATAAACCAACTGTAGTTGCTACTAATATTATGCAACATATCAATAACCTATGACATTAGAGTATAAGGTGTAGTGCAATAAATGAATAATGTAAGCATATTCAATAGTATTTAATAGCAATGTCCAAAAATAAATATAAGTATTATCTATAAAACTATAATAAATGTAAATAATGTCAATAAGGTAAGCTCAATTGTTATATTCCTTGTTTAATGTTATTTGAAATATTTAATGTTGTAATTAAATTTATTAATATACATAATATAATTTTTGTAAACATATGCATGCAAACGATTTGGTGACACCACTGTAAGTTTTGTACTGCTTAATAAATGAATAAATTAATAAAATTTATTTCATTCGCTTAGAATATGACTGTTATCATGTTCGTATTTATCTCCAGTATTCGTATATCGAAGGTCATACATTATTTTTTGTTTTATTTAAAGAAGATAACTCCCGCACTAGGAATAATTCCTGTGTCGCGGGGGACACAAAGAACACCCAGACTCGGAACAACCATTTGTGGAGCACAACTATCACAACTATACAACAAATATTTATCCCGTGTGGGGATCGACCCCACAACACTCAGTGCGGCGGCAGTGCCGAGGTGACAACTTAAACCACTATGCCATCCATACAGACGAACATAGACATGCGTACATACATCGTCTATACGCCTCATATCCGTGAAAAGTATATATGTATGTTTATCTATTGTCTAGTACCCATAGTACAAGCTCTGCTTAGTTTGGGCTAGATGGTGTTGTGTGTATGTGGTAGTAGTAGAATAAGTAGAAAAAGTAGTAGAATATTTATATTTCTCAGACATGCAGGAGTAGTAGGAGTAGAGGCACCGGTAAAGCGCTTGATAATTAGCTACGTAATACATACGCACATAACATCTAAAATTCAGACGTGCGGGCCTTGGGATCGAACTCGAAACCTCTGCCTGGTGATATACAATTAAGCTCTCGTTGCTATAAAAAAAATTTACCTCATCCGAGAAATGACGACCTCGATGGCGTAGTGGTTAGTGTAACTGACTGCCACGCCTGAGGTCGCGGGTTTGATTCCCGCACAAGTCAAACATTTGTGTGCATGAACATGGATGTTTGTCTTGGTCTGGGTGTTTCTATATATAATATGTATGTATTTACAAAAAGAAATGTATATATGTATGTTTATCCATTGACTAGTACCCATAGTACAAGCTCTGCTTAGTTTGGGCTAGATGGTGTTGTATGTATATTATTATTATTATTAATTCTAAATTCGAATTATTCGATCTTTAAATTAAATAAATAAAAAAAGTCGTTTATATAACATACACACAGTCAGAATTCGTTATACCCGAAAGGGTAGGCAGAAGTGTATTACACCCACATTTCCCTAACTATGATTTTAGGTCACAATTAAAAAGTAGCAAGAATATTGCCGTCTACCGGCAACAAGACCCGACTACCGTATTTCCCAAAAAAAAATAAACCAGTAAAATGTTGTCCTACTCGGGAATCAAACTTGACAACAGCATACCAGTCGTATTAACTACTGCTACACGAGGCTGGGTAAGATGTTTATAAAACAACCCTTATTAATAAAATCCACACTATCGCGTTGTTTATCTCCTTAATACCTCTAAGTTTGGTCCGCATAAATGTTGACCCTTGTGGTTACGTATACGAGTAAAATATTAAAAAAAGGTACCCAAAATTCAATATTTAGCATGTAACACACGGCAGGGTTACCAAAGGCTCAGATTTTTGCTATGTGACCCGTTTTTGTAATGAAGGGTCCTTAGTTATGTGACTCTCGGCTTGTGAGTAATTTGAATTCCTTTGGGTAATTCTTACTTCTTGAGGGATATCAGGGTGGTTAAGTTACAATTTGGTGGTAATAAGGTTTAGCTAAAGTTACTCATTTGTTATATTTACGTCGCTCTTGTAATGTCAGACTGTCTTGTCAATTCCGTGGCTTGAACTTGCGGGATATTGTGACGTTTTAGTTCCGGTAGTAACACACAGTCAAAAATATTTAGGTACTTCCATAAAAATGTGTAAATACTTGGACACGTTACTTAATTTGTATATTAATAAAAAAATAAAAGGTAATAAAAATTTAGCACCCAAAAAAGGCTGTTTGGGGAGCTCCACTTCCCAAACAGCCTTTCATGAGAAGAAGCAGGCAAGAAACTCAAAGCGTTATGTAAATAAAGACTGCCTCGGTGGCAGCGGTTCTCGAGTTAGGCAACATGTTATTAATTCTTTTGTTAAGAAATTCTCAGTAGCAACCGTACACCTCTGCCTACACCCCAACGTACTTATATGCTTGAGACTACGGCAATAAGCACATTACCCTCCTTAGCGTCG
Source organism: Catocala nupta (assembly GCA_963675205.1). Lineage (NCBI taxonomy): Eukaryota > Metazoa > Arthropoda > Insecta > Lepidoptera > Erebidae > Catocala > Catocala nupta. The sequence continues at coordinate 11,956,741 of OY776099.1, forward strand.
CGCAATTGGGTAAAAAGATGTTATATAATAATAAGCCATTCCATTGCATTTCGTTATAATAAAAAGAGATGAACAAACAAATCCTTCGACTTATGTAGTATAATTGTCTACCTTTTCTGTTTACTTGAGATATTTCGCTGTAGATACGCACTTGAACTAAATAAAGCGATACTTCAATATTACAAGACGATCAGAATTTTCTCCAATAAAAACACTTCGTTAGATTAAATCACTTCAAATTACTCACTGGTACGTTTGTCTGTTTATATTTTATTCTAGCGCTACTTTTTCTGGATGAAAAGTACCCTATGTGCGTTTCTGTTCCCCTGACGTGTATGTGAAACATGATGATTTCTTTTCGGTCGAGTTGTTAAGGTGTGAAAGCGTAACCAATAAACTCACAAACGCATTTATAATATTAGTTAGGATGTTCTTAAACGATGAAATATAGAGAAACTCACGCCTGTGTACCAATAGGGTAGACAGTTCATTTTTCGCAACTTATGTTTATTCTACGGGGCGGTAGTACATTTGATTAGACGTATGGTCATGGTTATGGTTTAAATGATCACCTTGCCACTGTGCGTCGAGCGTAGTTAGAGGATTAGATACCCACACGATACAAAATAAAAGTGTGATTCACATAATTGTTTCAAGTCCTCGGTTCCGTTGTTTAAAAGTCCCACGAGACACGAATTATTTTAACTGCAAGATTTGGCCTCTTCATAAAAGAAAAAGCACCTGGTGGAACACGCACATCCTACACACGCCTCGCAGACGCCCTACACACATCCCGCTCACGCCGTTCCCTCGTCCTGCTCACTTGTAATCAAATAATTGGCAATAGCGGCCTATATCCCTTAAAAAGTAAAACTCATATCAACGAAGATGGGATTCGAATGCTTAACCATTCGATCACAAATCCGCCTATCGCTACATTTTATTCCACCGTCCACCTCTCGAAGTTTAGATGAATTTCATTTGATATTTGAAATATTTACAAGAGGGAGAAACGTTGGCTGTTCCGATGAGTTCCGACAGACTTAATGCAATAAGAGGCGCTCTTTTAGTTCATTCGTTCCTTTAGTTCATTCGTTATACTGATTCATATTTTGAACTCGGCGTTTAGCACTTTATTAAAATGGCAAGACTATTTTTGTGCCATTGTACTTTAACTAATTTTGAGGATATTGTTGCGGTTTATTTCGTATGCGGTTTATTTTTATCTGCATTTATTTTGACGCTTAGCAGCATTATAAGTAAAACAGCAGCTTAGGGAACCCTAAACCCTATTAGGTTTTATCGTCGTGAAATTTTCAATCGGTCGGGTTATTACCCGACCTGAGAATCGAATCCGAGATCTCATGCACAGCAGTTGCATTTATTACCGCTGCGGCACCAAGCCAATCCAAAATCCAAAAACAATCCAGAGCTATTCCTAAACAAAACTTCTTAATAGCTGCGTTTTTTTACCCCCCTTAAAAAGATGGGGAAGGAGTTTACCCGGGAACACCCCTTTAATTATAATGACATCACTAATCTTTTTCTCTTTTGACTGCCTTTTTGCCCGCAACGTGTTAAATGTCGCGGGGCAGGAAAAATGGCCACCTTCAGACCTCTAAGGGTACCGTTTTTCTAGGGTGAAGGATATCGTCAACACCAATTGTTTTAGAAAGGGTTGACATTTTACTTTATGGGTTGATTTGTAGAAATGTAAAAAGTGAAGTGGTGTTAAAATGAATAGAGAGAGGATTGTTTGTTTTGGACTTGGTGATATTAATGTATAAAATTTGGTATACTGTGTGTTAGGTCTTGGGGTCAATACCTAGGTCGTGCAAAGTGTTATTGACATTTTCTGTTTATATTGGGTTTATTTTTCTTAGAATTCGCAGTAACAGCACGGAGCCTGTTACTCTGCCCGGTCAACACCATAAGGTTAGCACCCTATTACGAGGGACTTACGAAGATATTTAGGTTTAATACATCTCTGTCTAGCCCTTAGAGAATATTGCTATGTACGTTTATTGTATTAAAATTATAAATCAGACAGAGTCCACTATGCGATCTTAAAATATGATCACAACTTGTTACACGCTGTATATTTTGTAGCGAGATGTTTCAGTACCTACCCAGGCTTTTGGGCTTATAAGAAAGTAAATCGTCATCTATGGCATGGATGGCGTAGTGGTTTAAGTAGTCACCTTGTCACTGCGTCTACCTCTGTCGCAGGTAGCTTTACAAACTTTCAGAGAGCGGACACACCCAATACAATCATTTGTGGATCACACAATTTACTGTACTGCACGGGATTCGAATTCACAACACTCGGTTCACTAGCGATGCGACTACCTAAACAATTACGCTACCCATGCAGCCCAAATACCCCCAATACGGTATACACACCTTAGTGTGTGAGAAAGAGGAAATGCCGTATTAGGATATATCCACGTATGTGTGTTCCTGCGAGATAAACAAGTCCCGTCCCCGCTGGAATCAAATTTGATCCGCGGATTGATTTTATGGTCTCTATTTTTGATCCATATGATAACAATACCCGTACTAAACAAAAAATTCTTCTTTCGCCAAAACCGCTGCGGTACAAAAGAGATCGATAGATTCCTTCAGTGACATGATTTATGTGGATTTTATGTGGTAATGTTGTTTTGTCACGATCATTTATTTTTGTTAGCGGGGCAGGCTGTGAGCAAGACATTGCGATCGAAGGACGTTATGGAAGGACGAGATGACGTTTAGTGTCTGAAAACGAAAATAATATATGCTTTTTCGGTAATATAAACTGACGAGACCATTTCCTATGCAGACATCGCAAGTTACATTTACAGCACGCAATGTTTACTTATATTTGTAGTATCTGAACGCTTTGGTATCTATATATGATATTCTTGAACAAAATTATATATGTAAAATCTGGTCAATCGCGCTTTTAGTGGACTAAACCTTTTTTTATTCAGTCGTCTGTGTGGGACAGTTGACACTTGACAGTAGTGGTAAATTTCATGATGATCGATTGAGCAGTTAAGGCGTGAAAGCAAAACAAATAAGCATTCGAATAAATAGATTAGTTAGGATAATATTAGCCCTGCTGGAAACCCGCTTCGCAGGATAAGAAAGGTTATAGGCATGATTATGTATAACCATGACAGATTTGTCATGCCGGATCGACCAAGTCTTTAAAATCAGCCGTAAATAAAACCAAGCAATCAATATTACTATACTGTTATATAACTATATTAAACTCCTAAGATCGCCTCATAGAATAAGAGGGATTATATAGTCATGCGAGTCAATTACGACATGGCTAGCTTCAAACACCATTCGTCTCGAAGTTTAAGTGAACAAGAAGTTTTCCTTCGGCGTTAAAGCGATCAATATTTAACTTTTAATACGCAACTTGAAACGGCAAAGCGCTATCGAATTTTTCTGTTAGAAAATGTTCAGTAACAACGGAGTCTTTAGAAAGTATACGGTAAATTGGAAACGTCTGCTGTTATATATGTACATACATTCATTGTTTCACGCATCTATCCCCCATGGGGTAGGTAGAGGTGTATTACATCCACATTACGCCAGATAACATTTTAGGTTTCATGAAATAGCTAAATATTTCTTTTTGTCAGGCACAGTTACTCCTTGCTGCTGGTAAGACAGACAAAAAATTAAATTACACATTGCTCGATTGGGGTATCGAACCCGAGGTCTCATAGACACGTTGCACACACTCTTGCTGCGCCACCGAGGCGGTATGTAACTGGTTAAATGCGGGTGTAGGGTACGATTACGCCTGGTATGATTTTAGGTCCATCGTAATAGAATGTGAGGTATCAAATATATGAAATATATCCGTCTACCGAGTACAGTTCAGACTTCGTTTGTCAACGAAGAAATTCTGATATCCTAGTTACACTTCGCCAACCTCGCGATTCTAAAGCTCATGGACAGCAGCCACATAGACTATTTCTAAAAAAATTAAAGAATATATAATTATAAAACTATCTAATTAAAAAGTATCGTGGTAGTAAATGAATATTCTTGGCCCTAAGACATTAAAATTCACATCTTTATAAAAGTTTAGTTGAAACGATGCTAGGAACAGCCGCATTTAATAATATATATAATATAATAATAATATATAATATAAATTGAATTCTTACCATACCCTTTAAGAAATTGTCGGAATATTTTTAATAAAGTACCGGAAAGTTTGACCTTTTCTTGATACCCAGGAAAAAATGCTTGATGCACTACCCGCCGGCTAGGGGACGGCACCGGCGGGGCGTGTGGGACTCACCAGCCGACTGCTGGTATACCCACTAAAAAAACCTGGGGTGTTCTCTCTCTCACCCAATGGGGGGGGGCCAGTTGGGAGTCTGAAAAGATTCATCCATAGCAGGCCCCCCCACCGGAAAGTTTGACCATTTTTTTTTTTTTTTTGATACCCAGGAAAAAATGCTTGATGCACTACCCGCCGGCTAGGGGACGGCACCGGCGGGGCGTGTGGGACTCACCAGCCGAGTGCTGGTATACCCACTAAAAAAACCTGGGGTGTTCCCTCTCTCACCCAATGGAGGGGGCCTGTTGGGAGTCTAAAAAGATTCATCCATAGCAGGCCCCCCCGTGTGGGTGCCGGCCGGGTCAATGGGACCCGACCTCCTCTCGTCCCCGGGGGAGAGCATTTCACAGCTCTCCCCTTTCGACGTTAGAAGGCGCGCGGGAACACCGCGCGCGCCCTCTATGGGTTCTTACTCACGGGTGGCAGGGTCCCCTGAGGCCTTGCCACCCAGAACCCTTAGGTGGGGGGCAGGAGAGCGACATAAGCGCGTCTCCTGCGCCCCCTCCTCCGGCGGCGGATGTCCGGAGCGTAAGGATCTTCCTCACGCCCCCGCTCCGCCGCCTCCTTCTGCGAGATGACAGCCTCATTGCACCCCAGCACCTGTCGTCGCCGACCATCATGGATACGACGGTCGGCAACGAGAGGTCGGGGCCAATCACGGCGACCAGGGCACAGCGCTCCTCGGCCCACGCCGGACACTCCTCCAGCGTGTGCTGCGCCGGGTCCCGGTCGCACTCCTCGCAGTGGTGACACCTGGTTGTCGGCTCCCTACCGGCTATCTTGCACAGGTACTCTCCGAAACAGCCGTGTCCGGAGAGCACCTGAGTAAGCCGGTAGGTGAGCGGTCCGCGCCGTCTGTCCGTCCATTGCCTTAGCACCGGACGGACAGCCTCGACTGTCCTCACCCCGTAGCGGGGCTGGGCCAGCCTTTCCCCCCCACTTGGCCTCGAGGACCAGTCGAGCCTGGGACCTTCGCGTACCGGAAAGTTTGACCTAGTTCAACATAATTACTCGAATACCCCGGATCACCGCGTTATGTGAAATGTGTCATTTTGATATAAGTAATTGTAACTTTCGACTTAGGGGTTTGGTAGACAAGCCATTTATTATAGTGTTAGTGTGGGCTTATATGGCTTAACTATTCCAAGACAATATAGTGTGTAGTATGCTGTTAAAAAATAATGATAACGAAGAGGTGAATCTGTCAATTGTTGAAATGTCCGGCCGCCGTGGTGCCGCTGCGACTCAATAGGTTAATTATATTATAAGGGAGAAAACCTATAACTTAATAAAAAGGTGAAAAGTTTGAAGCCTTTCAAGCTTTCTTCCACAGAGCAATTATTAAAATTCTCGAACCACACCATGCTACTTAAGTGCAAAGCTTTAATGAAACAACTTGCATCATCTTATTTATTCGAAAGGACATGTTTGTCCGTCTTATGTCCAATATTCCCCTACTGTCGAAAACGAAAATGACTGAATTCAAATTTAAGTCTTAATCAGTTCAAAACACTGTCCAAAGATTGTGGTTACCTTAACTCATTGGAGTAATCTATAATCTAAAATACGTAGTAATTAAGTAACAAACAGCCATACATCTTCACAAACATCCAAATTTATTATATTTGTGGGATACCAAACCAATATTTAACGTCACTTTCAGTATCCGTAACAACCCAAATCTATCACGTGAACTTGCTAATGGCGGACAGTTCGTGAATTTGATTGATAGTTACTCCCTAACCAACCAATTAAAGAACATCAAACGGCTTACCGTTTGTGTAAATGTATCACAACTAATTGTGATCACTATTCCGACATGACGTGTGTTCATACTGTCTATCTGTTTGTCTGACAGCCATGTTTTTGTATCGCGGAAGAAATTTCAAGTGTATCACTCTATATTTGCATAGCGGCAGGAAGCTTGCATTTCTCTAAACTTAAATGAAGACTCCAAAAAAGTAGAAAGTGAACATGGCTGCTGAAAAGCAATCGAAACGTCCGGGAAAGAATAATAAAATTAAATCGCGTTGAAATCCGTGTAAACTATTTAAATTACAATTTATAACACTAGCGTAAACGTAAGACGATATAATATATAATGAGACTGAAGGGAAATGGACTATATCTTACAAGGCATAAGATTTTTTAAACGGGCATATAAATTGGATTTGTAAAAAGCTATCCAAATTCGCGGAAAACACATTTCATATAATTTTTTAAATAAAAAATAATGAAATAAAATAAAAGATCTCGGAACAACTATTCGCGGATTCGGGTTCGAACTCACAACACTTGGCGCGGCGTCAGTGGCTAGGGGACCACTTAGACCACTACGCCATCCGTGCAATCCACGACATAACTGTTAACCGTAAACACTTGCTACTCTTCTGGATGCGTGTTTCTTTCTTTCAATACTGGCTATCCTAAACAAAGCCAATAAAAACGCCTTCATAATTCAAATAACCCTGCCACATTGGCTATTAGAATCTTAACTTTTACCATTGAACTACATACTCACCATCAGAAGGAAAGGAAAAATAATGACAGGCACACAGTCAAAATAAATAAGTGAAATACAGTGAAGTATTATGACAGCTGCTCTCTTTTGACAGTTTATGCTATCAAGCTGTAGTGTTGCACGCCGTTAAACACACAAGCCTCCTGATAAGAAACAAATATTGTAACGTCGAACAAATATCTGTTCCACTTTATACAGGTATTTTCGATCCTTGACGACTATACGATAAAACTTGCACAGCGTCTTGAATGAACGACTCTTGTATACTACTATTTATTTAAAGAGAGGAGTATCTTTGATACAACAATGGTAGCAAAGGATCGTGGACTGCCTAAGGGTACGACCCTCAGGCAGTGATGACAAGATGTTACTGTAAATAACTTATGATACTTCTGGATAAAGTAATTTTCTAACGGTGATAGAATTATTAAATTTGGTCCAATAGTTTTTGCGTTTATTTATTACAAACAAATACGAATCACTTCTCTTTATAATAGTATAATAGATATAGATTAAAGTGATGTTTCTATCTCATTAGCACAGGCAGCGTTCAATAAATACCAAATATATATTTTTGACAGTGTGGATAATACACAAATGACGATTTAGAATAAGCAAAAAATAATTATTTTTTGTTTAGCAAGACAATGAGAGACAATAAAACAAACACACACACTGCTGATGCATTATTTTTGTACAGTTAGTATGCGGTAGTAGTCTGCCCCACAACTCCGCAATCACTCAATTAGTCGTAGTTTAACATGTAATATGTATAGTAACTAATACTAGTTAATATAAGTCTATATTTTACAGTGAAGCATTTAATTTGACTATTCACAACACACCACATCTAACATACACTAGTGTAGTAAGCGCCCGCTTGTAATAAGCTGGGCTCCACGCTTATTTGCCAATTAGCTAAGCCCGGCCACACATTCGCCGTATCGGTCTCGTATTTTAATGTCATATTCTCTTGGAAACTTCTGGGTAAAAAATATACACAAACATTCTTATATAGATAAGAAATATTATCTAAAAGTTTGCAGTCAATCCATCGATTACTTTTTGAGTTTTGCGGACACAAACATACGTAAGCTCAAATTTTATCAAAGATTTTTGCCATGTTGAATCGCCCATTAAACACCAATCATTATATCGAACGCTGGTTACTTTTAAAATACGATAACGTTGTAAAATAACGGTTGCTCAATTTAAAATAATGCTCAATACCAACCGGTCAATATGATGAGCAATTATTTACTTTACTCCCTTCGGTTTACCGTAAAAATAAACCTTGTTTTACGTAAAATGCTGGCTTTGTTCCCGCTTTTCCGTCTGATGTATTTAAATATTCTTTAATGTTGGAAATTAGGGAGAGGGTGTTTGTTGTGTTGCGTGTTGTATTACGGTAATTAGAAATTACGGTATGGCTGGTTTGGATGGTACAAGGTATTTCGTAAGCCTCGACAAACCTCAGTATATTTTGCAGAAGATTTTATAAAAGAGTATTTAGCAGGAACGTCTTTATAATGACGTTAGAATAAAGTAAGATGCTAATGATCAAATGGTATATTTTGACAAGGACATGTTTAGAACGGGCTGATTCATATTATAATCCTATGCATTTCATAGTTCATGAAAAATAATTAGACCCTATTTTTTAATACATGCATAGAATTATGCTGGCTTTGCCTCGAGTGATAGGCAGAGTTGTCCTTATTTCACCTAAATGGAGCCCATATTATTATGTTCTGCACGAACTGCATCGTGGACCTGTAGAAAAAGCATTCCTTCGTTTCTATTTAAATTTCCAATTTAAACTAAAAAGGCGTAATTTTATAGATATCCTTTATTTTAATTTATTTTGTAAAGTTCAGTTTCTCAAAGCGACTCGGTTATTTCACAACAAGCGACCGAAAAATGTAGACACCGTTATTTGCATAATGCACGAAATGTCATACAGATGGCATCTCCGTTACAATCATGCCAAAAATGTGATGCAAGATTTAAGCCAAATAAGTCTTAGACCAATTTATTTAAGGTTTAGGTTTATTTCAAAATACGACGTCCTTTTTAATCCCAGGTCGTTTATAACAAGAAAATAAAATAATTAAAAGTAAAATACTATTAATAACTTTGTTATTGATTTCTTCTGGTATAAATATAGAACTCTTACACTTGGTATAATTCTTGTATTACTATACACACATCCAAACAATGGACACGAATAACGCCCAGACTCGCAAGAATCATTTGGAGATGAAAGTTTTGCCCCGTTTGGGATTAGAACCTACAATACATGGCGTAGTGACAGTAGCACTTAAACCACTACGATACGCAATGTTCATGGGGTACGGGGTTTCGTGTTCGGCTCCCGGCTTGAGCTGTGTTGCTCGATTTTCTAGTCAAGATATTGTCAGTGCAGTTCAAAATCCAAACTGTTGCCCGATATGTGGCAATAGGCTCACCTTTGTACTTAATATCATGGCTGGCGAGATGTGAGTATAATACACCTCTGCCTACCCCTTCAGGGATATAGGCGTGAAACTAGGCAGTCAATATTTTGCGCAGTAAAGCCATTACATAGTTAACTCCGTATGATAATGTTTGTCCCTTAGATACAAGTTCGGTATCAAAACATCTGCCTTCGTTTCCTGTCGTTATTTACCTTATATTCAGCACAACCTGTCAGACCAATATGCTTCTTAATCTCTAAACTGTAAAGATCTATATCGCTTGTCAAGATAAGATCATGTTTATGTTATGCGCGGTCGCGAGTACGATTTGATTCTGCAGACGATAACTCATAAATTTAGCTAATGTTTTAGTTTAATTGATGGAACGGAAAAGGTTATATGGTACCTTTTATCCAAAAAAAGTATGGTTACTAACCTAACCTAACCTAAATTTACGTGAGCGAAACCGCGGCCAAAACCTAGTCTTAAATGTTCGTGTTAGGATTCGTTTCACGTTGGAAGTGCAATCGGATTCGAAACCAAGACCTATTGGTGCGAAGTTCTTTGCTTTATCTTCTGGGCTGTTGCGGTTTTAATCTCATTCCAGATACCTTCAAAATAGCTTTACTTTAATCGAGAATAGTGAACATAATATTTACGATAAAGTAGCAGGTAAACTTGTTATTGACTACGCCAGGTCAGTTTACCTGCACACCTAATTGATTTCCACTTTAGAGAATGCGTGCGATTGATGCGTTTTTATTATGTAACTAGTTGTAGCCCGCGGGCTAGTTCTTGTCTCAAAAGTGCTACCACGCATTTTTTCGAAAGAAAAATATCGGAAATTGAAAAATCATCTAACTATTGTTTCCAAATATATCCAACTAGAGATTTTCTTACTAGAGATTAAAATTGTATGTAATCTTCATACAAAATAATATGTTAAATTAGCGCTAGTAGGTACAGAAAACCACAGATTTTGGGAGCTTGAGCTTTTGGGAACTACCACACTAACACACTCATTTAGCAGTACTACGTAACAATGTAACCGTTTCCCCAAACTGTTTGTGTGAACCGTTCAGCGGTTTCGTCGTTGTTGTTCTATTGTTAACGAGTGCAGTGTTGTTGAACCCATCATTATATCTGCGGCTTGTAATTTGTGCCTTGTTCTCTTGTTACACCAACTATTGACAAGATGATTACTATCAAATTATCGTCACGATATGCTTTGTAACTATTTTTTGTTACGTTTTCTTGTATTGTGGAGGAAATTAAGTAGGATAAATTGAGATAGCGATATTTTTGTTACAGATGTTTACAATTAGGAATCGAGCGCTATGCATTAATTAGGAAAAACTTAAGTAGTTATCGTATGAGAGGCAAATATTCTACAATTATGTAAATTTAGTTATCCCTCGAGAACACTTTACTGGATAAAAACCAAACCTTATGCGAAATTTCATGATGATTGGTCGAGTAGTTTAGCCGTGCAAGCGTAAAAAATATACAAATAGACAAACTCACATTCGCATTTATAAAATTAGGTAGGATAATGTATTGCATTCATTTATCACTTACTCATTTCTTAACAATATCAATAAATTTCTGGCTTGAGATTCTTATTATGAAACTTAAACAACAATTTCTACTTTTGCTTTGTTTACGTTGTAACTATTAATATCTACGATAGATTAGCTACGGAGTGCGGTTTCACTCGCGTGTTATGTCATAAAAACATAGCTTATGTTAATATTAATATTGTTTTAGTAAAATAGTTCTAAAATCAGTTCAGTAGTTTATGAGATTACCGTATATAAACAAACTACCAATCTCTCTTAAAAATATTAGTATTAAAAATAATGTACCAGAATTCGCCCGCTTCGCTTCTGACTAAGTACGTAACTGAACATTAACGTCAGTTCTAGTTACACGTTCGAAGTTCAAATTGCACTTGAACATCAAACTTAGTGACATTTTCAGCTTTATTACTCAGATATTAAAGTTTAGATTGGCTTTACGAGGATCTTTACGACAATTTGCTACTTTATTCGCAGTATCAATAAAAGTCTTAGGAGTGACGATGTTATCGATGAAGGTTATCGATGTGTCGATAAATTAACGAATCTGTTCGATGTCTTTGAGTTTTTTTTTATTTAAGTTATCTAAAAGATATAAGGCTTAGCAGGGTATTTCTCAAATATTTACCAGTTTGGCTGAGGAAGTATTTGGTAGACGAGCTAATAATCTATCTATTGATCAGCGATAATCGCCATAAAGGACATAGCTTTGTTTCTTGGCTTCATAGAAGTGATGCTAAGGAAGCAAAACCTAGCTACCGCCTACTTTACACCTCATAGGTGGCTTACTAGCGCCAGGTATGCTGCCTGCAGGGCCACGATCTTCTACCTAATAGTGAGCAGTTACTGTAGCCTATGTGATGGAGTCAGGTTGAAGGGTTAAGAGAGAAGTTCGGACCCACGTCGCGCACCTCTAACTTTGGGAAGTTATACGACTTTTCGAAATTTTGTGCGTATTGATTGACAATTAGGTATCGCCTGCTCCGTGTCTCGGAGAGCACGTTAAGCCGTTGGTCCCGGCTGCCATGAACATCTATGGCAGTCGTTACTGGGAAGAGTCAGTGCCCTATACTATCCAGACACTGGTCTAGCCTTAGGGTATCGTTAGTCTTCGGGTTGCGGAGGTCAGGTGGCAGCCGCCCTGTGTAAAAACTGATATCCAGTCAAATTCGGTTAGACCAGAAAAGCCGACCCCAAGTGACTTGGAAAAATAAGGGAGACTAGGGAGAAGGATGGAGCCGAGTGAGTGTCTGGACCTTCAACGCTTTCACCCGCCGAACGTAATGCAACAGTGTACGTATTGTTGCGTGACGTCGATATTCTGTAATAGATGTCCGTTCGATCCGGTCTATTTATGCTGGAAACAGCAATAGTTTGACTTGACTGCACTGACTGCAGGACCGATCTCCACATGAGGCAATCATTTGTGTGATCTACAAATTATTGTTTAGAGTCTGGGTGTTCTATTTTACCGTAATTCATCACTTACACAATTAAATTGGGCATTACTTGGCGGAGATTATTGTAATAAAATAATTACGAATAGAGTAACCCACTTCGCATCCTTGAATTGCCTACCATAACAGCTGCAAGGAAAAATGATGACAATACTAAATTCTTCTGATGGTGGATAACCGTGTCATAGGATACAAGTGTATTTAGGCTCAACCCAATTACGTGGAATCTTATACATAGCAGGTTTAAAGTGGGTGTGAGACACCCCTGCCTACACCTTCGCAGAAATACAAGCGTAAGTCTATGTCATATATTACTTAGTGTAAGCGTTTGTAAAGGAAAGTATATAATGGAATCTGCCAAGAATCCTAGTACAGTTCTGTTAACATTGTTAATATTCATTACCTTTATAAAGCTGTCTCATTTGGCGTACTGTATGTGAAAGAGACAAACTATATGCACTTTCCAAAACTTTCGTAATACACTGAACAAAATCATTCTAGTAACACTGATTTTGTAAAATCTATATTGCGGATTGCCTATATTAGCTTAGTGGAGACTATTCGACTGCCAAGAAGCGGCCTCGAGTACCTACGATCCCAAATCTGTGACATTTCGAAGTTATTGTTTAAAATAATTAATTATCGCTCGCTTTAACGGTGGAGAAAAACATCTTGGAAATCGCAACAAAGAAACTCACGTTTGCATCTATAATATTAGTTAAAATTGCGAATGTGAGTCGTAACTAATATTATCTAGTTAGGTTTTAAGCTATATACTTACTCTGACAACTTATATTAATAGCTTAATCAATTCCGGATCCAAACAATCCTTAGTCATGGGCAGTGTTGTGTAGGTTAGCACCGAATTCGGTGACAGTAGCCAATCTTAAAGGAGACCGGTAATCTGCGTAAGGATAATATCATAATATAAGGCTATTAAAAAGAGTAGCTGACTGATCACAAACGATCAGTAAGCCACATACTCTTTGCCAAGTGAGCTCAAGCCTACAGCTGTGTCTAGACTCACCAATTAAAAGGAAAGCGTATGTTAGTTTGTTTGTTTGTTACACTTTCACGCCTTAACTACTTGACCGATCATCATAAAATTTCGCATACACGTTGTATAGATTCCTTTTAATTGTGAATTTTTATCAAATACTTAAACGTAAACAGATTGTAAATTAACGTGAAAATAATCTTTATTATTATTATTCGTATTTGTAACTTGTTTTGTCAGGTAGAAATACCATCAAACATCTCTGTCACCGTGCATTCTGTGTATGTTCATATAGTCATGACTGACTATATGAATTACCATGGTAGTGCTATGATTAATAAATTATACAGATAGGGACGAAATAATCTGCCCCACAATGACATGCTTCTAAATCTATGCGTCTTAAGTATATATAAGTCACTTCATTTATAATTCCCTTTGTTTAATCTTTGTTTGTTGCGTTGCAATTACAAGTTAGAGTCCCCTATCAATAAGTAAGATTATGTATTCTCCAATGTTTGCGTCTACTGGGTATTTATGCCGTTCTGTGTTATTATAAATGCGAAAGCAATTTTGTTTGTTTGACACAAGAATATTCAGATTCGAAGTAACCATTTCTGGATCACACAAACTTTTGTTCCATGTAAGATTCGAACCCACAACACTCGCAGTGGCAGCGAGAGGTCAACTTAAACTACTACGCTACTCTCTTGTTTTTATTTGATTCAATAAGTTAAAGAATTAATAAAACCAACTTCTAACTCTATAATACGTGTTTAGACACGGTCAATAGTTAGAAAATACTCGTGAAGTGCCGGGGAAAGTTAACTGTTTCGGAATCCGGGATCACTATAATTTGAAGTATGTAGGACTTGGGAAAAACATAAATTCCACTTAGTTCCTTAGTTAATTAATAGAGTAAACGTTTATGGAGATGTTTGTACATATGTGTGTAAACTGTTGAACGGATTTGGATGAAACTTGGTGTAGAGTGACTTAGTACGTTTGTTACGCTTTCATGCCTTAACTACTCGACCGATCATTATGAAATTTCGTGTGTACGTTGTCAGTGTGTCATCACCTATTCTGTCCCGAATAAAATAAAAGGTACCCTATGTCCTAACAAAGGGTACCTTTTATCCGAAAAACAAAAGCACTGTGCTTCAAGTCTCGGACAAAAACTATTTAGTAATGTTTACAAGTTTGCCTCTAATAGGAGTTTATAGTAACTGATCTGATCTATCTGATGTGAGTATGTATGTTTCATAGCTTTTATGTTCTATATATCTACTTTTATGTGACTTTTAATATCGGTTCCATTGAACTGATCTCACTATTCAATGTTTACAACGCTAAAATTACAAAAGCGTGGTTACCCAGATGGGTTGGTTATAAGGTTAATCGAATTTTACGATTATATAATTTACGGAATAGTTCCTAAAATAGATGGTAAGTTGTTGACGATTAATACTGAATCTTTTTGATTGTAAACATAAAATTGTTTGCAAATGAGAAAGATGGAACATGAAGGTTATGTGTTATTAGTGACCGGAGCGATGAGCGGGGCGGTTGTGTAATGTAATATATTTTATGTAATGTTTCATATGGAATAATTATTCAGCCAGAGATCGAAATACGACCATAATTATTGTTTAAAAACGAGGAAAATATGTGCATTTTCGTAACAAAAAACTTACTGTTTCCATTTTTATTGATAACGCTAAAGCTCATCAACAGCTAATAGACAAAGCAAGTAAAATGAAAAAGGTTGACAAACAATGTAGAATAAGCCACTGAATTGTTTTGTCTTTGTCTATATATACATATATTATTGATCACATACACATCTTATGCGAAATAAGTGTTTGTTGTTACAACATTGAAATATGCCGCGACGCAGTGATATTCCTTAGTACGAGTGCGTAGTACTCGTGTTCCTATTCTATAGTTCGGTTTTCTTATTTAACCCAATAATTATTTATTTAACCCTAAGGACAAGATATCAGACTTCCGATAGAGAACTGATAGGTCGTGGTTTCGAAACCTACTAAATTGAACCCACTTGTAGCATAAATATATTAAAACTTGTGAGCTCCGGTGTTATGTGATAGCTGTCTAAGCCGTAAATATGTTTACAGCTTCAGTAGTAAAAACTTTCAAGATGGTTATCGTGCTCCACAATCTGGTTGGTGTTGAGTTGAACACCCATTTTCTGTCAAGGACACATACACTGCTTCTTTAAACAAATTCTATCTACTTCTATTACTGGGTATTTTGGCTATTTATGGGACTTACGTAATTTAGGACATATATTTGTAGAATAACCATAGATATTTTTATATTTCTATGAGAATAACCTTTTTTAAAACAGGTCACATACCAGCATACAGCTCTTCTGTTAGTAGATACATAGAAGATAGAAGTCAGCCTATGTCAGCATGCAATGCTTGCGCGATACCGACACAAGGTAAAGTCTTTACTATATAGGCGAAAGGAAAGAAATTGTGTGTATGGGTTTTCGCAACTTATGCACCGAGCGAAATGCAGTAACAGCAATACACTTACCCCGGTTTTGTATAAGGCGTGGTACTTTCCCTGGCGACTCAGTTCATTCATATATATCACTGTAACCAAATAATTGGCAATTGGCTCATCCTGGCTTATTGCTGCAAGGATGTAAGTAGTAAGTAGATTTTGGCTCTCAATTGCCGACTATTCCTGGGTACCCTAGTACCCAGTAATAGTTAGTAGCAGTATATAGTTAAAAGCCATGTTCGCTAGAGATGATGATGATGAGGGATGCTATTGTAATATTCCTAGCTAAAATCCCAATATTTTGTTCCGACGTTCCGAGATCAAAACGTGACACTATGCTACAACATCATCAATATAACTCGCCAAAGCTTTTGTTATTTATTGTTATATGTCACAAATGTGTGTCAAACATTTACATACCCTGTCCATTAATGGTGACAGGTGTTCATTTAATATATGGGTCAACAGTTAGAATTCATTAGTTACAGTCAACAGGAAAAGCAATGTCATAATAAAGGCTAACGATATATCACTTCTGTGGACACTTGTAACAGGTATTACAAATAGCAGTTGCATGTGTCTTGATATTGTTTAACATGGCAAATACTTATTGCTTTGTGCCATTTAGGATGTGAAATCAAGCACCTCAAATTTTTTTTTTTTTATGTCTACTTCCGCACGTGGCTATAATCCTGTATCGCGGAGACCTTTATAAACAATCAAACAAGTAACACCTAAACTCAGAATAATTATTTGTGGATCATACAATTTTTTGTGTCGTGTGTTGATCGAATACACTACACTCGCCGTAGAGGCAATGGTAAGGTGACCACTTAAACCACTACGAGCAGTCAATGTGTATCTATAATTTTATTTAGCTTACTCCGTTTACAAATTAACGTCGAAACATTATCTTGACTTTCCTTTTAGTTAGGGTGACAGGTACACATTTAATATTCGAGACCACTTTAATTCATTAGTTATAGTCAGTAGGTAAGACACTGTCACAGTGATGGCTAACAATTAGTCACTTCTGTGGAATAGTAATACCATTTACATATGTCATGCGTTGTTTAACTTGGCGTAGCACATAGCGTGTGGTGTATGAGTATTTTTGGTGTTGATACATCCCGCTTGTTCTAAATAGTAATATTATATATACGAATGTGAAATTGTTTGTTTGCTACGCTTTCACGCCTTAACTATTCAACCCATCATCATGAAATTTCGTATACACGTTCATCCATCAAAATGACTATCTTGAGAGATAGAAATGTATTGACCATATCTACATTAACGCGAGCACAGCCGCAGACTAAATCTAGTTTTGTTGTATAATTTTAAAATAATGTATTTACATACACACATTGACATCCATTATTGATTTAGAATGGAATAACATAATCGGTTGAATAATTACATTATTATTCCATTGTACGAGTATTTATATTGCCTAATTATATGTGACCTAAATAAACCTGGCGAAATTGAGGTTCTTCGCTTCCTTTGCTGTACAGGAGTGAAAGTTTTACATCTTGCATGATATTTGAACAACTGTTTACACTAAAATCTATTTTCAAACAACTCAAATTGTAACTTAACTGTTTCAAACCACGTTACGTGGTTAGTACACAAGTTATTATCGATGCGATTAGGAATTGAATCTAATGAAAATTGATTACACTACCCGTAATGAATTAACTAGGTAAATAGGTAGTGTGTTCATTTAGTTAATGACACGCTCATGGCTGGTATTAGTTTTTGATATGGCTGTGCTGTCAACAGGGCACCAGTAATGTACGTTCTTTGCACTGGCAATGAAGCAAGCCTTACTTTAAAGAGTCGACAACGCGTGATATGCTTCTGATGGTGCAACCGCTTCTCATCATATGGGCTGCATTATTATTCGTCAAGCAGATTGTAAATTTAAAAAAGTATGATTTTACTGGTGACAGCAGCCAGTACTATCATTCTGTCCCTTATTCTGTGTTTTAGTAGCAGCTTTGCGTATTAACTGTAGAACAAATAGCTGTGCTCTTTTTCGGAAGACAGTAATTTGGTTGTGACAATTAATGCTTACCATCGGCTAGACTGGCGCCAGATGTAATAATAAAATAAACTGTCTATATGAATAAAAAATAAACATATCTGGTTCGGTAACAATCGCCACGATTGGTTTTGATCGCCAGCAAAATATTAAGTTTAAGTAAACTTATATTCCCGTGAAGCTGAGCGGTTTTTAAACAGCTATGTTGTGCTGCTAAAGTATAAACAAATCTAACAGTCAGATCCTGTGCCCGCAGAAAAATTACACAACAGAAAACATTATAATAGCTGTATGACTTGCTGTATGTGTGTGCTGTGTCTGTATGTAGCTGTATAAAAAAAACTTGCTACCCGAACAGCAATAACGGCTAATTAAGTAAAATGCAATAGTACTTATTAAATTTTATGCTAGGTACAATGTTCTGTCAAAACGCTTCTGTTATGATAAACCCTTACAGATCGTTAAAATCCGTTATAGTTTCTAAAGATCGAAGCCACGGCTCACACTTGTACTCACTAAATATTATTTTCATACTTCCATAACTTCAAAAACTGATTAATAAAGAAGCGGAAGAACCATTCGACGCTTTTAATTTTCGTATTTTCTGGTAAATGTACGATTTATGTCTACAATAATATGGGTACTATTTTGTTATGTCATAGTCAGTGGTATCTTTATATGGTTATCAATATTATAGCTACTTCATTTATTAATCATCACTGCCACTCTATATATAACAATATATTGTATAGTACTTCTTTCAATTCAAATCTAGCTGATAACTGATCTTCCTACAATATGAAAACCATTGTAAATCAACTACTTAAAAACTGCCGACTGCAAAAATATCTACAACGTAAGGGAATCTATCAATGCCAGATATAATTGAAAACCTATTTTGTCTGACCGTCGGCGGGCCATTGTAATATAAAATATGTACAAAATAAAACGCAACAAAATCAGCATAAATTACTTCAAATTCAAATTGAATTTGTAATATTTACGTAAACATAAAAGAACACTACATTAAAACTAGTAATAGGCAACACAACTGTAACAGTTTCTAATTTTACTAATGAAAACGAAAATAAAAACGCTCTTAATTATATAGTGCTTGAACACGAAAGCTACAATAACATAGTCTACAGAAAAGACAAAAGTCAATTACACACGAAATCTGTATACAGACTTAATATTAGTACTAAGTAGCAACAAGTCGCCGCTACAAAACTAATTAAAGTTATTTATTTTCTTTAACTCAAATACTAGCTTGTTTTCTAAGAAAGAACACAGCGAAAAGTAGTTTTGCAAAGAATTTTGTATAAATAGTTATTATACTAAGTCTTTCTGCACAGTGCAACTGGATTTTTATTAGTGTTTGTTAAAGAACAACTTTAAGTGGCATTCAGTGGCAGTGACATGCAATATTGTGTTTCGTTTGCTTTTCATTTATTCATGTAGAAAGAATAAGGAACGTGAATTTTTCTAAAGACTTCAAAAGAGAGGTAGTAGTGCCTTCTTTTACCAATGAATTAAGTTAGGTTAAAATTGTCTACAGTAGTGATAAAATAGAAACTTGAAGCGCATTATAGCGCCAATATAATGACGTTATAACAGATCCGGAATCGCGCTATCGAAGTTCGCTACGAATAAGTTATTGCCGACATTAATCGTCCGAGTTACCGAGAGACCCCTATTACCCCGTGAGCCATGGTGTCCACTTACCGTTAAGCGGGATGTGCCTTAAAAAAGGTACGCACATAGCTAAATCGAAGGTGCCTTAATGTAGGGTTGCTAGATTTAATTATTTTTTGGGACATTCTCACTTTCGAGGTTTTTAAGGCTACTTTTGCACCTCGTGTGATGCCCTGTTATGCACGAAATATCGCAAACATTATAATAAAAACCATATCGGCTCAGTAAATCTGCGAATTAAATTAAATTAAGGAGTTAAATATTTATCACACGCTACGCCCGTGTAATTGCCAGGCAAGTGCATACCAGAGATTTAGGACAACAAGGTATAACTGTATGCTAAGTCTTATCGGAATCCGTTTAACAGTTTAAGCATGGTTTAGTAATAAATATCCAAATATTGTCCCGAACTTTTACATTTAAAATATTAAGGATTGCACTTGTCAATAAGATAATTTCCATCTTGACTAGGTCTTAATGCGTGTGTGTTGCGGATTTTAACTCTTATCGGTGAGAACACCGTATATTATTATTACCTACCGTATAATATTTAAATATTGACAGTCGAGAACGACTGTTAATATTTAAATATTAACAAGACAAAATGGTGTAATTTACAAACATTACCGATATAAAATTTAAAATTTAAAAATATTAATATCTTAAGTAAAATGTTTATATTAATAACTACTTTAATTATGATATAGACAACAAAAAAATTTACCACGTTTAACTTCTCTCAGACGTATTTCTACCTTTAAGTAACGTGGCTCACTAAAAAAATATTCGAAAAACGAACATGAGGACTTGTCCAAATTACAATAATTATATATGGTAACACTATCGATAAGTATAATGGGATTCCGTGTACGTGGTGACACCGATATGTTCTGAACACCATCAAGTATGTCGACATTCCTTTTTACCCCATTGTTCAGACATTTCATATTCCTAGGTTTGAAAGGATTTTTAACGATCTTCTTTCTCTCTCTCTTACTTTATTTATGATGGTTAAGCGATCACTCAGGTTACATACATAAGAATATCATAAGATATTTTTTGAATCATTGTTTATCATAAACCTAAACCTTCCATTTTCATACAACAAACAACTATACCCATTAAATTCTAACTAATATTATAATGCGAATGTAGGTTTGCTTGTTTATTTATTAGTTTGTTTGGTACGCTTTCACGCCTTAACTACTCGACCGATCATCATAAAATTTTGCATACACCTTGTCGTTTCATTCAGAAAAACAATCCGTTCTCGAGGGATAGAAATTTATTGACATAACCTACATCAGCGCGAGCGAAGCCGCGGACAAAATCTAGTTGCCGATAAAATTCAATCTTAGCAGTGTATTGAATTAGATTAATATACTAGTACATTAGTATACTAACCAATAGTACCAGTATTAGTTAGGGATTACCTAATACATATGGACATAATAATATCACTTTGAACTTTTGGTAATACAGGCTACGGGCTACAGAATAGGGTTCGACGTTATAACCACATACAGATGCAAATTTCAGTCTATACCTTGAAGAATTTTTAATCATTAATCGCATGAATAATATTAATATTTCGTTAAAAAATAAACAATCATAATTTAATTGACATTTTTATAAACATTTTGACATTTTGTACGCGTCAAACTGTCCTGAATGACGTTATAGTGTGAAGAACAAACATCTGTTTAGTAGATGTGTTAACAAAACTTTAAGAAATAAGTAATATAAGATGATTCTAATTATTATACGAGTAAGCATGTACAGTACTTATAATAAATAGAATACATTAGTACCGTAATGTATCAGTATAACAATCAATTTTATTTTTTTAACACAAATTGGACATTCATTATTTTTAATAAATCAATTTATATTTTTCATATATAGACCGTAAACTTGGATATACATTAAAATCTGACAAAATTTTTCTTACTATCAATTATCCTGTTATACCCAACTTGAGAATCGAATATGCTCACAATCGGCAGAAATTACCGAGAACAGTACAATAGCGACGCCTTGATGGTACTATGCACGTACCTTAACCAAGAACGCAGTCTGTAAATGCTAAAATCTAAACTGGTACTTTATTTTCTTAGCAAGCACTCCAGGTTCCATTAAGTAAAGTCTACGGCCTAAATACTGACAAGAAAACACGAGACGTTAAAATCTTAAGATTAAATACTTGAGACACATTTTCGTTAATATTTAACAGATTCACTACACGTAAAGCGTCAAAAGAATAATTTTAAAGTACTATTAATTGTACTGCGTGTTTTAATATTATCTACTAGCTTTTACCCGCGGCATCACTCACGTAAAAGTAGGTTAGGTAATGTTAGTAACAGTCATTATTTAAATAGAATATAGCTTATGTTACTCGGTGATAATAAGTATAGCTGTCTAATGAGGAACGAATTTTTAAAATCGGTTAATTAGTTTTGGAGTTAAATCCTTATAAATAAACAAATAAATATCTAATCTTTCCTCTTTATAATATTAATATGGACTACTATAAGTTAACTTTTGCTTCACCTACTTATTGCTCGAGTGTTTCGTAAGTGGTAAGTTGTTTTATTAATTTAAACTCAAATTCGCATTTATAACATTAGATTTCTCTTCTAAATTTATATTTATTATTAATTACTGGCCATTCAACTTCTTAAACAAATTAAATAATGACAATAGATGTCATTGTTGTATAAATAAACATATAGTAATAATTACCGTTACTCCCCTGTGTCAAGGTTTTGTTTTGTTTGTACGAATTAGCAGTTGAAGAGGAAATGAGCCGGTTCACCCGGGAAACCAGCGTAACCGGCACGGATATTGTAGTGGTATATTTGGTCACCTCGCAATGCTACTGATCTGAGTATTAATAGTTAGAAATACTTGTAGTAGTAGTGGCTTATTATAGTGAAGGGAATTGACGCGATGCCAGACTCACCGGATTCAACTGAACACTGGTTTTCCATGAATGAACTGCCATCTGAGTGATCTAACTCACGGAATTCCCAAAGGCTGTTAGTTAGTTTTGTATAGCTTTCCGCGATTCTGAAATTATACCTGGTAACCATACGGTTTTAAGCCACATAAAAGGAGGCGAGCCGTCCCTATTACGTGGGACAAACAGTTTAACGGTGTCATAAACCTATAATATGTATGTCTCATGCCTATAACCCCGAGAATACCTTCTCGGGGTTATAGGCATGAGACTATGAATGTACACAGAAATACGTATTAAGATAGCATTGCACATGCTAAAATTGTCGCAGACGATAGGCAGTCAGAAAAATGAAGGAACTCAACCCCTTACTAAGGTCTGTGCAGAAAGGATCCGATATTTACTTACAATTCAACCCCAGTTTGAACAAAGAAAGAAATCGAACGAGTTTGAATGACTGATCCAATTATACTTCGCGAATAGAACAAACAAATGAACGACCCATACCTATCAAGACCGATTGTAGTGAACTATTGAGCGAAGTATTTATTTCATTGTTTTGTCTTAAGAAAATGCGCCCTAGAGCTTATTCCCGGCGGGGTATGGATCTAGGTTAGTTGGTAATTGTTGATTAGTATATATTTTACCCTGAAGCATTGTTCTTTTAAAGATACCTTATTTATTTTGTACCGAGAGGTATCAGACTCTATGACTGCCTTTTTCTGTAGTGATGGCGACTGTTGTGCATGTGGTCTCGAATCCCAAGTCGAGCCAGCAAAATGTTATTGGGTTTTTATACCAAGACATTCATAATAGCAGCCCGGAGTTAGGAAGTTGGCGGTGTTGCACACCCCCGTGTTTCGTAAACCACGTAAAGTAGTTGGTACTGCATCTGCTCTTTCCGTTCATGACGGATGTCCGTCCTATCGAATTATGAGAGTTAGGGAACAGAGAGTGCACTTGTGTTTGCGCATAAACTTGTGAAATATCATCTTAGCAAGTGGCCAGTCTTCGTTAACATTGCCCACTGTGATCAAAATTCGGTATATTTGGAGGACATTATTACTATCGAGAAGTTTGAAGCATTCGGGTAGCATGCGCAAATTGGGTACTATGTGTATCCAACCAGCACAGGTAACCTGAATGATCAATTTGCACTAGTAGCTACTTCCAAAGTGTATATTTATACAAATTTTGTTGCCAATTATATTATATACTTATGCATATAATATATTGTTTTTCTGTTGTTTTCAAAATAAAATTGGTTCAACAAAATCCCTTCCAAAATAGTTCAAGCACACTTGTTGAATGATAACTATTTCTTATACATGAACTCTTTTATAATCTATTGCGCTGCTTATTAATAAAATGTTTAATATAAGTACAGTTATTAATAACAAAATTTTACGTCATATTTTCAACGTCCATTACTATGAAAGTGACATATCTAGTAGTGACATATGTATATTATCATTAAACTGTTTATAGCAAACATTTTAATATTTACTTTAACATATTCGCTAAGGGTCTACATACATAGGTACCGAAATAATTACAAAACACAGTTTTAGATAAAATAAGGTAATTCAATGTCAAAATTAAAAAAACATGTCTATCTTTCGAGATACTTCTTATCGAAGAAGATTAGAGTTAATAAATTTAAATTATCAGCAAAAGTCAAACGCGGTTGTCTCAAAGTTCTATAAAATTTCAACTCATAATTTTTCCATCTAATTGTTTGCCTTCGCAACATTACTTACTTTACCAACCAACCCTTTTTGCCACCAGCCCCATGTTCAAACGAGAGCAAAATTGATAGGGTCCCAATGTGTTGAATGATAATGACGTTGCTTAGGTTGTTTGACATGGGTACAGATAGAAATTTAATGTGCCAGGGTACAAGTAATTAATTTGGAGTCCGATTTGTCAGTGATGGCTTTATGTTGATTTAATAAACCTTTTTATATACCGTCAGTATTGTTTGGAGTTACGTGTGTTTTGTTTTCTGTGATTTGCTTTAAAAGACAACGCCTGCACTAGTAATAACCTGTAATCGTGGGGGATTCTGCATACATTCAAACGACGGAGACAAAGAACAATCAGACTCGGAACAATCATTTGTGGATCATGTAAATTTTTGTCCCGGGATTTAATCTCACAACACTCGGCGCAATGACAGTGGCGAGCCGACCATTTAAACCACTACGCCATGCGTGCTGTCGAGTATTGTGTGAGTAGGTGCTCATTAACCAGGCTAGGTAGATAAAACCTTTTGAATAATCTATCTGGTTCCTACAAAATAGTTGTAAAGGTAAATCCAATATATGTTTCTGGCGAATTTGTGTTGCCGGGTCTTTTAGTTACGTGGAAGACGAGCTTCATAAAGGTTATCCTAAAAAATGTATTAAGCCAAAAGCCAAAGCCAGAGAGATCCGTTAAGGTACTCGAAACATAACAAACCCTATAGATTTATAATGTGATTTTTGGTAGTATTTCAATTATGAATAGTTGCATACTTTCCGTCAATTTTTGATTATAAATAACTAGTTTTAGCCCGTGGCTTCGCTCGCATAAAATGTAGATAAGGTTAGTTTAGGTTACATCAGTAACAGTACTTTTTTTTAGGATGTGGAACAGAAAAGAACATCGAGTATCTTAATACTCGATGTTCTTTTCTGTTCCACTGACGACGTGAATGCGAATTTCATGATCACCGGTCGAGTAGATAAGGCAAGAAAGCGTATTCAATTTATTAATATTAATTCAAAATACATATTTGTTTTTATTTGCATCACTTCTTAGAGGTGTTCTATGTCGTGACTTTTTTCTTTTGATCTTTTATAACGGAATAGGAGTTACAGATTTGCGTTACCTATTTCAGAAGAGTACAGGGAGCGATTTTAGCAGATCTACCCAAAATAATTTAATTTCAATTTGTTAGTATATGCTGAAATCGGTTGCTAGATGAAAACTCATTTGCTTTAATATTTGAACTAAATTTAGTAATTTAAGGTCAACAAAAGAGTAGGTAATTATTAAAGGCCCTGCTTGTGCCTGCGGCTTCGCCTATATCAATGTCACGGCAACGCCGCGATAAAAAATATCCCATGTGTTAAACCAGGACCATGTGTTATGTCCGAGAACGTTTAACGTATGCTTAATTGAGTAACAAATATTTTTACACATCACATTTCACATCTATAAAACTAGTCCTATCAAAAGATACCTAATATGAATACTAGTTTATGAAAGAAGAGACTAAAGGAAACATTGTTAAATGGAATTTTAATCAATGGTATATTACACAATATGTATTAATATCCCAGTGACTTAGATTGTAAGTATAATGTTTATAGATTTTTCTTTGCTTCATTTGTATGTTTATTGTAGTTTTTTTGTTTAAGTTTAGGCTTTGTAATAGAAGTAAGAAGGCGTCTCGCTATTAAAACATAAATTACGTTTGGCGAGTATAAAACGTATAATAGATCCAAGTTACTACTGTAAAGGCAATAAATTATATAGAGAAAAATTGACTAGACAGGCAGTAACACTTTTTGACATCGTCCGTCTCCCTGTTACGCCATTGAAACGACGAAGCATTCGCTATTAATAAAATTGAATATTAAATAAACATTATTTCTTATCATGTAGATGATGTCACTAAAGGGACAAGTTTTCAATTGGTTGAAAAAGTCTTTCGTTTAACGCTTTGGAAAATGTAGGTTTCACAAGTTATAACACAATTATTGGGGATCGATATTGCGGCGCCTACCTACAAATTGTATTATTTGCACGGCCTTGGTGCCGTATACGAAAACCTTTACAAGTATTAAAAATAAATAAAGCGTTTGTTCAAGAGAAAATATATACTATTTACAGACAGAATTTATTTCGTTTCGTGAGACAAATTAACACATACCTTAACTGTAGCCAAGTTCATTGCAAAAGTCCAATGCAAATTATTATATTACTAGGTTATGTGCGCGGCTCCACTCGCGTTAATATACGTTATGTCAATCAATTTCTATCCCTGGGGAAATTTCGCATACACGTCCGAGGTACAGAAAAGGACATAAGGAACCTTTCATCCAGAAAAAAGTACTTATTCTAAGCGGAACCGTGGGAACTAGAGTAATTTGTGTGCCAACTCCATTCAATAAAGAGTTTTCTTGATACACTGATAAAGGACTGCCAGGAAAAATAGGATGGTGTTCTTTGCCATTCTCCCTTATTCGCCTTTTATCAACATTCTTTACAAAGCATTCAGATGTGCTTTTGCCAAGACGCACGACCTCTTGAGCAACCACTAAGCTGACATGTCTCTGTGAATGCATGCAAGTGACATATTCCACACTTCCAATATCATTTAATTAACTTTTCGTCGATATTGCCGCTCCTGTAGCTTATAAAAATGCCGTGGATATTGTCAATAAACTGAATATTACTACAATCAGTGACAATCTTTGCTGGAAAACGTCTAAATCTTGATGTAAGTCGTTTTAGACCATGAGAGTGGTGCTGTTCTCTGGCACATAGTAAACTTCCGTACCAATATACTTTCACGTTCATAGATATTATGTAGACCTACATACAAAACAAAAGAAAAAGAAAAATAAAGAAACGCAGCGTACCTGTACGTTGCGATTCCTTATTTTTCTTTTTTAAAGACATCGCCGCTCTGGGAATAATTTTTGTACCGCGGAGGACTTGAAAAACATCGACAACAGTCAAACAACAGTCGTTATACACCGTGCAGTCGTTTGGACCAGGGTACTGCGGGGTCAGGAAGCCCACTGCGCCTCGAAAGGCGTGTTCTATCGACCGCGCTGATTAGAGTGCGCGGTGCCTGACATTGGTGTCGGAATCACAGGGGTATGTGGTTAGCCGCTGAGGACGATATGTTCGTTGCTCGGCAAGCACGTGGCGTTCGAGTGTCCGACTCAGGCGCGGCTAGTGCAAACCAGTCGGTCGCGCGAGGCACGGAGTTGTGTGTTGTGTGCTGTGTGTGAACATGTACAACAGGGGACCAACCACTACCTGAGATTTGACAAACAACAGATTCTCGCTAAAGAACACCGATTCCTACCAAGGATGCTTCGCGAGGCTATTGAAATCAAAAAACATCCCAATTTCAATAGAGAAGATGGTTGGAATGTACCACCAGCTTGGGATCCAGTACTTCAAATAGTCAAACCCAAGAAGAAACAAACCACAGCTAGACTTCATGATACTTTGAGCTCATTCTGCGTAAATAGAAACACCCATGATTAAATTATGTTCGGGTACTTTGAAATAACTACACTGGAACATTGAGACAACTACCATCTTAGTCTCCCCGTGACCATGGCTGCTGAAAAGCAACCGAAACGTTGGGGAAAGTGTAAACCAAAAATAAATAGATTTAAAAGTTTAAATAATTTTATTAGCTTATAAATTAGTAAAATAAAATCTATAGTAGTAGTAGTCTAATATTTTCAAAATATTGTAATACATGTTAAACAATTTATGCAATACTGATGCGTTAGAATTGGGTGTTACAGGTTGTGATACACACAGAACGTAAATTTAAGTATTTATATGTTATGAATATGGTAGTAATTTGCGCTGCATATTATCTAATCAATCAAATGCAGATTATTTAAATTATGCGACATATTTGTGGAGGTTTTACCAAATAGGGCTAATTGGCCCGATAACTTTTTTTCTTAGTTGACGATAAACCCCATGTTATTTTAGGGATGTTACGAGTAATTATTATTAGAAAAAGATTACTCTAACACTAGAACTAATTTCTGAGAGACTACAAATATCCAAACATCGGATATAAAGAACACCCAGGCACGAAGCAATTATTTGTGGATCACACATCGTATGCTAGGTGGGGTGTCAGTGTTTTGGGACCCACAACACTCGGCGCAGTAGCAATGGTGAAACGACCACATATACTTAGACACTATCCGTCCAACATGCAATCTATGTGTCCCATAGCTAGTTTCTCGTAGTGCAATGCATATAAACAGTGATAGTCTAGTGAGAGACCGTTGCACTGCCACGCAGTGGTCTCGAGTTTGATCCCAAGGCTTTTCGAAGTTCCTACGTAAACTTTCGCAGATACATATGTGAATTATGCCAAACCGCAGTGGGCCAGCGTGGTGGACTTTGGCCTAACCCAGCTAACACTGAGAATAGCAAGAAAAATTCTGTAATATCAACGTATATCTCAATCAATAAAATCAAATAATTGGCTTCCATATTTGGTCTATTGTACAGTGATAACCAAAAATATGTACTGCAGATACAATAACCTTTAAGAGTACGGCAATTGACGTCAATTTTATTAAGATTTAGTTGTCCCTAATATCGACTGACGTGCCAAGCCACCATTTTGTTATTGCATGCGACTGCTCTGTTCGGTCTGATGTATTTCTATCATTTACGACAAATAACGCATTTAAAGTGATTTACAAATTAAGGTTTGGGTTCAAAGCTTTATCTGGTTTATCAATACATTTGTTTTGTTACAGGTAATACAGTTTTTGACGGATCCTTGCTCAGTTCTCTTTGTGTAAGGAGATGGTGGTACCACGAGCAGTAACTTCGACGAGTGATTAGAAAAAGCGTTTTTTGTGACGTTGGTGCTGGTTGTGGTTCGCAGATGTCAAAGCAAGTAATGTGGATTTAAGTGGCTTGATCTTCTGTGACGCAAGGTTAGTCAAAAGAATATTATTTACATATATGTACGCCTGTATCCTGGAGGAGTACATGGACTACTTTCAATTTGCTACGATTGTGCTTCATCACTATTGCTTAAAGAAATTTAAACTCGAATTAAAAAAATATGTTAATTGTTTTATTAATCCATGCCAGCCAATTTGGCCTTACTTTTAACCTGGCTTCTCCAGAATATCTTCAATCTCGGCTAATCACCAGCCTGAGACCGTTTGCCTAAATCCTTACTGCCGACTGTAGAATTCACATTTACCTAGTACACTAACATTATTTGTGAAATGAAAATTAATACGTTCGGTTTTTACACCCTACTGATTGCAGAAAATATAGTGAACGGGTGGGTACGATTAGCCTATTGAGTCGCAGCAGCACACCGGTGGCCAGGCTTAATAGTTTTTTTAATGTGCCCGGTATCAGACAAGTACTTTTATTATTAAATTTTTAACTTTCATCTTGTCTGAAGTCATCTACTTCCGAAACCGTTCAACCAGTTTACATTAAGTAACAAGCATTCAAACCTGCAAACATCTTCACAAACATCATTTTAATATTAGTAGGATAATACTTTTCTTTGACACCACCAACTTTACAGAAATTCTTAATGACTATATAATATTTCCATAATGCCTCATATCGTAAGCTTAAGTGAAAAAAAATTAAAATACAACGTTCTTTAAATAAGTGAAGCCGTGGTATTTTGTTGTATCCAATGTTCGTTTTGCGTGATCAGTACTCGTTTCAGAGGTATGTAGGTACAAGCTGATAATACTTAGATGGTTGGTGTTAAGCAATATGGAGTCCGGTAGTAAGATTATATTTAACTAGATTTTGCTCGTAGCTTCCCTCGCGTAAATGTACGTTAAGTAAATTTTCTATCCTTCGGGAACAGTACTTTTTCTGGATGAAGGTAGGTACCCTATGTTTTTGTCTATACCCCTGACAACTTGTATGTTAAATTTCATGATGATCAGTTAAGGAGCTAAGGAGTTAAAGCATAACAAACTCATATTCGCATTGATAATATTAGTTAGGACTCAGCGATCTACCGCTCTGATATCCTTGAAACTGGACGGCTAAAATATAAAAGCTTTTAATTTATCTGACGTTTCTAATTAAAATAAAGAATAAGAATAATTATACGTTTTCAAGTTATTAGAATTTTGCTGTGAAGTTATATTTTGTTTGTTTTTTCGAAACTGGTATTGCTAAAAGCACTTAAAGTCATGCCTTCTTCCGACTACGAAGTTAATATATCTTTTTAAATTAAATTTCATGGGTTACCCTCCAAATCATTTCATCCAGAAAAAGTACTGCTCCCGAGGGCAGCAATTTTGACAAAATCTAGATTAACGCCAGCGGAGCCGCGGGTAAAAGTAAATAGAAGCGCTAGTTATTATATAAATATCTTAACTGAATGCCAACGTAGTTTCTTTAGGAAATAACTACGTCATTTTGGTAAGTAATAGGCACATCGGTCTTTGGAGAAAAAGAAATACATTTTATATTTTATTTGTTGACCGAGTTGCGATCATGTTGGATAGAGATTTCGCTTTATTATATTAATGGGAGCAATGAGGCTCTTGTAATATTCCTGAGGTATGAGGTCCTAAGTTCGATTTTCGGGTCGGACAAGTGTTATAGGGTTTTATTATTAGAAAATTCGTGGTAGCAGTACCGAGTCTGGCTTTGTAGACGGTTATTATAACATGGATAAGCCATCCATGTTTGTCGTGTCTAAAACATATCTGATAGATATGGAGTAATGCAATACACATCTGTCTACCCCTTATATACACCCCTTATGTATATAAATATTAATACATAATATTTCAGGAACAGCATTTATCTGTGCTTATATTAAAAAGAGGAAATATTTGGGTTTGTGTATTTTTGATTCTAATGAATAATCTCAAAAACTACTTGTCCTATCTTAAAAACTATTTCACTATTGTAAAACAATTTTATTCAGAAGTAATATATTATTATAAATTCCACTCTATATATTTAATGCCTGTACCGGACTAATTACTTTTCGAATCCATTTAAATTAGTAGCGGCTGAACTCCAAATTACATAAAAGGGTTGTAGGTGCTAATTGTCGCTCAGCGTTTCTCTTGGCACAGCATTTAGTTAAAGGGATAGGACGAACTCTATTAATAATTTAATTTCAGGCAACAGGACTATAAGGTGACACCACGTATTAAGTACCGACTCAAAATGAGAGACAATTGTCAAGACATTTCGACCGAAGTCGATGGAAGGTGTATAAACTTGTAATTACAAATCGAATATGATATGCTAAGGCATATCATATTCGATTTGTAATTACATGACCATTTCTGTACCTATGCATTTCTGGATTTCTATTTGAATAAATTTCTTGTTTCTTCCTTTTTGGACCCCTTTTTACTTAGTCGGGTCATATTTTATAAACTTTATTTTTTAAATAAGTTTATTTGAGAAGAATGTGCACTTTCTACATTTAAATATCCTTCAACATTTTTACGAGAATCTCAAATTGCCGTATATCACTGAAAAATGAATGTACATCGAAATCATTTACGCACGATAATTGTTTACGAATTCGGATGTAGTGTGGTAAATATTTATTAAGACCAAAACTTACGAATACAAACATTTAAAGCCCATCAAACTGCGTAACAGTTTGTCGCCATTATATGTAATTGTTACAGTAAGATATTTTTTAAATAAATAAATTTTCATTATTAACTTCAGTATATAGTTGTTTATTAACTTCAGTATGTCTTGGTTCCTTCTTGTCTGATGTCGTAATGCAGTTAGCGTGTGTTCAGAGGGTTACGTCTAATCAAGAATACATTAAAGCTTTACTAATACGATTCCAATGAATGTTAAAGTTAACTCAAATCAATACTTATTTACATATTTAGTTATTTGTACTGATGTTTGTTTTTATTTATTCAGATTTGTTCGTTTTTCTAGCTATTTATGAGAAGTACATATTATGCACACGCGATTCAGGTTAAGTTGGTGTTTCTTACTAATATTATAAATGGGAATGTTTGTAAAGATGTTTGGATATTTATGGCTTAATAATGCGTAAACCGTTAAAAGAATTTGAATGAATCTGAACTCATAGAATTACATGTCTTGGACTAACGCACAAAATACTTATAACGCGTGGATGAAGGAGAGTGCTAAAATTTGTTGGTTTACAGACTGTGCGAGATCGTTAAGTTAAAATTTGCGTTTCAGCTTTAGTTTAGTTTAACGTCATGCATAAATTATCCTCGAAGAGGTAGGCAGAGATGCATTACACACATATTTAAAAAAGCAATGTTTTAGATTCAAATCCCAGCTTTAGCTGTAAATAATAAAATAAGGATATTGATATTCAGAGGAATATTATACTTTCATACTGAAAAAATAAGTAAATATGCTACTACAAAGCGAAATTTTCTTCTGTTTTAAGAACGAAGTCGGTGCCATAAAGTACCTCGGGAAACAATTAAAGCACAATTGCTTGAATTATAGCTATTTCCTTTACGTAAGCTCTTTCTTCTTTCCGTTGTTTTTAGTAAAATAGTGTAGATTGGATATTTAACGTTTATTACTAAAAGTGACATAATTATGTAGTTTCTAATATAAATGCTGCCAGCTATGACTTAAGGTCCCATGTAATAGGCAATTTACTATTTACCAGTACTAGACGCGGTGACTTATAATTTTTTACAGACAAACCCTAATACATTTTACTACCCGGGTATCGAACTCGAGGCCTCATGCACAGCAGTTGCATTCACTACCACGGCCACTAAATCAATAAATGATGTTAGTGTTGCCAAAACGCAGATTATTGGTCGCCGACCATAATATGCTTTATTTCTTATACGAAAAGTTGGCAACCATACTATCTGATCTAAGACAAAACAAAATAGAAAAGAAACAGCCTGACTTCAAAACTATCATTATATAGTAGTACGCATACCGTCTTCACCTACATTTCTCTTAGCTTTGCTAAAATTAGGTGGGACTGGCGCTTTCGAATTTTAGTCTAAGTATTTTAACCTAAGTATCAAGTATGATATATTTTCGTGGAATCCTAACAAATATTATAAGGCTATCACGCCTAAATTAATTGACCGACCATCATGAAATTTTGCATACACGTGGTCACGGGTACAGGTGAAAGGAATTTCATCAAAAAAATTACTAGTCTATATATAAATTAAGTACAATTTTTTATAGTAGCATAAGTAATGACGTAATAAGAGATGGTGAAATAAATCATCATAGACTAACGTAGTATCTCCGAATTACAACCACATTTTCGCTAACTGTGTTTTTCGGTCACAGCAAGTTGCCATCTGCCGGGCACGTATCGAGACTCTGTACAGCTCCTCAGATATTCCTAACAAAGTTACTCAGTTATACTGGCTGAACCGCGACTTAATTCGGGTCGGTTTGCATGCAAACTAATGCTAGGAGACCAACGAAGAAGTTCAAACATTATAATACCATATAACAGATTTGATATTATTACAATATAAAATTATTATGAAATTGACGTTTATATCCTACATCGAAATTTAGTGGCTGCTGTACAAAATGCAATGGTTATTTAAAAAATGTATGTATACTTTGAGAAATATTTATATATATTTTATTTGAACACAAATGTAAATAAACTAAATTGTTGTACAGTTCAAACTTATATTCATACTAGCGACCCGCCCCGGCTTCGCACGGGTAGTATCAAACCTTAACAAATTATAAGTAGGTAAGGCCTAAATACAAGCAACTATACATAACCTGGCAAATTGGCAATTCAAAAAAGATTTATTAAATGATTTGTATAAAAACCACAGCGTTACTGATTTTCTTCATACGAAGCGGCAACTTTATTTTTAATCCCTTGTTAATATCCACTTAATACGTAAAGCCAAAGAATGTGATATTTTCTGTGTTGTCTTCTGCTATCTGCTATGTATTTATATGATATTAGGTGCCGTATTTATGCAGCTTAACAACATTTCCACTGGTATGATTTAAATATTTCCTAGTAATCAAATCATATTACACATCGATGCATATGTCATCTCGTATACCGAAAACTTCGTCGTACTGCAGTTTGAATCCACGTCCAGTTTAATTAGCCGTCAGATCAGATACAGAGTTTCGTTTCCTGCCGACTGGCTGGTGCACAGTAACGCTGATCACTGAGACTATTTATCTCTGGTATTAGATCTTCAGTGGAGTGATAGATAGATGTTTTCATTAGCGCGAGATTCTGTTAAGGCATACACAAGTGAAGAGTACTTTGAAATGCTGTGTGCTGTTCCACGGAGCGAAGATGAGAGGAATGTAATTAAATGTCAATGGTATTTAAAATAAGCAAACAAACATTATTTATTCATGCATACATATACTCGTGTTTGTTTATCCCCAAAGGAGTTGTACTCAGAATCTTAAAAAGATATGTATTTAAGTATGTACTACACAAAGTAAGACTTTTAAAAGTCTTTGTTACACATATTAATGTGAATTTACATTTACAGGACAGGACTGGGCAATCCCCCTGTCAACAATCACTTTAGTTAGCGGTATATCTAGAAGAATATGCACTTAATTATCTAGAAGTATGATACTTCCACATTTGCGTTATAAATATTTAGTTTATTTTATCGTTGACTTTATCCATGTATATATTTTCATATTTTCCGGTCTAGCTATAGTTACTATTCGGAGCACTTAACAAACATCAAAACAACAAAAACAAAGAACATGCCGACTTGAAATAACTATTTGTGTATCACACAAATTTTAACCCTTTATTGAAGCTAGCGTTCGTAACTCGCCGCTTTGATAGTGGTGAGACAACAACTAAAACCATCCTCCCAATCAATGCTATAAATTAACATTTATTTCTCTATGCCAGGGTGAAAACAGCAGGTAACACGCCTCTGAAATTCTCAACCGATATTAAAATGCTTTTTATTTATTCAACAATAAAATTAAACCGGGTTCTATAGTACACCCCTTGATCAACCTATCGCGTCCCAGAATAGCATTGCCGTTTAATTACGTAAAATTTTTACTCAGAGACAGAAGGCATTGAAAGTGATTTGTTTAGAACTCATAACAGTGAATTATGTCACCCCTTCTGTTAAATAGAGTGAGAAAATTAATGAAGCGTAATAGTGGGTATAACTCTATTTTAAACAATTCATAATTTATTTATTTAGGAACTAGGTAACCCGCGGCTTCGCTCGCGTTAATTAAGTTTTTTTCAATAAATTTCTATCCCTAACCTCTAATCCCTCAGGACCAGTACTTGTTTCTGGATAAAAGGTACCCAATGTTCTTTTTTGTATCCCTGATAACATGCATGCGAATTTTCATGATGATCTGTCGAGTAGTTAAGGCGTGAAAGTGTAATAAACGAAATGCTATTATATACGTAGAACTTATAATAAATAGATGACGGACATTTCTGTACTAATCCTTTGGGGAGAATATGTATTCATAGTATTGTCTAACGTTTACACGAATGTAAAATAAACTTTATTAAATGGCTTTTATGACAGCTTATACATATACTATTTAGCAATGATTCGAATGAATGATATTCAATCCAATAGTGTATTAACACATATTCTCGTATTTGAATCCCTAAAAGGATTCGTAGAGGTGTATTACATCAATACTTTGCCAGCTGGTTTTAGGTCCCTGGTACCTAATAGGTTGCGAGCCTATTGTCGTCCAATACGCATAACGCCAGACTCTACGCTGCTTTTAAGATTTTTTACAGAAGAACCTAATAGTACTTTGCCTATTCGGGAATAGTGCCCGGGATCTTACGATCGGCAGCAACGGATGCCACCCAACCAACGAGGCAATCAGACTTAGTTTACTGATCACACGAAAATAACTCGTTAATATAAATCTAAAGCATATTCACTAGGTAATTTCAACACAAGAAAGTATTAAACTAATGTGTTTTTGGATACATTGGCATATTCACATTTTTACTTTAAACGGGTTCGTAGAAAGTATTTGATATAAAAATAATCACACCCAACACTCAATAAAAGCAATTGGTACGTACGGTTTTATTAATTAATTCAGCAGTCCGCTTGCTTTTTTTTGAACTTTATCATCTAAGTAATAAGGTGGAAGATGTTTAGGAAGGAAGGAAGACTATTATTGTTCTGTAGTTTTGAGTTTAAGAACAACAAGGAGTGTTGTAATTGCAATTTGGGTTCGTTATTATGTCGTCTTCTAGTTTTCTCGTGTATACAGTTGCGAACAATATGTACTCAGCTTTGCTAGTTGGTACATCTTACGCCAATTATAAAGAGCTTTTCGGTAGTTTCGTTTACTCTAATTTCGTTTAATAGTATCTGTTATAGTGTGTGCGAGTATATTAAGATAATCGGAGTAGGATAAGACTTCTCAGTGCATAATCATATACGTAGTGTAGAGCGGCGATAGCTTGGTGGAAAACCGTTAGCCTGCCACCCAGAGGTCTCGAGATTGATCCCAACGCATGCACCTCTGACTATTCGAAGTTATATGCGTATTAAATTAGCTAATTATCGCTTGCTCAACCGATGAAGGAACAACAGCTTGAGGAAACCTACATATCTGAGAGGTCTCCATAATGTTCTCGAAGATATGTGAAGTCTGCCAACCCGCACGAGGCCAGCGCGGTGTTCTATAGCCGTACCCTTTCTCACACTGAGAAGAGGACCGAACAGTGAGACAGTTTATATACAGGGCTGATATTATTTATATATTCCCAAGAGACGTGTGTTGTCGTATAGTCGCGACGTTTGATGTAAAACTGCTACTTTTTCACACAGACCTGAACCGTTTTTTTATACAAAAGAGAGACCCAAGTTAATAGCGATTTCTGTGCCGCGGGGAACTTTACAAAGATTCAAACGTAGAACACCTACATTAGCAAAAAATCTATATTATACTAAAGCCAAAGAGGTCAAATAAACTTTACGTTTAATAGATTTTCATTAAGCATTGCTACAAAATTATGAAATAATAAGAATATAATAATAATACTCATTTAATTCGCGTGGCATAGGCGCATAGATAATTAGGTACCTTATATCCTAACATACATACATTAGTCTGTGCTTTCGAAGATATGTGCGTAAGAAATAGATATTTATTGCTCGCTTTAACCGTAAAGGACAGGCAGGTTTCCTCGTTATGTTCGTAAGGAAACATGTGTGTCTAAGAGTTCTCCATACCTAATGTTCTCGAAGATATGTGAAGTCTGTCAACCAGCACTGGGCTAGCATGGTGTACTATGGCCTAACCCTGCTCACACTAAGACGAGACCCGTGCCCAGTAGTGAGATAGTTTATAAACGGGGCTGATATTATATCTATGGTAATGAATAAAAGATATTAGTTCTGAATTAGATTTTTTCAGTTCAGATAAATTACGTAAATGAGTATAAAAAATACAATTTGTACAATGGACAGTTGTATCGCATACAGAGAATTCAATTTTCCACTTAGAGCTCAATGTGTGCAGTCGAATATAATAATATGTAAAGTACTCATACTCTCACTAGCCTAGCATAGCTATGACGTAATCCAGAGGGATTACTGTTTACTAAATTACTGTTTACGAATCTCCTCTCATAATGCTCTCATTATGAGAGGAGATTCGTTCCGAACAATTAAACCGTTTAAAAACAGGACTCATACATAATTTAGAGTTTAAATATAAAGTTGCCGCTTCGTATGAAGAAAATTTCATTCATTATCATACTAACCATTTCATCAATATTTTTGAATGTCCAATTCGTGTTCTATGTTTTATTTTCATGAAGAGTTGCTTGTACTTAGGATACTTTGGTTTGTTTTAATTTAACAAAAACTTCGACCATCTTGTAATGTTAGTATGAAAATTACAACGTTACCGATTTTCTTCAAACAGAGTAGCAACTTCGTATTTAAACCCCTTTTATTATTTACTAGCTCTCACCACTAGTTCTCTTTTGGTATATGTTGATAATGTAACATTGACATTGATGAGGCAACAGTACGTATCCAAAATTTATAGAATTGCCCGATTTCCGTAATGAAAAAATATACTTTAATTTAATCGATATCTAAGCCTACCTATGTATGTATGCCCTCGAAACCATTTAGTGGGTCGGACGTGATGTAGTAACAAACATCTGAGCTTTATTACTACATAATATGTATGTAGTACATACTATGTAGGTTGTTAGGTACATCACCTAAAAGGTTGAATGAACTTTAACACTCACGTTTGCCAGCTATGGTTTCACTTCTATATATTATGGTTCTTCTTAATAGGGAGCGAGCGTATTGCCGTCTACCAGACACAATTACATTATCTGTACTGCTACTGAGAATTTGTTGATATTAAGACCTAATAGCACTTTGCTTGACTCGGGGTGTCAGAACGCAGATATCTTGCAGAGTACTCTATATTTATATTATATAGTTATCCGTCAGGAACAGTACTGTTTTTTTTTCTGGATGAAAGGTACTCTATGTCCTTTTATATATCTATCTTTGACAACGTGCATACGAAATTTCATGATGATCGGTCAAGTATTTAGGGCGTATAAGCGTAACAAACGACCTCACATTCGCATTTAGAATATCAGTTAGGATTACTCATAGAATTGTTATGATTGTATATTAACAGACTATACATTTTGTAGTCCCAAATAAACTACACAGGCGTATCTTTTAGCTGAAACTAAACCAATCTGTCACAACGTTCTAGTAATTTATTCAACGGGATAAACCGTTAGCTTTATTAGGATTTTATTGTCGTCTTATTAAAACGGACCAATAAATTGCAGAGACACATTATCTTATATAACTTACAGGGTGTATAAATTGGCCATTTTCAATACTTATATTCAGTTATTTTTTGATATTGTACCGTATTGTCTGGATATAATGGTTTAGCCTAAATCTGTTTTTGAGTGAAATCTTATAGACGATAGCATTTTCGATATGAACGACTCGGGGATGGTTTTCGCGTGTCATTCTTGTGATTTCATTGTTTTGAATCTTAAAGGATAAGTTTGCGCTAATGCTTGGAAGGAATGCAAGTGAGGTTCGATTTTAGGGTATAGCAAAGTGCTATTGAGCTTTCTGTTAGCAAGTTAGGAGTCTTGAAATGTGCCCGGTAAATGGTATTAGGCTTACCACATCAGACAACGTCATACTTTTAGTCAATGTATTTATTTGTTGTGGTCTAGCTTAGATTGAGTTGACCTAACAGGAAGCTTACCGCGCGATTAATGCGTAGGACCAAGAGTTATTAAGTGGGCAGTTAATTAAGTAGCATGCAGTTTGTGGTCGCCTCTGTCAAAACGTTGTTTCAGTTTCGAACCTTGCATGATACAAACATTTTACAAGTTCAGATGTATTATATTAGATTCTTACGGCCACTCCTACAACTAACAAGTAAAAGTAAAGAAGAGAGACGGCGAGACTTTTATCTTATAGATAAATGCTATCAGGAGGTGGTAGTACAAGACCGTAGTATTTAAATATTATTTTTAAATATCTATATAGCCAACGGCATTATCATCGCTACAGGGTCTCTATATAATTAAATATAATATATAAGTCCTCCATTTTAGGTATACACTAAACTAAAAGCCGCGACAATAAAGAAACAACCTCGCATTAAGTAGACTAGCCCATTACTAAAATGAACTTCAGTAAACACAAAAAGAGATCAATTGAGTAAACAGAAGCCTCCTAAAGAAATCAATAAGTATTTTACCCCCGAAACTTTTTGGAGGAAGTTTGGACAAAATGTTCCGAATAAATTTAAGCCGTGTTTTTACTTAGTGCTCCGATCAGATCGAAGCAGCAGACATTTGTTTACGCGATAAATAAAAGTAATTCTACCGAGAGAATATGTTTGTTCAGTTATGTTTGGTTAGTTTCGGCGAACGATTGTTCATTCGGTCTTTTAATTGGAGGAAATATTCATCGTCTGTGAGCGAGCAGCTGCTCCGAACATTCACTTCATGTTAAAAGTGCAAGCACTTTCGTTTTGACGTCTTTGAATTCTACACACATTTCGCTTTTATTTAAACAAGTATTATTGAAGAAATTGTCATTTGCCGTTTTAAGCAATCGTTACGACGCAACGTTTTTATTGACCATATCTTTCCGCTTGACCGCAAGCTCACCTGATGTTAGGCGTCCTTGTGGTCGTCGATGTATCGTTCTTGCCTAGACCTATTCAAACGCTATATGAAGGTGTTGAGATTGTATTCAACAAGAAACATACATATACTTATATGGAGTTCCAGTTGCTTGTACCGCTGGTATTAACTGCATAAAAAAACTGGAAGCGAAGCACTTTGTGCGTATAAGAGAAATATTCATCACGTTCCGATGGTGCCTATCTTTTTGTCTGTCTTTTGATGATATAATCAATAAAGTCGACACAAATTGTGCAGTTGTTTTGCACATTGCTCGAAATGTCTCAGATAGGAAACCGATAAACCTGCGACGATGCTAAGCTTAAATTTTGACGCAAGAGGCTTCAACCAGTTGGTCAGCGCAGATAAACCTCTTGGTAATTCTCTCGATTGACTTTTGCTTTTGCAGCATCTAGGATGGTGCCACAAAGTATTATTGTTCCCTCGCACAAATGAAAGCAGTGCTGCATTTAGGATCGGACTTGGCCTAGGTAAAAGTGCTTCGTTAATGCTTCACTGTAGATGTTAGCTTTGAGACAGTTGGTTGAGCTTATGTTTCAGTTAACACTCCCTTCTCTCAGCATATAATGCTCAGTACGGCAGTGAAAACCTAGCTTTAAGTAAATGAACTGTACGGACGGAGGCTGCATTATTACAACTTGTTGTTCCTAACTAAGGAATAAATTCAATTGTGTGGAAACTTTCCTTTGGTTCTGTGGAGTTCGATACAAGACAACGGTATTTCGGAAATTTTAAAGTTTAAATTAAGGGGCATCCTGTGATGCGGAATGGAGTTTCTGATAAAGAAAATATTGTTGTTCTTTTTTAGTAACTTTAGTGTGTTTACTGCTCATTGTGATGCTCGTGATGTTATTCAGTTCTCGATTTGGTGAAAGGTTATCTGGTCTTTCCCTAAAGAAGTTTTCAGTAACATCTCACAAGTCAGGAATGCCTTAGTATATTACTTTTGCAAAAACAGTTACTGCGTTGTTAGCGCAATGGAGAAACATTGATGAGGAATGATACCCTATACTGTAAAACTACAGCTACCATACGCTGCAAAAACAAAATTACGCTTACGACTGATGGCGCGATCTTAAGTTAGATCCATGGATCGAACAGTGGGCGTAAGCAGTAAACACTTACTGTCCGGAAATTCTCGATATAACGCAGTTTGACCACTGAAGGCGATTAAAGACTCCCTCTTTACTCGCTTTTTATGCGATTTGTGATTTAAGAGAAGCTGACCAAATGTGGCTGTAATACTCTTTTATCTACCCCTTCGAAGATATACAGACATTGGTCTAAGCACATGACCACACCTTTAAGGTACACGTTGTATATTAAAACAGCTGTAGTTTATAGAAATGCTAATTCAAATAAGTTGTATAAAACAAAGTCTTCTTGATCGCAACAAAATATTTTCGTAGTCATGAGCCGTCTCATTATGAGGCTTTTACTAAGAATACTGCATCGTGTATACGTCATGCTTGAACCTTGGAAGGAAAGTGTGGGATAAGGGGTTTGTGATCTGCGTACTTGATTTATAGTAGTATCTATGTGAGTAAATGAGTCGTAAGGTCTCGCGTTAATGAATGCTTCAATTTGATAACGTTTGCGAATTTAAGGATAAGAGAGAGAAGCAGCGATAGTGGACTGCCACGCAGTGAAAACAGATCGCACCTTTTACTTTTCGAAATGATGTGCGTATAAATAGTTAACGGTTAAGGAAAACATCGTCAAGAAACGTATGTATATGTCTGGGCATTCTCTATAA
Organism: Catocala nupta; assembly: GCA_963675205.1. NCBI lineage: Eukaryota > Metazoa > Arthropoda > Insecta > Lepidoptera > Erebidae > Catocala > Catocala nupta. The sequence goes on from OY776099.1 coordinate 11,999,063, forward strand.
AGTTTTTATTTGTGTGAAGTCCGCCAATCCGCACTAACCAGTATTAAAGACTATGGCCTGGACCTGCTTTAACGAAGAACAAGTCCGGGCCCAGCAGTCGGGGTTGATATTGGTGGTGGTTGGAAAGTTTGGTCATCGGAAGAATTATTTTAGCTTGAGTACAACAGTGGATACAAAATTTTCGTCCTGTTAAAATAATTTTTATGTAATTATTTATTACCAGGACAGGGATGTTCAATATGACCCACACACTTTTGTAAACATTATTCTACTTCTATTGCTGATTATTTTAATGTTCTGCGGCCAGTTATTGATCAGCCTATTGCGAATGCTGAATAATGTATATCGAACAATTATGGCCGGCACTGAATTGATTCTAGGAAGTGACTATCATTTGTTTTAACATGCACTGACTCACGCCTGCATGTCTTTGAAGGGTAAGCAGAAGTATATTGCACCCACTTTGTTCTAATTATCTTCACAGGCACTCTCACAAAACATTGTGAAAAATACTTGTATTGTAACATTTGTATGTAACCTTTGTGAAAAGAAAATAAATAAATAATTATTGTTATTAATAGTCTGCAGGAACTTGTTTATTGCCCAGCACATTACTAGATTTTGTTACTGAGAATTTAAAGTGTTTTAGTATTTAAAGTCCAAGTCAAAAATGAAATTGTAGGTATCCATTATTTATTTAGGATACAAAATAACATTTATTTTAATATATATTTCTGTTAGTGTCAAGATTTAGGAAAAAAGTTTGAGTCTATGAGAAGGTACCGACAAGAAACTCGTGGACATATTTTTATATCGCCATTAAATTAGACCAAACTGATGCCGTAGTGGTTTATATGGTCGCCTTATCGCTGCCATTGTTGCGTCAAATTATACGAGTTCGATACTAAGACTTTGAAATAACCTATTTAATATAAAAAATAAGCTTACCTTTAAAACAAACTATACTTAGTAAAAAAGATGACACTGCACAGATGGCGTAGTGGTTTAAGTGGTCGCCTTGCCGCTGACATTGCGCCAAATGATGCGGGTTCGATCCTCACATGGGACAAAAAATTATGTGAAGAACAAAACGATGTTCCGAATCTGGGTTTACTCTGTGTCCGTTGCTGAATCTTTGTAGAATCTCTCGCAATACAGGAAATATACCTAATGTAAGAGATGTCTTTTAAAAATTTCAGTAGCTTACTACACATCATGTAAGGTGTTGCAGTTAATATAATATACATTAATGACCATATAAATAAAAAACAAGGAACACCCAATAGTATTTTACTTTGCAAGTAGTGCTTTAAATAACCTTGTAAGCGTACGAATTCGACGTGGTAATATATCGCTCTCGTTTTCCTTTCGTATTTATTTAGAATTATTTTGTTTGGAAATCCTCAAATTAATCGCCTTCAGTTTGAGGTCTTTAATTTATTTATTACGGGCTTTTATCACCAATTAATGTTGTTTTTTCTTATTTTGAATGTAAAAGACGTCTTTTATACAATATTCCTTGTTTTTATTACGCTTTCGTAATAGTTAAATTAAAGATTTCTTAATAAAAATTGTGGATTTGTAAACATCTGGTAGTATAATTAGGTGACTGCCGAAATTTTTGCGATCGGCATTCGAATAGCGACTTATTCGTTAGGTACCATATATTCGAAAAACATTCGAATATTGATCACTTGATTTTACAATACATATGTACATGCTAAGGAGTTAGACATTTTCATCGCTTGTTACGAGTAACCATTTTTATTGCCATTCCCGTCTTCTTTAATATGTTCTACGGTACATACGCATATCCGAGAAGTTAATGCCTTTAGACAACGATCGATATTATTCTAATACATTCAATACATACTCTTAACATTCGAATAAATTATAAACATGTTATTATTATTAAACGAATAATCGCACTACGCTAATTTAGTCTAACTAAAACACTCGTGTTTCATTTTAACCAGTGTAGATAAACGTAATCATACTAAAGAAGTGCCGGCTACACAGTCGTAATAATATCAAACAGTTTCTGGTCACTTTGCACTAGAGAAGGTGGGTTTGACAAAAGTTTTGAGAGTTAAAGTGCAAGCACACATGCTACTTCAAGCAGCTAGATTGGTGATTTTGTTAGCGCGTCTAAGCGTTCGTTCGCTGAATCAAACTCGCTTTTGCGTTCGGTTGCAATATTAAAATACTGTGTTTTGGCGTTCTCATTGAATGTTCGCATTGTAAAATAGCTAAATATTCAGTAGTTATTGGCATTGGTGCTGGGTCTCTGACTCCTAAGGCCTGGGGTTGCTCGAGCCTCTCCTCCCAATGACACCTTTCAGTAGGGCTGAGTCCTCTAATATTTTACCCCATGCCTTTGGTCAATTTAGACTAACTGTATGAATTACAAATACATATATTCGTCAGTTTTCGTTTCGTATTCCATGGATTATGATTGTTACCTAATTATATAACATTGTCATTATTGTAGCATGTCTAAGAGTTCTCCATGATGTTCTCGAAGATACATAATATGTTAAGTCCACCAACCCGCACTGGGCCAGCGTGGTGGATTAGGCCTAACCCGTCTTAGGTCCCGTGCCCAGTGGTGGGACAGTTAATATGTATACAGGGCTTATATTAATATATTGTAAATAAAAACATGAAAATGTAGAATAAAATATATAATGAATTACATAATTATTCAACGATGTCTACTGAACAATATTATATTATTACGCAATAAAATTAAAATTTACAAAGATCGTAGTATTTCTGTAAATTTGACATCCATGTTTATCTCCTATAAGGAATATATTTATTTTTTGTCTGTTTTGCTTAACGAGTATGTTTTTTGTTACAGGTAAGCGCTCCTTCCGTATCTATCCTGGACGTGAGCCTCTCAGACGAGTTTATAAAACCTTCATGATGGACAATGGCTTCCTTGATATCGGTAATCCTTTTGTTTTGTGCCTATAGCTTTTATACGTTTATCTTTTACCTTTATATTTTGTATTTGCGCGTTCATACTCTGACTTGAGGGCCTTGACACGTACTGAAACCGTATTAGTAAACCGGTTCGTATATCGTGTAACCGTTTCACGGTTTGCTAATCCGGGTGTCACAAAACATACGCCTGAACTAATGTATGCTACAATATTACGTGCTGAGCGTATTTAAGTCAAATTTATTCGCCAACTAAGTGTTATACAGGGTTTTAAATACATAACAATTTCTACGAACTTGGTAGTTCTTTTCTGGTAGTGCAAGAATGAGATATGTGTAAGTTATTAGTAGTTATTATAATCTAGTTGTTAGTTGTTATCTCCACGGCATCGTCGCCCGCGTAAAAACCATAGAAACGTATACCGTTATAAAAAGTAATGCAAACCTCATAAAAATCAACGATTTAGTTGACATTGAGTAATAAAGATTGAAATACCTCTATAATTTTGACACAAATAATATAAGTAAGATAATTGAATAGAACAAAAAAATGTCTGATTCGTTTCAATTGCATGTAATTTTCATAAATAAAATGAGACTGTAAAAGGTTATTATGAAGGTATTCTTTGATTGAATATAAGCATTTCTCAATTAAAAATGCTTATAGTCCTAATTGAAAAGTAGTATTCAATTAAAACTAAAAGTATATATTATGTAGTTCAACATAATTCGCTTGAAGCGTACGACTCGCCGCCCTCGTGTATCGATTTTTCTAACTTATTTTAGGTACCTATCCCCGTGGTACAACTAGTTGGACATAATTCCACCGTTGTACTACGGGTCATAATAATAAATAGCAAATAAAAATGTTACAATTGTTGAACCGTGGATAACTTTACTTCCCCGAGGTACAACAAGTCGAACATTTAAAAAAAAAATTTACCTGCCAAAACCAAATGCGCTATATAATTGCTTTTCCATATAAGAGCTATATTGAACCAGAAAACCGAATCGTGAAACTGCAATATATTCCAAAATTATCTGCGGTCATTTTGGAATATATTTGCTTTTCTGCTTGGGAATAACTGAAAGATGGTTGACAGCCGACAGGAAAGTTGTCGACATGAAGGCGTAATTGGTTCAGTGTTAATCTGTGGTCGCGAGGTCTCGAGTCCAATCACTGGATTAAACATGGTGTTATTGGGTTAATTTTGGAATCGAATGTGGATCTGTAAACAATAAAAAGCTACATATTCGATCCTTATTAAGTAGCATCTTATCATAGTTGACTAAATGCAAGGGTGTATCTTAGCTTGTAGAGTGTGTAAGATATACAACCTTCGGGGCAAGACAGAAGAGTAATAAATCCACCTCAAGTGCATCACTATATTATTAATGTTATATTGAATTAAAATTTGATATTATTATGCTAAAATCAAAACTAGTTGCAACGTGCGAATTTATTTTACAGAAACTGAAAAGTAATCAATTTTCTTGCTTACCACTCAAGTTATTTACATACACAATTTTATCAAAATATTTTCAGCAGGTTAGCAAAAAGTTTAACAAATAAACTTTCTTCCGCATCATTAATGTAAGTATAGACAATTAGTAAAGGGAAGCAAAACGCGTCGAAGACAGCGTCCAACAATTTTTAAACTCTTAAAACGATTTTGTTGAAACTCCGTTAAAGAGATTTTTTTCTCGGTTTCTTTCACCTTTCACCTCTATTTAACCGATATAATTAAATATAACATACACACAACACCATCTAGCCCAAACTAAGCATAGCTTGCAGCAGACTACTATGGGTACTAGACAATGGATAAACATACATGTATACTTATTTTTTGTAAATACATACATATTATACATAGAAACACCCAGACCAAGACAAACATCCATGTTCATGCAAACAAATGTTTGACTTGTGCGGGATTCGAACTCACGACCTCAAGTTTTCGTCCTTAACAGTTATTATATTTAACCTTTACTGATTGATATACCGCCTTGGATCTAAGGTCAATTGTCATTTAAGTATTCTTGAGAATACTTCATGTAAATTACTTTAGAACAAGTACGAGAATTTTAAAATAAGTCTAATCGTTAAGGCTAATTATATTATCCTTGTGGTTGTGGGTTCAGATGCAATCGAAAAAACCAATGGATGCATTGCACCACTATCACAAACCCACGCCTTATACAAGCATTCTTTGTAGTGTGTTTTTTATAAAGAACCAACCACTGCAATAGCAATAAATCCTGTGTTACACAGTTCGGTATGAGGATTGAACCCGCAAAATTCGGCGCCTTGCATTGGCAAGTGGCAAGTTAAGTGGTCCTCTCGCCATTGAGCGACTTAAACCACTACGCTATCAGTGTAGCCTACAGCTAGTAATTAATTCGTAATCCAAATAGCCAGTAATATTGTAAAGGATATATGTTCATACTTAATATAAAGAGCTTTTATCTAGTTTCACCTATCACGTGTAATGACATCTTGCAGGTTAATTTGATCCCCTTCCCTATGTTTAATTTCTCTGAAATTTGCATATAAGGCGTGTGAAATAAAAATATTGCATGTTTTTTGTTAGAGAATATATATGTATATTCTTTGTCTTTTTAGATCCTTACTTAAAACTTTCTCTCTTTATATTTGTGACCTTAATTTATACTCGTATTTATTAACTATTGAGACCAGAAACAATCGAATATTTTATTATGTATATCCATTGTCTAGTACCCATAGTACAAGCTCTGCTTAGTTTGGGCTAGATAGTGTTGTGTGTACGTGGTAGAATATTATTATTATTATTATTTTAACAATTGACAGGTTAAAATGCGATAGTGATTTGTGCGATTTTCAAAGCTCACCACCGAATAAATCGGTTTCGTAAAATTTGGCATAGTACAATTTGAACTAGGCGTAACATGAAACTATCTAATAGCAAACAAAGTTTTAGGTTACAACTAGTTAGTTTGAAACTGGTCAACATCATGCTGGCCAACAAGCATAGAGCCGGGATGAGAGCAATAAGGTTCGATCCTATTACGCGGAAATCGGAAACAACAGGCGAAAATTTATCTAGGCTAACCCTTTTAGCTATATACTACCGTGTAGCTTTCTACGCAGCAGTGAGATCTTGTAGGGGACCATTGGAGTGCCACGCAGAGGTCTCGAGTTCGATCTCGATCGATCGATCGTCTTCAATTTATATTTAGAGAATAGACTATGTATAAAATTAATAATGAATATCAATAACCTTTTATACAGTTTGTATTTAAACTTATACCGCTTAGTGTCTACCCGCTCGTCCGTCGTTCGTTTCGTCGTATGTGAAGAAAGTGAATGAAGCCAAAGAAGTGTGTCAGGATCGTAGCAAATGGAAATCCGTAGTCTCTATCTACCCTCTGGGAAACAGGCGTGAATTTATGTATGTATATAGGTAATTCGCCATAATTATATGATGGTTGATGTTTTTGCTAATTTAAGTCAAACATTAGTGGCCTTAATACAAGCAACTATACATGAAAAATGATAGAATTGGAATTGGCCATTCAAAAAATATAAATGAAATAGTATGAGAATCACAACTTTACCGATTATCTTCAAACAAAGCGGCAACTACATATTTCAAAAGCTATTACGTATTGACAGATGGATGACAAACGGCACATATCTAATCGGAATCTAGTGTGATTTAGTACCGTGTTCCGCGACACAAATGCATCAAATTGACCACAACGAGCTACTTCAAATAGGCAAAATTCAGGCTAATTCAGCGCCGGCGACACTTGAATCACGTTTCGGCTTATTAAGTGAACCCGTGATTGGTATTTTGCCATCCGACCTCGGCAGGAATTGGTGGCACGCATTTGTGTTGTAGTGACGGCGGAAAATTCGCAACTGGCGGTTGGATCAATCAGCCTTGTTGTAAAACGTAGTTGTTGATGGTGTTAGGTTAGAATATTTGAATTTTACTTTTTTGTGGCACCATGAACCGTGCTGTGGCATTAGAGGAGTAAATGTAGTTACCAGATTGATTTGTATTAGCTTTGCCTAAGCTGCGCCTAAGATTAAAAAAGAATTGACTAATTTATAAAAAATATAATCTAAATCACACACCGCATGATTCTTTGCCTTTGTTCGAAATGTTATCACTATAAGTTTAACCATTTCAAATAATCTTCGCCTGTTCTTCTTTGATGTACAGATTTTATTTAAGTGACAATGTTAAACAGCCAGAAGGCCGATTGCCGTTTAGTGTCCCGTAGTGTACCTAATAAAACAGCAAAAAATGTAGCGAACAAGCACAGGTGTCGCTAGATAAAAACGCATGCATTATTAAAGTAACCACTCACACATTGCCTATCGGCAACGTAAAAGAATAAGGATAGAAGGAAATAAAAGGAATGGCAGAGGTAAATAGGCAGGTCGCCGGCACTCTTAATTATCGGGCGTATCGCAGTTTCAGTGTAAATGGCTTATGGCGGACGAGCTGATTTAATCGTAACATCACCATAGATTTTGTCAATAAATTTAATTCCCTTGGGCACAGTGTTTTTTTTGGATGGTTATGTCCTCTTCTGTACCCCTGACAACGTGTATAATTAAATGATGATTTGTCGAGTAAACTACTAAACTTACATTCGTATTTATAATATTAGATAGGATAATGAGAAGACCTCGTAGGGTGCATCAATCAAATGTGTCTTTGATATCTTGGTAATTAACTTATTATACTTAAGTAATTGAGTTGACGGCACATCTCCCATTTAGCTTAACGAGGGCCTTGGATCAGACGTCAGGGTAACTGAAATTTCGATCACCTATGTTCGTTCGGCATAGTTGTGAGCGCTTGCTTTACATATTCCCTGAGAAACATGACTCTTTCTAAATTTGTGTGGTTGCCGAGGGGCGGGCGACGTTAATAGTTCGTGAACCGGTGCGATTGTATAAAAGAGTGTTGCAACGCTAAAGAAGGCAGGAATTGTGAAAGGTGTACTAAGATAGTTTGATCATGTAAAAGAAATAGATGACAAAAGATTGACTAGAAAGTATTTCAGCAAATACAAATAGGACAGATGGAAGAGTTAAGACCTAGGCAAACTTGACTACACGGGTTGCGTTAATTTTAAGTCATCTCGTCAATCCCGCCGCCCCGAGTCTTGTGTGTTCGATCCCCACACTGGCAAGAAAATTGAGTGATTAATTAATTATTTTTCCGAGTCTAGGTGTTATTTGTGTCCGTTGTTTGAATGTTTGTAAAGTCCCTTGCGACACAGGAATTGATCCTAGTGAGGGAGATGTATTTTCCTAAAATGAAACACTACTGCAATTCTCTAGTATTGTTTTACAGAAACCAAACATAAAACGCATCATTCAAATGATTTAAAATGAGCGCTTCTTTAATTTCTTGTTTCAAATCGTGTAGACAGATGTTGAAGCCTGTTATTAACATAAATACTCCAAATGCCTATTTCTTTGCTTTTTAATCTCTAATTTTGGTGTAAGACGAAAATATTTAAATCTTTAAAAAATCCTTCATGGCACATAAGCCATTCCTAGTGCAGAAGTTGTCTTTATAAAAAACCACTAGATCGGAGTCATTCTGGCAAATAGCTAGGCTAAGAGTAACCTAAAAGCGTGCATAAAGAGTTTCATAAGAATAAGTGCCGTAAGAGCGAAATTCCAGGACTTTCAGGAATGTAGTCTATCTTCCCCTTCGGGAAACAGGCAAATGTTGTGTTACCTTTAAAATTTACGAAGGTACCCTTAATGTCTTTTATTGCCATCCATCACAGCTGTCACGAAGCAAAACATATTAGCAAAGGTATTATAAAAGAAAGTCCTTTCAGGAAAACTTTGTTGAGTTGTTTACTTAAGCCTCTTGTGGACGTAATATGTATATTTTTAGAGATATAATGTTATCTTGTAAAATTTATTAGGAAATTATGGAAGATTATTTGTCCAGTTGCTACTGTGAGATGAGATTAGCTTGCGTTTGGGGTTGATTGAGAGCTGCTGGACGAGATTTCTGGGCCCAATAACAGTGGTTTTAGAGACGATGGAAAGGCGTCTGATAAGGCAAAGTGTTATTGAGTTTAGTCTGACAGGAATGGTAAGAAAGTAATGGTAGTCTGTTTCAAAATTCTAAATGTGTCCCGTGGGACTTCCTGCGTTAGACCTAAAAGCTGGCGAAATATCTCTACACTTTTGATTACTACTTTTGACATATCTAGAGATAAGTCTACCACGCGTATTTGCAAACTCTGTGTTGCTACTGTGTTACACTTCGCCCGACCCAGGCATCAAACCCGAGACCTTTCGCATGCAAACATAATTGCAAGTATATGCCAGGAAACAAACGAAGCTTTTATATATTTCACATAATTGTGCCAAGCCGCTATTAAAGACATTTCACAAGGAGCCAAAGGCAAACACTTGATCCCATTTAAAATCTAGGTTTTCTGTAAACTTGACTTAAACGAGAGAGAGAGAACATTACGCTGACGTCAGAATATCTTTACAGTTATGGAAAATTACGGTAAAATGAGCGAAAAACATTATCATTTTTGCCTTTATATGAGATAACATCCATTTTAGGCGTTCCCTGTATCTTGGGGGACCGTACACTTACTGATACAACGAACACAAATAAAACCCCGACTAGTGATGCGTGTGCCATTCAAATGATATTCGATATAGGTATGTAGTTGTGTACTTAGTATGGACACAGTGTATGTGATAATGTATAGTGTTATAAATCACTATATATTACAAAACATAGTAGCCCGCCGCGTCCGTCTGTTTGTTCGCGATAAACGAAAAAGCTAATGAACAGATTTTCATGCGGTTTTCACTAATAGACAGAGAATGATGAAGATTTATGTGTATTATATATAATTTGTTAATGTTTTATACTACCCGTGCGAAACCGGCTGGATCGCTAGTACATTTTAATATGAATAATTTGCTATTGTGCATATTGCTAACTCTAACTCGGTACAATTGCTTGAGAATCACACAGGTCGCAAGTTTGTTCCATCTAATGATCTTCTAAAGGGGCATTATTTTACTGCAATTTATTGCTGCCTACCTACTACTACTACCTACTGGCTAAAAGCAGCGATAGCTCAGTGGGGAGACCAACAGACTGCAATGCAGAGGGTCTCGGGTTCGAACCTACGTCGCGCACCTCTGACTTTCGGAAGTTATATAACTTTTCAAAATTATGTGCATATTGATTGACAATTATCGCCTGCTCCGTGCCTCGTAGAGCACGTTAAGCCGTCGGTCCAGGCTACCATGAACATCTATGGCAGTCGTTATTGGGGAAGTCGACACAAAAGATCCCACTGGATCGAAGTGTCGCCGGTCTGTACTGACTGGCCCCCACACAAGATAAGATAAGATACCTACTGGCTGGCAATAACAGCCATAATATAGAATGCACGTCACAATTTTGCACATGGCTGTCCAAAGAATAATATTTGGAATGGCCAATGCATACATACATATGTCAGTAAAATGTATCGCCAGTTTAGAAACCCCTTACGCTAATATGTCTCTCAATACCTGACTAAAAGCTTGCAATTTCTTAATAATGGGATTTAAACTAGCATCTTACTTGTGATCTTTAAAAAACCACCATCATTACACGACATCTAATTATATTCAAATACGGTAATTAAAATAGGTATACAGTACACATATTCATAATCACGCGATGAAAAATAAATACCAATTACCTTACTCTTTTATTTCGAAATTACGTTAAAAAAACTCATGAGCAGTATAACCACAGTTCGCCGAAACCGATCCAATAACTTGTTTTCCTTTAATCACCATTTAAAAACCTTTTATAAACATTTCAGTAAACAAAATATCTGGAAGTCCCGGACTGAACTCTCCTTTCCCCACATACACTCCACACAAGAGAAAATTACATGCTATTGATAGAACTTTTTCAATTTATTTGACGCTGAGCGCTTTAGTTTTAATTACTTTTACGGGTAAGAGGGTCCAAGTCGGAGGAAAGAAATGCCGACGCACACTCTGTCATTGTATCAGAATTAATCGTCCCAGCAATTAATTGAATCCACTCGAGTATAAAATTTTGCAATTGTTCGAATTATTTTTATACTCTAAGACGAGATATTTTTTGGAAAATTACTTATATTTAACACTGTTATTTTCATTAATTTGTTGAGTTTTATCTTAAATATTTATCTTAAGATACCTACGGAATAGATTGAATTACTGCTTAGTTGGAATTCGGATTGTTTTAAGTTCACGAATAAATAAGTCAAAATTTTATCAAAGGGTTTTAAATGTTAGTGAATCCTAGTGCACAAGAAAAATAGAAAGGTCAAATCAAAGGAGCACTTTTATTTGTGGGGTTTGGAGTTCTAAAGGAAGCTTAGTTTTGTACTGGGTAACAGATTATTTTCTAATGAGTTTAGACTATTTGTATGCCTGGTGAAATAAATCTTAAACATTTCTTAAAGTCTTTTTTCTCGAGTAAGCAAGATGTTTAGTATTTCATATCTAATACTAAATATAATAACTAAATAACAGGGAAGAATCACTGGAATTTATATATTTTCTAGGTCGACATTTGGACGCTAGCGTCAACATTGTCTGTAAAAATATAAGACTAGTTATCAATCTTTGAAGTATATAATGTTCCTAGTCTGTCTAGTGACAGCTAAACGCCGACCGATTAAAATAACATAGCTTCACAAATGGAAGTGCAGAATTATATTGAATAGAAATTTAGCAAGCTTTGTTTAGGTTTTCCTGATATTAATGACGTCTACCCAAGATTCAGATATTCGTGCTGATTCTGAGAATCGTACACACATATGTAGATTCATGCCTGCTTTGCTAGATGCGAGAGCTGGAAAAACAATTTTTGAACTGATTACTACTTTTGAGATTCACAAATTATTTATCAGGATCTAAGTGTACTTTATGTCCGTTAATTCTTTGTTTGTAAACTCCCTCGTGACATAAAGCTTGATCTAGAGATCCAGAGGACCAGAGTTCTAATGAATAAATAACCAACAAAAAAAAAATTGCGGTTTCGGGATATGCTATCCTTATCGCCTCGGCACACTGGTGGCCAGACAACACAATATATTTTTAATTCTATCTGGTAATCTAAAACTTGACAGATTAATTTTCATACATATTCTAATTTATGAAGCGGCTGCTGCGGAGATAGCCGTCATACTATGAATGTAAATGGAAAATTCTGCTGTCATATCCGCGTAAAGAACGTAGCGAGCTCATTTAGTTATTAATAAACCGCACAGTATGTATCAGTGTCATTGAGTTCTGTAATAGCTTTTTAATAGTACCAATTTGGAGGATATAGATAACAAAATGGATATCCCAATTTACCTCGTAATTAATTATTTACCTACAGGAGCGTACAGAGAGCTAGTTAGGCTTTACATAATATACGTTGCGTTATTATAAATGCTTTTATGGCGTGGTTACATAGTACAGTTTTTTAATAACTGGCTCGTTATAATGAAGTTCAGCAATTTTGCCGCGGTATGGTACTAATGGATTAATATATTTTTGTAGCTCGCCTTATTGGTCCTGTGCAATAACTTTGTTGTTTTATGCGATCGTTAAGAATAAGGATCGATTCTAAGGTCGTGGTAAGTGTTATTAGGTCTTTCTGTTGGAAATTTCTAAGTTGCAAGGCGGTATATTTCAATAAGTTGGTCCATATTATTTCGGACATATATTGACTTTAAGCGTATTATTAAGTTTATTTAGTTTACAACAAAAACTCACCATAAAGTTCTTTGGCTACGATCTTTTGTAGTGTGGAGGTAATTCTCCAGCCTGACTGTTTCATTTGGGATAAAATGTTTGCAATAAGTATTTCAGAAATAAATGCAATAACGCTGCTTTCAATGAAGCTAATCATCTAATAAGTTTATTGGCATTATTGTTTGTCTAAAGTCTCGCCAATAAGTTATACATAAAATTATTCGAAAAATAGTGTGGGGAAAATCTAGTATTTTTCCTTTTACGCCGTATTCGCCATGAAAATATTATAATGCATGCAAGTTCATGTGCTGAGGAAACAGTTATCAATACATATGCATGTGATTTCCGGAGTTATTTCCGGACTACCATTTACAATGTCTGAAACCGCATGTCGGCTACAACCATCATATGCTGTTATAAGAGGTTCGCTTCCGTTTTCAGTTTTGCTTTCATCGTGTTCGGTTTCAGCCAATGTGGAAAAAGTAGGTTATTTCTTTAGTTGTATCTATGTTTTAAAATTAAACTGATTTATATGGATTTTATCGCGTTGTTTATTTTGAAATAAACAACGCTATTTAATATCGGCGTGAAGTAGCGGTACCTATACTGTTGCGTTTCGTATCGGTGAGTGAGAGAGCCGGAGGCCCAGTTACCCCGATCCTTTTCCTATCCTTTCCTCTGTCCTTCATACCTTTTTAAAGGGCTGGCAACGCACTTGTAACTCCTTTGGGTTGCGGGTGTCCATGGGCGGTGGCATAAATTTAATAACTTTAAGCACCGCTCGTTGTGCTTTCTCTAACGGTAAGAAATGAGTCTTATGAGAACCTCCCCATGCCATAATGCAATAAGATAGAATAGGCTCACATAGAGCGTCATAGCAAGTCTTCATTATATTTTCATCAGCATAATTCCTCAATTTCTTCATTATAAAAATCAATTTACGGACACGAGATCTAAGCATTTCAATATGAGGTTTCCAATTTAGTAGACTGTCTATTTTTACCCCGAGATACTTTGTAGTACCTACTTACATTTTATTCAACTGCGGGCAAAGACACTGTCATGACACCGTTTCAGCTTGGCAAGTGTGGGCTCTGATCTGGTAGGTTAGGGGCTCAGGTAATGTGGTAGATTTTAGGGAAAAGGATACGTACTGTATTTATTTAAGTTCAATGTAAGTAAATATATGTAAGTATAGAAAAGGACATAGTGTACCTTTCATCCAGAAAAAGTACTGTTTCCGATGGGTAGAAAATTTACATAAACTATATTTCAAGCGGATCCGCGGGCAATATCATTAGATAGAATAATTATATTATATCTAGTTATTAATGAGAAATAGTTATAGTATTATATTTATATCCATATAGTTAAGTAATGAATGATATCCATATTTGCGTTATTATTTGCTTGCGGAGCGATAGCCTAGTATAGGTAGACTGCTAGACTGTCACGATTTAGATGAACGACACCAAACGTCACGCATCTGTTACTTTTCGAAGTTATGTGCTTATTAAATAGTTAACTATCGCTCGCTTGAACGGCAAAGGAAAATATCTTGAGGAAACCTACATGCCTGAGAGTTCTACTTCATATTTTCGACGTGTGGAGTCTGGCTTTTCGCACTTTTCCAGCTTGCTTGACTATGGCTTAACCGCCGTACTGAGAAGAGGTCCGTGCCCAGCTGTACGACTGCTTGTATACAGGGTTGATAATATTAGTAAAATAGGTTGTAAGTTTCATAGCAAGTAATTTTTTGGTACCTACGTTTTCTTTTTATTTGTCTTCGACCTTGATATCCGGGATCGGGTAAAACTCAAGAATAGGTTAAGTAAAGCAAAGTAGTCTAATATACCTTTTAAACTGGTTAAGTATATGATTAACCAGTTAGTTTAAGTCAGAAAAGCATGTATTAAATTCTCGTAAAGTCTCTTCGTAACGTGGGCGGTGTGCCCTTATGATCCTTGCACAATCGAGTTCGTTAATAGCATATTGACGTATCCGATTATATAAAATAAAACAAAATTAGATGAAAGGATGTAATTTAATGAACTTTTATGTGAACATATTAATGAACTTCACTGTTTATAATGCCGCCAAGATGAGTATTTCTAGGCCTCTATGTGAGTTGCGTGCATCGTGTAAATAAATGACGCAAGCAACCCGTGCGAGTAACCCTTATGACATTCTCGACACGTACTGTGACACAGGAATTAGTCCTAGTGCGGGATTTGTATTTTTACAAACAAACAAAACATTAGCTTTTTCTTTTAGTTTGCGCATGTAGCCCGGGAGAATAGCTTCTGCATGCAATCCACGCGAGAATTTTACACATGTAGTTCGCACGAGGAGCTTGCACATTTAGCCTGCCAGGGTAGATTGTGCATGTAGCCTACTCAGCTACTTGCTTGTCTACAAAATACCGTTAATGATAAACGTAGTCTTCCTAAAATAAAGGCCAAAAATGTCTTAACACGGTATAATAATAACATTACCCAGCTCTACACCAAAAAACCGTGAAGTTAAATAAATAACGTCGCATACGAATGGCGTTCATTAATAAATGTACGGCGTCCCCCCCTACTCCGTAACAGCGCTTGTCATAACTAATGAAAGCTTTGGAACACCCCATGGCAAATTCCTTAAAACATTCCAGGGCCATATTTTTTGCGAAGAAGACGCTTATAACTTAACGGAATGATAAAGGAGACCTTGTGTTTTCTCAGTTTGTGTAATGTCTGTTTGGATGTAGACACAGTGTATTACTTTCTTGTAAATGGTGTATAGTTATTTAGGTCAATGTTATAAATAATAAGTAATAAGATATTGCTGTAAATATGTTTGGCGTGTAATCCTCACTTCCTTATCCTCATTAAATGTTTGTTAGCTTTTTGGTTTTTGTCCTCTTGTTACAAAGCCACAGAGCAAAACGATATGATATTTTGCATAGAAATAACTTATAGGCCGGCAAGTAAAACTAATATTTTTAGTATATTATCAAGAAAAATAAATACTGATCCTACGCAATTATTAGGTATATAGAAACATGAGCAAAGCCTAGAATAAGGCTAGTTAAGTATATCAAAAAATGAATTATGAACGAAAAGAAAATATTAACGAAAGTAGTATAAACAAGTGAGAATCGGCAATGAATTGCCGTAAATCTAAAAGTTCGATAAAATGGTCAAGTAATATGCAAAGGTGACCTTGAGGTCAGAGGTTAAAGGTTATAGTCATTTCGGGGGTATATCGACTATGCTGAGTTGAATGGCGTTGACCGCGAGTCTCTAGCGCTTACGGTTCTTGAGTTGAAAGTTATATAACAGACAGACGGACGGACGGTCATAGCTGTTGTATAAGAGTTTCTTCGAACTCTAAAAAAAAATATATTTCAACTCGGTTTTAACTCTGAAATAATCGGACCTAAGCAGCATGGCATTTAGCACAAAAGCCTACATTAATACGTACATAGATTTGAAAGGTCAGGTTAGTAATGTTAGATATCAATGTATCTTTCTTAACACTCCAATGGTCTCCCTACAGTATCAAATCATTGCTGCGACGTGTGACTTGGCAACTGAACTAATGTTCAGATCGAGTTTAGATTTCGGCGACCAATAGATACTAGCCATTTGATCAGGATATATTAGAGTGTACAGGCGTGTAAGCAAACACAAGTGCACTCTCTAATATCTCACTCACTTAGTCCAATGTGACGGTAATCCGATACGACTAACGAGATGTCAGTCGCAGGATAAACAACATTACGACCTTGGCAAGGCATTGCGATAAAATATCACTAACTGCCTAACTTCAAGCAGTCTCTTACTCCAGGCCAACTGAGAAATTCTTTACAGAACAACCCAATAGGTTTTTCTAAGAGATTTGATTCCGACAGCTCATAATACGTAGTATTTTCACGCACGCTTAAAATTCTTCTAACACAGGAGATACTAATTGCCCTTTTTGTAACAGCATATTTAATTTTCAAAAATTCAATAAATTTCTATATTTTGAGCAAAGTACTTTTTTGGCGATAAAAGGTACACTTTGACCTTTTCTGACAAATTGACAACGTGTACCTATGTAAAATTTCATCATGATCGGTTGAGTAGTTAAGACGTGAAAGCGTAATATACAAACAAACTGACATTCGCATTTATAATTTTAATAAGGGTTATGAAACTGTACTGAACGAGACCGTGTTTATATAGTAAATATATTTAAAGTACTTATTGATACGGTTTGAACATATACGGTTACTTGAAAAGCTGGTGAACGTCTAAAGACTCGTCTTAATTTTGTGACCCCTAAATGTGCTAAATAGCAAATGTGGGCGTATATAATAGTGTTGAATGCTAGTAGCGTCACATATTTCAATATTTAAAATGTGTTGTGTTCGATTTGATCAATTTATTGATTGGCGGCGTATAAGAATATATATATATATATATCTTTATATATATAATTCTTCTGTACGTGTGTTGACAGTGAACTCCTCCTAAACGGCTGGACCGATGATTTGAATGAATTTTTTTTGTGTGTGTTCAAGTGGTTTCGAGGATGGCTTAGATTTGTTTGTTTTTGTCTGTGCAGGACAACCGCCTGTCGGGACAGTTAGTATACATATATATATAATATTTAAGCCGAAAATTATGCCTTTTAAGTCCATCTTGTTATATTTCTATACTCTCTGTTCCTATCATACGATATTCTGCCGACGATGTTTATGAAATGAAGCTACAAAAAACTTTCCTCTATTCATCCTTAATATTAATAGCTTTGTTGAATAAAATTTGTACTTATATCAGTAATTTGAATTGTTTAAATAATAATTAATATTTGAAATTAAACTTGAAATATGTAATAAAAATAACTAAATTAATTAAATTGATAGTTTACTATTAAGTAATCTGTGAATAACAGTGTGAGTGCACATTTTCTTAAATGTAAATGCTATGCAAATTTGTATTATATATTGTGTAACTGTTAGTTATTCCAAATGAATAAATAAATAACGTAGCAAATCCCCAACTTTTTTAAATTCCTAGAAGTGTACACGCTTTTGGCCTTTAGGCGCCAGTAATCGATTGCATAAAAACCTTTATCATGTAATCGTTTACTCCCGGCTTCCCAAGCAGCGAATAACGCAACCCTTAATTTTTTTGTTCATTTCATTTTTTTAACTTGGGTAAATGCTCCTGATGCATACCTCCTCGCCACAAGGAGAGACGAGAGGGTTATGTCGGAATTGAGACTTCGGGCCTACCGACTAAAACCACCACGGTGTGCCAACTGGCTGCTTTGTATGGTAGCACGCACACCCTATCCCATCCAGGGTATTGAAATCAAATGCTTAATAGTATATAATAATATGCAATAGTGTCGTCTGTTGATTGGGATTTGGCTACCTCATGTTTCTGAAAAGTAGATTGCCGTTCCGACTATAGATTGCAGAGTAAAATAGCCGTTCCCTTTTTATATTTCTTACTTTTACAACTTTCTTGGGCAGCTTGATATTGAAACACAGCTATGATCACGAATGAAGGTTACCATTTGTAGACTGCTGGCTCGCCTTTAAAAGGCAATATATATATGTAAATGTTATCCAACTGAGAGTCTGCATCACACGAGTACGTTGCGTAATCTGTGTAAATTCACAGTGCTTTCATAAGAAATTAAGGTTGAGTTTGGGATTCCAACAATAACCCACGGGTCTTGAGCACCTTTATAAATTCTCAGCTTTATACAATACTTTACTCCTTAAACAATTATATGTTTAACAGATAGTTATTAAATAAGTTAGCACTTAAACCAATGTCCCATTCAAGCCAGTCTGCGTTCACCTTTACGGTTTTCCGGCATGCCTTAATAAGCGAACTACCCACCCAAGGTATAAACGGGTAGGCTCACCAAACATAACTGGCTTAATAATATTCGCGTTTCGCATATCTGCCTTATAAATTCGCATATAATCATCTCGTAACTGCCTATTAATGTGCCGCTAGGGTGCTTTGGTGCTCAGCGAGCTTCAATTTGAGTTCCTTGGATATTTATGCGGTATTTGTACTGAGTTTAGAACGGAGCAAATAGTTTCTAGTAATTGTTCAATTTATAGGTAAGAGTTGGACGGCTTTTACTACTATGTAGTATACGGGACTTAGTTTTATGACCGAAGGGGCACTGTTGATAGTATGGTCGATTGCGTCGTAGTTTACTTTATCAACTTCCTACGCGTAGTGCGCTCGCTCCTTGCGTTCGGAAATGACGTTTGATTCTCCAACATATATTTCACCAAATAAACCTAATTCGATTTAATAAACAAACATAATGTGTTAAATGAATTCGAGAATAATGTTATAGTCCGGAACAACAATGTATTTCAGCGGGACACACAGTCGGAACACAATACTTCGGATGCGTTAGTTTCGGTGTCATGCATTTAAACATGCTTAAAACCAGATACAGCCATGTTTTTCGGTACACTAATTGCTTTTATAAATAGAAATACATACGTTGCATAGTGCACTATCGTTCAAAATGTGAGCTCACTCTTCTTGGTGTGGAATATTTTCGTACGATTAATTTACGGCAAGCATCTATGATTTAAATCTTTGTGCATTATATGTTTTTGTTAAACCTATAAACCAAATAAACTATTGGCTCATTAGACATTTTTATCTGGACTTAGTCTATTATAGTCTATTATATTACTGACGAATGATAATAAATAAATAGTCGACTAATAGTCGGTCTCTGAAAAATCACAACAAAAGTTTGGTGACAGACGGTCAAACTTATGTCAATTGCTATCACTAGCTAACAGCATCAGCGACAGTCAATCAAATCAATCTTAATTTTAACGTAACCTTTATTTTAACACGTCATTAATTATCCTTTCGCAACCCGGATATTTGTCTTCAAATGTATCTCGAAATACATCTCAATACAAAACCTCCTGAGGTTTTTACTAACAGCATTTTTACCACTGTGCCAAATTCTAGAGGACATCAACGTTCATATAATATTCATACAAACACATACGAAGGCAACTTCACTTGCACTTATTAGAACATTCTTTGAGGCCACTAAAAGGCCGTACCGTAGCCATTCCTTCGACAAATGTGTGTCTAATACACCAATGTGTAAGTTAACATCTCATTCATCATACAGAATGGTTGATTTGCAACAACAGATTTACAGTCAAGTCCCCAAACTATAGATGTGACGTTTTCCAGGTTATAAATAAACGATTTTAGTTTGTTGCGGCTAGAGATTTATGTATGTGTGTAATTTAAAGTTAATGCATGTGCTAGATGGCATGTGATAGATGGAATTCTGCTCGGCAAACTTTTTGATAAATGATAAATGAGTTATTGTGTTTATTTTCGTTTGTCAATTTGGCTTAAGCTTGGCACTCAAGTTTAGTAGTTGGTATTTTTATGGTTACTTTAGCGGCTTGTATGGACTATTTCATGACTATGCCTTATTTAACGGCTATAAGATAACTCTCACTTCTACATAATTTTGTGTATTATATCCACATTTCGCTAGCTATAGTTTTAGGTACCACATAACAGAGCGGGCCTATTGGAGCGGGCCTATTTTAGCGGTCTCAGTTCCAAGCTTATACCATAGGGTTCGATTTCCAGGTTGAAAACAAGTTGCAGTGGAATAATGCTGCACGGAGTTTGGTACTGAACTAAATGCGGGATAAGACATCGGATTAACAATCTAAAGATCTTGGGATGAAATCCCACCCATTGCACCACAGTGAACATACTCCTAACATAAGCCGGTATACTTGATACCGGCTTAGCTGGAAGAGTAACAAAAGTTCTTACTAGTAATTTTAAATGTAACCTTAAAAAATATAGCTCTATCTGAATCAATACGTCCTCGTTCTCACTACTACAATCTTATCTAATTTCAAGCAATACCAAAAAGACAACATTATTGAAAACCAAGCTATGCATTTCATACTACCCTATAATACAAGATCCAGAGCTATTTGCCAATAAATGCGTAAACGCTGTAAGATAATACCCCCGTATCTTAGAAAGCGAATTTGATTTGCAACACGAAGCATCAAATCTTGCTTCTATATAGGTGCAAATTACGAGCAGTTTGAATACTAATTTCTAGTTTCTAGATTTTAAATTATGAGGCATAGTCAATAACTTCGTGTCATGATTAGATAGGGTGCTACTATTTGAGTATTTCTTACAAACTGGTTGTTTTTAATGGGCAATGAAACGATTATGTGAAAGCTTACTACGATAACACGTCACTATATATAGTTGAATAGACGGATCGTGTAGCGGTTTAAGTGGTCGTCTCGTCACTGCGCGCGAGTTGGTTTGGGGATCGAATTCACAACAAGGGACAATAATTTGTGTGATCCACAAATAGTTGCTCCGAGTCTGGGGTGGTTCTTTGTTGCTTGTTTCCAAACACAAATCACAGAAATTGTAACTTGAGCGGGAATTGTCTTATTTGTGACTAAGTTATGTTGAAAACGGTGTTTTTTCATATTAATGGATAGTTTTTTAGTCCCGCAAGAAATCGAAGCGAGAACACTCACGCCACACTTATATAACTACGCCATCAGTTCAGTCAAATAATTACGATTGCGCTTAGACTTCAAGCCTATTGTTAGGTTTCGGTTTATATTCTGGGATTAGAAATCGTTATATTAAGTTTTATGATAGCAAATTCTTAATACCAGCATGTCTGGTATTGCACGCGGTAGACTGCCAAAGCTAGATGCAAAAACATCGCTACTGAAATATGAATTTAATGCACCTCTGCCTACCTCTTTGGACAAAGACAGACGTGAATACTTATCCACTGTTCACCTCAGGTTATGACTACTTACTTTAACTATCTTAGACAGTGTAGCATCCAAGAAAGTAAACAACAATATTGCACAGTTGCTGAAAGATGTTAATTAACCGTAGTAAATGTATTTAAACGACGTGTAATAACAAGAAAACAGGTCAAAGGAAATAGTGTTATACTTCATTAACAAGAAACGAGTGCCAAAAATACATACTTACAGGTAAGCAACAGACACGTCGAGAAAAGAGCAATGTTAAACAGTTTTATGGTTCAAATAGTAAAGTTGAAAATATCTAAAAGCACCGTACAGTACAGTGTGCTTTTCAAATAGACTTCAATAAAATTCGTAAACAGAACTTTTATTTTCACGAAATTTTATATTGAATTAGATTTTTTTGCACATGCAATATAGTAAATTCAAAATTGTATATAGACTGTATAATCTAAAACCTTTTTACTATGAAATTTTATCCTTTTTTTGATCACAAAAAATATTGTATGATTTACAAAAAATTGGACTGGGTTTAAGTGTTCTTTGTACATAACATTCATGTTTCATTCATTCATTTATAGCAGCAGTTTCATTTCAAACAGTTACATTTACTATTAGCACATCATATACGATGACTTCATTTCTCTTAAACCATGGTCCAATATTGTGACACATGCATAGCAACTCTATACCACATCGTAAGTCTTCATTATTCTGATATTCGAACGTTTTGTACATATAGCTAAATTACTTGGTATTTGTTGAGTCGTGGCGCTTGGTGTAACGCGTCACCTGTTTAACGTTTAACTTGAACGTATCTCCAACCTTAGTAAAGTAAAAAGCGTATCTTTGTGGTTTATTTATGTTCGTCGCTGAGTATTTTTTTTGTTATATATATAGATATGCTAGATTTCGGTGTATAGTATATACATATATTCTGGTAGATCTAAAACTTCGTGATAGGGAATCTGAACCCACAAACAGGTATTAATTCTGTTTTTGAAAATATCTAAAACTAACTTTTGCCCGCGGCTTTGCTGGTGTAAAAGTAGATTAAGTTAGGTTATATTAGTAACAGTATATTCATTGGGCCTGCCCGCCATCCGTTCAGCACCAGGTCCGAGGGGCGGCGTGCGTGTTCCCACGGGCGCCTCTGTGTCGAGTTCGTCTGCCCTCTAGGGTACAGGGACAGTAGGTATTAAGTGAGAAGTGACCATAGGGTAGGTCTTGTCGTGTAGTGGCCTGCCGTCTCATACGGCGGGCTGAAACCTCGGCGGGATCGCGACCGCATGCGCAAGTGATTCGCGCGGCCACGTCGATAGCGGTTTTGTCGAGGAACACCGTAGTAGGTTTAGTCAGTATTCCGGGAGGTCCATTATCATCTATATTCCATCTTTCTATTTCACCCCGGTGAGTCCCTACCCCTTACCCCGCTCCCGCGGAGAGGTAAGCGTCAAGGCATTCACCCAGGTAAAAAAAAAATGTAGCAGTATATTCTTGTTTAAAACAAAATATAGACTATGTTGCTCGGTGATAATAGGGCTTTCTAATGGAAAATAAATATGTTGTGTCGTTTTTGAGTTAAATACTTAAAAACAAACAAAAAATCAAATATTTCCTCTTTATAATATAATAAGTATGGATTAAATGATTTGGCTTTTGTGTATATTTTTTTATATAACTGTTGTGCCAAACTAGTATAAGTGCGTCGAATGATGGTAAATGGCAATTTTAGACTATGTGTGCTTGCAATGCTAGGGGTCACTCACGCCTTACTAAACCAAGGAAATAGAATTTATTATGGATGAAAGAAGATGAATGAGAGAGATGGGTATGATAGTTTCTAGAACTGTTACTCACCGGGCAAAACACAGTGACAGTGCAGACTACTGTTACAATTTTTATAAGAGATCGGTACTTCGTTGGCCAATAGAGGGCTATTAACTCACCCAAAGATACGCACAGTTAGTCAAGCAATCTGCAATTTAATGTGTCATACTAAACATAAGCTTCGACCAATATACGCCACAACAACCAATAAAAGAAGCATTAGAATGCGCTTTAACTGAAACAATTGGTTCATAAAATTTCCTTACAAACTGTCTCATACAATTTCCCTACACGGTATTGTACCTATACGCATTGCTTTTTACTAACTGTCGACGTTGTGAATTCATTCACAGTTCACAACGTCAACTGCCTTGTTCAATTTCCTGATCAAGTAAAACGTTACTTAGATATTATATCAAGAACTGATAGCGTCGTGGTTTAAGTGGTCGCTGTTGCTACTGTGCCAAGTGTTGTGGGTTCGATCCACGTGACAACAAATCTGAGTCTGGTGTTGTTTGTCTCCGTTGTTTGAATGTTTGTAAATTTCTGCGCAATTATTCCCAGCCCCCATTATTACCAAATGTATTTTAAGAAAACAAAAAATTAAAAAGAAATACCTACTTGCAAACAAAAGGCTCACTCCATTTTGCGTAGGATTTAAATGTGCCTAGGTCTCTTGCGGCTTCGGCTGCGTCAATCTCACGAGCAAGCATATCGTGGTAAAAATATACTGAATTAATGCAGGACGTGATTTATATGCATGAGAAGTTTCATTCAAATCCTTTCAACGGTTTACGCGTGATTGAGTAATGAGTAACACGTGAATTTATAATATTAGTAGGATAAATTGTGAGTACGGTACCTACTTTTTCTCAAAGAGATAGGTCACAACACCCAATGCTTCAAAAAAGGCAGGCGTTAAGATATATTTTGTTGTTACGTTTTTATGCTATGAACCTGCGGCTCGCTTGATGGTAAGCGTTTTTTGTTGCCCTTATACTATTTCAACAGTAGCATCACTAGTGCGTCGCTGCTCTCTCTCTGCTTCTACTAGCACAGCACCTTCTTAATAAGTCTGGAAAACATTGCTTTCTGATAAAAGACGTCTACGGGTTGCATTCGTTTTATAAAGCTGCAGTCCTATGCAGAGTCGATATATTATTCTAAACAAACTACTTTATTTTTCCTATCGTCATAATTTATCATTCGTGTCGGAGGATTGAACATATATGTAATTAAAGGATATCAAGTACACCCAGACTTAAAACAATAATTTTCGGATTAAACAATAATTGTCTAAAGTGGTATTCGAATATACAAAACTCAGCGTAGTAGCAGCGTTTAGGCAACCGTTTGCCGGCTGCGCCTTCCGGGTAGTTGATTGGCTGTCTTCTGTACAACGGGAATGTACCTACTTCTCCAGTCAAACTGTTTCTATTTATATAATCAAACATTTATATAGTCAGTACTTTCACATACTAAGTGCTTAGGATTCAAACCCAATACCACTTGAATTTATAATAATACCAGTTTCTAACGTTTCTCTTCCATTTCTATAGGTAATTTAAATGTACAATACTTACAAAACTACTATACTATAGTACTTACAAAACGGTGGGCTGAGTTTCCATTTATAGCACTAAGGATTAAATATTTATGACTGGAGTCTAACGGTGTTATCTTATCGAATCAGAATAACAACTATCAGGGCTTTGAGCAATATTTTTACTGCAATTATGTCGACATGTAAATAACATATTAATGCATTGGCCTTGCATTCTAAACATAATTGTCTGGCTATATAGCCGAACCATACGCAAAATATTGCAGTGTGTTTCACAGTTTATTTGCTGCAAACGTTGCTGGCCACTATATTGCGACCACGCCATGCTGAATAGAATTTCCGTTTAGAAGCCTCTTGTTATGGAAGAATAATTTTAAAAAATGTTTTAGTACCTTCAGACTAAGATATACTTGTCCAGTTAGGTAATCTACAGTAGGTTTCAGAGTAAAAGTCTATTATGTTCTTATATAAATGACACCTTGCATGAAAAATATGAGGCGGACAATTTGAAACAGATTTGGCTCATTATATTATTTGACAAATAGGTAATACGCGAAACTGCTGACGCTTTAGTTCTGTGTAGTCAGGCGCAAGTATGCAGTAGCGCCACGCGGCAGTCGTCTACCCTAATGAGTAAGGTCGTAGCTCAATATGCATTTATATATTCTATAACTGGTACCAGTGAATATGTATCCATACAGACATAGTATATGTCATCAAGTTATTTCATTTAGATACCCATACAAGAACACTATGATTACTTTTAAATGAAATTATTTTGCCAACATATAATTTTACTAGCTGATAATTTAGAATATATTTAATACATTTTGCGACTAATGTTTTCGTTTATACCGTAAGATATTCTATAAAAAGTAAAAGTAAAATTTGGCAGAGTTCCCAAAAGAAACCTTCATGACATATGTATTTTTTTTATTTCCAGGTAATCTCGTTTTGAATACTTGCTTTGACTATTATATCCAGAAAACTTTAGAGAGAGATCGTCATTAGAGGGAAAACAGTGAATATCCAAAGGCTGAAAGCGTAGTGAATCTTAACCTTTTTTTCTTCTGCATCTATCATAAGCTCATAAAAGCTACGAAAATTGATTGTTTTCTTCCTTTTTATTTATTTTATTTTATTTATTTGGTTCACCAACATTTGTTTACACTAGTTATACACAATAAAAGGAGCACGAACAATAACAATAGTGTAACAAACACTTATAGGCAAACACCACATCTGATTTTTATGAGTGCGGTAATCAACATTCAGCGTTTACAAAAGTGACAATGTATGAATGTGTGTCATGAATATTGCAGGTTTATATATATACTAGCTGTCCCGACAGACGTTGTACTGTAAACAAGGAGAAAACAAAAATAACAAAACTAAACCATCCTCGAATCCACTTGAACACACAAAAAAATTCATTCAAATCGGTCCAGCCGTTTCGGAGGAGTTCACTGTCAACACACGTACAGAAGAAATATATATATAAAGATATGTATGTACAATAATAATGCTAATTAGGCAGCTGTTTGATCAGTATTCTTCTTTGTCTGGCAACAGCGTCGCAGTGTAAGTCTATACAATCACTATAGCCATTGATTAACTTACACATTCTCGCGTAAGGGGAATTAGCGCCTAATACCGTCCTTCTTAGTGGTGGGCAAAGTGGAGTGATACAGCTGCGTGGTATCCTGGATGGTCCACGGAATTTAAATAGTGCTAATAAGCGAGGAGAGTCAATTTTATGATTTAATATTTTGATTGCAAACATTGCGTCATTGAGGCATCTGCGCTTGTCTAATGAATTTATTTTAAAATGCTTTAACCTATTCTTATATGATTTAATTGTTTTAGCTATGCCAGTAGAAAACGCTAGATGCCAAACAAAACGCTTTTGTATGCGTTCTAAACGCAATGAATGAACCGCGTAAGGTGGCTGCCAGACCACACTGCAATACTCCACAATGCTACGAATCAAACTGTTGTATAGAACTATCTCTGTATTAATATTACGAAATGACTTGCAGGTTCTTAAGCGATATAACCTCAACACAATGCTTCAACAACTCGAACAAGTCTCAGCAGCCACACAATAAGGATAAAACATCGAATCGAGTCAAGTGAGAATAAGCTGAAGTGCCTGCCAATATGTGGCGACTGTACGAATGAGCTAGCTTCCAATAGGAAGCACCACGTTCTTATGAGAAATCGATGTAAAGAAGTAACCTAGTAGCACTGTTACTGCGTAGCGTCCGGTAACTTAAAGTTGGGTATATAGGCGTAAGACTATGTATGTATGTAAATGAACGTTTTTATAAACGGTGAGCCAGGACGTTAATTTTTTTGAAAGCATTGTATATGCTTCTGCACTCATCTATTTGTTTGCTATAAACGCTTTTACGAAATCCGATATTCTCGTATACATGTTTATATACGCTAATAGCGAATTAACATCCACCGCTGAACGCTCGCACTAAATGCCAACGTTATTTAGTTGAGTAGGTACTTACTAATTAAATGTCATGTCATGTCAGCCCTGAGCTAATGGTCTATAGCCTATTTTAAGAGCGTGTTTGGTATGTTGAGCTGTCAGTACTGGAGTTTTTTTTACAACATTTAATTTGTATTAATTGACAGTGACATGCCTTCTACGTTCGTCGACTAATGTTGTATTGTTCAAGTGGTTAGTGGGAATTTTGTTTGGTTATAGTTATTACCCGATATCACACCAGAAAACTTGGTCCTGTGGTCCCACCTATTTATGATCACCTTATAATGATATATACAACCTCGA
This sequence comes from Catocala nupta, assembly GCA_963675205.1. Classification (NCBI taxonomy): domain Eukaryota; kingdom Metazoa; phylum Arthropoda; class Insecta; order Lepidoptera; family Erebidae; genus Catocala; species Catocala nupta. The sequence goes on from OY776099.1 coordinate 12,026,835, forward strand.
TGCACTGATCGCAATTTATCAAACGTCCCCAGTTCACCTACGAATTAAAGACATTAGAGCAACACAGACATTTTGAACCTATCAGCATGTTCTAATGTCTTGACTTGGTGAATACGGTAGAACTGTAAATGACAATGAATGATTAACGGGATACAATATAAATACTGTGGAAGACTTGTGCCTAAGCTAAGCTCAAGGCTTGTTTTTTATAACCCCAGATCTCACTCATTTATCGATTAATCTTTTGACTAACGCTCGTATATTAAAGTCCAAAGATAAAGCTTTTTACATTTTGTGCAGTTTCCAAAATGATGACTTAACATGCACGTCATTTCGAAAACTCAATAATTACAATCCACTGGTCTACCCACTAGGCTCACTATTGCTTATGCTAACTGTGCATTAAATGCCTAGAATTGTCTACCCATCCATCCACCATATACCGAGGTAATTTCCATTTAGCAATACCGAAATAAGAACCATTCATACATAACACGTTTGAACTGGCATGTATTCCAATATAATTAGTTATGTCAACGAGCAATAACTTGATTAGCTATGTCCCAAATAACGTATGTTTGCCTAAAGACAGAACTAGATATATCGAAATATAGCGGTATATATTTGAAATTACTACACTGGAATATTGAGACAGCTACCATCTTAGTCGCTCCGCGACCATGGTGGCTGAAAAGCAACCGAAACGTCGGAGAAAGTGTTAATTTTAATAAAAATAGCTTTAATAATTTAATTAGCTTAAAAATTAATAAAGTTTAGTAGTAGTATAGTAGTATTACAGTTTCTAAATTATGTAATAAAGTCTTAAATAAACAACGCGATAAAATCCGTATAATTATAGTAGTAGTTGTGCAGAAATATTAAATGTTTTTGTTAAAGTACAATTATTTTATTGCTTCAGGTTTCAGCTTTTCTAGTAGAAATGTAAATTTGTCACAGGATTAAAGAAAACAAGGCAAACGCAATAACAAAATTTAAAAAAAATTTAATATAATAATAAAATAAATAAAATTAATTAATTTATAAATTATCTTAGAATTATCCAAGACAAGAATACTAACACTAAAGCATTTCTTGTTGAATGTTACCGGAGTGCGACGTTTCGAACAACTAGTAAAATAAGCTTACTTTATATTTTTCTAATGAGTAGAGACCTTCTGAAGGAAGTTCTGTGAAAGTAGTGGAGCTATTAAACTTTGCATTTTTAAGATAATGCCCGCACAAGGAGCGAGCCTAGTATCACGAGAGATTTTAGAAACTTGTATTTAACGAAAAAAAGTGCGTCTAGACTCAAATTAATCACTTGGGGAACACACAATTCAATAATTGATGTTTAAAGAAAGTACTACCATCACGGTAGAGAGAGACTAAGCTGTGTAGACTCCTGGCATTGCTAAAGTCCAATGGTGGTGGTTATCGCTTACCACCAGGTAGTTGGCGTGTTCGTCTATCACTAAGGGCAATAGAAAAAAATGGTTTTCGGTAGGCACTATCTCCTTGAAATTCGCTAGTATACCTACCTATAATAAAATATCATCTATCGTTCGTGCCTTACTTTGACCTTACCTATTTAACACAAACATTCAGCTTTTGGTATCGAAGCAGCAGAATATCCAGACCGCAATTTCTGACATTCAAACGTCCATGTCCTGTGACGTCATTTGACACGCTCACGTATATTTCAACCGCTCGTGTCACTATCAACATTTTGTTTGTGCGTAATGGTCGTCAGTAAATCCTAATGCGGTGGAAAACCTATCGGCACTGTTCTGGGCACGGTTCCAACTCAATGCTGTTAATAGCCATTTTTTATTCAAGTTTCGCCTGTTAGAATGTTTAGTTAGCGCTAGAATGGGGCAAAAAGTTATTTGTAGTGTTCAAAATAGTATCAGTTGTATGTGAAAGATTTGGTGTAAAATATATTTGATATTTCTTTTTTATTGCAATGAGTTGGATCAGATTTGTTGTAGCAGTAGTCTAAATCTTATTGGATTCCTTACATTGAGGCGGTGGAGACATAGTCTTTTTTAAATACTTCCCATTTCCGTTATTAACACTTGGCTTGTCATGGATACAGTGACAGTAGACTTTGAGGTTTTTTCACAGTCTCGCCAAGAGACAAAAGAAAATTGTTGTATGGAGCATGCAGGCAAGTGCTATCATGCTAACGCCTCTACTCAAATTAAATAACAAATAAAATATATTATTAAATTCCTAATAAATATTAGAAATGCAAAAATATCTGATTGTTATTTTTAAACCGTTTTACCGATTTTCATGAATGTAGTTAGCTCGAACAAGTATCACAGTCAAAGAATATTTGTGGTCATGGTTATCAGCTATTTATCATGATCTTTATTTACGACGCCGATGTCTTAGTAAATTTATCATATGTTATATTCTTGTTTTTATTGTGTTGACTGTATTTACCAGTTTATAAAGTTTGTAATCAGCCTGTGCGTGTCTGATTGATTTGCTTCAACGCTTCCATAGCTATTTGTTTGCCGATGGTTAGCAAATTATATCGCGAAGATGGCTAACCTCACTTTGTATTTAAATAATTTACGAAAATGTTATGAGACATGAAACCACTTTTATAATAAACTAACTTTATAATAAATTGTTTAAAAAGAAACTCTAAAATCGTTTTAACTGCAGTTTTGATCGCTTTGTAGATATCCTTTAGGTTGCCGCCGGATTTAAGTTATTAATTTATGCGTAACACACGTAATATCATGGTGTAACACTAGCCTCTGCTCGCGTAGATCCTACGAAAACACATACTAGGGTAAAAAGTCTTATGTCTCATCCAAATCCATTAAACGGTAATAGACATCCAAATATCTTCTAAAAGACAGACAGGTACCGTAGTTCACAAATAAATTGCAAATTTAATGCTTAAGCATTCGCGCTGCCGACTGTACAAGCAATCTTATAATCAAAATTAGCGTGTCAGGGTGTACCTGTCTGCCTGTCCTACATAGTTATTTATGAACCAACTTCAAGTATACAATTATGTCATCAAGCACCTTCTTTGTTTGAGGGTTCCGTACGCCAACAATTCACATTTGCGATCTCTTGTGTTAAATTCTCGGGATCTGCATAGTGTTATTGGGTATTTTAGTTAAGAAAGTCTTAGTTACAGTTAGGAGTATGGATATATAATCCATACTCCTAGCTGTAACTAAGATTGAAAAAATTAAAGAGTATATACCTGTTTATTTTTACGGTCAATTTCAGTAGGTAACCAATTACTTGCGTTCCTATTAACCACGTCATTTAACGCAATATGCTTGTGCTATCACGTTGGTAGTGCGGTATGTAGGAATATGCTAACACTATAGTGTAAGTGGAAAACCCTATTATAGTCCTATAGGACTGTAATAGGTAAATATATAATATATCTTAAATCATTTGGCTGAGTCTTCCTGTGACCATGGCTCCTGAAAAGCAACCAAAACGTTGAGGTAAATTTAAATAATTTAATAATAAATATTATTTAAAATTGTTTCTTTTTAAATTAACGACAATATAATCCGTATAAAGTAGTTTAATTACAATGTATGTATTTCATAAAGGTAAGGCAATATTCAGTTAAATTAATTTTGTGGAATGTTTATTTATTACTATTATTTTAATGAACCAAAAATTATATAATTATTAATGCAGGTCAATACGTTGTATGTATAGACGAGAGTGTATATGTGCAGAACCATAAGCATACAAGACCCGCCTGCAAATTTTCAACTGTAGTACCTAATAATTGAGGGACACAATTTTAAGAGTCTTTAAAGTAGGTGTTAACTACCTTTAGTCATTATATTGGTAACAATTATTATAATGTAGGTTCTACAGAACACAGATTGGGTATATTATACTCTGTGTTATAATGAGGAGTGGTCATTTTATGTCTCCATTTATGTTAGACGAGGTTTGCTCTGTGGTTTTACCAGCGAATGGCTTTTGTGCCACTACTCCGCTTTTTCAGGTTGCACTGTTATAATTTTTATTTAAAAATTTAGTTGATCGAGATATATTTATAATAATAATAATAATAGTTTTATTAAGTTTAAGTTGGCACAAATATGTATAACAATAGGTCTTAAAAATACTTAACATAGGATACATTACTTTGGACGCCTGTACTAGGTTATACCTGTATCACAGGCGATAATTATGTGCTATTATAGTGTAATAGGAAGAGCATTCATAACAATATTTAACATATTTAGATTGTTCTATAATAAGTTACTATACAATGAAAATAATACTACTTATTTATATAATTTTGTATTAATATATTAATTGACATATACCTATAATGTTTATAAAATAAACATAGGATATGTCTATTAATGGGAATCTAAGCTAAGTAGTAGTGAGTGCTGAAATATAAATAAACGGCGAGGCACCCTCATAATCTACTGAGTTTATATACCTATATTCAGCTTGTTTTCTAGCTGGACAATCAGTCTCACCCGTCTTGTGTTTGCTAGGCTTCTTAAAACAAGAGTATAAAGCACATTTAGGGGCATCTTCCTTCTTTGTACATTCGGTCATCGAATGTCCAGCTTCGGCATGTCCACACCTCTCTACAAGATTTCGCTGCGTGACCATACTGATGGCATTTGTAACATCTTGTAACTAGTGTAAAATCTCTCACGGGGCAGGACGTCCAATGTATAAAAAGTCTAGCCTGTGTGACTAAGGCTTTTCTGTTAGCCGGTACCTCAATAATGTAGTTGCAGGTTGGAGCATCTTTCTTGCCCGATTTGTGGCTTAATTTAATTGAAGACAAAAATGATTTCAGGTCCATCGATGGAAACTTATCGGCTATATTTTGCTCGAAGAGACAGCTGAATACTTCATTTTCGGACAGAGAAGTGGGTACACCAACTACCACAATCCGTGGTTTACGCTTGGCGAGTTCCTCAACTGTAAGACAAGACAAAGAGAGATAGACTGCCTGCTTCACTTTTTCTGCGTCTTGTTTAGTTTCTGTGCTAATAATAACTCCTCCATTTCTAGTTCTGCGAACTCCACGAACTTGCAACTTCATTTCCTCCGGACTAATAATTTTCTGTACAAGAGTTTTCGTTTCATCACTGGTCTTTAATATGTCACGGGGATATATTGCCACACAGCTGAGATTATTTGGCCGGACGAAACTATTTGATCCCTTCTTAATCATTTTCGCATAAGAGATTCTTTCAGTATCCTGGATGGTCTGCTTGAGCTCCGAAAGATGTTCTGTTAGATCGCACTTTTCTTGTAGGGTATCTACTGTGCTAGAAACTTGAAGCGCTTTCTGTTTTAGCGATTGGTACAGGACTGCCATTTGTGAGGCGCTATGGCCAATTTTTCGACACAGGTTTGAAATTCTCATCTTCTGGTCCGAATTGAGTTTACTATCCACGGTAATTGAATAAAAATCATTTAATTAATTCATTCAATCATCAAGAGTTAGAGGGAGGCGAAGCCGCGGAGCGCACTAGCCCGCTCTTATTACACGGACTACTTTCCATAGTATAATATTATATCACTTCACATATAAGTGTTCATTGTTAACGAAAATATGCACCTAGATATAGAATTACAGATCTAATCTATATTAAATGTCTAAGATTTTTAATTCTGCATCTAGGTTACATTGTTCGCACGTTCATTTGTTTACCCCAAAACAGTATCCCAAACAAGAAAATTAATATCTTCCTACTAATATATGAATTGATCTGAAGCAATTTCATTAATTTATGCCAAAATCCAATCAATATAAATATAATTACAGTGTCATGTTCAATCCGAATGTATGTAACAATTATACTAATAAAGTAAGAGGGATGTCGCACTCTCCAACTTGTATGATTAATTAAATTCAGGCTAAGTATGACGTCATGGCGAACAACATCGCACGTTGTCTTTGGATATTAATTGGGAGGTTTCATGACTATTAGTTTAAGAGTTAGACAGCATACGATTATTTTGTGAATCGTTTTCTGTGTCACGTAATTAGAAGGCATTTGTTGCTTGTGCCGGCTATTATCTGTGTTTGTTCAGCTGCTGGCAGGTCTAATTGTGAGTGATTAAGAAGGAAAAATATACTTAACTAGATTTTGCCCACGGCTTGGATCGCTCGCTTTTTTCTGGATGTAAAGTACCCTATGTCCTTTTCTGTTTGCCTAATAATGTGTATGCTAAATTTCATGACGATCAATCGAGTAGTAAAGATGAAAGCGTAACAAACAAACTCACATTCGCATTTGTAATATTAGTTAAGATTAGAAATGGACTACTGAGAAAGAGTTATCGAACTGAACTTCTTGTCAGAAAATCTCTATAACACTTTACCCAACCCGAGAATCCGTTTTAGATCCCGGATCAGTTCGTCTCATGCAAGCAGTCGCATTCACTACCGTTGCCCCACCGAAGTGAAGTTCATCTTGAGGCCAAAAAATAAAGAAAAATAATTAGCCCATGATTTATTTGTTATTTTTAAGTTGCTTGACGTCTTAGAAAGTTCTCCGAAATTATTGGTTTATTACACCTGCATTTTGTCTGTCCTACGTCATACAGGTGATATACTCGCCTTCATATTAAAATACGTTTTAAGGACTCAAAATCTATTTCAGCTTTTGTTAAAAAACGAAATATCAACATTCAGAAACGCATTTCCTTTTTGAAATATTTATAACTACATGTTATTATATTATTATAGACAAAAATAACTACATGTTATTGGACAATTGTTTTTGCGAAGACGTATGCGCGTCTATTTTAATACAAATCATTTAATTACAGATGTCTAAAAGAGGTATATAATTAATGCCGTAGACAAGTTTTCAGAACTGGCCGCTATTAATGTCCTTGTTTTTATTTTCTTTGTAATAGAATAATATACATAATAAGCTTCCGCTCTGATGGTAAACGGTTCCCATAGCCAATCTTCACTTGAAATATCAAAGGTATAATTCGATAGTTTAACTGACGGAACGTGACATAATATATTACCATAGAATTTATCGTAATTAATGCTACGGTAATTCTGTTTGCTTGTTAGTACATTGTCAGTATCATTAGATATATTATACTATATTGCAAATTTAATATAGTTTCATATAAAGATAATATATTCACGAACAGCTTATGCAAAACCAGTAACATAATACCTTAATCCGATCTTTCGCATGTCAATCCAACGTGAAGACCGGAGGTGGCGTGTCAGTAAAATAGTTGATTAATTAAATTCCCTGTGACGTCACAATCGTGACGTAACAGGTTTGAATATATTACAGGACACGTTTGTAATTGAGTTTTGAGTTTTCGGGAGTAATTTCAACTGATTGTGTTAGGGTACCCACATCTGGTATACAGGGTTAATTGTATGTGAAATACCAGTTAGCTTGTTGTTTTATAATGTTTTATACACATAACAACGTCACGTGCCTTCCCCGAAGGGGTAGACAGAGGAAATAAACTCAGTTTTCGGCAGTTATATTTTTAGGTTGCACGTAGACGGCAATAGTGTCGGCTACTAAACTACTGTCATCTATTGAACTAATTTCTAGACTTTGCTGTGGGTAGCATGCCAGTTTAGACCACAAGCAGTGGAGCAGTTGAATAGAGGGTTGGTATTATTATTATCTATTAATCTCCATACCCTACCATATTTCTTCAAAATCGGCAGTTTAACCGAGAGAAAGTGACATAATATACTCGTAGAATTTATCTTAATTAATGCTTAGGTAATTCTGTATGCTTGTCAGTACATTGTCAGTATTAATAAATATATTGCACTATATTGCAAAATAATATAGTTCTGTTAAATATTACAGTATCAGAAGCTAGATTCCATTGTTATTAGGACAACTACGAATTTACGGAGATATAGAAAATGAAACACAGGTAGATGTACTTAAATATAAAGTTATATTTAAGAAAATGAAACAACAATAAGTACATTTAACTTTTAGATTATAATCAGATATTGCTTGTCCATTTGCATATTACATAAACAAAATGCTTTCAAAAAATATGGCCCACTATATTAAAATTACAGAATAAGTAATAACATAACATATTAAATGAACCGCTTTTAAAGTTAAATAACAGCCACAGTAAAATATGTATATAGCATGGTATTTAAAAAGGATCAAAATTAATTAAACCAAATGAATTACAGTTGGTCCCTCTGGATTAAACTTAAATGCTTGCACACATCTAGTCGAGTCGCTCGTCTGTGCTCGAATGGCCCGAATACTCAGTAGTCCCCTCTTAACCGTGAACGTCACAGTTGAATTAGCACAGACAAAAATAAGTCATGTGATTGAAAAAGGAGTAAAATTTGTCAAAGTAATTCTTTTTAATTTTAAAATAATTGATTTAATTAAATTTATTTTTAAAATATTGATAGGTAAATTTGAAATTTTCTAGCAGTTCCATATAACGATAATATATTCAAGAACAATTTATGCAAAACCAGTAACATAATACCTTAATCCGAACTTTCGCATGTCAATCCGACGTGAACACCGGAAGTGACGTGCCAGGAAATTGCTTAATTAATTAAATTCTCTGTGACGTCACAATCGTGACGTAACAGGTTTGAATATATTACAGGACATGTTTGTTTCATGTAATAGAGTTTAAAGTTATCGGGAGTAATTTCAACTGATTGTGTTAGGTTACCTGAATCTGGTATACAGGATTAAATATTGTATGTAAAGCATCAGTTATCTTGTTTTATTATTATTATTACAAGCGAAGTATTTTTTTCAAATGTCATTTGATTTTTCCTCAAAGGTGTACAGACCAAAGGTGTGTAGAAGGACAGGCGTCCATTACCATCTACCGAGCACAATTCTGGACTCCGCAAAGACACAATTTGCCTGTGCCGAACTGAGACTTTTTACAAAGCAATCGCATTCAACCGAATTTCGCTCATAAATCTTATAATAATTTCTTTGCCAGTTTTCTGTAAGGTGTGCTGGCTTATTGGTACCCTCTCCAAATCATTGGTCATGGCAGCCCCTAGAGCACAGATAATGCTGTGGCGGAGTTACACAAAAGCGACTACGTTAAGCGCTTATAAACACAGCGATAATCATAAAAATACGGTAAGAAAGATTAATTTAAAATTCTTTCTCTTTAATAAAAAAAAGTGCGTTAATGTTGTCGCCATCTGAAATCACCTTTAATACTTTAATACTGCTATCCATTTAAATATAAACCTTATAACATAAAAATAAATCCGGTAATCCTATCACAAGATACTACACAGTTTACATTTTACGTTTTGCACTTTTTTCCAAGAAAACAATTTATAATTTATATTTAGCTTGCAGGCGTACTTTAGTTCTTGACACTTCCTTGTCATTTGTGGTTGTATTGATATGGAAGGAATACAGTCGGCAGCCGTTTTAAGTACCAGTAATAACGATGACGTTGTAGTAAAATTAATAAGAAGACTGTAAAGGCTTTTATTTATATGGACGATATCGTACTCGACTGTGTAGTTAGTCTAATGGTGTAAGCATGAATGGTTGCATATTTTGGTCCCCGAAAGTATGTTAGGCTTTTTAAGTATACCTTTGCACTAGGAAAATCTTTTTCTAAGGCACTTTACAGTAAATTAAACTGACACAAATAACACCAAGAAGTCTCGTTTGAGTATTTATCTACAACACTCGCAGTAATGTGAGTTAAATACACGATAGAGGCGAGGTGACTATTTAAACTAGTAAGCCGCCTGTCACATGTTTGAGCCAAGGTCGGTAGATGGCAAAAGCCTGGTCACTATAGCGTGTTGTTATAACATAGTTTTTGAAATACCATATCTGCCCAACCGTCCAGAGAAATACAGGAGTTATTTTTGTAAACTGACTCTTTTATCTAGTTTATAGTGTGTTTAAAACCCGGTTCAGAGCGACAGTAAATTATTGGTTTTCCAGTCAAGAAATGCCAATTAATATTATAAAAGAAAATGTGAGTTTGTTTGTTACGCTTTCACGCCTTGACTACTCGATCAACCATGATGAAATTTCACATCAGGGGTACAGAAAGGGACGCAGAGTACCTTTCATCTAGAAATTGGTACTTAACAGAAACCCGAGGGAAAGAAATAAGTTAAACCTAGATCTTAATAAAGACCTAGGGTAACAAAGTTGGCAGTGTTTCATCCCCTCGACAAGGTCGTGAAACGTCGGTCTCACGCCTGATCTCTCTGGTTGTATTGGATTGCCCATCGAACTATGACAGTTAAGGTGTATAGAGTGCACTTGTGTTTGCGCACACACTTGTGCACTATAATATCTTATACTCCGATGGCTAAGCTTCGCCAGACTATTTATTCCCTTGTCAAGCGAACATTAGACTCTTATCAAGGATACTTTGTTCACGGTACTGGACTAACGGAACGAAGTAGGCCCTGTACTCGCTTATCAATGGTTTTCTACCGCGAGCCACCATTTTCGAACAAGTAATGATATGTCACTTAATGATTTATGTCGTCGGTACAATGACAGCGTGTCTGCCTGCGTGCTTGTCAATAAAATAATGGTCCTTTAAGAATCATCAGAAACTGTATAGGTACCAATTATATTTTATCTGTAATTAAATGATGTGATATTAGATTTTGACCGCGACCTCGCTTGCGTATATGTAGGTTATTTCAATTTTCTATCCCTTGGGAACAGTACTTTTTTCTGGATGAAAGGTAACCTATGCCCTGACCCTGATATTTCGCATACACGTATGCGAAATATCATAACGAGCGGTTGAGTAGCCGAGGCGTATAAGCGTAACGAACAAACAAACTCATATTCGCATTTATAATAATTACTAGTTTTATGTTATGCGATATCTATCATGAGTGCTAACGTCACCGCTGGTTATTGAATTACAAACAGATAAATTAAATGTTCATGCCAATGCTAAATGACTGCACGGATGGCGTAGTGGTTTAAATGGTTGTCTTGCTACTTGCCACGTGCTGAATGTTATCAGTTCGATCCCAACACGGGACAAAAATTGTGAGTTAACAAATAAACTCATAACTATTCACCACATTTTACTGTTATATGTATAGCTCTATAATTTTACTGCTGACTTAACATTCTAAAGGCCCATGTAACGACAACATTATGAGATATATACATTATCAATTGATATTAGGCTCACTATTGCTATTGGAAAAGCACTTTGAAATATATACCGTGCTTCAAAATTGCTTTTACATTATACCCCAATATACACAATACAGGCAGCTGGTGTTTACAATACTGTTAACATATATAACTTAATATGATGTCGTATGAAAATTAATTATTAGCAAATGGTTTTAAGCCGAATTGATTCAGTTAGGCCCAGTTATACAGGTTATATTTAACATGTATGAATGTACATTGTTTCTATATACTATACATTCAAACAAAATTTAGATACAGCTACGACTAAATTTGCGAGAAAAAGATGCAATGTTCTTAAGCAGTAACATCTAGTTATAACTTTCAGAAGTAAAGCGTAATTCAAGTAACTTTGAAGTTGAACTTGTTAAACACAGGAATATTTACCGGGCTCAAAGGTATTCTATATTAGATTCTGCCCCTTTGTCCACGTACAAGTGCCGCTGTGCCAGACAAGTTGTATCATGAAAACTTTTAAGATGATATTTTGTCCAAAAATATCTAAAAGCAGAAAGGTCATAAATCACGCGTGCTGGGTAACTCCTTGCTCACTCGTTGACAAACTGATTTTAAGGATACCTCGCTCAGAGACGAAATAAGTCTTAACTATATATTTTTTAGATAACGGTGATACCATTGGACTACTAAACAAATGTCTCGAGATCAATCCCATTGCACGCACCTCTGACCTTACGATGTTATACGTAAATAGTTAATTATCGTTTGCTTTAACTGCCACGGAAAACATCGTGACAAAATGTCTGACAATTTTGCTATTTATTATTATTATTATTTATAAAATAAACCGCGTTATTAATAATTACCGTAAGTGAGAGTTGCATTGGTAAATACCAAGATAAATAACAATAAAAATACTGTGGCTGGCCGCCAACGTCCGATGGTTAACTTAACCTTAAATTATTTGTTATACATCCGCAAAAGGGCAGTCAGGCATTTCACCGGCTGTGGTAATCAGTCATACATAACAGGGTGCGAATCTATTTATCGTTCAGTAACATAGCCGTCTGGCTAATTTTTATTTGTAGCAAGTGTCTACTTGCTACAAATAAAAATTGAGAAACTTCTATTACCCGGAAGCAAACACATGAGTGCAAATTTATGCCATAGGTCTAACAATGCCTTGATCGACATATGGCATAAGTTTCATCATCAATCTTTGTACAATGCATTAAGAAAGGAAATAATAAATTAAATTAAACTATCTTCGCCCAGCACACCACCTTCAAAGTTCAGTTTTCACGAAAATACAGGCGAAGGTAACGAGGAAGAATGCCATTGTCGTCGAACCGTACATAGATAGGATTGTTCTTTTTAGAAAAAAGCTACGAAACCTGAATCGGAAGCCTTGGAGATCTATTGAAAAAGGGTTAAAAAGATTGGGATGTTGCCTATAGAAGCTTCACCTTGACCGCGGCTTCACCCGCGTTAATTTTGTCAATAAATTTCTTACCCCAGGGATAACATCTAGTGTCCTCCTCCAGTTTTGAAAAATATTTAGCTAATTTATAGCTATTTACCGAGATTTTACGTGATACTCAAGTTCAAACCGCGGGCTTCAGCTAGAACTGTTGTAAAACTGTAACAAAACTATACATTTTTAAAAACTAATTGGGTTCCAATATTGGGCATAAGCCAAAAAAATACGAGTAGATGGATTGTTGTTAACCTTTAAATGAATGTTGTGTGCTTTCCACAGCTCGGTCGCTTGAGATTCAACTTAAAATGTAAGCCAAGCTTAATTTAATTATATTCAGTAAATCCAGATATATAATCTATGGTATATCCATGTAAACGACGTAACTGTAATTACCGCAAACAAGGTTGCGGGTGACATTTGTAAAGAAATGATTCGATTGTTACGGGCACTTAATTATTTCAAAAATTAAGCAACAATTCAGCTACCATCAGGTACTTACCTCTCCTGCAACAAGACATGTATGTAATTTGAAGCATCTTTGTGCTTGTGGAGCAAAGTATCTAGATGTAAAGGAGATATTAGCTTCTGACGTAGTAAGCCATCCGTTGGCGAGGTTATATTAGTTGTTACTTAGTATCTGACTTGCACACAAAGCACATCTCGGTTCTTAAGCCGCCTTTGCAAGACGCTGCATTGTTGCTCCAGCGAAAGGCTGTCTTAGTTACAATAGCTCACTGTTATTGGGTTAATTAGGTGACGCTATTTCATCAACAGTCAATGCCGAAACTCAAAACCCTGATAGTAAGATTATGATGATTTGTTAAGTCCACCTTTGATAGAGCTGAAGTGGTATGTTAGAAGCCAAAGAATCTTATATTGGATCATAATTTTTTTTTCTCACTTTTGTATCTCTGGAAGGGCGGCAATTAGCCAGGTATAGGTATGTTAGGTCCTACGTAATAAAGGCAATATTGCCGTCTATTGAACGCGTGCTTAGACTCCATGCTGCTAATAAAAAAATGCTAATAGATAATCCTCCAGTAGGAATAGATAACGTCAAAAATAATTTATTCGTTTGAGGTCACAAAGTAACACTTATGATTGTCTTCGGTCGTTTAGTCATGTTACTGAAGTGATATTAAGGCTACTTGCTAGGTTCAGGCAAACGGTTGAGCTTTTGAGGAGCTACCTACAAGAGATTAACGACCACTCTTTTAAATCGCCAATAAAACACTCTACATAATATATTGATCGATAAGAATAAGAAGAAGAACATACGCGTTAACTTAGGCCATGAGAACAACAAAGTTCCATCACAAAATTGCAAGTGAAATTGAAAAGACTTTACGTATGTATTGGAAAGACTTTTAATATTCCAAAAAGTTTAGTCAGCTTATTCTGAAATTCTGCACACCACTAGAAATAGATGTATCGATTCTTATTTGCCAGTTATACTTCAGCGATGTGTTCTTATTTTATTACCATATAAATATTGCTCCTTTTCACGAAAATATTTGGCGGTTTCTCTAGAGAGCAACCCTGAAGAAAGATTAAAGTGTTCAAACCATCCCTTATACCGAGCCCTTACCGTCAAAACTTGGGATTCTATCCTCGCCGTGTTCCAAATCGCAAATTATATATATTCTGCCGTCCACGCCGAGTTATAATTCCCAGTCTGCTCGTATTCTAGGTCCTAACACTTTAGTTATATAATATTCTTTATGAGCACCTATGACATCGTTACGGTTTAAAATTAAAGCAAAGGTGATTAAACGTTGAGTTTATAATGTATTACTTGGAATAAGTTTTACTAGAGGTAGTTTTCACAAGGTGGACCTTCAACCTAGTAACCGTCACGGGAAGCGAATGGATGCGGCCGGCCCAATACCGTTCTGTGTAGAACCTTGACGCTTATATCCAGCAATGGACGTATGTTGGTTGACATGATGAATAGGTTATCTTGAACAAAGTTTTAAGTGGATGTATTTGTGAACGAACTGTTCATTCTGGAACGAACTACTGCCGCATGAAAAGTGGCGAACATTTTGGGCAGCGCAATCTATTGATAAGTTCATAATAATAATAATAATAATAATAATTTATTTATTGATTACAGTGGTAAAACATGAATACAGTCCATAAAGTACTTAATATAGGTAATATAATATGGGTGCCTGTACTAGGGTAAACCTGTGCCACAGGCGTTAAGGGCACTTACAATATACTACTAAGAACTAAATTATATACAATTAACCATACTTATTATATAAATATATGAAAAAATAGGCTAAGATTATAATTATTATCATGGAACTTGTTATTACTTATTTAAGAACAATCAACAAATCTTCAGTATCCTCATAATTTAAAGTTTGTAAGTACTGACAGACTATCCGCTTAGATCTTATATAACTTAGGTCATATATAGCTGTTTGTTTATTTATCTTGTTATAAAGAAAAGGCCCTAAGAATGCGAAAAATCTATTTGTAAAAACAAACTTTGATTCAGAAAATGTGGTACAGACAATATCTTTTCGTCTTTTAGTGTTAGTAAGGTTGATGTTATACGTAAGCGTTGCGTGCTGTTTAAGTACAGTGTACATTATAAAAAGCTGTCGAACAGTTAATACATTACAATTTTCATACAAAAGATGTGTGGAAAAGCGGTAGGGTCGTCGGGTTGCTACTTTTAAAAGCACTCTTTGTGCTCGTTCAATATTTAACATTAAGGATTTTGCGCTACCGCCCCATGAAGTAATGCAATATTGTATTAAAGACTAACACAATGCCTTATAGATCTGTATGATGAGTTTGTGATCAGCAATAAGGCGTAATTTTTTGAAAACAAATAATAATTTGCGTACTCTGTTAGTTAAAGCGGTTATATGTTCTTTAAAGGAGAGTGTGTCGTCTAATATAACACCTAAATATTTAATATTAGTAGTGTTTGAGATAACAGGACATGTGCAAGCAGTAATGTTATTACAGTAATGTGCATATATGTAGATTAATGTGACTTAAATGAGGTTTTGAACTATTGTTGCATGGATGGTATGATTGTTTATGTGCCACCGCCATTGCGCCGAGTATTATGGGTTGGATCCCCGCAAAGCACTAAATTCTGATCCTTATTCTAAGTCTGAGTGTTCTTTATTGGAATGTTAGTAAGGTTTCCCGCGAGACCGGAATTATTCCTAGTGCGAGAGATGTCGTTAAAAACATGGATGAAAGCATTGCTGGATAAAAACTACCCTGTTTTACGCCAAGTTTCTACTGAATCCATTTATCGATTTACGCATGGTTGAGTTAACAATCACATTTTATTATATGAGTAGTAACTAGGATTAAAAATTTAATTGGATAACAATGATTATATTATATTATTTGCTCCCAATAGCTAGAGCTTTTAGCTAAACCAATAATGACTGGCACTAGTGAGAAAAAAAAATGTTGCTTGACTTTTGACATATTGTCATTGACCGAGTCCATATTTTATAATAGCTTTATCATTTGAAGTTGCTCGTTTTTGTGAAAATACCTGACCGCTTATACCTTATGAAAACTAGAGGGTACCTGAAATAAACGTATTTCTTCAGACAAACATTTCTCCATTTTCTTTTTTAAAGACAAAAGTTTTTGTTGCGAGGAACACAAAGTATATCTAGACTTAGAACAGTGATTAGTGAATTACAAACATAATTGGTCTGTATGAGAATCCCGCAGGGAAACTACAGCATTCAGCTTGGCGACAACGGCGAGGCGCTGACCGCTATTAACACATTTTATGGAAATAAAGTTCTTTGACTTTGACTTTAAATATTGCGAAGGGTATTGGAACAAAATTGAAATATAGAAAAGAAGGGAAAGCATTTGATCACATAGATACAATAAATTAATTTCTAATGTAGAGGAGCTATAGAAACAAAGAGAAAAGAAACAGATTTAGGAGTAAGTCTTCAGACTACATTTCTTTTTTTTCAGTACCTACTATCTGAAGAAAAAGGTGATGTACATTTCTTGAGAAGAACAAGCGTGCTGTTTTAATACATTTTGTCAGAGTCAAATTGGCTTTATCTGCAGTCACTCTTTACTCGTTAAAATGGATTCGTTTCATTTAGAAGAAATTACGGTATTTGTAAATATTCGCATTAAATGCTACTTATGGGTTACATAACTAAGGAACCGTTTCTTCCCGGATTTTGAAACGCCATTTTCTTTTGTCACATGCTGTATTTATTAAGAAGGCCTTTATTTTGACATTTACTGACATAACATTACAAACTTATCATAGAATAGTTAATAAACGAGAATAAAACCACTAGGGACAGCTGCCCCTCGTGGTTTCGCGTGTCGCCGCTTCCTTGACTCGTAGCGCGAGTTATAATAGATTATGTTATTTCTGGATTTTAAACTGGTTTAAGAATTATAGAAATCGGTTTAAGAGTTTATAGCTAAATATACTCGTAATTTTTACAATCCTGTTTATACTGTAAAGGATTTCCAACATACTTAATAGATTATAGGAAGTACCAGTTAACCTAATAGTTAATACCCGTACCCGTCTCGCAATGCTTTATTTG
Organism: Catocala nupta; assembly: GCA_963675205.1. NCBI lineage: Eukaryota > Metazoa > Arthropoda > Insecta > Lepidoptera > Erebidae > Catocala > Catocala nupta. Next base: position 12,044,051 of record OY776099.1, read on the forward strand.
TGTCTTGTTTTATCCCAGTATGATTTCCTGTGGGATTCACATAGGTGGAATAACGGGCAGAGAAGTTGTGATATAACATAATTAAGACACACAATATCCCCATTATAATAATATCAGCCCTGTATATAGACTGTACCACTGCTAGGCACGGGCCCCATGTTAGTTTTCGAGAAGGGTTAGGCCATAGTCTACCAGACTGGCCCAGTGCGGGTTGGTAGGCTTTACACAGCTTTGAGAATATTGTGAAGGACTCTCAGACATGCAGATTTTTGGTTTCTCACGATGATTTACTTTACCGTTAAAGCGGGCGATATTTACCTATTTAATACGCACATAAATTCAAGAAGTCAGAGCTTCGTGTCTTAGGATCGAACTCGACACCCTCTGCATAGCAGTCCAACAGTCTTCCACTAGGCTTTCACTGCATTTACATAATGTAATTTAAAATAATTCTTGTTCAGATATGATACGCATTGAAATTTTAAATACTATGAAATCAAATTACCTTTTACTTTGCTGAAACCGGGACATCATTAACTACCGACAGTACCGTTCGATTGAGAGTAAAAGCACTCAAACCATTTCCTGATCACTGGAGGGTTTGGCACAGACCACGAATAATTAATACAAATATTTCTAGTGATAAAAAATAATTAAATAAATATAGCAAAGTTATAACATGATTATACATATATAAAATAATTTTAAATAAGTGATAAATATGATTAAATATATTTATTAATCATTATTTTCATACTTATTCTGTTTGATTTACGTACTTAATTCATTTCATTTGGTATGACATGTTCTATAAGTATCTATTTACTGACCTCACTTCCTTACATTTCATGTAATTTTCTTAGTATGTAAGTATAAAATGAATACACAAAGGTATCAAAAAAATAACTATGACTTACTACTATTCTATCATACATCTAACCAACCTATAGTTTACGTGGTATAGACTTATTTGTACCTACAGATACACGTGCTAGTGACACATATATCTGTAGTCCCCTTTTTGCCTCCAAGTCGTCGTGAAAACTATACGTATTTTAAAATTGATTCAGCATCGCTTCCTAAGCTTGATAGCGAAGTTGAAGGTTACTCAGATAGAAATGCTTAGAATAAGGCGTTTTGCAATTTATTTGACACTAAGAGGTTAGGTAATGGATCTTCACGATTTGGGGTCCCTTGTCAAGTACCATTTTCTACCGAGTCTGGTGCCTGCTGTGGGGTAATGTTGGGCGTTATAGATGGCGCAAGATATGCTAGACAAGCGTTTTCCGTAAAAGGGTAAAACTGTAGTAATAGTGATTTCTATTAACATACAAAATTTTGCCCGGGACTTCACTTGCCTAAACGTAAGTTAGGCAAAGTTAGTTATAGTTTCTTTATATTATCCGACTATGGATTTATGTTCCATTAAATGGTGGATGAGCCATCTACGAGGCATATTTCCAGACGTTGTTTTGTTACTGAGAATTCTTTAATCTGTCAAGTCTTAGAATACCAACCATCATTAAATCTATTGTGTTTGGCCACTGGTGAGAGCTGCAGTTTAAAATGTTACTAAAAAACCAATTACAATTTGCGCGAACTGGCGAACTGAGTATCGAATCTGAAACCTCACGGCTCAAAGCCTAAACGCAAGTGTATTCTACAGAGATTCTTATAATGATTGTTAAATCCTAATCTATTATTTGTCACCAGCTGTTGCACGTGACTTTGCCGACTTGACGATTTGAAAGATAATAATTAGATTAGTTATGATAATTAAAAGAATAGAAAACAATCGCCTAATAGTGGGTGAAGATCATTAAACTGTCAGGCAGAGGTCTTAAATTCGATCCCATAATATTCTGATTGTCTAAAGTTATTCACGAAAAAATTGTTATTTATGGCTCGCTTTAACGGTAAAGGGAAATATCGTGAGAAAACTTGCATGGCTGAGAGTTATCTATAATGTTCCCAAAGTGTTGAGTCTGCCAACTCCGAGTGGACTAGCATGGCGGATTATGTCTTAACCCTTATTATAATGAGGATAGATCGGTACCCAGCTTTAAAACTGTTTATAAATAGGCTTCATATCAATAAAAAGGTTTAAAAATATATGTTTCTTGTATTAGATTTATCTTTTGTATTTGTGTGATATTTTATGTCTTATAACATCCAAAACAGTAACACATTCTATAAAAATTGTAGACGGCATCCTATCATGATTGAAATCAAACTACTCTATACAAATATAGTGGGAAACGTTTCGGTTGCTTTTCAGTTAAGACATTAAGTAACAGTAATCAGTTAAGACATTAAGTAACAGTGTATTTTTTCTGACCTGGTCAGAAAATATGCACTGTCTTAATGTCTTAGTGTTTCTTAGACTATGATGGTGGTCGTTTCAACGTCTTGTACAGTGAAGTCAAGTACAGTTAATTTTATTCTTGTCTCTACTGGAATACACTTCGAGATATTGAGACGACCACTGCCATAGTCTAAGAGACACTAAAACGGTGGTCACAATTTTAAGGGGTTTATTAGCCATAGTTAATTAATTCTAAAATAATGCTGCCTTAATGTTTTATATTATAGGTCCACCTGCCTTTGTCTCTACTGGGTAACACTTTAAGACATAAAATGACCTCTATCTTAGTCCCCATGACGATGGCTGCTGGAACCCCTTAAAATATCCGCTATCTCAACTTATCCGGACCATACGATCTTTCAGCACGTAGAATCATAAATCCGTGAATTTCGTCCTTACGACGCATTTGGAATAATTCATAGCAGAGTACATATAAGTGCGTCTCCAAGTGCCAACTTTGCTTGTAATGCACTAAACAAATTACATGATCCCTGTTTGTGATACTATTAACGTTTTAAGGCTGTATTTTTTTGTATTTTGGTAAAGCCCCTTATTGTATGGGATCACGTAACTGTTAATATTTGAGATTGTTATTGGATTCTAAATTATTACTGTTTTTAGTGTGATGCTCTTTTTGGTTAACTCTTTTGTTGTGGTTAGTAAAACACCTGGATACTTTGCCTGTATTATACACACATTTGACCAGGTATGGTAGAAGATATCACGTAAAAGCCGGGGAGTACATAGACATCTACCGGGTTACAGTCCCAGAGTCTGCGCTGCTAATGAGATTTTCATGACAGAAAATACCAATAAAAGTTGGCCTGGCCCAAAATCAACCCCGAGGCCCGAGGTACAGCATTCATATACGCCAAACTTAAATTTTTATTTTAATGGTACTACATTCTTAATGACCTAAAAAAACAATAGGCTATTTTAAAATCTATAAATCCCTGTGCTTGCAGCGCAGAGAACTAAAATTACTGATCCTTGCCGATGGTCCAGCATCAACTTAAACAGTTTGGAGACTCTACTCACTGAAACAAAACACAAGTTTCTTAGTTCTTTTGTATGACAGATAATTACCCTCGCGTAATAGCTCGATTTAAACAAAACCACCTCTTAGCATGTCAAGCCTTCAAATAGCCCAAGAATTCTGTCAGGTAATATATTATCTACGTAATCCGATAAGATCAACAACGCTTATTATTGCTAAGAGTATACTACAGATATCAAATTACAAATACGAATAATAATAGTAATAGAAATAATTTACATGTCAATTTGAGATCCGATTAAGGCATACGACAGCATTTAAAAAAGGACATTATATTACATTTGAAGGGCGGCTAGGTGAAGAGAGAAAATATTATATAAGATAAATGTCAAAAAAGCATACAATACAATTATACATTAAAATTCATAATTAAAGATGTAATATAAATTACAATTAAAGTTATAGAATAAATATATTAAAAGAATTAACAGAAACAATAGTTCAATTAAATTAAATTTAGATTAGGTAATAATAATAATACAAAAAAAAGTTATGGCGTCTTAAAATTATTATCAGCGTGGACTATTAGTCTACACTTTCTCAGGTATTCACCGTAAGTATCATAAAAAATATCAAGGCTTTTGGCATGTTCATTATAACCTTTACACATTCTCGCAATCGGATCATTTAAAGTGACATTATTATTACTAGAAAGCAGAGAAAATAGTTTCTGAATGCGTTTACTACCACCTATTTTGAGGGGAAAATGGCTCAATAACTTGCCCGCATCCCAGTGGGCATTAATAATCTTAACTTAGTGTGGAGTACTCATATGTCTTGCGCCTGGACTCGAGTGTGTCCTACTTAAAATGTTTAAGTCTCGACTCGTAGAATGGTCCTTTTTTGTAACAAGAAGTTGTAGCCATGTAACCATTGACCAAGATTTTATAAAGTTGCTTATATACTATATCTACTAGCACGTCTATGTATTTATGTTGAATTATTTTTAAGACAATTCTGTCAAATATTTTGTAAATCCCCTGTGGCACAATTCTAATCGGAAGCGTATATTGTGGCCGCAATGTTCCTTATTCTGCTTGTTAAACCACTCGCTTCAATTTAGTTTCAAAACTTGTTAAAGAACTTTTAAACATTGTCAATCTTTTTATATTTGGGCTGAGCGCCCAAATCAAAACAAAAATAAAAAGATTACTCTTAAAAATGGACAAGACTTCTTGATACACATCTTCTACGGGAAGACATCGACGGCAAGTAAACTTAAGTTGCTTTTCAATGCAGTAATTTCTTGTTCCGGTTACACAAATATTTACTTTCTTGCCGATTTGTAACGCAGAAGTAAAGTTCCTGACATTCTGACATTCCATGCGCATGTATGATGCAGATCACATATTGAATTAAATTCAACCGCATTCTGCGCCCGATAAAGGACAATAGGCTCACCCTCTTACTTAGAAGGGTTAACTAGATTTTGCCCGCGGCTTCACTCGCGTTAGATTTCGTCAGTACATTTATTTCCCTTGGGAACTAATTTTTTGGATGAAAGTTATGTCTATGTCCTTGGTGGTATAGCTGTGTATAGGTCTATGTCCACTACTATTCACCTTGTAACCTGTATGCGTATGAATTTCATCGTGATCGGTCGAGTAGTTAACGCGTATAAGCGTAACAAAGAAACAAACAATCTCACATTTGCATTTATAATACTAGTTAGGATTTATAACACAGATTACTAATAAACTTGTCAAAAATAAAAACTCAATAACACTACAGAGTCCCGCAATATGCCTTATAGATTAGGTTATGTAAGCTCACCCCTATTACGTGCTGCTTAATATTTAACTATTCAAATATGGATGTAAAATACCCTCTGCCTACTCCATCTAGTATATCAAAGCGTTATATTTACCTTCTTCATATACTTATACCAAAACGGTCTGCATGGATCGCCTCGCCACTGCCACTGCGCCGAGTGTTGTGGGTTTTAAGAGAAAACACAAGGGCCGTTTTCCCATAAAAAATGTAGTCCCCTGTTTCCTCCCTGGATAATGCCAGTAGAGCATTATTTTTTTCCAAAAAATGTATGGCCTCTATTGGCATGTCCCTATGTTTTCCTTATTTTCACAAATTAATTATTAAAACTGCCTCCGTGGCGCAGCGATAGTGAATGCGACTGTTGTGCATGAGGTCTCGGGTTCGAATCCCGGGTCGGGCCAACAAAAAGTTATTGGGTTTTCTGTTAAGAAATCTCTACTAGCCCGGAGTTAGGAAGTTGGCGGTGTTAGACATCCCCGTGCCTCAGAAAGCACGTAAAGCCTTTGGTCCTGCGCCTGATCTCTCTACGGTCGTATCGGATTATTCGTACCATCGGATCATGAGAGTTAGGGAACAGAGAGTACACTTGTGTTTGCGCACACGCTTGTGCACTATAATATCTCCTGCGCCGATGGCCATTCTCCGTTAAGATTGGCCGCCGTGACCGAAATTCGGTCAGGAGGACATTATTATAATTATTAAAAGAGACATGATGAGCCTTCAAAAGCCTCAAAAATAAGCCAGATTTTTCGTTGTGTTTAAACATCCAGAAAACAAATTTAACTAGATTATATAAAAAAGAAAACACAAGAACACGGCCAAAGCCTTTCTTTAATTTTAATGAAAATTTAGTTAAATTGGTCAATTTTGGAGAAGGGATCAGGGGACTACGAAGCGTTGATTTTGTGTACTTTTAATAAGTATTTTCGGCCCAAGCTGCAGTTGTCTCTATCGCGCTCTGCGGGCGCTGCGCGACAGCAATAGATTTTTAAAATACCACTTTTTCAATTGACTAAACTCCGTGTGACCTGCAAAAAGTTGTGCCGAGTCTGGGTGTTCTTTGTGTCCGTTGTTTGCATGTTTGTAAAGTCCTCCCGCGACACAGGAATTATAAAATAGATATAAGAAAATGAATATCACACCTAGTTCTGACACTAATTGCAACAAGTATCATAATATTACAAGAATATGACAATATAAGTCTCATACATGGCTAAATTATAACTATAATACATTATCGTAACGTTTATCTCACAAATTAATCTTAAAACTAATAGTAGCCAAGATAAATACAAGCAACATGAAGCTAATCAATTAAGTATCTTATCTTATCTTATCTTGTGTGGGGGCCAGTCAGTACAGACCGGCGACACTTCGACGCAGTGGGATCTTTTGTGTCCACTTCCCCAATAACGACTGCCATAGATGTTTATAGCAGCCGGGACCGACGGCTTAACGTGCTCTCCGAGGCACGGAGCAGGCGATAATTGTCAATCAATACGCACATAGTTTCGAAAAGTCATATAACTTACGAAAGTCAGAGGTGCGCGACGTGGGTTCGAACCCGAGACCCTCTGCATTGCAGTCTGTTGGTCTCACCACTGAGCTATCGCTGCTCTCAATCAATTAAGTAAACAGTAAGTTAATAACTTGTTACTATATACAAGGTCTCAAGTTTAGCTCCTGTTATATAATTTATTAAAAGGTCTAATATTGTTAGCGACTCTTCAAGATATACTACTCTGTAATAAAACATATTTATTTTTAGAAATGTCTCGTTAACTAGAGAATGCGGATGAATGGGGAACTGTAGCTTTTGGTGTCATGGCATCATGACTACAAATTCCTGAAGGGGTAGGTAGTAATGTTGAAAGATATTACGACAGCTATGTTTAGGTCCCTCGTAAATGGGACAAATGTATTGTCACTCTTTCGAAATATCATACTATTTATTTATCTTCTTTTGAATAAAACCAACTGCCGCTGTAGGAATATATCCTGTGTCGCAAGGGATTTTACAAACCTTCAAACAACAACACACGGAACCACTATTAATTGTGGATCTCACATTTTTGCCCGGTGGGATTCGAACCCACGACACTCGGCTCTGTACCAGTGGCGAAGTGACTACTTAAACTACGGCATACGTGCAGTCAATGCAAATAATAAAACTAAAGTAGCAAACAAGCACACAATTACAAAGACAGCCTATTGGTAAACGGTTACCATATTTATTATTGCTTGCAATACTATGGATATCAATCGCACTTTGTTGACACTAAGGAAAATGGGATTAAAGATGGACTGAATGGTAAGGAGAGGAGAATTATGTGGGACTTCGGAATTCTTACTCATTGGGTGAAACGTAGTTACAGTCTTTTCCTTAACTTGCCAAGTCATAAAACTGGTTTTTAATGATGTCTGGCTATAATTAAGAACCTCTGTGTCTGGTCGCCGGGGTGCCGCTGTGACTTAATAGGTTAAGAGTCAAAAAAACGTCTCCAAATAAATGTCAACTGCGGATTGTTCCCTTCCTCAGAACTAGCCATAAATATTGATGAAACTTCCAATATTTTGTATATGACTGCACCTTTATGTTTTTAACAGCCGTCGCTTCAAATTTAAAGTGTAAGTGATTATAGATACGGGATTAAAAGAGCAATGTGTGTAGTTTAAATCGTTCGTATGACAAGTTTATTCCACGTCGTCTGTCATTCGTCTTAGCTCGGAAAGATTATGATGTTGAATGCTTGGACTATCGCTCTTTTATGACACGTCGACAACATTTACACCTAATATAAGCTATACAGGTTTGTCACATGGGAACATCTTTAGACAAGACAACCTAGTCAAATATTTTGGACCTAAACTGGTATTTCTAATGTACGTAAGCATATGAAGTTTAATTTATTTTTAATTTTTATTTATAATATGGATGTTGTTATTTTTTGTTTAACTTTGGATACAAAAATCGTCGTTTTATCACTTTAGTTGTCAATAAACGAATCTGTGAAGATTTTTTATCTTCTTCCTATCTATTAAGAATTTAATTCAATATGTGATCTGCATCATACATGCGCATGGAATGTCAGAATGTCAGGAACTTTACTTCTGCGTTACAAATCGGCAAGAAAGTAAATATTTGTGTAACCGGAACAAGAAATTACTGCATTGAAAAGCAACTTAAGTTTACTTGCCGTCGATGTCTTCCCGTAGAAGATGTGTATCAAGAAGTCTTGTCCATTTTTAAGAGTAATCTTTTTATTTTTGTTTTGATTTGGGCGCTCAGCCCAAATATAAAAAGATTGACAATGTTTAAAAGTTCTTTAACAAGTTTTGAAACTAAATTGAAGCGAGTGGTTTAACAAGCAGAATAAGGAAAATTGCGGCCACAATATACGCTTCCGATTAGAATTTGCATCACTCACGATGACACGCGTTTCACGCTGCGATTGACGCTGCGTCCAATTAAAACCAAAGTGCATTTTATTGCATTGCATTACACGTATCGCGTCTTTGTAGCGTAGATTTTTTTTATATTGCAAACCCCCAATTTATAATCTTTTTTTTTATTATCGTTTCATTCACACATGACATATTATTTACAGATAAAAATATTGTTACAAATAAAAAAATAAAAATTGGAAAATAATCAAGAAAAATATTGTCTTCTGTTTACGCGAATGTTATTCATTGAAATTAAACTATTATATACGGATTTAGCAGTGATAGCTTAGTGGGGAGACCAACAGACTGCAATGCAGAGGGTCTCGGGTTCGAACCCACGTCGCGCACCTCTAACTTTCGGAAGTTATATGACTTTTCGAAATTATGTGCGTATTGATTGACAATTATCGCCTGCTCCGTGCCTCGGAGAGCACGTTAAGCCGTCGGTCCCGGCTGCCATGAACATCTATGGCAGTCGTTATTAGGTCGAAGTGTCGCCGGTCTGTACTGACTGGCCCCCACACAAGATAAGATAAGATATACGGATTTTATCGCGTTGTTTATTTGACACTCTATTACATAATTAATAAACTGTTACACTACATACTACTACTATTAAACTTTACTAATTTTGAAGCTAATTTAATTATTAAAACTATTATAACTATTTTGATTTAATTTTATCAGCAGCCATGGTCATGGGGAGACTAAGATGGTATATAGTATTTTAATTTCTATCAAGAAAAATTTGAAAATATATAAACATGAACAATAAAAGCAGAACAAACATTTCTTAGAGCCCGCCTAAGTTACATAAGAACACTCTGTGCCCAAAAATATAAATCTCTTAGGGGTTTGTGCTGTGCGTTGATATGTCAGTCAGTAAGTTAATCCTTTTATATTTTTAGACTAGCTGTCCCGACAGACGTTGTCCTGTACATAAGATAAAATAAATAAATCTAAACCATTCCCGAATCCACTTGAACACACACAAAAAATTTCATCAAAATCGGCTCAGCCGTTTAGGAGAAGTTTAATTACAAAAACAGGCACAGAAGATTTATCTATATAAAGATGATGTAGTATGTCTGTGAGTTCTCCGCAATGTTCTCGTGATTTGTGAAGTCCCGCACAAAAAGTAAGAAAAACACAGGTTCAGCAGAGCGACATTATACAGAGTTCTTTGAATAATACTAATAACTTTTTACCGAGGACTTATTTATACTTTTTTTAACAACATTTGTTCTACCAGGTCTTATTAAAAGTATTGAGTATTCTCTTTAAAAAGTACTGAGTTTTGTAAAAAAAGTAGAAGTAGAACAAAAGTTATTACGTGTGATATTAAGAAGACCCCGTCTTACTAAAAGGGTATTAGGATTTTTCATTTACCAACCGCACTGTGTGACGCATAAGTCAACCGAGCTCTTTATACTCAAACAAATGGAAATCGAAACGTGCAAACATTCATTGTCTAGCTTGCCTCTCAATGCTAGATTCTAGGGATTCGAGGCTGTATTCAGCCTTGATACGTTTAATAGCCAAATTTAGACACTATGGTGCAAAAAACAAAGTTTGATTGAAAACCATGACGTAGTTTTGGAGTTGGATATAAAAATACGAATTGAATAAGGTACACTTGAACATTTGTATTGGGAAATAGGAAAAGTAGTGTCAGTACTGTTTGCATAGGTCCGGTCCGTTTGTATTTTGGAATAGAATTGATTTGCGTTCGTGCCGCGTGTCGTTATTTTCTTATTTCTCTTTAAAAAAGCAATTTCTGCACTAGCAATAAGCTAACTCAGAACTATTTTCTGATCACACAAATTATTGTCGCGTATTGGGATCGAACCAACAACAGTGGCAACACGACCAAAGCCCATGATGGCGTCGAGAATGAGGTCCTCGGGCTTGATGTCGATTGCCGTGTCAGATAAAATGTTTATAGTATGCAATTTGTTGGCAAACTGATACAACTCAGCTTATTCTTTGGAAAAACCTAAAGATAAAAGTGTCATTATCTCACGTTCGAAAGCTTTACCAGTGTGTCCTACAACCAGACACATGGTTCAGTAATACAATAGAAAGTTACATCAAAACGTATTCATCCAAAATCAACATCTCTATAAGTTCAAATCGATAACGACAAAGCCTAGTGTTACGACAACACAACAGCTTCCGTTTCCGATAGAACCCTACATGAACAGCATCACAATGTGGTTCCAATGTCGCGGTCAAATTGAAAAATCTGCTGTTCCACAAAGAAACTCTATCAGAAATGTTACGTCGATAAACCAGGTCGGAAAGTGCATTCATTTTTCATTGGCTTAAATCAAGCGGTCTCCTCGGTACTGCTCCACCGAATGTTGTGTGTTTGAGTCCAACTTATTTGTGTTTTCTTTTGTTGTTTGCTTATCTTTTGTGTAACAGTAGCTAGTCAATCACGTTTTAGAGACGTGGACAGGGTATTTATTTAGCGGAGATAATTTAAACAATGAATTTTGCAATTACAAGGTTTTTAATTCCAGATTAACACAATTCGGTACAGTACGCGAATTGATTTTATACAATAAAAACAGGGCGTGGTTCTTATGGTAAGGCTCGTTATGTGGTCCGGCTGGAGAGCACAATGGACCACTTAACTTGGATACGGTGGCCGGCAGAAGAATGTTGAACGCCGGGGAGGGGAAGCCGAAGGAAGGACGCCACGAGCACAGCCGCGGAGACACGACCGGTCCGCGTGACATTTGTTATGTCCCACTACTGGGAAAAGCCTCTCTCTTGAACTACTAATTCACTTTCTTTTGCCATAAAATCTATAAAAGTTAAGTGGATTTATAATAAATAAGTAGGTACTCATACGATATCTGAGTATTCCAACACCATCTTCAAATAATGCATACGTTTATTAAAAATATATCTGGCTGACCTAACAAAGTTTTTATTAAATTTAACATGACTGTATCGTCGGCGTAGTGATCTATGTGGTTGCCACATCATTCCCACTGTGTCAAGTGTTGTGGTTTCGATCCACACACAGGACAGACATTTCTGCGATCGACAAATAGTTGTGTCGAGTCTGGGTGTTTTTGTGACTGCTGTTTAAATGTTTGTAAACTCCACCGCGATACAGGATTTACTCCGCAGGAAATTTCTTTAAAAATATATATATTAAATCTTACTCATTTTTTAAATCACAACTGTTTTAATAGATACTTTTTCATATCACAGAATATACACCTAAACTGCAACATGAACATTTATATGATTTGTAGATCAACAAAAATCTGTTTTATAGTTGCAAAGTTTTCTAAACCTTATTTAACATAAGTGTCATATTATAATATATTGTCTTGTCTGCCTTGCTTTGTGTATAATATGTCAAACGGTACGTCTCAATTAGGAAGCCAGCGCATTCCGTGCATAGGAAAATATCCTTAAAAGTAACCTTGGTAACTCGAATCACCGATCCATGACGAGATAATATGTAGAACTATATATTTTAATTTTGGTAAAAACTTGATAAATCTATTATTAGGCTAAAGGATGGAGTTATATCCCGATAAGTAGATAGATATCAAAGTATAATTTCATTCATCAATAAACTTTTTAGATATATGGGGATTTCCGATATTATTGTAATCTCTAAAAGAAAGAAGGAAATCTTAATATCTGTAGATATGTAATCTTGTCTTAGTAATGTTGTGATGAGTTAGTCTTGGTGTAACTTCTTTTTTGGTACCACGGCATGGATTTTCCGCCAATCAGGTATTGGGATTGATTTCTGAACGAAAGTTTTGGTACTTTTGAGTAAGGAAACTCTCAACTTTGTGTCTCTCTGAAAAAGTGACTGCAATTGACTAGCGTAGCGAATTGGGACGACTTCAAACTCATCTGACAAAAAAATGGACGTGTAACACCTCTGCCTACCCTTCGTGGATGTTAAGGTGTGATCTCTACGAAACTGCTATTTCACTAAGTTTATTGCCAAAAATATGGTCCACTAATAGCTGCTCTAAGTCTGAGTGTTCTTTATGTCTGTTGTATCAATGCTTATTAAGTCAACTGCGTTACAGGTCATAATTATCGTGAGGGAGGCTGCCTCAGAACACAATGCGTCCAACGGTAGTCAAACATATGTAGCTTCATATTTCTAAAATAAAAGAGATCCACATATATTCAGCGCCCTTAGATTCCCTCCACCCTTGACCTCTCCACAACAATAATTACTCGCGAGTGTTCTACACCATCTTTCAAGTTTCATCAATAAATACATTTTTCTTGTATCTTGTTCCCTCATCAGAATTCCTACTGTATCGCCGTTTCCTTATTTTATAAAGCTTCTCTTTAGACATTTTTCTCGTCTCCCCTTGAATTAGGTGCGGATATTTACGAAAACATCTTTTTTGTTCAGTTTAAATTTAACAAACGAGTTTTGCAATACACATTATATTTTCACGTTTCATTTTTTTTGTGAAAGGAAATTTGAAATTGATTGATGGTTTTAAATGAAATGGAATTGATTGTAAAAATAAATGACAAAGTAAAGTATAATTAGAAAATCGTTTTGGAGTTTAAATTTACTTCATATTTATACTATTGTTTGATTAAACATCAAGATGCAAATTATATTGTATAAGGATTATAAATGAAATGAAACAGATTTTGGGATTTAATGAAACACGTTGTGGCATTAGAAGTCCCGTTTTCATTATCACGTTATAGCTTAGTTTTAAGACTTTATAACATTAGGATCGCTATAGTCCTTCAAATACATGCCAGTGTTTGATCGAAGAACAAGATGCTAATAATAGACGAAAAAAATGATCGAATTTTGGGATTAAATGAAATAAGAGAATTACTTTGTGGCATCACTTTATAGTTAAGTTTTATTACTTTATAAAATAGGGTGTTATAGTCATTCACATTTATACAAGTATTAATTATCTAAAATATATATGCTAATGATTCAAGTACAAAAATAAGTTAAGCCCTTGTGGGCAGGCTGTTGGATTGCCACGCAGTGGTCTGTTGGAAGTAGCAGGCGATCATGATGTACATTTTCATTGTCCAGCTTCTGTCTCGTAATTCCATAATAGCATAATTGCAATCGATTCAATCGACATCAAGAATAAATTCAATCGAATTATTATCAATGTTTTCACTTAGTCGCTTTATCGATTCGATTTTTGATTAATGGCAACTCGCTAATTAAAACCCAATCCTTATATACAAGTAACATTTCAAATTTAATCGCCTTAAACTCTTAAACGTGATTTAGTAAATAACCTTCCAAGTATTAATTTAAAAGAATATTTCCATCAAAAACTCCTGGAAGTTATATTTGCATCCAATCAGGTTTTTTTCCGACTACGTTCCGCTTCATCTCCTTAACAGGAAACTCGCATTTAAAAAACATATCCTATCATTTTGTTTTGTCAGTAACAAAGGAAAAGTGACTAACATAATGTTACGGCTAATGCCCTCTGTCGGCACTGTGGGGAAGAGTCGGCGGTTTCTAATAATAATTTATTACAGCACCATCTATTGACATATTACGGAACTACGTATTTGTCAGTACGAGTTCAGTGGAGAAAGCGCTGGCACATTCTCGAATCATCGCGCTGTTGCGTGCCGTGTGTGACGTTTTCTGGAAAACTCCAGAAGCGCTTTACCCGCGTATAAATAGAACGCACGCGCACCGCCGAGTCAGTTTACTATCGTAAGCGGTCAAGTGTTCATCGAAGCGAACGGAAGCGAAAATACTACGGAGTTTGAAGCAGTTACAGTGGAAAAGTGCAGTATAAGTGTTTGTTGTGTATTAAAGTTAATTGTGTGCTAGAATAAAACGTGTTTTAGTCGGTAATATTGTTTTGTATTCTTATCCGTCGAACCCAGCACGTAACAATAAAATATATGCTCCTTAATTGAAGTATTACACTATTATATGACAGTTACTATCCTAATCCTAACTAATATTATAAATGCGAATGTGAATTTGTTACGCTTTCACGCCTTAACTATGTACTTGATCGACCATCGTGAAATGCATAACTGCAGGTTGTCAGGGGTACGGCAAAAATCTAGATTAACGTGAGCAAAGCCGAGGGCAAAATCTAGTTGCTGTCTTAGTTTTAAATTTATTGTTTAAATTTAAAACTAAGACAGCAACAGTTACTGATTCGTTCACCAAATAGACGAAATTAAAAAAGCTCTTATAGTGATGAAGTGCACGTGCAAAGATTAAATGGAAAACAGAAACTTCAAAGAAAGCTAAAAGCCAAAACTATATTTACAACTAGCTGAGCCCGCGACTTCGTCCGCGTGAAAATTTGTATAAAATGTTATATGTTTTAGGACAGAACTTCTGTGTAAACGATGTTAGATGTGGAACCATTGGGGACGTACACAAACAGATTTTGGGGATTGCTAACGTGGTCATGGGTACGGTTGGTGTCCCTCGCTGCGGCAGAACTATGAGCAGTACCAGGGATAAGCCGGCTAGCTGTACACGTCTACAAGCGCATATAATTTCCCTGTACGGGAACAAACAAGGCACTTAGTAGGTTAACCAAATTTAAAACCGTGATTAAAAATCTAATTACGTGCTGAACTCTGCGCGTATTTATACGTATATAATTATTTTCAATAATTTGTTATTTAAGAAATTGTAGAATTTTTTTGTTTTTAAATAAATATCAGGGTTTAGGTACGCTACGCTAAGCTGCGAGTACAAGTCGTGCCTCGATCACAATTTGAGAGCCACTGCTACTAGTTAGTTACATATTCTCGTCAAAGAGACAAAGATCCAACCGTTTCAGCTCAAGATAATTGATTTGATTGGTTGTTTCTAATTCATTCAGCCAATCATAGCAGTTGATAGGTGTTTGACCATCTCTCAACATATAATCACCAAGCTGCCTTTTAAGCGCATGCGAAGATGCTTCTGTTTTGCAGTGTTTTTATGCCGTGTCCATAGATTTTCAGCTCAATACGTGTTCATTTCCGAATGAATAAAAATGCATTCTGAAAAGCCATATGATCCCGAAGCTTTGCTACAAGCTTTCATATTTATAACGAACGAGTGGTTGTTATTTTTAGAGAATTCATAGTAAATTCTGGGTAAGAATAATTAGGACACGTACAGCTTTGAAAAATGAAAAGCTTACTAGCAATTTGGGATACATACTCTTATTAACCCATGCAGCTAATTTAAAGCTTGTTTTGGTTTGTTAGGAGTGAATTCACGTCGGTATAGGAACTGCTACGTATTGAACCTACAATCTCATAATCGGAGTGATTATCGATTGATTGAGTTGCCCCTAGTTTATTTTTTTAAAGATTGACTTTCTATAAGTCCCTTTTTCATTACACTTCTAAAGTAAAAATCGCCAGATAACGAATACACTCTTTGTTTTTCATAAAGTTACATGTAGCAAATAATCACCCGGCTTCTGATGTATAAATACATAGATATTTGATCTGTTAACCCCTGTGATCCAGCTAACTTGAGCTTTTGTTAGGAGTGGGTTCACAACGGTAGTGCAATGGCGGAGAATTGAACTACAATCTCATAATCACTCCATTAAGTAGCCGCTTAATTGATCTTATAAATACCTTTTTCATTAGACTTCGATGTAGGTAAAAATAAAAAAAAATAAAAAATGAACATTGACGGATAGCTGAACATATTTCTTGTTTTGCATGCAGCCCTATGCGGCTAACAAACTCTTCAAACGGCTACTGATGGTAAATATAATTTTTTGAAATATTGCAATACGAGTAATTACCTACCAGTAGGGTAGGTAATTATTCGTTATCATATATAGTAAAAAGAGAATAAAAGTAAAGGAAGTAGAGAAGTAAATACACATATGAGTCCCCAGAACTCTCATCTCTCGAATAGTTTAGTCACTATTCACTTAACAGTTTACCATTTAGTAATTGCAACATTATCCACGTTCCGGCATGGAAATGTACCATAACTAATCGGCTTACCCCAACCCGAACATACCCCATTTTCATTTTGCCCTTCATTCACATACCTTCAATTAAAATGAAATCCAGTGCATAAATTTCAAACACATTCAGTCTAGCCATTTACAGACCCAGCCGTTTTCAGGTTACTCGACCTCATTTGAAATGTCGAACTGTTTTAAATAAAATTCTGGGTAGACGCATTCTTGGTCGTCGGAAAGTCTAGAACTTGTGTGTTTGTGTCTTTATTGTCCTTTAAAGTAGAGTAACCCAGTTATGTCGGGAGAAAAACAGAATCAGGGAGAACGATTTTGGTTTATAGTGAGTATGTGGAAGAGTGTGTGGAAGACGAGGCTATATTACAATGACTATATTATATTCGCGGCTTCGCTAGGGTTTATTTAGATTTTGTTACTGTATTTATATCCTTTGGTAAGATAACATTTTATCGGGATTAAAGGGACCCTATTACAAAATAAATAATCTTTTTCTGTTTCTTTGCAGGTAAGACGTTATCTCCATCTCAAAATCAAATTTATACGAATCACGAAATGTAAGTAATTAAATTAAAAGGTTTTGAGAGGTCATAGCCGATCTGATAATTCATATTATCTGTCGCTTAAAATGTACCTAATTTTGAAATTAAATTACTATATACGGATTGATTACATAATTTGAAACTCTAACATTACTATTATTGAATCTAATCTCAATATAATCTCATACTATAACATCACAATTTAAGCTAATAAAGTAGTTTAATTACAATGTATAACATTCGCGTAAACATAAGATAATATTATGTGCCTAATTTTAATATTGATTTTATTCCCGTAATTACTTTTTCATTCAATACTGGTATCTACTACTGCCTATGTTTAGACCGCATGAATACTACGAGACCGCATACCGGTATTAAAATGTAACAAACATGTTTGCAAACTTTTGCATTTATAGAATTAGTACCAAGTGTGATTCACCTCTGCCAAACCTTCTTTTAAGCAGAGGAGTCCCTATTGAGATGTACTAGCATGAATGATCACATATTTTTTGAATTAGTACGTTTCTTACCTCTGTGTGTTTGTCAGGCAGGCAGGGAATACGGATTTTCACTTTGTTCGATTCTAGCATAATTCTCTGGCTTTCTTAAGCAGGAAAGTAGACAATAAGAAAGTATTAAGTACTAGATCAATTTTTCATTGTAATATAAGTTTACTGTTGGAGTTTTTAATTGCCGTATTATCTAAAATTATAATCGTTCTCAATTTTAACAGCAATAATAGTCCAAAAATATATTATCTTATAATCTTCATAAGCCGACAATCCATATATATATATATACATATACATATACATATCTGAACTATAATTTTTTTTTTTACTTGGCACTGCTTAACTCTACTTTTATCAAGACCACACAGCACGTCATTAAATGAAAACATAACGAACACGAACACGATAACAGAACGCAGGGGTACATGCTCAAGTTACATAAGTCAAGTCTTACTAAAGTACTGACTTAAAACTCTGTAACTACATTACTTACTATGACTCTCACTAAGAATAACATTTATATGAGTTTTAAAACGTGACTACATTTTGGGACATCCTACAAAAATAAAACGTGTGTCTCCTCTATTTGTATAGTTAGGACAGGTTAATGGGAATGCTGACACCTTTTCCCCAATGCCTAGGTCATTAATCACGTCTTGTTTCCGTCGTAAATGGACAGTACCTAATCTTTTAGGGCATTATTTTTATAATTTGGTTGTTTAACAAAGCGCAAACTGAAATTATGAGTTCGTGTGTAGTAGTGTCAATAATTAGGTAATCGTGTGTGATTCATAAATAGTTGTTACTTGTTTGGGAGTTCTTTGTGTCCGTTGTTTGAATGTTTGTAAAGTCTGCCGTCACACAATATTAATTCCTAGAGTCTAATGTGTGCCATATTTACAAACTATCCCACTGCTGTCGGGGCTCCATCTTAGTATAAGAAGGGTTAGATCATATGGTATCGTCACATGCAATTTGAAATTTTATGAATAAAGAAACTCACATTCGCATTCATAATATTAGTTAGGATTACGTAGATGTAATAGCCTATGTTATTGACGTTTACTAAACACAATGCCATAGAGATATAATTATGAGTCAGTTCTGCTATCGAGCATTTTTACAGAAAAATGCCATAATCATATCCGATCCGGGATTCAAACACGAGACCTCATGATCGGCTGCACATTGATGCCAAAGGACCAGAGGCAATTTCAGACAATGCATGCCAAACGAAATCTTTTTTGGGAAATAGGCTCAGGTTAAAAAGTAAAGGCAGACGACCTCTGCCTCACGCTTTAAAAGCAATTTTAATGTTATAAAAGGTGTGTATTATTGCGTCGTATTTAGTAAAAAAATATTGATTATATCCTTTTACAATAAGATGAGGTCATTATTATGGCATTACATATAATTATGATTAACCGCAGTTCTTTTAAATTGATGTATTTTTATGTTGAAACATATTTTACTTGTAAATAATTAAGTCTCTGACAGCTGTGATAGTTCTTTAGTTAAATTATGAGCTGGTTGAATTCTTATTTAGAAAGGTGTCATTAGCTTTCACACATTATTATGTTTTCTGATGCTACAAATGATTATGTAAAAACAACATATTCGCCGAGTGTAATCTTAACGGCAATGTTAAGACAGCATTATAAAAAAAAATATTGTCACATTTGCTGCCTCAATTCAATTTGACGCCATTAGCCAAGGATCATATCAATTGTAGCAAGCCGATAAACCGTGAAAATCTATTTCATCCGTTCGTTACTTTTATACAAATATCCTCAAAAGCCTTCGGCGGACATCAAAAGAATCTTGCTCAGAAAAGGTGACTATAAAAACTTATAGACTTCCGTCTATAATCGTATGAGTGGGTGTGTAATGTTCTGTTCGAAAATACATACGTGTTTAAACATTTACTATGAGGGTACTCTGAAATTCGAGTACTTGCCTGGCCGAGACGCGTATTGTAAAATGTTACGTGTTATACACAAAGATTGAGCGAAAGCGGGCGCGGGTAAGCTTAGCGATTGTTTTAAGCAAATTAGTCTGGATTTCAGCCAGCGAAGCAGTTTTTTTAGTGCTTGAGGAGAATAAACTGTGTATGTTTTTCTATGTTATGGTTTGTTCTATATTTTTGTGATTCTTCTGGTCCAAGAATTCAGTTTGCTTTTAGGCCGCATCGGTTCGGTTTCTATTTACTTCGAGGTATAGTCCTAAAAACTCTGTTAAGTTATTGTTTCATTGTCATTCATTTTATAAAATATTTACTGTAAATACAGTGCATTTATTTACACGCTCGAATTAGTTCGGCGGATAAACAAGTGAATTCTTTTGGTAAATTGAAAATTCTGTCGGAACATATTTTGTGTTTTCCATTGTTCAGACACATGAATTCATAATAGCACCGACGCAAGTAAAATGAAATAAATTAAAATTAGAGCCTTATTAAATTAAATATCATTTCCAGTGCACGCTATACCGCAAGTCTAACCAATTTAATAACACCTAAATTACCAATTGAACAAACTCAAACACATTTTAGCTTTTACTAGAAGTTTTCCCTTGACCATAAACTCTGGAAACTTTACAGAAATTGGAGGCTACGTAAGAAAGAAGCCTTTTTCGTTTATGGTGAACTTGTGAAAGTGAAGTAACAGTCTAATGAAATTAAAAGAACGCGTAAGTAAGCATTAATTGGGCAGCGTAACAAGCTACCTTTAGTTTGTGGAGTCTTAAGTTTCACTTTTACCGCGGTAAAAATGAAATAGGTATAACGTAAAATAAGTACGCTCTCAGCTTACCACCTATTTATTACAAATGATAAGACGTTTGAAAACTATTTGACTAAGGCGCCATTTTTTGCAATCATGAACCATTATCACCAAAAATGGAAATATATGATAAGTCAATATCGCAAAATATGGCACTTAGGTAAAATAGTCTTTCAACCGTCGATAAGTTTTAAAGGTATTTTGATACGCTCCAGGTTTATATGGCACATCTGATAAAAAAGTGTCCACGCACATACAATGTTGACCGGTGGTAAAAAAACGATTACCTAAAGTCTTCGTGCGTGCATATCCGTAAAAACACTTAAGGTGTGTTAAAATTTAATGTTAAAGCAATTTATTCACGCCTCTGCGCTTCCACGACGGATCCTCTTTCAAAGGTACGAACCGTAAAATCAGGATCCGCAGGAAGTCAGCCTAACTACACTCGGTTCCAAAAATAACGGGTCAGTCACATAAACCCGAATATCTCCCGAACTACGTATGCCATCCTAATGAAACGAAGACTGTTCAATTGAGAATTTAATTATACAGATAAAAAATAAAATAAAACTTAGTTGCACCCACAATATTAATCTCTAAATTAAAAAAAAACTAAAGTAGTCATATTTTTCTTAAGATTACATTTTTTTTATGATTGTTTTTTTTGCTGTTTTGCATCACTTTCTTCATTTAATACTTTGTATTGCCTCCACGAGCTCTTCTGACAGCTTCCAGGCGATTAGGCATGCTGTACACCAAATTTCGGAGCCGGTGCTGAGGAATACCTTCCCATTCCTCCACCAGTGCTTGTTTGAGCTCGGGAAGCGTGATTAGTGGGGGGTTTCGACCTTTCACGCATCTCTGAAGCTCGTTCCAGGCGTGCTCGATGGGGTTTAAGTCCGGGCTTCGCGCTGGCCACTGCATGAGTTCGATACCGACCTCTTCAAGGTAGTCATGTACAATTCTGGCGGTATGGGGACGCGCATTATCATGCATTAATATGCCATGCCGGTCCATCCTGGCCATGAAAGGACCTACATGTTCATTGAGGATCTCTTCCACGTACCTCTCTGCATTTAGAGTTCCATTTTGAATGAGTACCAGCTCGGTGCGGGCCTCAGCAGAAATCCCAGCCCAAACTTGTACGGAGCCTCCACCGTACGCCACTTTTTCCTCCACACACGCTTGATGGAAGCGCTCCCCTGGTCTTCTGTACACCAACTGCCTACCATCATGCTTATAAAGCATGAATTTAGACTCGTCCGTGAACATTACCCTAGACCAATCGTCTAGTGTCCAGTTTAGGTGCTCGCGCACGTATCTCTGTCTTCCAATTCGATGTCCCCGTTCCAGTTTGGGGCCATTTGCGGGCCTCAATGGTTTCAAATTTGCTTCAGCAAGACGTCTTCTTACTGTTTGAGCGCTTGAATTGCCACCTCCAAAGCGAATAAAGTGAGTTTTTAGACCAACAGCAGTTTGAAAACGATTTCGGAGCATTGTAGCCACCAGTTGTCTGTCTTCCCTGGCCGTTGTGCATCTTGGTCTGCCATTTCCTGGTCTTCTAAGGTGTGATCCGGTCTCTTGGTACCGCTGGACTACCCGCTGAACAGTCGACAAAGATACACCAATGTTTCTGGCTGTTTCACGCTGGCTCCGCCCAAGTTCCAAAAAGGTTAGGATTCTGGCACATTCCTCTAGCGTGACTGCCATGCTTCACCTCACAGAATAATAATTATGCACGTGGAAGACGTTCACGATAATTTTTTTTTGTGACAGTATAGAAATGGAAAGCATCCATAATGACATGAAACAAAAATATTGTTTTTAAAAATAGAAAAATATGACTACTTTAGTTTTTTTTTAATTTAGAGATTAATATTGTGGGTGCAACTAAGTTTTATTTTATTTTTTATCTGTATAATTAAATTCTCAATTGAACAGTCTTCGTTTCATTAGGATGGCATACGTAGTTCGGGAGATATTCGGGTTTATGTGACTGACCCGTTATTTTTGGAACTGAGTATAGATTCAAGATTTCTAATAGATTATTATCTTTTTTAGTATGTTTGTAAATATATATTAGATTAATTCGTTTTAAAATTAATAATGTAAATATATTGTAAATGTTATATTACTGGACTAATAAATGTTTAAAAGTTTTCAAGATTTCTAATTAGTACAATTTATATTACATCAAAACCTACATCTTATTTCACCGTGTATTGTGCCTTTAAAAAATCAAATAAATAATTAGACTAATTAGAATAATAGTTGTCGATTTAATACATGTATGCGTCGCCTGTTCTTCTTTTAAGGAGTCGGCAAGGTACCCTGGTTATACAAGCATCCATATTTTACGCTAACTGCTTACCATCACGTAAGCCGTATACTCTGCAATACTGTCTGAATGAGCGAGTGAAAATTAATGTCCTCTGTATTCTGATCACTTGTACCAAACCAAATAATCTGCCGCTGCCTTTCATGCGTAGCGTTATAGTTATTGTACATAGAAATGGCAACAGGAATGAAGCGAGGCCTGCTTTTAAAATTTGCTCTAATCTCACAGTTTTAAGCCAGAATTTGTCTCGTTCATTTTGATTGCTTTATAAATTGTCGAGATTCTCTAGTAGTAAGACTAAATGGGGAGGAAGTTTCTTTTGAATTTAGTTATATTATTTTTTAGGTTCGTTATTTTGTGACAGTTTTAATTTCTAAATGACTGCTTCGTTGGTTTAACGTAAAGGTAATCGTTGGATCTAGGTTTGGTGTTAAGGTTTCTAAGTAAAAAATCTTGGCACGGAGTTCAAAGGAGTCACATTGCTTCTGCCTCATTTATTGTACAGCTGATTGAAATTGATGTCAGTGGTTGTTGGCAATAAATAGAGTGTAATAGAAAGGTGTGCTTAAATTCAAGAACGTGTTGTAGTTGATACCATTAATAATCCACATCGTATATCTACATATAAAAGGATAAACATCGGTAATGCTGCACACGAGATCTCGAGTTAAAAATGAAAAACTAACATTACAAAATCATTGACACACATGACCGATTTGCTAATAAAGTAACGAGAATAATAAAAATTAATACAAATGCAACCCAAAGAAACTATTTTAATGAAAATAAATGTGGAGTATTCAATTTCCTAGCATCGAGAAATTAATATTTATGCAAAGCTAAAATGAAACGATATACGCTTTCCTTCTAAGTTAAGTGAAAAGATATGAAATGGTTGTAAAACGAGGCAACAGTTTCAACAGTTTAGTTTTGAGTTAACTAGTTATTAAGCTGACTGCCTCGTTCATCTTGTGGCATAAGAGTGTACCTGTGCGTTTCTTATCATATTTTATTTAAGAAAATTAAATTCGGTCAAAGCCATATTTTTTGGAGATTTGCGTAAGAGACATCGTGGTGTTCAAATGGGTGCACAAAAGCATTTCGTATGCCTCCACTCTTACTGTCTTGTGGGACGGCAATTTAAAATGACCGGTGAGAGAGACAAGCGCATAGAAACTAAACTAATAGATGATGATTGGTTGAGTAGTGTAAAATTAAATCTAAATAGTTTTATAATTTAAATAGCTTAAATAGAAGTAAACAGTAACTAGTAATAGTGTTTAACAATAGTAGTTTAGAGTTTTAAAATTATGTAATAATAGTATTTTATAAAAAATAAACAACGCGATAAAATCCGTATACATTTGTTTAATTTCAATGTATAACATTCGCGTAAACGTGAGGCATAAGCATCTATAATCAATGGTATCTAGGTCAATATTTATAATTAAAATAATATCAGCCCTGTATTAAACTGTCATACTGCTGGGCATGGGCCTCTTTCTAGTAAGAGAAGGGTTAGGCCATAGCCTACCATGCTCATTGTGGGTTGGTAGACTTTACATATCTTCGAGAACATTATGGAGAACTTTCAGACATTTCCTCACTATGTTTTCCTTCACCGCTAAAGCAAGCGATAAATAAATAATTAACTATTTAATACGCGCATAACTTGCAAAAGTCAGAGATTTCTGCGTGTCAGCCCTTTTGCTGTTTTGGTTATTTGTCACATAATTGACATTAAAACCAGTGCTCTTTTGAATAAAGAATAACAAATCATATTACCTAAAGATAAACACAGAAATGTGGTTCATCTCATGTCATTGTATTTCAAAATTTCGGTTTGCGTGAAGTTTTCCTATTATGGGAATACTTACTTGAAAATTTATTAATATCAAATTATTCATGTGACTCAATCTAAATACCAGAGCAATCAATTTTAATAAAAAGATATCTGCTCTGCAGTTTTACTCCTACCTATGGCAAGTGAGGCGTGATCGTTCCGTGTATTTGCACAAATTTCGAAGATTGTTCAGCCAATTTGCTGTGGACATGTATGCAAAAATAGAGACGGAGCGGTTAGTGTATATACGCACTAACCAGAGACGATTGCGCGCTGAAGAATATGTGCATTTACGGGACGCGATACAAATTGACAACAATACAAAAAACCTATGACGATCCAGTTTTACCGGTGGCCCACGGTATATGCATGAAAAAACGCAAGATGCATTTTGTTTTGTCAGGAAATACGGCCGGTCGGATCTATTTATTACTTTCACCACTAATCCAAAGTGGACCGAAATATCTCAAGAACTTTTCGAAGGCCAAAAACCTTACGATAGACCCGACAATACTGCAAGAGTGATTCACCTAAAATTAAAATTATTAATTCATCTTCTGACAAAGGAAAGAGTTTTTGGGGCAGCTCTTTGTTTTATGTACAGTGTAGAGTGGCAGAAGCCTGGTTTGCCTCATGCTCACATCCTCCTTTGGCTGCAAGAAAAAATCACAGAAGAAGACGATGTTACTAACCATCCAGTATTTGATTGATTTTTTTCTTTGTTTGTAAGGATTTAACTCAAAAACGATTTAATATTATTATAAAAAATATTTTACCATTAGAAAACTACGTTATCACTGAGTAACAAAAGCTAAACTTTATTTTAAACAAATACTGCTTCAACCTAACCTACTTTTACGCGAGCGAGGCCGCGGGCAAAAGCTAGTAAAAGTAGTTTAAAAAAATTGATTTTAGCGATCTTTATACGAGCTATAAAAGCAAAAACAAATATTTTTAGAATTTCAGTCTGTCTGCATTTTTGTACGCACATCTTTTCCTCTTCCTCGTCCTAATACGGAATACCGTATCAACAAAAAATCTACACTCATAATAAAGGTGTATTTTATGTGTGTAGATTAGCTTCTTCTTACATGCAAAGAAAGAAAAATATAGATAGGCATCAGCGAACACGCTGAAACAGCGCAAATATCGAAAATAATTTGGTGCTGGGATAACATATTTGTGTCATTTGATATATAAACTCTAGGGCCAACGGGACCAAGTGCTAGGTCTGTGTATAAAGAGCTAGCTAAGTGGCTGATCAAAGCTTCGCGCGAACAGAAGGCTGGTATTTTGTTTGCGCATAGAGTAAGCATTGTTATTATTGTTATATTAATCCATAGATCTCACTTTTCACATACACTTACAACTAAAACTACTACTCAAATCAAATTAGATAAAATACCAACTGTGAATCCTTGTTTTATCCATTGCTTTGTTATTAAAATAGAATAATTTTAACATAAATGGTAGAACAATATTCGCAGAACAATATTCGTGGAACAAAATACCCAACACAGGTAT
The DNA here is from genome assembly GCA_963675205.1 of Catocala nupta. Taxonomy (NCBI): domain Eukaryota; kingdom Metazoa; phylum Arthropoda; class Insecta; order Lepidoptera; family Erebidae; genus Catocala; species Catocala nupta. The sequence goes on from OY776099.1 coordinate 12,070,205, forward strand.
GAACGTTCTATCAATATTAATATCAAGTTTTGGGATACCGTAGAGCCTTTTCATAGACAATATCGCCGTAGTATGGCCACCTTTTTATTTGGCACTAACACAAACTAGAACAGCCTGGGACTGGTCCAATAGACTTACTTTTATAAAACATGTTCGATAAAAGCTATAAAATGATTCTAGTACATGTATAGTTTCGCTTACATAACTTTTATCGATTTGACAATTTGTATATGTATCGATAAATAAATGTAAAAATAAGATTCTTCAGACGCAATTACGGCCATGGTGTCTAATCTTAATGGAGACATCTGGGCATATTATATCTAAACGTACATAATATATGCACGCCTGGGATTGTTCGCACGTGTGCCTAAATTTCAGGTTTGGCACACATTTATCCCTACACAACGTTTTTCGACTTTATAGGACTAGCGTGTCTAGGTCCTCACCTAGACATGCTAGACCTATGTCATTTTATCAATGTAGTAGTTATTTTATATGACTTCTAGAGTAGTGTATTATGGGGATCGTGCGGCAAATGGTACGAATCTCTGTGCGTTTAGGCGTTCTTGCTATATGTGTTACTAAAATCTGGAAAATTTTCTATGGTCTACAGGTTTTTAAAATTTCTTTTTCGTTTAGCCTTTCATATAGGGCAGAGCATTGTTCCAATTCCTCTTACAATTTCGTTGTGGTTTCCCAGACATTTAAACTTTACCCGAGGCTGTCACAACGTGGCGATTGTCAAGGACACTACTGCTAAACCTGGCTACATAGGTGTGGTGCACTATAACACCTCAATCCCACTGGATTTAGGATGAGATGAGTGCGTAATAAAATCGGTCTAATGTTATTGATATAGTTAAAATGTGACGTGTTTATCATTAGTAACTTGAGAATTTCAAAAGTAACTGAATCGCGGTAGGTGTTAGGAATATATTTAATAGATGTAATACACATCTGTATAACCCTTTAGAACTATACAAACTTAATGATATAGATTAATTTAATCCTATCACGACGTATGTTCGGAGAGATTGTCATACTACTTATAACCGACTGAAAAGTGGAAAGTTATGAGTTATGCAAACAAACTTCAAGTTAAATTGACTTCCAGAGCTTGTGTGGACAGAATTACGCATCTCTTTAAAGGAATCTAGTTTAGGATTATGTTCTCAGTTATAGTGGATATTAAGCTTGTGTCGTCAAAGGATAAGCAGAGATGTATCATCATGATTCACGTTTTGATAGTTATACTTATTTAAATTGCAGTGTGAAGACTTAGAACGTGGTAGGGTACTATGCTCGCGTGTTTGTTGTAGTTTATGACAAATACCGATATACCGATTAGGTTTCTTTTAAAGACTATCGAATTAAAATAATTTCTGTATTGCGTGTGTTAGATTTAATAAATATTATAATGGTATATAGCAATGATATATATCTACTTATATATTGGGTAATAATCCGTCGATATATAACCTCCATTTACCGACACGTTATCCCATTTGACCCATATTATACTATATTCATGAAATTCGGTGCGATAAAATAAAACTTGAGTATGTAGATAACATAGGAAAATTTATTTAATTGTAAGATACACAAAATTTAGACATAGTAATATTGTTCCTATATTTACTTTATTATTTACCAAAGTACAGGCTAATAAGTATTAAAGCTAGTTAGCTACTCGTATATATAATCATAGTTATCAAAATATATTTTATAACCATCATACTTATACTTTAAATACATAATACAATAGTACTTAACTTTACACAGTTGTTAGATCTGCTCCAGTCAACGGTCCAACAGAGAATGCCTCGCTCCAAGCGTTTCTGTTGTATTTATTAGTCACAGCACAACAACACGTGTTCTATGATTGACTTAAACAACAGATGTTTAGTTTTACGCAATACAGAAATTATTTTAAGTCGATAGTCTTTAAAAGAAGCCTAATCGATATATTCGTCATAAACTACAACAAACACGCGAGCATAGTACCCTTACACGCTCTAAGTCTTCATACTGCAACTTAAATAAGTATAACTACCAAAACGTGAATCATGATGATACATCTCTGCTTATCTTTTGACGACACAAGCTTAATAACCACTATAACTGAGAACATAATCCCAAACTAGATTCCTTCAAAGAGATGCGTAATTCTGTCCACAAAAGCTCTGGAAGTCAATTTAACTTGAAGTTTGTTTGCATAACTCATAACTTTCCACTTTTCAGTCGGTTACAAGTTGTATGACAACCTCTCCGAACATACGTCGTGATAGCATTAAATTAATCTATATCATTAAGTTTGTATAGTTCCAAGGGGTTATACAGAGGTGTATTATATCTATTATAGGTATATATTCCTTTTATCTACCGCGATTCATAAGTTACTTTTGAAACTCTCAATTTACTAATGATAAACACGTCACATTTTAACTATATCAATAACATAAGACCGATTTTATTATGCACTCATCTCATCCTAAATCCAGTGGGATTGAGGTGTTATAGTGTTACACCTATGTAGCCAGGTTCAGCAGTGGTGTCCTTGACAATCGCCACGTTGAGACAGTCTCGGGTATAATTCAAATGTTGGAAACCACAACGAAATTGTAAGAGGAATTGGATTAATGCTCTGCCCTATATAAAAGGCTAAACGAAAAAAAAAAACCTGTAGACCACGGAAAATTTACCAGATTTTAGTAACACATATAGCAAGAAGGCCTAAACGCACGGAAATTCGTACCATTTGCCGCACGAACCCCATAATACACTACTCTAGAAGTCATATAAAATAACTACTACATTGATAAAATGACATAGGTCTGGCGTGTCTAGGTCGACGCTAGACCTATAGCCGAAAAACGTTGTGTAGGGATAAGTGTGTGCCAACCCCGACATTACAGGCACACGTGCGACAAATCCCAGGCGCTACGCTATAAACTTTGCTGGTGTAAATTGGTGATAGTATAACTTTTCCCAGACACATACATGTAAGTACAATAAATAAATACGGGTACAAAACACTAACAATAGTTCAAACGGTACAAAATGTTTGAGTAAACTCTCATCAAACTCGTTCATGAACATCCTGTAAGTGATCACTTATAAAGTCATGATAGCGCAATTTCCAGCTTTTCAATTGGTAAGCTCGTATTTTATGCGCATATGAGACATACCGACACGGATAATGCTGAACCTTGTTTTTATTTTTTTAGTTTTATTATTATTCTGTTTTATTTTATTTTTATTTTGTATACTTTTGGTTTTTATTCTTAGATTTTTTGATTTCTTCGTGTTTTGCGTGTGCCCTTGTGTGCCAAAATAAATATTTTTCTTTCTTTCTTTCTAACCTTTCATTTTGGATTTCATTCGTATCTAATATAAGAATAACTTTATACATATAGGTCACAAAGTAATACGTATGAACGTGTAAGATACAATTACTTAACTATACTATAAATTTAACTGTTGCTATATTCAGAACGGCAAGTTAGAATGAGAGGAATGGACAGAAGACTCTCGGCCATTCAACTGTATGGCTGTTGGGATTCAGTATGCAAGTTTCTTCTTAGAAATAGCGCGTTAGGGGTGCATTAATAATATAATTTGTCTTCGGGGTTGGGGTCAAAGGCATTAAAAGTATTACTAATAATGACCTAATGAATTTAATTAGCTATATAATCAATAAACCTAGGTTTTTCTAGATGAGTGGTGCTTATGCGCAGCGTCAAAGCCCACAAAAATAGTATATTCTAATTCTTAAGATGTTCTTTGTGACCGTTGTTTCAATGTTTGGCTAGGTTTTCTCCGATAGAGAGATTATAACTGATGCAAAAATTGTGTCTTTAAACACAAAATTAATATAAATCATACCTATATTAATACGTAATGAGGAAACTTTGTAACCCTTAAGCATATAGCGCGCATAACGGAGTGTGTGATTGAGTATAGCTGGGCGCAGAAAGTTAAAATTGAAGAGAAATTAAACAACGAATTACGGTTGCCTCTCGACCACTACGCTACAACCAGCTAAAGAATAATAAAGAATATTATATTTCAACGTAGACAAGTGCTCGGTGATGTCGTTTAGTCGCGCGCGCATTCCTAGTCATCATCAATACCAGATGGACGGAACACCGCTGCACCGTGTGTTTGAAGTTAAAGATTTAGGCGTACAATTTACAACAGATTTAAATTTTAAAAATCATATCTTGCAAGCTTGTAAAAAAGCATACCGCAATTTAGGATTGGTCTTACGGTTAGCGAACAAATTTACGAACATTGTTGCGTTGAAATCATTATATGAGGCCCTCGTAAGAAGTCATTTAGAATGCAATGCTGTGATTTGGTCACCACACGAAGCTAAATATAAATTAATGTTAGAGCGTATCCAAAACAAATTTGTTAGATTTATTTATTTTAAGCAATATAATACATATCCAGGCTATCCATTGTTGTACCCAACATTATTTCTATTAGGAATGACATGCTATTACAGGCTAGAAGTAAGGAGGGAAGTGGCTCTCGCTATGTACTTATTCAAAGTGCTCCATGGTAGGGTACATAACTCAAGCGTACTGCAGACAGTGGAGTTGTGTGTCCCGGACGAGTGCGTTGGTAGAAGGCGGCGACCGCCGCTGCTGTGTGTACCGCGCGCACGCACCAACCTATTGCAATATGCGCCGCTAACGCGCGCGCTGCGTGCGCTTTATACGATGTCTGAGCATATTGATTTATTTAGCTATAATTTGAATGAGTTCACAAAGGTAGCCTATTATAAATTCTCTAGTAGTTTTGTAAAAGTTATGTGTCATTTTTCATTTTTATTTTAAGTAACTACACTATTGCATTAGGTAGTAACCTGTAATGATAGTTGTAAGTTTTTAAATAATAAATAAATAAATAAAAATATGAAACCTGTATTAAACTACTCCACAGGTTCCTCCTCAGTGTAAAAAGACTTAAGCCATAGTCCACCATGCTGGCCCAGTGCGGGTTGCCAGACTTCACACATCTGAGTACTCTCAGATATGCAGGTTTCCTCACGATGTTTACCTTTGCCATAAGAGAGCGATGGAACAGTGTGTCACATAACCGTTTGGTCGGACTTCATATTCCGTTCATTCGCATTTGCAAAGCATTGCATATAAACTAATGCATTTAGTTGATGTTTGCGTCCACATTTTCTCAGTACCAGTCGGAAACCGTTTGATTAATTCTGCTCTTACAATTTGTAACAGAAATGGGTGATCATATATTTTGAGGATGATATAATGAGGGCAATTATTCGGCCGTGGGCTATTATCGATTAATTTTATTATTGAAATGGAGAATCCATTTCAATAATAAAATTAATCGATTATAGATTGATCGATTGTTATTCGAATACATCAATTGTTGATTTGATTACGTGATAGTAATATCAAAACTAAAGTTATTTGTATGGGTATTTAATTTCTATTGTATCTTGTAACAAAGCCCAACAAAACTTAAAATCGTTAATGTGTCGTTGACTCATAAAATTTGCATTTGATATTTTATGGTGATATTAGCTTTAATAATAATATCAGCCTTTCATTAAACTGTACCACTGCTGGACTTCACATATCTTCGAGAATATTATGGAGAACTCTCAGACATGTAAGTTTTCTCGCGATGTTTACCTTCACCCTTAAATTTTGAGACCTTTGTGCGGCAAGCCAACGGTCTTCCACTGGGCTACCGCTGCTTACCTATACTGTGTATAAAATATTTAAAAACAGAATTGATTGTTTATCTCTTTTAATAACTTAGCTAGAACTTCAATTGGGCAGGCATTATATAGACTTCTATAACCCATATTTAATTCATACTTATACATATGAGGTGAGCTCATTACCGTCTATCGGACCTACATTTTTAGACGGGCTTAGAATTTAAGAATTATTTTACAGAAAACAACAATTACACTTGACTAGATTCGGGAATGAAAACCACTTATTCAAGAATAGCTTAAGTGCAAATATATACCAACTAAGCAACCTTCGATTTCCTATTCGCGCGCGTATTCAAGTATGATCTGTAAGCCGCTTAAAGCGAGTATTATCAGTAATAGCACACGTAGTATATTCTAAGTACTCTTATATAACTAATTATCGTTACAAAATCAATTTAAGTCTAAAATACCTGAAGATAAAGTGTAATAATAATGGCTGCGCGCATTGCGTAGTGGTTTAAGTGATCTGCCTCGCTGCTGCCACTGCGCCGATGGTTTGATTTTTGTCTTTGTCTGTCGTTGTCCTGAGTTTGGGTGTTCTTAGTGTTCATTGTTTGAATGTTTCTAACGACCCCGCAAAAATTAAAACTCGAATCTCTTTTTAAAATATAAAAATAATATTCTTGTAGACATTTATTTTTATGGGTTTCTCCTAATATATCCGTCTCGTTCCGAATAGTATTAATCAAAGTTTAATTAATGTATTCAATTATTTATTAAAATTTCGAATCATTTGATTTTAGTATCTTATTATTCGAGAAATTCGTTTCATTATTCGATTATCGCCGATTGTTAGTGTATAGGTATTATTGTGTTCTGTGATTACATATCTATAAGCAATTTTGGCATGGTCAATCGATAGTGTGTGGAGTCCAATTAGTATATTTGATCAAACATCTCCAATATCAAGTCCAACCAGAACACTTCGGGTAGTGTGAATAATTCAAACGTTGACTATGTGAGAGACGATGTTGCTATTTCACTGCTACTAACATATTGTATGTTGCAAGTAAATTCCGTATAGAACTGAACATTATATCTGCAGATAGATTTGTAGAGTCTGGTTGCTATTTCTAACTGTTGTTCATCAAATGTGTGTATGTCACTAAATATATTGTACACAATTCTTATCCTTAAAAAGAAACATTTATTGCTACAGTCCACTGACTGACACAATAGAAAAAAAAGTATACAATAAGGACTTATCAACTAACCTAAGGTTAATTAATTTAATTAAAAAATAAAGATAAAGCAATGAAATCAAATTGAGAACGTTTATGTGTTCCACGGTCGTTGCAAAAGCTGTCCAGTTCAGCATTTGCTAGACCGCTAGGGCTGGCGCTGGTTTTCAACTGGACCCCTAAGTGAACAAGTGGCCCTTGTACTTAAAATATTTATTATTATTTAGTTGAGTTGATAGATACTAGTGCAAATTTCATCTGAAAGCATTTTCACATTGCCAGAATTGTATTCTTATCTGGACTAGTACGAAAAAAACAACTAAACAAGTCAATCCAGTACTTGGACAGATCGTTGGACAGCCCTACAAGGGTCTCAAAATCGAACACAGAGCACTCACTTCTGACATCATTTAAATTATTGCATATAAATAGATGATTATTGCTAGCGTTAACCGCGAAAAAGACAACATGACGAAACCTATATGTCTGGGAAGTCTTCCAACCTACACTGGAACTGGAAGAATATGTTCTTACCCTTCTCATACTGGGGCTCGTGTCAGATAGTGGACAGCTTATGAACAGATCTGATATCTTAGAAACTAGCATGCCATGAATAGAGAAACTTTATACTAAAGAAAGAATTTCCAGAATCCGCTCAGTAGTTACAGAGAATACAATTTACATATAAACGAACAGAATTTCTCTTTTTAAAATATAAATATATGTTAAGTAGCACTAGTTTCTTGTGCGTAGACAGAGTTACAAACTTTAATTTAAACTGCAAAGTGTAGCTAAAACAGATTTTATATGCCGGAACAAAAACTTTTGAATGATTACACTTATGAAGTATAATGTAGGTACTGTCTAATTAAAGTTTGTGAATTAATGGTCTTTGACTGCTAGTGCTACCTCAGTTTTTACTGCGTTGATAACACAGTGGTTACGTTATTCGACTAATGTGTGAAAGTTGGCAATTCGGTTCGTATGCCACAAATGAAATATGACACAAATTTTATTGTGACGTTATATTAGTACAAGATCTCAAAACCTTCAGACCTATTTTTTTTCTTTTAAGCGCAGGCAGCGCAATACTGTAAGACTATAATAATATAAAATATGTATGTAGGTAAACATCGTACTTGCTAGTTTGACTCGCCATTTTTCTTTCATTTTTAGGGTTCCGTACCTCAAAAGAAAAAAACGGGATCCTTATAGGACCACTTTGTTGTCCGTCTGTCCGTCCGTCTGTCTGTCATGACCCTTTATCTCGGGCATGCGTGGAGGAGGTATCGAGTTGAAATTTAAAATATATACTCAGGTTTACAGTCTCTCGAAGCTGTGAAAAAATAAAAACTTCTAAGTTCACGTAAAAAGAAGATACGGCCGTTTATGCCGGAAAAACGTATATTTTGACACTTTCAAGGCAATCAAAATTTATAGGGTATTTTCCGTTGACCTACAACTATAAAATTTGGCAAGTAATACCGTCATGTACTACAAGTATAGGGGAAAATCTGAAAACTATACATTTGTCATTAAATCATAAAAACAGGGTCTTTATGCAAGGACAATTTTTTTTTATAATATATATGGAATTTGTACGGAACCCTCGGTGGGTGAGTCCGACTCGTACTTGTCCGGTTTTCTTGTGTTTGATTGCCATCAAACATAAGAAAACCGGACAAGTACGAGTTACAGTTACAAGTACCTTTCTGATCGCTGTGTACAAATAAGCATAAAATAGGTAGTCACCCAAACAATACTTAAAAAGCTTAGGTTTACTGCCATAACGCCGGCTAAGTTATGCCATAGAAAGATTATATATCCGATGTCTACTCTTTTACAGTACTTATATAGTTTAATTTCAATGAATAACATTCGCGTAAACAGAAGACAATATTAAGTACTTATATATTTAACTGTAACATTCTTTAGCCTGTAACATAACGCATGAACTTATATACATGCGCTATGTTACATTATATATTTTATACACGCATACACGTTGCAGCATTGTCAAGACACAAGTACAGAAAAGGACGTAGGGTACCTTACATTCAATAAAGTACTGTTGCAAACTTTTTTTTACGTGGGGTAATGGACCTCTCCGTGATACCGGCTACCGACTACCGGCTAGCCTCACGCCTATACAGGCGTGAGGCTATGTCTATGTAGTGTGTGTTAATCTCCAACGTTTTCTTTCATTATTGTAATAAAATATTATTTTAGATTACATATCAATTTTGCTACGTTAGACAGTTCTAAGTATTATAATATTACAGAAGTATATATCATATTAATTGAATTTTTAGGGTAAGGAAACTATTTATATATCAATAAATTCGTATTGGAAACAATTTTACGTTTTTGAATGGATTAAAAAAGCAATATAGTAAAATATGTTCCGTAAATTTTTTTACATTTGTGTCAAAAGAAAAACTCCAAGAATTCTTTATGATCCTAAAAGACGCAAATTTAAAGTATATATGTTATCTAGATCTTACCCGCGGCTTCGCTCGCGTTAATCTAGATTTTGTCAATAAATTGCTATCCCACGGAAATATAACTTTTTTCTGTATGAAGGATACGGTGTGTCCTTTTTAGTACTCAAGACAACGTGTACGCGAAATTTGCAATAATAGATATGATATTAATAACCGTACTGTATTTTCAAGAGTGCCAGCCATTTTGGTTTCTAAATACTAGTATTCTTATTATCCTCTCCAGCTAAGCAAATATGAATAAGGAGGTTCTTGTCGATAATGCAATAGATCAGACTCGAACTCGGGACGTCTCAATCGCAAGACCAATTGCCTTCTATTGAGCTACTATCACTTCTTTGTATCCGACTGGTACGACCTGATTACAATTTTAAAGCTTTACCTGATCGTAACACTTCTTGACTTATATAGCCACATGCCACCACTATTTTTAAAGTATTTACACTAATCCAAACCAAAGATAAGCTTTATTTAGCGCTAATGTTACCTAAATGTGTCCAACAAACTAATTATGTTAAATTATGGTGTTAAGTCACGTTGGATTATTTTATGAACTTTGCTTTCGTGATTATTCGTTGGGTTTAAGCTTATCTAGGATTAGCCTTGGCTGACCAGGCGACACTGTTAATCCCACAAGTCAACATTTTCATTAAGTTAGTAAAACGTGACGTAAATTTGAAGTCATCAGTAATACTTCTGTCGTATGATTTAAGTGACATAAAACGGGTATTATAGTGATCATCAGGTATTAAGCTGTAGGCCTTCTACCTCCTTTTTTCGGAACCTTTTGATTGATTTGCATAGACCGTGGTCACAGGTTGATTGGTGTGAGCTTAGCGGTGCCATCGAGAATTGCGGCTTTCAGCAGCTACACTCACTTGGTAATTTTTTTGTGAACATTTGCACTGTCGGCACTTCGGCAGACAAAACTTGCTTGTTTGATATTGTACATTATATTACATTGAGGAGCAAATAGCAATCAAAGAAAATCTTTTTGTGAAAACAGTATCAAAATTGGTAGGAAAATAAGAGAGTAATTGTTATTTTAAATTTGGATGTAAGATCAAGTGGGACTGTAGTGGGCATATCTTGCTATCTCCCTCGGACAGCAGCGTTTAAATAACGGCTACTTCATAGTTTATATCGTGCATCCTTTTTCTGTCATTTGATAATTACACTAACAGATTTGAAACGCTTGTATCTTATTATTTTTGACTATATTTCATAAATTCTTTGTGGTTTATAATTTGAGTAATTTAACTACTAGACTCAGATAATAAAAAAAGGCTACGACTATCGTAATAAAGCAAAAAATATTTATATTTAAAAGAAATTCCACCGCAGGAGTTCGTTAACCCCGATAGACATTCTGGAGAAATGACAAGTTAATAGTAGATACCTTTAACCGTCGAGCGTGCATGAAGAATTCCTCGAATCCATATCGCTTTTGCTTAATTAAACAAGAGCGATGGCAGGATCGTAGCGAGTGACCTCCGGGAAATGACGTAATTATGTATCTAGGTATGCATGTTCCTGTGATGACGAGCAATGCCTTGCAATGCTTGAATTAGAAAGCAAACAACGGCTTCGGTATGACTGAATAAATGCATGAAGTTTCCAAGTTTATTCGCGGTCAAATGGATGGAATTGTTCGAATTGATTCTCGATTTCAGGTTGGACAAAGTGTTACTAGATTTTCCTGTCAATATATTCTTAGTAGTAGCATGAAGATCAGAACTGTATCCGGTAGACGGCAATAGGATCTAGATCCTATTGCCGTGAAACGTGACACTATATCTGTGTTATCAAAGGGCAGATTAATGTCACCGAAGTTAGTTGCGTCAGTGTTCTTATAAATCCGTTGATTATAACGTTTCGTTTCGTTTAAAAAGATAACTCTCTTAGTAGGATCAATTTTTTAACAGGTTTTTCTGAATATGATTAAGCGCATCATTAATAGTATAGTTACAAATTAAAATATAATATTACAGCTATTATATTATAATATACTTATAATAATATTCTATCACATACACACAACACCATCTAGCCTTAACTAAGCAGAGCTTGTACTATGGGTACTAGACAATGGATAAACATACATATATACTTTTTTTTTTGTAAATACATACATATTATACATAGAAACACCCAGACCAAGACAAACATCCATATTCATGCACACAAATGTTTGACTTGTGCGGGACTCGAACCCGCGACCTCAGGCGTGGCAGTCGGTTATACTGACCACTACGCCATCGAGGCCGACAATGTCGAGGCCGAGCTGTGATTACCTATAACCAAATTCTGTTCTCCTTTAAGCAAGTATTAACTAGTTGCAAAGTTTACAGGGTCTGATCAACTGTATACATTTATTTAATGATACCCATTCCTCATCTTAACTGCCATATGTTATTGTCATGCGTATTCATAAAAGTCACCAAAGACGAAATAAATTAACAAAAATATAAATATAGAAATGCTAATATTGTACACACGAATTTTATTCGCACTCTGTTGTACAGTGAGCTGCAAAAATGCATACTCATGTCAAAACTAAAATGGTCTAACGGAAATCGATACGAGAACTGTTAAATAGTTTAGGTATATCGTAATAGATAGCGGTCCACTACTATAAATGAAAATAAAGTAGATTTCTTAATAACTAAATTTTGTTATTAAATCTCTATTCAAAAAAGTTTATTAAAAAAATAACACATTTCCTAAATGAATGAAATCCTTAGGGTAAAACTAATATAGCCGTAATTTATAAAACAACGTCATTTATATTCATTCTAATTCGAGTGTTCACAGGATTTTAGACCTTAAGGTATCCATGCAACATTACAGGCGACTATACCTCAAGAGCAGCGACGTAAGATTAGGTAATTATTGTTAATCTGACTTCAGCCAGTACACAAAACGACAGTGCTAACATTCCACACGCCTAAAATATAGCTGATCGCTTCGTCCTCAAACCTCATTTCTCGTATGCATTCTCGCGGCGTACACGGGAGGGTCAGTTAGACAAATGACGTCATCAATGATGAAATATCGACGCACGACGGTAGTACGACACGCCTTATCTTATTAAATGATACTTTACTTTCCGAAAGAAAATTGTACAAGACGTTGACGAAAAGAGGTCTATCTGTAAGACTGTAATAAGATTGTGTGTGTATATTAGACATATATAAAAAAACTGGACCGTATTTAGTGATCTGAACCCAAAACAAGAGTTTCAAAAATTTTTGCTTTTCCTCTCTGTTTTATTTCGGTACTAGATTATGCCCGCGGCTCCGTTCGCGTTAATGAGATTTGTCGATAAATTTATTTTCTTTGCGATAAATACTTTTTCGGATGAAAGTTACTCTTCGTCCTTTTCTGTACTTCTGACAACGTCCATGACTGCTAAAACGCAATTATAAATGCTAATGTGATTTTGTTTATTTGTTACAGTTTCACGTCTTATCTACTTGAATGCGAAATTTCATGATGATTAGCATCATGAAATTTCGCATACACGTTGTCAAGGGTACAAGAAAAGACATAGGGTACCTTCTACTTTAATTAAATTAAATATTATTTAATAATTAGTGATAGATATTTTAAATTGTTACATGACATTTATTATGTCTTTAATCTATCGAGTCGCTTCGGCACACCAGCGGCCAGTCACAATAGCTTTTGAATTATGTCTGGCATTTCAAGACTTGGCAAGTTAAACGTCTCTCGTATAAGCATTAACGCTATATAGTCAACACCTTTGAATTATATTCGAATGCAATAGTGCATCGATATTACACAATCGAATTATATATTCAAAGATCAAACGATTTGTGCGGTTGAACAGCAGGATTGATTGCTAGATTAGTCACGTATCTGTTCCAAACTAAAGTACGTGCTTGAACCACCACATGTTACTGTCAGCTGCTAGTGGCATGCAAACATTAGCTAACGATGCGAATACGTTGCGAGTACACTGAAGAAGCGATGCTTTGTCAATAATATGTTGAGTTCAATCTTTCGTGTATTATGTGTGTGTGTGTGTTGCAATTTTTGTGCTTGAATATTTTCTTGTAAAATAGAATACTTTATGATACTTTGAGTCTTTTCTGTTACAGTTATATTGTACCTAATGAAATAATGTTCAGGTACTTTGAAATACATTTCAAGACATTGAGACTACTGCCATCTTGGTATCATCGTGATTATGGCTGCTGAAAAGCAACCGAAACGTTAGAAAAGAGTTATATGTATTAAAACTAGCGACCCGACCCGTCATCGCACGGGTAGAACAAAACCTTAACAAATTGTACACCTAAACCTTCCTCATGAAACACTTTGTCTATTAGCGAAAAGCTAATGAAAATCCGTTCAGTAGTTTTTGAGTTTATCGCGAACAGACGACAGACAGACGCGGCGAGGGACTTTGTTTTACAATAGGTAAGGAATTGTATCTTTTTTAAACAAACCGCAATAAAAGCAGTGTTCAGTAGTTTAATTTGTATGTGTTTTATGCCTTTTGTCTAAACATAAGTCATTGTTAGCTTGTATAAATAGAGCGGGTGCCTGCTTAAAAATCTTTTATTTAGAGTGTAACTGTCAAACTTTATACATAGGTAGTAGGTAGGTAGGTAGACTTTTACCCAATACCAGTTATGCAGAGGTGTAACTTACAGTATTTTTATTACTTTGTATATAATATTTTGCCATGCGATTACGAATTATCAATTTTATTGTTAACAAGCCCAGCTACACTAAATGTTTGTGTTAGCAGTAGATTCACCTGGCAAATAAGGGTTCCGAAGCTTCACACCGCTCATAACTTTTCTTTAATTCCACTTTTAATTCAATCTTATTTGTGGGTGACGTGCAAGTGATTGCCCTGGTATTTCATACGATTGTAACCCACGTTAACCATTTTTCATAGGTATTATACGTAGGTATGTTTTTGCTATAAGAAAACCCAGACAAAACTTCATCACTTGACTATCCAGCACTACACCAACCAAGCAAATGAAAAATACACTCATAGAATAAATAAAATATAACTCAGAAAAGATCTGGCAGTAAACTTTCGAGAACACTTACTAATACTTAACTAGAAACAGTTTTTCTAGCGAACTCTTATCATTGTAATTAAACAACTTTCCTTAAAATTCATCCTACAAGAGCGTACTAAAAATAACACTTGTGTTGGTGGTCTATTAGCCTGTTTGACCTGACCCCGTGGAAAACATATTTCTATAGGCTGTAGAAGGTGTACCGAGACGTAAAGTTGTTTTCAGACGGCAGGTTTGCTTGTGAGCTGTAAAAATATTTGATTTTCGTTTTAGTATAAAACACTTGAAATTTGAATTGTATGTAGTGCTTAACTTGAATTTGCAATACGGGCATACTTTTGAATCGCTTGGTATTTTGCTTACATGTAAATACGTAGAGTTAGAGTTGTATATCTGTAGGTTGACTAGTATTATAAATACATTTGTAAGCTGTATACATATATTAAGGTCCGATATAATTAAAAGCGAGACAATTGCTGTCTATTGGGTACCTATTTTCGCACCGAATTGCAGTACAGCACAATAAAGTATCAATGTGACTTGGTCCAGTAAATCTTTAGCAGTTTACAAATTAAATAACAGTTGGCCGGACTTATAAATTGATCTTAGGAAAGGGAAATTGAAATCATTGGTATGCGTAGTGCAAACGGTCGACGCGAGCCACTCAAGAAAGTAGCTTGTATGGATTATCTTGTGCATGTAACTCGCGCGAGTAGCTTACATAGCGTGCACAAGTATACAGGATGTCCCAGAAGTCGACGTCAAGCCGGAGTAAGGTAATAGGTTATCAGAAAAATATAAAAATAATCTAGGTTACGTATTTTAAAATTATACCTAGGCACAAATCAAATATGTCTACAACCTGTTACGGTCTTCTCACTCCCTTT
This sequence comes from Catocala nupta, assembly GCA_963675205.1. Lineage (NCBI taxonomy): Eukaryota > Metazoa > Arthropoda > Insecta > Lepidoptera > Erebidae > Catocala > Catocala nupta. The sequence continues at coordinate 12,085,610 of OY776099.1, forward strand.
TTTTACTTGGGTGAATGCTTTGACGCTTGCCTCTCCGCGGGGCGACGGAGAAGTTATGTCGGGCTCACCTGGGAAAAGGAAAAGGTACCCCGGTAATACCGACTAAACCTACCACGGTGTTTCTCGACATAACCATAGACAGCGAGGCCGAGCGAATCGCCTTCACATGCAATCGCTACCCCGTACAGTGGTTCGTTCCCATACAAGAGGTCGGACATAGGGTATTAAAAAATTTTAAGTCGTAATTTCAAATAACTGAATATGCTATTCGATTTCAATATTGAAGAGAAACAAATTCTAGCAGCATGAGTGATTGCAGTTCTAGCAGCATGAGTGAAACAAATTCTAGCAGCATGATGATTCTAGCAGCAAACTTGAACACTACAGCTTGATTTTAGAACACTTAATATATAACTATAGTCCCGTAGATCATTATGCTGGCTTAGAGCAACATAGAGATCTAGATTTGTTACAAAACCACGGAAAGACAATAGGTTGTTTATTATGTCGCTACCTGAGTGCAATTAGCAGGGATTAAGCTACTTTGCACGTGCAATACCTGGAAATTTAATGAGCGGTGATTAGCGGTGCCTAGCTCATTATATCTGGGAGTACATAAATAGTGGTTTGAGTGTAGGATATACATACTTACTACTACATAGATTATAGTAATAACGCCTCGGATTATGATAACTAGGACGAATCATAATTTTGTAAATTGTTTTTTTTTCATGGATCTTCACTATTTTTTTATAATTTAAATGTTTATTTTAGTTAGTTTTAAGTTTTGTTTTTAATTTTAATGTTTATTATCGTTATTTCGTATCAATATACAATTAATATTTACTTGGACTATTTTTTTCCTATTTTCTATACTATATTTAATATCTCAAAAACGGCACAAAAGTAGCACTATGTGTCTTGGGGAAAAATGTGGCAAATAATGATAAGATACTGCCATAAAAAGTTCAGACCGAAAATGGGCCAAAATCAAAAGATATTCATATTTAAAGGTTACTTCCCATACATTAAAAACAGTTTTATTCAATTTTACCACAGTGTAAGTGTAGCCTTATTACTCATGCTGCTAGAATTTGTTTCTCTTCAATATAGAAATCGAATGGCATATTCAGTTATTTAAAATTACGACTTAAATTTTTTTAATACCCTATGTCCGACCTCTTGTATGGGAATGAACCACTGTGCCCCGCCCTGGTTTCGGCCCGCCGTGTGAAACGCCAGGCCACTGCAACAAAATATACTTCCTCCACCGTCCCCCTGGGGGGACAAAGACGACAGAGACGCACGTGAGAACACGCACGCCGCCTCTCGGACCTGGTGCTGATCGGCTGGCGAGCAGGCCCACGCAGCCCACCAGCCCCAGGTCAAACCTCAGGATGGCTGGAGGTCATCTCGCGCCCTCCGGCGCCCGGTTCTGCGGTTGAGGAGAGGGTTTAAGAGCTCCCTCTCCCGCTCCGCCGCCTCCTTGATGGAAATTACTTCCTCACAAAAGGAGGCGACGGCGTTCCACGATCTCTCACTCCGGACCATAGACTGAACCAGGGCCGAGAGTGAGAGGGCAGCCAGTCCGACTGCCGCGATCAACTCACGGCGCTGCGATGCCCAGACGGGGCAATCCGCCAAAGTATGCAGCGTCGTGTCCACAACAACATCGCGGCAGTCGCCGCAGTGATGACATCCGGGCGTCTCCTGCCGGCCTATGCGACACAGGAACTGGCCGGTACAACCGTGGCCAATCATTACCTGTATCAGCCGGAAGGTAAGGGTGCCATGCTGCCTTTCCAGCCACTCCTCAAAAAACGGGACTTACCACCACGATCGTGGCGTACCCGACGGCCTTTTCACTCCTGTTACTACAGATGATATTAAATTTTAATTTATTTTTTATTTTTTATTGTGTGGTTTCGAATAATGCTTCTTTAAGCTCTCGAATTTTTTCGATTATTTTAACTATCGCACTCACTCACTGTCAGGTCAAATACATGTTATACAACCTATTCAGTAGAATACAAAGAAGTACAAAACATCTGCCCTCGTCGTGCCCCTGTTTACTTCCTGTGCACTCGTAGATCCATTCCGTTCTGATACGATTTGTAGTGTAAAATTTGTTGAAAGAACGAGCAAAGTGGCCTAGATCACTTATCGAGATTTATATAGAAGATCTATAGAAACGAGATATATAATATAATAATACTGATATTATTGCCCTGTATATAAACTGTCTTACTGCTGGGCACGGGCCTCGGCTCAGTACGAAAAGTGTTAGGTCATAGTCTACAACGTTAATCTAGTGCAAGTTGGTATACTTCACATATCTTCGAGATAATTATGCAGAAGCCTTAGATATGCAAGGTTCCTACGATGTTTTCCTTCGCTGTTAAATCCAACGATAATTAACTTTTTAATACGCACATAATATCTAAAAGTCTAAGGTGTGCACCTTGGGATTGAATTCGAGACATCTGCGTGGCAGTCGAACGGCCTCCTATCAGGCAATCGCTGCTTATAAACTAAGCAACTGACAGTCTGTAATTATGCTTACCCCTCTAGGGATTCCATGTGAGTCCAAATATGTAGGTAGATACATACTGAAGCCACAAATCGTTTCTGCCGATGGAAAAACCAACAATAACACGAATACCTCATACTAACGTAGCGACGCGTTCGATTGGTCTATTGTGTCTGATTGACGACGGTTCCAGACGAATCTTTTATCAAATTGTTACAAGCTGTTTTGTAAACATGTTTTATTTTATAGTGGTTAGGTCTTTAATATAATTTTTGTACCAATTGGTTAGACAAGCAGGCTTACGCTCTAAGTTGTTGGAAAGCATTTATCATAGCTTACAATCGCTTATATCTGTGATTTTCAAATCATTAAAAATACTGATGATATTTTTACTAGGCGATTTAAAAGAGTGGCCGTGAGTTTCTTGCAGGTATCTTTTTATAAGCTCAATCATTTGCCTGAGCCTAAATGTCGCTTCAATAATGTAGTAAACTCACTAATCAATATATTTGACGTTCAGAAGTGTTACTTTGTGACTTAGGTAAATAAATAAATGATTTTTGACTTTGACTTATTTGCTTACTTGATCAGATCCTGTGTCGCAAAGGATTTTTACAAACATACAATTAAAGAACATTAGAAACACCCAGACTCAGAACAGTCATGTGTGTTCTAAATGTCCTTTTAAGAATGTTTTATTTTATACACACACACATCTATGACTATATATTAATATAGTCATAGATGTGTATTAGACCTACATTTCGGATATGGATTTTCCAGATATGGTTTCAGGTCCCTCGTAACAATTGGCCTACTTCTATCTATTAAGCACAACTCCACACTCTGTGCTGCTACTGAGGATTTCTTGACTGAAAAACCCAATGACACTGCTCGACCGCAGTATTGAACCCGAGACCTCATGCACAGCAATTACATTTACTACCGCTGTAACATCGAGGCTATGTTAGTTACAAAGCCGAAACTATCAAGGCGCAATAAATCAATGACTTGATCATATATGTACATTACACATTTACGTTTACATGCACGTAACCCTAAAAGTGAGAACAAACTTTACTTAAGTAAACAGGAAAACCTAGTTTTTATTGAACGAAGGTCTCATAATATTTACCAAATAAACAAGTTGTTATTTTTCCGTTACAGGTACGACGTTATCTTCATTCTTCATCTCAGAATAAATTAACACGAGTAATTAAATGTAAGTAATTAAATTATAAAGTTCTACGTTTGTATTAATTAAGTTGACATGAATAATAATTTTATTTATTTTTGGCAACTTTAATTATGTTGTTTTACTAGGTTTTACGTGTGTTCTAGTAGTCAGCATTAGTTCGACAATTTAATTGAGCGATGTAATGATTGTGGTCAGCCTGGTCACATGGCCGCTACGTGTGAGAACATGCCGCACTGTATTTTATGTGCGGCGGCGGGCAAACCGGCGGAGCACCGGGCTTGTAGTAAGGAGTGCGCCGCCACCCACAAAAAGTTACCCGCAAGGTCGCCTGCCTTTTCGTCATCAGCAGCCAAGGTCGCCGCTCCCGCCGTCGGAGGGGCGGAGGTTAGTATGGTGGCGTTATGTCTCCAAGTTTCCGTCTCCTCAAGAGTAATTTTAACCACTGCGCCAGGGCTCAGGATCTTCTCCTCCAGAGCATGGCGCAGTGGTCAATTCACATTGCGGTAGTAGCCGAGCCCTATTTCGTCCCTCCCAGGGCTGACTGGGTAGGAGACCTTGATGGCTTGGTGGCGTTAATTTCGCTGGCCGCCGCCGGCACCCCGTCCTTCGAGAACATCGTCCGAGGACGGGGCTGCGTCGCAGCACTCGTAGGAGAAGCGGTTGTGGTGGGCGGTTACTTCTCACCCAACCGACCTCTCGCCGACTTCGAGGAGTATCTCCTCGAACTGAACGTCGTTGTCGCTCCTAGCCACCCTCGGCCCGTGCTCTTCGTCGGGGACCTCAATGCCAAATCCTCGGCTTGGGGTTCCGCGATCACGGACGCGTGGGGTGAATTGCCCGAGGAGTGGGCCGTAGACAACGGCCTACTAGTGGAGTGTAAGTACTACTAGAGGATGGTTCAGTTATTGATGTTTCTTTCGCTAGCCCCGCACTAGCACGCCGTGTCCAAGGCTGGCGCGTCGTCGAGGAGGTGGAGACGTTGTCGGACCACCGCTATATTCGGTTCGATGGTGTACTATATAACTCTACAATATTATTTTATTATTTTCTTCAAGATCGTAAAATCTTGAAGAATATAATAAAATAAAACAGTTTTCTAAGATACAGTTTCCTAAGATACTTGTAATTTCTTCATTTTGGGAAATGTAATTAATACAAGAAACGAGAACTACGTTTCTTGGTATCAATTATTCATCGTAGAAATTTGAATACACTGCTGTAAAATTGAGGCTGTCGGTTTATAATTTTAGGAATCACAAACCATAAATTGTAATATTAAGAAATAACAACTACATTCGTTGAAAGTAATCATCTCATAGAATTTTTACCACTCCTTGCCAAGGTTAGTTTCAAGCCGCGCTTCCGCCAACGTGAATCCTACGGGAATGGTTTACCTGTGTGCCAAATTTAACCTAAATCTGTTCAAGAGTTTACGAGTGATTGCGTAAGAGACATCCAAACACCTTCACAGTCTTTTATATTTATGTATACTAGATATTCATAACATTGTCTTACGATTCTGCAAATGTTATACATTGAAATTAAACTACTTTAAATGGACTTTATCCCGTTGTTTATTTTAAATCACCTTTATTACATACTTTTGAAACTACACTACTCTTAATAAACTTTACTAGTATATAAGCTATGTAAATTATTATAAATATTAAAATTTAAGTTTATACTTGCCTCGACATTTCGTTTACTTTTCAGCAACCATGTTCACAGGTGAAAATATTAAATATAAATAGTTTCAGCAATTTAAATAGCTCTAATAGCAGTGCAGTTTAATAAGAGAAGTGTAATAGTTTAAAAATTATGTTAAAAAGTCTTTTAAATAATATAAATCTTTTTAATAATAAACAACGCGACAAAATCCGTAATAAAGTAGTTTAATTTCAATGACTAGATTCTGCCCGCGGTTTCGCTCGCGTTAAAGTAGATTTAAGATTCGCATTTATAATATTGGGAATGAAGTAAGGATTAAGCTGATAGTAAGGTTCACAGCGCACACGAGATATTTAGTATTTTTATTTAATCCATCAGTTTACGGTTCGGCAACTGGACCAAATTTCCCCTAACTAAAAGTTATATGGAATTTTTGACAGTTATTTATTCGGTTCTGAAATATTGGAATTTTGTGATCCGTATCCGTCGATAGTAGGTACAAGTATCTCTAAAACTATTTCGTATAGAAAAATCTCTTTACCTTTATTCGTTATCTAATTGTTCTATTTGACATTATTGAGAATTTCCTAACTGAAACCTCAATCACAGTTTTGTTAACTTCGGGAATCGAACCCACACAACATAGACGGCGTAAAGCAAACTTGTATCACTAGACTAATGCAATTCAATTTTTATTGTTCATGCACATTCCATTTATTTGTTAATATTATCCAAGCACAATGCATTTTTCCAGTATTTATATTAGGAGATATAAATAAGGATTGCCAAGTTACATAATCATCGTAAATCCTAACTAATATTATAAATGTAAATGTAAGTTTGTTTGTTTGTTATGCTTTCACGTCTTAAATACTCGCCCGATCATCATAAATATCTCGCATACACGTTGTCAGGGGTACAAAAAAGGACATATGGTATTATCCAGAAAATAAGCACTGTTCCCAAGGGATAGAAATTTATTGACAACATTTAGATTAACGCGGGCGAAGCCGCGAGAAAAACCTAGTTTGTTGTTTGTTTCTATAAAACATTTCGTGTATATGTTTACGCAATAGTATTTGAAAGGAAACAACTATGTAAAACATTAAAATTAAACTCTTTAGATATAGGTATGTTCCAAAGTGTATTAGCTAAGCCTACTAGTACTGAAGCTAAGCTAGTTTATAAATTTATATTTAATAGCATTAAGAAAATCAGTTTGTAACTATGTGCGAATTTATGGGACTGGCATGAACCTTGATTGGTTAAAAGACCCTAAATAAATAAAGAAAAAAAATACTAGTTGAAATTAACGTAATTCTGAAGAAAATTAGATGTAGTTGCTTATTGGCCCGCAAGATCATATTGCCTGAACGAATGGTGCAGCGGGCAATCGGTTCGCCGCTGCCACCGTGCTAACAGTTGTGGTTTCGAAACCCATACGAGACAATTATTCGTGTGATCCACAAATAAATTATTCGGAATCTAGGTATACTTCAATTATTGTATGTTTATACAATACCTCGCAATATAGGCATACATGTACATGAAGGGCCTTAAAAAAGAAATCTGTTGCAGCTGATTTTCAAGCTAGCTCTCTATTACTTTAGACGTATAACATATGTAGCAAAAGCGTAAGTCACACCACACCACTATCTTCTCCTTGAATATATCGCCCAAGGCATAATATATAAACACTTGTTTTTGCCCGCGGCTTCGCTCGCGTCAATGTAGGTTCGGTTAGTAACAATGCTATTTTCTGGATGAAACAGCAGCAATTCAGGAATGCAGAAAAGGACATAGGGTAACTTATGTCCTTTACCTTACTCCTGGCAACATGTATACAAAATTTCATGATGATCGGTTGAGTAGTTAAGGCATGAAAGCGTAACAAAAAAAAAAATTATTATTTAGATTTATAATAAGTATTAATTAGAATGTAGAATTAAATTAGAATTTGAAAATTATTAATAAAATTTCTCCTTTCTTATTATTTTTAATATCACCAAAAAAGTGATTCCTCCAAAACCAGATTCATGTATAAAACTCTTCAGAATCTTTTATCAGTTAGGAATGCTGCGGATTTTTCTGTTAAACCTGACGTTACACGAGCGCTAGGTAACCAGGCGTACTAACAATGCTTGGGGAAGAAGCTTGAAATTCATGCGCTGTCATTTTTAAAATGTAAGTCGTAAAGGTGGCTGTGAAAATTTCACTTGATGGATCCGGATGGTTTAGGAGAAAACATATTTGTTTTTACGGGCGTTTAGGATTTGTCTTTTGTACTTGAATAGTGTATTTGAGTGCTTTGCGAGTGAGGTTTATAAGTGAAGTCTCGGGTTCAACTTTCAGGTCAAAGTTTTATTGGGATTTTCTGACAAGTTTCCAGTAGCACAGATAATAATAGAACTTTGTGCTGGCGCACGGTAATAAGCTAGCCTTTTATATCGATCGATAAAATTATATATGGTGTAGACTGGGGGATAAAACACCTCTGCTTAGATTAGCAAATATATATGCATGGAATTATGTAGTATAAGAGAGTTTCAACTTTTGTCAAAGCTTATTTAGAATATGTGTTGCCAGAATTAAGTACTGGTTTAAACAAAAAATATATTTTGTATGCCTAAATCTCCTTCATTGTATAGCCTAAAATCCAAAGATACCTATGGATATTTGAAGCTTATTTAAATGTAAGTACGTAATGATGATGCGTCACTGCTATAAGTAATGCCATACACGATTTGTAAATTAGTTATCAATTTAAATGGATAAAATGTAGAGTAACGACAAAGTAAACAAGTTAATAATGAGATGAAACACAGCTATTTAGTTGAAGAAGACAGACTACATCGACCATAATTCAATTAAGATCTAAACCTAATTAGAAATGTATATACATTTAGAAACCTCAACCGACGTATACCAAAATCCAATGGACACACATATTTAGCAAAACAGAAAATCATTAATAGATATTATACATATAAACATTAGGGTCTACTAAAGATCGTCCTAAATTAAACTAACTAAAACTTTCAAACTGGTTCCCAAGCTTTCACTAGCAGAATAAATTTGGAACGCAAAATAGTCAGATTGCTTTCAGTTTAATTTGTTATCTGTAGAACAAAACTTTTTCTACACAACAATTTCATATTTGAAATATGACTGGTCATTGCAAACTATGACCTAACATTTGGAAAGTTGCCACAATAGATAAGACATTTGACAAATAAATAATGCTATACAAAAAAGCATTTTTGATATACGTATAAACATATATACCTATAAATACAGCCCCTATCCCAGAAGGCGTATGCGAACGTATATTAAGTATATGATTCTAATTCGCCATATAATATTAGCCGAGCCTTTCGCTATCTACCGGTCTTTGCAGATTCCGTGCTACTGCTGGGATTTCTTGACAGAAAAAGTCTATTATTACTTTGTCCCAATCTGGCAATCGAGCCCACTACCCTCATTACCTGGCGAAATATGGGAATAATATACCTTTAATTACCATTTATAAAAGCATATGAATATGTATAAACGTGATGTTCAAGACCTCTAGAGGCGCCATTTCTTTACCATAACTCTTCTCTAGATCTAAATAGAGAACTTCTGTATAATGATACGATATACGATATTTTTTTTATCTTTTAGTCTTTTACCGCACCTAATCCTAGGTATTTTATTAAATATTTTTACTTCTCACTCGTTTCTTCCCATCCTCATTCTTACAGTTTGAATTATTAGGACGGCTAGTTCTTAGTTTCCTAACGAAATTGTTTAATATTAACTACAAATTAAAAATTTAAAAACCCCCGACAAATATCGAGGGAGTAGTGAAAAAAAATTTAATTCGCTATTTTATGGTGGCGGCCATCTTGGATTTGCAATTTATCATAGTGTATAGTATTCTACTAGTCAAGCCCTTTCATTTGATACCCATATTGCGGGAGTTGTGAAAAAACACACACACACACACACACACAGACACGTCAAACTTATAACACCCCGTCGTTTTTGTGTCGGGGGTTAAAAATAGTATAACAGAAGTAACACACATACCATAGCATGTCTAATATTATTAAAGTAATAACATGACACAGAATATAACTAGAAAGAAAGAAAATCCTGAAGTATTAAAGATTGCGAATATCGTTCGCTACGAACATCTACGGGTACATGCTACGCGCCTACGATTCACGTAGAACCACTACGAATTCACGCTTAGATTCGCAAGAAAATATCTCCGGTGAAATACATTGCAATCTTTTATTACGATTCTTAGAATTTGTAAGAAAATATATTTAGTTTTTATTTATTATATGACCTCTCTGAGCGCAATAGTTTAATCACAAAGGACTTTCTGTAGAACATTGTAATGGATTTTATTCCATTGCGGACGTACTTTACTTATATTAATCCTTTTTTATTAAGACTCGCAAAGATAGAAAAGCTGTTAGTTTTAAATTCCAACTTTTTATATGTAATGATGAAAATTAAAAACAGTAATATTTCGAACGGAAAGATGTTGATATAATTTATACAAATTTTAGGATATTTAGATTATATTATCTTTGACTTGTTATGAATACTTAGCAGTATCGACGGTTACTTTAATTTCAAATATCAGCTAACAATTTTTTATTACCTGTATACACACACAATCTGAACAACTTTCACAGTGAAGAATTTCCATTTTTCACTCTATAAAAACGTTAAAATGTTAAATGAACTGCGACAACACAAAACAAACAAAACAAATATTAACAATGGCGACTTCTTAGAACTCGCATTAAAATTAAACAAAATACCTACGACAAAAATAATTGTCCTTCAGATAACGTTTGTTGCATAACATTCGTCGTACTTCGGCAATTCTAGTGAACTTTCGTCATGTACGAAGGCCACTGAACACGTCATTTATAGACTGTCTTTTTTTGCGTTTGTGTGCGTAAGTTTTAACATTGTGTGACAAATATTTATAGGAACGCAGATAGATATTTTTGTGTCCGTCTCGATGCACACATGTAAAGAATTAGGCAATATTAGTTCATGTCTATTCCGTCGAATTAGGAGCATTCCAACGCAGCACTAGTGCAGCCGGTACGCGACAGTTGGCGCTGATATTATGATATAGGTTTTAAGAAATTTTGATTATGGTAATTAATTAATCGTCGATAAATAAATTATTGGACTTCAAAATAAAATATAATAAATATTTATCTGAGTTAGAGAGGAGTAGAAGGAGTAAGGGTAGGCAGTGTCTTTTTGTCTTTATGAACCGCACGCCACTGGGTAAGCACCAATATAAAACCACAAAAAAGGGCAATTATTTATTTTATTTTTGTAATCTTTTTTATCCGTATAACAGATATTTACTTCTTATTCGAGTCAGCGAGTTTTAAGTCCATCTCAATAATAACTTGTGTGAGAACAAAGGTTCAAAGTTTACAAAAGGACAATTAGTAAGTCCAGCTCATCTGGTCACTTCTTTGTACGTTGTAATTTTTACTACTAATGTTAATAAAAATAGGTTACGGTTACAACAAATGAGCTTTATATTATACAACAAGAGTATCATATTAGCTGGTTCATAATTTATTCATTTCATCAGCAACCGGTACAGAAAGTTATGTTTTTAAATATGAATATTATACATACATACATACATACATGTATGTATGTATAATATTCATATTTAATTTATTATGTATTATACAGAACTAATATTATTTATGCATATTAAAGTTCTTTGTTTAACTTTACATTTGTTATTTATATGGAAATTAGTTTACTAAATTAGTTTACTAATCTGGTAGCCATGTTATTTTATTAAAATTATTCATAACTAACTAGCCATAGATGCCTTAAATTCCAACGCTTGTGTGGTTTTGATTACGTTAGTATTTCTCACGAATGATGTTAAAAATTTATTAAGAATTCGTCGTCTTAATCTTTAATATAATGCCAACGCATTTGTCATGTTACATATATTACCTTAGGCCTAATAACCTCAGGGGCGTAGTGGAAATGTATGTGACTGCTGTGCATGACGTCTCGCGTTATATTCCTGGATCGGGCCAAGTATTACTGGGTTTGTCTGTCAGGCTATTCTTAGTAGCAGTATCCCTACTACTCCAGACTCCCGTCTGGAACTATGCCCAGTAGACGGCAATAGGCTTGTCCCCTATTATGTGAAAAGTAAAACCATAACAATTGAAATATGGTTTTGATAAAATTCTGCCCGCGCTTTCGGGCCTATCGACATAGCATTATGTAGGTATGTACTGATGATACAAGACGAAAGATTTTTTTACAAAGCTCATTTAAAAAAGTCGTTTTGTTGGAACACATTCTTGAAGATCTTAGGCGTATCATAAAACTTGAGAACTTATTCCAATGCTATTCAAATTTACAATGTTATCTCTCGAGTCGATCTTGTTGACTCAATAATCGCTGTCTGTCGCACCCAGCTTTACGTCTTGTAAGTTAACTAAAAGAAAAGTATAAAATATTCTAGCTGCCTAAAATGTAATTTAATTTTGTCGTGTTACTCATTTTTTTAACAGCGTAACTTTTGAGAGCAAACTGAATTACTTGGAAATTCTTGCTTACTAAACATGTATAATGTAATTTCTTAATTGTTATCTAAGTTTACTTTCGCACCCCAGTGCCGGGCAAGCCACGATCGTGGCGGTAAGTCCCGTGTTTGAGGAGTGGCTGGAGAGGCGGTACGGCGCCCTCACCTTCCGGCTTACACAGGTAATGACTGGCCACGGTTGTTTTGGCCAGTTCCTGTGTCGTATACGCCGGCAAGAGACGTCCGGTTGTCACCACTGCGGCGACTGCCGCGACGTTGTTGAGGCAACGGCGCTGCACACTTTGGCGGTTTGCCCCACCTGGGCATCGCAGCGCCGTGAGTTGATCGTGGCAGTCGGATCGGTTGCCCTCTCGCTCCCGGCCGTAGTCCAGTCTATGGTCCGGAGTGAGAGGTCGTAGAATGTCGTCGCCTCCTTCTGTGAGGAAGTGATTTCCATCAAGGAGGCGGCGGAGGGCGCGAGATGACCTCCAGCCACCCTGAGGTTTGACCTGGGGGTGGTGGGCTTTGTGGGCCTGCCCGCCATCCATCCGTTCAGCACCAGGTCCGAGAGGCGGCGTGCGTGTTCCCACGCGCGTCTCTGTCGTGTCCGTCTCCCCTTTAGGGGGTAGACAGTAGGGCTTTTAAATGAGTAGTGCCTATATTGGGTAGGTCTTATTGTGTAGTGGCCTGTCGTTCACACGGCGGGCTGAAACCTCGGCGGGGTCGCGATCGCATGCGAAAGTGATTCGCGCGGCTCCGTCGATAGTGGTTTTGTCGAGGAACACCGTGGTAGGTTTAGTTGGTATTCCGGGAGGTACCTTATTCTTATTCCATCTTTCTTTTACCCCGGCGAGTCCGACATAACCCCTCCGCCTGCCCCCGCGGAGGGGTATTCGTCAAAGCATTCCCCCACGTACAAAAAAAAAAAACTTTGTAAATGGTGTTTGATGACACCATTTTTTTAGATAATAAGTAGTGTATTGTATTAAAATGGCACCCGGTGTCTTTATTTCTTAGAAAGTATACTTAATTTAATTAGTATAAATATTGTAGACTATCATACAATATTTACGAAGGTAATTACAAAGTGTTTTTTATGTTGCAAGATAAAATGTAAATTAATTTATTTTTGATATCGAGGCAAGCTTTGCCTATAAAATACAAATGTCTTATGCTCGGATGACGTATTGAGCAAGCCATCGTTATGCCGCTGCCACTGCGGTATGTAATAGGTTTGAATCTTACGCAGAATAATTATTATTTTTGTGATCCACAAGTGATATTGCTAAATAGGTATTGTTGTACTTTATTTCAATTAATTGTATGTTTGTAAAGTTCTTAACCATACAGAGCGTGCTACTTAATCCGGGAGAAGTCTTTTAAAATATACAGTTATCATTATATGTCTTATTTATAAACCAATCTATATTTAAGAGGTAGATAAATATTACTCAATGTTAAATATTTGTCTAAAATAGTTAAGTAACGTGACCAGCTAAGTATGAGTCAGCGATATTTTAATAGTAAGCCTACATGTGCTTATTTAAACACTTCTGAATAATATTAGATTCCAAATAATTTATTTTCTTATTTACGACGTATTAAATATTAATACGTGACATTATTTGTGACATGTATGTGGGTAATATATCTACGTCCCAAAAATGTAAATACCAGATCTTAATGACAAAAACGGCAAATTTAACTCGTATAAGGTTTTTTAGTTGCAAAATAGTTAAATTTATTTATATATATTTAGTTGCAAATTTATTATGAAAATATGGCTGCGTCTGCCAAAGTATATACTCAAAAAAATAAACTAAGAATTTTCTTGGCAAGTCGGGGACTAGGTTTAACCCTATTTATAAGTCCACTTTTCTCATATTTGTTAGTATTTTGACATAAACGTAAGCAATTTCGTTATTGTAAATCGCGTGGTTTTGGTTCAATTCCTGGACCGGTTAAGGTTGAGATAGAAATTGAGTTTTTCTGTCAGGAAAATTTCATAAGCACAAGTGTCTGGTCAGAAAACTTACAGCCATTTAGTGTCTGATCGTCCGTAAAACCATCGGAAATGTCAGTCATGAACATCTGCCTCGTTCTATAATATGGGAATTAGGTATGATCAAAATATGAGGGCTGTCACGCTTGAATTTACCGCTAGAGGTGCTAATGAATAGTAAGGTTCTAGATCTCATATTATATTTATAGTTCAACATGAACCTTAAAACCTTTTGACAGCTATCATTGTTTGCTGCTAGAAAACACCCGTGACTTCATCCGTGTAAATCACAGGACATTCATGTTTGTGATTTACGTATATTGCCGATCTTATAGAACAAAATCGGATTAAATGTGGTTTGGATTTTAATTTAAACTCTAACAATATTACTTAAAAAAGAACGGAATAGGTACTTTGCCACCAATTAACACCAAAATAAACCAAACAGCTCTCAAGCTGATGATCAATGATAAACTTTAGATTAACGACAAACCGCTGTTACTGAAGTATTATTCTACTAACACTCAACTATTCTTTAAGGGTGAGAGCTTTCTGATTAATTGTTAATTACTTTGCTATGATTTAAATATTTGAGAGTGTCTGCTACTAAATCTTTATTCGATTCTTAGTGCTAAAGCAACAGGCCGATAAAGATTCTACAACTTTATTCTGTTACTATGAACCTACTCCATATATAATAGATATAATAATAGACCATTACCAACTTAACTACTTTCTATTTTACATCGGCATTACTAGCTCCCATGTAAAGGCTGCATTAGGACCTAGAAGACACCAGATCGTGTAACACTGAAAAAGCTTGGCCAACCGAATAAAATATTCTTAGCAACCCTGAAATCATGAAAATGATCGTTAATGAGTACCGCACCCCAAAAACATACATCTACCACATGTGACTTTTTATATTGCTTATGAGGCAACTGGTATCGCCGCTCAAGGGCTACGGCGATACCGAGGATAATTATATATATAAAATAATTTTCTGCAATCTGAACTATTGACCGACTGCACGTACTAAAGTATGTTACTGTAGGAGTTTAAGGGGTCGCCTCGTCACTGCCGTGTTGTGGGTTCGATCTCCACCCAGGACAATAAATTGTGTGAACCACAAATGGTTGTTCCGAGTCTAGGTGTTTTTAGTGTTCGTTGTTTGAATGTTTGTAAAGTCTCCCGCGACACAGAAATTATTCCTAGTGCGGGAGTTGTCTTTTTTAAGAAGAATTAAATGTTTCATAAGAAATAACCAATTCTCACTAGGAAGCTCTAAAGAGATTATTATTTACCTTGACCGGATTGCGTAGAGTGCCTATTTAGATCTAAAGTTATTGAACCTTGACATTAATTCATACGGTCATAAACCACATGTCCTTGAAATTGTCACGCAAGGTCAAGGTCACGCGTCTTTGGCCTTGAAGAATTTATACAATTAAAAGAATTGTTCCACGTAAAATACATACATATACGTAAAATACGTACATACAAAGTAACATGTTCACAATACAAGTGTTTAATTTAAGTAGGTATTTACACAAGACAATTGTATTGCGGTGACGTTTTCAGTGAATTGTATAGTGGGTTACGTACAATGGGCTCTATTCTATTCCATTGTAATTCGTAGTAAACTAAATTTCGAGTATCTATGTCCTCTTTTAGAGGTAGATGTAATTTAGGTGAATAATGGTGAACAAAGACATTAAACTGCACGGATGGCCTGGTTAACGTGGTTTTCTCGCCAATGCACCGATTGTTGTAGTTTCTATCCTACACGCTACAAATAATTGTGTGAGCCACAAATATTTTTCCGAGTCCTAGTATTCTTTGTGTCCGTTGTTTGAATATTTGTCATGGTCTTCGCAACACAAGATTCAGAAATCGACAGCGAGACATTTAAAAAATAAATGTGGAGGTTAAGGGAAAATAAAAGAGGCATGTGCATTGCACATAATATGGCGAACATTCATCCGAATCGAATGCTCGGGAATCGCTTGAAATCGACAGTTATGGTCTCAGCTTACTTTTCGATATACAGAAATTGAATGTCCGAGGAAATTGTTGATAGTTTAGTATAATTGCTGTCGTTTAAAACTTTCCAAAAAAAGTATAGGTGATTATAATATGTCACATGTTGACAGGAAATAGTGTATTTATTTATAGATACACAGATCACTATCGTACTGTAGGCCCATTTGTATAGTTGATTTAAGTAAATATTTTTGATTAATAATTGATATGCTTTACAGTGATTTGTATTTTTATGCTGGTCTAAATATCACAACAAATGATAAAAATGATCGCTTAAATCTAAGATTTGTTCACTCTGATTACTTTTGAGGTCATACGGTCAAAACTTTTAATAATTAATTAGTTATATTGTATGACTTGTGTTAATGTGCCTGATTTACTATTAATAATGTCATTAAACTTGAATTTTCCTTAAATAAATGTAATGTAAAATATGTTTTGAAATTAAACTACTGTTTACGAAATTTATCGCGATCTATTTTAAAATCACTATTTTAGATCAATTTAACTTTGAACTATTTTGATGGAGATGATTATGAAATGAACCAAGCTGCTGAAAAGCAACTGGAACGTTGGGGCAAGTACAAAAGAATAAATAAATAAACATTTATATAGCTTAATAGCGTAATATAAAATGAATTGCAATAAAATCCGTAAACAGTAGTTTAATTTCAATGCATAACATTAGCGTAATCATAAGCCTATTGTGTAAAATTTGTTACATACGATTAGTATGTACATAGGTACATGTAAACTTCTACTTGTAAATTTTCATAATGCGGGCAATTAAAATACTTTCGTCCCAAGTGCGAACTGTTGTGCGAAGTGTTAAAACCAATGTAAAACGACTTCGAAAAGACATTTATTTTATCATGCACTAGATTTTCCCGCGGCTTCGTTCGTCTAAATGAAGGTTAGGTTAGATTAGTTACAGTACTTTATAGGATGAAAGAAACCCTATGTCCTTTTCTGTTCCCCTAACAAAGTGTATGTGAAAATTCATGATGATTGATGATAATGATGATTCAAAACGTAACAAACAAACAAATAAACCATCAAACCCACTTTTGCATATATAATATTGTACTTAGGATTTTAGTTAGGATGTAGCTAATATTAGACGGTTTATTTAAAATTAAAATTGATGCATACCATTCTTTTTTTTTACTTTTTTACGTGGCGGGTGCTTTGGCGCATACATCTCCGCGGGGCGACGGAGAGGTTATGTCGGGCTCACCAGGGGAAAGATACCCCGGTAATACCGACTAAACCTACCACAGTGTTCCTCGACATAACCATAGACGGCGAGGCCGCGCGAATCGCTTTTACATGCAATCGCGACCCCGCCGAGGTGGTTTCGGCCCGCCGTGTATAATGGCAGGCCACTACATGACCCTTCCTCTATTGTCCCCTTATGGGGGGAGAAAAAACACGACTTAGAGGCGCACGTGGGAACACGCACGCCGCCTCTCGGACCTGGCGCTGATCGGGTGGCGAGCAGGCCCACGTAGCCCACCACCCCCATGACAATCCTCAGGGTGGCTGGAGGTCATATCGCGCCCTCCGGCGCCTGGTGCTGCGGTTGGGGAGAGGATTTAAGCGCTCCCTCTCCCGCTCCGCCGCCTCCTTGATGGACATGACTTCCTCACAGAAGGAGGCGACGGCATCCCACGTCCTCTCGCTCCGGACCATAGATTGAACCACGGCTGGGAGCGAGGGGGCAACCATACCGACTGCCGCGATCAACTCACGGCGCTGCGATGCCCAGGCGGTGCAATCCGCCAAAGTGTGCAGCGTCGTGTCCACAACAACATCGCGGCAGTCGCCGCAGTGATGACATCCGGGCGTCTCTTGCCGGCCTATGCGACACAGGAACTGGCCAAAACAACCGTGGCCAGTCATAACCTGTGTCAGCCGAAAGATGAGGGGGCCATGCCGCCTCAGAGTGGCTGGCACTCTTCAAAAACGGGACTTACCGCCACGATCGTGGCGTGCCCGATGACATGCATACCTAAATTAATCTGTTGAAACTAGCTTTAATTAGCGTATAACTAGTTTCTCGAAACAATTAGTGCCGTGAAATACATCGTGTATTTCAATCGCAATTAATTCAATTTTATCGCTTCGACAAAGTCAAATGTTTATTTTGCTTTGTTGAGAAAACGCTACCTTTTTATTTACATTGTGTACAAGCACCCTTATGGTACTTGTATTGTGGCGTAAATAGGTACACGAAACTGCACTGATGACTAGGGAATTAAATAAAACCACTGAGTCTGTTCTAAAACGTGCCTATAATCACACAAACATAAAGTTCATGGACCTTATATAGGTAGCCCGTGCAACAAACGCTTGCAACTTTTAATTTTGCCAGTAGCGCCACCTATTCAGCGGTAAGTCGAACTACTAACGGTATAACGATACTTAACACATTGTAACACTAATAATACGTCATTGTAATAAAGATGTCATATTGATTAGGTATGTATATTTAGCATCAATAATTCTATTAACCTATAATCGCATAATTTATTAATAAAATAATAAGAATATTGTACCACATTTACGACCTGGCTGAAGGAAATAACTATTATGTAAGTGCTTATTGAACGGATTTAGATTGCCGTGTACTGCTGTAACATATTTTGGGTTTTTGAATGCAGCGTCAATAGCAGCGTGAGAAGTGTGTCATCGTGAGCGACGAAGATGCGGCAAAACTAGCGCGTTTGCTAAGTGCGTTTTACGCGCCTTTTGATGCGTATATGAACCGAGCGCCTAACGAACACCGAGCTAACTTTCGGTTTCTAACACAAATATGTATTGTAATAGGTGTGTTAGAATCCAAAGTAAGTCTCAGGTGTTACAAATAGACGTACGACATATTAACATTAGTCGAAGCTTTGAGGGTTATTAGGTTCGAACGCCGGACCATATTCCCGAAACTCGATGAGAATTTTCGGCTTAACTTGTAAATGGATAAACGGGAGTGCTGCGTAGCCTTCGTGTAAATTAAAGTTTTTGTTTTTATTTGCTTTTGTTATAGTAGAGCAGAAACAATGCTTAATTGACGACGCAAGCGCGTTTGCTGTTAATGAGCTTGCGGGTTTGATTTCTATCCAGGTATATATTGGACTTTTTCAGCCTGGCGTGTTGGTGGCGTGGCATAAATTTGTGCTTGTGTTTATGGGCGACCATGTGGTCTCGGGATAGGTGCCGAGTAGTACTAAGTGTTATTGGGAGTTGTTGTTATTTGTATTCATTGTGATGATTATAAATATGCTTATTCATCTTAAAAATGAGTATACGTATTAGCATTGCTAATTGCATTAACGTCGAGTAAACAATAACGATCGAAAGTTAAAGTAGAAAATATGTTAACATGTAATTTGATTCAGGAAAATGTTTTATCTAAATAATGGGTTATTTCCTTTAAATCCATTTTCTTCCTAAATTAATTTTGTCTTCCTATTCTATACTCAAAGTACAAAAGATTATTTCGATATTACTTATAGTTTTGTTAAACTGAAAATAGAAATATAAGAATAACGAAATTCCTTTTACGTACTTAATTTAAGAGCACTTCAAAATATCCGTTATGATATAAACAATTATACATTTATTATTATATAGTATTATCATTAAATGCCTCCGGCTGCTTGCCAAAGTGAATGTTTCGTATCCCCAACGCTTATAAAAGCAACTATTCATCATCTTCTCAGAGAATCCTCAAAGAAATGCATCTTTTATAAATCGAATGTTGACCTGGTTCCATAAAGAGTTGTATCCATCTATCCATCTAGTTACTTCAGCCATGACACCATTCCTGTTCATGAAAAATAAATACAACGACAATGAATGATCTAGGCACACATTCTTTTGACGCCTTAAAAGAACGAGATTGAATATACAAAGGCCTCCTAACAAAGGTCATTCGTTATCTTTGCAAGGAATTCACTGTGTCATTTCGACCCTTAAGGAACCTCCATCCATTCTACTTTCAGCCTTTTCTTTTGCATTACAAAGACTGTTCTCGTCTGGCAGGTAGATGTTGACACATCTCGTAAAGATACTTCTGGTAGTCGATAAAGGAAACGCTAGTAATGAATCGGTATTCGATTTATATGTAAGTAAGGGCTCCTTTTCTTCCATGCTGATGGTGGACAATTATCCACTTTTACAATTCTTTGACAATTACGTTCTACCAGATTAGAAACGCATATTTAAAATTCATTGCAGTTCAGAGTTTAAGTGATGTGAATATTTAGCTCAAATAATAAGTACAAAAATGTAAGTCAATCCCCTATTGTAGAACTTAGAAGACTCAAGAAATATGTGACTAACGGTCACAAATTTCTTATACCTACACCTCTAAAATCACACTGAACACGGGATGTTATTATTCCTTCGAATGGCGATGAATGATGATCCCAACAAATATAATATGCATTACTTTTTGTTAGTTTTATTAGTCTAGGAAATATCCTAAGACATCAACATATCTAGTGTGAGCTACAATTTTATTTGGTTATTCAGTGGACGAGTGCATGGAGTAGGAGCGTTCTAATACACTGACAAGTGATCTTTGCGAGGTCGACAATGACGAGTGATCCTGTTAGGTGGAAGGAGGCTGTCAAGATTTCTCCATGACATGCATTTGGTACTATTCTTCCGGTAACTTAAGCTATTTTCATTTTTCTTTTAAAACGACAACGCCCGCAGTATGTCTCATGACTGTGTCACCAGGACTTGACAAACATTCAAACTATGGACTCATAGAACATCTAGACACGGAACAACTATTTATAGATCACATACATTTTTCTTTTCGTGTGGGTTTCGAACCCACAACACTCAGCGTAGCGGCTGTGGCGAGGCGATTACTTAAAGTACGCTGTCCGTGTAGTCAACCAGCCAGTCAGCCATCCCTCAAAATTCTTTATTTTCCATAAGAATATATATTATATAGAAAAATAAAGGAGTCATCCATTAGATTGGTGATTCACATGACACCGGTAAATAAATGGACGTTTTCCGCCATTCCTTCTCAAGAGGTTTAACTTTCAAAATGGATTTTAGTTTTCAATTCGTGAGACCTAGCTGACGAGTTGAGCTTCGAGGAAATTCGATATCTATGATATTGAATGGAGGTTTTCAATTCTTAAAGTCTTTATTTGAAGTTATTGTAGTAAACTGGGTTGATTGGCCAATTGATCATGGTTAAGCACCGACCGACTAGGATCTTACTTGGATGTGTGCCATAAGAGAGCCTTTGTGCAAAAATAATCAATGTAGGCCATTATATACAGGTGAGATTTGCAGGCAGATGCGGAAAGCTGGCTAGTTTCGAAGCTTTTCCGCTTAGCAAAGTTTTCAAGGTTAAGAAGTCGATGAGTATACCTCTCGACTTGTGCATTAGTTATGATGTAGTTGAGGATATTGGATTCAAGGTAGAGTAATGTGTGTTTAGAAAGTTTTCTTGTAAATATGAATGTACACAATAAAAACCTAACAAGGTTTTTTATGGTGTATCTTTAGAGAACATCGGTGATCGAGTGAACTTTGTTCGGTCGATATATAGTGCCAGGCCCTATAATAAAATAATATGCATGTAATGGTTGTGATAGCAATAAATTTGGTTATATATTGAAATTGCTGCATGAATGATGAGTGGTTTTAAGTGGTCACCTCGTTTCTATGATGTATCGAGTTTAGTTTTCGATCTCTAAGCGAGACAAAAACATGTTTAAATAAAAGGCAAAATTCAAAAATTATGCCTGCTAGAGCTGGAGCAGTCTTCTTAATAAAAATAGGCATACGACATACATGTTATAAAGCCAAAAAAATTCAAAGGCGTAGGCAAATTTTCACACTCTTTCTTATTATGTAACATAACGGGTGATACTCTAATAATACGAGTTCGTCCTAATTGCCTTATAGAAACACCCGACATCTAGATATGTATCTACGCTCCGTATTTGTGCTTCAAATTTCCTAACAGGAAAATTCAATAAGCCTTCTCTCGAATCTAGAACTCAGATCATAGGTTTAAGGGCCACTGGGCTAAGTAGAAATTTAAGATAGCTTTAAGCAGTTTATACAAATAAAGTTATTATATACTTACGTGGTCTCACGCCCTTATATACTCCCGAAGAGGTAGGCAGAGGTATATTACATCCTCATGTCGACAGCTATGATTTTTAGTGTTACTTAATAGGGTCAGTATTGTCATCACTCACAGTCAAAGTTCCAGAGATCTAGCTACTAAAAAAAAAATTGGCTAATAACCAATTCGGAAGTCGAACCTGATACTTAATGCACAGCAATTACGTTTTCTACCAATGTGCTGCGCAATCAGTAATATAATGTATCGGAAATCGTTTATTACATTCAAACTTGGTCCTTCCAAAAAAATATTCTAATATTAATGACGTTTTCACGATGATTGATGACGTTACGACTTGCCAGTTGCTCCATGACTTTATCGTTGATAACAAATGTTCTTTCGATCGATTTGATTCTCATTTAATGTGTTTTATCTTTGGATTCTGTGTTTCGATGGCATTAATTTTGTTTAGATATAATTATAATTTTGAATCGTATCGTTTCCTTATATTTTTACTTTTGAAATCTAGAGGCTTTACGTAAATATCAGTGACATAAGTGCTTGCTATCTGTGGCCAAAACGAGTCAATAGAATAAACTGATCGATTGATGAAGGGAGCAATGTCACCAAGCTAAGATGGGTGATTAAAATTGATCTCGAATTTCTTATGCATCTCTATTATTCATTCAAATATCAGACAGAACTTAGCTTCAAATATAGTTACGTTATTATTTCAGATAGGATATAATTATTCCTTTGCATGTCGTCGGATTATGGCTAGTGGCTAAACGTACGTATATGTTTACATTTTCTCTTAGTTTAATACAGAGGACAGACGAAGCCAGTGACTGTGGTCCAATGTTCGCAGATGACAGACTAATAAACGCGGTCACAATTACATACCAACTACTCTCGCAGCTCGTGGCTAAAGCAGCCACTCTAAAGTTCAGTGCGCGCAATAGGTTTAAATCCTGTGTGGTGGGGTACTTTACAAATATTCGAACAAGTTACACACAGGATACCCACACTCGGCTTAATCATTTGTGGATCACAGAATTTTTATCTAGTGTGGGATTCCAGCCCACAACCCTTGACGTAGTAGCAGTGGTGACCACTTAAACCACTACGCTATCCGTGCAGTCAGTCCGTGCATATTTGTATTGCTTGTGTAGTTGTTACACACACGTGCAAAATTTTGTCGTTGGTACCGTGGTATTACCACAACAATTTCAGTAACGATTAGAATGACAGTAAGGCTTCAATAAAACTTTAACTTCATAATAGAGTTTACCTTTTGACGCGCGATACTTTTTGATTGTCTCTCCTGATATAGTAGAATCCAAAATGTCTGCTGTAATATTTAACAAATACTATCAAATCTAGACTTTATCTAAAAAAGCATTTACAGTTTAAATTCGCCTGTGAGTTGTATAGAAATTCGTTTGATTTGGTTGAATTGCGAGGGTTTATTTTTTATTAAAAACGTTTTGAAATTTTCAGGATTTTATACGCATATATGAATTTCAATATTGATTTGCATTTTCATGTAGCTTTGTTGTAATTTGTGTAACCAAATAGCTGCTTGTTTTATTTGTATATCAAAGCAACTGTAAATATTTGGCGACAGGCTTAACAAACATTGAATTCACATACAATGAAACCTAAATACAAAGTGAACTGGAATGGGGTGATATTATTTTTCTTAATTGCACCTTTGTTTTACGTTGATACTGTATCTATATAATGCCCTACACTTGAAGTTGGTTAGGCTAACATTTACATTTCCTTGTATTGAACGTGCAATCGAAGGATTAAAATATTCATACACTGGAATTTGTGGTGTGGTGGCTTCGCTCGCGTCAATAAAAGTAATGTCAAAAATCTCGGCAACAGCACTATTTTCAGGATTTAGGATATATACACATATATCGTTACACCTATATATTTAAAGAATAAACAGAAGTATATAACATGCACATTTGGCCTTAGTTTAAGTCCCACGTAAGCCTGTTGCCACATAATAGTGTCTATGATATAATTTATAGGTCACATATTTTTATCATAATATATGGGGATGAAACCTTTTACACTATGACCCCTGTCAGTGATGAGGTGACCACTCAAAACACTGTGCCAACTATGTGCAATCAATTACTTTGAATGTTACAGAATTTCATTAATAATGGCAATTAGTATGAAACATGGTCCTAGTAAATATAGAAAGGTTCATAATAAATAGACCTATATCCTCGAAATCATAGTCAGAGGTACATTATACAGAGTTCAGTAATGGGCGAGCTTTTATTGCTGTCACCTGTTTCACTTCCAACTCCTTAACGCTACTCGGTTTCTTGACAGCAAAATCCAATAACACTTTGTCTGACCTGGTAATCGAACCCAATGCCTCATGCGCAGCAATGCCTTTCGCGATCGCTGCGCAACCGCAGCAAATATCTATAGTATAAAAATTAGAACATCTACCGTCATAATAGTGACGAAAATATAGTTACTTGTTTATTCAACAAAACTACAACCGTGCTTCCTCTTCAAACATAGCACAGTTTATACACAAAAATAGAAAACCAAATCACTTGAACCCGGAAATAAAGCACATCACATATCATACGAATACCGAACCCACGGGAATAAGCCGATTTTAAATAAACAGAGATCGTTTTTGGAAGATCGAAGACATTATACTATTATACGTATAGGCTGAGAGCTGATGACCTCAATGTGTTGGACGCTATATTTGTGGTTTAAAACAACTTGGATATCTTACTTATTCTAGTAATTTTGTACATGTTAAAGTTTGTGTAGCTGTTTGGAAGTTTAGGGATTATTTATTTATTTGGCTTAGAAACAAGGTAAAATCAAAAAGAAGTAGAAAGTATAAAAACAGATTGTAGGTCTAACTATAAGAACAATAATAATTATTTATAAGTAAAATTTGAGTACATACTTACAAAAAAAATTATGTACGGTGTTGATATTTTATACGGTGCGTTCATGTTTTGCCAATTAATTGGCCTACAAATATTATATAAGTCGTTACATTTACGCACTATGTTCTTACTATGGTCTGTCAATCATGAGATTCCCCGTTAGATTCCCAGTTAGTGTAAATGGGTTAGGGTCAAATAGACTGGACAGTAAAAAGACTTAGTAAACAAAATGACTAGACTTCAGAATGACGGAATAGGCAAAACGTCCAGGTTGCTAATTAACATAATTATGGTCGGGGCTTACTAGACAATTCTTTGTAACATTAAACCTTGTAATTTACTGAGTAGGTAGTCACAGCCATATAAGGAAACAAATTAACCATAACTCCAGAAATTTGTTTAAAAGAAATATAATTAAATTTATTTGTTAATTATATGTTTTATTATACATTTCTACAATGATAAGTTGCCTCGCATTATGTAGCCATTACTTTTAGATATATACTGCTATCTCGTTTCAGCAAAGTTCAGTAACAGATTCCAAACAACCCAAGACCTAATGTATTACAGTAGGTAATCATAAGCTCTATCAACGAGTCAATCATTTCCATATACTAAATACGTATTCACTTAAGTTTGAGTCCACGAGCTCCCAACCTATTGGCAGTGAGACAGCGTTTCTCAAAGCGCACGAGGGTGCTATTAGACAAAAATGTAACGGCACAGTAACAAAGGCTTCAGTATCCTCAAATATATCAGATCTGATTGATTTTGAATTTGATTAAAGATGGGACTAAAGAAAAGCTAGTTAGAGGGGAGTACTTCCTCAAGTGAGTATTCACTAAATAATGCAACTACGGGCTCTTTGACTCGATAAATAGTGTTCACGCCAGGACAAAATGTTGTAGCCTAACAACCTTGTGTAGTTACTGCGGTGGAATATGACTACTACCACTAGGTATAATTCATGTATCGTGGTAATCTTAATGAACATGGTAACAACGGACTCAAAGAGGCTTAGAACAACTATGAGTGGTCTATACAACATTTTTTGGGGTATCTATAGACGTTGTGCTGTTAGCAGAAACTTTGTCTCTTATGTTGGAAGCTTTCTTAAGGAGTTTATTATGTGTCATATGTGTTCCTGAGGAAACCTGCATGTCTGTAAGTTCTTCTAAACGTCCTCGAAGATATGTGAAGTTTACCGACCCGCACTGGGCTAGCGTGGTGGACTATGGCTTAAACTTTTCTCACACTGAGAATAGGCCCGAATCCAGCAATAAGATTGTTTTATACAGGGATGATATATCATAGGAAGACATTGAACCTCTTCTAAATTTAATCACTGAAGGCAATTTTATTGTGCTGGCGCTCTCATTTGCCCAACTAGCATTTACTAATAAGACAAACTTGCTTAGCTCTGCTTTCAACTATTAAAACCCCTATAATGCAACACGCTATTCAGCTGTATTTCGGCAGCACCACTGGTCAAACAAATTTGCTAGTGAAATTACCTCCGAC
This sequence comes from Catocala nupta, assembly GCA_963675205.1. Classification (NCBI taxonomy): domain Eukaryota; kingdom Metazoa; phylum Arthropoda; class Insecta; order Lepidoptera; family Erebidae; genus Catocala; species Catocala nupta. The sequence goes on from OY776099.1 coordinate 12,112,209, forward strand.
GGGTAACTAAATTTTCTTTAAATCGGATTTGTAGGTCACTTGCTCGAAGGTAACATTTACATGAAGATAAGCGTATTAAATTGGGCACATTTTAGATATATTCCATTCGAAAGTATATAATATCAGATCTGTATGTACCTGTCCCACTGCTGGGCAAGAGCCTTTTGTCAGTGTTGCAAGGGCAAGTCCATTACCCTGACCCAGTGCAGATTGGCAGACTTCACATATCTTCGACACAATTAAAGAGAACTCTCCGACACGCCGGTTGCCTTGGCCGTTAAAGCGAATAATAATTAACTATTTAATACGCACATAACTTTGAAAAGTCAGACATTGACAGACCTTGGCATCGAACTTGCGACCTCTGCGTGGCAGTCTTACGGAATCCCAATAGGCTATCGCTACGAAAAAATTTATCTTTTACATACTAGTCAGACAATAAACAATTACACGACCACTATACCTCCATACTACATGATATGGTTGCAGCCAGGCAACCTTGTGGTATGTTCCTGCAGTAAATTAACCAGACCCCGTTGTGCTGTCAGCAGAAGGTCAACAGTACGGTAGCACAACGACACCTTTATTCAAGGATCAAAAACGCACTTGTGAAAATTACTCTGGTGGTTGGCAGTTAAGGTAACTGTAGGTTGTAGTAACTATTTTCTACTTTGCCGACGTATGCTTCTTTGTGTCGTATTTTATGTTTTACTAAAAAGTATATGACCGAATCCTTTAATTCTCCATGTGTAAAAACAAAACGTCCAAACCGAACCGGAGTCATGTATAAAAGTCACAATGTTACACGCCACGCCAAAATGTAACCCTTTAACATTCAGTCTGCCGTCGCGCCAATTCTCGTTCTTTGGTTGCAAGATAAAAAGAATTTAAAGTTCACCATGTCCACTAAAATTGTCAGGTAAGATTTATAGACACTTCTAAAGACCTCGGTATTTACTCACAGAGTCTTACTGAATGATCTAACTTTTTGTTCACTTTAAGTGCTTGTTTTGGCAAAAATGGCAAAGTTGATTTCTGACTTACAGCATTATAAAAATTAAAGACCAGAAGATAATGATATCTTTGCAAATTATAAGAAGCAACACGAAGTCTGAGATGTTTACCTCTTCAAAGATATATGTCAAAATCGAAATCCATATACAATTACGAACAGCTGAAAACAGCCAACATTTTAGACTAAATATTAATTTAAAGTTGGGTAAATAAATACCAGATAGCGAATCCAGGTGTCACAAACATTGCAGACTGAAATATGTGAAAATACATATAGCTGTGAAGTTGACATATTCGCCATTATTTTGATTTCCCCAGACGTGAACCTGGTTACACGTTACCTTACTAAGTTGTATAATCTCGTTTTCAGTACTGTTATATTTATTAGTAGACTAGCTTTCTCACGCGGCTCGAAAACAGCTCTTTTTCTAGATGAAAGGTACGCTATGTCTTTCTCTGCACCCCTGATAGTTTGGCTTGTGCAAAATTTTATTATGATCGGTCAAGTAGTTACTGCGTGAAAGCGTAACAAACAAGAATACTCATAATCATGGGATTATGAGTATTCGTGTTTGTTACGCATCGAACACACACCGCTACGTCATATAAATGGTTATATGACGTAGCGGTGTGTGTTCGATCCGCGCACAAGACAAAAATTTGAGTGATCCACAAATAGTTGTTACTAGTCTGTATATCTTTGTGTCCGTTGTTTGAATGTTTGTTAGCACAGTTGTCATACCTAGTACGGGAGTAGTCTTGATTAAAACACTGAAATAATAGTTAGGAATTTGCCCGCAACTTCATACGCATAGAACGTGCAAGTAGATAACCATATTTTTCTTTCTTTTTGTGTAGGATAAAGCTAATATACACATACATAATACAGAACTTCTAGGCGTATCAAGATGAAACATGAACCAGATTTCAAGTTACACCTCTAGCAATACAACTGTGAAAACTGCATTCAATTTCGTGCAGATTAATGTAAATTACCTATATCTTTTTATGCATCCCCTGACAACGTGTATGCGAAATTGCACGATGATTGGTCAAGTAGTTCAGAAGTTAAAGTGTAACAATCAAAGGCATTTATAATATTAATTAGGATGTACAGATATTACCAATTTTTTATATGTGTATATAACGAGAAGTCAATGGTCTGTTAGTAGGTTGAACGCCCGTGTCTGTTTGTTGCACATTTATTATGTAACGATGAAAATTTTATTCATGTTAACGAAAAGGTACACTGGAGTTTGCGTTTAGAGCGTTATTCGAATATTTTTTTAAGCTATTAATACGCTTAGTTGCTTTCGAATGAAATTCGAACGAAATTCGAACATCGTTGCGGATTAATTTTTTTTTTTTGCTACTAACAATCTAGCACACGGCCCACCTGATGTTAAGTGGTCACCATAGCCTATGAACGCCTGCAACACCAGAGGCATCACTTGCGCGTTGCCAAGTGGGAAGGAAAAGGAGCGGCAAGGGGGAAAGAGGGTGATTGGGCCTCCGGTACTCTCACTCACCGAACGAAATACAGCAGTAGGAAAGCTGCTATTTCACGTCGATATTCTGTGAGAGGGTAGTCCTTCCCCGGTCGAGCCGATGCTGAAATCAGAAGAGGGCAAAATCAGCGAGGCTTTTCTACCAAAATCAGCGAGCCTCTTCTACCAAATTGTACATACATTCACCCTTAATGGGTTGGGCAGATGTGTATTATAGTCATATTTTGAAAATTATGTTTTAGATCCCACATAGTTGAGGACCTATCTTAGGACCCAAAATTCACTAACTTCACTTTTTTGGGTCCCTCGTAATAGAGGGCGAGCCTTTTGCCATTTCTCGGACACAGTCCTAGACTCCATGCTCCTGGGAATTGATTAACACAAAAATTAAATATATTGACCGATTAAAGAATCTAAATATTCTTCTTCTTCTTAAATTTAAGACCGTAATTCTTGTCGGTGAAGTATTCGCCCACATATCTCTGTCTTCTGCTTTACCTTTAACCTCTTGATACGACTCTAGTTCCACCTTTTCCTTCACTTGTTAGACAAAGTTTCGTCTCCCCTACCTCTCCTTCGTAAATTTTTTCTTCTTAGATGGTTTTAAACAATATGTCGTTTCGTGTCAAGTCAATCCACCAATCAACTTTTCACTCCATTTATCTATAGTTCTCATCGATTGTTTTTCTCATTAACCATACACTTTTTTATTAGTTTCCTTGAGGTCAACATATACTTACGTTTCATCTTTTTACCCCCTTTTTTTTTCTTTTTTCACCTGTGGGAATGCTTTAACGCATACCTTTCTGCGAGGCAACGGAGAGGTTATATCGGACTCACCAGGGAAAGATGGTGAGTGACATCCCGGTAATACCGACTAAACCTACCACGGTGTTCCTCGACATAACCGCAATCGGCGGGGCCGCGCGAATCGCTTTCACATGCAATCGGGACCCCGCCGAGGTTTCGGCCCGCCGTACGAAACGGCAGGCTACTACACAAATAAACTACCACCAATTATATCCCTACTGTCCCCCTGAGGTGGGGGACGGACACACGATACAGAGGCGTGCGTAGGAACACGCACGCCGCTTCTCGGACGTGGGGCTGATCGGGTGGCGGGCAAGCCCACGAAGCTCACCACCCCCAGGTGAAACCTTAGGGTGGCTGGAGGTCGTCTCGCGCTCTCCGGCGCCCGGCTCTGCGGTTGGGGAGAGGGTTTAAGTGTAACGTCTCCCGCTCCGCCGCCTCCTTGATGGAAATCGCAATCACAGAAGGAGGCGACGGCGTTCCACGATCTCTCACTCCGGACCACAGGCTGAACTACGGCCGGGAGCGAGAGGGCAACCAATCCGACTGCCGCGATCAATTCACGGCGCTGCGATGCCCAGGCGGGGCAATCCGCCAAAGTGTGCAGTGCCGTGTGCTCAACAACGTCGCGGCAGTCGCCGCAGTGGTGACAACCGGGCGCCTCTTGCCAGCCTATACGACACAGGAACTGGCCAAAACAACCGTGGCCAGTCATTACCTGTGTCAGCCGGAAGGTGAAGGCGCCATGCCGCCTCTCTACTTACTTTTCATACTTCTCCAACACTATTTATTTAATTACAAGGTAAAAAGTGCTAATTACAAGGCACTTATTTACCTTGTAGTTGTAGTTTCAGTCTGTCGTGAATGCTGCACCAAAATTCTGCACAGAAATAAACATCGCTAAAAAAAATATCTCACAATAATTATTATCTGCTTTCAATGCCTTTTTCTCAAAACCAGCTTACTCTACACCACAATACCGATGAGACGTTTCGTATTACTAAATAAAACCACATAGCACTGTTTAATTATATACCAAAACAGTGTGAAATTTCAAACTATAATTAAAACTTACTAACACAAATGAAATATTTCAGTGACGTCTAGAAGCTTTGAGAATACTTCTTTTGATGCCTAAGCGAGGGAGTAATTTTTTGTCTTCCTCGTGTCAAGAAGTTAGACTCGAGTTTTTAGTAGGGTTCATTTATCAGGTTGGATGTAATTAGAATGAGCGCAAAATTAAATAAAACACCAGTGAAATGCGAGTCGGGCTCCTGCACTGAGGGTGACGCACTTAAAAAAATATACAAATTAGATTTTATTAACAAATTTCTATTGGTACTTTTGTGGATAACATATACCTTATGCTTTGTACCCCTGATGACGTATCTGCGAAATTTTATGACGATCAGTCGAGTAGTTAAGGCGTGAAAGCGTAACAAACAAACTTACATTCGTATTTATAATATTGATTAGGATTAGTATCCCACCTGCATCACTGAGGAGGTAGGCCAAGGTGTATTACACTCTCATTTTGCCAGCTATGGTATTAAATCGCATGTAGAAAGAAGCGCACGTAATATTTTAAATTTGGATATAAGAAATATATATATAGTCTCGCTATCTCTCTCACACACGTGCGGTTAAATAGCGGATACGTCATTATTTGTATCGTGCATCCTCTTTATGTAATTTGACAATTACGCTTACTATACGATTTAAAACGCTTTGATCTTCTTAGAATTTTAGAGTTTGCGTAATGTAGCTAATAACTCATCACTACCCTATTTCCAAACTTCGTGCTGCTTTTATGAATTTACAGGCAATACAGTTTAGAAGCTAACAGGTTAAACTTTAATGAATATATTCATTTAATATTTTAGATAGGTAATAAGAAAAACGCTACGCATGCGTAGAAAGAGCAAAGTACATAGGTGGATGAACTTTGTGTGTGCCTTTTTTATTGATTCTTGTTTAAAATATAGTATAGTGACCATCGTAATTATTTTCCTTCCTATAAGATATTTATTTCATTATCTAAAATACACACGACAATTAAAATCCTCCAAAAGGTAGACTTAGTTTAATGTATAGACAAGTTTCACATCAAGTTACGCAAGGTGGTAATGACTACATTAACAAAATGGAAATACACATTTCACAAGTTGGGGAATCACTGGACTAAAGTTCAAAAGAATAGAAATTAGTCTCACAACTTAATTTTATGGCGTAAACAGAGACGCTTTCTGCTGTAGACGTTGGTAAAAGTTTGGCAACACGTTGCTCAAGTCTTTATTTGTAACGAAAATTACTTTACCAATGTTGTTTTTAAGTAGGTGTATGTATTTTCCCTTTTGAAGTTTTCGCACGAGGTTAATAAGGCGAAAATAATATTTGGAAGTTGCTTTAAGAATTTCGGTATGTTGAAGTATATACATAGATAAATATGCGAGTGTATACATGTATAGATATATATGCGAGGAACGTCTTTGAATCTACATAATTAATGTTTATACTGAAATAATTTACGTGCTATATAAGTTGCTTATTTTTGTAACTGACTATGCAAATGACACAGTTTGACGAAGCATGTAAAACAATGCTCGACGTACTGTTAATGTATTTATATTTTTGTTTTCTTTCCTCTGGCATATGTGAGTTCTGCTTTTTTAAAGTAATGCAGTAATTTCATTAAATAGCTACTGTGGAGAACATGTTGACTGTGCATAGATTATCAAGTTGGAAAAAACTAATTGTGTGAATTATTCTTATGATTTTCTTGATTGATTGATGTCACACATACTGTATACGTATGTATATTTATAAGATAGTGTGCCATATGTAATGGATCGCGTATGGTACATTACATTATATAGTATATGATGCGCATACTGTTGTAATATTAATACAACAATTAACTGCACAGAGCTGATCCAGAGATGACAGCAATACTATACACAGGAGTAAACGTAGTTCTTAAGGCATTACACACTAGCCCTGGTTCGAACAACTTTCTCACAACGTTCAGAACTCCAAATTAACGAGATGTCAATAAAATTACAGTAAAGTATAAATCATAGCTCAAGCTTTAATGTAAACGCACTCAGGCAGGATTTTTTACAGAAGTGCCTCAACTTATCAGTCTCTATAAATACTTCAAACTTTATTTGTAAAGTAAAGCCATTTAAACTTACGTAGAACTGGCTTTCTTTATAATAAAAACTGCATGCATTTTACATAACATCATATAACCAAGAGAGCTTCCAGGAATTATTTTCCAAGTTTGTCGTTTCACAGTTTTGTTTGGATTTATTTGATACTTATTAAGTTTTGTAGCTTTATGTAGTAATCATAAATCTATAAATGACATCTATACTCATATTATAAAGAGGAAAGATTTGATTTTTTGTTTGATTGTAAGGGCTTAACTCATTCGGATTTTAAAATTCTTTCACCAGTAGAAAGCTATATTATTACCGAATAACATAGGCTATACTTTTTTATAAATGTTCTGTTACTAATAACTACTTTGACGCGATCAAAGCCGCGAGCAAAAGTTAGTAATAAATAATAATAATAATATTAGCCCAGTATGTAAACTGCCAGTCTGCTAGACACGGGCCTCTTCTCAGTGTGAAGAATTAAAGCTATAGTACACCAAACTGGCTCACTGCAGTGGGCAGACTTCACCTTCGAGAACATTATGCAGATATCACAGCCACGCAGATTTCTTCAAGAGGTATTAATTCTTTTAAATAACTGAACTTTTCCACATATCTACAAAAGTCAGAGGTGCATGCCTTGGAATTGAACTGCACTTGCCGTCCACCTGTCTTCTACTAGTTATGTAAAAAGGATAATAGTACAACTATGAGGTATAACTGGTACAAACGATCTCGAATCCAGCACAATCTGCTGGTACTTTGCCTACTATAGACATTATCCAGAGCTAAGTGTTGCTGTTAAGCGAAAGCGCAAACACTATAAAAAGTATAAAATTAAAACCGTAAATCTTTCTTATATAAACTGGGTACAAGTACAACCATTGCACAAATAATCTCAGCACGTGCTGGTACTTTGCCAACTAGGATAGCTATACAGAGATGTGTCGAATTTACTATCATAATTCTTGTTACGTCATTTAGCCATGCATACACCACGCTAGTCACTCGATTCAAATTTCGCTCCCGAATCTAACAATAGATCAAAAAAGAATATACAATATTAAATATATAGTTTGCCGGGCAAACGTGTCTGTGACAGACGCCACTAGATGTTCTACGTTACATGAACAATTTTTGGTTTATATTTCACCCCATACGTTGCAGTTTTTCGTATGAATAACCAGCTAAAAATATTTTTAACATAGAACACAAAATGCAGTTTTTATTATTTTTTATTTCTTTAGTCGAAAATAGAGGGTACATACACGCCTGGTTCTGCATCCTTACATTATGAAGTTGAGAAGATTGTTTATTTGAACGCACTAGTGTCTGGAATAACCAGTCAGATTTGAAAATTGCATCTTTTCAGACTTTTTATACAGGACGGTTATAGGATATCTAACATAACGCTACGACCCTTAAGAGCGAAGCGTGTAAGTCCGCGGTGCATAGGTAGTGATTGTAGTAATTCTTTCCACCGAATGAGAAACAAGTCTAATATATGTATGGCTATTGCTGAGTGGTAACGTACGTGTGGCTATTGCTGAGGCATGTTGTACATACATACATATATAGATTCACGCCTGTTACCCATAGGGGTAGGCATGTTGTGTTGAGTATAATATTACGTGGCTTTATAGTCTCTGACAAACAGAAGACTTTGTACCAGAAAGTGTATTAGATGTGACTAAATTCAAATAATTTCAAAGCAGATTGACGCTATGTCATGTGCTTCTTTAAACGAGGTTTAAGGAGAGCATTATTTCAATGGTAGGCGGTGGCTTGGCGATTTATATCCTCGATATTCGTTTGGGACGGGTCGCTGGTTCATCAGCTTCTACCAGGCGTAATAAAAAAAAGATGGTAGCTCAAAAGCAACAGCAATATGCTCGCCATCCGTCATGGGACATCTAAAAATATGACTAGTGTAATATATGTGTAAAGATGTATATTTGTATATCCTAACTAATATTCACACCTTCAATACTCGACCGATCATCAAGAAATTCCAAATACATGTTTTCTGGGGTACAGAAAAGGACATAGAGTACTCTATGTCCTTTTCTTTCATCTAGAAAAAAGTACTGTTCCAGAGAAGAGCCGCGGGCAAAAGCTAGTATATCATGTTTTGGCAGCTTTATATATCAACTCTGAATACTTTTCCGTGCTACTATTATATTACATGTAAAAGATTTGGATGTCTCACTCTCAACTCAATCACGAAATAAACGTTAAAAGGATTTAAATGAAACTTTTCACACAAGTAAAACAGGCTGGACTAAAACATAGGATACTTTTAAACATAGTTCCTTCGGGATTCAAGTAAGCGACGCCTCAGGCAAAAATTTGTGTATAATAAAAGAGGAACTAGTTATTTTTCGTTCAGTCTCTTTATGTGTAAATATTTTTGTATTCAGGCAATATTTCAAGCCACAAACAGGTATTACAACATAGTTGTTTGTCGCATGATAGCCGCAAATATGCTCGCTGTAGTATTTGTAATTTACGAGCCTGTTGCCAAGCTGGCTTAAGCACCGTATTGTGAGAAAACCGTATGGACAGGATAGGGTTCTTGTCTGAATATTTTATTTCGAACTATTTCGAGCAGAATATCTGTATTTATTTTGTTGGTACATTGATTGTGAAATCGTTTAATGGCGTAAGTTTTGGTTTACGTTATTGTGGATGATCTTTGATTTGATTTCCTGCTAGCTTAAAAGTTATGCAATATTGTTCTCAGGCAATATTTAGTAACACTATGAGGCGTTAAACTTGTGATAAGTAGACGCCAATACTCAAATATAGTTATATACAGGGTGATTTTGAAATCGTGTAATTCCTTTTAACCACGCATTCTACTGGTGATATAGAATAACCCTGACCATATTTTTATTTAATTAGAATTATATTTTTTGAAAAATTATTGTTCCGTTTTTTTCGTGAAATGGTGTCAGATAGTCATATGTTAACCAACCGAGGCAATTTTAATTTTTTACTAATTAAAATAAAAAAACATATTAATAATTAATGTCGTAAATAATAACGGGCGGTCCTTTTTATTGCCTCTTATTATTTACGACATCAGTTATTGTTATGTTATTATTTTTAAATTAGTAAAATATTAAGATTGTGTCAGGTGGTTAAAATATGACTATTTGAAATCATTTCATGAAAAAAATCTGTACACTAATTTTGCCGAAACCATTATTCTAATTAAGAAAAAATATTGTCAGGGTTATTCTATATCACCAGTAGAATGTGTGGTTAAAAGGAATTACACGATTTCAAAATCACCCTGTATATTGGACGACAAATTTTGTTAAAAGGTTATCATGCTTATAAAAAGACCATCAAGCAAAAACTTAACTACAAATATTCAGTTTCCGAAAGAATAGGCAGAAGTGTGCACCCACATTTTACCAACTGCCATAAAAGTCTTAAGTTATAGGAGACCGTATGCATTATGAGACTGTGTGCATTTCCAGACCTTAAAAAGAAATATTTACAGAAAAACTGTATCATCATTTTTTCCACGGGCTTACGCCACTTTAGCAAATAATCCGACCTATTTATCCATCGAACATAGAGCAAAGATCTACTAAAGGGTTTATGGCTCAAATATAATTATATAAGATAAGAAATGTCAGATTTATCACTTAGCAACCCTCCAAAAACAAGTTAAACTTATATTTTACTGTCATATTAATATTTGAATATCTTAGTGGGTATTTGAACACAAAGTGTAACACCCATAATAATACGGGGACTGACAAAAATCGATTTCGTAATTTCGCCAAGTTCAATAATCTGGTCTGAGAACACCCAAAATAACGTGACCCGTGCTTTAATCAAACCGTTTACTTCCAGACAGGTCTACAATAACTGGTTCTTTAAACCGAACAGCGAACAAACTCCATCGTAAATAGACCTCTGCTTGACAAGCAAACGCCTACGTTGAGATGTTTCTTCTAATACTGGTCATTTATTTATATAGGAACGACCATTATGACTTGATATGTGTTTAGTATATATTTCTTGGCATATTGAGGTCTTCAAAAACTGGTATTTGTTTACTCAGAAAAAACTGCGTACTGAATGTAAACTACACTGAATTGGCATGAGGCCAAGTAGGGGCTGATTTGTGTGATATGATGTATAGCATTGCCAAATGTTTTTATAGAAATTGTTACTTGAATAGGACTATGTGTTTTTATATACTACTTATTCTACTTTCACCAAAATTTTAAATGGAGCATTTACTTTTATGAAGGAAATGAAGCTGGAAAACTTAGTGAATACGATTTAAAATGTTTTAGATCACTCTAATATTTAAAGTATTATTTAAAAGCCCGCTAAGTGTGATTCTAACATGGGTATCGGTAGTTTCGTACTATGAATGGTACAAGCGAAATGCCGACTTGACCTATATTTATTATTTAATAGGTTATGCCCGTGGGTTCGCTCGGGAGCAGTAATTTTTTTGGAAAAAGTACCATATGTTCTTCTCTGTACCCCTGATAACGTGTATGCGAATTTCATGATTATCGATCGAGTAGTTAAAATATGAAATCGTAACCAACAAACTGACATGCACATTTATTATTAATAAAACGACAGTTTAATTTGAACGCAATGACACGACTGATTTATATTTTAACAGAAGGTGACATTACATATTCTTAATGATTATGTTTCTAAGATAGATGGCAGTAGTAGGTTTATTTTATGTCAATGGGTATACAATTTTAACACCCCAACTACAGAAAATAAACCAATAACATAATTTAAACAATCTTTTATATAAGATACTAACAGTTTAAATTACTAACACTTAAACATACCTATACCTTCCATACATTTATAATGTTTCATAGGACTTAAAGCTTTAGTTAAAACATCAGCTGGCATAGCAGTTGTTGGCAAATATTTCAAATTAATAATTTTATCATTGACTACATCTTTGACAAAATGATATCTGATATCAATATGTTTACTTTTTCTATAACACACATGGTTTGCCACCAACTTTTGTGCACTTTGACTATCATTGTACAGTTTTACAGTGTGTAAACTACCAGTAAGCTCACATAACAACATTCTTAAATAAATAGCCTCTTTACATGCTTCTGCTATTGCCATATATTCAGCCTCCATACTTGATAATGCTACTGTTCTTTGCTTACGGCTTTCCCATGATATAGCTGAACCTGATATTACAAAACAATATCCTGTATAAGACTTACGATCAACTGAATTACTAGCCCAATCTGCATCAACATATCCTACAAGTTCAGTCTCTCCTTTTACATATTTCAAGCAAAAATTTTTTGTTTTCTTTAAATATCTAAGTATTCTCTTAGCATACTTCCAATGAACATTAGTATGACATTTATTAAACTGACTAAGAAAACTTACACTGAAAGATATGTCTGGCCTTGTCAGTACTGCTAAGTACATCAAACTTCCTATCAATTGCTGATAAGGAATTTCATTATCACAAGTTTCACACCTTTCAATATCTAATTTACATTCAACTGGAGTACTAGCTTCTTTACATTCCAACATATTAAATTTATTTAATAACTGATCTATATATTGTTCCTGATCTAAAGTTACAATATGGTGTTTTTTATCAATCTTAACCCTCATACCTAAACACTGTTTAACCTGTCCTAAGTTTTTTATCTTAAATTTAGAACTCAACACAGAAATTAAATTTTCAGTTTCACTCTTATTATTAGAATAAACAAAGAAATCATCAACATACAAAGCAATGATAATCTTTACATCATTACTGATCTTTGTAAAAATACATGGTTCTAAGCGACTCTTTTTAAACCCTATTTCAGTTAAACATTGCTCTACTCTCTCATACCAAGACCTAGAGGACTGTTTTAGTCCATAAATTGCTTTGTTTAATTTTACTATAACTTTCTCTTTGTTAGAGTTGCAGTCAATATTTGGCTGAAACATATAAATATCTTCTTTAAGAAAACCATTTAAAAATGCCGTTTTCACATCTAAATGAGTGACATCAAAATTTAACTGAACTGACAAAGCAAATAACATCTTAAGAGTAGAATGTCTCACAACTGGTGAAAAAGTCTCTTCATAGTCCACTCCAGGCTTCTGCGTGAAGCCTTTAGCTACTAAACGCGCTCTGTACCGAACACTGTTATCACTATTGACTTTCTTTTTGTACACCCACTTACACTGCACTGGAGTTTTGTGAGAAGGCAGTTCGTCAACTGGAAACCACGCATCATTTTCTTTGAACGCCTCCAACTCCTCCTTCATAGCCTCGATCCACTTGTATCGTTCTGGGCCCTCCAGAGCCTCATGGATGGTAACTGGGTCCTTGGTAACTGCGGTACTGGATGAAGCGCACAGGTTTGTATAACCATAACGCTCCGGTTGCTTCCTTATTCGTTTAGTGATTACTGGTTCTAGTTCTGGCTCATCATCTTCCTCAGATGCTGTTGTTTGCTGCAAAGTAGAGTCCAAATCAGTCAAAGCATTAAGATATTCAGATTCTGAAGAAATATCTGAAAATTCGTCATTCTGAGAAGTTTCTTTTACTATCTCTTTCTCACTGCTCTCAACATAGCTGCCTGACTTATCTGTTTGGATTGTATCCCCAACTGAAACTGTTATATTGTCATCTATAATATTCTTCCTTTCAGTATTCTCATGTACTATAACATCTCTACTTGTGGTTATATTACGCTTTACAGGATCATACACTCTGTAACCTTTCACATTCTCTGCAAAACCAACTAGGATATGCTTCTTTGATTTAGAATCCCACTTAAGCCTTTTTTCTTTTGGAATGTGAACCATTATTGGACTACCGAATATACGGATATGACTTAAATCTGGTTTCTGTTTCGTCCAGAGTTCATATGGCGTTTTATTATCTAATCCTGATGCAATGGATCTGTTTCTAAGATAGACGGCAGTATTTGTTGCTTCCGCCCAAAACTTCTTATCTAACCCAGCATCAAATAATAAGCAACGAGATCTTTCAACAATAGTTCTGTTGATACGCTCACTCATACCATTTTGCTCCGGAGTGTATGCATTCGTTTTTTGATGAAGAATACCTGCAGCTTTCAAATAATCTTCAAACTCATTACTACAGAACTCTAGGCCATTATCTGTCCGAAAAACTTTTATTTTTGCATTCTGTTGGTTTTCTACCAATGACTTGAACTCTTTAAAGTACTTGAAAACTTCACTTTTTGCTTTGAGAAAATAAACAAAAGCCATACGGGTAAAGTCATCAACAAATGTAAGAAAGTACCTTGATCCACCGATTGAATTTATCTCCATTGGTCCACAAACATCAGCATGGATAACATCCAAAGGCTTGCTGCTCCTTGTTCCTGCATGACCAAATGGCAAGCGCGACTGCTTTCCTTCACAACATACTGTGCATGTACTTTTGTTGATCTCCGACTTGTCTGAGAATGAAATACCTGTGACTGCTCCATATCTCATCTTTTTTAAATCATTCATGTTCAAATGACCCATTCTCCTGTGCCAAACTTCACTACTAGTATCTTCAGTAGGAGATGTAAACAAACACTGCTTGCTTTCTAACCTCAACTTGTAAACACCATTAATTTCATCTGCAATTCCAACCAAACTGTTTTCTTGATTATAAATATAACAGCAATTGTTTTTAAATTGCACACTGTTGCCGTTTTTGATCAACTGACTGACAGAAATTAAATTTGTCGAAAGGTTAGGAACACATGAAACTTCCTTTAAAGTCACATCATATCTGCAACCATTTGAAGGTTTTGTAATTATATTTACATCACCAGAGCACAATACAGGCATAGCACTTTTGTTCGCTGCTATTATCTCCTTTATTCGAGGTGAAAAACATGGATTTTTCACAATGTTTACATCTGGGGTCAAATGAACACTGGCACCGCTATCTAAGTAGAAGTCGTTTTTACAATAATTTCCACTCAAGAAAACTGCGGAAAAAGCATTCGTCGTCTTAATTACTTGTTGCTGGTTTTGTTCCTTGGTGCACTGAGATTTATAATGCCCGAATTCTTTGCACTTATAACATTTTATTTTCTGTTTATCTGTTTTCTTTTTGTTCGAATTCGATGTACCGCCGCCATTGTTGCTACGAGAAGTACGAGGGCTGTCATTCTTGCCAACATTGCGATGTTGATGACAGTGCTGCCCTCTGTTGAAAAACGCATTTCCGGCTTCCGAACTGTCACCTGACAGGTCAATCAATTTCGTTTTTACCACATCAGCTGTAATGGCGATTCCGGAATGCTCTATGGCCATTACCATCGGAAAATATTTATCAGGCAAACCAGCCAACAATAAACATCCGATCCACTCATCATTCACTGGAAATCCTGTACCCGCTAATTTTTGAGCCGTCTCGATTATTTGAGTGATGTAGGTAGTCATTGAGTCGCAACCGTCTAGGCGAATTGATATGAGGTTACGTAACAATGTGATTCTCCTTGAAAACCCAGAATCATCAAACATCGACTTCAATTTCTGCCACAAATCCTTAGTACTTTTAGCTTCCTTAATGTGAACATACAATGATGGATCTATTGTCAAAATTAACTTGGCTTTCGCTTTGGCATCTTCTGCTACTGCGGTTGCTGTTGCGGTTTCTGCTGGTCTTTCTTGCTTTATACAATCAGCCACACCCTCTAAAATTAGCAAATTCTCCGCCGCAAACGCCCACTCGTCGTAGTTCTCCCGACCTTTTAGCTTGGGAATGCTGGTCAAGAAAGAATTTGTAGCCATTTCCGTTAATTTTATTCTCTGACACTCACAGCCGTTTTCTTTATATTACACACCGCGCCTAAGCTAAATAAAAGCAAAACTTATACTTAAAATTTAACTATATGGCATACTGGGCCCATAACCTAATAAAACGACAGTTTAATTTGAACGCAATGACACGACTGATTTATATTTTAACAGAAGGTGACATTACATATTCTTAATGATTATGTTTCTAAGATAGATGGCAGTAGTAGGTTTATTTTTATTTGTTTGACGTTTTGACAGCTTTTGTATAGAAAATATGTCATACCGCCATTTTTATTCTTCAGATAAAAGTTATCTGACGATTGAAAAACCGGCCCTAATTAGGATTGTTTTATTTAAGAATAACCAGGTAACACAGTACCAGTAAATGCAACTCCTTTGCATAAGATCTCAGGTACGATTCGCGTATCGAGCAAAATTATTTTCTACCAAGGACGAAGTTCAAGTTTTTTGTTTATCTCATGGAGTTATTGTACCCTATTACGTGGAACCTAAATTCATTATGCATTAAATGTAAGTCGCTGCCTGGCCAGATTAAAGAACAAAACTCACAGGTTGTCTATTGATACCATAGGCAAAAATCCAGCACTTTTTCCACTAGGATTATCACAAGCTGAATGCCGCCACGGTTATTATTCACATCAAATCTGAACGTATCATACGAAAATTTCGGGCTTTACGGTGAAAGACCGAAATTCCGCAAAAGAGCGGTTCGCATTACAGTTGCTAAATATACGTGGCAGCATGGCAACGTAACGGCAGTCTACCACTTTGATTTGTCCCTAGCCCAAGAATTTTTGGTGGTTGGCGTAATGGGTTAAATGGTCGACTCGCCGCTGCTAATTAATCGAGTGTTGTAGGTTGCATTGCCACACAAACGCAAAAATTACGTGTGCCGCAAACAGTTTTATCAATTTTGAGTGTTTCTTGTGTCTGTTGTTTCATCGTTTGTATTCTGTGATATAGAGATTATTCCGAGTGCCATAGTTGGTTGACGTTGCAAGAAATAATTTTACGTTTTATATAATATGCAGTTCCAATTCTGCAGCCAAGTATTTTTCAAATTCAATCACGATTTAGCCTTGCACCAATACGCTTCAATATTCATAAAACTAACGTACTTTCGAAACACTGGCCGTATGCCAGGGCTCAGCTTAAACCGGCAAGTTTATAATTTACTTAATCTCCATTTTAATTCAAAGTCTCGAAAACTTTGTCCCCGGTTATCACTTTAGATTGTCCAAAATTCCACCACGGCCTACTGGGTCGAAATTCCACCAAGTTTGTGAGCAGATATATCATTTGAGAACTCAGTCATGGAACTATGAATTTCACTAAAATTATTACGGTTGCTTAACCCTGTCAAGAACAGACTGTCTTTATGATTTTTAGGTTTTAATTTGGCAAGAATATGGGCTGCATTGAATAAAATGCAAGAATGAATTAAAATTGATAATTATTCGTATTAACGATAAATAACAATGACTAAAGGATTGAGTAAATAAAATAGGTATAATATCAGACCTGTATTAAGCTGTACCACTGCTGAGCACAGATTGTTCTCTATGTGAGAGAAGACACCATAGTTCACCACGCTGGCCCAGTGCGGGTTGGCAGATGTCACATCTCTTCGAGAATATGATGAAGACCTCAGAAATGCAGGTTTCCTCGCGATGTTTTCCTACACCGTTGAAACGAACGATAGTTAACTATTTAATACGCACATAACTTTGAACACGTAAGTCACAAATGCGCGCCTTGGGAACGAACTCGAGACCCCTGCGTGGCCTTTCAATTTTAAGTCTTCCATTAGGCTATCGCTACTATATATGTATGTATATTTTCTTTCTTTTAGACGGTATAGTATACTTGTTATACCATGTTATTTTTATTATGGACCCCTGAATTGATACTTTAGATATAATGAGAGATATGTTATGAATGGATTTAAGTCAGAAGTACAATAACTTTTGTATAGCGTAGCTCTTTAAACCCTATGTTACTGTTAAAAAAATAGACTCATACACTCAGAGATCACAGATAAATTGGTTCAAATCTTTCAAGAAATAAAAAGGTAATGCATATTTTGTTATGTAATTGTTGTAAAAATTAATAGTCATCATCAAAGTAATACGTTATTGTTCGTTTTTATGTATTTTTCTTTTTCTGCTCTCCTCATTTCATATTAAAACTTTAACTATGCAAAATCTCACAGTATTTCGTGCACGCAGTACTGTACGCGTACAAAGGTTACACGTGTTAATATAGGTTCCCTATTTATTGGCATATGTTATATGTCAGAATTTAATATGGCATAATTTTACATTTCCATCAATATATAGGTGAGATTATGAAACAAAAAAGCACTACTGACTTATCAAATACATAACACTTTAATTGCTTATAAGAGCTTTATATAATTTCCGGATATCGTAAAATGGATAATATTTAATAATAATATAATAATAAATGAAAAAAAAAGCTTTGAAAAGCTTACAAATTTTTTAATGATTACTGATATGACTTTCGTTTTTGTAGTAATTTGTATCTTCTTCTCCCTAGCTTTTATTATTCCCAAGTCACTTGGGGTCGGCTTTTCTGGTATATCCGGATTTGACTGGATATCAGATTTTACACGGAGCGGCTGCCACCTGACCTCCGCGACCCGAAGGCTAACGATACCCTAAGGCTAGACCAGTGTTAGGATATTATAGGGCACTGACTTCCCAGTAACGACTGCCATAGATGTTCATGGCAGCCGGGAGCGACGGCCTAACGTGCTTTTCGAGGCACGGAGCAGGCGATAATTGTCTGACCGTCTCTGACCCTCTGCATTGCAGTCTGTTAGTCTCCTCATTGAGCTTTTGTAGTAATTTGTATAAGTATGTAAAATTGTATGGTATTCTTTACCTCAATGTGTTTTATATGCGTTCATTGTTCAATCAATTTTAATAACCAATATATACATTTCGATATCATAAAACTATTATCTTATATATAAAATTCTCGTGTCACAATGTTCGTTCCCGTACTCCTCCGAAACGGCTTGACCGATTCTCATGAAATTTTGTGAGCATATTGAGTAGGTCTGAGAATCGGCCAACATCTATTTTTCATACCCCTTAGTGATAAGGGTTGTCCAACACTAAAATTTTTTTTAAATCTTTTGGTCAAAACATTTTTTTATGGCAAAACAACGTTTGCCGGGACAGCTGGTTTTATTATATAAAAACATAATATACATATTAACAAAATTTTAATCCATTAAAAGTACAAATAATATTAAATTGACTATGGTATTTGGCTTTATATATGTATTTTTTTAGTATATTCAGTTTTTTATCGGTGCGTATGCGACAAAAATAAATAATTCATTTTCACATCCGTTCAGTTTATATTTTGAATTCTTATTATTAAAAGCATTCCAAGAAAATAATAATATGATAAAGAAATATATACATGACAACCAACCGTTGTCATGTATATATTTATTTTCAATTTTGCGATAAAGAATGAAATATATTCTTTCTTTATCGCAAAATTCCACAAAACAAAATAGAATAAAATATAATTAAAATAATACTCATTCTCGTTTATCATTAAACAAACTTACACCGAATGGTAATCAGATCATCGTAAATACGAGCAGCAAAAGCAAAAAATAAAATTGGTGGGAAGAAAGGTCTTATTTCGAAGATCTACCAAAGACACATTGGCATATCTTCATTTTGTGAATCCGTTACCACCAAAAAGAGGCTTATCATGCCATACGTTGATATAGCATTCGAATTCATAGATCAATAATATGGTCCATCTAGGGAGGCTGCAAACCGGGACCACATTTGAGAGCCTCGTAACATCTTGCGGTACATAATTCGATTCGAGCGGGGTGATGTCGATTGGAATCCTACCGATCGAAGATGGAATCGGACGGCAATTTACTCAAGGTTTCTGAAACATATGTTCTCTGAAATCTCTCTTGATAGCGCAATATTCAGCATTTTAACTGCACAAAAAAAAAATCACGCCTTTGTATCGCCGAAAGTGCAGTGTTATTATGAAGCTGAGTCTTTCGGCGTCCATTTAGCACATTTCCAGACTCCTGCTACCGAAAATGTTCTAAACGAGAAACCCAACAACACTTCGCCCACACCCAACCAAATTTGGTACCTCAAGATCAGCTGTAAAGTAAATATAAACTGAGAACAAAATTGGAAAGCAACAAGACCTAATTTTAATTAATATTATTAGATTACTTATATAAAATTTGTTTTTTGTTCATGTTTGACGTTGGAAAGCAACTACATGATTTTTTGATTAATATGAACAGAAAAATAATATGAAGCATCATGGGGATTCAGAAACCTCAAATAACTAATTAATTAAATAAAGGACTTGATAATTTTGTTCTCGAGTTGTCGATATCTTTTCGAACTATGTATTTTATACATTGAACCACAATAAAACGATATAGGCCCGGTTTGTATATCAAAAAACGGGTCGTTTCACCTATTGACAGTTAATTTTTTAAACATATTCTTTTAAAAGTATGTCAAATATTCATTGCAATTATGTTGACGCCAGCAAATTTTTAAATATCACATAATTTAAAGCAATTAAAGTAGAATGAAAAGAAACATTGTATGTATGACATCAAATTCAATCGATCGACAGATAGTTAACGTGCGGTTACGAAGATCTTAGACACGGTAAAATCCCCGATTTAGGGAAACCGAGGGAAACCCATGAAGTGATAAAACTTAATTAAGCGAAAAAATTTGGTTTGTTTCGTACCAAGTAGACATTCGAGATCTGATTCAGAGATTCATGCAGCATGTAATTTAATATGAATTTTAATAAAAATTGTTAAAGGCAGAAAGTATCCCAACATTTTTACGTAATTAAAATGCCTTATGAACAGTACTTCTGAGGAATTCATTAAAGACATTTTATTGAAAATATATTACATAACACATAATTTGATTATACATCGTTCAGTAATTTATGAATGTTGTTCTGTTTATTTCACAAGTGTATAGTTAACACATGTGATTGTTTGTCCGTAAATTGTGTTTTATTAAGTGCTTCACGACACAGAGATAAGTTCACTGAGCAAAAGAGAACGTTATAAAGTGCGGAATCAGTTGGCTCACTATTTAAAGCCGGGACTTCATTCGAACCCGAGAAGTCTGGGTGATCCTACTGAAGATCGCAGCCGAAGCAATCCCGTTTTGTGTCCATACTAAAATTTGCCCGCGGCCTCGCTTGCGTAAATGTAAGTTAGTTTAGTAACAGTACCTTTTTTTGATGAGCCGTTATGTATGCCTTTTTCTGTTCTACAAATAACGTGTATGCGTAACATGTAATTTCATAATGTTCGGACGAGTCGATAAGGCATTAAAGCGTAACAAACAAATAAACAAACTCACATTCGCATTTATAATATTAGTTCGTATTCGGATGGTGAGTAGGCGACATGTTCTATTTGCATAACATCAGTATTATATACTCATGCGCTGGCAGCATAAAAATTCCATTTTTATAGGTCGCCAACGTGTGAATACTATGCCTTTGCTAATGTAAGGACCCATAAACAAGGATAGTTTCTTACTATATTGCACACCACGCGGATCTTTACCAAATCAGTTATTTAAATTAAAAATAAAATTATTTCTTGGCTCTTTGGTTTGTAACACGCGCAAAGTTATTTAAGGTGGTAGCTAAATTACTAAACTTAGAATGTAAGCTTATGCCTACAAAGGTCACGAGAGATAGGTAACACAAAATCAATATGGCGGATCCGAGTTCGTTGTACTTTCGAAATTATACAACTTTCAGCGTCTGTAGTTTTTAGGAAACATAGGGTCCATTTCAAATAGTATCTAGAACTTTCAAAGGATATTCTGAACACGAGTCTTCAAGAAAGAAATACATGCATTACGCTTTTAACTTATCGAAAGGATGGTCAGTGTAGCAGCATCGACGTTTACAGTGTAGGTATCTAATAAACTACCTTGGTGGTCCTGTGGTATATGTCTATTTCGTCTATGTTTAACAGGTGATTGCTAAATTCTGTCGCTGTTATTGTCTTTACTTATAGGAAATTCTTTCTAGCAGCAAAGAGTTTTGAAATACATGTACCTAGTAGGCAGATTAAGGGGTTGTACTACCATCTCCAGATAGAATTTATCTATAAAATAAAATTCTCGCCATCTCTCTTCTTTAACCTAATATGAGTAAGACAGCATGCGATTTATCTTTCGGATAACTTTTACTTGTTAGTGGTAGGAGTAGCCTTAATTAAGGCTTGTCTTCTTTTATCCAGCAGTTGTTCCTGATAAATCCTATTTATATTATAAATGTGAAAGCTTATTAGATGTTTGTTACTCATTGACGCGTAAACCGTGGAAACAAGTTGGTTGAAACTTTGCTTACATACAGATTACTAGATCTTGCTCGCTTCTTCGTTCGGGTAATCTAGATTTTGTCAATTAATTTCTATTCTACGGGAACAATATTTTTTCCTTTTCTGCACCCCTGACAAAGTGTATGTGATATTGCATGATGTTCGGTCGAGTAGTTAAGGCGTAATAGCGTAACCCACAAACAAACTCACATTCGCATTAATAATATTAGTCAAGAAGAATTGAATTAACATTCATCTATTACTAATAACATTAACTCTACAGCCTGTGCCTGTACGAAAAGAATAAAACATAATTGACATGTGCAATCCTTTTCCAATTTCACTACAGCACACTAATAGTGATTTAAATCAGGTATCCGACTCATTTTTGGTATCCACCGCTAAAATAGCAGGATTTCTGCCATGAAATTAAGTTGAAACAGTCATAATTTGCAGCTTGTGAGCAAAATTTTTAATAAGTAAGTAATTATATAATTATTAAAAGACTTATTTCAGTACGTGCTACTTTTTCGTGTAAAATGTGATATGCAAATATAAGTACAGTAATTTGTATAAATAAAAACTCAGTAGTGCCATGTTTTATAAACGCATGCGAAGCCGCGGGAATTATCTAGTTTTTACATAATTACGGTGATAAAATAATTGCAAGTAGAGACACCCACCGTGCATCTTTGGATGTGGACGTTATCTAAGGAGAATCGAATCGCATCAGTAAGTACTTCATTTGTTTCTCACAAAACACACAATAATAAAAAAAATACGATGCTTGCACAAGACGTAAGTAGCTGGTACAAGCTACACGTATACTTGCGACCTAAGCTCACGTCTACTATTGACTCGATGTAGGCACACAACGCAAGTACCTTAATTAACGCTTGTTATTCGCGTCATGTACAAATGTGTTCTTTACTTAAAACCCTCTGTTGCATACTGTAACGGGTACCATAAATAAATCACTAATAATTACAAAGTACCCACACATTTATAACACATACATACAGCAATATTACAAAATAAAGGTGTTTTAAAAATCAACCCAGTCACGTAACCTGACTCAGCGGTGCTGTATAAAGGGGCGTGTAATACACGTTGTTACTGATTGGCCAATTTATATATTTAAAGGTATATTACGTAAGCATTTTAGGGTTGACTTTGTAGTAATGGGTATGGCAGAGATGTACCGTCTTGGATAGTAACTGTATTACACCCACATTTTGCCAGCTCTGCTTTTAGGCCTACGTAACAAGGGCGAGACAATTGTTGTTAACCGGGCACACTTCTTGACTTCGTGCTGCAACTAACAAATTCTTGACAGAGAAACCCAATTACAACTTGCTGACTCGAGGACCCTGAGCGTTTGTATTTACTAATTTACTGCTTTACTGCACCAGTGAGAATAGTTAAAAAAAGTATTTCATTACTAAAGTAAACCCTAATAATCAATTTAAAATTACATGACACATCAATTACACCCGCCTTTTAATCGTCATTTAGACAAAAGTATATTGTGGCCAAATTTTGTCAGACATATTTATTTGATGATTATTTTTATTTATGTAATTTTTTATAATATATTTTTATATAAAGAACGACTCCCTAATTAGGGATCAAGGCATGTGTCGCAAGACTTACAAGCTTACAGCTAAAATTAATTGACGACTACACAAATTATTTTGTATAACGGTACTTGTATATATAGATAATACATAACTTTATTTCTAGTAATAATATTGTTTATTATTAGTACAATTTCAATCAAAACTTGATCAAATATACGCCGAGCATCAGTTTATATACGCCGAGCATCAGCTGGAGATTGTTCTAGAAATAACGAAAAATGTAATGGCAAACCACTCGCTGTAAATATACGATGAAACAGCTGACAATACGTGGTGGGACTATGACATACTTGTAACTTATGAATCTCTTGTTTGAACACTATTTACGTATATAATATTTTATTTTAATTAAAATTATACACAAACGTGCTCTGTTTTGATAAACGGCCGTGTAGTAAATGAATTTTGTCTGTTTTATTTGTGGTAAATATTGTCTTGTTAATCTTATGATATCCATTTTCCTATTTCCTGGTTTGATTTCTGGCATTAGATTTTGTGTTAAGAAACTCTTAGCTGAAGCATGCAGTCTGGAACGTAAGCAGCAATAGCCGTCCATGACGTAGATAGTGAACATAGCTGATGACATGAGGATGTATTACACCTCGCCCTATGCCTTCGGAGATATAGCCGCGAGACTATATATGCGTTATCAGACCTGAGAAAAAGTTAATAAAGGCGGAACGAAAGGGCAGTAATAGCAGAGCTACTCTAGTCCAAGACTACCTCCAGTTTTCTGACCCGACGGTACAGGAGCGTGACTTTTAGAATATAGTAATAGTCTAAACGATCCATAATCGGCCAACAAGGCTATAAAATACAGCTACGCATTTTATATAATACACAATGCTTTTGCAGTATATGGTGCTAACAAAATATAGTTGTGAAAACAATTCTGCCTTTTGAAACATACCAACGGTAATCTGTACAACGCTTCCGCTATGTAAAAATATAGCGCATCCCCTGATCGTCCGATGATGAAATGAGCTTGGGAAAACAAACTTTGCAATTAACGCTCACCGAAGTGCATTCTATGAAAAATCCGGTAGGAAAATATAAACAAGGTGGGCTCCTCTTTGTTTATATTAAAGTTAAGTAATAATAGAGCCTCTATAGTCCCGTAGATCAAGTTCACGATTATGTGAGTATGACACCTTAAAGTCCCAGGTTCGTTTATCGAGGCTAACTGATATTGAGTTTGCTATTTGTTTTCGCAAGCCCGTGAGCCAATTTGTATGTCTTAGTAATTACCCAATTTTTATAATTTTTAGCGTCATCACCAAGTCTGGAAGTGAGTCTTATAAGACGTGAGACCTAAACCGTAGCTGCAAAATAAGAATGTAATACAATACACTTTTCCTCACCTTTTTAGTTGTCACGGAGCATAAGTTTACGTATTATATTTATTATTCTTTTTAATCTATGCGAATGATTAGATATTACGGGCAGAACCCAAAATGACTTAATTTTATCTTATTTGACTTTTTATTATTTATAACCCAGAAGTGTACTTAATTGTTTTAAAATTATATTAATGTTTTCGTTTTAAAAGTAGACAGTATTACCCTTTTGCCGCGACTATTCGAGCTGTATTTAAAATTGTTTGTGTAATGTATTCGTAAATACAAAGTAATTTTGCAATAATCTGTTTAATACGTAAAGATCTGAGACGAATGTAAATTAAAAGTCACGTAGCAATATAATCTACGCGTCAAAATACCACAGCAAACACAGCATAAGGGACTAATTACACTTATTCAGCTCCATTCGCGTTTTATTGAACGATTTTGGTCACACTTATGCATTTCTGCTTCTATCAGCCGCGTACAGCGTCGTAAGAATGAGAAAAGCCGTCGGGAACCATCCGCGTACAGCGCTGTTCCGCCGCGTTCGGCGCTGAACGCGGACGTCCTCATCGACAAGTTGCGACCGCGTATAGAGCCGTTCAGCTCTGAATGCGGCGGAACAATGCTGAACGCGGCAGAATACCGCTGAATTCTATTTATAGCATTCGCATGATAAAAACACATTTTTCCTCTTTTTATGCCTATTTGCCGCGAAAGCTGAATAGACGTGGAAAGCTGAACGGATGCATATGCGTCTCCATACAAAATCGTTGTTTTCTATGGACAAAAGCTGAACAGAGCTGAATATTCATGTGTAGTCCCTAAATCACTCATCTACGGCAATAAACCTCTACGTAATATCATAAGCCGTAGCAGTCAACACTCCGTAGAGGATGGTCTACGAAAAGCAGAGGTGCATGATGACGTGAATTGATTTGGAAATTGTCTGCATTTTAATTAATTTTACGGGCACGTTGCCAATTGACGACGATGCGGAGGAATATTATGACGCTTTTTAATTTTGTTGTTTAATTTTATTCTTTGGGTTATACTTCTTGTAAATAATGTATGTATATATTATGTTAATTATTTGTATATGTGATGTGTAATAAACAATCTATTGTAGTTATTATAAAAATATTTTACGGGATAGAAAATATAGGTTATTTTAAGGCTATTGATGCACAAAAACCAATTTCGTCCATTTGCGGGTTGCACCAGTATACGTAGGACCCGTCGGTATTTTAGTACATCGAATACAAAGAACATCGAAAATTATACTAAACAAAGCTGATATGATCGCTCTCAGTGGTACGTTGGCAGTTTTAACGTCGATGGAACACGGACTCAGTTCAGCCCTTAGGCAAAATTGTGTTTTGAGAACAAGTTCAAGTTTGTAGCTGTTGTGATTATGATAATTAACTATATTTCGATAACATTCAAATTATGTTCAACCATTATACGGCCTGTGGTTTATGGGGTATGGAGAAAATATATAATATAGAGTTCAAAGTATATTAGTCCTCATTACACATTAGGTTTATACTTTACTAGATTACGTTTGTAACAATACGTTTTGCTGGGTAGATGTGTATGCCTATGTCCTTTTATGTTCTACTGACAACGTGTACCTATGCGAAAATCTATGATAAGTGGTCGAGTAGCTAACGTGTGAAAGCATAATAAACAAACAAACTCACATTTGCTTTTGTAATATTAGTTAGGATTAAGATTTAATAATAAGGTTTATATTTTATTTATGATGACCCGTAACACAGGCATTCCAGTACCAATTTGGGGCACTATTATCTCACAAATGTGTTATTCTTGTTCTATTGATTGCCACACAGAGGCGAGAAAATCCAATACCAAGGCGTTTAGCTTCTGACTTTTCAATGTTATATGCCTATTATATTGAATAGGCATAACTATTGTTAATGATTGCTTGCTTTAGTGGTGAAGGTAAACATCGTGAGGAATAGCCCGCACTCGGCCAGCGTGGTGGACTATGACCTAACCCTTCTCTTACTGAGAAAAAGCCCGTGCCCAACAGTGAAACAGGTCGATACAGGCCTGATATTATATCATTGTTGTCTGTATAATATGTAATGGATTAAGCTTCTTTTCTTCCATTCATAATAGTGAAACATTTTTTACAGCCTCTGAAGTGCGAGATTGATATTGAATGCGTCTAAAAACTATGTACGGTGACCGTTTGGGACCACCAGACCAGACGAGCTGTATTGTTCAAAGCTTTGGGAGTCTGGCACAAGGCGCAAGCTACACAGAAATGGCCTCTGGTGCGGACGGGACGCGGGCGTTTTGATATTCCTTTCTGACTTTGAACAAAACATATGATGTAAGCGACATGAAATAAAATGCTATGGCATAAGCGGTCGTATGGCGTATCCACTTACTACTTCACGACAAAGCAAGACGCCATTATGTGTATAAAGAAAAATGTTATTTGTTGTCCCTAGGTCGCAACCTAGGGACAACAAATAATATTTTTCTCGGTTACGTTACAATTCAAAAACTACATAAGTAAGTTTACGTAATGTAATTGTTTCTTAGTTTCTTACTTTCATAATCTCAGTCGAATAACGTCCACTGCCCTTCCCGCAGGTTTTCCTCACAGACCGGTCGAATAAACATATAATCGCATTACCTCAATAGTTCAATAGTTCGAATTATTTTTCGAATAATATCACATCATCTCATATTTACTACCGATTAGACCTTGCGAATTGATTTATCTATATCACTTACTCATCCCTTTTTCGGTCATAAGAGGCGGTACGCTTATAAATAATGGATACAACTGTATTTTATGTAATACTCCAGTAAGTTATCATGACAAGTTTATGTATGTGATCTAGAAACATCGTAAGTATTCCTTATTCGTTATATTTTTACATGGCTATAACTTCTTTTTATTATTTCAGGTATGCTTCGCTAATGGTTTCGTAAACATTAAACGGTCTGTGAGTAGTATATTTACTTTGATAAAAATTTGTTATATTTTTGGGTTAGGCCTCTAAATAAATGTGAAAGTAAGTGTATATTTATGGGAATGTTAAACGTCTGCCGGTTGGAGGAGACGGAAAAACAAATATCATGAGCATCTGGATTATATCATGCGACGCTCTTATATATTTTTTATTTTTCTGGGACTGGCAAATATTCTTAAAGGCCGCCATGTAGTAAGCGATATCCGTGAGCTCTTGCAACACTTGGTGCAACACTCGTACATTACCAACCCTTCAAAAAGGACACTGTGCTTCTAGCACAAGGGGTCAAGATCACACAGATCCATTTCAACAACACAGACTCTTTAAAGCAGACACAATGCGCACTTGTTTGGCTGCCATCTTCTCTATCAATGTGGGATTCTTTCAGTCCAGCTGACCCATATCTCTTAACAAAATGTGTTTTGGTACATACTTAACTAACTATTCAGCAAAAAACGGACGATTATTAAAAAAGACTAGCAGTATGTATTACAGAGTCAGAAACATAAAGCACATTCAGTTGTTTTTTATTGATCGGGAATCGCATTGTGCGTTAGGTTGCCAGGTGAAATATCCTCAGAATGATTTATACTGACAATCCTGTGTCGTCAGCTAAAACCAAAAGTCGGTTCAGCAAAGCGTGTTGTGAATTTAAAGGTAGGAACGTTTTGCTTGTGTGACTATACGCACTTTGTTGGGAAAGTACTTTGTGATTATGTTGTGTGATATTGTGGTAGTACGTACATGTGACGGACTGTGTCACCGCGTCGTGTCAAATAAGCATGGAAAAGACGCATGTTTTTCAGTCTACTTAATTCCGAATAGACTTATACTTACATATTTGATGAATATTTCTATGTCATAAACGTTTTGCATGTCACGTCTGTTTGTATTGTCATACACGATATTATCCGTAGGAAATTTAAAATATACCTATGAATATCTAAACAACACCTCATTTATGATTATCTATCAAGTTGTACAGGCTATAAAGAGCGTAGTAAACACTTAAAAACATAACTCTTCATTCAACACAGCGGGGTAATTTATTTTTTTAACATTCTATTTATCTTGCAAGCAGTTTGCATTCAATGTTTGCAAAAAAGATTAAATGGCTATTGAAACAAACAAATCTTAAATAATTGCGTGCCTAGGCTGCTAAAATAAGGCAAGCCGGATATACATATGTATATTATATGTTTGTCTGTAAATGAAGCGAGATAGCCGTCGCGTTTAGATTATTCAATGATGCCATTGATACTAAACAAAGTTAACTAAAGGCATGTTCGTAGTATATTGAATAAAAAATCTATTACACATAATATATTTTAGATAAAGCATTTTAGTATATTTTTACATACATGGTTGTAGCTATCGCCACCGGTTCAAGAATTAGTAGCCCTAGCCAGGTGGACTGACGAATTGTGACTGACGAAAGGTGAGATTGAGGTGTAGATTGAATTGGATGAGACTTATATCCAATAGTGGACTTCCAAAAACGGATACAATATGAAACATAGCATTACGTACGTATATCACGGTGTGCTAGAATATATAGTTACCAACGTAAGAAGCGGAACATTTGAAAAATTTGTAAAATATTTTATGATGATCAATTAGAATTCATGATATATAAAATATTTTATAATTATTTTGAAATTTTGAACTACGTGTAAACTACCTGTACTTGTATCTTTTATCTATTGCTGTTATAATAAACTAACATTCGTCATAATTTTGAAAGATAGAGGCAATCGAAATCGCATGTTTGTCATCATTTATGATGTTGCCTGTACAAGTAATGCGCGTTTAGTAGCGCTTTCTATAGACTGTATTAACGCATTATTATCCATTCCGAACAACATATTCACTTCAACATTTCCAAATGACTTGAGCCTTCGTAACGGGTAATATTTAAGACGTAAAAACAAACTGTTCTGCCAAATATCAGTAGAACAAAGCTTAGGTGCTGACCCAAATCTTTCAATACACGAACATTATTCACCTTATCGAAGACACATCTGAATTGTATGTCGAAACCAATATTTTGTTAGGAAAATATGTGGTTTGTACCGACAATTCTCGACGCTTGACAGAAGTACATATGTATTTTGTGGCTGCTGATATGTTTCCTCGAGCAAAATACAAGTGTTCTGCTGCTAAGCTGTGTCACCTCTGTAAATAAAATCAGCTTCCCTGAGGAGCTTATCTTAATAATAAAATGCGTGGCAATAAAAATGGCGACATTGAAATAATTTTAGATTCAAGCCTGTTCCTTTCTCAAGGTTGATAGTAAAAAGCGAGTATAGGCTACGGTAACGGCCTACCATTATGCTTATCTGCCCACCCTCCTATACAAATAGCAAAACAATTAGTGATGACGATTACATCAATATTTACGTACTAAATCAAAGATTTGTATGTCATCAAATTATTTTCAGGATTTCATATCAAAATGAATTTTATCGTACTGATTTGCCTGTGCCAGCGTCTATCTATTGGAATAGGATTGTTCAACTACATTAAACCTACTAAAAAAAATACAGAATATGTTTAAAAGGGGCCGATGAGAGTACAAACAAAAATAATTAGTTGATTAATGGGTTATCATATGAAAGGGCTTTACTTTAACATTATGATATTTTGTGTTTATGCTGCATATATATCGAATTAGGACCAAAAACCAAAAAATAATGTTACGTTTTTTTTTTTTTTTTTATATACTACTAAAGTGGCAAACAAGCTTACGGCCCACCTGATGGTAAATGGTTACCGTAGCCTATCGACGCCTGCAATACCAGAGGCATCACTTGCGCGTTGCCGACCTTGTAAAAACCTTTTAACGCCCTTTTTGAAGAACCTCATACTGTAGTCTTGTGGGAAAACCTGGGCAGGGAGTTCATTCCACAACCTGAGCGTCCGCGGGAGAAAATTCCTTTGGAACCGTTTAGTGCGGCACCAATTAGCTTGTAAGGTGTGAGAATGACATCCCTGCCGATGGCGAGCGGTGCGATGATAAAAAGTAGCTGAGGGCATCATCTCAAACAACTCGTCAGAACACAATCCATTATATAAGCGGTAGAACACACAAAGGGAGGCAAAGTCTCGTCTGAGACTTAGTGGCTCAATACCGTCTGTGAGTTTGGGCTCGTCGACAATTCTCAATGCTCGTCTCTGTACAGCGTCAAAAGGATCAAGCTGGTATTTTGGTGCTCCTGCCCAGAGATGACTGCAGTACTCCATGTGAGGCCGGACTTGCGACTTATATAGAAGCAGTCTTTGCCCAGCAGTGAAGTACCGCTTAGCTCTATTGAGCACACCAAGCTTTTTGGAAGCCAGCTTGACCTTGCTCTCTAAATGACTGCGGAACTGTACATCACTTGATATGTCGAGGCCAAGGATTCCAATACTCTTGGAGATGGTGAGGGGCGTGTTCAGGAGTTGTGGAGACACAGTAAATGCAGTTTTCTTAGCGGTGAACGCGCAGGCTTGTGTCTTAGCTGGGTTAAACACGACTAAATTTAGTCTTCCCCATTCAGATACTCTATCCAGAGTATTTACGATTTCAGACACAAGCCGTTCGCGGCTTTCCTCCACTGTGGACCGAGGGATATTAGCGCGGCCCGTGTAATAAGTATCCCCAGTACTGTCATCCGCATAGCAATGAATGCCATCAATTGACAACATATCATTGACATGCAGCAGAAACAGCGTCGGGGACAACACAGAGCCTTGCGGGACGCCAGCATTTATGTCCATGCAGTTAGAGCAATCACCGTCAACCACAGTTTGGATGCATCTGCCGGACAAAAAGCTGGCAACCCATTCGCATAATCCCTTGGGCAGTCCGTAAGATGGTAACTTCGATAGAAGACCTTTGTGCCAGACCCGATCGAAGGCCTTCGCCATGTCCAGGCTGACGGCCAATGCCTCACCTTGGCTCTCAATGGCTAGTGCCCATTGGTGTGTGAGATACACGAGAAGGTCGTCAGTTGAGCGACGATGGCGGAAGCCGTATTGTCGGTCACTCAACAAATCGTGACCCTCAAGGTACCTCAAGAGCCGAGAGGTGATCACCCGCTCCATCACCTTGGAGAGGAGAGAAGTTATGGCGATAGGCCTGTAGTTTGATGGGTCAGATGTGTCACCTTTTTTTGGCACTGGATGAACGAATGAGGTCTTCCATGAAGACGGAACTTGTCTTATGGAATAGGAAAGCGAGAAGAGGCGCATCAATACTGGACACAACTCAGGAGCACATTGCTTTAGTACCACTGCCGGTATGCCATCTGGCCCGCTAGACTTATGAACATCTAGAGACATTAGTTCCCGCCGGACCTCACGTTGTGAAATTGAGATTTCCGGCATGGAATGACCGCACCACGGGATAGTAGGTGGTACAGCGCCTCCATCGCTCACAGTCGAGTTTGAGGCAAAGAGAGAACCCAGCAAATCGGCTTTCTCTTTGGCACTATGGGCCAGATTACCATCGGGCTTTCTGAGTGGTGGCAAGGACGACTGACAAAAATTACCTTCGGCAGCCTTGGCGAGGGACCAGAAAGCGCGACTCCCAGAAGGGAAGCTGGCAAGTCGCTCGCCAATTCTGCCGACGAAATCAAACTTAGCTCTGGCGACCACCCTCTTATTGAGCCTCGAGGCGGCATTTAGTTTGCGTTTCACTTCGGGGATGTTAGATTCCTTGTTAGTACAGGCCGTGGTCCATGCTTCATAGGCAGATTGCTTTAAGATTCTAGCATCTCTGCAGGAGTGATTGAACCACGGTCGTTTTTTAATTCCTGCGGCGATCCACGGGTTTGGGATGTAGCATTCCATTCCCGCAAGTATCGCTTCCGCAACAGCGCTAGCGCAGGTTTCGGGATCACCTGAAGTGAAGCATAGCTGCCTCCACGGGTACGCTGCGTAGAACTCTCGCAGCCCATCTCAGTCTGCTGACTTATAGTGCCACACTCGACGCCATGTGGTGGGCCGGAGTGGATCTGCTTGCGCAAGTGGCACTCGCGCTCGAACAAGGCAGTGGTCAGAAGAACCAAGAGATGCATCCACCTGGATGGAGTATCCATCCGAGCGTGTAGTCAGCAGAAGGTCCAATAAGGAGCTGGTATGGGTCTCTACGTCTGGTATTCTGGTAGGACTATGTACCAGTTGAGAAAACCCATAGGCCAGAGCAAACTCATAAGCAGACCTTCCCGTAAAGTCAGTGGACCGAGAACCAAGCCACTCTACGTGGTGGGCGTAAAAGTCTCCTAAGATCACTAATTCTGCAGAAGGGTACTGCTCAAGAACTTTGTCAGTCGACGATTGCAGATGCTCAAAGAGAAGAGTCGTGTCTGCGTCACCGCTATGAGACCTGTAAAGACACGCATAGATACAGGTGTGGCCTCTGTAATCTACGCGTACCCACAAAGTAGACAGGTCTCTGTCTTCAAGGCCATTAAGACGGCGACAGCAAATATCATCACGGACGTACACACAGACCCCTGCACGACGTACAAAATTGTGCTCTAACTTGTAGCCAGGGTATAGGAGATACGATGTGTCGGTCGGGCATGATATTTGCGTCTCCGTAAGGAAGAACAAGGTCGGCTTCGCTGTCTCCATATGTTGATGGACAGCGTTGATGTTCGAATGAAGTCCTCTTATGTTGCAGAAGTCCAACTGTAATGTGGATGAGGATGCCGCTGAATAAACATTTCTTCTTTTCTTTATGGCCATATTTTAAAAAAGGGGGTATAAAGGATATCAGGAGATACTGTACTATCAGCGCAAAGGACAAAGACGTGTTAACATCTCACCAGAGCCTGGCACAGGTAGGGCGATTTGCCGACGCGGTAGCCGGAAGGGCCCCCGGTCCCCTCCCGATACAGTAGTCGAGTCCACTCCGGTCTCCTCCTCCGGCAACAACTACTGCATAGGGAACTTTACACGAGCTGGCGGTTCAGCCTCCCAGGGCGGAGATTAAGTAATCCCTGGGTTCGGGAACCCATTCAGCCTGCGGGCGGCCAGCGGACAGCTGTTTCACCGGGTCTCCCTGACCGCCGCGTCGACACTTCGCGCCCGTACAAGGCAATGGCGCTCACGTAATTACTGGTCCTCTCACTGATAGTGCAGCGCCTCCTCAGGGAGCACTGGCACCCCTACTCACCGCAGAAACACAACACAAGGTTATTTTGGCTGTGGTCTTCTGTAGGGTTGAGGTACTTCCCCAGACGGGCTGCTCCTGCGGGAGGTAATATTAAACAGTTACCTCTATGCCCTACCTCCTATAATAACTAAATATTCTTCTAAGCTACAATAAACTCTTGGTGCGCGGATTCAAATTGCACATAACGGGTGTTTTTAGGACACTATTGCGCGACACTTACCTACAATCTTACGAAAGTATGAGACTAGATGCTTTTAACATTAGATATCCCCGCAGGTATAGACTAATTTCCACTTCCTTAGATCTTTGCATATCGCTCTTGCTTCATTTACTCAATATCATATTTAAATCTTTAGCAATTGTTTTTACTGCAGAATCTTACACCTTAAATCTTATTTATATAGGATGAGAACTGCAACCGATCTCTAAGGAGATAGAAAGCCCGTACACCTGAATAGCTTTCCAATTTGCTGCCTTTTCTTAGAATATGTCCTAGTCCTTTGCTTATTTTGTACTGAACATTTACGAATTATCTTTAAGGTAACGCTGTGATTTTAGTACGATGGGCGGATGGTACAAAATTTTATGTGACCCATATATAGTTATTTTATAAATTGTACTATGTAAATGGTTTATTGAAAATGCTATAATAATAACCATCAAGCCAATTCCAAACCAGAGAATTTCCAATTCCCGATCACGTCAATTCTATACTTTATACAGACATCACCATGTGGATCGAACATTACCCCAACATGTTGACGCTTAAAATAACTCTTTGAATCGCTTCAAACAGCCGTTCAAACGCGAATATCTCTACACGTATTTCGTTGGTTAATGGTCAGTCAGCAGTCCGACAAATGCCGACAATTGCCGACAGGAGACCGACTCGTCGATAGTCAGATAAAAGCGCCAATCTCGCTGCCCTGTCAGCTGTTTGCGACTGTTTTTGTTGGCGTGATGTGATTTTGACTTGTTTTCAAGAATATAGGTTAGGGAAACATTCAGCCTGTGATATTTTTAGGGCGATTTCGTTTTTGATTTGAGAGCAAATAGCCTAGACAGATTTAGAAAAAGTTAACAAAATGCTTTGATATTCTATTTAAAAATTCACAATAGTACTTTAGAATCTTACATTATGACCTCATAGTCATATTTAGGACCTAAATCATAACTAGTAAAACATGAATAAACATATTTGCCTCTTTAAAACACTTTTATTACGTACTTTCCTATGCCTCTATCTGTTTGAGAAGATGCAAACTTGGTTCTATGAATGATAAGAATAAAATCATTACAGATAGAAATTATTATGTTTCTAAAGAGATCTTTAGAAACATAATAATTTCTATCTGTAATGATTTTTCTCTCAATGTTCTTTAAGTTTACGCAAAGCAAGAATAATGCACCCGTTAAGACTTCATACCATACATTATACATATATTCATACATCGCTCTAGTTTCTTGTACGTATGTCCAGGTTACGACACGGGCCACGGGGAAGGCTGTTAGATCTGCCAGTTTTTCGCACAGATGTCTTGAAATACGCACCGGTGGTGCGTGTTGTTAGGATGCTGAATGTAGTTGCACAACGTCTAGATATATTCTACTGTACGTTGGCGGAATTTGACAATATCTGTCACAAAATTTATAGTTACCATTATAATGTATTAATGTCCACTATGTCGCATTAGGTTTTCTTGTAACGACATTATGTGTATTGTTTTATAAATAAATAAATAAATACTGTTACTGAGAGGTTTTCTACCAATAGGTAGAAAACCTCTCAGTAACAGTATTTATTATAATTATTATCATTCGATTGGAGATTTTAGCCAAGTATAATAATACTTGGCTAAAATCTCCAATCGAACGATAATTGTCTTAATCTGTGCACACACTTCAATAACTGATTTAACGAGGTTATATTTCTTATATTATGTAGCCACATACCAAAAAGATCTACCAGTCACTAAAAGACTAAGAACCACAAAGCTGTTATTGTACATGATGCAAGTAGCTGATGTGGTCTACGCATACGAGCTCCTCGCGGGCTATACGCGTATATTACTTGCGTGGGCTGTATGGGCGAGCTATTTATACGAGTTACATATATGTAGCGATATTTTTCAAAAAGGTTTAAAGAAAAATACATACTTCCTTCACAAGTGCCGCCACTTGCAAATTTTACCGGCGTCGTAAATGAGGCGAATAACTCAAATTCATCATACATTTCCTTGCCCTGCCACTATTTTCCTTACGCGATCGTCAAACCTGTGACTCCAATGAGTGTAGACCGTTGTACCTGTGCTAAACCATAAACGTTCCTTGAAAAAAGAGATTATATTTCAGTTTTTATTACCATCATAATATCTCACATGAGAAAAATACTGAAGGAATAAAATAATTTAAAACGTAGAGATTATGCAGATTCCATTTTTTATGTCTTGAACATAAATATAAATATACACACATACATACACATTAGGTACATTAAGCGTATATAAATATAGCTATGCTATATACGAAATGTGCTTTAATTTAAATTCTCTGCTGCGGCGAATAAATCAGCCACGGCTAGTGTTGGCAGCTGTCTTCAAAGCCCGGGATTCTAACTTCATCGTTATAAATCTCAACAAAATTAAATTCTTTTGTCATGCCGTGCTTATATTATTTGGCTATTATATTTTATACTTTAGTGAGTTATGTATATATCATTGCGTATAAAGAGTTGACTAATATTTCCTTTCTTTTTTCTATTATGTTTGTGTGTAAGTTGGCGTTCATAGATATTTAAAGGAATCTTTAACAATATAAGGATACATAAGAATGCCTTTAAGAAAGCAACGACTAATACTATTCTTTATATCTTTATTTAGTTTTTATCGTTGCATTATCTGTATGGATATGTAATGATCATAAAAAAGTATGAATTTGATTGTTGTTAATCTGTTAACGTAACTTTGCGCTACGAGAAAAGGTACCTTGCAAGCTTCAAAAGCTGAGATTTCTAGTACTCATAATATATCAACAAAAGCCCGTTAATATTGTTACGTGCTGGGTTCGAGGGATAAGAATGTGAACAATATCACCGACTAAAACGTTTTATTCTAGCACACAATTAAATTTAAAACACAACAAACCCTATACTACACTTTTCCACTGTAACTGCTTCAAACTGCGTAGTATTTTCGCTACCGTTCGCTTCGATGAATACTTGACCGCTTACGATTGTAAACTGACTCGGCGAGCGCTGGCTTTCCCCTTTTAATCGCGGTTAAAGCGTTTCCGGAGTTTTCTAGAAACGTCATACCCGGTATGTAAACAATGCGAATATTCGAGAATATGCCAGCGTTCTCTCTACTCTACTCGTACCGACGAATCTACGTAGTTTCGTAAGTATTCAATAGATGGCGCTCTAATAAATTATTAGACGGAACTGCCGAGTCTTCCACACAATGCCGAGAGATAGCACTGGGTGTAACAATACTGTCACGAACCTCCTTCCTTACGGTCTCGTCTACGATACCGGTACCTCACAACGGACTATTGAGCTAAATCCATCACGCTTACGACACAAGCAAAGCGTCCGTCCAAACACATTGTTGAAACGCCACTTTAATCCAATCTCTTTTTCCAAATCCCACATACCGAATCCCTTTAACCCACATCACTAGCGTCAATATTTGCATATAGCGAGATAACCCAAATCGTGGGGATGTATAAAATACGTACGTAACGCTTTTGCTAAATGACCTGAGTGATAATGACAAATATGGTTCACGGACGACTGCCGACGGATGCTTGGTGCTTTTGTCGAGAACTGTACCCCAAGATTTATTGTTTAGATTCAATTTACCTTGTGGCTCGCTCCGTATTTGTATTTATATTTCTGTGTTAATGTAGGGAACGTAAACGTAGTTGGGTACCTACTTGATGTAGTAAATGTCGTTTTAATTTTACGGAGGTTTGTTCTAACGACAACCTTATTTAAATTTATTTTGTGTGATTATTTTGTGTGTTGTATAGTTTGTCCACAGTTAACACTTAACACTTCTTGCCTTATTTAGTAAACAAATATGGCGTCCTGGTAAAATGAGGTGACTTTGATAATCAAAAGGTAGAATCGGGATGAAAACTACATTTTTCTTAAAATATGCGATCGAAAAAATATACAAAAATATATAAATATCGGTTTTTTATGTACTGTCGATTTTTTTAATAAATATATTTATTTTCTGATTATTTTTCGAGAAAAATAATAAAATGTCAGTGATCAACTTTAAACTATGGTCGGAGTCACTTTAATACCCCCTTTTTTATTACGGCGATCGAAAGAAAAATTACACAAAACTAGTACTTACATATTTTATGTTTTTTTTCGCAAATCAGCACGGATTCATACACAACGATTGAACACACAATGACAATGATATACAATGCTGCCAGCCGTAAAGGAAAGACTGATAGGATGCGTTGAGAATTCGCACAATGGCAGTTTAAAATTAAAGCGTAGATTTTCAAAATCACCCCACTATTCAATGTAACCAACCCCATTCTACGGTACTGACAGCTAAATAAAGATAGGTAATGCAGAGTGACCCATCTCTATATTTTGTCATCTCTATTTATTAATAAATGAATTCAGACTGAAAGCAGTAATTAAATAATTTGGGTTGTTTACGACAAGAAAGCGAAAATTGTCTACATCCTTTCTTAATATAGTAAATATGAGTGAGTTGTTTGTTTGTTACGCTCTCATGCCTTAACGACTTAACCCATCATCATGAAAATTTGCATACACGTTATCAAGGGCACATAAAAGGACATAGAGTGCCTTTCATCCTGAAAAAGAACTGTTCCCGATAAACATAAATTAATTGACAACATCTACATTAATGCGAGCGGGCAAAATCTAGACCCATATAATTGTAAAGTATGTTCACAACTTGCAAATGATTTGCTTTGCATGCTATAGATGAAGACATTTAATAACTTAATGATGTATTAGCATATAGCATGGAAAACTGCGCGTTGCGTTTTTAATAGCAATATTCTTACATCCTAACTTATAATATAAATGCGGATTGGATTTTGTTTGCCTGTTTTGATGTAACAGGCACTGTCACGCTTAGATTTTGTAGAATTTGACAAGCTTACAGTCTCTAGGAGGAAGCTAGAGTGTTTCTGGTTTTGCACTGATAATGATATCAGCCCTGTATATCATATTGCCTATTGCTGGGCACAAACCTATTCTCAGGGTGTGATGGATCACACCATACTCCACCACGCTAGCACCTTTCTAGTTATTAGTCGTATTGTCATCAAGACAAAAGATTTTGATAAAATCATTAAATCTTAGCTTTTAGATTTCTAAAAAAGAATATTTTAAGGGTTGTCTTTATATAATTATGCAAAACCCGAGCCTACATGATTACTGGCACTTAGGATCTTATAATCAGCCCTTTAGAGTAGGGTTACCATCAATAGGAAAATAAACATAACTCATGTTATTTTTCACGTGAGTCAGAATATTTTTAAGTTGGCTAGAGACATTTTGAATACAATTGTTATTAATATCTTAAGACCTTAAAGATAAAGGATTAGTTTCCTAAACTAGAAACATCTTTAGGAATGTGTCCATATCATAGAAGGTTGCAACCAAATGATATGGTTGAAGGTGTACTAGTGTCAGTTTAACCAGTGGTATCTTTACTTTGTACTAGAGTAACTGAGAGTTCGTGGTTTTGCTAGGTCGGTAGCATAGTTAATCAGTTACAGTCAAAGTCTTAATGAATAATTGATGAATATTGATTTACAAACATATATAAGTAAGCGATGGCAGAAAATTAAATGCACTACATGGTTTAATCTATATCTGTAATACCATTTTACCATTTATATTACGGCTTTAGTACGCCCAAATATATATCTGTGAATCTTATTAGCCAGTATTCCTATAAATAAGTCAGCTGTTAAACTAATATTGAAATGTTCTGAAAACTGAAAACCGGACATATCGTACAAAATATTTGAACGTTAGACCTCCTTACCAAAAAGGGGACATTGAAAGTATTTTAATTCTAAAAGGTAAAGGATTATTAAGTCGTGTTTACAAAGAAAAGTACTTTTATAATAGAATGGAGCCTTTTTTCTGAATAAGACGCTTTAGCGTTAATTTTATCACAAAGTTTTTGAGATTTTCGCCAAGGTTTTTTGTCTTGTTTATGTTTTAGGTACAGCTAATTTGGGGATTATGCTTTTTGTGTCGATCGCTTTTGCTTAAATTGTCATTGTTCAAGTGTGCTGACAAGCATCTCAGTACACTTGACACAAGACAGAAACTTTAACTAGACAGGTATATTTATTTGAAACATTAAAAAAAGATATCTAGTTAGAGTTTCGGTCTTAATTTACTATACCGAGATGGGCAAAAATGACTTTTTTGAGACTACAGTAGGATGGACAAGACTGGAGCCTTGCCAAATGTTGCTTGATAAAATAAAAACGTTTGGTAGAAAGACTTAGTCAAGACTACCTTAAAGTGATTGATATAATGACAAGAATGGAGAGGCATGTTACATTATAATAATAATAATGCACATATTATGAGAAGGTTCCTGTCTCTGAAGTCCCAACAACCTTCGAGCTTTGGTATTGATTCCAATGGGACCTCATGCTGTATAAATTATAATGAATTTCATAATTTTTGGCGCAACGGCTTTAGCGAACTTCCTACTTAAACCACTAAGCCATGCGTGCAGTAAAATATTACCTAATTCTGACCTTATTTAAACCTTATTCTTCTTGCCAGAAAACCTGTATTTCTTAGATTCAAGACCTTCTGATTCATAGCAACATATTAGGCGGTAGACCAACAAGTCAAATAGCAGTTAAATACTTAATCAATTCTTCATATTTGCTAGGAAAATGTTAGTATACATAATACCAAACAGTAATACGGCACTAATAGGTACTTATAATGAGATTATTGGAGCGAACGAAAAAAGTGTTCTATTTGTGTTGATTGATTACTGACATTTTATTTTTTGTGTTAAGTTCGTAACACACTAAGCATGTAGAGCCGTTCGCTATGTAGAGACACTAGGCAAATTTTCTTTGTTGCTAATCCTAAAAATAATTTTCATAATTCTATTTATTCGGTGGTTTTAGATATTTCGACAATACAAGTGTGTTGCATTAGGGCTTATTAAGCAGCAAAATGCAAAACCTGTTTGTCATCGAGATTTGCGTTGGATTAAATATTGCTGAAAAGCAATACAGCAATTTACTGTACTTGAAATACTTAATTATACTAACGGTCGCCGAGTGCTCGAAATTAGACCAAAGTTTGCCTGTAATAGATTGCTGATATATAATTACAGTGTCGTATCTATGTGATATATTATGTCATTATATATTGATGTATGTAACCATAGTTACGCGCTTCGACTGCGTGTGTCAAATGCATGGTTGCGTGCGTGTAGTGTTTTCTCATTAATTTAATGTATTTCTAATGCATATTTTATATAAATATTAGGATTCGCCCCTCCTTCTCCGTATAAACTTTAACTGTGCCAAATTTCATACTCCTCCGTTCGCCCAATTTTCGTAAAAAGGGGTTCAAAGTTTTTGCTTCATGTATTAATATATAGATATTATTATTACCTAGATGCTGTTGCTTTATGTTACTTGTGGCGCAGAGGTAGTATATATGACTGCTGTGCATAAGGTTACGGGTTTGAATCTCAGGTTGCCAACAATGAGTTATTGTGTTTTTCTGGCAAGCAATATTTCAATAGCAGCCTGGAATTAGGAAGCTGGCTGTGGTACATATCTCCGTGCCTCGAATAGCTCGTTAAGGACACAAATACACGAAACAGGTTTTATATATATATATATTTCAGGTCTCTCGCTAAAGCGTTGCAGCGGTAATGTGTGAATCCTGTGCATGAAATGATGGTATTGATTCCCAAAAACAATGTCGGGCAAAGTGTCATTGGGTTTTCCTGTAAATACATTCGCAATTACAGCACGGCCCTCTATAACTGTGCCCTATAGAGAGCAATAAGGCTCGTCCCCTTCTACGCGGGGCTAGAACTATGAGTGCAAACTCTAGCTAGCAAAATATAGGTGTAATACAACTCTGCCTACCAATATACTGGCACTATAACTAATGCCGAATAGCCCAGACCGATGATGTAGTACCACCCTTAACAGGATATGGAAATAATGAGCTTATTTTGCGGGTAATTGCCCCAATATTGCTCATTCAGACCAGACTAATGTGTTGGACTATTTTCTGAGCTCATTTTTGGTAGCTTTCATTGTATATTACCACTTTTGATCTCGAGCTTTATACGTTTGTGTATACAATAGACTCGTTAGCTTTCGTTGTGTGACATTACTTTTATTCATGACGCGTATAATTATTGGATATATGTTATATTATTTGTGTAAAGATATTATCACGATTCTCTATTTACGTAAATGCGTTGTAGTTTCGGTGCCTCGGTGTGGCAGGTGAAGTGAATGCGATTGCTGTGTATGAGACCTTTGATTCCCGGGTCTAGAAAAGTGTTAGTGGGTTATTCTGTTGAGAAATTCTCAGTAGCAGCACGGAGTCTGTATCCGATACAGGCAATAGGCTCGCCTCATTAGATGGCACTTAGGAGCATAGCAAATAAAATATGGGTGTCATAAACCTCTGTCTATCTTTTTGAGTATAGATGTACTACGTTTAAGCAGCTGCCGAGGTAGTAGAGATTCACACTTATTTTTATTGCTGAAGTGTATTTTTGGCATTATGTAAAGGTTTATTTTAAAAACAGTGCCAGTTGTTTTCTTGCCAGAATTATTTTCAGAGGCTTTACTTGTAACTTGCAACATATAACTGGTATAAAGACTGCACTAGTTACTTGTTACCGCATATATCGAATCAATAATGAGCTATTTACTTAGTGCACAAATGTATTTTTCCAACTGTTCTATTAACATTTCATGGGTGGCCAGCTTTGCAGAACGTGTATCAAGCTCCATACACGTTCTGCAAAGCTGGCCACCCATTAAATGTTATATAAACTCATAATGTAGTAAATTAATCCTATTTTGTTCTCTTTGTAAAGCTTACAGCCATATTAAAGCAGCTTAAAAAGGTTTTTAAATATTCCAATTGCATATTCTTTTCGATTTGATCAAGGGACACATCGTATATTATGCCTTCGTAGATTAGTCGATGCGAGAGGTTAAGCAATGTCGGCAGCGCTATTCTAATAAATGGATAAACTTTTACAAAAAAGGTTTACTTTATTTGTAGCTCGGATAGCACGAGAAATTGTCAGTTCCAGATGTCATGAATATCTGTTACAGTCGTTAAGTGAAGTCAGTCTTTAGCAGCCATGGTCACAGGAAAACTCTTCTCGTGACCATGGCTGCTGAAAAGTAACTGAAACGTCGGAGAAAATGTAAATCTAAATAGTTGAATAAAATAATAATGTCAGTATCTTAATAGTAAACTGCGTTAAAATCCGTATAAAGTAGTTTAATTTCAATCCGATCAGTAGTTTTTGTATATAGCTAAAACAAACAGATAGTTTCGCTTAAGAAGTCCTCAATTAGGTGAATTGAGTAAGTTTTTTATTTATGTCTTTAAAGTACACATCATATTTACAGTTAATCCTTACTAATAGATATTATACATGCGAATGTCAGTTTTTTTGTTATGATTTCATGCCTTAACTGCTTGACCGATCATCATGAAATTAAAGGACATAGGGTACGTTTTATTCAGAAAAAAGTACAGTAACTAACCTAACCTATATTTCGTAAGCGAAGCCGTGGGCAAAATCTAGTAAAAGTATAATTAAAACAAATCCTCTAGGATTCGATTCGTTAGAAACCTTATGTTTAATAGAAACCCACTCAATAAAAACATTAGAAAAGTAGAATATTTCACATTGCGGGCACGGATTTCTACCTCCGCTCTGACATTT
The DNA here is from genome assembly GCA_963675205.1 of Catocala nupta. Lineage (NCBI taxonomy): Eukaryota > Metazoa > Arthropoda > Insecta > Lepidoptera > Erebidae > Catocala > Catocala nupta. Next base: position 12,156,083 of record OY776099.1, read on the forward strand.
ATGTGATATGTTTTATTTATATGTTATCGTGAAGTTAATACAATTTACGTATGTAGGTGATATTTTTGATTTTATAAGCTCGAAGGAAAACTGATTTTTATCTTTTTTAGTAGTTGTAGATTTATATATTTATTTTATATATTTTAAAGAATGAATAGGCATATATGAAATCCTAACTAATATTTTAAATGCGAATGTGACTTTGTTTGTTTGTTACGCTTTCACGCCTTAACCTTGATTATTAGTTTATGGTAGTAGTAGACACAAATCGCGTAACTCTAAAAAGATACCTGGTCGGGAGATAGATACTTTTCCAATCAAATTTTTAAGTGGAGGATCTCCTGTGCTCTTTTGAATATTTTAAGGCTTTATTGACATTGAGGCCTTCGTTTGGTGAAGTAAGGAGCCTGTACTTCCCTAGCCCTCAATGTACATGTTTAGGCGCTGAATGTGCTAAGACGGTAAACTGGATCAGATTCATGTGTAATCTTAACCTATTGAGTTGCAACAGCACACCGGCGGCTAATTATGTTCTTAGATATATCTGGCATCCAACAATGAACAGGTTGAAATCGATTTGACCACCTAACTTCAAAACCAGCTACAGGTAACGAAAGTTTTTACATAAACATATACATCGTGTGGTGGCTAACTTAAAACTGACAAAATTTTAAAGAAATGTGTAGTCTAAAGACGACTACTACTACTAAGTACAGAAAAATTATTATAAAAGTATGAATAATAGTGTCTTAAAAATATACCAATATATTTCTAGTCAGATAATAAACAGATTTATAGAATAAAATATAATTAATTGTAGGTTTGTAATAATTCTGATAACATTCCAACATTTTTACTTTTGTTAACCAAAACTTTACGGCCCTAAAATACACCTTAATTTAGAGTACAACTCCTAAGATCTACATAATATTGTTTTCTGTTTACGCGAATGTTAATCATTGAAATTAAACTACTATATACGGTATTCTTTATAGTTAGTTAGTTATACAAGTTACGCAACACCACCGAATGTCAGTTAATTTTGGGCCTCAAAAAGTATAGAAAGGGGCATATGTCTTCAATAAAGATAATCTTAATTACATTATACAGCACCAATAAAATAAGATCTCTATTTGATTACAAGTGCTTCGTAAACATGAGGCTATGAAATGAAATGAGAGATCAGAGCGTACTGGTTACGATGTAAGGTTGTTCCCGACGTCTCAATCGATATTATTTGTTTAGTTAATAAATGTAATAATAGTGTTTGAGCGTTACATCGACATTTAGATCTGATATCGATATTAATACTCGTAAATGTAATGAATGAGACAGAATAATAAGTGTTTTATTTCATTTATTGACTGTATTCTTTTCTCGCCTTAGGAAATAAATGGTAAGATCGGTCTGAATATGATATTCAAATAGATGTTCTGAGTCTGGGAGCTCTTTGTATCCATTATTAGAATGTTTGACTCAATGCAAATGCGGGAGTTATCTTTCTATAAAAAGATAAATAAATGGCCAATTTACTGTAACATAAAGAAAAATTAATGCTGAAAGAGATTTTTAGATATATTTTTAGTTCTTGGCTTCCTAAACAACCTAACTGAATGTCTTTGTCGAGAAATTCCATTAATTATTTCTTTTGAAGTCTGAAGTTGAATGGAATTAGATAATGTCGAGTTATAATATTCTTTGACGTGAAAGCATCTTATCTCTTGCTTTTATTGTTAGTAAAAATAAATTATTCCCATCTATGATATTGTCTATCTTGTGTTTATTAATAGAAAGTAAGAAATCTTACTTCCTAATATTATTAGGTAAGAGCGTTTTATAATTTCGAACTTTAAATGTAATTTATTTATTTGAGCTTTGTTTTTAAATGATTTTCAATCTGTCAATTGTTGGAATGCCGGAAATAATTGAAAATCTATTGTGTCTGGCCTCCAGTGTGCTGCTGCGACTCAATAGTCTAATACCCTCTACAGACTAAGGTAATTGTGTATGATAAATTCAATATTTGTAGTCTCTTACTATACGTAGTTTTAGATGCGTAATTTGCAAATTACGCATCTAAAACTTTAAATCCTATATTTACATAGAGAAATATTACAAATGTAATGATATTCCACCTATAATACACTTTTCAAATATAATACACTATCAATGGTGTAGCAATGATAACCTTTAAGGGTCACAGTTAAAACATAATAAACTCTCAAATCAAAAGGACTTATTTGTTCAGCGTTAGCAGGGTTTTTGAACAGGTATTAGACCGCACAGCCTAATTTAAAGATCAAAGTGGGCAATTTTGACGAATATTCGCGCCGTGCCTTCAAATGGGATAAACTTAGACCTCTGACGTCATAAAGATGGCGGGCAGAAGTTTAGATTGGCGCGAAATTGAGTTCCTTTATACAGTATTGTGCCTTTAACTCTTTGGGATTAATGATTTTGCACTAGTTTTGGCAGCCGCTGTGCTTGCGGGATTGATGTTTGCGTAACGTTCACGGGTGCATGGGTTAGCAGAGATTATCGTGAGATTCTGAGCGTCTTGACTGAACAGGGTGGCGTTTGTAGATTCCTAAAAGGATTTTAACATATACGTAATTTCGATTGTATTGGAGTGTTACCTGTCTGTTGCCAATTGGTTCTAATATCATCACCGTAAATCCGACGAGAACATATCAAATTATATATTTTACGAATATGGGTACACGTGATGTTAACAATAAATGTATTCAATAGGTATCACCATAATCATCTGTATAGCATGCAGAATTGTTGTCTATTAAACAATTTAATAAAATAAATCGTAAAACTGGCAATATGATAAGGTATGAATAATAAGGATAATAAATATGTCAGACAACAAAATAAATATATTTTTAAATATATAAAAATCTCGTGTCACGGTGTTTGTGGTCGCACTCCTCCGAAACGGCTTGACCGATTTTTATGAAAGTTTTATGTATATTTGGTAGGTATGAGAATAGGTCGTACCGCTAGGTAATTTAGGCTACGAGCCATGGGAACGGAGTACTAAACATATACAAGAATAAAACCACGGTGACAGCTAGTGTAAATATATTATGTACATACGTACCAGTTATCATTAAATTTGGGTCAGCGGTAACCGTCGAAAAGTAACAAGCAGACAAATAGACGACACAGATCGTTTAGCATTTATAATTATGAATACTACTAGCTTCTGCCCGCGACTTAGCCCGCGTTTGGTCCACGGGAACGTCTATTGGGACATAAAGTGTTCTATCGGTTAATTGAGGGTATGGTCTACCTTTCTGTTCAGTGATTTACGTTTACCAAACATCTAAGCATCGTTTCAAACTTTCACTGTTATAGTATTAGTAGGATAGGGTAGTGTAACTGTGGTTCGAACAAAGTTGTAATCGGTTTTTTATCAAGAAATTCTTAGTAGCAACATGGAGTCTTGACACTGTACCCGGTAAACGGCAATACGCTCGCTTTCTTTTTCATGGGACCTAAAACATACCTGGCTAAATGTTATAAAATCTATACTAATATTATAAAGAGGAAAGACTGATTTTTCTTAGTTCGTTTGTATGGATTTAACTCAAGAAATACACTAACGATTTTAAAAATTCTTACATACTTAGAAAGCTACATATCACCGAGTAACATAGACCATAACACGCTTTTATTGGGCTTTAATTTTTACTGAGCTTAATTTAAGCAAAGGTTTGTTACTTGATGCTGCCTCGTTGGTATCGCGACATAAGGTTGTGGTGAGGTCCCGGGTGCGATTCTCGAGTCGGTTTTGTTTTTGAGAATTCTTAGGAGCAGGAGCAATTTAGAGCAAATTTGAAAAGGAGTCAGATAGGCCAGATGTGGATGTAATACACCTCTTTCTATCACTTCTGGGATATAAGGCTAGTTTCTGTATATGTATCTTTCATGTCAAATCAATATAATTAATGTTATCAAAATTAACTTAACAAACAGATATTTTCTCATTTATGTCTGATGATAACGTATGATGTAGCAGGTTAGCGGTCGTCACCGCACTTGGTGTTGTCGGTTCGTATCCCACACGGAGTTTTTCTGAATCTGGGTGTATTATATGTCCGTTAAATAAATGTTTGTAATGTACCCGCGACACAGTGCTCGACTTGTAATGGGACACGTCCCTAAAAATGATGTGTAAAGTTTTTGTGTACATATATTTGAAATGTATTTTGCACTTGTTTGTTTTCTCATGTTTAGTGAATTGTTGTTATTGAGAATAAAAGATTTTTGATTTAAAATAACCAAAAATCTTTATTAATCACGCACCCAAACTAGACTACGTACACACAGAAACATTTTATCTTAATATCAGATTTACGCAGGCAAAGCCAAAGCAGTAGCTAGTATTTGTATAGACTAAACTTCTGCTCTTAATCTTGAGTTTGTCCTGGGTCAAACTGAGGACGAGATCAAAAGAAGATTTTACAAAATACTTATTCAGCTAAAGCTATTTAGGTGCTACTTCAAAACCGCGAACGTATGTCATATAACAATTCATACCGGAGATGGTTTGTGACAAAGTTAAATAGAACCACAATGTGACCGCAAAATTAGGCTTTATAAGGCCACGTGAAATTTGTTTTATCAAATTTTAGAGTGATGTATTTGGTAATCTGGTATTACTTACCTACTGGTCCACAATATATGATTATGATTATTATATTAAAATCATAATCATTAATTTGTGGATCATAGGTTGGTATAGAGTTCTTGCGACTTTGTTATAAGTACGCGATGGACTTGGTAGTACCACGTAATAGTATGGTGTACAAATTGTTATACATATATGTCATAAGTACCTAAAATGACAATTAATATTTAAATACGCACTGATTATATTCCTAGTATGTAGCATTTGGTTTCCGAAGCGGAAAACCTATATATTTTATTTCAGTAATATTAGACTGTCGTGGTGTTTTTAGATAGTTAAGACTTGTCTTTCTTCATTCTAGTTGGCAAGTATGTTGGTATCTGACAGAGAAAATAAACCGATACGCCCGGGAGAGTAATACCAGAGTAGAAGTTACGGAAAATTTATAATTAGGAATTTAACACTCTCACTGCGATTCATCAAGTTCAGGTTCTTATATCTATGTATTTCTCTCACTCCTCTTCTTACATAATTATGTTAAATTTTTTTTTTAGATTCAGCAGATGTAATTCATAACTACCTACTTTTGTAACTACAAGCGATTATAACCTATTAGATTTTGCTCGCAGCTTCGCTCGCATAAATGTGTTATTTTATGTTAAGGTTAAGCAATTCTTTTTCTGGATGAAAGGTACCCATGTCTTTTCCTGTAACCGTGACAACATGTATGCAAAATTTAATGATGGTTCATCGAGTATTTAAAGCGTGAAAGCGTAACAAACAAACAAACTCACATTTATAATATTAGTTAGAATAAACGCTTACTCTCAGGTTTATAAAATATTTTCAACCCTAGTTCCATAAAAACCTATTTCCCTTGTTCTATTCATTATCAAAGTCGTTATTCCAAAACAGAATTTACTTGTTCAAAAACAATTTAAAAATAGTGTACAATTTTATTTCACACAATAACGCGATTCGCAATCAAGCGATTTTCTGTAACTTTATACATATTATACAAAGAGGGTGAGTTTTTGGAAATTTATAAGTGGGTCACATAGAACAGTTTTAGATTGACGACGTCAAAGAGAGAACAGAAATTACGCACGAGCGACATTAAACACCTCGTATTATAGGTACAAGGGTCTATAACTATCATCTTTGTTCTTTCTATTAATCTTTTCACAAAATAAACATAATTTTCGACTATAAACTGTAGGTTTTACTTCCATTACATCAACACTACAAATTGTCTGACAGAAGCACAGTGTTGCCATAGCACAGTCACACTGCCAACTAGCTGGCTGAAATAAAATCACGTACTCCTCTAATAGAAAATCTGTTTGCTTTTCCTTTCCGGATCAGTCGGATAATAAAATCTAGTGTTCCTCGGTTATCTTGCTCAGTTTTCATCTTTATATAAAATCACAAGTTGACGTAAGGACTTTCTATACAATTACTTAGTGAATGGATAGTGTAGTGAGTTTAGTGGTCGACTCGACACTGTTACGTCTAATGTTGTGGTGTGGGGTTGATCAACGAACGGGATAATCATTTGTGTGATTCACAGATAGTTATTCCGAGTCTGGAGCATCTTTGTGTCCGTTGATTAAATATTCTTGTCATATAATTGGGCGTATACAGTCCGTTACTACTAAGTTGACGACTGTAAAATAAATAAGGCGTAATTAGGCTTTAAAAAAAATCTTGCATTTGATTTAAAGTTCGAGCAAGGTGTTCTCAGGTCTTCTCGTTAAGGAATCCCATACTTAGATATTCTTGTCATACTGGTTTGGTAGGCTTTTAGTAACATGTCGGTATATTTAAATTAGGAAAGCATGGTAGATATTTTCATCGTATTATACAAAAAATTGGTGGCTTAGTTTAGTTAGTAGGTACTTGCCTCGCCACTGTCTATACTAACGACTAGCTTTTGCCTGCGACTTCGCTCGAAAACAGTACTTTTTTCTGGATTAAAGTCATCCTATGTCTTTTTATGTACCCCTGACTACGTGTATATATAACTTACTAGCTGTCGTCCGCGGTTACTGCGCCGCTACCGTGGTTCGTAGCGTTATAATATAATATATGCTATAACCATCTACAAGATTGTTCAAAGTCGACTGGTAGTTCCAGTGATGAGCGCATTCAAACAAAATAACAAACAAACATTTAAGCGGTAGTAGCCCTTAAATGTTTGTTTGTTATTGATAAGGCATTGGACTTGGGATCGAGAGGGTGCTGGATCGAAACCCACCCAATGCACTACTGACGTGAACCCACTCCTAATACAAGCATTCTAGCTTAGCTGGAGTAGTTAACAAGAATACTAGTAATTTGAAACCCAAATTGCTAGTAATCTTTAAAAGTAGTTTCAGTGGCGCTGCAGTACTTTTATGTTTGCAACTGCTGTATATAAGCTCATTTCTATAACCCTTCAGGGGTAGGCAGAGGTGATACACCTACATTTTGGCAAATTTTGCTACTCCACTCCATGAGGAATACACCTATTGCCGGCTACCACGCAAAGTTGCAAACTCTATGCTGCTACTAAAAATTACACATTACCTGATCCGAGACTCTAATCCGAGACCTCTTAGACAGCAGTGGCGTTTACTACCGCAGTCCCAACTTAGTGACATTTTTACGATGCATAAAATGGCTTTAGTGGCTTATCTACCACAAGGTTCAATAATCCTTAGACTAGCTAAATGGAGACCACCAACATCTCGCCCACCATGGCGTGCGAGAACTGTGTATTCACGGCATAACAGTAAAAACCACCCGTGCCACCAATACCAAAACAATGCTTGTTGGATTTAAAGATAACATGTGGGTATACATATTTAAGACGTTGTAGAAACGTATCGTATATTTATTTAAAAAGGCACACCAATTACATACTTGCAGACAATTAGTGTAGTATGGTATCATCGTTTGCTCTCAATGTTGTGTAAATACATCATGTTAGCGGTACACGCCATTTATAGTATTAGTTCCATTATACAGTACTAGCTTTGAACCTCGGCTTCGCCTACTTGGGAACAGTACTTTTTAGTTAGTTCTTCAGGATAAACGGAACCGAGTATGAAAAATAACATATTCTTTTTCATTTTATCCTTATACAGTATTATTTCAGACTAGCTGTGCCCGCGACTTCGTCCGCGTGAAAATTTGTATAAAATGTTATATGTTTTAGGACAGAACTTCTGTGTAAACGATGTTAGATGTGGAACCATTGAGGACGTACACATACAAATTTTGGGGATTGCTAACGCGAGACAAAGCGAGATAGAGTTGGCCATGAGTAAAACAGCCCGTACTGAGATCTATACCTGCAACGTGTAATGTTTGACCTTGCGCTTTATTTATTGTCATTGCATAACATAAACTTACTGGGAATTGAACGCGCTTAAAACTGAACGGATAATTATTTGGTATGATGGGGATTCTCGGAATTAAAGCTATTTCACCGGCGCCAAATCCTGTGTCTACGAAACCGGATCGTGTGCAAAATCCAGGATAAATAATCAAAATAAATCTACTAGAAATACTACTATAAATCGACTATTTTCATTGTATTGTACAAAAAAGAACGGTTTAGTGTTGTGGGTTCGATCTACACGGCACAAAACACATTATCCATAGCGAGTTATTGTTTCAATCACTAACAGTGCACACGAACATTTCTACAGGCAGACAAGAGCAAGAGCATGAATAAAATAGTTTATTTACGGCATAACTTAGCACAAACTTATACTTTCAGCGATTAAAACGAACTTAGTTGGTAGGATTTCCTCGAAATGAACTATTAGGAGACAGTTTCCTCAGTGAATTTCACAAACAAACTTGCATGTGAGTAGGGTAACCATTAGTGTAACACGTCGGAGTATTCTGACTATTCGTCTTTCACGTGTGGATGAATAAAATAGTTATTTGGTAACTTTAAAAGTAAACACTACATGTTTAAACTAAAGCACACGTAAGATTTCCACAGCAATCTAAAACAATGAAAAGTGTCCTAACAATGTTTCTCTTTGAAATCTGATAATTCAATTGAATCAGTTCTTCTTTATTTATTTATTCTTGGTACTTGTAGGTAGCTAAAGTATATAACAAAATAAATGCAACATTATTACCTGATTCATGAAAAACATGAAGCAAATTAGTAAAAGTTAAATCACTTGTCAGACTATCTAACAGCAAGTCCTACATTTTCAATATGAAATACATGTTTATGACACCTAGGATGTTCTGGTTACGTGCTTTTATAAGTAGCGTCAAAGTCCTTTCACAATGGAGCATATCCTGACATCTAAAAGGGATTAATGCTGACCCTCCTGGTGACAGAATGTAGGTGCAGTTTCATATGTTCCACAGTTAAGACCTTACTGCTACACCTTAGAAATAAATGGCGCAGCTCTGCATTTGCAATGTAAAGCTGTCTGATTGTCTGTAGGAGCGTTCGACGTGCTTGCTTTTTAACACTCACTGTCGACATTTTGTTCTGATGTAACATCACGCCGTGCTTGGAAGGTCGAGTCGTTTTTTTGTTAGAGATATCTCACAAGATAATCAAGCATATTGCACATACACATACTGAATGCTTGTACCGCGAGGCAATTTATAAATATCGATGTAAGGGCCGCAAAGAACACTCAGGCTCGCAACAACTATTTGTGGATCACGTAAATCATTGTGCCCTTATAGGGATTAAAACATATTTTTCAGTGGACTTTTCACAGAATTACACAATTCAATTAAATGAAGTGCCAATATATAATAATACATCCTATTTACCTGTTTAACTTAAAATGCCTTCCCTATTTAGTATTTATATTATTTTGCTAAAAACAACTACTTAATGAATTGGTACTGATTTGAGGAGAATAATTTTTGGAAAGAGACCTAACTGTTAGTTTGTCAAGGAATAAAGCGCCTAAGAATCTTGAATACAAATTGCTATTTATTTTCAACTCTGTCGCAAATTGCACGGCTTATGTCATCGATTTTTTGAAACCCTAGGATTCGTGTCGGCTTAGATACTGTGAGCTCCAAAAAGCATCCATGTGGGTGAAAACTGTTTCGAAATATGACCAATATTCAAACAGTCCAGTTTCACGTTAGTTTTTGCACTAGCAAGTGTGAAACGACCCACGTTTACATTTTACCACCATTTATTTGAAACAACCGTTTTCTAAAAGTGACGGTAACAGTAAATTGAAACAGTAAACTTAAGAAGCGCTCTGAAGAGAAGAAATGAGTTTAAGAAATAGAAAATCGATAAAAAATATACTTTTTTGATATTGCATTTACTTGTTTTATTTTTAGAATCCATCGCAAACAATAAAACTACTTAAAGAATTCGTCATTTCCATTTTTACCTGGAAATGCGAATTCAAATGCCTACAAAAGAAATCATGAATCCCGTATCTTATCATCTGAACATGTTCCTCTAAGGGCGCAATACAACTTGCCCCATAAAAATCAAGTGACGTCTATAAAATAGTTCCCGTATCACTAGCAGTAAACGATTTTTCCTCAAATCAGAAGATAAAATAAAAGTATACGTCCCCGTCCTTATGTAAGATACAACTGTACATAAAGACGGCGACAGACCAATGTCGTATTGTTTTCTAACTCAACTGCATGGCGTAGTTTAAGTAGCCGTCTCGCTTGTACCGCTGCGCCAAGTGTTTGGGTGATCCTTAAATAGTTGTTTCCGGTCTGTTTGTTCTTTGTGTTCGTTGTTTGAATGTTTTTAATTTCCCCGTGATACAGGCCTTAATCCTAGTGTGGGAGATAAACTATTTCTGTAATCCTTCGAAACAGACCGAAAGAGATTATTATATTGAGAGGCTTTTTACATTGTCAATTTTGGCAGATAGTAATTTGACAGCATAATTTTGTGTGTTGTATACACTGAATAGTTTTCAGTGACAAAAAGAAACTAAATTTTGCCATTCCAAATGAAAACAGACAGAAGCAATTAAGTTAAAAATATCAAATCCAACTACAGCATAAATATTCAAGCAATCCAATACAGAATCAGCGTTTTGTCATCTTTTCATATCGCTTCGTACTATTAATATTGCGCAGCCAGCAAAAAGCATTAATTTATCCAGCAAACAACTTTACAATAGCTACGACACAGCACGTTGCACAAGAAAAGCAACAGCTTTTGCTCAAACCATACTGAGTTCGACATTATTTACTACATCTACTTTTGTTCCAGTTTTAAAGACAAAAACTTTGTTGCCAGAGACTCAACTGTAATTAATTTACGTTGCTTGGTCTAACAGACCGCTGTTAAATAATTTTATAGTGGATATATCGCTTAGAAAATTAAATTATTAAAATATCAGAGTGTGGATAAATGATACGCGAACATTTGAAATTATCACACGTGACAATCGATAGCGCATTTGTCGAACCTAGAATATAGTTTTTATATTTCCATTTGACATCAGAGTATCCAAAAATGGCATGTAATGAATTATTTTCTTTCTTTACTCTCAAGATCAACTATTTATTTAATTACAACCGTTCCGTTTACTTCTGGAAATAAGGGCAGTCTCCTTATTTCCAGTTATCAGCTTTCAAAGAAGTTCTATTATACACAATTAGCTTTAGTTATGTTGCTATGCTATGTTTTAATAATGGGCTGTAGTCCTGTCGCCATCTACAACTTGCTCAAGTCTTGATATTTTCTGATACGTAAGCTGAAATTATTCACGTAATATTGTCTTACGTTTACGCGAATTTTATGTTTTAAAATAAACAACGTGATAAAACCCATATAAAGTAGTTTAATTTCAATGAAAATTATTTGACAGAAATCTTCCAATATCTTTTCATTCTGCCCGGAAATCCTGCTCTCAGCAATAATAAAAACTAGTTACATTACTGTGTAACCGTCTTAACGTGATGTAAGTAAGTATACGTTCTTATTCTGATAAGTGCGTATCGCATAGGCACGGCTCGTGTAGTTTTATGGCCCGGTTTGCTTATTCGCAATGCACTTACCTGTACACTGAGGTGCAAAAAAAATTTGTCTTATAAAATGTGATGATACAAAAAGGTCTCCTCGTCGTAAATATACTCTTTAATATATCTCATAAGTTTTCGTAAAATATGGAAGTTTAAGGTAGCGGTTAATTTTATTATTGGTTAGTTTACTGAGCAGTTTATAGGTATAGACTAGTTGGTATGCTAAAAGCATGATTTGATACAGAATATTGACCAATAAAAACTTTATTAAAATGATATCTTCAAGTCTACAATTAAAAACATACACATGCCATTTGCACAGGATTTGAACCTAAGCTTAGCAATGGGTAAGGCATCCTAACTTATATTTTAAATGCAAACGTGTTTGTTTATTACCCTTTCACGTCTTTAATTACGCAATTGAACATCTTGGAATTTCTCATACACGTTTCCAGGGTACAAAGAAGTAGGAAAAAATTCCTCTACACGAGGGACATCAAGTAACTTAATATTGAAATGGACCATGATCATAGATTTAATTCCTACCTAACGCACTACTGACATTAATACTATACATTACTGCTTAAGCTGAGTTAGAAGATATTACTCTTCTTCATATTAGCAACACAAATATATAGGTAAATACCTCTTTTCGAATAGAATCCAACAGTAATTTAATTTGAATGCAGCTAGTCATCTTTTCTCTTTTAATAAAACGTTTCTGCAATCATAAAAGAAAATTACCATAAATGTTATACTTATGTCGTTATTTATAACAGTTAATCGGCTCAGGACTCTTGTTAAATAATATCGAACACAACGCTGATGTTACATAATATGATCAAACAAATATTGTGAATTTCAATCATTATTTTGCAAAGGCTTTTCTCGAAAATGTTTGTGTATTATCCCGTCCAAAAAATGAAAATGTATTTTATTATTAAATGTTTCGGTGCTGAAGCGTTTATCAAAGCGGCAAAATGTCATTGGTATTTGTTAAAAATAATTCATAGAAGCAACACGGAGTCTGTAATAATCGTAATAACACGTCTGTCTTCCTTACTAGTGGTACAGGCGTAGGACTCGTATGTACATAATATGTATTTTCATCTTGACTACTTAAACCACCACAAAATGTTAAAGCGTTACACAGATAACAACAAACACTCAAAATTGTAATTAAAACTAGAATATTTCTCACCAGTAACAATGAAAAAATAACTTGAAAGCTTTCTTTAGATATCTTCAATTCAGATATTGATCCCTAGCGATGATCGAAGGTTTGACCCTTAAATCGTTAGCTTATTGCTCCAACCATTTTCTTTAGAACATTTACACAGCCATATATACTGGGCCACTTTTTCTGTCCTCTACTACACAACATAAGATCGGCGTATACAGAGATCAGTAGTTTTTGCCGCTAAGTTCGGCAGTTGGACCATCGTTCGGGAAACTTCGAGCAAGTTCGTGAAAGTTACTTTAGTTTTTGTTACGCTTACTGATTGTATGCTGAATGTTAGAGAAAAATCCGTCATGATTGGTAAGAGGATCGAGATTCGTATTGTGCTATGTATGGAAGTTTTATATGGAGACGAAATGTAAAGGAAAAGCATTTTCTTTTGTATGGCTTTGTGGAACTTTGTATGTTACTAAAGCTTGATGGCATGGTAGACTGCCTTGTAGTATCCGAGAATATGAGTGAGCGTGACTGCCGATTTCAGGTTCTACAACTGGGTAAAGAAAATCGAGTCAAGTAGTAACTAGCTGGCGTCTATAGGAAAAAGTAACGCTCTTCCTTTCTGTTACGAAAGCAATTACTCAATAAGCAATAACAGGAAGTAACTTAAGACATTTTCTTTTTATATATGATTGTATAGATCTATTTGACTGCCTCATTAGCGAATGTTTAAGTGCGATCTGAAGATCCCGAGTTCTATTTCTGGGCCGAACAAAATGTTATTGGGTTTAACTGTTGGAAACTTCTCAATAGCAACACGGAGTTTGGAATCAGAGTCTGTGCATTGCGGCTGACAAACCAAAACAGCTGGCAAAATATAGCCGTGATACACCTCTGCCTACTCCTTTGCGGACATATATAGCGTAACATGACAAGGCATGACTCTTTGCACACTTACCTTACAGGCAAGAGAATTTCCGCTGAGCCTAAAGGCAAGCCGGTACTATAGCTCATAGGTATTAAAACATCGGAGACATAATTCGCGTAATACCAATGCTACAAAAACTTAACGAATAACCACATTATGCTGTCTCTTAGAAAAACATGCCAAGGAAGTCATTGGTCCACATTCTCAACGTCCATGGGAAAACCCCAATTCAAAATGTAAATTTTCTTCGGTCATCGATTTTTATCCATTTACGTCCCTTTTGTTACATAGGGATTAAACCGTCCACCCACATGTCTAATATAAGGCGGCATTTAGGATAAAATCCCTTATGGGCTCGTAGATAGACCTAGTCCAAACCCAGAAAACACAAATTTCATAAAATACGGCTCGAATCGCAAAGATTTTATCTTAATGTATGTAATCGTACGAAACTATGTATATTGCGTACGAACACGCAAATAATACTTTTACCTCGGAGAAACAGATACATTTTATTGTAAAACTATCGTAAAACTAAACAAGAGTTTTAAGTTTATGTTTCATGAACATTTTATTTACTTTTTACCTAGTTTTGAGCTGTCATCGATAAAAGTAGGGTCAAATAAAACGGCCGTAGTGGGCATGAAATTTTCATGTTTTTGGCTGTTAAAATTATGTTATTACTATTTACGATTATGATTTAGTACAGATTGCGCTTAAGTTATAGTTCAATTGTGGCTCAAAATTCATAATAATATTATTTGATTGATCCTAGAGTACGCAGTAATTTCAGCGGTCACCTTGTAGCAAATGTAATAGCGCATTCGATCGCCGCATAACGTGAAAAATCGATTTACGAAATGCTGTTTGAATATAGGTGTACTATGCTCGTATTTATAAAGTCTCATTATGCAATTCATTCTACTACAAATAAATAATTAAATGTTATCGTGTCAATATTACCTGTACAATATTAATAGACTGCACAAATGGCGTAGTGATTTTAATTGTCACGTCGACCCTACGCAGGGTATTCGATTCGAAGATTGTGTGATCCAATTTTCGTCGTTTGTCGGCCTCGATGGCGTAGTGGTTAGTGTAACCGACTGCCACGCCTGAGGTCGCGGGTTCGATTCCCGCACAAGACAAATATTTGTGTGCATGAACATGGATGTTTGTCTTGGTCTGGGTGTTTCTATGTATAGTATGTACGTATTTACAAAATAAAAAAAGTATATATGTATGTTTATCCATTGTCTAGTAGCCATAGTACAAGCTCTGCTTAGTTTGGGCTAGATAGTGTTGTGTGTATGTGGTAGAATATTATAGTTGTTTCGAATCAGGGTGTTGGAAAGTTAAAAAAAAAACTAATAAATATTAGTTTAAGTTTGAATATAAGCTTTTTTTGTTCAGTATACTGCAAGTAGTACATACGTCATAATTCAGTTCTATATATCCTAATAATTAATTTAATATTATAAATGCGAATGGGTGTTTGTTTGTTTGTTTGTTACGCTTTTACGCCTTAACTACTTGACGAATTATCGTAAAATCTTGCGTACACGTTGTTAGAGGTACACAAAAGGACATAAGGCACATTTCATCCAAAAAAAGTTCTGTCCAAAATAAATAAAACTATGACTTGCCCAGGTGTAATAATGGCTCGTGTGTTTTTCGAACCCAATAGATTGAATTAGTGACAGAATTACGAGAAGGCATGTTCGACAGAAAGCGGTGATATGGACCATATAGTATAATGATGACAATATCGATGAGTATGCAAGATTATTGGATTTTGTATATTGTATTGAATTCAAGGTCTATCCAACGAGGTCAAGCTGTTTTTGTATTGTATGTTGGTATTTCGTTTCTTCAGTAAAATCGTTTCTGCCTATTATGGCACATCACAAAGAAAATTGATGAACAGATGACGTAGTAGTTTGAGTAATCGCCTCGCCATTGCCACTGCCAGGGTGTTGTGGGTTCGATTCTTATACGTAACAAAAAATTGTGTGGTCTAGTTAGGTTGTTCTGAGTCTGGGTGTCCTTTGTGTTCATAGTTCTAATGTTTGTAGAGTACTCCGCGATCCAGTATGTATTGCTAATGCATAAGTTAAATCAAGTTTGATCGACTCTCGAAGATATATTACTAGCTATAAATTGTTTGAAGCATGAATGGTGCAGGTGTTTCGGTGATCACCTCGCTACTCCGGATTAAACAAGCATTGAAGGTTTAATCCGAACGCAGGACTAATTATTAGTGCGATCCAAATATACTTATCCCTCATCTGGGTATTTATTTATTGGTTTACCAGCAGTTATTACACTAAAACATTCATTACAAAACAGAACATAGTATTATGGTTAATCTAAGTGCACAACTTATGTAGGTAAACACCACATGCATATAATTTAGAAAATAAGTATTGACAAAAGTTATCCAAGTTGCGGGGAAACAAAACTTATATAATATATAGTAGATATCTCTGAATAGGTCAGCAATTAGTGGATGGTTAATCTATAGTAAGATTATGGACTTGGTTCTTAAATCGGTGAAATGTTGTGCCGAATATATATATTTGTTTACTGTAGTGATAACATAACTTACTTAGCCGTGAAACAGGCGAGTTGGAGCCTAAAACACGACTTACGAAAAGGAGGATGTAGGAGCATACTTGGATTTCTAGGATATCTGTGAGGGATATTGAATTTAAATTTAGATAGCAGTTCTGGGCAATCAATATTGTTGTTTAAAAGTTTAAATAAAAATAATAATTCAGATGAGCTCCTGCGTTTTTCTAATGAGTCAATTTTGAAATATTTGTGGCGTTTCAAGTAGCTTGGTTGTTTTTTTGCGACACCCGTAGAGTAGGCTGGATGATTTAAGAAACGCTTTTGGAGTCGCTCAATTCTGAGGGTATGAGTAGCATAGTGAGGACGCCAAGCTACGACGCAATACTCAAGTATGCTTCTTACTAGGCTATTATATAGTACAATTTTAGTTTTTGGAGACCGGAATGATTTGATATTTCTAATGAGAAAACCCAGCATTTTTGACGCTTTCTTTACAACAATGTCTATGTGAGGAACAAAAGTTAGTTTGGAGCCAAGTATTACACCTAAATCTCTGACAGTGTCTACGTGACCAAGTGGTACGCAACTTATATTATAACTATAAAGTATGTTATTCAGTTTACGGGTAAAAGTTATTTGAGAACATTTTTTATTTTATTCTAGGTGTCCGTTGTTTAAATCTTTTTATGTCGCCGCGTTACCTAAGCTATATTTAGTGTGGGTGTGTATTAGCCTTTCATAATAATTATATACAAAGGAGGGTGAGAACCCCTGGGCCCACCAGTTATCACATTGTAATTAATACCAAAAAATTCGTTATATTTTTAGGTACTTACCACCAAAATACGTTTGATTATTTCTTCATAGAAAGCGAGAAACTTATATTAAATTAAGTTAACCATTAATCGATTAATATGCATCTCTAATTATATACTATCGAGTATTATTAAATCGGTATAATCTCAAAATGTGTTCTATAATCGAATGATGATAATAAAAACTCAATCGATTGAAAATCGTTTTTTGGTTATTAATTACCTGTGGTCACCGACTGACAAGTTTAACGGCTAATGTCAAAATCAAGTTCAACACTCGTTCGATTTGTTCCAAATGGACTCTGTGGTTTGTTCCTTAGGAGTGCGCACGTATTTTTCTTGTTTTGTTATGTTGTTTGCTTTACCCCACGACTTTGGCTTGCTAAAGGACTGTTCGACGGATCTTGTGACTTAGAATTACCTGGCACTTCATAATTATATTATACAACTGATTCCGCTTCTGAATTGGATATTGATGACATGGATCGCTGAGTGAACTATACCATTGCGATAGGTCGCAATAACTCTATTGGCAGAAGAGTTTTGGAGGATGAAGCGATTTTATTAGTTATACGTCAATGGCATGCATAGGTATAGGTATAGCAAGTATGTAGGTATAGCAAGTGAAAAAATGCGTGCAGTTGCATACTTATAGAGGGTAATGCCGCAATCTAAGTAATCTAGTGGATCTTTGCTTTGTCTTTTAGTGGTCCGCATCTGCATGTTACAAACAAGGACGCTTTATTTTTTATTTATAGGTACATAAAAATCAAAGCAATATTGATGTTTGTTTTCTGAGGTGCCTACTTCTATCTATCTATCAGCCACAGACGTCCACTGCTGAACATGGGCCTCCCCCATAGACCGCCACTGGTAAATAAATAGATAAACCTTCTATAAAGTAACTCCGTATAAACATATATAACATTTTGCAAACGATTAATGTCATATAACCTCACTTTTACTTTATTTTATATAACTTAATTTCTGGGAAGCGAAACATCACAAAATTTTTGGTGACGACTTGTTATTATATTCTCTTTCAAATAAGGCTACTTTGATTATGATAACAACTGGGCCCAGATATATATGGGGTGATTCCTTCGTCCTTTGTACCTTTTATGTAATATTGTCTTATGTTTACTCGAATGTTAAACATTGAAGGGAGATATGTCTCTTCGTGATCATGGCTGCTGCAAAGCAATCAAAACCTGGGAGAAAGTGTAAATCTAAGTCTGATTAGTTTAATAATTGAAATATCTTAAGTAATAGTAAAGTTTAACAGTAGTAGTTTAATAGTTTGAAAATGATGTAATAATAGTGTTTTAAAATAAGCAATGTGATAAAATCACTATAAAGTAGTTTAACTTCAATGTAGTGTGCTTGGAGTTTCGACCAGGCTACACCGGCCAAGGTCACAATCTGACTGGTTTAGATTCATATGATTGGCACAAAAGTCTTCACCCAACCTTATATTTTTACTTAATTAAGTGCTGTCTGTCACTACACTAATAATGTCCCTATTATGTATGCTAACAGATTCGTCCGCATTTTGCATTTTAATCTACAGGGTTGATAAGCGTTTGTCTGGTTAATAGTATTGAAATTAAACTACTATATACGGATTTTATCGCGTTGTTTATTTATCACTGTATTACAAAATTTTGAAAATATTACACTACTACTACTATTGATTTTATTTTACTAATTTATAAGCTAATAAAATTATTTAAACTATTAAATCTATTTATTTTTGGTTTACACTTTCCCCGACGTTTCGGTTGCTTTTCAGCAGCCATGGTCACGGGGAGACTAAGATGGTAGTTGTCTCAATGTTCCAGTGTAGTGTAGTGGTTAGTGTAACCGACTGCCACGCCTGAGGTCGCGGGTTCGATTCCCGCACAAGTCAAACATTTGTGTGCATGAACATGGATGTTTGTCTTGGTCTGGGTGTTTCTATGTATAATATGTATGTATTTACAAAAAAAAAAGTATATATGTATGTTTATCCATTGTCTAGTACCCATAGTACAAGCTCTGCTTAGTTTGGGCTAGATGGTGTTGTGTGTATGTGGTAGAATATTATTATTATTATTATTAATATACATAATAAATAATAATAAAGAAAAAGACTGAAATTCATAGGCAGTCTTGATCCCAACAGCAAGCCCGCTTATGAATTTCGTCTCTCTCAAATGCACCTCAAACCTCTGAAATGTGTCTCGCGGTATTTTGGAAGGCGAGGGTCGATTATTCAAACATTTGATGACTCTAACTAACATTGCAGTGGGTGCCGGTAAATTGATACTTTACGCGGCTTTACTTGAGTTAATGTAGGTTACGTCAATACATTTTTAGCCCTTTTTTTTTAAACTTGGGAGAATGCATTTATGCATGCCCCTCCGCGGGGGCGGACGGAGGGATCATGTCGGACTCACCGGGGTAAAAGAAAGATGTTGAAAAGATAATGTATCTCCCGGAATACCAAATAAACCTACCACGGTGTTCCTCGACAAAAACCACTATTGACGGGGCCGCGCGAATCACTTTCGCATGCAGTCGCGACCCCGCCGAGGTTTCGGCCCGCCGTATGAAACGACAGGCCACTACGCAAAAAGACCTACCCTATGGTCACTTCTCGATAAAACCCTACTGTCACCCCCGTAGAGGGGAGACGGACTCGAAACAGAGGCGCGCATTTTTATCCCTCGAGAATAGTATTTATTTTCAAAATAAGTACCCTTCGTCTTTTTCTGTTTGCCTGAAAATGTGTATGCAAAATTTCATGATGATCGGTCAAGTAGTTTAGGCGTAAAAGCGTAACAAACAAAGTCACACTCGAATTTTTAATATTAGTTAGAATAGCATATTCGGTAAAGTAAGGGTATATAAACAAATATGTATAATAAAATCTATCTTTTTTTATAAATATAACTTTTGGAGTGTACAAATGAAATAATGAAAGAAAATAAATAAACAGATTTAAGATTAGTCCCTCTTTAGTCTTAACTCTGTTGTTTAGGATATCCTGTTATCTAACATTTAATTGCCTTGTATCAAGTATGATACTCATTATTATTATTTTTTGTTAGTAGATTCATTGCGAAGCCTAAAACTTAAGAAACTATATGACCTACGGGTACATCTTTCAACGTACAGAATCATTTATAGTGGAACGGCGTGGCGGCGCCATGATTTTACAGAAAATTCTCGTGTATTACTTAACGTATTTGCACTTATATTGTAAGTTTACATTCATAGGTAACATTTATGCGAAACTTTTCACATAAATTCATTTTCTTTTTTTCCTCTCAGCCCGTTATAAATATCACAGACAGCACCGAAACTATCAATAAACGTATTATTATGAACAAACATTTACGAATATAGGAAGAAAAATAATGCAAAACAGGTAGGAATTTGAATGTATCGATATCGATAACGTGGCACGACACTAGCTGAAGTTTACGCAAGGGTATCTTCTATAGACACACTTTTACATACAAATGTCGGGTACTACTGCAAATTACGTAACATAATAGTCTAGGAGACAGCGTTTGTACAGTACGACAGTAACTGCACGACTGCGACTCAAAACGGTTATGACTTTTAAAATCTAGGTTGACATGAATTCAAAATGTTTTGCATTTATAACTTTTGTGCTTCTTTGTTTTCATATTTTATGTTTCGCCTTCCATTTTACTGCAGTGGAATTATATTCATTTTAGTCAAATAGTTTGATCTGGTCGCCATATTTATTGTACAATTCCGGCTCGATAAATAATATGTACGGATTACCAATGTAATGATAATCGTAGCTTGAATCCAGTATGGAACAATTCCTTAGTTGTATACAGATAGAATCAACTGTTTAGTATTTTTATTCCCTTAGTACAAACATGGTAATAGTTGAGCCGTTTTTATTAACTTTTTGAGCTGCAGTAGTCTGTCAGGGGCCAGACAGAATTGTCTTCAAATATTAGGCATTCTAGCAATTGACAGAATAAAAAATATAATTAATTGTATTTGTTATCCAACTGCAGGAGATCTAATTTTTGGGACTTTCTCTTCAGGTGCCTTAATTACTGCTTCTAGATAAACGGAAGCACAGAACAGGCGTGAGAATACAGATACTCACGTCTGGTTGTCGGAGTAGTAGGCAGAAACTCGAGGTTTGCAAATTAGTGATCGTCACATCTTCCTAGATTCACTAAGTCTTAACCCATTCTTATCTCTAGACCGGCGCTTTGACCCTGAGATCCGAACTTAATACTTTTTCACTATATTGATTCCGGCTTATTAATTCATTGTTATATTTACGGTAACTGAGAAATTAAAAGTATTTCTACATGACTGAATATTCGTTTAAAAACAGAAGTCTATGACTGTACCAACAATTCAATTTGATGAAATGCAAGCCAAGTTCCAAAGCCACAATTACCTAATAGTCCCCATTTCCTTAATGACTAAAATACATTGCAACATAAATAATTCTCGAAATGGCACGTAACAAATGTCTTTTGGCAGCAATAAAATATTTATACAGAAGACAAACAACCCAACCCGCTCTGTGAGTATTACGGATTATGACGGCCGTCTCCTTGGCTAAGAGGAAAACAGGCGGAAAATGTCGGACTATTAACTTAACGTTTTATGACCGTTATGATCGATACAATATGTGTTTTTTTTTAATATAAATAAGATGCAATTTTGTTGTTACGCTGCTTTTAATAGCAGAATACATGTCTTTGACTTAGACAACGGCAGTTGGTATATGGGTTAAATAGTTTTAGACGTGTGCTGTAAAATGTAATAAGTCTTAAGATAATATATATATATATATATATATAGTTTTATGTCTGTTTCCCCAAAAAGGAAGACGGAAAATTGTCTTGTTTCCTCCTTCCTCACTGCTGGGCACGGGCCTCTTCTCCGTGTCAAAAGGTACTTTGAAAATATCAATGTCTTTAATCCGTAACCTTCGTTCTTTGCGTAGTGCCACTGTAAGTGCAACTTTTGAACAGTCAGCAATCAGGGAGTGATAATGTTTTAGAAGCATGAATAGCCTACGATAACTACTTATTCAAATTCAAAGTATTTTATTGTGAATCACAGGTACAGAGGATGTTACACAAATATGTTATAAATCAGCTGTGTTCCGCCACTTAGGCATACAATATAATCATAATATACAAATTAAAAAATAAGATAGAGACATGTTTTACCCTAATACAGATAATTATTCATTACATTAAATTGCATTACCATTTATAAAATTCAAATTAAAACAATATTACATATTAATAACAAATAAAATTATTAAATTAAATTTATTAAAATTATATACCATTTTAAAAGAATTCATATCCAAATTATACATTTTTATAGATAATTTTTAATTATTAACAAATTGTTTGAATAGTTTGCCTGCATTTTTTTGCTATCCCTTATCTTCTAAATATTCTTTTAGTGAATAGTGGCATTTGGTTACTAACCATTTATGGAGTTTCTTTTTAAAGATAGGTATTTCATTTATATTTCTTATCTGTAATGGTATATTATTATATATACGTGGACCTAAACAAAACACACTTTCATGCATTAACTGTGTGTTACTGGCAACTATGGCCAGCTTGTCCTTATGACGCTCTCTATGACGATGCTCAAATAGGCCCTTATTTGTTTTTATAAATATTGAAGTCTCATAAATAAACAAACTGGGTAAGGGTAAAATATTTAATTCATTAAAATACGGCTTGCAGGAATCTGTTTGTTGTAAATTACACATACTTCTGATACAACGCTTTTGTGCAATAAATACCCGTTCTCTTTCTGTTGAGTTACCCCAGAAGATTATCCCGTAACGTAGCGTAGATGCGACGTTGCCATGGTAAGCTGTAAGTAACGCAGGTCGATTTACTACTTTACTTAATTTATGGAGGGCATATGAAAATTGGCTTATCTTTTTGCAAATATATTCAGTATGATATTTCCAATTTATTTTATTATCAATGTACATACCTAAAAATTTTGTGTTGTTAATTTCTTCTATATTTGTATTTAAGTAAGTAATATTCAAATTATTTTCTATATTATTACGTTGTTTAAAGAACATTATTTTCGTTTTATCCAAATTAATTTTTAGGTTATTCCTATAAAGCCATTCTATGATTAATGTCAAAGATTTATTTATGTCATATTCTAGTTTCATTTTAGTATTATTGGTATACAGTACTGTGCTATCGTCGGCAAACAATGTCATTTTGTGTGTTGTTATTGTGGGCAAGTCATTTATATAAATAAGGAATAAAAGCGGGCCCAGTATGCTTCCCTGGGGAATTCCTATTGAGACATTTTTAAAAGCAGATTTAAATGTTTCTTCTGTTTTTTTAGATATATTTAGCCTTTTTACTTCGGTAAGCTGTTTTCTGTTACTAAGGTATGATTCGACTAGGCTATAAATATTACCTCTTACTCCGTATGCATATAGCTTTTTTAATAAAATGTCATGCTGGACATGATCATATGCTTTTGTCATATCCATGTAAAGTGCTGCTATTGGTGTTCGTTTATCCATATTTATTAAAACCTCATGTAAAAAATTAAATATTGCTAAATTTATGGATTTGTTTTTTATAAATCCGTATTGGCATGTTGTGAAAATGTTATTAGTTTCAAAGAAGTTATATAGGCAGTTATATATAACTTTCTCAAATATTTTTGAAAATATAGATAGTAAAGCTATTGGTCTATAGTTATTAGTTTCAGTTTTATTACCTTTTTTATACATAGGTCACTCCAATTTTTAGTATATCGGGATAAACACCATGTTCGATACAAATATTAATTATGTGGCTTAAAGGTGAAGCGATCTCAACTGCTACGTTTTTTACCACTTCTGTGATTATACCGTCATAACCTGCGCTAAATGTATTTTCCAAATCATAAGGCGAGCCATATTATCATCAGGCTTTCTTCTTGCTATCTTAGTTATAAACTTATCGTCAAGGTAATGTTACCTAATGTAATGTTAGCGACATTTATAGACTTCCTTCTAAATGTTACACGGAAAATTTTCCTAATATGATACAACCACATTGCATATATTGATTTGCCTTTAAAACAACGACATCGTGGTAGCGTAGCGGTAGTAAATGCAACTACTGTGCTTGAGGTCTTGGGTTCGATTGCTAGGTTGGGCAAAATGTTATTAGGTTGATTTTTCGAGAAATTGTTATTAGCAGCCCGGCTTTCGGTACATTGCCAGGGAAACGGCCATACGCTCGTACCGTATTATGTGGCACTTAAAAGCATAGCCGGCAAAATGTATATATCCCTCTAATAGTAGTAGTAGTAATACACCTCTGCCTACTTCTTAGGGGATATAGGAGATAAGTACGTAAAGTGATGTTTACTTATATGCTTGTATAATTAAACACAGCTAAGTGAAAAACACTAACAATAAAACACAACCGTCTAAAACAACAGCGCATACGTCTAAAATTAGGTCATGACATGCAGTTCAAGCTGCATGCACAGATCTTACTTAGCATAATGCGGCCAACGCTAGACAGTGTCCCGAATAATGGGCTTAGTGACGTTACTGACTCCTAGCTATGTGGAGCGTTCGAGCGTCGGACTCAGACGCGGCCAGTGCGAACCAGTCGGTCGCATGAGGCACGGAGTTGCCTTTAGCGAAGTGGCAGTGTGGTTTCACTGCCGCAACGCATCTCGGGAGCTTGCCTGCTCAGCAAGTAAGAGTCATAGCTGGAGTGACTCGGGCCATACCCGGCTTGTAGGCCTATTTGGGTAGGCGTACGGATGTATGTCGGGAAGTGAGCGTGCCTTACACAGCTCCGGTACCATACTGGAGATATGGGAGGCGGCTTCTCCGTCAGCTTCAGCGAGGTTTTCGTTAGCAACTATCCGAGTTGCGGGTGGTGAGCGGCTTTATTGCTCCGGTACCTATCTGGAGAATAGGTAGTGTCACTTGGGCACGAGGTAGCTCGCTTACGAGAACCGGATCTCTGAGGTTAGGGTGGAGAGTCGAGATCTGGGGACAAGACCTGTCTATAACTGGTCCCGGAAGGTGCTTTCGGGGCACTGGAAGATACAGTGGCTCCCCTAATATAACCAATATGGTTGGTGTAGGGGAACGCTATATCATAAACTGGGATAGTCGTAGAGGGGGGGATGTCAGTCATCACGTTACCGAAGTTTCAGCTCATAGGAATTAACACTGCCTCACGTAATTCCATATGTATTTCTCCTAGACAATGAAAGCAATGATGATTTTAGGAAATAGAGTAAGGCTCTGTACCCTACTGCAAGTCAGCTAGCTTGCAGCTGATTTGATAACTAATTAGATAGATCGAATAATTTAGAGAGGTAGCCGGCAGCAAGATGCTCAACTGGGCTTTTTCTCAACGAGGCCCATCTTGACGTGTGTAGATGTGAAATCGATAGATCGAAACATGGAATATAAGGACATAACATAACAATCGATTCTTAAATCGGTCTGGCACACTGTATCGCTTTAAGGTGATCCTCAATCGCTAATTTATCGGTAGATTTTTATAGCAGCAAAAGAAATTTGACTCCATACTGACAATATCAAACACCTTTCCTTCTTAAAGAAAACACATAGATCAGTGCGAACTGCAGTTAGTAAATTGATCTGAACACTTGTTGAATCAGATCGATTCACATTATCACCTGCAACAGGAACGCGAACACTCGACCACCATTTTTTTTATTCGCACGTCTTATTTACTTCTCGCTGTAGTCAGCACGGTTCGATTCTTGATTGAAACTGTATCAATGTTCGTTTTTAGAACGAAAACGATCGAACGAAGCCTGTTTAGTGAAGTACCTGTTTTTGTTGTCAGATTCAAGTCATGGATTATTTTTTCCTTACTTACAGGGTTCGGCAGCGTTCGGCATCGAAGTCAAGACGACGGGTAAGACACAAAATTGTGCCTTTGATGACAGCACACCGATAAAAAGAGACCTAAGGCTCATTGCAGGTACGTCCTTATCTAGCTTATCTACCTGTAATGTGTTGTGCGATAAAATTACTTCTCAAATCTACTATTTTTTATTATTATATGACGAGTTGTAATGGTCACACATTACTTAATGGATTAAATAAAATGTAGTTTATATCATTTCCTTTTAAGCAAAATTTACCTATGTTAGGAAATCTCTCTCTTCATATTACAGTATAATTATCGTTTATATTGTAAGTGATAACGTGAAATAAAAATACATAAAAGACTCCCGTAGTAGTAAGTGATCCTATTGTCGTCTACCGAGCAAAGTGCCGCAGTCTGTGTTGCTGCTAAATTTTTTTCGACAAAGAACCCAATAACTCTTTGGCCTACCCGAAAAAATAGCCTCACACCTCATGCTAGTATACTCATCATCATGAATAATATACTGCCTCTCTAAAAATCGCCTGTGAGTTTCTTCTGTGGTAGGGAGAGTTTAAAAGGATAATTTGACCGAACTTACTATATTCCTAAATTGACTGACCAAGTATCGATATCAATCACCATAAAACATTAAAACTTGAACATTCTGCTCCAACATAACATAAATGTTAGACGATACGATAATCTTAGACGATGATTACGTCGGTAATGATTAAATTCCTCATTAATGCATTTTTTATAATACAAGTAACAAAAGTCTGTTAAAGTTTGTGATTATTTTCCCAGTTATCGAAAATATCAGCTTACAGCCTACAGGTAATCATGAAATAAATAATTACATTTCGTTGGATATCAATTATAAACAGATTTTATATGATTTCAGTGTCCTGTTGATTTAAATTATGTAAATGTGTGTATAATTTATTTCAATTATTCGTATGATTTAAAATTAATTGTAAATACGTTCAGAATGTATGATCTTTTACCTAGTGTGTAACATTAATCTGTTAAATATAATTACTAGCTGTCGCGCGGCATGCAATGCCACTTTAAACTTTTAGTTTTTTGTTTTGACATACGTTTTCAAGCGCACAAACGCAACAAAATTTTAAAAGCGTATCTCCAGGACGAGACGAAAATTTTAAATGCTTTATATAGTAACATAATAAAAGTTTTACAATAAATATATTATATCTATGATACACTTTTACAGTGCTTAGAACATATCATAAACATTTTAAAATAAAACCCAAATAAATGTATGACATTTAGAAACCTCAAAATATAGCCCTTATTTGCAATGTTGCTACTCGGGACTCGTCCGTCGTCGTCAGAGTGTTTACGCCATAATTATGTCTCGACATATGGCGTAAACACTCTGAACATAATTGAATGAATGGCATAACACATATCACATAAGTTATAGGCAACAACAACTTCATGAAGGTAAGCGGTAACTATGGCTCATGGGCATGGTAGGCTTTTCTTGACATCACGGATGCTATTCTATGGATACTCTTTAATTGAACGGATGGCAATGCCGAGTATTGTGAATAACCCACAAATGGTTGTTGCGAGTCTGGGTGATTGTTGTGTCCGTTATTTGTGAAGTCCCCCGCGACACATAAACTTATTTCTAGAGCGGGAGTTATCTTTTAAAAAATGAAGAAAAGGAACCAAGGTTGAACCGCACCATTCATGCTAAAACCAGCAAGGCTCTTCTATGCCTTGTCTAATAATAAGTCAAAAGCGTGTCTGTTTATAGCAGTAGTCCGTATGTTTTCACTAGTGTACTAAGTATTTACTTATGCATGCAAATGAATATGAACTAGCAGATGTAGACGATGTTTTAATATTATATCAACATGAATTATAAAAGAAGTCACGTTTTTTTAGACGTTTCCTGTACATTTCTAGTGGATTGTTTCATTTACATTTCATAAAAAACCCGGGGTAAAAGTGAGGCAACCCGATTAAAATTCTGCCGCCTTACGGAAGATTGAAGCCTACTTGACTTCAACTTAAGTTGTATTCCTTGATTCCTCCGATAAGAAAGATTTCTCGACTCTTTGAGGAGATGACGTAGACAATATGGTTTTTTATCCTTGAGTTGCGAACACAATCACTCATCTTTTGGAAGGTTGGCAATGCCTGTGATACTGTTGGTGTTGCAAACGCCAACAGGCTAGGGTACGTTGTGACCATCAGGCGAACTGACTTAGTAGTATGAAAAAGCCGAAACGTTGTGTGAACGCACGCGAAACCAGAACACCTTTTACTAGAGATTAAATAAACCACAGATATTCGCGAAAAAACATTGATTTGTATCCAAGATATTTTGACATGTTACAATTAATTATTTTTATTTCAATAGAGAAAATGAAATATAGGCAGCCAATGAGTCATTACTTAACCTTTGACTTAACCTGTTATTAAACTCACCATAGCTATTTGCTTATAATTATAGCAGCGTTTACCTATATTTCATATATTGATATATTTAATTTATAAAATAACATTTGAATTTTTTTTATTTATTATTTGACGATGGCAAACGAGCAGACGGATCGCCTGATGGTAAGTGATTACCGCCGCCCATGGACACCCGCAACACCAGAGAGCACAAATGCGTTGCCCGCCTTTTAAAAAGGAGAACGCTCTTTTCTTGAAGCTTTGTAGGTCGTATTGGTCCGAAAATACCGCAGGCGACAATTCATTCCATAGTTTAGTTGTGCGAGGCAGAAAATTTCTAGAAAAGCGCACAGTTGTGGACTGCCAACCATCTAAATGATGGGAATGGAAATTTTGTCGCGTAGGACGATGGCGAAAAGAGGCGGCAGGGATCAGTCCGAACAAATCCTCGGAGCACTCCCCGTAGTAAAAGTGATAGAAGATGCATAGCGAGGTCACATCTCTACGCAGCGCCAAGGGGTCTAGCCGATTTGAAACGACCGGGCAATTGACGGTTCGAGTCGCTCTCCGTTGAATGCGGTCTAGAGGGAGAAGCTGGTACTGGGATGCCCCTGCCCAAAGATTACAACAGTATTCCATGTGAGGCCGAACCTGCGCCTTGTAAAGTAGTAGGCGGTGGCTCGGCGTGAAATACTGTCTCGATCTGTTGAGCACGCCAAGCTTTTTCGAAGCTAATTTAGCCTGACCCTCTAAATAGCCGCGGATCTGGACTTCACTCGATATGTCGACACCAACTATTCCAATATTGGCTGAGGCAGTTATGGGTACGCGCTCAAGGTGATACGACCAACGGAAGTTTTTTAGCGGTGAACGCGCAAACTTGTGTCTTTGTGGGGTTAAATCGGACCAAATTAAGTCTGCCCCAATCTGAGACTTTCTTTAAAGAGTTCTCAATTTCAGACACAAATTTGTTTCGGCTCTCAATGACGTTTTCCCGAGAGATGTTAGCGCGGCCGGTATAGAGAGCATCGCTCGTACTGTCGTCTGCATAACAATGAATGTTGCTTATTTGCAACATGTCATTGATATGGAGGAAGAACAGAGTAGGTGATAGCACACAGCCTTGCGGGACACCAGCATTTACAGGCATGGCGTTAGAGCATTCACCGTCGACTGCGACCTTAATGCTTCTGTCTGCTAAAAAGCAAGTGACCCATTCGCATAATCTCTCGGGAAGCCCATAGGAAGGGAGCTTTGAAAGAAGCGCTTTGTGCCCGGCACGATCAAAGGCCTTCGCTATGTCCAAACTAACCGCCATGGCTTCCCCCTTTGTCTCGATCGCCTGTGCCCAACGATGTGTTAGGTATGCTAGAAGATCAGCAGCCGACCGACCCCTACGGAAACCGTACTGCTGGTCACTAAGCAGGTGATGACCCTCTAGGTATCGTAAGAGCTGACAGTTAATAACGGATTCCATTATCTTCGAGAAAAGGGGGGTTATGGCTAGCGGTCTGTAGTTGGACGGATTTGAGCGGTCGCCTTTTTTTGGGATCAGGTGGACCAATGCTGACTTCCATGATGTCGGGACTACGCCAGAAGAGTAAGAGAGCCGAAATAGTCGCGTTAAGACTGGCGCCAACTCAGGAGCGCACATCTTTAACACAATAGGAGGGATTCCATCAGGCACACTCGACTTATGGATATCAAGGGATAGAAGTGCTAAGCGCACTGAGCGCTGGTAGAACTGGATATCCAGCATACAACCGTCACACTGCGGTATAGTAGGTGGTTTTTGTCCCCCGTCATCCAAAGTCGAGTTGGACGCAAAAAGTTTACCCAGGAGATTGGCTTTCTCTTTTGCGTCGTGGGCCAACGAATCATTTCCCATGTGTAGGGGTGGAAAGGATGGCTTGCAGAAATTTCCTTCGATAGCTTTGGCAAGAGACCAGAATGCACGAGTTCCCGAAGGAAGACGCTCAAGCCTCTCGCCAATTCTACCAATGTGCTCCGACTTCACCCTTGCAATGTCTCTTTTGAAGGACCTGGAAGCAAAGTTATACTTCTTTTTTAATGCGCTGGTATTTACATCACATGCCGTCGCCGAATCAGCCCAGGCTTGCATATAGCATTACTTTTTACAACTGAAATGTTTATTTACTTTTATGTAATTTAAAAAGATTTGTGAATTTATTTTACCAGCTAAATATATGTTAACATTAATTAAGATTACCGAGCAATACGGATATGATATATTATATAACATATAGAATTACCTTTATAGCAGTACATTTCACAACTCAAATGTGAATTTTCTGTTATGAAATTTGGGCTATAACTAAAATTATATAATGTACATTTACTAAATTTAATAAAAACAACTAAAATTATTGTTGTAGCATATTTTTGCATCAGAAAACGTACCATTTACTTCGTGCAGTCCTGGAATATATAAAATTATAGCAGAAATATAACAAATATATAAAATTTAAAGATTATAATTTTTCGGTCCATATGTCACCATATTGAATGTTACTTATAAGTAAGTTATATTAAATGCTTCGTTTCTTGTGACTGTGAAAAAAAGAAAACAAGCAACAAACTCATATTTAATGAAGCTCAAGAATAAATTCAATTTTCACAACATTTCTGTGGCAGGTATATTACGCATGTTTTGAAACAAAAGCCTTGAACTTGCTTTTCTACATTTTCTCAAATCAGAACGACGGGAAAAATTATATGACTACGTTTTATAATGCTGTTTTGTTCAGAAATTCCGTGAAAACAACAACAAGAGGTTTATACTTAGTGATTATTGCCGTATCACGTGTCCTACGTATAATATATAAATATAAGTTATAAATTTAAAAGTATACCTAATGATATAAATTTTCATTTGATGTTCTATGAAACGACGTAACACATTATGCGTGAATGAAACTCCGTAGCTAAAGCTACATACACATGGGAAACGAGAACGAAGTAGTGGGCGCTTTGCAGCTAAATTCATCTCTTTTGAGAGTATAATAACAGAGGCTGTGACACATATAGGTTGGGTTAGAAGATAAATTCAAGTAATTAGCTGATAACCATTAACAAAAAAAATTACAAGTATAGCTTTACCTGTTCATCCTGGCTGTCTCCTAATGAATCAATAGTAGCCGATTAGGGATTTGAATAACAGGTCAACCGCTATCAGAATCGATTCCCAATTAAAATGAGATTTTATTTTGTATTATACTGTTAAATAATAGGTCAAAAGATATAAGCAGCTACTTACTTAACACATTCATGCATGTGCAAAAGCGGAACCAAATTTTGATTAAACTATGAAAATCTCTTATTGTTTTACTAGTAGTATATACTGTGAAGTCCATTATTTATACGTTTCAAATTTAACCAATGCGTAAACAGAATAGTATAAAATTATTGCACAGTAGCAATAAATTAGTCGACGACAAATTCGAATGCAATTGTGCCATAGCTACCCTGGTAACAGCCAGTTACTACGATGGACGCGGTACATCGAGATTGTAAACGCCATCGATTGGATAGTACTGGATAGCTATGTGCACCATTACATTCGAATTTATCGAAGACTCTACATATATGCAGCACACAGAAGTATTAGGCATGATCCTCGGCTATGTAAAATAGGTAAGGTTTTATACTACAGTATTCGAATATCACCCGAACATAATGCGCTATAAAAAAGAGTAAATGTGTTAAAATTTTGTACGGTACTAGATTTGCCTGAACTCCGCTCGCGGTTATCTAGGTTTTGTCAATAAATCCCTTGAGAACTGGACTTTTTTCGTGGAAGGAAAGCACCCTATTTTCCTTTCTGTAGCTCTAATTACGGGTAAGTATACGAAATATCATGATGATCGGTCGAGTATTTAAGGCGTGAAAGCGTAACAAAGAAACTCACATTCGCATTTATAATATTTATTAGGATTATAAACGCAGAACATCTAGCTTTTATTGTGGACAAGCCCTATAGTGTATAATATGGAGAATCATCATTTTAACATGCATAGATTATACTTACATATAAATGGGGTATCTTAACACGTTAACAGCATTCGTCTGTGCAAATACACGATAGATACAGGGTAAATTGCTTGGCTTATTTATCTCACTCATATGGTATAATCAAATGTTCTATTTGTGTTTGGGGCAAACTTTTATTAAAGAAGTACTTAGGAAGTTTAAGGAGTCAGTACGATTAAGAGGACGTCATTGCGATGTACATTAATTACAGTACCATTATAATGTCAATCGTATAATCTTAATCCATAAGAATTTAATTTATTTGGCAGGGTTCATTTTAAATCTATTTTATAGGGTTTATTAGGTATTGTGTCTAAACCTATCATTTAGATCTGTATTATTATACAATTGGCCTATTCCTTCGAATATCGCGCCGCCGTATGGAACGTGTCTGCTGCACATGAGGGTTCGATTCTCAAGTCGAGCATATTGTTGGGGTTTCCTCCAAGAAATTCTCAGTAGCAGCACTGAGTCTTTTACAGTATCCGGTAGGTGGTATAGGCTCCTCCCTTGTTATGTAGGATCTAAAAAGGAGTTCGGCGAAATAGTGGCCTCTTCATTCCTCAAACTTATAGGCTCGAGTATTTGTGGAATAAACAATGTGAATAGGGTTTACAACTGGCTTATATGAATTTTATCCAATATTTCGCACGCAGCAGAAGTCTAATTTGGTATTACATTGCAAGTCACGTCAGTCGAGGAAAACTGCAAGTTTTTGTCACACGGAGAGGGAAAGCGTTTCATTAAATCTGTTATGTAGAACTTACGTAACACGATTATCGCCTGTAATAGGAGGCTCCATTACATTCTCTAAGGCAGACATTCAGATGGCTTTGAACTCATTATTTTAAATGTCAACATTATAAGGAAGCGTGGATTGCATCAGAGTTTACAGTAAAGTACCCTGGAAAGTGGAACTTTCTTCCTAAGTGCAGGAATTGTTCCAAGCGGGAGTTAGTTTTGAAAATTAAAAAAATATACCTGCCTGGTTGCTGCCATGGTACGTTATGTTTGATATCGATCGTGTAGTCTTAGGTATAATCTTGCATTGGTAATCACCTACTAAATGGAAATGGAAACGTGAGTCCTATTTCGTGGCCTATTTCTGTGGGAATGTGAAAGTGTGAGTGTGTGATATAAAGGGCCTCGTTAGTCATCTGATAGAAGTTAGCTCTTATATTTATGGCTGATAAGGTCACAGGATCGATTCTCGAGTCGAAAAAGTGTTAGTGATATGGAAAATTCCTTAACAGAAAATCGACTAACATAGTTTGAAAAAGATGGCAATGACCTTGAAGACTAAAAAAGATTTTAGTCTGTCTTTTAAATTAGCCAAAAATATTGGACATGTATTTTCTTTTGTCCCACAAACTTATAGCAATGAAGATACAACGCGTTTTATATTTCGTGTTACGTTACTTGTAGGAACAAATTTTAGAAAAGCGTGACGAAATTCGATTCTTATTGTTTTGTTAAAACAAAAAATAAGTTTCCAAACTAATATGCTAATCTTAAAGATGGACTAATTAAAAATCACTTTTTATAACCCTGTTAGCATGCCTATTGTCTCGCCTTCTATTAATTTAGCATAAAACATAGTCGGCGAAATCTAGGTATAAAGCTTCTTCTTTTCTTTTCTTTCTTTCTTCTTTCTTGCCACCCCTTTAAAGATATATAGGCGTTAGTTCACTACCAGGTATGATAACAGAATTTATAACCTTATTTACCATCTAAAAAAATACCTCCGA
This sequence comes from Catocala nupta, assembly GCA_963675205.1. Classification (NCBI taxonomy): domain Eukaryota; kingdom Metazoa; phylum Arthropoda; class Insecta; order Lepidoptera; family Erebidae; genus Catocala; species Catocala nupta. The sequence continues at coordinate 12,190,352 of OY776099.1, forward strand.
ATAAAAAGAAAACAAACAAGACTTCTAAAACAGTTTTTATTGAATTGTTTTTTCAATAACTTATTTACCTTGATCAAATTAAATTGAACTGAATGTTGTTTCAATTTATCAATTAATCGTATACGTGTATTGAACAATACATTCTTGTGAAATATCATACATCTTTATTTTAGCTTTATTTAACACGAAAGTCTTGACACTCATGGATATACATGACAAGAAATATGCGTACGTTCAGTCCCTTGCACGGGTTATATGCCTCCTGAGACCTCAATATAATAACTAAAGTCATATAAATTATACAAAAATAATGACACTATTTTCATTTACGACACTGAAAGAGTCAGTTAAAAACGAATGCATTATATGATAAACAAGTTTTTGTCCGCAAATTCGAACGTAACTATAGCATTTGGAAGTAGCTATTTATATTTCTAATTAACATTTGTCTTCTGGACGCTCACACCGTTTCAAATTGAAAAGAGTCATATTTTAAATCTGTATCATTTTTATTTCTTTTTAAAAAGACAGCTCTTTCTCCAGCCGTAATTCGCAAAGGTTTTGTCCCGCGTGGAGATCATACCCACAACCCTCGACGGAGTGGCAGTGGTAAAGCGACCACTTAAAACACCACGCATTTTGAACAGTCATTAAGTTAGACCCCCAGCATTACAACTGTGAAAATTGCATCAGATTTCGTACAGTAGATTTTACGTGACGCGCTTACGGTATTTATACTACTTACATTATGTTTCATAAATATATATAAATATATTAATACATATTAATAATTTAGTAATTTAAAAGGTTGTCACTGGCTTACTTATTATTAAAGATTGCCAAACTGTTTAGAAAGCTCCAATTAAGCAGCATAATTAACAATTAAACAAGTGAGAAACGGCAATGAATTGTCGTAAATCTTAGAGTTCGAAAAAATGGTTCACGTAACATGCAAAGGTCACGTGATATCACGTGAACTTGATGTCAGAGGTCAAAGGCCATAGTCATTTCAAGGGTATATCGCCCATGCTGAGTCGAATGGCGCTGACCGCGAGTCTCTAGCTCTTACGGTTCTTGAGTTGAAAGTTGTATAACAGACAGACGGACGGACAAAGCTGTTGTAGACGAGTTTTTCGAACTCTAAAACCAAGTAAAACCACTTCAAAATAATATAAACTTGAGGTGTATTTTTGTTTCACTCATTCTCACGCACACTGCATAAGTAAATATCAATAAAAGAGCCGTTATAATCCTCTTAAATCAAAAGATTTAAACATAGTTTGCACTGCAAGGTCTTATTAAATTTATCTGTCAAGAAATTCTCAGTAGTAGCATAGAGTCTGGGATACTGCCTGGTAGACGGCAACAGATTCACCGTCTATTATGTCGTAACTAGAACAGAATCTGATGAAATTATAATGTAAGAAGTGCAGAGGCGTACTCTGCCTACTTCTTTGAGGATATTGGCGTAAGACTATGTATAAATGTTAACAGTATACATACTTAGGTATTAAGTACATATATAAACTTCAAGAAAAGGGCGTACTCTTTTTTAAAAAACGGCAACGCACTTGTGACTCTTCTGGTGTTGCGGGTGTCCATAGGCGACAGTAATCGCTTACCAACGGGCGATCCGTCTGCTCGTTTGCCGACTATTCCGTATAAAAAAGAAAATATAAGTGAAAAGTAAATAAGTTGTAGTAGTAAGTAGTAGTAATTGTAGAAGTAGTATATGAGTTTTCACAGTATAAAAAAAACTTTTTTTCTTAACCCGATAAATATTTTCAAACCTAAAACGGTAATTTAGACCAATAGGCAACCAGCCAGGCATACTGTCCATATATTATAGTTTCTTATAAGACATTGATATCACTTTCCCTATTTGGTAATCGAATCCATTTCGCTATCGGCAAGCTTGCTCATATCATTAAACTAGCCAATTGATATTGTAATCTTTACTACACATATGTACATGACCTAACACAAACATCACATGCTATTCTACCTCTACGATCTGTTAGGAGGCCGTCCCAGTTTGTCTTTTTAAAAAAAAACTACTTTTTACACTGCACTGTACTTTAATATAAAACACTTATTTTAAAAATACAGTGCTACTGGTACCGATTTCCGAACTTCCCGGAGCGAACCGCGTTTCGCGATGGACAGAATCTAACTAACTTTTGTATGAAATAAATTATTGAAGTAAATGAAAATGCTGACCAAGTAGTCACAACACAATGGAAATGTAGGTACTAGAATAAGTAAAATGCTGATTTAGCGTTAATAAGGAACTATCTCGGGTTATAAAATAGAAAATATAGAAAACGATTGGAAGCTTGGAAATCAGTTTACATTAAAATTAAAATAAAATATAGTTTTAAAAATATAGAAAATAAAAAGAGCACAATATGTAGAATATTGAATTCATACCCAAAAATAATATAAGACAAATTGAATTTATCATGAGTACAAAATTGTTAAAATATTATTATCTTAAGTTTAACACAAGGTAATATAAAAATAACATTTAAGTAAGCTACTAAAGATTAACAGTGTACTCGCAGTAACATAATAGTTAACATTTGGAAATCAGCTAACTGTTTATACCTTATCTTATTAATATAACTATGAGATAAACAACATAGTAAATGATATAATATTAACGACTTATAATATAGCATAGTAAAATAGAAGGCAGTGTAACGTAACTTAAAAGTTCAGGTTTCTTTTGCTTGAATTGAAAAAATCAACTTTACGAATAGCGTCATAAGAGTTATGATGCTGTAAAGCGGGTAAAGATTTAACAGATTTCTTATCATCATCTGACGTAGAGATATCAGACATCTCTATGGAATTAGAAACTTTGGATTTATGTTTAACTGACTTCTGATTATGACATTGATTGAAAATTTGTATACAGCATCCGAGACCGTGATTACGATTCTTATAACAATTGTATAACTTATAAAATAAAAATAGAAATAAAAACACAATTAAAATATATGTAAAGGTAGAATAATAATAATAATAATATATACGTTTATTTCTCTCAATAAGGCACAGTCATGTACATAATATGTTCTTACATGTAACTTATAAGTAAGTATATTAAAGTTCCTTAGTGAGAGCTGGAGTCTGTACTAGGCTCGAGACCTGTATGACAAATCTCCAGGCCCTCCCCATGGCCCTACAATTGAATCTACCATTTAATATTACAATATTTAAAATTATGCACTTTAAAAACTAATAAATATAAACTAAAAGGTGGGTAGTAATAAAAATTGTATATGAGAACGTTAGTATCGGAATGTGATTTTGTATGAATGGGTAAATGAGTGTAAGAGTATGTGTGTGTGTGTGTGTGTGTGTGTATGTGTGTGTGTGTGTGTGTGTGTGTGTGTGCGTGAGTAGTAGTAGAGAATCGCATTCGCACAGTGCGAGGGAACTGTCAATGTGTGTGTGAGCGTATGGTGCAAGTAGTCGACTGTAGAGTGTAAATGAAATGGATTCTTAATTACACCAACTTACGAAACTATTTGTAAGAAATTTTCTGTGTCATCATAACTCAACCCAAAAAGCCAATCAGTGATAATCTTTTTGCATTCATGACGCGTCAGCGGATATACATATATTAAACTGTTAATTTTGTTATATAGATGGCTGCTTAAGAAGTAAAAACTTCTTTGGGCCAGGCTAGTGTGTACCGGTGTAGGGGGGTAAATAGCGTGCCGACGTCTGGTATTTGCGTATCGCACCGGATTGTAATGTGTTTGCGCATGGGTTGTTAATATGACAGTGCGAATGAATAAAGCCCAGACAGATAGAATACCGCAGTTTTTATAAAGTGCCGCTGTGGGAAATCGATAAGGAAGTTTCCAACCTACTTTTAAGAGCGCCCTTTGGGCACGCTCAAGTTTTAAAAAGTGGGTTTTAGACGAGCCTCCCCAAACTACAACGCAATATTGAGTAAGCGATTGACAGAGAGCGAGATATACAAGCCTTAGCACACCGTCATTTGCGACATGTCTAAGTTTGGAGAAGATATAAATCATCTATCTTAGTCTAGAAGTGAGTGAGTTTATGTGTCGATGGTACGAGAGGCTATTATCAATTTCAACACCGAGATACTTTACACAATCTGTGCTTTTAATATCGGGACAGTCGCAAGTTTCATTAGATATCGAATTGCATGAGTGAGCTATTAGCTTATTAAAGGCGGACAAACAACTACCTCTTGGTGATAAAGAAAATGTGACATATTTAGTTTTTTCGATATTTAATGTTAGTTGATTTAGAGCCAGCCAATTAGAAACAGTGTTAAAACCCGTTTGAGCGAGTTTAAAAACTGAATCCCAAGTGGTGCCATGAAATACCAGAGCGGTATCATCAGCGTAGGTAAAGATGATGCCATTAGAAAGGTGCAAGCGGCAAAGTTCATTAATGTAGATAATGAACAAAGTTGGGCCAATTATGCTTCCTTGGGGCACGCCGTAGGTTATAGGGAGTTCATCACTAGTGAGGTTACCAATTTTAAGACATTGTCGTCTACCGCCAAGATAGCTCCTAAAGAGAGCGAGCTGTAAACCTCTAATGCCGATGCCCTCAAGTCTATCCAAAAGTATGGGGACAGAGACTGTGTCGAAGGCCTTAGCTAAGTCTAGAAAAATACCAACGACCTTTTGCTTCTGATCTAGTTTTGTAACCAATTCATTAGTCAGATCCAGCACAGCATTACTGGTAGATAGACCTGTACGGAAGCCATATTGCCTTGAAGAGAGTATATTAAATTTCTCCAAGTACTTAACGAGTCTGTTATTCAACAATCTTTCCAATATTTTAGAAAGTGTTGGTAGAATAGAAATCGGTCTATAATTATTCGGCAAGTCTCTGTCACCACCCTTGTGGACAGGATGAATAATTGCCTTTTTCAGGGCATTTGGAAATTTGCCAGTAGAGAATGACAGATTGCAAATTAATGTAATAGGTGACACTAAAATATTTTTGAATCTTTTAAGGAAAGAGCCTGAGATATTATCAGAGCCAATCGCACAATCACTTCTCAGGTTATTTATCAAACTGTCAATCTCCGACTCGTCAGTTTCCAGTAGGACAAATGTATGATTAGAAGAACTTGAATTGTTGGGCATAGTCTTCGTGTGTTGGTTAACGAATGGCATATGTTTTTCAGCTAATGATCGACCGATGTTAGCAAAATAGGCGTTGGATTCATTCACCGATCTTTTGGGGTCAGCGTGAGAGAGGAGTTCGGTTGGCGAGTTTTTTTGTGTGGTTGTATGGGTTATAGATTTAATTGCCTGCCAAAACTTTTTGTTATTGTTTTGTGCGTTATTTATTTGAGACTTGTTATATTTGATTTTAGCATTTTTAAGTATCATCGAGCAATAATTCCTGTATGTCTTGAAAGTAATAACAATAATTTCGTTCAGGGGGGACTTCCTGACCTTGCGATGCAGAATGTCACGGTTTCTTAAGCATCTTAGAAGACCTGTAGTCATCCATGGTTTCATTAGTCTTTTACGGTTGGGCACGACTTTCATAATCGAGTTAGCAACTATAATGGTATTCAAGGTATTAATAAAATAGTTTACGGCATTATCTACGTCATTCGTGGAATATATAGGAACCAGATTCATATTAATGAGATCCTGCTCTATTTTGTTATAATCAAGTACACGGCGTAATTTATATGTTTCAGGATCAAAATTTTGATGAACAGAGGTGTGGTGAAAAAGTAACACTGTATCGTGATCTGTGAGAGATGTATGAGCAACGTAACAGAAGGAGGAATTTTTCGATTTTAAGATAACGTGATCAATGCATGAATGGTTTTGACGTGTAGGCAGTGTATGAGCCGGTAACAAGCCGTGACATGCTAGCAAAGTCAAGTATGATTACTTGATAATGATCCACGTTCATCTGATGATGAACGTGGATCATTATCATTATGGGCAATATCTATGTTGATGTCTCCTGTCACTATAATGTTCTTAAACGAGGATTTCAAGAGATTATTTAAGCTGTCAAGAAACTTAGTTAGATTCTGGTGAGCAGGAGGGCGATATATTGCTATCACGACAGTTTCCCTATTTATTTTCAAAGATAAACAGTTCGCATCAAGAATTGCAGGTTCAGATACGGAAACTTTAGCGTTACAGCGAAAGTAAACAACTAACCCCTCGTTCTAAGTAAGATTACGAGTAGTAGCTATAGAGTTATATCCAGGAATTACCGGTATTACAGGTGATTTTGATAACCAGCATTCACTTAATATAACGAGATCCCAAGAAATTTTGCTTCTATGTAAAAGAGTTAACAGGCCATCAAAGTTTTTATTAATGCTCCGTATATTTTGACAAACAAGCTTTAGAGCGTTGTTATGTGACCTAGCAATTTGGTAACAATCCTCAATCTCACAGGTAGATGAATCTGCAACCGACACCAGATCTAATTCGGTCTGGATAACATCAACAGTATTGAATTGTAAATTTGAAACTAAAGGACACAGTAGCGAGGTATAGGCAGACTCGGACTCTAAAAATAATGTGAGTAATGTTGTATAATTATACGAGTAGCAGTAGTTTGACACAAGAGTTAACCATTGGAAGACAAGTCAGGATCAAGGTGTGTGTGGTGTTATAAGCTCCGCGATAAATTGCTTTGTTAAGATGTGTTAAGGCGAAACAGGTGTGAGTGTGTGTGATAATGTTTGTTAGTTTTACAATATTTAAAAATATAAAGGAAAATACTGAACAAAAAAATAATAACATAACGTTTGAAGGTAGGTAAGTACCAATATTCAACTTGCTTTTCTAGTCACTTGTCGCGACGGAGGCCGTTCAAATCTGCTTCTGAATTGATGACGATGACTTATCTTATCTTATCTTATCTTGGGTGTGAGTTTTTCTGACACATAGACTGGTCTACTTGGTCCATCAATTTTTAAATGCACAGTGCTGAGTTTGTTCTGCTTGTTCGCGTTGTTGAAAATGCGGGCTTTTTTGATAATAGTGTCTTTGGTGAGGACACTGGAGAAATCAGCAGTTATTACGCTCGTGTTATTTTTATTTTTAGTTCGGAAAACGTCTTTTATATCATAGTCCTGTATCGAATGACCGAGTGCTTTGGCCGTCTCAGTGACAATAGTACATAGGTCAGTTTTCGTCTCCTGTGGTTTCTGGGGAACATTCCTTATTTCTAATTTAGTGGAGTATAGTTGTTTTTCTAAGTTGTCAATCTATTCTTCTAATTTTTGTACATAACGGCGATCATTCTCACGGCTTGACTCCAATTCTTTATACTTTATTTTCATGTCATCAAATTCCTTGGATATGAAAATTATCGACTCCTTTATCTCTGCATTTTGTTTGATAATTTCCGACATCGCAGCGTGTAATTCACCAAACTTAGTATCAGATTGTGCTGAAGTCACAGACACTAATGAATGTAGTTGTTCAAGACGGGATGTACAATCGCAATTTTTACGTTTTCGCTTCAGACGGGACGTTACATTCATGTCTCCTCCCGTAAATGAAAGATCGGGCGAAGATCCAAATCCTGTAGAAAGTTTAGTGGATGTGCTAGCGCTCTTGGTATCCTCTATAACGGGGGTGTTGGGTGGTGTACGTTTAAGTGGCATTCTTAGTAATAAAAATAAATATCACCTTTATTATGGCAGAGCGTACGTTGTTGCAATTTGGCTGTTAGCAGTATTTCTCAGTGTAGCAGCAGTTTATTGTAGCGGACGTTATATAAAATCGCTATCCGCTGTCTCTTATAAAATTGGAGCACGCACCATAAAGCTGTGACGTCGGCGTAGATTGTAGTGCGGCGCGTGAGCAGCTCAACTCAGCGATAATGTCCGTCTCAGTTGTTGCTGTCCTGTTTACACAATGACTCGTCGACCTCTTAAGTGGCTTGCGCTCCTAGTACACTTCAATATTTTATTTTATATTTAAATTATCAAAGTTATAAAAAATACTCAAAATGAAACACACGTCTTAACGCTTTCGCGGTCCACGGGGGAGAGGAAGGGGTAATAGGTTCCGTATTTAATAAAATGAGATTGCTTTTCCAAATTATTGATCTCATTTTCTAAATCATTCATCTGATGAGATGCGTATTTCAATGAGTCTAGGTTAATTTTACTCAAAGATATGGGAGAGAAATACGGTAAAGTTTTATTGATTTTTTCTCTGTCGCAACAATCATCTAATGTAATATTAAAAGTTATATCTAATGGCGACTTTATTTGAAAAGATTTTACACTAGTTGGAGTTAACTGAATAGTTTTAGAGTAACCAACACAATTTTCGGTTAGCTTTACAGAACCTGTACCGACAATAGAATAATCAACAATATCTTCATCACATTTTACAGTTAGTTTATTAATATTGGACTGGACAAAAATCCATTCATTATTTTTCAACTTTTTCCAAATATCAATATTTCCAAATAATAATTTAGAGTTACACTCAGTGGGTAGTGACAAGGTCACTTCCGTTAGTAATCTAGATTCACAATTAGGATTAAGTATACAAGAGTATATTGTTTGCGTTTCACAAATATAATATTGGTAGTTAATTGTTTTATACTTATCTAAATTATCAAACATAGTATAATGCATTCTATCGTCACTTAAAGCAGTGTAGGCACTAGAAGGTTGAATGAATGCAAATGTTTTGATATTGGATCCGTTATGTGGAGTTGGTAATGGTATGTTCTTATAGATATCGAACTTGTCGTCACTTATTAGTGGGATTCGCAACACAAAAACGATTTTATTATTATGGTAATAAGAGTTTAATTGCGAAACATCGATAATAGAATGAATATTATTAATACTTAATTGCACTGGGAAGTCTAGCCTTTTATTGATGTGACCGCTCTGTCTATGTAGTTCATCGTATAGACTGATAGGGCTTATAACACTAGGATGTAGAACATTTACCTTAGAAAATAAAATAGCATTTAAAGTAGTATCTAATAGGTTAGAAATAGTAAGTAAAGAGCTTTCTATTATATTTAACAAGCTATTTATACACGGCGGCAAGATATTTATAGCTATTTATCTAAAATCTATCAATGTGACCTTTCTAATGCACCATTCGTTTGCGGATGGTAAGGAGTAGTAAAAAGAGACTTTATCTTAAGAATTTCGGTAAGCTGTTTAAATAAATCTGAGGTAAAGCATGTACCAAGATCTGTTAAAATAGTTTTAGGGAAACCAAATAAGGACATGAAATATACAAGATTTCGAGCTATCTCTTCACTTGTAGCAGTGACCATGAGATAAGCACTTGAAAATTTTGTTAAATCATCTTGGAGAGTTAATATGAATTTAAAATTTTGGAAACCAGCATCGGGTAATGGACCAACGATGTCAAGAGCTAAACGTTCAAATGGTTTAGTGGAAGTGGAAGTGATCTCCATAGGAGCTTTATTTGACTGCCTTAATGGCTTATTTATTTGGCATAACTTACACTGTTTAACATACCGTTCAATATCAGAACGCATGCCTTTCCAGTAATATGTGGCCTTGATACGATTATACATGCGGCGCGCACCTGGATGACCAGCAATGATAGAGTCATGATTTTCTTTCAATATTGTAGGGACCTCGGCAGGTGTCGGGTAAATCGATTGGTTTTTATAAATATGTACTTTAATATCCGTGTTATGAAAAATATAGGAAATCATGTTGTATAATTTAGTATATAAGATTTAAGAAAAAGGGTCTGTAAAATCAGATATCGCAAGATCAGTTATATTATTTAGTAAGAGCATATCTCTTAATTTAATTAGTAAATTGTAAATATCTTTGTATTTTATTTCATCATAGTGATGTATTTTAGAATAAAGGCAATAATATGTTTTGTTATCATTAATAACCTTTTGGACTGTAAACGGCTCGCGTTCGGAACTAAGCAATTCAGCGAAATTCTCGAGCTGCGATAGTATTTCTTCGCAGTGAGGTATAGAATAATCAAAGTCTAAAGAGACTGGACATGCGATTGATTTTATTTTCGATAGATGTAGACCTTGACTACATTCTTCGATAATAGTGTTTGATGTAGGTAACTTATTTGTAAACTGATCTTTAAAGTATCTTTCATAGGTTGAATTATTAAGACGATTTGAGTCAATGATATTTACCGGATGACGAGATAACGCATCTGCGTTAGAATTGAGTCGACCTTGTTTATAGACAATTTCGTAGTCGTACTCCTCAAGCTTTAAGCGCCATCGGATGAGTCTACTTCCTGGGTCTTTATTACTGAAAAACCAAACTAAAGGACGATGATCTGTGACAATCTTGAATTTGCGCCCAAATATATAGGGGCGGAAGGTTTTCACAGCAAAAATAATAGCGAGGAGTTCTTTCTCCGTAGTTGAATAATTACCTTCGGCTTTGTTAAGTGTTCTAGAGGCGTAGGCTATAGGTTTATCTTTGCCTATATCGCCTTGAGATAATACAGCGCCTACGGCGTAGTTTGAGGCGTCTGTTGTGATTATAAACGGAGCATTGAAATCAGGGTATTGCAATAAAGGAGCTGTGGTAAGTTTATTTTTAAGGATTTGGAAAGCTGTTTCTTGTTCAATGGTCCAATTAAAAGTGACGTCCCTTTTTAATAAGGATGTAAGAGGTTTAGTTAACTTTGAAAAGTTTTCAATAAATCGCCTATAATAGCCAACCAGGCCAAGAAAAGATTTTATTTGTTTGACATTAGTAGGAGTTGGAAATTCGGTAACGGCCTTGACCTTATCAGGGTTTGGAGATACATCTTTATCGGTGATGATGTGGCCTAGATAAGCAACTTCGCGGCGTAAAAACTCGCACTTATCTGGCTGCAATTTCAGATTGAATTTTCGCATTCTATCAAAAACTAATTTAAGCTTTGTTATATGATCTATTAGCGTGTGGGAGTAAATAATACAATCGTCTAAGTAAACGTAGGCGTGGAGACCTTGAAGTCCTGAAGGAGCCGTATTCATGAGCCTTTGAAAGGTTGTGGGAGCGTTTTTTAAACCAAATGGCATCCTAGTAAATTCGTAGTGTCCGGAGGTACTAGAATTAGTGTTAACGGTGAATCCGGTTTTCGGCGCGTCCTTGGAACTCATCCTAATTTGGTGAAATCCGCTAGATAGATCTAGCGTGCTGAAATATTTGGAATGACCTAACTGGTCTAAAATATCAGTGATGAGAGGCAATGGATAACTTTCAGAGACCGTCGCGTCGTTAAGGCGAAAGGATAGCCCAACGTCCTTGAGCATTGAACGTAAAACAAGCGGCCATCGCTGACCGCCCCGCGCCCCCGCGCTGTCCGCCTCGCTCGCCCGCGCAGTCAAAGAGTCCGAACGGACCAGACGCAGACGCGTCGACGCATTTTTGTCACTGCCTATTAGCTTTTATCATCATAAATCGATTGAATGTAGGCAGACTTAAAACATTTGCTATGCTTGTTTTGAGAACAAAATATTCTTTAATGAGTACAGTTATTGTAGTTAGTGTTAGAGTAAAAAACTAAAATATCAAAATAATATCTTTATTTACTTAACATTTTGTATGGACCATTTAAAAAAATTGTAATAACCAATCAAAACTCTTTAAATTCGATTTTCCTAACAAACGTAGATTGTAAATACATAGTTTCATTTGTATTGCTTTTATTGGAGTTTGACTTCAATATAATATCTTCATTTCTTTTTTCTTCTGCATTGCTATCATTATAATTTAATTTCCATGTATTTTATTTTTCTTCTGTATTACTTTCGTTAGAGCTTGACTTCACTTCTTCATTTTCTTTTTCTATAGTTTTTTGTTTTTTTTGTGGCTGGCAAGATTTATCTTTGTTTTCAATACTCCTAAATTTTCGCTTTTCTTTGATAGGGTTTTCTTCGATCGCGCCTTGAATAAATTGGGCATCTCGTATTTTCTGATTTCGTGGGAACCTGGGATCAACCAGTTCAGGAAGCAGATATTCTGTGTAAAATATGCACAATTTTTCCTCCATTTCGTTTGCCCAGAAATTATCATCTTTGAGAATCCATTCTGTCCATAGAGGTCGATCCTCTCCAGTCCAAATGCCAAACAAACATTTCGATCTTTTGGTTATATGCAATTGACCCTGTATTTGGTAATATCAAGCGTGCGTTTTGTTTATAACCAACTCTCCTTTATTAATTTTATAAAATGTAATTTTTTTATTCTCTACAGCTTCTCTAACACTTTTATTGAATGCTGTAATAGGGCATTTAATTTCCACTATAGTATTGGCTCCTATCAAGCCATCCGGTGTGGCTCCAAGATAATGGATAACTTCATCTATAAAAAGTCCGCACGGTTCAATTTGGACATTTAGTTGCCTTGCTAGCTGATCCAGAGCTTTTTGTTCATTTTCTTTGCCATGCTTTGATATGTGATATAGTTTTCTTATAAAGCAGGTCTTTTATAAAATTTGAGCAACTAATACTCTTACGTCTTTTCACCACTCTACCAAAATTTGAAGCAGTTAATAGGCTTCGCCTAAGCTCTAACCACTCAGAACAAGAGCTTTGTAAAACAGTATCTCGCTCAAATTTTTGCCTTTCTTCTGTAGTTTTTTTAAATTTTGCATGTAGGTAGTTTTTCTTTATTAAAGATTTCAGCAGACATATCAGGTTTTTCACAATTTTCGTCATAATTTTGATCCCCAGCTTTTGTAAATAAGACTCTGTTTTTTTCCTGTAATATTTTCTTAATGCTTTCATGCGTTTTATTCTGTTATCTTCTAACTTTCTCACACTTCCTCGTGGACTATGCCCTGCGATAGATTTATACACAGTTGTCAACACTTTGTCTGTATTAAAAGAAACTACAGCAGCATGGCACCTAGCTTGGTAAGAGCCTCTCTTGCTGAAGTTAACCCTTTTACCACCGACGAGCTTGGCCACAATGCTGTTATAGCGCTCCACATTGTTGCTGTCAATGTCGTGTATCAAACTTGGAGCATGTGCTGCCACATATGACATTATCAGATCAATTTTAGACCATAATGTACTGGTGAAAAAGTCTTTAGAAACATCTGAAAGCTGTTCACTACCCACGGAATTGCAAAAAAAAGGTTTGCATCTTGTATGATCATCAAACGCGTGATGATGAGCTAGCAGTATGTTAGTATATAATGGTTCTATTTTACACCGTCTTTCTGATTCTGTATCCGCTTTATGGACGTATATGATTTTTCGGATGCACCTTCTTATGATCATTATTCATTTGGTTGTAACAAATTTTCTGAACCTACACAGGTATTTGGTATCCGTTTGTAGAGCCGTTAGTTTGTTACATAAATTTCGAAGAATGTGATTATGACATACGGTCGACTTTTTAATAGTTTTGCATATGTACTAGAATCCCCATCGGAAACCATTCTGGCGTAAATCAAGTTATGCATATCAATGGAACACCTAAAACCCTCGACGAGAATTTCTGATTCCATAGCCGTTGATGGTCCACTATAGTTTTTATAGCGTTTATGGGATTTAGGTTCTTGTTTCCTATTTTCTGCTTGAGCACAAATTCCACAATATTTATTCTTTACACCTAAGAAAAGTACTTCGCCTGTTCTTCTCCCAATAATCGCAGCAGCACCAGATAAGGCCGAGTAATTTTTTTTATAAGTTCGCTTACACCAGCACCCTTCGACTACGACGTCTATGATCGGTATGCCGTTCTTGTCAACGCGATTTTCAGTCAGAGCTAGTTCTCTTTCCTTTACCGCTGCTTGATTCATACTCTCAACCGAAACTTTTTCCCAGTGCATTTAAAGCTTGCAATGACAGGCTTTATATGTTTTCTTAGTCATGATTGGCAAATTTAGAGCAGCAGAAAACTCTTGTAGCTGAGAGTGTCCATTCCCAGTTGCAATTGTTCCAGCAACAGTGCAGTGATTAATGGTCAGCTGCTCTCCAGGAGGGTCATTTACTACGTGAAATTTTTCATTACACATCTGGCACTTAAGGGTAAACAATGAATGGAATCCTGTTCTTTTTTCACCTACAATTTCAACGCTACTCAAACTGCAGTCTAAACTTCCATGACTTGCTACCTCTTGCAGTTTTTTTATAAAAATAACAAACGTCAATGATTCGTCTACCCTCAACTGCAAATTTCGCATGTTCTTCTGAAGCTGGTGTTATCTCCATCTGAAACATAAAGTTAAGTATATTATAGATACGATCTGATCCGTCCATATAAGGTTATAAGGCTATATTATTTAGTGTGGTATATATGACACCACCACTAGCATAATTGTAACCATAATTTTATAAATATCAGATTTATCACCTGGACTTCAGCACTTTGGTCAATAGTTGTTATACCAGCAGGGCTGTCCGAAACAGAACGCCAAGTATCAATATTGCAGTCATTATCAGCTGATGGTTTAGGCAATTCATCCAAGTTCTTTTTGAGATTTTGGTTACTTTGCTCTATATCTTCAATTGTTTTATTTACTCTGTAACAAAAATAAGACTAATAATTATATCCGAAAAGCAACTTGGAATGTAGTAAGTGCAAGGTTTTTTTATAACAATGGGCAAATCAGTAAGTGCATACTTAATAAGACCAATACAGGCGAAAATAAATATGAACTATCGTCACCCACTTTCTGGAACTCACGAATAAACCTGATGTCATAAATAGGAAGATGTATTACCTGGTTTCATCCTGTTCATGTCCCTCAACGGCTAACGCATCATGTGAAGACATATTTTTTGTTTTCCTGAAACAATAAATAAGTACATCTAAAAATTAGAACTGAAGTAAAACATCATTTGCCTAGCCTTTTCCCAACTATATTGGGATCGGCTTCCAGTCGATGTAGATGCAGCTGAATATCAATATTTTACATGGAGCGACTGCTTGTCGGACCTCCACAACCCAGTAACTGGGTGATACGATATCCTATTGTAAGACTGGTTGTCAGACTTTCGAGCTTCTGACTGTGATTAACGACTATCAAAGATTTACATGACAGCCGGGACCAACGGCTTTACGTGCTTTCCGAGACACGGAGGAAACTCGCTATGACAGATAGTCACCCATCCACAGACCAACCTCGGTAAGCGCCTGTGTGCCACGAGTTCCTCCACGAGAAATAAAGTAAAGCAATCACAGAAAAGATTTACTAAAATTTTTGTTGCTTTACCTATTGTAATTTTTCTTTTTATAGTATTAACGAAAAGGATTTTGTACTTACCGTACTTTGTTCATATGCAAAGCTCTATTTAAGAAATTCGCAATTTTCTTCTTTCTGCGTGGCATCTTACAATAAGTACACTTAATTAGGTAGTTATCTAAATAGTGTAAAAATATTTATATTCAGCGTCCAATCGCAAATAAAACTTAATACCTATTTACAAATAGTTTGTACACTAATAAAAATAATTAAATTCAGCACTCGCACACCAAAACTAAATATTCACATAGTATTTGTACATTAATACAAAATATTTACATAAACGTCCAAGCGCAAACGAAATGTCTGATTTTTAAATAGCTTAACCTTACTACTATACCAAACGTACTATCTGCACTGTTTACTCTTTGACGCAAAGTTTATAGAGCGGGGCGCGCTAACATGCGACACAACCTCCCCGTGCAAACGCTAGGGTGAGACTGGCCCTCGCGTCTGAGTGAGCGCGAGCGCCGGGCGCGAATGTAATAATATGGTATTATTGATTTAACGGCACGTAAGTAATAATTTTGTAAAATTTTGAACTTAAATTTAATAAAGCAATAAATTGCCTATGATAGTGTGAAAAAATATTTAAATCGCTTCAGTTGTTTGAAAGCAGTAAGCAAATTATTGCAAACAAAAAGAGGATATATTCGATTTTTTCCCGACAAAAGTATCAACAATAATAAAAAAAATAAACTTATAATTTAAAGTCAAATATGTTATGCGTATTAGGTATTTTTTTGTATATTATTTGGTCCATGCGTCTAGTAGCAGTAGTTTTTCAAAGAGAGGTCTATTTTGCAGTTTGACCTATCCTTTCGCCTTAAGGCAGCGATAATCAATAACTATTCTCCATTTCTTTTTACCAGACGCGTCCATTTTTTTGGGAACTACCCATACAGGGGCACTCCAGGGTGAAATAGAAGGGCGAATGATGTTTTGGTCCAACATCTTTCTGATTTGGGAGTCAACTGCCTCCTTATGACATTCGGGGAAGCGATAAGATTTAATAATGGATAGGCGGCGTATCGCCAGAGTTAATTGAATGTTCAACGGCATTAGTAAAAGATAAGGGTTCACCTTCCATATGAAAAATATCAGTGTATTCAGAACAACACTCTAATAGTGCTTTTTGCTCCTCCGAGTTTAAATGAGAACAACGAATAAGGTCTAAAACCCTTTGAACACGATCAGATTTGAAAATAGAAATAGAATACGTATTTAGGCATGATTCAGAGTTCAGATCGTTTTGTTCGAGAGATGTCAACTCTGCGTAATAATATTAATTCTTTTATTCGACTTGATTGAGACAATACAATTTGCGACATAAACACCACTACATATGGTATGATCTAGAACAAGAGCTTCATTATTAGAACAAAGTTCAGGAATGTAATAAGATATCGCGCATTCAATTACTGCTTCAGATCGCGCGGGAATAATGTGAGTTGGTTGAATATAATTTATAGGTAAAATATGACCACAAATATTCAATGATTTAGAATCGTAATTGATATTCGTTTTGAAATAACCAAGAAAATCGCTACCGAGTAGGCCATCATACTCAAGACTGACGTCATTGTTGACCATATGAAATTTGTAATTAAATTCATCATTAGATATAGTAAAATCCATTTGAAATGTGCCTAAAGTATGAGAACAACTTTCTACGTTATTAATTCCTTTGAATTTAACGACTTCGCGAGACAAGTCGGGTGATTTGCTTAGTACCGACTGTTTCACGAGGCTAATGGCGGCACCCGTATCGATAAATAACTTTAAGGGCTCTTTAGAATAACTAGAATTTAAATAAATATATGGCAAAGATATTTTCTTGATTTTTATATTAGTTTCATAAATTGGAGTAGGTTTTATACTCGTAATATCACAAGATTTAGTAGGTATAGAATTATATTTAGGGATTGGCATGACCAATTTAATTTTTAAATTAGCATCATTTTGGCAAGTATTAGTAGAACGAAGCTTTATTGAATTAGAATAGGGCTTTGTATGCTGATGACTCGAGATCACGTCTCGAGGTGTAATTATGGAGTTAGTATAGTTATAAGATTTGGAATGACTCAGATTTGACTGAGATGTAGATTTAGTAAGACTCAGTTGCTTTGACTGAGGTGTAGATTTAGTAAGACTCAGTTGCTTTGACTGAGATGTAGATTTAGTAATAGAATTAGTAGGACTCAGTTGCTTTGACTGAGATGAGGATGTAGTAAAAGATTTAGTAAAGGGTTTCGTGTCCTTTATGCTAGTCGATTTCGGCAGACACGACACCAAAATCTTATTTAGTTTAAATTATTGTCTCGGGAATCGAACCCGGCTTCGCAGAATTTAACTACGCGGCCGTCGCTATCGCGCGGCGATTGATCACGTTGCACTTGGTTCGCGTTCTCACGGCGTTTCATATTATACAGACGTTTGCGACACTGATCAATCGTATGACCTATATTTTTGCAATAATTACACCGTATATTATTACATTCATAGGTAACATTTATGCGAAATTATTCACATAAATGCTTGTCTTCATTTTCTTTTTTTCCTCACAGCCCGTTATAAATATCACAGACAGCACCGAAACTATCAATAAACGTATTATTCTGAACAAACATTTACGAATATGGGAAGAAAAATCATGCAAAATAGGTAGGAATTTGAATGTATCGATATCGATAACGTGGCACGACACTAGCTGAAGTTTACGCAAGGGTATCTTCTATAGACGCACATTTACATACAAATGTCGGGTACTACTGCAAATTACGTAACATAATAGTCTAGGAGACAGCGTTTGTACAGTACGACAGTAACTGCACGACTGCGACTCAAAACGGTTATGACTTTTAAAATCTAGGTTGACATGAATTCAAAATGTTTTGCATTTATAACTATTGTGCTTCTTTGTTTTGATATTTTATGTTTCGCCTTCCATTTTACTGCAGTGGAATTATATTCATTTTTGTTAAATAATTTGATCTAGTCGCCATATTTATTATACAATTCCGGCTCGATAAATAATCTGTACGGATTACCAATGTAATGATAATCGTAGCTTGAATCCAGTATGGAACAAATCCTTTGTTGTATACAGATATTTGAATCAATTGTTTAGTATTTTTATTCCCTTAGTACAAACATGCCAATAGTTGAGCCGTTTTTATTAACTTTTTGAGCTGCAGTAGTCTGTCAGGGGCCAGACAGAATTGTCTTCAAATATCAGGCATTCTAGCAATTGACAGAATAAAAAATATAATTAATTGTATTTGTTATCTAACTGCAGGGGATCTATTTTATGGGACTTTCTCTTCAGGTGCCTTAAAGTGCCGCAGTCTGTGTTGCTGCTAAATTTTTTTCGACAAAGAACCCAATAACTCTTTGGCCTATCCGAAAAAATAGCCTCACATCTCATGCTAATATACTCATCATCATGACTAATGTACCTCTCTAAAAATCGCCTGTGAGTTTCTTCTGTGGTAGGGAGAGGTTAAAAGGATAATTTGATCGTACTTACTATATTCCTAAGTTGACTGACCAAGTATCGATATCAATCATCATAAAACATTAAAAATATGAACATTCTGCTCCAACATAACATAAATGTTATACGATACGATAATCTTAGACGATGATTACGTCGGTGATGATTATAATCCTCATTATTACATTTTTTATAATACAAGTAAAAATAAATCTGTTAAAGTTTGTGATTATTTTCTCGGTTAACGAAAATATCAGCTTACAGGCGATCATGAAATAAATAATACATTTCGTTGGATATAAATTATAAACAGATTTTATATGATTTCAGTTTCCTGTTGATTTAAGTTATGTAAATGTGTGTATAATTCATTTCAATTATTCGTATGATTTAAAATTAATTGTAAATACGTTCAGAATGTATGATCTTTTACCTAGTGTGTAATATTAATCTGTTAAATATAATTACTAGCTGTCGCGCGGCGTGCAATGCCACTTTAAACTTTTAGTTTTTTGTTTTGACATACGTTTTTAAGCGCACAAACGCAACAAAATTTTAAAAGCGTATCTCCAGGACGAGACGAAAATTTTAAATGCGTCATATAGTAACATAATAAAAGGTTTACAATAAATATATTATATCTATGATACACTTTTACAGTGCTTAGAACATATCAAAAACATTTTAAAATAAAATCCAAATAAAAGTATCATTTAGAAACCTCAAAATATAGCCCTTATTTGCAATGTTGCTACTCGAGACGAGACATATGACGTAAACACTCTGAACACAATTGAATGAATGGTATAGGAACACATAAGTTATAGGCAACAACACCTTCATGAAGGTAAGCGGTAACTATCGCTCATGGACATGGTAGGCTTTTCTTGACATCACAAATGCTATTCTATGGATACTCTTTAATTGAATGGATGGCAATGCCGAGTATTATGGATGTCCCACAAATGGTTGCTGCGAGTCTGGGTGATTGTTGTGTCCGTTATTTGTGAAGTCCCCCGCGACGCATAAACTTATTTCTAGTGCAGGAGTTATCTTTTAAAAAAAGAAGAAAAAGTACCAAGTTTGAACCGCACCATTCATGCTAAAACCAGCAAGGCTCTTCTAAGCCTTGTCTAATAATAAGTCAAAAGCCATCACACACGTGCCTGTTCATAGCAGTAGTCCGTATGTTTCTACTAGTGTACTAAGTAAATGCAAGGCATACTGCAAATGAATATGAACTAGCAGATGTAGACAACGTTTTAATATTATATCAACATGAATTATGAAAGAAGTCGTATTTTTTTGAGACGTTCTCTGTACGTTTCTAGTGGTTTGTTTAATTTACATTTTATAAAGAACCCGAGATAAAAGTGGGGCAGCCCGATTGAAATTTTGCCGCCTTACAGAAGATTGAAGCCTACTTGACTTCAACTTAAGTTGTATTCCTTGATTCCTCCGATAAGAAAAATTTCTCGACTCATTGAGGAGATGACGTAGACAATATGGTTTTTTGTCCTTGAGTTGCGAACAAGATCACTCATCTTTTGGTAGGTTGGCAACGCACGTGATACTGTTGGCGTTGCAAATGCCAACAGGCTAGGGTACGTTGTGACCATCAGGCAAACTGACTTAGTAGTATGAAAGAGCCGAAACCTCGTGTGAACGCACGCAATACCGGAACACCTATTACTAAAGATTTAATAAATATAGACATTCGCAAAGAAACATTGATTTTTTTATCCAAGATGTTTTGACATGTTACATTGTTGTAGTTTGACATGTTATTTATTTTTATTTCAATAGAGAAAATGAATGTACAAGCGGCCAATAAGTCATTTACTTAACCTTTGACTTAACCTGTTATTAAATTCACCATAGCTACTTACGAATAATGATAGCAGTGGGATAGTGTAATACAAGGCTGATATTAGCATATTCTTAACATTGTCCGTAGATAAAGTTACAAGTTCATATAATCTTAATTTTAAAAGATTATATAATATTCTTTAATTTAAACAAATATACGTTTATTCATTTACCTATATCTATTTTATAAAATAATATTTTACATATAGCATTACTTTTTTGCAACTGAAATGTTAATTTACTTTATGTAATTTAAAAAGATTAGTGAATTAATTTTACCAGCTAAATATATGTTAACATTAAGGTTACCGAGCAAAACGGATATGATATATTTTATAACATAATTACCTTTATAGTAGTACATTTCACAATTGAAATGAATATTCTCTTGTGAAATTTTGGGGTATAAATAAAATTATATAATGTACACTTACTAAATTTAATAAAACAACTAAATAATTTTTATAGCATAATTTTGCATCAGTAAACGTACTGTTTATTTCGTGCAGATCTGGATAAATAAAAAAATATCAAAGTTTTAAGATTATAATTTTTCGGTCCATAGGTCGCCATCTTGAATGTTACTTATAAGTAAGTTATATTAAATGCTTCGTTTGTTGTGACTGTGAAAAAGAAAACAACCAACAAACTCATATTTAGTTAAGGTCAAGAATAAATTCAATTTTCACAACATTTCTGTAGCAAGTGTATTATATATATACGCATGTTTTGAAACAAAAGCCTTGAACTTGCTTTTCTACATTGTTTCAACTCAGAACGACAGACAAAATTATATGACTACGTTTTATAACGCTGTTTTGTTCAGAAATTCCGTGAAAACAACAACAAGAGGTTTATACTTAATCATTATTGCCGTATCACGTTTCCTACGTAATATAATGATATAAATTTTCACTTGATGTTCTATGAAACGGCGTAACACATTATGCGTGAAGGAAACTCCGTAGCTAAAGCTACATACACATGGGAAACGAGAACGAAGTAGTGGGCGCTTTGCAGCTAAATTAATCTCTTCCGAGAGTATATTAACAGAGGCTGTGACTCATATAGGTTAGGTTAGAAGATAACAATATCGCGTAGAAGTAATTAGTTGATACCCGTTAACAAAAAACATGACAAGTATAGCTTCACCTATTAATCCTGGCTGTCTCCTAATGAATCATTAGTAGACGATTAGGGATTTGAATAACAGGTCAACTACTATCAGAATCGATTCCCAATTAATATGAGATTTTATTTTGTATTATACTCTTAAATAATAAGTCTAAAGATATAAGCAGCTACTCACTTTTAACATATTCATGCATGTGCAAAATCGGAACTAAATTTCATGATTAAACTAAAACAATCTCTTATTGTTTTACCAGTAGTATATACTGTGAAATCCATTATTTATACGTATCAACTTTAACCAACGCGTAAACAGAATAGTATGAAATTATTGCAAAGTTACAATAAATTCGTCGACGATAAATTCGAATGCAATTGTGCACATAGCTACCCTGGTAACAGCCAGTTACTACGATGAACGCGGTACATAGAGATTGTAGACGCCACCAATTGGCTAGTATTGGATAGGTATGTGCACAATTACATTTGAATTTATCGAAGACTGTACATATATGCAGCGCACAGAAATATTAGGCATGATCCTCGACTATGTAAAGTAGGTAACGTTTTATGCTACAGTATTCGAATATCACCCGAACATAATGGTGCGCTATAAGAAAGAGTAAATGTGTTAAAATTTTTACGGTACTAGATTTGCCTGAGCTCCGGTTATCTAGGTTTTGTCAATAAATCCCTTGAGAACTGGACTTTTTTCGTGGAAGGAAAGCACCCTATTTTCCTTTCTCTAGCTCTAATTACGGGTAAGTATACGAAATATCATGATGATCGGTCGAGTATTTAAGGCGTGAAAGCGTAACAAAGAAACTCACATTCGCATTTATAATATTTATTAGGATTATAAACGCAGAACATCCAGCTTTTATTGTGGACAAGCCCTATAGTGTATAATATGGAGAATCATCATTTTAACATGCATAGATTATACTTACATATAAATGGGGTATCTTAACACGTTAACAGCATTCGTCTGTGCAAATACACGATAGATACAGGGTAAATTGCTTGGCTTATTTATCTCACTCATATGGTATAATCAAATGTTCTATTTGTGTTTGGGGCAAACTTTTATTAAAGAAGTACTTAGGAAGTTTTAGGAGTCAGTACGATTAAGAGGACGTCATTGCGATGTACATTAATTACAGTACCATTATAATGTCAATCGTATAATCTTAATCCATAAGAATTTAATTTATTTGGCAGGGTTCATTTTAAATCTATTTTATAGGGTTTATTAGGTATTGTGTCTAAACCTATCATTTAGATCTGTATTATTATACAATTGGCCTATTCCTTCGAATATCGCGCCGCCGTATGGAACGTGTCTGCTGCACATGAGGGTTCGATTCTCAAGTCGAGCATATTGTTGGGGTTTCCTTTAAGAAATTCTCAGTAACAGACTCAGTGGAGTCTGTTACTGCGTCCGGTAGGTGGCATAGACTCGTCCTTTGTTATGAAGAATCTGAAAGGGTGTGCGGCGAAAAAGTGGCCTCTTCATTCCTCAAACTTATAGGCTCGAGTTTTTGTCGAATAAACAATGTGAATAGGGTTTACAACGGGCTTATATGAATTTTATCCAATGTTGCGCATGCAGCAGTAGTCTAATTTGATCTTACATTGCAAGTCACGTCAGTCGAGGAAAACTGCAAGTTTTTGTCAAACGGAGAGGGAAAGCGTTCCATTAAATCTGTTATGTAGAACTTACGTAATACGATCATTGCCTGTAATAGGAGGCTCCATTACATTCTCTAACGCAGACATTCAGATGGCTTTGAACTCATTATTTTAAATGTCAACATTATAAGGAAGCGTGGATTGCATCAAAGTTTACAGTAAAGTACCCTGGAAAGTGGAGCTTTCTTCCTAGTGCAGGAATGGTTCCATGCGGGAATTAGTATTGAAAATTTAAAAAAATATTACTGCCTTGTTAAAGCCATGGCACGTTATATTTGATATCGATCGTGTTGTCTTAGGTATAATCTTGCTTTGGTAATCGCACCTACTAAATGGAAATGGAAATGTGAGTCCTATTTCGTGACCTATTTCTGTGTGAGTGTGTGATATAAAGGGCCTCGTTAGTCATCTAATAGAAGTTAGCTTTTGTATTTATGGCTGATCATAAGGTCACAGGATCGATTCTCCAGTCGAAAAAGTGTTACGTGATATGGAAAATTTCTTATCAGAAAATCGACGCACATAGGTTGGAAAAATGCCAATGGCCTTGATGACTACAAAAAGATTTTAGTCTGTCTTTTAAATTAGCAAGAAATATTGGACATGTATTTTCTTTTGTCCCACAAACTTATAGCAATGAAGATACAACGCGTTTTATATTTCGTGTTACGTTACTTGTAGGAACAAATTTTAGAAAAGCGTGACGAAATTCGATTCTTATTGTTTTGTTAAAACATAACATAAGTTTCCAAACTATAGCAGTTTAATTTTTCACTTTAGTTTTTCTAATCTTAAAGATGGACTTATTAAAAATCACTTTTTATAACCCTGTTAGCATGCCTATTGATTCGCCCTCTATTAATTTAGCATAAAACATAGTCGGCGAAATCTAGGTATAAAGCTTCTTCTTTTCTTTTCTTTCTTTCTTCTTTCTTTCCACCCCTTTAAAGATATAGAGACGTTAGTTCACTACCAGGTATGATAACAGAATTTATAACCTTATTTACCATCTAAAAAAATACTTCCGAATAAAAAAAACACAAACAAGGCTTCTAAAACACTTTACATTGAATTGTTTTCTCAATAACTTATTTAGCTTGACCAAATTAAATTAAACTAAATGTTGTTTCTATTTATCAATTAATCGTATACGTGTATTGAACAAAATATTCTTGTGAAATATCATTCATCTTTATTTCAGCTTCATTTAACACGAAAGTCTTGACACTAATGGATCTACATGACAAGAAATATGTGTACTTTCAGTCGCTTGCACGGGTTATATGCCTCTTGAGACCTCAAAATAATAACTAAAGTCATATCAACTATACTATAATAATGACACTATTATAATATGTACTATTTTCATTTACGACACTGAAAGAGTCAGTTAAAAAGGAATGCATTATATGATAAGAAGAGTCAGATTTTAAATCTGTATCATTTTTATTTCTTTTTACAAATACAGCTCTTGCTCCAGCCGTAATTCGCAAAATTTTTGTCCCGCGTGGAGATCATACCCACAACCCTCGACGGAGTGGCAGTGGCAAAGCGACCACTTAAACCACCACGCATTTGTGCAGTCATTAAGTTAGACCTCCAGCATTACAACTGTGAAAATTGCATCAGATTTCGTACAGTATTTTATGTGATGCGCTTACGGTTTTTATACCACTTACATTATTTTTCTTAAATAACTCGTTAATACATATTCCTAATTTAGTAATTTAGAAGGTTGTCACTGGCTTACTTATTATTAAAGATTGCCAAACTGTTTACAAAGCTCCAATTAAGCAGCATAATTAATAATTAAACAAGTGAGAAACGGCAATGAATTGCCGTAAATCTTAGAGTTCGAAAAAACGGTTCACATATTATGCAAAGTTCACGTGATAGCAAGTGACTTTGAGGTCAGAGGTCAAAGGTCATAGTCATTTCGGGGGTATATCGACTATGCTGAGTCGTATAGCGTTGACCGCGAGTCTCTAGCTCTTACGGTTCTTGACTTGAAAGTTGTATAACAGACAGACGGATGGACAAAGCTGTTGTAGACGAGTTTTTCGAACTCTAAAACCAAGTAAAACCACTTCAAAATAATATAAACTTGTGGTGGATTTTTGTTTCACTCATTCTCACGCACTAAGTAAATATCAATAAAAAAGCCGTTACAAGTCTCTTAAATCAAAAGATTTAAACACAGTTTGCCATGCAAAGTCATAGATTTATCTGTCAAGAAATTCTCAGTAGTAGCATAGAGTCTGGAACCGTGCCTGGTAGACGGCAACAGATTCAGCGTCTATTATGTCGTACCTAGAACAGAAACTGACAAAATTATAGTGTAATACGCCTCTGCCTACTTCTTTGAGGATATTGGCGTAAGACTATGTATAAACGTAAACAATATATATACTTATAAAGTATATAACCTTCAAGAAAAGGGCGTACTCTTTTTTTAAAGGCTGGCAACGCACTTGTGACTCCTCTGGTGTTGCGGGTGTCCATAGGCGGCAGTAATCGCTTACCAGCAGGCGATCCGCCTGCTCGTTTGCCTACTATTCCATAAAAAAAGAAAAATATAAGTGATAAAAGTAAATAAGTTGTACTAGTAGTTGTACTATGTAGTAGTATATAAGTTTTTTATAGTTTATAAAGAAAAATCTGAACAATTTTTCTTAACCCGATAAATATATTTAAACCTAATGCAGTAATTTACACCAATAGGGAACCACCCAGGCATACCGTCCATATATTAATAATATCAGCCCTGTTTTAAACTGTTCCGCTGCTGGACACGGGCCTCTTCTCAGCGTGAAAAGGGTTAGGCCATAGTCCAGCACGCTGGCCCAGTGCGGGTTGACAGACTTCACATATCTTCGTGAACATTATTGAGAACTCTTAGATATGCAGGTAATAAAAGCAAGCGATAATTAACTATTTAATACGCACATAACTTAGAAAAGTCAGACGTGCGCGCCTTTGGATCGAACTTGAGACCTCTGCGTGGCAGTCTAACAGTTTCCCACTAGGCTATCGCTGCGTCCATACTTTATAGTTTCTTATAAGACATTGATAACACTTTCTCTAATTTGTAATCGAATCCATTTCGTATTCGGCATGCTTGCTCATATCACTAAACTAGCCAATTGATATTGTAATCTTTACTACACATAGGTACATGACCTAACACGAACATCACATGCTATTCCACCTCTACGATCGCTCCAATTTCGGTCCATCGATTCCCCAGATCAGAACACAGAAACATATATAAACCTCTTTATTACGGAGATAAGCCAATTTTATTTCTTTTCTCGGTTTGCTTGTAGGTGTAAAATTTACTCCTACACTCAATAAATTGATATCTTAATAATAAAAAGATTTACTGTATTACTTATTGAGTTTTATATATTTATGTGAACTAAACGAGTTCTGCCTGCGGGTTTCGATTGCTTGTATATAGAAGGGTGTTTTTTTTTTTTTTTTTTTTTTATTTTGCTCGTCAAAATGACCACACTCCGCCTGATGGTAAGCAGTCGTGTGGTCTAAGAGCAGTGGCCTCCACATCGTCCTCATAGCAGCCGAGGCGATGTTGAGGTCTCTACTTTGACGGCCTGAGAAGGTGCTTTTTCACGCCCCGCTTAAAGGACCCAGGATTGAAGGAAGAAGGAAACACGTGCCTTGGCAGAGAATTCCATGCCTTGATCGTTCGGCAGAGGTATGAGGACCCAAACTTGTTGGTACGCACTCTAGTCGACTCCACCGTGTAAGGATGGCATCTGAGCCCAGCACGCGTTGTTCTGGATAGGAAAGGGGAGGGCGGGATAAGGTGGAATAACTCTTCAGAGCACTCCCCGTGGTATATTCTGTAGAAACATGCCAAAGAGGCAATATCCCTACGGAGTTGCAGAGGTTCCAGTGAACTCGTGACCTCTGGATCTCCGATGATACGGACAGCCCGCCGCTGTAACCTGTCAAGAGCGTCTAGCAAGTACTGCGCGGAGCCATCCCAAAGATGAGAACAGTACTCCACGCAAGGGCGTACTTGGGCCTTATACAATAGGCACAGCTGCCCAGGCGCGAAGAACCGCCTCACCCTGTTCAGAACTCCGAGTTTTCGCAAAGCTTGCCTAATGACGCTCTCGATGTAGGTTTTGGGATTAAGGGAGTGGCAAAGATCCATACCTAAGATGGAGAGGCTGTCACGTATCACCAGTGGAGTGTTCTTCAGAGAAGGGAGGGGAAGGAACGGAGACTTTTTTGTTGAGAACGCGCATGCCTGGGTCTTCTTGGCGTTGAACTGGACCAAGTTCTTGGCACCCCATTCAGAGATGCGGTTCAAGGTCTGGTCAAGTTCAACGACAAGATCCTGCCTTTTTCCCACAACCTCAGCCTGTTTGGCTCCAGGACGTCCGAGATATCGCCCATGCACGGTACTGTCGTCTGCATAACAATGTATGTTGCCGAGATTCAACATATCATTGATATGCAGAAGAAAGAGCGTAGGGGATAAGACGGACCCCTGAGGCACTCCTGCATTGACCTGCATAAATTTGGAAGCGTGACCGTCGCAAAGGACCCGAATACGACGCTTCTGCAGGAAATTTGCAATCCAGGTGCACAGTTGAGGGGGCAAGCCATAGGCCGGAAGCTTGGAAAGAAGAGACCGGTGCCAGACTCTATCGAAAGCATTGGCTATGTCTAGGCTGACAGCCAAAGACTCGCCGTGCTTGTCCATAGCCTCACCCCAGAGGTGCGTGACGAACGCTAGGAGATCACCCGTTGATCGTTTAGCCCGAAAGCCCTATTGGCGATCATGCGTGTTTTATTTTTAATAAGTTAATATTTTCTGTTATAGAAATATGATTTTATCTAGTATGACTTGCAATGGGTAAGCAAAATTACTGCGGTATAATTTTAAGTAGTGACCTTTTAAGAAATCGTAGGATGCATTTTTTATTTACTTATAGTTAGTGATTGTTACGATATTAGGCAGTAGTTTGTCCGTAATGTCTTTACATATAGTGTTAGATTGAGATGCAAGGAAAATCAATGCGCCTTATGCTATCAAAAGATTTTGAACCTTCAGATTTGTACTACATACCTAGTAAGGTTACTAGGTATGTAGTACAAATCTGAAGGTTCCTTCGAGAAACAGGTAGTAGGTAGTCATATAAAAACAAGCAGTCTATGTTTGTGCTTTATTTATAGTACTGACAAATACAAGTAACGTGGAGTGTTCTCAACAAATCGTTCTCCATTGAAGATTTCTTAAATACCCTAATCGGTCGAAGGGATGATGACTAAGAAATGTTTACGTAACAACTCACATAAATACAGTTACTATGCTATTAAAACAACAAATAGTCGTGCCATTTGTGGCAGGATTGTAGGCAATTTATGTGATAACTTGTAATACCTGGGTTTAGTTAATGATTGGGACATCTGACCTCAATGCCGTTACACTATTGTAATGAAAGAGTTGTGTGTGTTTATTTGGCAGTAATATTCGAGGTATATAATCTATAGATACGCCATTGTCCCCGAAGGGGTAGGCAACGGTGTATTACACCTACATTTCAATAGTCTAGTAGGACATCGCCACTCAGAGGTCTCGAGTTCAATCGCAAAGCGCGCATCTCTGACTTTTTGAAGTTATGTGCGTATTAAATAGTTAATTATCGCTTTAATGATGAAGGAAACCATCGTGAGGAAACCTGCATGTCTGAGAGTTCTCCGTTATGTTTTCGAAGATATTATGTGAGGTCTACTTGCCCGCACTGGGCCAGCGTGGTGGACCATGGCTTAACCCTTTTCACACCGAGAAGAGGCCCGTGCCCAGCAGTTGGATAGTTTAATACAGGGCTGATACTATTATTATTTTGTTATTCGCGAACTATGTTTTTAGGATGCACGTAGTACGAGGCAAACCTTTTAGTGTTTACTGATCATTGTTCAGACTCCGTGTTGCTACTGAGAATTTATTGACAGCTACTGAAAAGTTATTAACACTGTCCGATCTAGGAATCTAACGTGAGACTTCATGCACAGCAGTTGCGTTCACTACCGCTGCGCCACCGGTATTGATTTAGATAGGATGGTAGATATTAAGATGCGAAAGCGACTGCAGTTGGCACGTCATTGAATTTAAAGAAATATTTGAATTGAAATTAAACTAGTATATACGGCTTTTATCGCCTTGTTTATTTAACACTCTTGTACGGTGCAACCGTACAAATTTCCATTTTGTCAGCATTTTTGTACCGCGTGCATAATTACATTAAAACCTAGGTTAGTTCGCGATCGCTCATTGCCGCGTGTACTCATTGTATCATTATCAATTATTAATCATCTTGTAAATCATTATTTTATCAATAAACCTTTTTATAATCAATCAATTCTATCAAATAAAGTTGTCCCGAACAACTTTATGGTCCTTCGAGCATCGCAAAAGCGGGACTATTTTCGCGAGTGTTAGTTATACATTGTGAATTTCGCATGAGTTTTAATTAAATATTGTGCGATTTCGCGTGAGTGGTTCTAAGACTAGCATCTGTGGAGTTTAGGGAAGAGCACAGCAGCATATCA
The DNA here is from genome assembly GCA_963675205.1 of Catocala nupta. Lineage (NCBI taxonomy): Eukaryota > Metazoa > Arthropoda > Insecta > Lepidoptera > Erebidae > Catocala > Catocala nupta. The sequence goes on from OY776099.1 coordinate 12,220,361, forward strand.
CCCCTGAGTGCAGCATATTAGCAGCAGTAAGCAGTTGATTGAAGTAAGATCTTTCCTTTTTATTACTTATATCAATATGAGTTTGAAAATAGAAGACCTTTTGGCGAACCAAAATCAAATCATGGTTGCCGTGAAGCAGTTATTAGTTAACATTAAGAAGACTGGGCACAAGCGCAGGACTTCTGATTATATTAAGCGGTGCGTCGAAAATCTCGACGCTTACTGGCAACACTTCCAGAATAATCATATAACATTGAGTGGTTTTAGTGATTAATCTCATGAATACTTTATTTTAAATCACTATCAGCAAGCAAAAGATTTTTACGTTTCAACGCGTGAGGCTATGAAGAAAGTAACGCCTACACCAATCCTGAGACCAGCAACGCCTTTAGCAGGCGTATCCATCGCAGGCGCCGAAAGCCAGCCACGGGATGACACCGAGATGTCGTCGTCCGTTCAGCTGCCCAAACTGAGATGCCAGGGTACCGATAGCAAAACGGATGAACTAATGAAGAAACAAGCATAAAGCATTTTCTCGAACCATCAACAACATTGACGTCATTGCCATATCCGAAAAGTGGGAATTCGAAGATACTTTAAAGAAGTTAGAAGCTCGCTGGTCGGTCATAGACTCTCTTCACTGGGAAGTCCTTCTAAGTAGAAGGAGAGCTTGATGGTAAAGACGACTCGTACGAGGAGACATTTTCAACATACGAAATGGCGTACAACGACATGAAAAGGTCACTAAATAGCAAAATGTGGTCAGACAAGCATCGTGAAAAGAGCACGCCCAAAATGGACATTCCCACATTTAGCGGCAACTACCATCAATGGGTCATCTTCAAGGATTTGTTTATAGAATCCATTTACAGCAACAAAGCGCTATCCAACGCTTAAAAACTACAGTTTTTGAAAAGTAAACTTAGAGGAGAGGTTGAGAGGCGAAATTAATCTTTAGCTCCTATAGCCTTTTTTCGTTGCCCACATTACAGCAACAGTCCGCAGCACCTATCAAAAAGATGTATGATACCACAAATGAATGCCTGAATGCAGTCAAAAACCTAGGCGTCGACATATCAAAATGGGATCCGTTGGTTGTTTACATTCTGGCCCTGAAGCTAGATGCGCAGAGTCATAACGATTATGTTGACTCATTAAAGAATCCTCGAGATTTGCCTAAACTTGGTGATTTTATGGAGTATTTAGAATATAAATTTACATCTTTAGAGTCTTCTCGGCGTAAGCAAGACACTTTAAAGCAAGATCAGAGCAAATTGGCACAAGAATACCCTAAAAAGCATTTCTACAAGAATAACTCATTCAATAAATCTTTTAGCAATAACTCTACAACAAAAAAATATCAGTCGGGGCTACTAAATTGTCCACTTTGCAATGAAAATCATCGCTTATTTAATTGCAACATATTTCTAGAATCGCCGGCGGAAACGAAACTTGAGACCGTCAGTAAACTTAATTTGTGTAAAAACTGTCTTTATGACCATAGAAATAAGGCATGTTTTCCCGAGAAAAATGTAAGCAGTGCAATGGGAATCATAATTCTTTGTTGCACGATAGTTTTACCTCAAATTACTGTAGCGCAAATACCGCAGCTGGCTAATCAAATAAAAGGGAATTACGCAAAAATGTTACACACGTGTCCAATGAGAATATTCTGGAGACATTATTAGCTACAGCTCAAATCAAAATCAAGGCCGCAAATAGCTCATATCAACACATGCGAGCATTAAATGACCTAGGATCGCAAACGTCGCTTATATCGAAAAATGCCGCACAAAGATTAGGCCTACCTCGTCAAGCATGCAAGGGGGTAATATTTGGAATAGGTGTCAAGCAGAACAACTGTAAGGGCGTGATAAAAGTAGATGCTTCGTCTGTACATAGTGACTTTACACTTCATGGTGAGTTATTTATAATGAAGAGTTTAATAGGCAATTTACCAAATCAATCATTCCCTAAACCAAAATGGGATTGTCTCGACAGCATTCAGTTAGCAGATTCCGAATATAATATTAGTGGTCCGGTCGACGTATTATTAGGAGCAGATGTTTACTCACTGATCATTATGAGTGGCATTATCAAGGATTTCGAATCACAGCTCGTGGCACAGCAAACACGCCTGGGCTGGATTCTATGCGGAAATAATAATAATAATAATAATATTCTACCACATACACACAACACTATCTAGCCCAAACTAAGCAGAGCTTGTACTATGGGTACTAGACAATGGATAAACATACATATATACTTTTTTTTTGTAAATACATACATATTATACATAGAAACACCCAGACCAAGACAAACATCCATGTTCATGCACACAAATATTTGTCTTGTGCGGGAATCGAACCCGCGACCTCAGGCGTGGCAGTCGGTTACACTAACCACTACGCCATCGAGGCCGACAAATGTTCGTTCGTTTCACTGCAATGTTGTTCTTAACAACATAGATAACATACAAAGGTTTTGAGCGATTGAAGACGTCACAGAGAATAATATCGAGATGTCAGAAGAAGACTACATGTGCATGCAACAGTATAAGAAAGAAACAAAAATACGAGAAAATGGTCGTTATATCGTCAAACTGCCTCTGAAACCGGATATCAAAGAAAACTGGGAGAATCAAAGCAAAGGCCCATAGCACAGTTTTATCATTTGGAGAAAAGATTATCTAGGAATCAAGATTTACAAACAAATTACAAATCATTCATAAATGAATATATTAAATTGGGACATATGCAGGCATGTAGGAATAAAAACACAATAAGTTGCTATTTACCGCACCATTGCGTAATCAGATCCGATTCAAGTACAACCGCGTTGCGCGTAGTATTTACTGTCTCAGCAAAAACTTCATCAGTGTTCAGCTTAAACGATCTTATGTACGGCGGTCCAAATTTACAGCAGGATTTATTTAAACTGATTTTGAGATGGAGAAGGTATGAATTTGCATTTACAGCCGACTTAGAACAGATATTTACACAAATATTCTGTCACAGTGAAGATCTGCAATATCAGAAGATCATCTGGCGTGACTCTCCCGATCAAAATTTACGTGACTACGAACTTACTACCGTCACATACGAAACTAAAGCGGCGCCATTTCTGGCAATGATGACGCTGAAGCAATTAGCGAATGATGAGCGTTCTAAACACCCAGAAGCAGCACAAGCATTGGAAGAAGCATTTTACACCGATGATTATTTAGGCGGACATTTTAGCTTACAAGAAGCAAAACAATTACAGAACGGCTTAAAGCTCTATTACGGACCGGCGGTTTCAATCTTAGAAAATGGTCGTCCAACAAACCAGAATTATTAGAGGACGTTTGATTTTAAGCATCATGAGTCTACAAAAACTCTTGGCTTACGTTAGCACCCAATAGCGGATCAGTTTACGTTCCATAGTAAAATTAACACGTCATCTTCAAAACCAGTTACTAAAAGATTACTTCTATCAGAAATATCGAAAATCTTCGATCCCTTAGGGTGGTTATCTCCAGTGACTACCAAACTAAAATTATTATTTCAAAGAGGCTGAGCCCTGCAAATGCAATGGGACGAACAGGTTCACAAAAATAAAATGAAAGATTGGTCAATGATAACACAGGACATACAAGGTATATATCATTTTAAAATACCTAGATGGTTAGAAAGTAGCAGGAACACAAATATAGAGTTACATGGTTTTTGTGACTCATCCATAAAGGCATACGGTTGTGGGATTTATTGTAAAATAAATAAACAAAGCGAAAGCCAACATTCATCCATCGTATTAGTGGCGGGTAAGGCAAGACTCGTCCCTATTAACAAAAATATCACCCTGCCAAGATTAGAGTTGAGTGCTGCTTTATTACTCTCAAAACTTATGAACAAGGTTTCGCAATGTTTTAACGGACAACATCAACATTTTTGCATGGTCAGACTCAACAGCCGTACTAGGATGGCTCCAAGGCGACCCTAATCGCTGGAAGCCTTTTGTGGCTAACAGAGTTAAGCAGGTGACCGAAATCATACCAACAAAGAGCTGGTGTTATATTAAATCGGCTGAAAACCCAGCAGATTGTGCCAGTCGAGGTATGTCCGTAGAACAATTGAAAGTTCATTCGCTTTGGTGGCAGGGACCGAAATGGCTATCATCATTTAATGCAACAGATATTACGGTGACGCATCCAGTGTATACCACAACTGAAGAATTGAAAATATCAGCACATATCAATGTTGCAATACAAAATCAATCATATAACGTCCTTGATTCTTTGTTGAACAAATATAGCAACTCTACAAAACTTACTCGCGTACTTGCGTGGATATTTCGAGCACTATCAAGATCGAAGCACAAACCGTCATATCTCACAATCGGCGAGTTGAGAAAGGCGAAACATATCCTAATTAAACATTATCGGTATTGTGAGTTTTCTGAGGATATTCAATGTCTACAAAAGCAAGGCCGAGTCGGATCTAAAAGCAAATTACTAAACCTAAATCCGTATTTAGATCGAGACGGTTTGTTAAGAATAGGAGGTAGAATAAGCAACGCGAGCATACATCAATATATGCAACATCCTCTTATCATACCACATAGTGGACACCTCACAGATCTACTCATAAATCAAGGCCACAAAATGATATATTATGGTGAAGCTCGTTTAACATTGGCGTGGCTATGTCAAACATATTGGATAATAGGAGGTACCCAAGCTGTAAAGAAGCGAGTACGCAACTGCATACTATGTAGACGGCACAATCCCATGAAGCATACAGAAATAATGGGAGACTTACCTGTGTCTCGAAGTAATGCAACACGACCATTCCATAATACAGGCGTCGACTTCACCGGTTATATCGACCTGAAATCAAGCAAGGGTCGAGGCGTCAGAACGAGTAAAGGCTATATTTCTGTATTCGTATGCATGGCGATAAAGGCCGTGCAACTCGAACTAGTTTCAGATCTAAGTTCCGCATCGTTTTTAGCAGCTCTTAGAAGGATGGCGGCTCGAAAAGGGTCACCGAGCCATATCTACAGTGACAATGGCACTAACTTTATAGGAGCTAATAGGATATTGCAAGAAGAATACATCAATATCAAAAGGATCCTCGACAGTTATTTCTACATAGCAATAACTGATATGCAAATTCATTGGCATTTTATCGCGCCATCCTGGCCGAATGCGGGTGGGCTTTGGGAGGCTGCCGTAAAAAGCCTTAAACATCATATCAAAAGAGTAGTAGGCGACCAAAAGTTAACATACGAGGAATACTCGACGTTGTTAGCACAGATAGAAGCCTGTCTCAATTCCAGGCCTTTATGCGCGTTAAGTGACGACCCCAATGACATGGATTATCTGACGCCGTCTCACTTTCTAGTGAGTGGTCCAACACTGACCATCATTGAAACGGAAAAAGACGCTAGAACAAAATGGCAGCTCACGCAGAAATTATTTGAAGACATCTGGAAACGGTGGAAGACTGAGTACTTATATAGTCAATGCAACCAAATCTAAAAATTTATGACATCTTTATTATCAATGATGCAAATCTACCATCCGGTAAATGGGCTCTCGGCAGGATTATTGAACAGCATCCAGGCAAGGACGGTCTCGTTCGTGTGGTATCGGTAAAGACAAAAAAAACTTAGCAATGAGTGTGTTATTAAAGGTACACAATTTATTCGCATAAAAGCTTTTCGAACTCTATCAACATTGAAACAGACGTTATCAATATAGACTTAAACCAATCAATAAAATCATCAATTTGTCCGTACCAATATCTTCCATCGATGCACAGACTGACCTTGACCACCAGGAGCAACAAAACCTCATCAATCGTCGATAAGCAATTAGAACAAATAAAATTGAAGGGAGATCTAGCAGACACAATCTCATATCATGACATACACCACTACTCCGTGATATACTTGTTGTTGGGCGCAGCAGTGGTAGCGGCCGGTGTGTATGCGTGCCGGCGCGTGAGAAGGGTGCGTAATGCACAATTCTCTTCGCCAGAGAGTGATCACCAGCTTCGGAGTGCTATAAGTGTTCAGTCGGTAAAATGTGTCAGTGAGCATTCGGGTGCTATAAGTGAGAGTGCAAGGTGCGTCAGTGAGCAATCAGGTGCAATAAGTGCGTGTACACAAAATAATACCACGTCGCCTATTAACTTTCGTATATTTATTTTCGGAGAACTTGAATAATGACAAGTTTAGAGACATTAAGCATTTGTTTTTATTTTTTAATTGCGTTTTGTCGTAAATATAATTTCATGATCATGTTTGTTTTGATATCTCATCTCATTCATCATCTATTACTTTTATATCTCATGCCCGGGAGCATGTACGGTGCAACCGTACAAATTTCCATTTTGTCAGCATTTTTGTACCGCGTGCATAATTACATTAAAACTTAGGTTAATTCGCGTTCGCTCATCGCCGCGTGTACTCATTGTATCATTATTAATCATCTTGTAAATCATTATTTTATCAATAAACCTTTTTATAATCAATCAATTCTATCAATTAAAGTTGTCCCGAACAACTCTATTACATAATTTAGAAACTGTTACACTACTATACTTCTATTAAACTTTACTAATTTTAAGCTAATTAAATTATTAAAACTATTAAAACTATTTGTATTTAAGTTTACACTTTCCCCGACGTTTCGGTTGCTTTTCAGCAGCCATGGTCACGGGGAGTGCTTTACCCGACTAAACTTTAAACTTTACTGAGAATCGAACATAAGGCTTGATACACAGCAGTTGCGTTCATTACCACTGCGCCAACGAGGTAGTCGTTAAGATGGTAACAAGAAAACGTTAACAAAAGTATTGCGTTAAAATAAAACAGAAATGCGTGCTCTTTGGGCTTTCATAAAACATTTTCCTTTGACAGTAAGTAAGGAGGTCAACGGACTGAAACTACTTTATTACGCGCTATTTGCAAAGGTACAACAGAGGGAAATACTTTCCTTACGCCAAGATTTTTTTCTTTCTTTCCTTAATATAATGCCCTCTCATTTATGAATCACTAGTTAAGTACAATCACGAATAACGACGCGCGTGTATCGATACACAAAATAGAATTATACGAATTTTCCAGCAAATTGAAACTATCCAAAAATTTATAATTAATCTAATATATTTACACACTGGCGAGGCAACCACTTAAAACACTACGTCATCCATAAGAATCATTTATATTTTTAAGACGTGAACACTTAGAAAAAATAATTGATTCTTCTCTAGGATTGGTGATAATATTTTCATTAGAGCACACCTATGCAAACCCAAATATTTAACTTTTAATGAACAGGTAAACAAAACCTTTTATTACAATGCATTATTGATTTAATGGCACATGGCATCTGTGACGTTTGCTTGAAAATATAAATTCTGATTTTATACCTCTTTTGTACATGGGTGGCATAATCTTTATGAGGTATTCGCTCTATACAAAATGTTAGCCTCGATATCATAAATGAACTATGGGAATTTATGGTACCTTAATTTTTATTTTGAACGATGTTATTTGAAGTGTGATGTTTAAAAGCATTTTAGGTGGCAAGATAACATTTGTTACTTTGTCCATATTATCGTAGACTATGACTCACGTTGGTGGCTCTGAGAAAATAATAAAGATAAAATCTCGAAACTCACCCAAAACATCCTTAACAATAAATAAAGTCTGTCCTATATGATATAGGTTTTGTTTCTTGAGCGGCAATGATGTATAAATATAATGTATGTATGTATAATTATATAGGTATATAAATTAATAGGCGGATGCCTATTAATTTATATACCTATATAAATATAATAATATCAGCCCTGTATTAAACTGTCCCACTGCTAGGCACCGGTCTCTACTCAGTGTGAGAAGAGTTAGGCCATAGTCTACTACGCTGGCTGGTTGGTAGACTTCTTATATCTTCGAGAACATTATGGAGAACTCTCAGACCTGCAGGTTTCCTCACGAGGTTATCCTTCACCGTTAAAGCGAGCGATAATTAACCATTTAGTACGCACATCATTTCGAAAAGTCAGAGATGCGCGCATTGGGATCGAACTCGAGGCCTCTGCGTAGCAGTCTAACGATTTCCCACTAGGCTACCGCTGCTCGTCCATTAATTTATATACTACATGTAAAACAGCCCCATGTTTTACATAAAGGTCAACCTTACTTTTTCACAAATAACGCTATGGTTTAATTGATTTTCTTATCAGCTTTCATTGAGCTTTATTCTCTTAATGGGTAAAAAAAATTCAAACAATTATTATGTATTGCCGAATATTTTGAATTATGACATGATTTTTGTTGTTATGTGGCTAATAAATAGTTTATTTTCGCTATATCGGTGAAGGACAATATCGTGAGGAAATGACCAGACATGCAGGTTTGGTCATTTCCTCACGTTGTTGTCCTTCTCGTCTAAGAGTTCTCATAATGTTCTCAAAGATAAAAGTCTGTCATCCCGTACTAGGTCAGCGTGGTGAACTATGGTCTAACCTTTCAGTTTCCAGCAGTCAGACAGTTTGTATACAAGCCTTACAAAGACTGCTATTATTATTAGAGTTTGTATTAAATCAGTTGCATTTCTAAAAACGTAATCTTAAATAAAGAGATTATCTTCAATTTCATGTCAATTATAGTCAACAGAAATAATTTAAGATCAAATCTTTACAATTACATCAAAGTGTGAGGCCGCCGCAATAGTTCAAAGTTCGACCTCCGGTAGGCAGTCGCCTAGGGGCGATTGCCGTCTCCAATTTAGTCGTATTCTCGAAAACATTAATTACATTCAGCACTGGATAAATTGTTGTGTAATTAACATGTACCAAAGAACTCTGATGAAATATGTATACGTCCTGAGAACTATGTTTAGTAATAACTAATAAGCGATGAATATATAAACAAGGTAGTATATCCTTAATTATAATATTATAAATTCGAAAGTAACTATGTCTGTCTGTCTGTTACCTCTTCGAGGCTAAACCACTCAACCGATTTGGATGAAATTTGGTACAGAGATAGTTTAAAACCTGGGAAAGGATATAGGCTACGTTTTATTGGTGTAGGTAAAACGCGGGTGGATTGCGCGCAAAAGATAATTAACAATAAAACAGAATAATTATACTTTGAACGATACTGGATTAAACTTTGATGCCGAGTCCTAGTGGAAGGCAACAAAACATTTTTCGTGTTTTCGCTAGTGATACATTTTCACAAAGAAATGCAATCTGTTAATATCTGTGCCAAAACGTATTGTTTATTTTAGGATTGATTGTAATCTTGTCTTCTTTAGATTGATTTCAAATAGTTCTCTTTAAATGTTTTTTTGAAAAGTTGATATTATAATGGCTTGCAGTACTTAACAAATACGCAGAGTCACTTTGAAAAGTATCATTTACTTGGCTCAGGCACTAACTGGATTCTTTTAGAAAAGTTATTAGACTCCAATCGGCGATCGACTGGAGTCTAATAAGATCTCTATTACACTCCATCGCTGATTGCCTGCGAGATCCATAATACAGACCTAATAATTACAGTAACGTTTTCTTCACCTGTATTAATAATGGCAGCTACTAAATTAAGTTCCCTCAATATTTGGCTGCTATTTGTTGGTTAAAAGTTTTCCAATCAGACCGCTACGAGTTTAACAGATTCCAGTGTGCAGCCTCCGTATTCACTTGACTGATTAATATTTAAATCTTTCCAGCAACAGTTTCAATAATTCCCACAACCGCGTCACCATCAGCTTTACAGCCACAACGAAATAGGCGCGGTCACGTCCCGCGATGCGTGTAAAAGCAATTAAAATAAAATGAACATCAACTTGTATTTCCCTTCGCAACTGAATTTATTTTAAAAGACTAGCTCGCTTAAATTTGTTGAAGTTAGAAATTATTCGGTTCGCAGCTAGCAACAGATCTGTAAACACGAGTAACTCTATTGGATTATTTTCGTGTTGCTAAGCGCCTTGTAAGAGGAAGTCTCAATATTGTCTAGATGGTAAGAGAGGCCAGGTCGCTAGCTAAGAAACTTATTGCTTTTCTAGTTTCTCACGGCTTAGTCGCAACGAAGATTCTTGTTGACTTAAAGACACTACTAATCGTTTCTTATGACAGACAAATTGCGCCGTAAAGTCGTTGTTGTCTGTAATACAGGATCAAAGCTTTAGACGCTTGCCTTTTACAACAGAAATATATATGTATCTATATAGTTTGACTATAAGTGTACTAAATCTGCATCTGTCTTCAAACAGCTCCAATATATTTACTAAATCATCATCACAACAACAATAGTTTAACGGCGTCACAATCCCAAAAATACCGCTAAGTCCTCGGAGATTACTTGCCAAAAAAACAAGTTTAATTCCGCTATAAAGGGCGCCATCTTTATAACCTCAACATAAAATGTAGCCCTAAATCAGCCTGTTCTCATATAATATAATCAAAAAGGCCTCTTTCATGAATTAACGTCACAGTGTAAAAATTAAAATCTCATTTCGTACAAGAATTAACAGAATTCCGGACGTAATTCGCGTCGCTATGATGAAAATTAAGCAGTAAAACAATAGATGCCGGTTAAAATGAAGACAAAAATTTAAAAAAATAGAATTTATAAAAATGTGTTTTCCATTGAGCAGTCATTAAGTTACGAATATAGGGTACATATTGCATGCTTTTATTTCATAAATAAATTTAGGGCGCTCGTAACTTGAATTTTTTAAAACGTTACTAATTTTGCATATGTGCCGAGGTTTTCCCCTTCCTTTTATCAGTTAATATATACTCTCTTATTGTACAGTATGTACAAAAATATTTAACAAAATCTCCAGTATCAGAATCAATTCCTGTGTCACTGACGAAGAGAAAAGTAAACACAAAAAATATCTAGACTTGGCAAAACTATCAGTAGAATGTTTTTGTCCCAAGCGGATCAAATTTACAACACATGGGCAGTGGCAATTCGCCTACTTGAAACCGTAATACCATCTGATTTTATATTATAATTGTATGCAATAATCATTGAGATGAATTAAATAGCTCTTGTAGACTGCGCAAGAAATATACGCAAGTTGACTCTTGCAGGTAGTATACTATGCATCGTGTAACCGACCGCCGCGAGTTACCAGCGCAAATAACTCACATGATTAACTCGCGAATGTAGTTTTTGCATGTAACTTGCAACATCTAGATGTGCCCTGTACTATACATGTCTATATAAGCAAACGTAATATTATAACTTATACCTAATCATTTTCTTACTTATCTTGGCAAACCAACAGTTGATAATAAAATCACTCAGTTACTACTTTTAGACTACATTCGTTTTCTAATAAATAGAGATGTCAAAAAAGAAACACAATATATTGTGATGGGGCTCTATGTCTTGTCTCTAACTACTACTACGCTGTATTTGTTTACTACATAATACAGATAGGGAATAAAGACTACCTATAGGTAATTACTGATCCTAGACGTATAATTACTAGCATTTTTCTCATGAGAAAATTTATCAATGGCGGTTTTATACCGTATGGCTTGCATCCTTTTTCATTGTATTTTATCAAAAATAAATGGGCTATATGCAAATCGTTTTTATATTTTAAACTCTTAACTTTTAAGTTACCATAAAAATTAACTACTGAACTTTCTTTTGTTGTGGCCAGTCGGCCTTAACAGCGTAAACGGATTATGCATAGCCATTTAAAAGACATATTGTCTAATATCTTTTCAACCTCTTTTGTGGGTTAATTTGACCGTGACCGCGCGAAATTGGTCCGCTTTAGATATTTCTTATAGATTTCGCTAATAGAATGGCATAAATCTCTTAAAGTTCGAATAAAGCACGTTGTTAACGCCTTTGATGTGATTCTGTCACCATTTTAAAATATTTTTAACTTTAAGGTGTTAGAATACGAATTCGGTTTATGTAGAAAATATTTGATGTCTCATTAAATTTCTTAATAGACATACGTTATTTTTGTAATTCAGGTCATAGCGCTTAAGGCTTATTTACCTATACTTTGTATACCTATATAAATTCACACTTTAATATGCCGAAAAGGGAGACAGAGCTCTTTTGCTTCCATATTCCGCCAACTATATCTTCAGGTCTAGTTATCGCTGGTATCGAACGCCTTTAGGTTGATAGTAATATTGGTAAAAATAGCTGCCTGTAAGTATGAGTATTCTTCATAACACCCTAAACGATGTTAGATTTTTTTTTGTTTTTCATTAGCCTTATTTACTTTCTTCTGGCCTTGGGCTTTTAAATTACTTGAAGATCCACTACCAGTAAATAAATAAATAAAAATGTTTATTTTCAGTAACAAAAAGCCAGTATCTTTCGAAAACGTCTAAGTCATTCCATCAACTCCATTTAGTCGCTTTAAGAGCTCTAATATATTTAGCTTCGAGGTTAAGGTCCGAGTCAAGAAATTTCTTAGTATCAGCTTGGAGATAAGAAGTTGGCGAAGTTACATGCTCATGCCTTAAAAAGCACGCGAAATCTGATATTTCACCAATCTTGGCGTAGTTACGTCCCGTCAGACTATAAGCGTTTAGGAATGGGATAGTGTAATTGTGTTTGAGTGCAAACATCTCCTGTATTGTCAATCTACGTTAACCCGGCGAGAGTGTGGTGAAAAAATGTAACAAGAAATATGTGGCAGGGTATGATTTACCCGTTTACAAAATTGGTCATAAAATGTGATTTATAAGAAAAGAAGTTATTTTAAATATGTTTTATTATAATAATACTATATTATAACATATATGAAATGAAACATTTTCACAATCTCATAAAACTACAAAGGAACTAAAGAAAACTATTTTTCTATAATATAAGCTTAAAAATATGTTAGGACATGAAATAAGTATGTAAACTAAATTAAAATAACAAAATATCTTAGGAACATCTTAGGAACTGGAGTTCAAATCAGTGCAATTTATGCAAAAAGAAAGTGGCATTCTCCATACAGACAGCCTTTCCATAGCTTGCACATACCTATTTTGTCCCCCCTTTTACCTTTTACTTTTATACCCTTTCGTTTCTCTTTGTAATGGCAGTCTACAAATCTACGGTAGCTATATTTAACATCTCGTAATAAATACTCCAGCTTGACAATTGTAGAATGTTGTTATATCAGGCTTTCTCTGATCTCCCATAGCGCTATCAATTTCGTTTTCTCCAGAGCTCGCGTCATGGGAAGTATTTTCTAGTACTTCTTCCAGCACAAACCGAAGTCAGTTTTGCGACTTCTCAATAATGACAACGGAATTTCATCATCAGACTCATCCTTATTTTCATCATCACAACTATTTTCCAGGCTACTGGCGTGAGAAAATATATGTGAGTTTAAGTAATGGGCAGGGTGTTAAATACCCTGCCACATTCTCGCCGGCTTAAGATAAGCAGCTGTAACCGAAGTTCGGCTTAGAGAATATTATTATAGACGACTTTGTTTGCTAGTAAGCGCATTTTAGTGCTTATTTTAGGGTGCTTTGATTAGTAAAACGAATATCTCATAATTTTTCTTGAATCCATCTTCATCTATCATCTTTGTCCATTAAATCATTTTCGCTCATCTTACAATATCTAGGCAAAACCATTATTGCTTTCTCGTGTCTTTTTAGACTGTCTAGTCCCATGCAGACACCAAAAAAGATATATATGATAAATCTAAGACGATCCGTTTTCTTAGGATTGTACTTTGTGTTTTGTTGAGCATTTGTATTCGTTTTGTTGCGGTTTGAAGGTCATTGTCAAGGGCATAATGTCACATCATGTGATAACTTTACGACTTTAGACGAGGTAGCCAGCAATGCATTTTGATCCAAATTATTGTAAGACGTACTACGAATTTTATACATACATATCTATATGTGCTTCAACGATTATTCAGAGATTCACTAATTAGGTAGACCCACGTAATAAAGGACGAGCCTGTCTTCGTATACTCGACATATTTTAAAAAGACCAGGCTGGGGTCCGTTACCAAATGTTAACATAAATATTCTATATAAGTTCGTCTGACTCGGGAATCGAACTTGAAACCTTAGAATCGACCGTAAATGCTAAGTTACGCAATGGAACCAGCTAGGCAATATCTACGATGATTTGTAGATGATTTCTTTATGTCGTTGGCGCATTAACAAGCCATGTTTCCCAAATATAATTTTTCATTAAAATGGAAACTTTTGATCTACTTGCAAACTAAATTAGTTAATAAAGATATAACAAGCTAAGATATTTTAGAAACTGTGTAATTTATTTTATTTATAGAAATAGAACTTCGATTTATGAAGGATTCATTTAAATATAAGTTGTACAAAGATTCATTGTCGACTTATCAAATTTATTTACTCCAATGTAGTAGGTGTCTACGGTGTAAATAAAAACGATGTTTTTTTCTATCAGATAGTGGTGCAAATAATTATAGGGCTAGTATGGTAAGCGTTACTTTAGCTGACTGACTTTCCATCGTAAGGACTAACACTCGCGCGTTTCTGTTTCTTCATATACATATATGGAAGCGGTAATGCCCAAAACATATAGCATTGGAGTAACGATCAAGTAGTCGTGGCTTTGAATCGCACTCATTGCATTGTTGACGTGTACTCAGTTATAACACAAGCATTCTAGCTTAGCTGGACCCCTCCAGCAAAAAGATATATATAATATTTTATATATGTTTTGTCATTTTATTTGACTTTTTTATTTTCTAGAATATTGTTCAGGTATACAGGTCACCATTTTTAAATTTGTACAGTATATTCTGCCACATGTGGCATGCAAAATTTGAATAAATACATGTACAAAATTTTAATAAGTACATGCAAGTTATTAAAATTGCATATTGACATTAATTAATTAGCAGTATACAATCCAGCAAAAAAAAAAAAAATTAACTTGCAGCGCATTAAAACAGAGCGCATTAAAGAATTATTTATATATTAATACTAGACAGGTTATACAAAGATGTTTTTTATTTATGTTCCGAATAAACAGTATAATTATCTCTGTAAATATCAACGTTTTATATATACATAATGTTAAACAAAGTACTGAAATATAATGATAGTCGAAATCTACAATGAGGTTATACCTATGTATATTGCAAAAAGTTCTAGCATAAAAACAACCCAGAAATAATTGAAATTCATAATGAATAAAAAATTCAAATAATATATAGGTACAATCCGAGGCTTTAAGTAACAAACTTCTATTCCTTTCTATTTTTTTTATTGTATTGTATTCTAACTATTTTTAATTAATGGAAAACATAAAGCTTATACCGTGGATGTTTAATTATTAATTCAAAGTGTTTTTTTGTTGTAATTATAAGAACAAATAGCGAACCGAGTCAGAGACTAATCACTGTATTGTTTGGTGCAAGTTATGAACCATTATCTGTAATACTCAGCCCCTGTTATAAGCAGTCTCACTGCTATGCACGGACCTGTTCTTGGTGTACGAAACACATATTCCACGCTAACAGGAACGTCGTGTTGGTAGACATCAAATATTTAGTATACCTTAATCTTTACATATACATATGCAACTGGTCAACATATAGGACTTATTTAAGAAAATAATGTGAGGAGTCTTTATAAGAACTATAGAAGCCAACACTATCATTTTTAGAATTTTTATCTGTCTGTGTGTATGTTTACACACGCAGCACAAAAAAGCTACTATAAACTTGAATGAAATATGTACATTGTAGCAAGTTTTAAGTAAGACAACTGTGAAAACCGCATTCAATTATGTGCAGCAGTTATCGCGACGCGCGTACGAACTTACTGACAATTTAAAAATTATTTTAAATAATTGTTTTGGCTTCTAGAGCTCTTATAAAGACACCTCACATTCATTTTTATTCCAGTACTTTTCAACCGGTTACAATTTTATTCTAGCTATAGTTGTTGTTTGACACTGGTTTCTTAATTTAAACAGTATGACGTTCACAAACATAAAACTTGCGCGCATTTCTAAGCGAGTGATTTAATGACATGTTTTATCATAAAGTTCGATGCTATACTTCCCATGGGTGTGTTTCAGTACTAAGTAGAAGCAGCGATAGCCTTTGTGGTAGTGGCAGACCGTTGGACTGCCACGCACACGCAGCAGTCTCGAGTTCGATCTAAAGCCACACATCTTTGATTTGTAAAAGTTATGTGCGTATTAATTAGTTAATTATCGTTAACCTGCATATCTAAAAGATTTCCATAATGTCCTCAAAGATATGTAACGTCTGTCAATCTGCACTGGGTCAGCGTGGTAGACGCCTAACCCTTTTCGCACTGAAAATACGCCCGTTCCCAGCAGTGGGACAGCTTAATGCAGGGCTTATATTATTATGTTATGCTTTGATCAAACTCAGACCCTCATTACATCCTAAGGGCCTGAGGACCTGAGTAGATCCCTGGGTGGCGTAAAGTCGTTCTATGTTTCTGTTACAAAATCTTAGGTTCCTTCGATAAGAGTAGGTTCACCTTATTATCTCACGGGACATGTAACTTTACTGGTGAACTACATTCCGTCAGCTATGAATCTAGGGCCCACGTAATAAAGCCACAAATTTTATGTTTTTGCCGTCTGAGTGGCGCAGTACCAGACTACTGTTACTAAGAATTCCATAACAAAGAACCTAATAATACTTTGCCCGACTCCGAACTTATAACCAAGATCCTATGCGCAACAGTAGTATAAACCATTGTTGCCCATAGAAGCCTCTATTTTATGGCTATGTCCTAAATCGTTTGCGTTTATGCTTCAGAAACAATATATGAAATTTAATTTTTGTGTTCAGTAACGTTTTTCGCTTAAGCTTTAAGTTTTACATCTAAAGGAGTCTGCCTACTACACCGTCTCATACCATGACCGTGCTAGAAACGTATCAGACACGAATAGCAACACGATACGCCCTGCTATAGAAACTGCTGGTCGGTGACGTAACGGTCTAGTGGGCATAGTGTCATATATTTCCTTTCAAAGAATATTTTTTTGCCTGACACGTTACTAGCACGGTCATGGTATGTGACGGGGTAGTGGGCAGACTCCTTTAGCCTAAGGCGTATACCTTACGCCCCCTAACCGATAGAATGCGGCGATGAAATCTGAACAGTGTTAATTAGTACTAACATTAATAAATCATATTCTTGAAACGGAATTAATGTTTATTTTTTTAATGATTACATAAAACTCGCCCACACTGTCGCTAATAGCGCTTCTTTTTTAATTTCGATCAATATGCGTTTTGGCTAATGTAGTAAGGCTACATAGCTCATGCCCCAATTACTTTTATTATTAGATTCAAACTTAAATATGATAATAAAAGTTTTAAGAGATAAGGCAAACCTAGGATTTAGCTTACAGTTCCGTTAATTTTCTAAAATCTTGGCCAAGGTTATGTATGAATCTTAAGCGTGTGGTCTCCAGGCGCCTTGGAAGGCGCTGTACTGGCGACCATCTAATGATAATATATTGCTGCCTCAGTGGCACAGTGGTAGTGAATGCGAGTGCTGTGTATGAGTACAAAAAGTTATTCAGTTTTTCTATTAAGAAATTCTCAATAGCAGCCCGGAGTATGGCAGTTGGTGGTGTTACACAACCATGTGTATCGGAAAGAATGTAAAGCCGTTGACCTTGGACCTGATATCTTTGCTTTTGCTCGTGACGGATTGCCCTCCCATCGGACTATGAGAGTGAGGACATAAGAAGTACACTTATTTTTGCACTGTAATATCTTCTGCGCAGTTGGCCTGGTTTCTGCTAAAATTGGCCGCTGTGACTGACATTCGGTCTGGAGGACATCATTATTTATTAAAATGTTACTTAGGAATAGTTTGTACAAGTCCCAAAATTATCATACTTATTTGTTTTCCTGAAGCATATTTATGTAATTGAAATAATACAATACATACCTTGTATAATTTCAATAGACATGCGAACTCATGAAAGCTGTGTATAAAATAAATCCAATACCGTTAGTACACACTGTATATGTATTGTTAGTCCTACAGCCAAATTATTGTCATTATAATATAATTTGTATTGGTAGTGTAATTTGTATTTATAAAATAATTTGTATTGCGAACACGACCGCTTGGTAACCAAAGGGTGCTACGTTGAGATACTTAATGCTGATAACTTCGATAATATTAACATTTGTGTTCTTATAGTCAAACGAAGTTGCCGAATCTTTACAAGTAAGGCTGGTCTCAGACATGCGACGAAGCATATCGAAGCGAAACAATCCAAAAATTTTGAATATATATAGATTTTGTAACAATAATTGCCCGTCGTGTTATGCAAGTAAACGTGTGAAAACCCATACACACGTATTTACAACTTTTCTGAAGTTTATTCTAGCATCCTAACAAACACACCTCAAAGGGTTGTAAAGCTTGAACTTGTATGGTTAGCGGAGTTTGAAAACATCAGCGGCTCAACGCAAATAAACAGCTACACTGCAACTTGCGGCTCAATATTGTTGTTATCCTTTGGCATGCTTAGTAGTGTCTTAGTTTTTGTATCCGCTAAGTTAGCATAACCAAGAGGATACATTTCATCATTATAGAATCATTAAAATATCAGGCCCGTTGTTCGAGGCCATACTTGCATCGAAAACGGATTGCTGATCTAGCAACCTAATACAGCCACGCCGAGTGCGCAGCGCCATCAGTGCGAAATCGGACAGCAAACCGGGTGCATTCATTATAAGCAATTCCCTATCATTCATTATTATTTAGCATAACATAGATTAGGTACTCTTTGAGCGGAATAAAACATGTGTTTTCCAATCAGTGTTTAATTTAGCATCTCCTTAAGCACAGCTCCAGCGTAGCATGTAGGTAACGTATCGCACACCCGTTAGGTAAACATTATTCCTAATAGACTAACATACATACAATTTGTGTTAGTATAAATTTTATAACTTATTAACTATGTTAGTAATGCTTCACTTGCACTCTATTGTTGTGCGCTTATGTGGCACTTGTCCGCGTAAGCGACGGAACACCACATCCATAGGCCAAAAGTCCTCCTTCATGAATACAGGCAAAAACCAAGTTGGGACTCACACCACGAACGCCTTGAAGTTGACGTTGCGACGCGATTCCAGCAGCTGTACTCTTGACATGTACTTAGACTTCTGGCGTACATACTCCGCGATGTCCTTCGCCTTAGTGGTGTAGTGTATGCGAGAGATGTACATCGATGTGTTCGGTGCTGCAGCACGCAGATTTGCACCAAGCTCCACAAGAGCCGTACCGCAGCAGTTCTTGTTGGCTTTCTGACGCCACTTCCTCCTATGCTCTGTCACAAAACCATCCTCAGCATTAATCTTCCGGTTCTTGGCCATCCTAGGCACCGAATTCGCGGCGAGAGCAATGGGTGTGCTCGCAGTTACCTGCTTAGCCTCTAAGCGCTTAGGTCGCGCGGCGATGCGGGGAGGGCCCGCGGGTAAGGGGGTGGGGCTGCAAAGCGCGCGTACAGCGCACTCAGCAGTCACAACATTCCGCGGCGACAAAACTGCTGACGCGAAACTTGCGACCGATGTATCGATGCAGCCTACACCTCAACGCGTGTTAATATATTTATCTATATTCATATTCTTCCAAAACCAATAAATAAAAAACTTGACATGTGTCAAGGGACACCCGGATGGAACGAAAGTCCTTTCGATTAATTAGTGAAGGAATTGTAATATTTTTTTTAAATTAATTAATTTATAAATTTCCGGAAATCTAAAAAAATCCATAAAGGATACACACCCTACATGGCGCGTGCATAATAATAAGAAGTCTGTTAGCTCGCAGCTGGCCACAAGGTCACGCGTTTTTCCATAATGAAGTAATCTGCTGGCGCATGAGTGAACAGTGCGAGCGAGATAGCGTAACTACTTACGCACGCCACACAGCTTACAATAGCTTACTATAGCAAAAAGTGTCGTGACAACTTTTCGTAAGAATGTTTTCCGTCTAGCCCCCTTTCACAACGCGCGATAAGGAACTTCGTTCCAATAACGCCCTATTTTAATGGCAATATAACAGTGTTTTTCAATCTTTAAATGTTATACATTTTCTTTACATTCGTCTCCTGCCAAACGGTGAGCAATTTGTCGGCAGTATTATCGTGGATAAATGATACATTTAAACATCTTTTTGTTTCTGTTGTTTTTAAGAGTTGCTCTACCCTCTCCGAAGCACAACGTAAGTAGTAACTCTCTCTCCAAACGCCGGGCTACTTTCTAACAATTTTTCTCGACTTGCCTATCGAAATTTCACGATTAACAAGTACACACTAACTCTCACTTAAATTTCGCCACTTTTATCGACACAGTAGAATTTCGTTGTTTATATGTCAGACACCGGCCTTATAGTCGAATCTTGGGATTTTACGTTTATTATAATAGGTTCGAAATAAAGCAGGACGTGTTTCATAAGGTGATTCTATCAATTGAACCAAACGATGTCTTGTTGGCGCCCTAATAAAAGTTTCTTTCCTGGTATGGTTTGGTCTCCCATCTAATTTGGTGTGAGCGCAGCTGTCATATATTTTTTGTATCGCCAATTCTAATATTCTTTGCCTTCGGTAGGTAACTGTTATTTATACATGTGAATAGAAATGTTTGGTTATGTAAGATTTGTAGATGTGTATGGCTTTTGATTAAATATACTCGTATGTATGTTGACTTTGCTTTTTGGTTTGAATGACGCTGTAAAGTAGAAAAATGGTCAAGCATGCGTAGTTATATGTAAAATTATTCATGTTTACCTTAGTTTTAATATGTTTGGTATTTGCTGTGTTTATACGTTGCAAAAGAAATATAAACGTGTTATTTTGCATGCAAATAATATCTATAAGTATAAACTGACTTTGTTTAGTTTAGTTTTAGACTCATTTTATTTTATTATTAGCTATTTTCAGATATCAATGGCGATTAGGCTTCGTACAGCAATAAATCATTTTATTTGTGGTCAATGTGATTCGTTATGATATCTCTTTGTTACCGTGGCATAAGGTTGCGCATATATTTTATTGCAATCACGAGGTCTTCGGCTCGATTCCTTTTTCTGTTCAAAAATCGCTATAACGGAATCTGGTAACATGCTTAGTAGACTGCAATAGACTTGCTCCTACGTGGGACCTAAAAACATCTTTGGCAAAACCTGAGCATAGTACCTACATCATCAAAGAAAAAATCTTTGATTCAAATTCTTTATTTTCAACTATTACAAGGTCATATAGATAAGATTTAGGAGCTCTTCTGTTAAGTTGAAAAATCTGTGTTAGAAGAGTCTCTTGTCCATGGCATCCATAAAAACAATGTACATAATATTTTTAAATAAAGAGTGAGAACTT
Source organism: Catocala nupta (assembly GCA_963675205.1). Classification (NCBI taxonomy): domain Eukaryota; kingdom Metazoa; phylum Arthropoda; class Insecta; order Lepidoptera; family Erebidae; genus Catocala; species Catocala nupta. The sequence goes on from OY776099.1 coordinate 12,241,754, forward strand.
ATAATTAAAAATAGATACAAAAATATTTTCTTGTTTCTATTTTTAATCTTCGGCGATATATAGTCGTAAATTTATGTACATATGTATCTTTCATTGTTCCATATGCTAGAATACACACCGATACGATCCACACGTCGCAACCGATAAACGCATGCTAATCGATTAGATTTGATACTTAGGTTAAATTTTGCTAAATATTTGCAAATTTCTATCGAGCTCGATCACTCGAGCGAGTAACACCTTAAAGTGCTATGAACTTGAGTCAAGAGTGTGATATTCGATACTGATCTCGATTACGATTGAGTGGATAACGATTGTTAGCAATCGATTATTCCTATCGGTTTAAGTGAGACAGTGACGTGTGATAATAATATATGTATGCATACACAGTTTCACGTTTATATCCACGACGCGGTAGGCAGAGGTGTATTACACCTACATTTCGCGAAGAATTGTTTTTAGGTCCCACGTGATATGAACGTTCCACTTGGCATATTGACAGGCTCAGCGTTGCTCCTTAGAATGTCTCGACAGAAAAACCCTATACTACGTCGCTCGATCTGGAAATCGAATCCGGGACCTGAGATCCAGACATTGTGATAATGAGTTGAATTTTAATGGAAACGAACAATAAAATAATGACAAGTATATTGCGTTGTCCTCCGTTTATGCAAATCTTATTGATTGAAATTAAACTACTATAACTTTTATAAATTACTACACATCAAGGCAATGAGACGACCAGCTGATACTTTTCAACTGCCGTATTTTGCAACCAATTTCGATCCTGCTTCGACAATTTTTTTTTATTTTTTGTTGCTATTAGCTCTTATGTGTGAAATAACACACAAAATCAACATCAATAATACGAATTTATAACATTAGTTAGGATTACACTTTTCTTTCTCTCTAAAGTAATAAAAATAATTTCTTAGTTATCGCTCGGTTTTACGGTGAAGAAAAACGTCGCAAAGAAACCTGCATGTCTGAGTCAAAGTTGTGTGAAGTCTGTCAACCCGTCAACCCGCACTGGGCCGGCGTGGTGGACTATGGCTTAACTCACACACTGAGAAGCGAGCCTCTTCTAGCCTAGCAGTAGGACAGTTTATATACCGAGCTGGTATTATTATGTTTCTCTCATCACAGGTATTTTTATAACATATTACATTATAAATATACCCGGCCTTTTGGGAGGCACAGAGACATAGGTCTAACGTTAAAAGGCCAATCGAGAGTCGGCGAGTCGACCAAGGCAAGCAAGAGTTGAGAGTCCTACGGGCGCTCTTGATCTTTCACCCCAGCCAACCAGTAAAGGTAAGCCGGGGAAGAAGCACTAACCGACTCACTAAGTCATTCAGAATGATTATTCTCGCTAAAGGGTATAAAATAATAGCATTAAAATTGTTTCCCAGAATTCGAAATTATTAATTTCACTACTTTCCAGAAGAATGCTTTCATAATAAACAACCATGTGGATATAAATTTAATTAGTATGATAGCTGATAGGTCTCTCTTCGTTGATTCAAAGAACATTGTTTGGTACACAACTGCTGAAGCAATTAAACTGTAATCGATCCACTTAACAATTGTTCCGATGTTAGTGAGCACTCAAGTAGCGGACTCGTTATTCGATACTATTATTTCATAGCTTTCGCTCGCTTTGTGCGATTTATCGACTAAACTAATTAGCGTTGATAGAGAAGAATAAATAAATATAATGATTAGAAAGGATCTTCGGTGGGAGTTCAGTTTTCCGGATGCGCCAAGCAAATAATTAACGCAGAACAGCGCCTTAAAATGTACCTCGCATCCAAAAATAGTCTGTCTCCTGATACATGAAACCTAAATAAATTATATATAATTATATGAAATTAGCATCTGTGGCGCAGCGGTAGTGAATGCGACTGCTGTGCATGAGGTCTCGGGTTCGAATCCCAGGTCGGGCCAACATAAAAGGTATTGGGTTTTTCTGTTAAGAAATCTCAATACGAGCTCGGAGTTAGGAAGTTGGCGGTGTTAGACACCCACGTGCCTCGGAAAGCACGTAAAGCCGTTGGTCCTGCGCCTGATCTCTCTCTGGTCGTGTCGGATTATCCGTCCCATCGGATCATGAGGGTAAGGGAACAGAGAGTGCACTTGTGTTTGCGCACATACTTGTGCACTATAATATCTCCTGCGTAGATGGCCAGTCTCCGTTAAGATTGGCCGCCGTGACCGAAAATAGGTCTGGAGGACATTAAAAAAAATAAAAATTATAATATAGCTGGCAAAATGTAAATAATAATAATAATATATTCTACCACATACATACAACACCATCTAGCCCAAACAGAGCTTATACTATGGGTACTGGACAATGGATAAACATACATATATACTTATTTTTTTGTAAATACATACATATTATAAATAAATATAACATACTTTTGAAGATACGAAGATGTGAGCTTTGGATGCCTCAAGTTTGATGTTAAAATGTCTATATCAATAAAGGGGAATGTAAATATTATTATTTGTATCTTCTCTATGAAGAGAGATCCGTGACCAGTAGTGGGATAGTTTATAAAGAGATCTGACATTATTTTATATTAAACATATAGCTTTAGCCATGGCCACGTCTTTCTGTCACACGTCGTATGACGTCAGTAAGTCACGTAAACTATGGTCGTAATTAAGATAACCTCAATACTTTCTTTGAATGCTGTGGTAATTACAGAGCACACCGCATATAGGCAACTTTTACGAGTATTTAACGTTAAGAAATATGATCTTTAATAATATAAAGACCGTAGTATAACTGGTAATAAAAACAGTTTAAAGTTATTGGCAAGCTTAGAATAAAATGTAGGTTCGTAATTATGTCATTTGAGAGTGAGAATAATGTAGTATTATATCTTATTGGGACTATGGACAACTGTGGTCTCTACCTACCCCACAGGAATACAGGCTATTATCACTATATGTTTGTTACGCTTTTTTTAGAGTATTTATGATGTGAACATCATAAATACTCTACCGATCATCCTGAAATTTCGCATACACGTTGTCAGGGGAACAGAAAATGACAGGTTTCCTTTCGTCCAGAAAAAAGTATTATTACTAATCTAACCTACATTTACGCGAACAAAGCCGCGGTAAAAATCTACTTTATAATCTTTTTTGGAATTGTCGCCTAACGCATAAGACTTAAAACACAACGGACCATATGTGGATGCAATAAATGTCTTTAATATACATATATATAATAAATAATATTGGCAGACTAACCTAACAGCAAAAGCATCCATTTGTCAACGTAGTTACTGAGATAGGAATGTGCAAGCGAAACTAGCCTTTAATACTACTGATACGCCATAAAAAGAATAAGCAATATGGTTGAATTAAACTGACCAGCCAACAGTCACAACAGCTACTAACACGTGCTATCATAGAACTGTCAAAGGCTCTGTTAATTTTTAAGCTGCCAATAAGTGGTGTTGCGGCAGACTAGCAACTTCTTGCAAACCATAGTTCCTATTTTTATAACAATATTTTTCAAATGGGTTACTAGTTTCTTGTAATAGCAGATTAACACATCGTTTATAGGACATATATGTTTTGGAATATGTACCTTAATTCAAAATAAAAAAGTCTACCAAACGTGCATTACAAATACATACTTAAAAATGTATAGATTTAGAGATGAAGGAATACAATTTAAGTACATTATACATCCGGAAAACGTTTAGAAATGTAATTACACGAAACTAAAGTAATTTAAAATAACACTACATATTATAAAACAAACTCCCCCGCCGCCGCGTCTATCAGTCTGTTTGCGATGTTTGCGAAACTCAAAAAGTACTGAACAGATTTTCATGCGGTTTACACCAATAAACAAAGTGATTCATGAGGAAGGTCTAGGTGTATAAATTGTTAGCTTAAGGTTTTAAACAACCCGTGCGAAGCCGGGGCGGGTCGCTAGTGTATTTATAATTATGCTATATACCATGCTAGCAAGCCGCAAGCTATTTTCATATTACTTTTTTTTTGTTGGTGTTGTATTATTATTTTTACCATCACTTGTATGTAACGCTTTTGTGTAAAGTAAGTGTCTTTGTTGCCTATACAATTTTAATATAGAAACAATTTTTAAATTATTTCTGAAACCAGACATATTTTATAATGTAGTGCGTTTTTTTTGTACTTATCATTCTATACTTACGTTTAAAACTCAAATTTGATACCTGCGATTATAGAATCAGACGAATAGCTACATTGCCAGTACACACAGTCCCTGAAATTTTGAATGCACTATCATTAAGGACAGTACGAACATGTCACAGTGACGGCTTAATTTGCTTCTCTTATTAACCTTCAATCATAGGGATTTTATGGACGGATGGGTAAATTGGACGTTTGGTAAGGATAATTATGGGAGACGCTACCGAAACGACGGCTTTTGATGTTTATCTTGGTTTGTGATTGACTCCACCTTGTTTTGTAATCAATCAACTTACTTTACAATTTGATTACGAAGGGTCACCTGATGGGTATGTGTGCCTATGCCTTGTCAATATTAATACTATGAGTTCCAATTGCTTTCAACTTCTCAGACACCGGATTATCTTAGTTATCTTTAGTATAATAATAATTGTTAGGTTTCTATTCTTTGTTGCTGCCTCGCTGTATTGGGTCTGTTACCTGTAATTACAATGTGTGCTGGATACATAAATAAAAATAAACTTCTACAACTAGCCAAACAACGCTCAGGTTGTACAGTCCTAATATTGTCTTGCTTTTACGCGAATATTATATATTGAAATTATTGCTGTTTATTTTAAATGACACTACTTTTAAGCTATTTATAATATACATATATATTTTAATGGATATTTACAACTACCCCGAGACGTTACGTTTGCGTTAGCAGTGTTTATTACAGTGAGACTAACATGGTGATCGTCTCATTGTCTTAAATTGTACTTAGTGTTGGGTAAGTAGCTTAAAATTTTAATTTCAAAGTCATTAAAGTCTAGAAATTTAATAATCCTGATAACAGCTCGTATTATTGCAAAAATCTGTCTTAGATTTGAAAATCCCTTCCTTCCAAATCGCCCTAGATTTACCATAGTTTCAATCTAACCAATTATCCTACGACATATAGGTACAATTAAATAAATTAAAATGAATACCTTGTTTCTGTTCAAATTGTTGTCCAACTAAGACTCAACAGATTAAAAAAGAGCAACACTTCGTAGGCTAGTGGACAATGGGCACAGATCCAACACAGTTCAACACGCAAGAATTAATCGTCTCATTTAGCTAATTGACTCCATTCGCAGTGATAAGTAGATTTAGTTTCGACTACTTTGGAAGAAACAACTTAAGGAAAAATTAAGATGAATCCAGTTGGCGACCGTGAGACAGGCAGAATATGACATGGTACATAATAATGTGTATATTAAAGTGTCCCACTGTTGGATATGGGCCTCTTCTTAGTGTAAGAAGGGTTAGGCAATAGTCCACCACGCTGGCCCAGTACGGGTTGACAGTAAATGGCAAAACATTAATGAAAATTGATAAAGATTTTTCGACCTCGTTGTAGTATGCAAGCATGAACACTTGCGAATTTATTGCATGGATACCGGAAAATCGGTCGCCGCCGCCCTGTTGTCGTGCCGAGTACTGTCTAATGCTGATCCTAATCCTTCACCGAATAATTACTTTTGAGATCCATAAATCTATTTTTGACTTTAAAGTCCCGCGCGACTGAAGACCAAATGCATAATACTTCTTAATCTTTCTAAAAGTGGAATATAAGATTGTTGCTCGTCCAAAGGTGAAAAGCCCCTGCTTCCTCTATTAATAGAAGTAAATAATCTTATCATGAGATTAGGCTATCCGACGCCGCCAAAAATCTTTGGATATCTGCAAGACTTAAAAATAATATATAGCCCGAAAAAGGTACCTAAATCTAAAAAAAACCTAATGAATAAAAATTATTTCGTAATAGTATACAATATTAAAAAAGTTTACTAGTTTTAAATCTATATTTTATATATTTGTATATAAAATTATTTTTCATAAAGGGTCATCAACAAAAACGGACGAACACAAAACTTTGCAGCAGCACAACTCGGGCATTCAAATGAAAATTTTGCGGCTTACCCTATGAGAAAATTCTTGCAAGTTTTTGATAAAATATCATGAATAAAATGATTACAGTTTGAATGCATATATTCGCGTGCAGTGTTTTTCAAAATACCTGTGCAAAAAGTTGTAGCTAAATGTAGAAACAACTCAATATTTGAAAGGTTTCGGTAAAGAAATTTTGGTGCAGCTTAAATTGTTTTGTTAGTGGCACTGTGGTCGTGATTTTATTTTTAATTAGCAATGTTTTAGATGTATTACAATATTTATGAATGCTTAGTAATTTTATGAGGAAATGAGACTACATACAATACTTGTTTTATGTAATGTACATTACTGAATTAATTAATAGTGGTCGACGAAAATATAAAGTAAGACCATAGTACAATAAGAATAATAGGATAGCTTCAAACAAATCGGCCGCCGCCAGTTTGAATGTACGCGTGAGTCGCCGGCGCCGTGTACGCACGCACTTTTCATGCACACAATCACACAGCCGAACGGGGCGTCTGTACGGGATGCGCCACGCGTTTAGTACCAACCTAAACATTTTTCTAATTAAATTAGGTATGTGTTTGTACGCTAATAGACTAGCTCAGGTTTCTGAATTGAGCATTTGAGTTCACAGATATGTAATTGTTCAGAGTCTGGTGTACTATGTTATAAGTAGGTATGTATTTACAAACAAAACGTATAATACAATGTGTTAAACGACTGTAGGTAAATTAAACTAGTTCCTTGTCATATAAGGTGTTTAGATAGTTATATCGCGATATGTAACGCTTAGACAGTATTTGAAAAAAAAAGGTATTCAAGCTTAAATTTTAATTGTGAAGTAGGTATTCAGCGCGTTCTCTTATAAAACCGGCGAAAAAGCGCGCGCGACGGCAAACTCTGCGCCGCGCCGTGGTGTTTTGTTGAAACGGTGTAGATATTCGGCCTCGATGGCGTAGTGGTTAGTGTAACCGACTGCCACGCCTGAGGTTGCGGGTTCGATTCCCGCACAAGTCAAACATTTGTGTGCATACATGGATGTTTGTCTTGGTCTGGGTGTTTATATGTATAATATGTATGAATTTACAAAAATAAAGTATATATGTATGTTTATCCATTGTCTAGTACCCATAGTACAAGCTCTGCTTAGTTTGGGCTAGACGGTGTTGTGTGTATGTGGTAGAATATTATATATACAGGGTGATTTTGAAATCGTGTAATTCCTTTTAACCACGCATTCTACTGGTGATATAGAATAAACCTGACCATATTTTTTCTTAATTAGAATAATGGTTTCGGCAAAATTAGAGTACAGATTTTTTTCATGAAATGATTTCATATAGTCATATTTTAACCACCTGACACAATCTTAATATTTTTTTAATTTAAAAATAATAACATAACAATAACTGATGTCGTAAATAATAAGGGGCAATAAAAAGGACCGATATTAATATGATTTTTTATTTTAATTAGTAAAAAATTAAAATTGCCTCGGTTGGTTAACATATGACTATCTGACACCATTTCACGAAAAAAACGGAATAATAATTTTTCAAAAAAAAAAAATCTATTTAAATAAAAATATGGTCAGGGTTATTCTATATCACCAGTAGAATGCGTGGTTAAAAGGAATTACACGATTTCAAAATCACCCTGTATATATATTATATATTAACACGGGTATTCATTTCAGCACTTACTAGTCACTGTTGGATTGAGTTAATTGCGTGATTGATGTTTAAAATTTGATTTTCATTTTATTTCGTAAGATAGCTTTGGTTATAGTCATAGTTTAGTTGTTTAGTTTACATACGTAGTTATTAATAATTATAATATGTACTTCAGGGGTGTTAGGTGAGATGTTTTGTTCATAATTAGTTTTTTAATATAGGTACATACTTCTAAGCGACTATAATGTGCCGCAGTCACAGAATATATGATAGTAGGTACTAGATACCGGGGATGTTACGGGTATTGAATTTCGGATACGGTTACTTTTACGAATATTGGGAATAATTTTTATATCGGTTACGATTACGGTTACGGATACTAATTTATTTCGGAGTATCCATTAGTTTGGTATTAACGGATATTGTTTCATTAATTTGACGTATTCGTTTAATTGTTTCAGACGCTTGAAATGGTTACGATTAATCGATCGCGAAGATTTGTCCCATAAGTCTACACTTCACATAGTCGTTGTTAAAAACCTAGTGCTGTCATAATACGCAAATAATATTTAACTAAAATAAAAGTGACAACCCTGTGCGTTAACGCAATAGTAGGCAATTAACTCGCCGATCGGCCTTAGCTAACCTACTATTCTTATTGTACTATGGTAAGACCAATTATTGACAAGGTGTAGATTATAGATGTATAGATTAGTATTATACTTACGAACAAGAACAAGATGGGGGTTGATTTTCAACCATTTTAATACCGAGGTGAACTAAACAAGCATTTTAGTTTGGTTGGCCTAAAGAAGAATGCTAGTTAATTTTAACATTCTGTAAAATGACTAGTATACTGCAATGCTGAGCATGCAAAAAGAATGTACCACAATGAGTAAAGCAAGACAAATATCATAGCAAGTGGAAATCCGTACTTACTGCCTATCCCTAAAAAAAAAACATATGTATGCATTTAAAGATGGTGATACAACCCCTGTTCACCTGACCTGTAATTATTTAATTAGTCTTTTATTTTAATACACATAGCTCCAGGGAAAAGTCATATGATATTCTATGAAAATATAACAATTTTGTTGCACGCGTCAGGAAAAGTAAAAAACGGTTAGATAAAAAAATTAAAGCTGCCTGCACCAGGAATTACAACTCACAGGTAAAAATCGCCGGTGCACTTTGCAATCGCTGTTTTGTTAGTGTGTCATGACTTTATTTTATTCTATAATACAAAACAATTTTATCATAGACACATTTGCACACTCACGGCTTTTTAGCAAGGGTTTAAGGCTATAGATTTCCACGTGCAACAATGCATATCTCTAACTAAATTATATTTAGTAACATAAAATATTTCATATAATTGCCGAATACATTATTGTTTTTAAATACTTACTGCGCAAGGGTTTGGCTGAGGTGTATTACAAACACTTTGCCAAGTATGTTTTCTTGCTGTTACTAAGAATTTCTTGATAGCAAAACCCATTAAAAGATTTCTTGACCATGCAATCAAAGAACCCCATGATCCGCAAACACCGGCGCACTTTTATACACCGAGACAAACAAGACTGCTTTTACAAATATAATATAACACCAAAATTAATATAATCATGAATTTATATTAATAAAACCGTTTTGATTATTATGAAAGGGAGATTTCAACGGTATACATGAAAAGATAATAAACACATCGAGTGCATGAAACGCATCTCCCGCGCGTTAATAAAGCACTGTATCAATGCAGGTGGCGGGGCGGGATCAACCGCGCGCTTGACGCCGCTCATTCCGATCACATCTCCGCTCTGCAGCGTCCGCGCGCCGCGTTGCGACTGCGCTCAGTAAAATGTTTCGAAAACGTATTTTGTGTTATGTTAGCGTAAGTTATAGTGTGCGATAAGTGCTAAGCTTTAGTGGATGGCGCTAAGATGCGAAATGTCAAATTTTAGGATATAGGTATTTCTTGTTCTGTTTTTTATTTGTGTGTAATTTGGTACGATGTTTTTATTAAAGTTTCCAACTTTTAAAATATTTATTGTTAGATATTGTTATTAACGAAATGTTTTTTTTTTACAGGAACTTAACGGATCTTTCAAACTAAGTGATTGTGTATAAAAAAGTGCTAGTGATGTGCATTAAAAAAGTGTGTGATACTGATAAACACCGGTAGTGTTGTGATAATGCCGTTCTCGAGGCCGCACGTGATCTTTGGAGTGCTGTTCAGCATTCTCCTGCAGTACTGCGTGGAAAGTCAACAGGAGAACCTTATTGAGGAATCATGTGAGTTATAATATGTATTTAATTACAACCGTTTCAGGAATAAACATGCCCTTTAACTTGAGTGCTATAACATCGATATATTATATAAATATTTTTATGAAAACCACTTATGCAAAAAATATACAAATTTGTTTTCATATTAATTTTGGTTAGTGTCAGGAACGTAAATGTCTTGATATTTTTTAATAACATAACTTTGTTCTGTAAAATATACAAAAAGCATAGCAATTATATAAACAGTAAGTAAAAAAATTACTATAAATAGCATTGAGAAAATAAATATTTTTATCGACATATATTTCTTTCAAATTGTCTTTTGTAATGTTGATTTATATACGGTTTATAATGTTTTCATGTAATGTTAGTAATTTATCTTTATAATATTTTCATTTAAACATTTTCGGATTTATGGCCTCGATATTTTAATATTTCATATAACGAACATAATATATGTTATTCACAAGACCTCACCGTATTGACACACTTACAAAATATTAGTTTCTCATTCACGGGTTAGGCACATCCCTAATATATCTTAGTAACATACACAGCCCTTTGAGATAATTAAACTGAACCTGAAAACCTACAACTCCTAAATTGGCAACGAAAATAAAAGAAATATTCAATATAAATACGCCTGTGTATATTATTAAATTTAAAGTTTTCGTTCCCATTTCTAGATATAATATATCCTTTGATAAATATATGTTTCTAAATTAATATTCCGGATAACTAATAATTATTTAATTAGCTTTACAAGAAGTAAAGCTAATTAAATAATTATTATTGTCGTATAAAATTCAAGTACTAAATTTAGTCAGGAATATTTTTGAGAAGTATTATTATCATGAACACTAATATTTAATATCAGACACTAGACTACAGCAGTAGTGAAGCGACTGCTGCGCATGAGATCTCGGGTTCGACTGCTGAGTCTGGCACACTATCAGATTTTGCTGTCAAGAAATTCTCAGTAACAATATAGAATCTGGCACTGTGACCGGTAAGTCAATATTCGGACCTAAAACCATAATCCGCAAAATATGGGTTTAATACATTACTGCCTACTTTTCGAGAATAAACCCGTAGAACTGTCTGTATATATTAAAGCCCTTCCTGCTTCATAAAATACACCTATAATTAGACTATCTTTCTATGCACAAATATACTAATAAACTTCCTTATCCCTTTATTTATATCATCGGATTAGCACTAAAAGAATTTCAATCTAATTATAACGTTTACGGCTATTGCCTGAATTAATAGGAATAATACTAATCAACTAATACAGTTTAAGTGGGACTAGTAAATCGAGGCGTTTTGACCCTACCCGTGCTCTATAGTATTGTATTTGTTGATTAATCCCATAAGATTAATGAGGAAGGTCATATTTATTCTATACTGGCTTTACGAATCGACGGGAAACGGAAATTGTAATGCTTGAGGGCGGGAAATATGTTTTGTATGTAAATAAGTCTTTTGACAAATTATTGTGTTCTAGGAAGTATAGTTTTATTTGGTCGTGTTGAGCTTACTCTGCCTCTTTATCTCCGAAGGAATAGGCAGACCTGTATAACATTAACGTGTCAATTGGTGCCTTTGTACTTAAACCACTACGCTATCCGAGCAGTCAAGTTCTTTTTGAAGATCGAACACGAAGAGCGAACTCCATTCGCATCAAATTCAACCTCTGCACCGAACGGTCCGATCGTTGATAAGTGACTAGTTAAGCAGTCATTGAAAAGTGTTTGAAAATATAGTTCTTACCAGTTTTTAAATCTGTAAGACCATCTCAATGGGATCTGTAATTTATAGGCACTTAGATTCCAATTCATTGAGTTTGCTGTAATACCGAAGCTTCTCGCAAAAATTCCATTAAGATTTGACTTGCGAGAAATATTTTCAAACGCCAGCTAACGCCCACAATTTTACCTACATGTATTGGTATTAAAATAAATAAAATTATCCTTTGTATTTTTGTTTTCAGTATTTACGTCAAGAGTTATTGTCAAAAATCATTTATTGATTTAGTTCACAAAGTAACACTCATGAACGTCAAAGTTTATGAGTTTAGTGTATGTACCTACTTGCTCAATTTATATTTAGGTTAGTTACTCAGTCCAGGCAAAGGGTTGTGCCAAGTTTCATCGGAATTCGTTTAATGAGAAGATGAATGAGGATTCGCGCAATTGAGGTCACCTGTGCACGTTTCCTAGATAAATTATATAGATCTTTGAAATTAATAAATCTACCTAACACATATCTTAACTTTAAGTTATAATTTGATTAATAACATGATCCCCGTGTCACAGGAACTAATGATGGAATAGGTGTTCTCTTTAAAATAAGGAAGTGTCTATTATGCTGTACCTCTTGTTATACCTTCCAACTAAGTTAATATGCTTGTGTTGCATGTGATGTCATGTTTGCATTTCAATGGTGGATTCGAACCCATATTCAATGCTTTATCTATTGGGTTGCCGCCGCTTTAAAATATGTCTCTTAGACGGCAATAGGCCTACCCTCAATTACAATTGGGTCTAAGCAGAGCTGATTAAAATTAGGTATAATAGCATCTCGGAATTGATTAAATTGTTAAACAATACATTTAATTATGTTTTAAAGCTTTATGCTGTTTATAGTAACTGATTTCCACAATGCATCACTAGTAATGTTTCAAATCGTTATTCGTAAACATTTGGTTATCTTCGACTGTTTCCGCCAACGTGAAGTTACACTGAAATTGAATTATTAAATTACAGGGCCCCTCGGACTTAAATAGGCCCGATTCGGGGACGTAGTCATGAATATATATTTATTTTCTTTATTACTTTGTTTACTTGTAATAATAGGGACGCCAGTGTGTTTATAGGAGGATGCGTAAAATTACCGGCGTAACCGACTTTAGTAGGGTTCTCTGGTAGCGGGTTCATGTCGTTAATTTCAAACTGCAACTATGCACTTCTCACAACCACTTAATTACAGACGTAGCTACACTAAATAGTTTTAGAGTAATAATATTACCACTACTTACATTTAAGCCCAAAGAACTAGTAATCTCGTTCGGATTGTTCGTTTTTCTTCGTAGCTTGCAAACGAATGCCGTCTCACTTCTTATTATAACCTTCGCAATCGTTTGTTGGGGACCAAACGATTGCGCTCGCGTGACTCGTCGACGTTACGACGTTCGCCGCTCTTTTTATTCTATTTTTTATTTATTTAGGTCACAGAGTAACACTTATGAACGTCAAAATATATAGGTTAGTGAGTTTACTAAGTTACTGAAGTTACATTTAGGTTAGTTGCTAGGTTCAGGCAAAGGGTTGAGCCTATGAGAAGAAACCTGCAAGAAACTCACGGCCATTATTTTATTCTTTCACTCTCATTTGTACAATGAAGTTAATTGAGAGTTTTACTATTTCTAAATTTTCGTAGTCACCGACATGTTTGCGTAAGACACATCAATTATTGTTTTTAATAATATTGTGTTACGTTACACATTTCAATTAAAATATGATGCTTGATGCGGGTTAAATCAAGGCTTAAAGCTATGTTTTTTAATTAAACGTTTCAATTTCTATTCGGCAGCCATGGTCACGTGGCTTTGCTCATATTAATTTAAATAGATGAAAAATAATGCAAGTATGCTTTTTAAAACTAAACCGCTATAAAATAGTATTCATTTAAATCGTTTTTCTTAATAATTTATTACTATCATTTCAGTACATATATAAATTATATATTATTTATAAATCATGATGAATGAATAGTTCAGTAATAAGTGCCGCAAGTATAAATTAACTACAGTAACTATTACTATACCTACAGACTGTATAATTCTTTAACACTCTAAAAATAAAGGGAAAAAAATCGTTACCATGAAAAGCTTTTCCTATTATTATCACCTACTTTAGAGATAATAAGATTAGGAATTCAAAAAGGACACATTTGCAAGGGACTTTAAAAGCGTAAAGGACCATTCCGTTAGAAAATAAATTTGTCATTTACGATATTCCGTCGTTAAGCAACAAAACAAGATAGGTATTGTTTACCTATGTCAGGATCGTAGCAAATGGCAATCCGTAGTCTCTGCCTACCCCTCTGGGAAACAGGCATGAATCTGTATATAAAAAATAAGTATGTATGTTTACCAACAAAGTGCTTTAATGGTCCCTTTTAAGCCGAAAAGTAACAACAGTAAATAAAAAATGCATAACCACTGCTTCTGCTCAGTCCAAATTCATCCAGGATAATGCCTTAATGCTTAATGCTTAATGCCTTAGTGCCTCGTCACGTTACATGGGTTCTATTTTTAAACGGAATCCAATAGAAATTAAACAGAATCTGTCTTACTGTATGATGTTAAAGCTGTAGACCCAGCACGGGTTTTTGTATCAAAATTATGTCACGGGTTTTGAAGTAATATATACATACATAGTTCCACGCCTACCGAAGAGCTAGGTATACGAATAATACGCCTGTATTTTGACAGCTATGGTTATAGGCACCGCGTAATAGTCAGCCCAAGAAAAATCTCTAGCTGTTTGGAGTCTAGAAGTGTCTAGACTCCAAACAGCTACTGATTTTTTTTTACAGGAAATTTGTATCACTTTGCTCGACTCAGAAATCAAACCAGAAACCTCATGCACAGCACCGATGAGGTTTAGAATCAAACCTGACATCTATGTATCAATACCAACCTACATTTATGATTACTACCTCTCTCCCGTGGCTGTTAGCGTGATGTTACATACTTCTAGATAAAGAAGCTTCCTAATAAAAAACTACTTTTTATAATCGATTCGATAGTTTTAGACTTTATTGATTACAAACGAACAAAACAAATTTTACCCCTTTATTATATTAGTATAAACAAATAATAATAATAACAGTGGGCGAAAAATAAAACTCTTAATTAAGCAACCATTTCTTTTATTCTTGTTCAACCCTGTGCTAGGTCTGTTGAACACTGACGTATGCAAAGTCACTGAAGTAAAATTAATCAAGAAATTTTGTAAGGAACGTGGATTACTATTAAGACTAGATATAATAATAAGCCCTTCTGACGAACGAGCTATAATTACTGAGATATGACGTCACTGGATAAGTGGAGGTTATGAGATATATTTTGTAAGCAACAGAAATATTAAATATTGTTTGGAGGACTATTCTCTAACAGTCCATGCGTCATGCTCGAGAATGGCGGCTATAATTAGGGACTGGCTTGGTCTTAAGTTTTGAGTAATAGACAGCGTTTTCAAAGCAAAATAAATGTGTTTTCATATGTATTTCCATTTTTTATTGCGTTTTCTTTAATAACATGCAATATGACGAATATTTTCGTTTGGTAATGTTTCTTTTTAACCACCGACGACGAAAACGACGAAAACGACGGGGTGTTATAAGTCGTCAAACTTATAACACCCCGTCGTGTGTGTGTGTGTGTGTGTGAGTGAGTGTGTGTGTGTGTGTGTGTGTGTGTGTGTGTGAGTGAGTGTGTGTGTGTGTGTGTGTGTGTGTGTGTGTGTGTGTGTGTGTGTGTGTGTGTGTGTCTGTGGCATCGTAGCTCCCGAACGGATGAACCGATTTTAATTTTGCTTTTTTTGTTTGAAAGGTATATTAGTCAGGAGTGTTCTTAGTTATGTTTGATGAAAATTGGTCCAAGATGGCCGCCGCCACAAAATGGCAGATTACATATTTTTCCACAACTCCCTCAATATGAGTATTAAATGAAAGGGCTTGACTAGTAGAATACTATACACTATGATAAATTTCAAATCCAAGATGGCCGCCACCACAAAATGGCCAATTACAATTTTTTCACATCTCCCTCAATATGGGTATCAAATTAATTATGTGTCAATAGTTTTTAAATTTTAAAGGAGACGGGCGGAGTCCCTTAGTTCGTCAGGCCCCTCGCGGACAAGAGTGAAAATGTAATCAAATTACTGCTAAAAACATACAAATGATCATATTGTAAAAGAAAAGTATATTAATGGTGGTATTAAAGAGATATTTGAGTTTATATGTATAATTCTAGGTTATAATAATGACACCATTTTGTAGGTACGAAAATTGTAGGTAGGTACATATTTGTTTATGGTTTATATAATTATAATAAGTAAATCATATATATTTTATAGATAAAAATATTTTAGGTATAAATAGTAATTCATAAATACTATTTTATAGCTCTTTGATTAGTAACTTGCGTGGAAAAAATGAGGCTCAGCCCGTAGTGATTGTAATTAATATCTTGAGACAACTTACACAAATATCCAATAACAACAAAGCCAGGTAAATCGAAGATGCAGTTTCAGAATCCAAATAAATAGCCAGGTCACAAATAAATCACAGTCACAAAAATAAGTACTAGTTTATTAACGTTCACTGCGCACAAGTGCAAAGTCAACACGAATCATAGAGAAGTATATTTATATTGGGTAATGGAGTGGCAACTTCGATATTTTAAGTGATACTATCGCCACCTACAAATTGTGCGGTAAAGTGGTAGTATCTTTTTCTGACAATAGATGTCGCTTATTTATGTTTACTATTGTGCTTCTGAATTTAATTTTATTTAAATAACTGGGTATTAAAATAAAACTATGGTGTAAAGTAACAAGTAATCTTTATTTTTCATCATTTTCTCACATTTACAATACATTACAGAATAAAAAAATTACCAAAATCACAAAATAGGTATTTATTTCATATTGTTATTATGATTTGTCATAACTGCCTAATGAACTGTGGAAAGACCGATGAAAGTGTTTGGATTCCTGAAATACGCGGAGGAACTAAAGCTCAATTCAACGCGAATATCACAGAAAACAGAAGTAAATGCGCACGAGCACGTAAATTATCTGATCTTAGTTAATTGTAGAATTAATATCATTTTTGCCGATTTTTAGTAGACCTATGACACGAATGTAACTTGTTGCTATTTGTGACAGCTTTGTTGTTCGTTATTGCAATTCCGTTTCTGTTATTGAATATAAGCCTTTTGATCCAACATAAAAATAAAATAATATTAGAAGAAGCGCACGTATAAACATAAAGTTAAACGCCAGTAATTATAGTTAAACATACCTTACTGTGATTGATATTTAAATTATTATAACTGTTCAAATTGACAATCGAGACCATGTATTGTATATTAAAAACATTAATTTATAATAATAAATAGTACCCTTATATTTTTAAGGCTGGCAACATTAGAAACTCGAAAAAGCAACTATTTCCAGTTTTACAGTACGTTTATTACCTTTTTTCGTGATATTTATATCTAAACCATAGATTTTTCGGTTTACAGTAATTAAAAATCAATAAAAACAATTTTTTTTTCTGTATACATTTAACTTCTGTCCGTTGTTTTTGTGAGGGCCGAAATTCGCCGATGTCCTTTATTGATGGGTTTTAACATAGACAAGCTGAGGCTCTTGCTCGGGATGTAAGCGTCGTGTAAACAACGCCCAGAGTTGCGAGTGGTGAGCGGCTTTATTGCTCCGGTACCTATCTGGAGAATAGGTCGTGTCACTTGGGCACGAGGTAGCTTGCATAGGAGAACCGGATCTCTGAGGTTAGGGTGGAGAGTCGAGATTTGGGGATAAGACCTGTCTATAACTGGTCCCGGAAGGTGCTCTCGGACACTGGAAGGTACAGTGGTTCCTACTATTATAACCTAACCGTTGGTGTAGGGGAATGCTATATCATAAACGGGATGCACAGATGGCGTAGTTATTTGAGAGGTCGCCTCGATCACTAGACGGAACAAAAAATGGTGTGATCCAACAATAGTATTTCTGAGTCTGGATGTTCTTTGTGATCGTTGTTTGAATGCTTTTGTAAAGCCCCCCGTGACACAGTATGTAGAGCAATTACGGGATTGCCTTTAAAAAAAAAGTTACGTTATAGTCTTTTGTAAGGCCGCTAGGTCATTTAGGATGATCTAGTCGCTTGCAGATAGTATTTTTATAGTCAACTAAATATATACATACCAATTAATGTAATGCAAACGGTGATAATTAAAATACTAGTTTCTAATAAAAATCTAGATTCTTACGTATCGAACATTGTTACAATGCTACCCAAGCATAGGTTGACAGACTTCGATCGAACCAATACTGTGTTATTTTTAAAGTTTTGACTAAAAGAGCAAGTAACAAAAATAGTTTGTAAAATCTGGTCCGCTTGTTGGTTTTCACTAAATTTTCGCTCGTTTATTCGTTCGATCTAGTTATTGCGGTCCGCAGGTTCAACACGTTTGCCTTTTCTATACCACTATATTCGATTAACTAATGATGTGGATCGAGATAAAATAAGTTGTTATGGGCACAAGGGTAGTTGAAACGGTTTTATTAAAATATATATGTATTTAAATACATTGCTCCGTTAGTGCGATGGTATAGGTGTCGTTTAACACCAAGGTCGGACAATGTAATTGGATTTTCTGTAGGAAATTCTCAGTAGCAACAAGGCGCCTCGGAATGTGCCCAATAGACGGCAATAATCTTGCGTCTATTATGTTGAAAATGTGGTGTGTGAATGCATGAAGTTTCTTTGTTTTTTAATCGCTTTTTATTTTATTGATTGATTTTTCTGTCAAAATGTCCTATGCCGTTTGATGGTATCTAGTGGTATCTAAAGGTAAAAGCGATTCTATTCACTGACTTAGTGGCATTTTTGTCGTTACTGCCACCTTCTTGAAATATATCTATTTTTTGGACCCGGTTAAGGAAAGCAGGGTTAAAAGAAAAAAAAGGAATCGCGCGGGCTGGTAATTGAAAAGGCTTCAAGCCGAAGCTTTTAACCGCCTTGAAGTCTTAAAAATTACTTTCAATCACTGTAATTCTAATTACAGTGATTGAAAAACAAACTGATCAAACGGAATATGCGAATTAAATTACCAAATTCCTTATTTTGACCGTCAGATCCGAATTTAAGGAATTGAATACAAAATTGATTCGACGTTTTTGTCGAAATAATTGTGTTGTGACTGTGCTCCAATTGCGGAATGTTTTTTGAATCCGAAGCTTCTTCATATTAGACCTTTTGTATGCTGTCAAAGGTTTTAGCCGTCGACGACATTGACTAGGCAAAAAAGTAGATGTTCATTATGTAAAAATATAACATGTGTGGAGTCAAAATAAATTGTATTGTTATATTATATTAGGAATGTAAAGAGTATCATATCGTAAGAAAGAAGTCTGCTGCACTTGGAGTTGTTTTGGAAAAGAGACCCTTCTCAATATAAGACTGGTGCTTAGCATGGCATCACTCATACAAGTTCGATGACTTAATAACGTTTTTTTAAGAAATCTTCCGTACAAGGAAACAAGCCATTAGTCGCGGTAGACTTAATAAACAAACAATTAATGGACACAAATTCTAGCCAGACACGGAACAATCATTTATAGATCACAGAAATAATTGTGTATATAATTGTGTGGAATTCCAAGCCACAACACTGGACCTGGCAGCAGTCACGCTGCGACCAGTCGCGGTAGACTTAATAAACAAACAATTAATGGACACAAATTCTAGCCAGACACGGAACAATCATTTATAGATCACAGAAATAATTGTGTATATAATTGTGTGGAATTCCAAGCCACAACACTGGACCTGGCAGCAGTCACGCTGCGACCGCTTGCTTGTCATTATCATTTAACTATCCCATACAAACAAAAAATAGAACAACTTTAGTTTAATTATATTAACCTATTGAGTCATAACAGCACACCGGCGGCCAGACACAATAAGTTTTCAATTAAGTCTATCATTCCAATAATTGTCAGGTTAATAAGAATCGTGACGTTTACGTCCCGTGACATGAAAAGAGAAAGAGTCACACAAATTTTCGATTTTGAAAGATTTTTGCAAGAAAGCTCTTCTTTATGAAAGGGCGACGAGCAAAGCTATTATTTAATCGATACAAAGAATCGAAAAATTCTTTTCATCTTCGTTTAGCAATTGAATAAATGCGATCAGTATTTAATATTGTCTTCTGTTTACGCGAATGTTATTCATTGAAATTAAACTACTATATACGGATTTTATCGCATTGTTTATTTATCACTGTATTACAAAATTTTGAAAATATTACTCTACTACTACTATTGATTTTATTTGACTAATTTATAAGCTAATAAAATTATTTAAACTATTAAATCTATTTATTTTTGGTTTACACTTTCCCCGACGTTTCGGGTGCTTTTCAGCAGCCATGGTCACGGGGAGACTAAGATGGTAGTTGTCTCAATGTTCCAGTGTAGTTATTTCAAAGTACCTGAACATAATTTAATTATTGGTGTTTCTATTTACGCAGAATGAGCTCAAAGTATCATGAAGTCTAGCTGTGGTTTGTTTCTTCTTGGGTTTGACTATTTGAAGTACTGGATCCCAAGCTGGTGGTACATTCCAACCATCTTCTCTATTGAAATTGGGATGTTTTTTAATTTCAATAGCCTCGCGAAGCATCCTTGGCAGGAATCGGTGTTCTTTAGCGAGAATCTGTGGTTTGTCAAATCTCAGGTAGTGATTGGTCCCCTGTTGTACGTGTTCACACACAGCAGACTTCAACGAGCGTTTGTGTTTCACGTCAGCTATGTGTTCTTTTATGCGGGTGCCTATGCTTCTCTTGGTTTGACCAATGTATGAGAGTCCGCAGTCACAATCTATTTTATAGACCCCTGCATCTTGTAAAGGATCTAGACGTTAAACAATTAATACCAGCTTGCGTAAAACCTCCAAAGCTGTATGGGTTACCAAAAATACACAAGGAAAACGCTCCTCTACGTCCTATTGTGAGTCAGATCGACACACCAACTTACAGATTGGCTCAGCACGTAGCGAAGATACTCTCACCACTCAGAGGCAACTCGAGAGCACATGTAAAGGATTCATACCATTTTGTGAGTGAGATTAAACACCTATGTCTCACTAACAATGAAACAATGGTTAGTTTTGATGTACAGTCATTATTTACATGCATACCTGTACATGACTGTATTGAAATAACTAAAAGGAAGCTAATAGAGTACAATATGCCTGAGGAATATGCAGAACTACTTAAGCATTGCTTAACAACTGGCTATCTGTTGTGGGACAATAAATTCTACATACAAGTCGATGGTGTGGCAATGGGCTCCCCAGTATCGCCTGTTGTTGCCGATATATATATGGAGGACTTCGAGGCTCGAGCTTTACAGACTGCCCCCATCACACCCAGGATTTATAAGAGGTTTGTAGATGATACTTTTACAATATTACCAACAGATAGTGTTAGTGTATTCCTAGAACATCTTAATTCCATTAATAACAACATCCAATTTACTATGGAATTAGAGGCAAATAATTCATTAGCATTCTTAGACGTACTTGTCATCAGGAATCCTGATCATACTTTGAGCCACACCGTGTATAGGAAAAAGACTCATACAAATAGGTACTTGAACGGTGAATCTCACCACCATCCTAAACAGTTAGCTACCGTGGGAATGTCTTTGTTTCAGAGAGCCCACGGGATCTGTGACAAGAAACACCTGGACGCCGAGCTTCAACATGTCAAGCAAGTACTGCAAGACAACAAGCTCCAACAGCCGCGCCGCTGTCACAGATCCCGAGAAAAGCCAGCCACAGTCGAGCGCCAGCCTGCTATACTGCCTTATGTAAAGGGTGTCACTGACAAGATTGGCTACATCTTGAAGCGAGCTTCAATCAACACATACTTCAAGCCGCCAACGAAGATAAGTCAATTTTTACCATCCGTCAAGTGCCAATTACCTTTACAAGATGCAGGGGTCTATAAAATAGATTGTGACTGCGGACTCTCATACATTGGTCAAACCAAGAGAAGCATAGGCACCCGCATAAAAGAACACATAGCTGACGTGAAACACAAACGCTCGTTGAAGTCTGCTGTGTGTGAACACGTACAACAGGGGACCAATCACTACCTGAGATTTGACAAACCACAGATTCTCGCTAAAGAACACCGATTCCTGCCAAGGATGCTTCGCGAGGCTATTGAAATTAAAAAACATCCCAATTTCAATAGAGAAGATGGTTGGAATGTACCACCAGCTTGGGATCCAGTACTTCAAATAGTCAAACCCAAGAAGAAACAAACCACAGCTAGACTTCATGATACTTTGAGCTCATTCTGCGTAAATAGAAACACCAATAATTAAATTATGTTCAGGTACTTTGAAATAACTACACTGGAACATTGAGACAACTACCATCTTAGTCTCCCCGTGACCATGGCTGCTGAAAAGCACCCGAAACGTCGGGGAAAGTGTAAACCAAAAATAAATAGATTTAATAGTTTAAATAATTTTATTAGCTTATAAATTAGTCAAATAAAATCAATAGTAGTAGTAGAGTAATATTTTCAAAATTTTGTAATACAGTGATAAATAAACAACGCGATAAAATCCGTATATAGTAGTTTAATTTCAATGCGATCAGTATTTTTATTTACTTTTATTTTTATTTTTTCATATAGGTATAGTAACAGACAACAAATCAAGCTTGATTACAATGAACAGATTAATACAATTGTTTTAGATCTGATGTCCAATTATAACTATACACATCATTCATTATTTAATAAATCATCTGTGAGAATAAACGTGAATACATGCAAAATATGTAGTTGAAGTTATGCTAAACAAACAAAAGAGAGAAAAGAAAAAATATGATGAGAATTTATATAATACTTGGGATAAATTTTAAATATAAATTTAAGAATTTTAGAATTACAACAGAGATATATTTTCTTTTAACGAAGAGCTTTTAAATACATACAAGCTGTGTGTGTATCAAATTTTGGACAAATAGAGTTGTACTGATAACACATTCGTAAGATTGGATTATTCTGCGAAACATTATTATAACTAGCAGGTATAGAAAACAGTTTGGGGATGCGCAGAGATCACGTTGGCGTTTTAAAGTCAAGCTTTTCAACAAGTTGGCTGTCAATTGAGCCATTTATAATCTTGTGCAAGGTGCACAAATCACTCATCCACCTTCTCTTTTCAAGGCTCATCATTTTGAACCGCTGGAGACGATCACTGTAAGCGTGAATCTTTCGTCTCAGACCCAACTTGGAGCATAAGGCTCTAACAAATCGTCTCTGCACTGCTTCTATTCGATCAATATGAGTTCCGTATATAGGTGACCAAATACATGAACAGTATTCAATTATACTCCTTACTAATGAGTTGTAGAGGATCAGCAAAGAGTCAACAACTTCCTTGAATGGTTTCGCATTCCGTAGGACAAAAGATAGCATACGGTGCGCCCTACTGCAAATATGGTCATATTGAGGTTTGAAGGACATTGCTGAATCAAAAATCAACCCTAAATCCCTCACCACAAGTACACGCTCTAAGCTAACACAATTTATATGGTATGCATAATTCAGCAGCTTTTTATTTTTAGTGAAGGAGATAGTCTGACACTTTTTTATGTTAAGGGACATTGAATTTACATTACACCAATGCACAAAGAGTGTCAATGTCAGCTTGAAGTTTTTCACAATCCTCATAATCAGAGACACACCTAAAGATCTTTAAATCATCTGCGTAAGCTAAAAATTCACTATTAAATTGAAATAATAAATCATTTACAAATAATAAAAACATAAGAGGACCCAAATTGGACCCCTGTGGGACTCCAGATGTGGCCAAAAAAGGCACAGATCCATACCCACTGAGTGCAACTAACTGCGTCCTATTTAGTAAGTATGACGAAAGCCATCGATGTAAATTGCCATGAATTCCCAAATGCTGGGCCTTTGCAAGTAATATAAAATGATTGACACGATCGAACGCCTTGGAAAAATCAGTGTAAATAGAGTCTACCTGCTTTTTATCATTGAACGAGCAGCATAAATAATGTGTGTAACTCAAGAGGTTACTGTTAGTGGACCTACCGGAGATAAAACCGTGTTGCCGAGGACTCAATTGTTGTTTCAAGTGGGCATATATATGCTTGTAGATGTAATCCTCAAAAATGTTGGCGAACCAGCTGAGTATACAAACGGCGGTAATTGGAGACATCACTTCTATCTCCAGATTTGTATATAGGTGTTATTTTAGCAATCTTCCATAGTTCCGGGAATGTACCTTCATTTATTGACTTATTGTATATTATGAATAGGGGCTCTACCAGCGCTGATGCACAAAGTCTAATAAAGATAGGTTGAATCCCGTCAAACCCACTACCCTTACCCAAGTCTATGCTCTTCAATATATTTTCCAAATCGGTTTTTGGTATATGTACCGTACCAATAGGATAATTACACGCTGGCAAAACATATCTAACTTATTAACTTAAGGCTTTCAAAACTTCTTATTAATATTTGAGTAGAATCTATAGCTTTTTTAACAAATATACCCCATATCTCACCCATACAAACTGATATCCAAGTTTCCTTGCTCTTTTGCGCGCTGATGCATGAAGAGATTTATTCATAGGAGAAAGATGCTCCGACACGTAGACTGGTTTCCTTTCACCCGCAATACCCAACAGCGCAGTGTTAAGTTTCTCCTTCTGGTTTGACTTATTATATCTATGCACGGCAGAGAAGTATTCATCACGAGCCCTCACACTCCTGAACTTCACAATTATAGCTCTAGGTAGTTTGCTCTCTTTGTTGATCATTGCCACCCTCGTGCACTTGACTATGTCATCATCCTTTAAATCGTAACCGACGACACGGGAACTTTGTACCAGAATATTTGTCAAATTCTCATTGTGATGCTCTGGGATACCCTATATCTCCAAGTTATTTTCACGTAAATGTTGTTCTAGGTTATTCAGTCGTCCTGATAGTTCAGAAACCGTAGTTTTAAGCGCGTTGTTTTCTTTTGATAATGACGTATTAGTATTTAGTTAATGTTATGTCTTTTACTGAATAAACGAAGATTAGGTATATCTGCTGTAGACATTTTGTGGATAGTGCTTTTAATAAAATAGCTATTTGGGTAAATAGTATCTTCTTATGGTCATGTTATTTGAATATATTATTTTTCATATGAGCATTTAGACATTGTTTATTTTTGATTGTCATTTAGTCTTGGTTGTTTGCATGGGAAGTAGCTCTCTAACTATTTTAACAGTTGTCATGAAATTAGAGAATCACCATGTGTGTTTGAGTGTTGCGTCATTATTCATGCACATTTTTACTTGGTGTATTATATAGGTACTCGTTTAAAGATGATTTCTTATAAATTTTATTTAAATCGTATGGGATTTGCTGAGATAACATTTCTCTGTCAGAAAATCATTTAAGCATGGCGATTGGAAATGAGACGGATTGACATTAACCCTCTTCTGCCTATTCCTTCGCCATTATATGTGAGGCTATCTACTATTAAAATCCTACCTCATATTATAAATGCGAAAGTGAATTTGTTTGTTTGATTGTTTGTTACGCTTTCATACTATAACTACTCGACCGATCATCATTAAATGTCACATACACGTTTTCAGGGGTACAGAAAAAAACATAGGGTACCTTGCAACCAGAAAGAAGATGAATAGAAAATTGACATAACCTGCATTTACGCGAGCGGTGGTGCGGGCAAAATTTTGTCTATACTCAAAAATTTCAATATAACCATATTTGGAGATGATATGAACACATTTCTGCTATACCCTATAAGATAACACACACGTGGTACAACGGCTACATAAAAACAATGACAAATATTACTTGCCAAGCAGTCGGACCAGACAATACGCGACCTCGTTTAAAACCAACTTTTTTAGGTCAAGTGGGGTGGGTGACCGATTTATCTAGAAACTAGAATATTGCTCGCCCGATTTTCAGCTCTTTGTCTTTAATATGTAACTTACGAATGTTATTAACTTTCTACTAACTCGAACGTAGCCCGAACAAATCCTATCCTATCCTAAAATAATCCTAATCCTAACCAATATTATAAATGCGAATATCAGTTTGTTTGTCACGCTTTCACATCTTAATTACTAGGCCGATCATCATGAAATTCTACAAACACGTTGCCAGGTACAGAAAAGGATCTAGAAAAAAGTATTAGTCCCAATGGACAGCAAATTTACAAAATCTACATTTACGCGAGCAACGTCCCGGGCAAAATCTAGTAAGATATAATTTTCAACATGTTTGTTTCAGATTTAATATTGATATTGTAATTGGTACGAGTACTTGCACGGACATAACCATTTATATTATTCACCAGCAACTTGCTCTGAAATACAAACTTGTAGATGTTGAAGTACCGTACTACAGGTATGTACCTGAATCAGTTCTCGAAAATGGTCATGTCACGTTGTACACTGGGATCGAACCATCATCAAAGACAGGATTGTTGTGGCCAACAAACCTGCCATTGTGGTGATAGATCAATCAGAGCGCCGCACAATGATTATCGATGTCACCATTCCCCATGACGGCAATCTCGCTAATACTGAAAAAGATAAACAAATTAAATATCTCGATTTAGCTCGCGAGGTTGTCGACATGTGGGATGTAGATTTAGCAATTATTATGCCAATAGTCATATCTGTGAATGGTCTTATAGCCAAGAGCCTCGATCACCATCTAAAGAGGCTCGCATTAGGTGCTTGGATCAAAGTTTTGATCAAATCAAATCAAATCAAAATAAATTTATTCAAATTAGGTTACAAGGTAACACTTATGAGTGTCAAAGTTACACGTAAATTTTTCTGTGAATTTACATTTACTGCCACGTTCAGCAAAGCATGGGTGTAAGTAGGGCTCATGAGAAGAACGGGCAAGAAACTCATAGCCACTCTTTTTAATCGCCAAGTGTACAATAATATTTCGTTTTCAAATCATAACTGTAAGGTGCTACAACCATTTTTCCATGAACTACTACTCAACATACTCAAGCATTTGATAAAATTTGATGGTAGCCTCTAAAGCAGTAGTATGGTAAATAGGAGCATCCACTTACATGTACATAAATAATCAAGACAAGACATGATTGTAGTCCGTAGTTTAATCTAATTGTTTAAATAAAATTTAGTAAGTAAATTATCGAATTCCACGAAGGCTTGATGCAGAAGGCAGTGCTTTTAGATACGGCACGCATTGTGAGGAGGTTCCTGTCTCTGGAATCCTAACCACTAGCAGCTTGGACCCTGTTCCCGATGCCGGTGGGGTACCATGCATTTTATATTTTAAATGTATTTTTTCATTTGTATACCTATTTAAAAATGAAAAATGTATTGTAAAGCTTGAAATAAAGATAATAATAATAATAACGTAACGTATTAGGGAAATACCCGTGAAAGAGAAACAAATAATACCTAATAATATTCTATCACATACACACAACACCATCTAGCCCAAACTAAGCAGAGCTTGTACTATGGGTACTAGACAATGGATAAACATACATATATATACTTTTTAAAAGTAGTCTTACTATACAAGAATGTGATGATTAAACTGCCTCGGTGGCGTAGCGACAGCAGCTTGAGTCAAAAACAAACCCGAAACAAGGCAAACAAGGATAAATAGATTTGATTTTGCTAGGAATAATGCCTGTATCGTAGGGGACTTTAAAATCCTTCAAACAACGAATACAAATAATACTAAGACTCGAAACAACTGTCTGTGATCACTAAAATGTTTGTCCTTGATGAGGATCGACACGATGCAGTGGCAATGGCAAGATGCGATCTTAAACCACTACGCCATCCATGCAGTCGCCATCATGAAAATCTCACACTCATATAAATCGCGTATTATTTGTTTATATTATGTACTTAATATGTATTATGTAGCACATCTGTCCTATCAGTGAACGAGGCACATAATACCTATTTGCAATTAGTCCTAAAACTAGTAAACATAAAAATATCTTGAATTCGGTTTTAAATGATATAGTATTAGATGTGCTCCTTAATTAAATAATTCAAAGTGAAGTTTAATTACATTGCTTATCAGCAAATAATAATTATAAGCGTAGATAAGTGAAGATTAGACGATAATTATGAGAAAGTAATTTATAATAAATAAAAAAAGCATAAGCATCAATAAAACGTTGCAAAAATGGAAAAAACCTCTTATGTGAAGCAGACGAAGTTACACGGGTGTTCTAGTTATCTAATAAACTAATACTAACGAAGCGCTAGTAAATGCAACTGATGTGCTTGAGGTCTCGGGTTCTATTCTCTGGTTGGACAACGTTATTGCGTTCTCTGTTAAAGAATTCTCAGTAGCAGCACGGAGTTTGAAGTTGTGACCAGTAAACGGCAATAGGCTCGTCACCTGTTACGTGGAACATAAAACCACAGCTGGCTTAAGGTGGGTGTAATACACCTCTGCTTACCCCTTCATGGACACACGCGTGTAACTCGAACTATTAGCTTATAATGACATTCATCATAAATAATTTACGAATCCAAAATATGATCAACCCTCAGTCTATAACAGGCACAACATCAAGCACTATTTAATTGAAATATATACCCTTTTGTTATTCAACATTTTATCAGTACCTACTGAACTTCTGAAAAAAGTTCACTATTATCCTTATAAGAAGTTCCTTTTAAATGTCTCTGGGTTTCACCTCACCCTTGCCTACCTAAGCAGCCATAAAGAGGTCACATTGAACATTAAGATCGTTTACGAGACTCTGATGCCAAATGACCGAATATCTATTAAGCTGAGTAGAATACGTAATTATTTGATTTTTACTAAGTATTGGCACACAAAAAGGAGACTGTTAGGTACTATTAAAACAGAATTATTGTAAACTAGAGTTTGCCCACGACTCCGCTAACGTTTTTCTGGATGAACGGTACCTACCCTGTTGTGTTTCGTGATGATCGGTTGAGTAATTAAGGTGTAAAAGCGTAGCAAACAACGAACTTACATTCGCATATATAATATTAGTTAAGACTTGACATCTAACACAGATATTTAATTGTATTGCTATAGAATGGTATTAACAGTTGAGTGTTAATTGCTTCTAGGCGGGCATTAGTTTGATTGTAATGTGTGGCTTCAATATCGTTGCAAACAATACTGTGCAATCACGGTAATGTTTTGCATACGGTAATAGTTGCTATGGCCGACGTATTTAAATAGATGGACTACCCGACTATACTCGCATACACGTTGTCAGTCATGTTTTGTCATACATTTATTTGCTTCGACAGTTCTAGATTATATAACTAATTGAAGCAATAATTTTTTATCTTTTTATGTTGAAATGTGCGACAGGTCGATAACAGCAACCAATAGAAATGTCCGTTCATCTGTCACTCTAACTGTTTCGTTTGGGACCACAATAGAGTGAGACTCTTTTTGTGCAAAAATGGAAAGCTTCGTTCGTTAGCGAAACTATTTTAAAACGTGTTTATTTTTGCGCGGCTGTTGTGGCTTTGGAAAGAGATTTTCAGTGGAATTAGTTTTTAAACTGACAGCTATATTTGCTAATAGAAAGAAATTTGAATTCAAATTAAACCGCTTTATATGGATTTATCGCAGTTTATTTTAAAATATATGATGTATCGAATTGTTATTCATCCGTTTAAACTGTAGACGAGATAGAGACATAGATATACGTCATACATTTTCATTAAATTGACACATAGGTACGTCATAGGAAGACTAAGACGGCAGTAGTCTCAAAGGTCTTGAACGATCTCAGAAATATGACGTCTAATAGAATCTGTTATAAAAATACAAGTCGGTCAACGCGACTGTGGTATATGATAGCGAGCTTTATATGCCCACTAGGTAGGACTCCAGTCTTCAAACTGTTATTGATAACGTCATAAGAACTGGCATAATGCTTTACTTGACCCGACATGTAGAGAATCGAAAAGTTATGCTCAAGTTTACGCTATTGGACCTTATACTGGACTTCAAATAAATGAGGAAGTTTAAAAAAAATTATAATATATTTTTTTTAACTTATTCTGAGGATGGTACTCGAACAAAGCAAAAGTAAGCACTATTATGAGTGTAACCATGACCCCACTGGGGTCGGCCATCATCACTATTTATTATAAAACAAAGTCCCCCGCTGCGTCTGTCTGTCTGTCTGTTTGCGATAAACTCAAAAACTACTGAATGCTTAATATTGTCTTCTGTTTACGCGAATGTTATTCATTGAAATTAAACTACTATATACGGATTTTATCGCGTTGTTTATTTAACACTCTAGTACATAATTTAGAAACTGTTACACTACTATACTATACTATTAAACTTTACTAATTTTAAGCTAATTAAATTATTAAAACTATCAAATCTATTTGTTGGCTGCTGAAAAGCAACCGAAACGTCGGGGAAAGTGTAAACTTAAAAACAAATAGATTTGATAGTTTTAATAATTTAATTAGCTTAATTATGTAATAGAGTGTTAAATAAACAACGCGATAAAATCCGTATATAGTAGTTTAATTTCAATACTGAATGCTTTTCACCAATAGACAGAGGGATTCATAAGGAAGGTTTAGGTGTATAATTTGTTAAGGTTTTGTACGACCCGTGCAAAGCCGGAGCCGGTCGCTAGTCCATCATGATAATGAAATATGGACAGACTTGACGCACTCTCGAGATTATTTTAAACTCTCAATCATATCAATGAGTTCTCGGTACATATTTTATTCTCAAGATACTTTCCAATAATAATGATTAACAACATAACGTCAATAATATGTTTTCTGTCATATCGAAAGCAATGTGATGTTAGTCGTCATAACATTATGTTATGTGCTACTATGTTCGAACGTTTTAGCTTGACCATCGCTCTGTCGTACTTACATGTTTATTGTGTAGTTAAGAGGTATATATATTGTGTAGTTAAGAAGTAAGTTATTCATGAAATTTCTGGAAAGGTTCTCCTTTCATTTACCGAAGCCTTTTAAGTTTGCTAAGCGCTTCTGTCAAATGAACTCAGCTTCCAAACTTGAACCTTCCCAGAACACGCCAACTTACAAGAAACTCGATCTGTTTTGAGAAACTAAGGCCCTATTCACACTGAAAACGGACATAAATGACGGCAAGCGCAGGCCTTTGATTTTACGCGCAGCCGTACTTAGTCTCGTGTTTTCACGAACTAGTACAACGTAGTATATATGACTGCACGGATGGCCCATCGGTTAAGGTGCTTAAGTAGTTAAGACTGCGCCGAGGGTTGTGGGTTCGAACCCAACTAAGACAAAGATTTATGCTATACACAAATAATTGTTCGGAGTCTAACTGTTCTAAGCATCCGTTGTTTCAACGTATATAAACTCACCCGCGGCAGTCCCTAGTGCGATAGTTGTCCATAAAAAAACTTGTTGTTAATCTCGTTCAAATCCTTTACAACACCGTTATATGATTTTTTGAGCCAAGTAATATATCTTAGCTTGAATATAAACTTAATATTTTGCTAAGCAGAAAATCAGTAACCAGTACTGTGCTTCTAAACGCCGTCATGTTGGTGTGAATGGAGCTTAATAAGTTGCACCAATCAAACCAAAGCACTAATTTAATTATTATATTTCTCGAGCGAAAATTTGAAGACGTTTCACGCTTCCTTTTGCATATTTCGGGATTCATATCCGACATTTTGATACTTTGGAATTAATTTCGACGAAGAGTTGAGAGATGGATAATATCTGTCTTGCTCTGCAACATTACGTTCTGGGAATATAGGGATACATGTAAAGGGGAGCAACGTAAATCTCGGGTAATAAAAGAGAAATAGCATGATACTTTCAATTTCGCATTGTTTTAGCTGAGCTTTAAAAGCCACAAAGCAGTTTCATTTATAATAACTTCACGACTATACAAAGGTTATTCGATGTACAATTTGCGACCAATCACAATGGGAATCAATTAGAACTTTCGAACGTGACGTGGGACCGCTGGTGAGCTACGGCAAACCCGCGTCATAGCTCGTGTGACGTAACTGTTTATATAAAATTTGTATACTAAACCTTTATTATTGCAGTATTATAATTTATAACAGGGACAAGCGACCTAAAATTATTCCTTTTACGAATTACTTCAATTGGACACTAACACACGCTTTCTGGTAGACAGATCAGAACAAAAATTTGTTTACGATTGGTCAAATACATGTCAACTGCGGGGATTGGCTGTCTGAAATACCAATAACCAATCAAATCACTGATATAAGTTTGACTTTAACACATTGTTGATTAGCTTTTCAGATACTGGGTGTAAAGGTGTTGTATAGCTTCTTGCATAGTAGCTGATCCAGTTTACGCGCACGTCATAGTCGCGCGGTTTACATGCTCGTGTTAACCATATGGGTGACTACAATGGTGCAAACATACCTAAATTCACGGAAATTATTTGTTTCGTGTATAAGAGTCACATAAGACTTTATTCTACGTGCTTATTTTGCACCTGCCATAAGTAAGCGAGAAAGCCACAAATAGCTTACAAATCATTGGGACATAGCACTTTTAACTCTAGTATAATGCCCTACCTGAATCGGTGACCAACTACAGACGTGGGAATCATTCATGTGATTTTATTGCCCCCATAAAACGTCAGCAACTGGGTTTAAGATTGGACAAACTTTCATCCGAGAATAACGTGCCTTAATGCTTAAGTAATAAGGGCGAAAGTTTTCTGCTTACTAGTTTGCAATTTCCCAAGAGCTCGCGATTGTTTTGTTAAGATTTTACAACAGTATTTACAATGCAAATATACTATTGAAACGCTTATCAAGTTGGTATCTGGAGATACGGGGGATTTTTACAGGTCTTTTTTTGACGTGGGATCTGTGTATATTGTACCTTTTTATTTATAGGGCCTTTTTATTTCGACTTTGTTTTGCGGTCAAGATTAAAGGAATATTTAGATTTGTACATACATAGGGCTGCAAGAGTGTGAGGGTTAATTTATTAATAAATTGTTGGCTGAGTTGAGGTTTATGGTTGGGATTTTAAGTACCAATTTCTACGATAACTTAGGCCGGGAATTAAAGGTAGTGCTTACTTACGTTTATGAACCATCATTTGGTGTGCTGTTAGATTAATAAGCTATAATGAAAAACCTATTATTTTAAAGTAGACTTACATCGATATCCTTCATAAAAGGAATATTTTCTTTCTTTATTTAAAACCCTGCCTCTGTCCCTGTGTTTCTGTGCCCCATACAACGTGAATGCTAAATTTCATGACGATCGATCGAATAAAAAAGGCGTGAAAGCGTCACAAGCGAACTCCTATTCACAATTTTTGTTAGAATAGCTTTCAAAATCGCATCCGCCAAGCTTATCAGCACTAACAACCAATTTATGCCCGCCGTACTCCAGCGGTGTATTACGTCAACCATACTTTGACAAGCACGTCAAGCTAACTGCCATCCTCATTCAACAACATTACTGTTTATATAAAAGCCTTTGAAATAAATTGTATGCGGTTACACATCTGCCACTCCAATCTCGTCCCATATTTGGCTGGAGCCAAAAATGGTACAAACACATATTGGATTACCGTCAGGGCTGGTAAAGGGCCTCTTTCTACAACTAATATATTTAATTTTAAGTATATCTACTTTATAAAGAATTGAAATATTTTAATAGCGGTAAAATTCGTATAAAGTTTGTAGTTGAGTTTAAAGCCTGTAGTTCTACTGAGAATCTTTCAATGAATTTACAATCGTCATTTGATTCTAAACATCTACCGATTGTATATTATTTATCTATAGATATGTCTCGGTGGCGCAGCGGTAGCGAATGCGACTGCTGTGCATGAGTTCTAGTATACGATTCTCGGCTCGAACCGAGTGGTAATAGTTTTCTGTTCAAAAATCCTCATTAACAGCTCGGTGCCTGGGCCTGTGTCTGGTAGACAGCAATAGTCTCGCCGCATATGACGTGGGCCCTAAAACCACAGCTGTCGAAATTTAGTGTAATACGTCTCTGCTTACACCTTCGGGGATACAGGCGTGAGACTATCTATATATATTATTGTTAGTCATTGTGTCACGATCGCTATTTATGAATCTTTTACGCCACTTAACAGTTATCTTCCGCCCAGTGCATCTATAAGTAGAGCTACAAAAATAATCCAGATAATTAATCACTTCCTATAAGCTTATCTATATATAGTCAGTCATGATACGCCATTAACTGAGGCTGGCCATTCACCTGATATAGGCCGTCCCTTAATTGCCCTATAAGGCAACCGCGAGCCTTAATTAAAAGGGTAGTGCACAGCAAAACAGTTGTAACTACAGTGCTCATATTTTAAAACGGTTTTGCGAATTAATTTATTCATTTGGGTCACAAACTTCAACTACTAACTTTGAAGTAGATAAAACATTCATGAATGGTAGTTAGTTTGTGTTTAAAAAGACTACCCTTAGACTAGGTTTACCTAATTCCTGTATTGCCGGCGACGTTATGAAAACACCCACTCTAGGAGAAAAACTGTATTGCGGTAGACTTTATGATACTACTACTACTAAGATTGAAGTAGATGTATCATTCATGGTAATCATATGTATGTATTATCAATAATCAGTGGTACGTATTTCCTGTTTGAGAAAAAAAACAACTTATACTCCAGAAATGGCTACTATATTGCTATACGACCCGTGAACCACAAAAATGTATTTCCTGGAAGAGGATCGAATCTAAAACACATGGTGCGGCGTACTGTCGACGAGACTATTACTTAGTATTTTAACGTCGTCAGGTCGCCAGTTTGCCCCGGAGTCACTGCTGTAGTGACTACATCATTCATTGTAGTCATCTATAATGCTTCTGGTCTTGGATTCGATTACTGAGTCAGGCAAACTGATTTTAGTTTTATCTTTCAAGTAATTACATATCATCATTATCACAGTAATACCACGCTCTATTACGTAGGACTTAAAACCATAGCTAACTATGGTTTTAGAAATACAGTTGTATTAAATCTCTACCTACTTCTTTGAGAATATAGGCAAGAGAACACATACATATATAGTCTTACTCGAAAGAAAAATTAGGACGAGCGCTGGTGCGCTTGACCAATTAGTATATAATCCGAGTGAGCAGGACCGCGGGTCCTGCTAATCTCATCTGGAGCAAAATTGCGACTACATAGTAGCAAACACTGTCTGAACTGGTTATTAAAGTTCGTCATATCACGAATATATAAAACAATCTTTACCTAACTAATGAAAACAGATATAAAATGTTTGTACTCCGTAATACATGTACAATCAGTGACACAGGTACTTTACCCGATTAATAGAAATAAAATAGTTTTATAAGAAACTAATATTGCCCGCGAATTTGCTCACTCGGGATCAGTTCTTTTTTCTGGATGAAAGGTATGTCCTTTTCAGTACACCCTGAGAATGCGAAATTTCACGATGGTCTGTCGAGAAGTTAAGACGTAAAAGTGTAACAAACAAACAAACTGACACTCGCGTTTAGAATATTAGTAAGGATTAGTAATATAATCCTAAATACATATGTATCTTAAACAAACGGACGCGCGGACGGTTTGTCGAGGATGCAGATATAAATCCTGCTTCCTATATTGTCTTTGCCCTCTATTATAATTTACATCTTAATTAATATTTTATTGATCGCTATTCATAAACAAAAAAGCAGCCATAGTATAGTGTACCACTGTTTTACGTTCGATTCCAAGGCATCCATCTGATTTTGTAGTTATATAGGTATGTAATAAATAATTATCGTACGACTTAATTTTCATGACTAAGAGTTCTTTAGAATCTACTCAAATATGTATTGTCTACCAACCACACTGGGCCAGCGTGGTGGTCGATGGTCTAACTCTTCTCACACTGAAAATAGGCCCGTACCCAGCAGCGGAACAATTTATATACAGGGCTGATATTATTATATTAATAATTTAGAATTTTATTTATTTTTTAGCTGTTCATGTTATCGACTGTACGGAAGTTGTCGCTCGTTTGAATAGCTCTATAGAGGGCGAACTATTGAGAAGGGCCAGTCTTTACGCTGCACGTATCACCTTGGATTGCGTTTGTCGTAAAAAGTGTGATATCTACATAGATATGTAATTTCGTGTCGGCTCATAAAACAGTGCTGTTATTAGACAAGTTACCTGCATGGTCCTAGGAGAGCGTGGTCTAGATTTTATTTCTAGTGTTTATTATGAGTTAGTATGATTCATGTAGGTACGTCGTATATGTCTGAAGGTTGAACATTTCGTCAGCTGTATTTATGTGCGTCATGTTCCTAGGTAAATTCAGTCAAAGTACTTGTTTATCTATCTCTAGTGTCTACTTAGTTATACTTATAATGTCCCTATGTGCGACTGTGTGTCTATACATAATATGCATACATCTATATATGTATGTCAGTTTAGTTTTTTTAACTATGCGACGGATTTGCATGCGGTTTCCACTGTCATTTAGAGAATTTATGCCTGGTTTGAGGTTTATTTATAAATAAAAGATACGAGGTGTTGTGTTAGTTACTAGTTAGTTACTATATAAAACCATGCGATAAGGCGACTCCTATATAATATATATACCCGGTAAATTTTTAGGAAATATTTATTACAAAATAAAGCATTTATGTGTCAGTTTTTGCAAGAGGATATGTATTGTACGACGTCCTTTTTAATGACACTAGAAATATGTACAAACCCCCAGACACAAAAAACTGTTTGTAAATCACACGAATATTTGCTCTGAGAATAAATCGAACAAATATAAAAGAAACAGTCAATATGTAAAGACAATAAACACCATTCATAAAACCACTTCTGCCAACCCTGATATTAAACACGTGTCAAAAAACATGACAATTGATATGTAGTAGTTTGTTTGAATTAACGGGATCAAGTCGTCACTTACTAGTGATGTACACTAATTGAATTTTTATCGATATTCCGAACCGACGTCCGCCCGTCACAACTTGTCAACGTTTGTTGATACGCTGATTTGTTCGGTTTAAATTAATTTATCTGGTTTTGACTGGTTTTAACAGGTCAGTGATTCTTTATATATAAGTAATTCAATAGTAATTAATTGTTTAACGAAGGAGCTTTAATTCTTTAACTATTAGGAAGTTTGTTTTTTAATTGTTATTTTAATTTTGTGTAAATTATATATATATAATCACAATTATGAAAAAATAGCCATAATAACCTAAGTAAGCGCACTAATAGTAATAGAATGCTTAAAAAACCACTTTACCTTTGCTGTAGTCAACATAACTTCTTCTAATATTATGGTCATTACTAGTCTTAAATAAACACAACAGGTGTTTATCTACGTCTAAATGTAAAGAATAATAATAGTTGGTAACATTAACATTTTTTTTTTTGTGTTAATAAAAGTATAACATCAGTTCATGTCACATCGCCGATAATAAGAAGCGGTAAATTTTTATTAAAGGTAAATATATTTTAAAATATTTAACCATTAATACTATCACCATTATCCATTGTAAAATGCTAGATGAAATTTGTTTTTTATTTTAATAATAGAATATGTGATTTTAACCTTTCCTTGTCAATTTTAACCTTACCTTATAAATTTAAGTTAAATTTAAGAAGCGCGATGAGTATTAATTACTGTCATGAATATTTTTTACCAAGTAACTGGGTCACCTGTAAGGCTGCCTGTCCATTGAAGCGGAGCGAAGAAA
Organism: Catocala nupta; assembly: GCA_963675205.1. Lineage (NCBI taxonomy): Eukaryota > Metazoa > Arthropoda > Insecta > Lepidoptera > Erebidae > Catocala > Catocala nupta. The sequence continues at coordinate 12,279,489 of OY776099.1, forward strand.
CAGAGAAATATTAATATAGGATTGCATACTGAAGCGGCGCGGAGATTTTATGCAATCCTATTGGTTAATATTTCTCCGTTTCTTCGGTCCGTAGCCTCGCTCCGCTTCAATGGATAGGTAGCCTAAAACTCTGGTCCTTGGTGGAAAATAAATGACGCCCTGTTTTATCAATTTTATTTTGAAGTTAAAATGTTCTGACATCGGAAACAAAGTACTTCGTAGTATAAATATTAGGGTTTCTTTTTTATTTTTTTTATAATTTGAACTGCGTCTATTTCCTTCACCATTGCCTTAATCAGAAAACTTGAATTATCTTTTAATGCCCTACAACAAATCGAAAAGTTGTGAAACAAACTTCGAATTGGCAAGCTAGCACTTAAAGTTATCTATTTCAAAACTAACCGCAATTTACGATATTTTTAATATACTTTATAGGAGGTACTAAAAAACTCTTATATTTTTATCTTAATTAACGCGTATGTCTTACATTTTCCTTAGTGGTCTACTGACCTAGGTCAGGCTTGTTGTCGGGAAAGATTTATTTGCTTATTTCTGAATTTAAAAAATCTTAGCGATGTCTGATATTAACCTTGATAAAACGGTTGTCTTGTTCTACGTGGTATTTATAAGTAAGTTTGCGTGCAATACTTATAATTCCTTCAACGTTAGCTAGTTAGCAGTGTTTCGTGCCAAATCAAATGTCTTTTTAATACAAATGCAACAGACTTGCAATTGAAAAGATTATTATTTAGTTAATACGTATTATATGTAGTAAGTGTAGTTAATTTTTTACAATATAACAAAATAACCAAAAAATACTGAGGCAATACCAAATAATGATTAAAACTAGACAACAGTTATTTTGTGGTAACTGTTTACCATAGAGCAGGATAGTTTACTTGTTCGCCACCTCAATTCTGTACGATAATCTTTGCAAACAAATTGTAGAACTGAAGTAATCGTTATGATTTAACTCTCTTATTAACCATTTATTTACCCTATTATGAATAACTTATAACAGTAGTGCAACAAAGCAAATACACTGTGAACTAAATCTCTACACGACTGCATTCCAAGTCACGGAGACCACATACGTTACTAATTAATCCACTATCGACACACGACAAATCGATACAGGCACGTCACTATAATCTGTCACCCGTTACCCGCACACGGATATCGAATTACAAATGCAGACCGACGGACAACACTAGATACTAATTATATGTTCTATATCTCTCACTTGATTATATGGATTTAGAGTGTGTAAGACGAGGAGCGATTGAGTAAGAATATCTTTAATACTGCCAAGTGAGAGACTTAAGGAATGCTTTCGGGAAACGGCTCCCTGTATTGAGGGCGATGACTCATTGTGTAATCAAAATTTTATTTTTGGGCACATATTTATCTGCACATGACTCTGTTGTATTGAACTGTATTATGGAATCTGTACACGTTTTATTTAAATGTTAATTGGATGGTCTTCATTTCACAGTTCTAAAGTTAACTGTGAAATATTTTAATTTTAATTAAGGTATATTTTGAAAGTGTCATTTTTATCGTCGGATTTATTTATTGTCGCGCTTATAAGTTCAACAACGTTATTTTTAAAGGCATTGATCGTACTACGTGTTCTTTTAGTATCGCATCGATGCATGCAAACTGTGACTTACGTTAAAATGGTATATAAATAATATCGGCACTGTTTATAAACTGTCCCACTGTTGAGCACGGGCCACTTCTCACTATGAGGTACGGTAGGCTATTGTCCACCAAGCTGAGCCAGTGCTGGTTAGCAGACTTCACATATCTGTCTTTCATTATGGAGACCACTTATACATAACATTTTCTCACGATGTTTTCTTTCACCGCTAAAGCGAGGGATAGTTAACTATTTAATACGAACTTCGCAAGATTAGAGGTGCGTGCCATAGGATCGAATTCAAAGCAATTCAGTCCAGTCTCCCACTAGGCTATCGCTACTCATAAAGGCATAGAGCATAATATTTCCTAATTAGCCCAAACAAGCTTCTTTAATATTGAATTTAGAGGTCTGTTAATATTGATGGTTCATAACACGCAATTATTTCTAGGCCATGAATCAAAATAACAATTAAAATTTCACAGATAGTCAACTTTCTCATAACAAACCGTCGCATTAATTCTATTATAATATATTGCGATGCCGATGACGTCACCCTTTCAAATTCTGTTTTCTTACATAAATAATACAAATGTTCCATAAATTCGTTCTGCTAATACAATTTCGTAAAAAGCACAGTTATTAATTGTCAAGGAATGGATACTTGTTTCCCTGAAACTCGAAGGGGATCAATCTTCAAAGAGGATCGTTGGCTGTAGGATGTAGATTGTATAGATAGATTGAGTGTCGCTTCTAAGTTATCTCTTTGAGTTTCTTCTTCTTCTTTTTTGTGTAAGAGTAAAATACTTGACCATTGTTAGATATTCTATATTCACTTATTTGATTAAACGCTTTCTTGATGCGTCCGTAGTATAAAGTCCATTTGTTTGGTCTATTTGCGATACGATGCCTCAGTTGACTAGCGTCATTTGTCATTTGTCTGAAGAATATTCTCAGTGACAGCACAAAGTCTATACGTATACGGAGAATGCTATTAAAGTCGACTTCTATTACGTATGACCTAAGGAAATTGCTGGCAAAATGCAAATGTAATACAGCTACATATTCAAGAATATACAAGCGTAAGGGCGTATGTGTGTTATAATATTTCTTGTTAAAAAGTGTAGCATGTAAAGCATGCACCTGGTGTGCACGGGGTATCGGGTTTGTTTCTCGATTTGGTTAATGTGTTAGTGGTACATTCTAGCAAAAATCTATTGCAGCATGGAGTCTGACCCTGTGCATATAGCTGGCAATAGACTTACTCAATATCACGAGGGATTAAAAATTACAGCTGGTGAAATGTGGGTGTAAAACAAATCTTCTTACCTCCGCCTGCATAATTAAAGCCATGAAACTATATATGTACGTCTGTAAATAATCCAAAAGTAAGGTAGTATACTTGCTGGTTCTTACGTATTTTTTATATGTCATATCTTATCTGGTACAAAAGGCTATCGCAAAACTTTTAGTGTTACACGTGTTATTTTGTGAAACGCTTACACTGAGTAGTTCCAACTGTTAAAACTTGTCTTTTACTTTTTATTTATTAGTCTGTATCTTATATTTATCGGGGAAGTTTTATTGCAGTTGGATGAAAATATAGATGTATCATGCCTATTTTTTGAAGTGCCACTTCTGTAATATTTTTATGTTATATCAGTTATATGGTTACTCAACATTTTAATGCTTTTATTGATTGTCTTGTCATGTAGTGTTTGCGTGTGATAATGGGTTCGATTCGTGAATTGGTCAATGCGGTCAGGGGTAGGTTTTTATATTAAGTGGCAGTACGAAGTCTGGATATGTACTGTAGCATGATCTGTAATTACCAAATGTCATGTGTACATCATTTCATATAAAAATAAAGCACCCTTATGTTTATGTCCGCTAATCCCGAAAAGTAGTAAATGGTTTGACTTAATTTTATACAAACCTTTGCATTTCTGTATAAGAGTGTATTTATATAACCCTGAGTTCCACGAAACATTCCGTAAATACCACCTGCTTACTTTCGTAATCATTAATATTAGACAGAGCATCAATGATGCATAGCCGTGATTAGCAGTCTATTATAATGTAATTGTGCTGTTTATATGTTTTTATTACTATCTTCCATGACATACGTTAAGCTTATGCTTAATGTATGTCATAATAGAATCAAGTCACTATTATAATACTTTAGTTCTAAACCCACTATATTTCAACAAATACTAGTCTTTGAAACACCTAAATCTCTGTGTTATCTTTGCTTCAAACTCATCTCATCTATTAGTACCTCATTAACCAACGGATATAGAGATCGGTTTATAATTCGCTATAAGCTATGACGTCATTACAACGCAATAACCATGTCGTCATTGCCATATAATCAGGTTATAAAAAGATCATAGCAGTGGTTCTGTGGTTAGGTCTAAATGACCGTTATTTTTTTTTTTTTACTACTAAAGTGGCAAACAAGCTTACGGCCCACCTGATGGTAAATGGTTACCGTAGCCTATGGACGCCTGAATACCAGAGGCATCACTTGCGCGTTGCCGACCTTGTAAAAACCTTTTAACGCCCTTTTTGAAGAACCCCATACTGTAGTCTTGTGGGAAAACCTGGTTCAGTTCATTCCACAACCTGAGCGTCCGCGGGAGAAAATTCCTTTGGAACCGTTTAGTGCGGCACCAATTAGGTTGTAAGGTGTGAGAATGACATCCCTGCCGATGGCGAGCGGTGCGATGATAAAAAGTAGCTGAGGGCATCATCTCAAACAACTCGTCAGAACACAATCCATTATATAAGCGGTAGAACACACAAAGGGAGGCAAATACCCGTCTGAGACTTAGTGGCTCAATACCGTCTGTGAGTTTGGGCTCATCGACAATTCTCAATGCTCGTCTCTGTACCGCGTCAAAAGGATCAAGCTGGTATTTTGGTGCTCCTGCCCAGAGATGACTGCAGTACTCCATGTGAGGCCGGACTTGCGACTTATATAGAAGCAGTCTTTGCCCAGCAGTGAAGTACCGCTTAGCTCTATTGAGCACACCAAGCTTTTTGGAAGCCAGCTTGACCTTGCTCTCTAAATGACTGCGGAACTGTACATCACTTGATATGTCGAGGCCAAGGATTCCAATACTCTTGGAGATGGTGAGGGGCGTGTTCTGGAGTTGTGGAGACACAGTAAAAGGGGTTTTCTTAGCGGTGAACGCGCAGGCTTGTGTCTTAGCTGGGTTAAACACGACTAAATTTAATCTTCCCCATTCAGATACTCTATCCAGAGTATTTCCGATTTCAGACACAAGCCGTTCGCGGCTTTCCTCCACTGTGGACCGAGGGATATTAGCGCGGCCCGTGTAATAAGTGTAATAATATTTACAGTACTGTGTCGCGGTCACTACAATCTCTGAAGCATAATATGTTGGTTCCGGATATACATAGGGTAGTTAACTTTTTGTGACTGAAATAAAGTATATTTGTGTTGGAAGAGGTCATTTAATAGTAATTTGTAAAGTAACAAGACATGGTCTAATATTTTGAGTATACATTTCTCTGTTTATAGAGATGTTATTTGATGTAGATTTTCTTAAATATTTCATACTATAGATATAATATTAATTGTATCTTGCAAAGACTGTTATATCTGAAGATACCCACATCTGAAGATACCCACATCTCAAGATACTAATAATATAATTTTTCTCAACAAACTTTTTTATATACATTATATGTCTTGTAAAACTTTTTCCGTAAATGTCAAAAAGCTTGGCCGCGGCGTATAAATAAAATATATGAAAGATATAACTTTTGTGTGATAAAGTTGTCAGTTATTTGACTTTTGGGCTCACTATATTTATTTATTTCAGAAATACAAATATTATCTATATAGCGGCCATTTGATTGCTACGCAGTGGTCTCAAGTTCGATCCCAAGGCGAATACATAATCATCGCTTGCTTTAATGGTGAAACAAAACATAATGTGGAAACTATAATGTGAAAGTGGTGTCTGAGAAGTCATGCAGGTTTCCACATGATGATTTTTAAAACGAATATTATGTTTTTTTTTAAATATGTGAAGTATGCCCAGCAGAGGGACAGTTTTTATTACACTGGGCTGATATTATTATATTATAACATGAAATACAACAACCCTGCGACAAATATGTATATTTTTTCAAATACGAAATCGGCGTTATTAGTTATTATTATGACGCCCAATTACGACAAATACTATAATTTAAAGCCGGCCTCAACGGCGTAGTGGTTAGTGTAACCGACTGCCACGGCTGAGGTCGTGGGTTCGATTACCGCACAAGTCAAACATTTGTGTGCATGAACATGGATGTCTGTCTTGGTCTAGGTGTTTCTATGTACAATATGTACGTAAGTATTTACAAAAAAAAAATTATATATATGCTATGCTAGACGGTGTTGTGTGTATGTTGTAGAATATTATTATTTTATATTATTATTAATAACAAATACATATAATACCTATATACATCTACCGGTTCGTGCCAAGCTTGAGTCTTTGTATGTAAATTATTTCCTTTAGCTAAGATAAACCGTAACCTAGTATCATCATCAACCTTTGAAATAAACATTTTAACCAAGTATTGAAACTTTTTATACATATTTAAATTAAATCCCAAATAATAGTTTGGTTCGTTAACTTCATATTTCGATAAATGTAACTAAACTTGGTTTTGGTTGGTTTATAGAAAAATTGGTTTACACAAATATTATCTTCTGTTTACGCGAATGTTATTCATTGAAATTAAACTACTATATACGGATTTTATCGCGTTGTTTATTTAGCACTGTATTTTGAAAATATTACTCTACTACTACTATTGATTTTATTTTACTAATTTATAAGCTAATAAAATTATTTAAACTATTAAATCTATTTATTTTTGGTTTACACTTTCTCCGACGTTTCGGTTGCTTTTCAGCAGCCATGGTCACGGGGAGACTAAGATGGTAGTTGTCTCAATGTTCCAGTGTAGTTATTTCAAAGTACCCGAGCATAACTAACATAAATATTTACACAATATAAAAAAAATGAAGATCTGGTTTTCTTTTTAATAAGTTGTATTGCCTCCACGTGCCTTTATTACAGATTCTAATCAGTTCCGCGTAGATGTGATTAGGGTTATTAAACAGTCTTGCGGAATATTGTTCCATTCTTGTGAAATCGCTGTTCTTAGTGCTTCCACTGTTGTGGACACAGGATTTCTCGCAAATACAGCTTTTTTTAAACTGTCCCAAACATGCTCAATGGGATTAAGATCTGGGTTGCGTGCTGCCCAATTCATGGTACGTATCCCAACCTCTTCGCAATATTGTCGAACTTGTGCAGCGGCGTAGGTCGGGCATTATCTTGCATTAGAGTAAGATTTTCGCCTCTTAATCCCATGTAAGGTACTACGTGAGCTTCTAAAATCTCTGTTATATAGCGTTGTGCCGTCAAACCACCTCTTCCACCGTTTTGAAGCACCATATCGATGAACACAAGTTCCGTTCGCCCGATCATCGAAATGCCACCATACACGAACCGCCTTCTAAAGGAACACGCTCGTCAATGCAACTTTGAGCATATCACTCCCTACGTCAACGATAGACTCTTCTGCGACCGGCTGCACCATTTAAACGTGTCTTCAACTCATCGGTGAACAATATGGACGCCCATTGCTCGTCAGTCCAATTAAGATGTTCGTGCGCAAATCTTAAACGAGCTTGTCTGTGACCTGCAGACAGCTTTTGACCATTTGCTGGTCTAAAAGGGGTTATTGCCGCTTCCTTAAGCCTCCTTCTTATTGTTCGTGCACTCACATTTACTTCACGCACTTCATTCAGCTCTGTTTTGATGTTTACTGACATGAGGAAACGATTTCGTAGGGAAGTTGAAACAATAAATCGGTCGTCACGATGGTTGGTTGCTCGAGCTCTGCCGGTACCGGGTCTCCTTTTGTAAGAACCTGTCTCTACAAACCTTCGGTATACTCTAGAAACCGTAGACTGGTTTAAATTTAAATTTCTAACAATCGTTCGTCGATCCAAGCCTTCCCGCACCAATGCCACAATTTGAGCGGCTTGTTTGGAAGAAGTATCCATAGTTATGGTTACGAAACTTCTGTTGAGTTTAAAAGACTAATAATCAATACTATTGCTAACAATAATTTAAATCGCAAATGAAAAAAGAAACAAAGGGAATTAATTTCAAACTTTACTCCAATAACACACGAATTTGAGACTATGCATAAATTTTATTTGCCCGGCTATAAATTTATCTTTTACTGCAGTTATATTTTAAAATTTTGTATTTTTTCTGATTAATGGAAAGCCTTGACATTTTCATTTAGTTTAATCTAAAAAGTTTGCATACTTATCAAAAATATTAATTCGAAAGTAATCCTGAACTTTGATGCAGTTTATGAGTCCGTCAGTGTATTACCGAGACATATTATACATATGTACAGGGTGTGGCGTAAATAGTGGTCCAAGGTAAAGGAGTCGATACACCGTGTTCCTAGCTAACATATACCGGGATATTAATCATTTTAAATAAAAGATCTCAAAAAAAAAACATTTTTTTTATTTTTTTAGAAAATCGTTACCTTGCATTACAAATTTGGCTGTATTTTCGACAAATATTATTATTTTTTCATTCTGTTTTTTTATTATTACTGCTAATTACATAAACCAACTTATCCAAATGTTTTTTTTATTATCAAGTTCACAAGTAATAAAAAAAATGAGTTTATTTCCAATTTTCATTACTCACTCTAGCAAATCATGTGACTTTAGGTGCGTGTGGTGTAAAAAAATTGTACTACACCGTCAGTGCCCATTATTTAAAAAAATAGATCACTAAATGCAGATTCTAAAATAGTACAATACTAAGTGGTGGAAGTAAAAACAAGAAAGTTATTGGCATTTAAAACAAAAAGGAGCTGAATTAGTTTAACACCATTTTTTTAGTTAAGCTTTAAAAGTATTGCAATTTTGTATGAAATCATTCATTGTAACATTTTAAACATTTGACATCAACAGAGTGTAACATTAGCTCACCCTTAAACGTACCGCAGGTAAAAAAAGGTCAAGTTTTTTCTAGGAAATGGGTAGCAGAGCAGAAAACAAAAGCCCATTGGAATGTATCGGCGTATTACGTTATGGGGAGTGAAAAGAAAGGAATCCGGTGTCTTCCTAAAGAGAGAAAGAGACAACCAAAATAGAAACTCAAACAGGAAACAAACATAGCCCAGCTAGCCAGTGCAATACCGTACGTCGCATGCGCTCCTCGTTTTTATCTGTGTTATCTCTGCCGTCGATTTGTTTTTTCTTTCTGGACTCTGTTTTGCTTGTGATATGGACTCGTTGTTTTGGTGATCCCTGCGACTTTGCTTACGTTATTTGGACTTTGAAATTCTTGACGATTTGGACACACGTGCAGTGTAGTGGAGAATTAGCAATGTCTGAATACACACCGCGAGAGTATGCCGACATGTATCTTATTTACGGCGAATGTGGATGCGTCGGAAGAGAAGCAGCCCGAGTGTATCGGGAGAGATATCCTAATCGTCGACATCCGGATCATCGTGTGTTTGCGAGAGTGCATAACGCCTATACCGAGGGGAGGATACCCGGCACGGGCGTAGGCGGCGCTAGTGAGGGACGACCAAGGGTGTACAATGATGAAGAAATATTGGAATTAGTCGAGGAAGACCCAACAACGTCGGTTCGTACCATAGCACGGAGGACAGGTATATCAACGAGGACGGTACATCGAGTTCTACTACGACATGAACTCTACCCTTATCATTTTCAAAGGGTACAAAGTTTGTTGCCACGAGATAGGCCATTAAGAGTTCAATTTTGCCGAGAAATGCATCGTAGAATGAGGGAAGACCCACAATTTTACGATAAAATACTGTGGAGTGACGAATCGTCGTGTAAAAAAGATGGTTATTTTAACATGCATAACCTTCATAGCTGGCAGCTAGAAAATCCTAATTTAATACGGAGAGCCAGATCCCAATATCAATTTAAGATAAATTTGTGGACGGCGATCATTGGTGGGCAAATAATTGGGCCTTTCGAGTTACCTGAAACTCTTAATGGTGAGAGGTATTTGAATTTCTTAGTAAATGACCTCCCTGAATTAATGAGAGACGTTGACCCACAACTGCGAGAAACAATGTGGCTGCAGAATGATGGCTGTCCAGCTCACTATGCTGTTATTGTACGGGATCATTTGCATGCGACATACCCAGAAAGATGGATTGGGCGGCTAGGTCCAATGTCGTGGCCACCTCGTTCACCGGATCTCAACCCCCTGGACTTCTTTTACTTGTTTGAAAGAAAAAGTCTACAAAACTGAGATAACTTCTATCGATGACTTACGCCAAAAAATTCAGTATGCAGCTGAGGAAATAAATGCCAGCGGATTTGCACGCAGGCTGAAGCGATCTTTTATTCGGCGGTGCAGAGCATGCATCGCCGCTAATGGTGGCCACTTTGAACATTTAGTTTAAAAAATCAATGGTTTTATTAATAAATGCTTATTTGTTGATTTTAAATTGCAGTTTTTATTTATAAAATCCATTAAAACAACTAAAAAGTTAAAATAAAACTTACTGCTAAATCTAAAACATTTCACAATACTTGTAACTTACCTTACTAATAAAAAAAATCTTACCTTAATTCAGCTCCTTTTTGTTTAAATGCCAATAACTTTCTTGTTTTTACTTCCACCACTTAGTATTGTACTATTTTAGAATCTGCATTTAGTGATCTATTTTATTAAATAATGGGCACTGACGGTGTAGTACAATTTTTTTACACCACACGCACCTAAAGTCACATGATTTGCTAGTGAGTAATGAAAATTGGAAATAAACTCATTTTTTTTATTACTTGTGAACTTGATAATAAAAAAAACATTTGGATAAGTTGGTTTATGTAATTAGCAGTAATAATAAAAAAACAGAATGAAAAAATTATAATATTTGTCGAAAATACAGCCAAATTTGTAATGCAAGGTAACGATTTTCTAAAAAAATAAAAAAATGTTTTTTCTTTGAGACCTTTTATTTAAAATGATTAATATCCCGGTATATGTTAGCTAGGAACACGGTGTATCGACTCCTTTACGTTGGACCACTATTTACGCCACACCCTGTATATAAAAAACAAATTTTCCCTTCCTTCAAACTTTTCTCGCATAAACTGTAATAAAAAGGCTGCGAATTTTTAGTAACAAAATACCCACCCATCCCTGCTACGGTCAAGGTCAAGGGCACTAACAAATTTTGTGACAAACATTTCGCTAAACAGTTTATCTTTTGTGTTATATGAAATATTGTAATAACATAGTTTTATCGTATTTTGTTGTTTTGTTTTTCCTTGTGCGTTTGTGTGTGGACAAGTTAATTTTCTATTATTTTCTTTGTTGGTAGTAAAATAGGAGAAAAGCATTTTATGTGGCTTACATAACAGTAATAAGGCTTCTAACATTATTTACATATAGAATGTTAGAAGCCTTATTACTGTTTCCTAAAGCATTTCATTTCATGCATGAAATAGAATGTATGAAAGCTTTTGACTTCTTCCCACCCATGTAATTACAACTTGGTACGACCCAGCTCTTTTCTACTAATGCATATCAGCCTCTTTGCAGTATTAGAAGAACTAGGCTGTGCATTTCGCGTGGTGCCGCGTTCGTTTCGCAAGTCGGACGAGCTGTTATAGAGTTTTGGTTTTAAGCAATAATTGTCTGTAGATCATAAATAAATATTAATATACTCGTATGTTTTGTAACGTTTGTTTGTGTCCGGAAAACTTGAAAAGTACTTAGTCGATGAATTGACATGAAATTAGTACATAACGGTGCTTTTCTATAGAAGAATATTTTTATATACTTATTATTCCGAAGTGCCGGGAAATATTCCTAGAATACTACTAATACTATTTATTCACTTCCCTAATTATTAAAGCCTAGCGAAGCCGCGAGCAAAATCTAGGTTTATTATATTTTGAAATATATATTTTTTTAAATTATAACATAGAGATAAAGATAACTTACATGTCCAAAAAAATGCATGTCTACTATATTACCATGGTATAGTCACAAATAAAACGCGGTCACAATAATCCCTCACTGTTTGAACAATGACCTTATAAGAGCAAATATGCCTTACCTGATTTACAAACTAACACAAAACATTTTGCATGACTAGATATTTTTGTGGTTGTATATGTAATAAAGCGATGGGTACGTATGTTTGTGCAAATAGGTAAATCTAGAAACTACAATGAATTATTGTTTAACATACAGTATACAAAATGTTACAAGTTTTCTTTGTCAACGTTGTCCAAAATATATTAAATGAATATTACAATATCAGTCCTGTAAATAAACTGTCCCACTTCAGAACGTAAGAAGGGTAAGGCCATAGTATACTTACTGCTCTGGCCTAGTCCATCCGTTTCTATCGGAATAATCATTAAGTTATTGTGTTATCCCTTTACGAAATCAATTATATGGACGATTGCTTGAAGTGTTTGGGTATTATTTCCAATGTTCGACCACTCTGATAATGAGTCACCCGATTGACCCCTGATACATATATAAAATAATAGTAACTAATATTTTCCTCTCAAAAATAAATAAGAAGCCTTTTAAGTCTCATAAATAGGCCTGGTGTTAATGATTGAGAGATAAACGATGCACGATACAAACTGCGACGTAACCGCTATTTAAGTGCAGGCATGTGACTCTCTCTCTCCCTCTACAACAATAAAGTTGTAGTAGTATTAGTAACCAAAATGTTTACTATTCCAGGTTTCCAGAAAATACATATTTAACATAAAAATATGATGACATTTCCAATTGCATCAAATTTAAATAGTCATTATTTTCTGTGCCAAATATTTAACGTAAACACCTATTGAAATTAAACTACTATATACGGATTTTATCGCGTTGTTTATTTAACACTGTACCTATTACATAATTTTGAAAACTGTTACACTACTACTACTACTTCTATTGAATTTTACTAATTTCTAACCTAATTAAATTATTAAAACTATCAAAACTATTTGTATTTAGGTTTACAGTTTCCCCGACGTTTCGGTTGCTTTTCAGCAGCCATGGTCACGGTCTTCCCGTATCCGAAACACTCGGTGCGGCGGCAGTTGTGAGGCGATCACTTAAACCACTACGCCATACATGCAGTCTAATAGATAGATAGAGGTCTACTACACCCACATTATATAAATCTACGTATGTAAAACATTAAAGCAAACCCACAATACAAACCGAGTATGCGGCAACCATAAATAAAACGGTTACCCCAAATTGGCTTACATTCATTTGTGAGTGACTAAACAGAAAAAAAACTAAAATGAAACATGAGTTTCTATTATAATGTTTTATTATTGTGAGTTGTGGGCATTGTTGAATATTTCCCCTCATTTTGGGGTTCCGTACTTTGGAAGGTAAAACCGGAAGTTTATTGTGAAGACATTGACTGCGTTAATAGTCTTATGGTGAATGCGATTACGGTAAATGATATCTCGTATTTGAATCCCGGGTCAACAAAGTGTTGGCTAAATTTTCTACCAAGAAATTTAATAGCAGCATAATTAGGAAGCTGGCGGCGTGTTACACATTCGTTTATCAAAAAGTACAGAAAGCTGTTGGTCTTGCTTCTGATTTCTCATCACCCGCGTCAGACTGCCTTCTCATCGAGTTATGAGAGTAGGGAATAGCGGGAATACTTGTGTTTGTGCACATGCTTGTGCACTATAATATCTTTTGCGCCATGCGACGACGAGATGGCCAGTCTCCGTTAAGATTAACCGCCGTGACGGATATTGGGTTTAGAGGACATTAATATTTTTGCGGCGTACCTTAAGGTATTCTGTCATTGGTGAAGTTCAGATTTGAGTCCGACTGCGACATTTATTACCAACATATATTTATCGCGAATATAGCCCGCGATCTTCTTATTTATATATCTGAAAACTGACTGTGACCACCGTCAGTTACACGGGTAAACGGGTAACGGGTTACATATCTTGCTTAACGTTTCAACGTTAAGCAAGATGTGTAACCCGTTTTCAGTTAAATGTATAAATCATGCGATGCGAGAATATACATAGCATCATTTCATGATTTTACCTCGCTTGGGGATCGAAGCCAACTCACTCGGCGCACATGCATAGGTAATCCGACCATTTAAACTACTGCGTGGTCCGTAATGTAACAAAATGAGATTCACCTACCGCTCGTAAACAATGGTTATGCCATGTGCAGAAATCGTGAAATAAATATATTCGCACTCGAACTTCGTACCATAATTTTTCTACTCACATATATTTCCAGAGGGGTAGGCAGAGGGGCGTTGTATATAAGAGAGAGTAGAGGTGTATTATATGCATCCATATTTCGACAACTAAAGTTGTGGACAGCTTTGCCAACCGAATCTTAAGGTCTCTAAATAAGAGTATTGTACGGTATTTCATCTAGGTGGTACTTTATAATCTGTAATACTAATAGAGTTCGCTAAAATATTCTTTTTTACACAATGTCAACTATAGTAAGTCATGTCATGCATACCCATTTCAATGACTCAAAAATTTTACTGGTTTCTGTTATCCTAAAACCAAATTCGGATGTTACTGAACGCAGCCACCGATATGAAATTTTAGTAAATATACTCTTATGCATGGCAGTTTAATGGTCCCCTCCCACTAGGCTACCGCTGCTTACAACTTATTATCTTTGATTATACAGGCGTGAAACTATATAAGAATGGAAGTAGCACAAGGGAAACCACTTGACAGAAACCTAGAAAGAAAATAAAAGACATATGTTGCTTTTATTCTAATATTCTTTACGCAAAGTGGGTTAAGTCTAATCCTGGGAAAAGTGGCCTCTTCCAACCCGCCTTCATGTTTCAGTACAAATATAATTTTCTTTAAATCTTTATTCAACTTGAAACCTTACTTTTGAAGCTGGAGTTTTGTTAATGTTTTAGTGTTTGTTGGAGTTCATAAAACAATGTATGGTGCCCATTTTAATGACTTAGTTGGTTGAAATATGAAGCTTTCCACAATGTTACGTAAATACCTGGCTTGATTGCATTAACACTTGACCGATCATCATAAAATTTTGCATATACATATGTTGTCAGAAGTACAGAAAAGTATATACGATACTTTTCATCTAGAAACAAGTACTATTCCTTCGAACGAAGTCGCGGGAAAAAGCTAGTCTTGGATGTTACTGTAATCTTAGTTTTTTAGCTTCATTACATAAGCAATGCAGTTAATATTGCCTGGTTTTACTTCTTAAAACTAGAATATAAATTATAACATAATAAAGCGTTTGCCACGTAGGTGGAACTTATTTTAAAACAGAGCCTTGGCAAGCTCGACCACTTTTTTACGCCTGAGGTCGCGGGTTCGATTCCCGCACAAGACAAATATTTGTGTGCATGAACATGGATGTTTGTCTTGGTCTGGGTGTTTCTATGTATAATATGTATGTATTTACAAAAAAAAAGTATATATGTATGTTTATCCATTGTCTAGTATCCATAGTACAAGCTCTGCTTAGTTTGGGCTAGATAGTGTTGTGTGTATGTGGTAGAATATTATTATTATTATTATTACTATTTATTAATTTGTTTTCTCTTCCTTTTCCAGGTACGTACATCTCTCAATACAACAGTAGTCATCAATATCAACACTGCAAGTAATAAAGAATGATTTTCTAATATAAAACATCGAAACCTAAATAATAGTACATGTAGAAGGAAGTCATCGACTGTTGGACTGCCTCGGTGACGTAGTAGTAGTGAATGCGACTACTGCATGAGGTTTTGTGGTTCAAATCCCGATTCGGGTAAAGTGTAACTGGGTTTTCCGTGAAAAAATCCTCAGAAGCAGCACGAAGTCTAGCACTACTACATATTGACGGCAATATACTTGCGCTCTATAATGTGGGACTTAAAAACGTAGCTAGCGAATGTTGGCTGTAATACATCTCTGCCTACTACTTTTGTAAATATAATAGTTATCCTCCGCGGTATCACTAATATTTTTGATTGTTCCGCTGCCGTGGCTTGTAGCGTGATGTTATATAGATTATGTTACTTGTGTATAAAGAAGCTTTATAATGGTAAAATAATTATTAAAATCGGTGTAGTAGTTTTTGAGTTTATTCATTACAAACAAAAATACAAATCTCCCCTCTTGGTAATATCCGTATAAACATATATTATAAGAATACATATACCTATAAACTTACTGGCTGACGACCTTACGTTTCTCTGAAACCGCAGAGTCTGCACACTTACTTAAATGTTCATTTATTAAAGTAAACAACAAAGAAAGGACTCATTCATCCACTCAGCGGTAGAAAAGCACAAGGTTTCTTTGTAAAAGTATTCTGATAAATAGTAAACAAATACATACAACGTTTTCTAATTTTCCTTTTTTTATTATTTCATTGTTAAATAATTGATAACAAATAACCTTATAACTCCCGGATGTTAATGAACTGGTCGTCTCGCCTCGTACTCCGAGGGTTATGGATTGAGATAGCGGGGGTTCGAATCACACCAATTGCGCTAGCGCCTTGAACTCACTGCCATCATAAGGCTCTAGCTTAATTGATTAACAAGAATACCAGTAATGTGCAACCCGAATCATCAGTAATCTTCATTAAGCTTCAAAATACACATAAAGACAGTCTTCCTTGATGGGACCCCACGTAATAGGGGACGAGACTATTGGAATGACTGAAGCACAGTTTCAGAGACCGTGATGCGGCCTTGGTAGAAAATCCTAATAACACTTTACCCGATCCAGAAGTCAATCCCAAGGCAGCAGTCGACTTCACTTACGCTACGCCACCGCGGTATTCTTCAAAAAACTTAACGTTTTATAGACTTGAAACTGTAACCTATTCTCAAGTGACCCTTCTAGCAAAATAAGGATTTTGCGGTGACGCTAAAAAGCCTATATGTCCTAACCTAAATAATAGGCCATTACATGGGAAGTGAGTTTCCATGAACTTCAGAGAAAATTGTAAAAAAACGCCTTGATCCACCTACATATTCTTATAACGCTGTCATGGTATACTTCAGGGACTTCTGGTTTATTTTATTAGGTATTAAATTATGGTTAAAACGAAAATAGGTGCTAATTATGATTTAGACTGACAATAGTTGGGATAGTTTTAGTCAGCGGTGTACTTTTACAGAGAGCTTCGCAGCAAGCATCAAGCAGGTCTGTTACAGGCTGATAAATCTTTACATAGAACAATTTTACAGCCATATGTTTGTGTCTGCAAAACTCAAAAGTGAGCGAATGGATTAACTTGAAATTTTACACTACGTTGTATTTTTATATGAGAGTGTTTTTATATACCTATTTTTTATTCTAAAGTTCTCATGGAAACTCGTGAAAATTTGCAGCTGGTTGATAGTAAAACCTTACATTAATTTATAGACCCACGTAAAGATATATACATCTCCAGGGATATTCCTGTATCGTGGAAGATGCAACACATTGAAATAACGGAAACAAATGTTAGCTATACGCCGAATATCTATTTATGAATCGTACAAACTTTAGAAAAGCCGAATATTGTAGGTATCTAACTCATATTATTCGACGCACTGGCTGTGTAAACGAGACCATTTATATGACTGAGACGTATCTGACATACATATTTCTTCGTATGGCCTATCGTTGTTTATTGTTTGCTGTTCTCAGTACCGTGCTGCTTCTAAAACTACATCCTATAATGAAAGAAAAACGTAATAAAAGTCTGTGTTATCTGAGAATCAAACTCGAGACCCCAAAATTAGTAGCCTTACAGACGCACATTAACATAAGCTAGTATGGCAGCCTATTAAATATCAATAAGTTAATGAATATTATACATTATAATTTCTTGCCAATAAGTTCGAGAGCGACCTGAATTTTATTCAGAATATCGTATCATTCTAAACTTTTTATTTATAACTATGTGCCTAATAAGTCCCCATTTGAGATTCAAGTTAAAACCGTCTGCCCCACATTTTATCTTGGTTGAACTGATTACTGTTACGTTAGTAGGTTTATATGGATTATAGAAACATTTTTATGATATAATTATATCAATTTATAGACATAACCAGCGCGAACGAAGCCGTAGGCAAAATATAGTTCCTTAAAAGATCAATTGTTTGTCTTCATTCGGAAAACGAAACTAGAATATCACAACCAAACGCAAATTTCTGCCGCAGAACCAGAATTGCAGCCAAAACTTTTATTAAATAACTAACAAATTAATTACTGCACAATATTCAATAGCATTCGAATATTTGAGGTGAAACTTACACAGTTGTAAACCGAATGCGGCAGATTGTATGAAAAAGTATTGCCTCTGATATTAAAACAACGAAACTGCATTTAAAACTCGTAGTTTTCGATTCCCGCACAAGTCAAACATTTGTGTGCATGAACATGGATGTTTGTCTTGGTCTGGGTGTTTCTATGTATAATATGTAAGTATTTACAAAAAAAAATGTATATGTATGTTTATCCATTGTCTAGTACAAGCTCTGCTTAGTTTGGGCTAGATGGTGTTGTGTGTATGTGGTAGAAAATAGAAAAAAAAATTAGAATATTTATCATTGATTTATTTTTACTGTGCAAGTTTGTGTTTAAACTATGAATGTATCATAATTTATCCTGGCTGCCTCATTAGCGAAATGGTAGAGAATGCCACTGATGTGCGTGAGTTTGGTTTCGATTCTCTTGTCGAGTAGTGTTATTAAGTTTTCCTGTCAAGAAATTCTCTTTTAAATGTCCCGTAAATGATAATAGGCTCGCACCCTATGACGTGGATCTAAAACCAAAGCTGGCGATATGTGGGTGTAATAGTATAACTATTCCTTCGTGTCGTGTCGTCACGTGCTGTGTAAAGATGGAGTGGAATATAGTTTTAAATTGAAAGCTTTAATCACTAAATTTGTAGGTATATGAAAAAAGAACAATATTATTTTGAAATTAAACACTTATACTGATTTTGTCGCGTTGTTTATTATACTTTAAAATATTTTTATTACGTAATTTTGAAAACTCTAACACTACTATTAAATTTATTATCAAGTACTGCTTGCAGTTTGCGTTGTCAAGACAACAAGCTCCAACAGCCGCGCCGCCGTTACAGATCCCGAGAAAAGCCAGCCACAGTCGAGCGCCAGCCTGCCATACTACCATATGTAAGGCATGTCACTGACAAGATTGGCTAATTCTTGAAGCGAGCTTCAATCAACACATACTTCAAGCCACCAACAAAGATAAGTCAATTTTTACCATCCGTCAAGTGCCAATTACCTTAACAAGATGTAGGGGTCTATAAAATAGATTGTGACTGTGGACTCTCATACATTGGTCAAACCAAGAGAAGCATTGGCACCCGCATAAAAGAACATATAGCTGATGTTAAACACCAACGCTGGTTGAAGTTTGCTATGTGTGAACACGTGCAACAGGGCACCAGCCATTACCTACGATTTGACAAACCACAGATATTCGCAAAAGAACACCGATTCCTACCAAGGATGCTTCGCGAGGCTATTGAAATTAAAAACATCCTAATTTCAATAGAGAAGATGGTTGGAATGTACCACCAGCTCGGGATCCAATAATTCAAATAGTCAAACCCAAGAAGAAGCAAAACACAGCTAGACTTCATGATACTTTGAGCTCATTCTGCGTAAATAACACCAAAGATTAAATTATGTTCGGGTACTTTGAAATAACTAGCTATACTTCAGAACATTGGGAAACCTACCATCTTAGTCCCCTCGTGAACATGGCTGCTGTAAAGCAACCGATACGTCGGAGCAAAGTGTAAACTTAAATATAAATAGTTTTAATTAAATTAAATAGCATAGTAAAGTTCAATAATAGTAGTGTTAGAGTTTTCAAAATTATGTAATAATAGTCTTCTAAAGTAAAATAAACAAACGCGACAAAATCCGTATAAAGTGTTTAATTTCAATGTATAACATTAGCCTAAACATAAGATAATATTAAGAACAATATTAAATGCAACGGTATACGGTAGTCCGATTGATAAGGCGACTTGCGATCGAGTGGCCGTATGCGTTAGCTCACGTCGGAAGTGCAATAAGTCGAAATTTAAAATCCCACCTATGTGACACAGACGTATAACCACTCTTAACACAAGAATTCAGCTTAACAAGTAACATAAAAGAATACTAGTTATCTGCAGTACAAATAGCACGAAATCTCTAAAAAGTGTGATAATAAAAGCATTGTTAGCATTGCTCATGCACCGATTTTGCAGAAACATACAATTTCGGCGCTCGCACCCTATACAGCCAATCCCTTATAATCCGATCGACAAAACTCCTAACACGACTAAATCAGAAACCTCTTTTAAACACATGTGTTGTTCATTCTCCGAATGGCAGAAAACGAAAAAATATCGTAAAAATGATTGTATACAATACAAATCAACACCTACGCGAACAACGAGTTAGTAGTAGGTTCTGAACCTTTTGTTCCTGACCTTTTTTTAAAAAGATAATATTTCACATTAGGACAAGCGTGCATTTATTATTGGAGCCGACCGCCCGCCGCGTCATGCTTTTGTATGGGATATCGAATTAGATGTTCGTTTAGGATTGTAGTGTATGGCCCAGACAAGGCATGATTTTGAGGTTTAGAAATTAATGTTCGTAGTTTTGGTGTTTAATTTAATAACTTCTATTTTGGAGTCACCTTGTTGGTGCTGTGACATTTGCGTTTATATTTGTTTAGATTCGGGCTAGATTTCCAGGTGGAGTAATAGGTATGAATTTTTATTGTTTATATATAAGTATAATCTAATTAGTTTGGCTTTAGTATATATCAAAGTCAAGTCAAAATCAAAAAATATTTTTCATTTAGATCACAAAGTAACAATTATGAACGTCTAAATATATGGGTTAGTAAATTTACTAAGTTACTGAAGCTAAATTTAGGTTAGTTGCTAGGTTCAGGCAAAGGGTTGAGCCTATGAGAAGAAACCTGCAAGAAACTCAAGGCCACTCTTTTAAATCGCCAATTAAATATAATTTAAGTATTTTACAACTCAGATTAACAAGGTGTTACAGCCATTAGGTCATATACTACTAACTATAAAAAAACTAAAGATAAAAATAATAATAACTTAATAATATTATAGAGATGAAATAATTTGGGCTAAGGTATATGTTTTAATATAAATCTAAAATAGACAGTAGGATGGCATGATGGCGCATACACTTACACTTTGTGACAATGCAAAGGCAGTCCGTGACTAAATGCGGTTGTGCATCTATATTCTTAAATAATAATCAAATTAAGAAACAAGTTACTTGTTAATATCACAAATAATCACGAGGTACCTCTACATTACTAAATTGAATTAAAAGTAATACAGATCTTCAAATCCTGTATGCAATAAGCAACTAGTTCCATGAGTTTTTGTCATTTAAGTAGTCGTTGACTGAATAATAACCCTTCCGAATAAGTTGTATTTTAACGGCGCTTTTAAATTTAAGCAATGGTAAATTAATTATATTAATATGTAGTTTATTAAAAAAATGTATACCGAGTCCCGCAAATGTATTGTGAACTGATAGTTCCATAGAGCTATAAAGAAGGTTTATATGTACATTAAACAAAAAAACATGAACAAAAAGCATTTTCAATTTGTTTGTATTTAAATTTGATCTGAATAAAATTATTATTAATATAAAGATATTTAAAAATTGGGTCATCAAATTAAAAGTTTATGAATCCTAACTTATGTATATTATAAATGTGAATGTGAGTTTGTTAATTTGTTGTTTGTCATGCTTTCACAAAATTCTTTGACAAACAAACAAATTAAAAATGCTTCGCATACACGTTGTAAAGGGTATTGAAAAGACATGGGGTATCCTTTCACCCAGAAGAAAGCGAAAATATGTTATTGTTCTTCGTGTATATTTTTGCCTCACGTAATACCTACTCACTATACAGATTTAAATGCTCTTTACAAAGTTTAGCAGCCTGGAGTCCAACTTAAAATTAAAGCTAATATTCTCCTAATTTCGGTTTGTTAAATAGGACCCGTAGTGCATAGTGTGCACTGCGTAAATCACATTGCGGCCAATTTGAGGTCCACACGTCCGAAATCCCGGGCGTCTAATCTAATAGGGCTCTTTACTGGGTGTCTCATATAGACCAGATAGTTCGTTTGTAATTTGAGACTTTGAAAAATTTTCCGAATTTAGTACTTAAGATCCATCCAGGTGAAGAGTAAAAAAATATACAATCTTTTACAGTGTTATAAAATATGTATTTAATACAGATTTCAAAATAGAATATATTATTTTTCTCGCGTACATCATGCGGTTATTAGGTAATATCTATTAATATGCAGAAGGAGTAAAGTTCACATTAATTCATGTACCTAATATGAACGAAAATGAACACTACTCCTTCTTTTAAAAAATATATTAAATATTTTATGTTTCAGGATTATCCACTACAATAACTTAAAGGGCGTCTATATACATGGTAAACCGTAAATCCTAACTAATAGTATAAATGCAAATGTGAGTTTGTTTGTTACGCTTTCATGTCTTAACAACTTGACCGATCATCATGGAATTTATCATATAAGTTTAATTTCGCATACACGTTGTCAGACACAACGTGTATGCGAAATTTCATGGTAATCGGTATGATCGGATACGATACATTTACGCGATCGAAGCCGCGGGTCAAATCTAGTATTAAATATAGTCTTTTATTTATAAGCTACGGGCGTAGAGTAGTAATCATAAACGTGGATGAAACCCCGGTTAGTACAGCTAGTATCAAATAGTAATCAATGAATTTACATTATCCCAAAAATAAAACTCGATTCGGTAACATAAATAAAGTCAAACACACGGGACATTACACACATAATAAGTTATAGTACAAATGATACTCGCTCAGAGAGCCATTAGTCAGTCCTTATATAGTTCAGTTCGTGGCAATAATTATTTTATTTATTGCACGCATACGGACGGTGTGATGTATGGGGTAGTGTTCCATTGGTAAACTCTCTTATGGTCTATATATGGCACCTTTAAGACAGAAATGTATGGTGTTTTCAAATGTCCAGCGTGTTATAGGAAAGTGTGGTCGTATATTAGATATGTAGTAGACGCTTCAGGGATATCTTCCAAGGGTCAGGCGTCTCACGTCCATATGGATGTGACACTATGTACATGTCTTTGTATGTCTCCCCTATGTTTGAGTTTATTGATGTTACCGAAGTGATCATCGTGAGTTTTGCTAGTGGGTTAACATAAAATTAGTTATTGTTATGTATTACTAGATTGCCTTGTCGATGGTGAGATTAAGGGTTCGACATCCAGGTTGCTTTCCTGCCAGAATATTTTTAGTACAGGGTCTCTGTGGCCTATAGGTTATAGATTAGGGTCTTACAGTTTGCGCATAGACCAAACCCGATTACCATCACGATTGGCCGTGTGCTACGAGTATATGCCATATTTTAAAACACATATAATAATAATAATAATGATTTTACATATAGCAGCAATACCCTAGTGGCCGACCGTTGGACTGCCACGTAGAAGTCTTGAGTTCGAATCCAAGATATGCACTGACTTTTTGATGCTATGTGCGTATTAAATAGTTAATTATCGCTCGCTCTAACAGTGAAGGTAAACATTGTGAGGAAACTTGCAAAAAATATGTGAAGTCTGTCAACTCCGCTATGGGCCGGCGCACTGTGGGCTGAAAATCGACCTCCATAGACATAGAAATGAAAGTTGCTAGATGTTCGTTTTGTTGACGGATATGGCTTCTATTAGCTATTATACACATAACAATGTCATCTGAGCTAACTCCGCACAAAAATGAATTTATTATAAGGTTTTTTCGAAAAAAATGTATGGAGCTAGCATGAAAAATCTGAATATCTCTGAACTTGCAAGGAAAACCGTAATATCCTCAGAGATGGTTATAGGACTAATTATTTGTGATTTTTTGACATACTTCATATAACGGTACCTACTGCAGATTTTTTTTTAAAAATCATCTTATTTTTAATTAATTTCTTTTAACATTAATCGATTTGTTTTGGTGTATAAGTAAAGAAACAACACGTTATATGCATATAATACTAAATCTTCGCCAGTTATTTGTTAAAATATCAAGAAAATTATTTTTGCCTAACATAGTATATATGTTTTAAAACAGTTAATTGGATACCATTACTGAACTTTGCATACAGGTAAACTACTGAATAATAAATTAGCCTTCTAATGAGTTCTGAATAAGAGATTAAGTGATTTGCAATGTCGCACAATGGTAACTACGGATTACACTAATTAAAATCTTACAGGTAAGTACATAAGTAACTTAAATAGTTAATTAGATATGTTACGAGTTCTAAGAAATATTTTCGACAACTGTCTAATGAGGTCGTTAACTAATGTTGGACTGAAATATAAAATGGTTAACATTTTGCATCATAATTTAGTTTATTCTAAGCTTTGTTAACCCTAACATATCACTGTGAAATTTTATAATGGAAAGTTTAAATACCAATTTAGACCTATTCGTTCTTCTAAAATGTAAGAGTACTTCATTTGATCATGAGGTATTGCTTAGTGAAGTTATATCCCGCCTAGACGTTTGTCTTTCCGTTGAAGATCAAGTGACTCTAAAAGAATTTTGTCGGAGATTTGTACGAGCTGCATCACAAAGGTGGCAAAAATCTCACCGAATTCTTGATACTTTTAGAAAACAATACGAAATTTGGCTGCAAGCAACTACCGATTGGCCAAGTTGTATAAATTTAGTCGCTCAAGAACCAACTGTTGCTGAGGGATCAAGATCAATCTCTCCAGAACCCTCAACATCATACTCTGTTGGTACAATGACAAAGAGGTCACGAAAACCATTCGAAGATCTGGAAAGCAAACAGAAGAAGAGAAGATCTGATGAGCATAAAACTGACAATCCCAGTGAATTGGCATATACAGCAGCAGCGCGTTTTAAGGAAGAAGGTTGTGAGGATATCGCATCTGTAATCGAATATATGCTGAAACATCCTGAAGCAGCCTCTAAAATTAAGGAAACGCTTAAGCAACCGGTGAAAACTATCTTTACACCAGAAAAAGCACTTGGATTACTCCTTTCATTAAAATTATCAAAGTGGCAATACATCACTTTACGAGAGTCAGCTATTCGGGAAGGTAGAAAGGATATTTATCCATCCTACTATAAAGTGCAACAAACCAAGCTGGCGTGCTATCCTCCGAAGCAATCAGTGTTAGTGACCGATTCATCGGCAAGAATAACCCTTCAAGCTTTACTCGACATTACGGTCAAAAGAATCCTCCAAAGTTTTCCTAACGATGATGTGCAAAATAAGGATTTAAAATTGATATCTAAATGGGGTTTCGATGGTGCGTCAAACCAAAGCCGATACAAGCAGAAAATGGATAGCGATCAAGACGATTCAAGTATTTTCATGACTTCCTTGGTGCCACTAAAACTGACTGATGGAGACAATACTTTGTGGATGAACCCAAAACCATGCTCAGCAATGTATTGTCGTCCAGTTCAATTTACTTTTGTGAAGGAAAGCGAAGCAGTAGTCATCGAACACAAACGACGAATGGATGAAGAAATTAAGGCTCTCATTCCTACAGAGTGCAATAATAGAAACAGGGTGAATCATCACCTAATGATGACAATGATCGATGGTAAAGTCTGCACGTATTTGTCTCAAGCCAGATCAAGTTCATCATGCTATTTGTGTCTGGCAAAACCGACAGAAATGAACCGTTTGAGTGTAGTAACAGCAAAGACCGTATCTTCTGATATATACGAGTTTGGATTGTCATCTCTACACGCCCGTATAAATTGTATGGAATGTTTACTACATATTTCGTATAGACTAGATTTTAAAGAGTGGGCTGCGAGAGGTAACGAGCACAAAGAAATGCTAAGTAAGAGAAAAAAGATTATTCAAGACAAATTTAAAGACGAATTAAATCTATTGATTGACATTGTTAAACAAGGTTCCGGAACTACTAATGACGGCAACACTGCAAGAAAGTTTTTCAAATTTCCCCATAAAACTGCAGCCATTACTGGGTTGGACGAAGAACTAATAAGAAGATTTGTTGTGATTTTACAGGCAATAACTTCCGGGGAAAAAGTAGATATAATTAAATTTAAAGATTATGCCTTCAAAACAGCAGAGAGGTACGTGGAATTATATGACTGGTACTATATGTCATCAACCGTCCACAAATTACTTATACACGGGGCAGACTTAATCGAGAAGAATGATGTTGTACCCATAGGAAGTCTCTCGGAAGAAGCATCCGAGTCTCGCAATAAAGATTTTAGGAGGTTTCGGGAACATCATTCGCAGAAAAAGAGCAGGCAAGATTCGAATCATGATATCCTTAATATGTTAGTTGTTTCTTCGGATCCTTTTATAAATGTACAAAGGCCCAAGTTAGATGCCAAGAAAAAGGAGGATTTATTTCCTGAAACCCTCAATTTAATTCAGTTTCAAGAAACTGACTTTGAGTTTCTAGGCAATCTAGATTCTGATTCAGAAATCGACGAGAGTGATAAGGAAAACTAGAAACTTTTTGTGCTTTTAATTATAATTCTATTCAATGTAATTTTTTCATGATCTTTCGTTATTTAGCTTTGGTACGTAACTATGTTTTGCAATTGATTTATTTTTAAATATTTTATATTACTATTCTTGTACCTATTTATATTTTTGCATACTTTTGTACCTATGTTTTGTTTTATATAAATTTTATCAACTATTAAAAAATACCTTTTTAATTTATTTTTCTTTTTATTTAATGCCTATTATTAGCGTTAATAAAATAACTAACTTATCGATTGATATTTACTTTGACATTAGTAGAATTTAATGATTTAAAAAAATACCTTCATTTAGACATAATAATAAAATAATTAGACAGTTGTCGAAAATATTTCTTAGAACTCGTAACATGTCTAATTAACTAATTAGTTTACTTATGTACTTACCTGTAAGAATTTAATTAGTGTACTCCGTAGTTACCATTGTGCGATATTGCAAATCACTTAATCTCTTATTCAGAACTCATTAGAAGGCTAATTTAATATTCAGTGGTTTACCTGTATGCAAAGTTTAGTAATGGTATCCAATTACCTGTTTTAAAACATATATACTATGTAAGGCAAAAATAATTTTCTTGATATTTTAACAAATAACTGGCGAAGATTTAGTATTATATGCATATAACGTGTTGTTTCTTTACTTTTACAATAAAACAAATCGTTTAATGTTAAAAAAAATTAATTAAAAATTAGATGATTTTTAAAAAAAATTCTGCAGCAGGTACCGTTATATGAAGTATGTCAAAAAATCACAAATAATTAGTCCTATAACCATCTCTGAGGATATTACGGTTTTCCTTGCAAGTTCAGAGATATTCAGATTTTTCATGCTAGCTCCATACATTTTTTTCGAAAAAACCTTATAATAAATTCATTTCTGTGCGGAGTTAGCTCAGACGACATTGTTATGTGTATAATAGCTAATAGAAGCCATATCTGTCAACAAAACGAACATCTAGCAACTTTCATTTCTATGTCTATGGAGGTCGATTTTCAGCCCACAGTGCGGCGTGGTGAACTATGGCCTAACCCTTCTCACACTCAGAAGAGGGTCGTGCCCAGCAGTGGGACAGAAATACAGGGCTGATATTATTAAACACATACATATACTTACACCATCTTCAAGGGTAAGCTAAGTTTAGGGATTTAACAACTCCAATCTTGCTCTCTCTTTATTCCACTCTGTTTATAAAAATGCCGTCCATTTATGCTTGAAAGGCCTCATTTTCATTAGCATATTGGCAGCAAACAATATAAAAGTTACAAGTTATTGCTTATGAATACTAATTAACTATGGTCGAACAGATTACAGACTCAAGACAACTTTAGTGTAAATAACACCAAAGTTCAGCGATTCAGTTAGTCTACCTTTAACTAAACTTCGCATAAACAAGCTCCGTGTTATCTTTGTTAATTCCAAGTATACTTTTATAATTAATTCCAAGCAGATATCATAGCTTCTAGTCTTAGCAGATCTTGATACAGTCCGCGGTTACGCTCACGTAAATATCGGTTATGTTTGGTTAGTAACTAGTTATAGTATACAGAAAAGCAAAGTATTGAGAAAAGTCGTATTTATTTTTCCAAGTAATACTTATCAAAAATACCTACCTACCTAGAAAACATTTTATTAAATTTATTTACTTCTGAATAAGCTACTTTTAGGTGTTTCAGGATTTCTTCTTTCATCTTCTTTAAGGAACATACTGTATATGTATGTACCTACTAACTTATCAACCTAAATCTTAACTAATAAATGCAAAAGTAAGTTTGTTTGTTTGGTACGCTTTAACGCCTTAACTACTCCACTGATCATCATGAAAGTTCGCATACATGTTAGGAGTCAGGAAGTAGTCAGGAGTACAGAATAGGACATAGGGTACATTTTATCCAGAAAAATTACTGTTACTAACCCAACCTACATTTACGAGAGCGAATCCGCGGGCAAAATGTAGTAACTCATCAACAAGAGTTGTTTTAATAATTGAAATGTTAAACAAAAATTCTCTCGCACCTTTTGTAAGAGATAGAGTAAATAACTCATTTGGAAGACCCCCGTTGTTCTAAGTACACAAAGAACTCGCCGCCGCATTTAATTTCGTGCAATGCAGTACAGTTCAATTTCCTACACAGCGCTTGGTAAATTCAGCTAAGCTTAAAATCTTTTAGTTGGATAGGAATATAATTTGTCTTAGGAATATTATAAGTCTGATTGTTTGTGATGTTGTTTTGATATCTGTGACTTAATCGCGTGTACACGTGTATCGAATTTGTATATTATTTAGCCATACAGGTAGGCCATGTCACGGTAATGTACTATGGCCATATCTAGGTTACCGAGTGTTATTTATTCGATCCTGACACGAAATAAAAATAAACAGAGTGTGATCCATTAGTAGTAAACCGACCAGCAATAGTTTCAAAATTATGTAATAATAATATAGTAGTTTTAACGATAATAATATAGTAGGTAGTTCAATTTCAATTAGTAGGATAGTCATCATATAAATATCTCAGTAAGTTTTCTCTAATATTTCCTTCGTCACATAGCAGGTGCGATTCTCAACGTTCAATCGCAACGTGTAGCTCAGCACAAATGAAGAACTCACATCACTATGAAAGTCACGTTAACAATTCGTACGCCTAAATTCCATTCAAATCTCAAATTCTATGAATCAAGTTGCGAACAAGGACTGAATGTTTCTGAAGGGTATTAGTGAGAGCCAATCAGGTTCAATGATGATGGAGTATTCAGAAAATGCGCTTTTAAAGTTCCAAGTTTAAAGGTGGATTGAGCTGAGAGTTGGGGTTGCCATCTCGTTCTACTAATGCTGTTGGTTTTATGTATATAAGAGGTGCTATAATGCTCAGTTTTGGGTGGTGTTCTTCTGTATTTGGTCGTAGAAAGATTGAGACTAGGTATATATGAAAATACTTTAGTTTGTAAGTGTCTACAAAACTAAAAAGTAATCGATGGATGGACTTGAAACTTTTACACAGTAGTGGTTTACTATCTATTAAAGATTGTTGTTGTGTATTTCTATCCTGAAGTGAATCTAAAGCTGTCTACCGGGGATTGTTCTAGAGTCCGCGCTGCTAGGTTAGATAACTTGACAAAAAGAAAACGAGCATCGATCCCGAGATAACAAGCACAGCAGTTGCACTCACAACCGCTGAGTAACCGCCGCAGCAGCAGATTCTTATTTTGTATTTAAATCCAATTAGTGTAAATAATCATTTCAAAAGCGCCGAAGAGTATTTGAACTCGATTGCTATTTAAATTTCTATCCAATAGTGTTAATTGGATTATTCAGTTAAATTAATTAAATTATATCAAAGTACCGCTCGCCTCCTGTGAAGCAGTAATGTAATTCAATACTTATACAGCAGATGGTTCCATTCAGAAGATGTTTTATTTAGAATCGTTCATTTAAAAAATCTATTAAATTAACTTATAGACATCGAGTAATAGTAACTCAGTGGCGCAGCGGTAGTGAATGTCATTGCTGTGCATGAAGTCACAGGTTAGGTGTCCCTGTCGGATAAAATGTTATTACGCTTTCTGTCAAGAAATTCCCAGTAGTAGCATAGAGTCAGTGAGTATATTTTCGAGACAGTAATTGATAAAACTCGGGGATAAACTAGTCACATATAAGATTAGATTCTTGTATTTTATCTAATGGGTAACAAAAACAAACATAACATGTTATGGAGGCTATACGTCCATACAAACTTTGTTATCCCATACGTATGTTCAATAAGGCAGTACATAAGCGTTTTCAATATGCCTAACTGTTACGATGCTATCAGTTTTAACTCGGAGAACTTAGAGATCGGACAAATTTCGTACAATGTTGTGACTAAGGGTTGAGTCCCAGTTATATCTAAAAGGTAGGGATGTAGTTATTCAGGGAGGCTGCATCAAGGACTAAGTTAAAGGTAACTTATCATTAAAAATGACATAACTACCTTGGTGGCGCAGCGGTAGTGAGTGCGACTGTTGTGCATCAGATATCGGGTGCGAATCACAGTTGGAGCCAACAAAAAGTTATAAGGTTTTTTTGTACCAGAATCAATAGCAGTCTGAAGTTAGGAAGTTTGCGGAGCTACACGCCCCCTTGCTTCGTTAAACCGTTGGTCCTACACCTGATCAGTGTCAGCTGTCAGTTAGCATTAAAAACATTAGCTCCGTAATTAATTTTATTTATTTACTTTATAGTGCGTAAATCTTAATAAAAATAACTTCAGTGCGTTCCTAGTCGTTGAAATCTTCTTGGATATTGTTAGGCAGAATCCCAGTGAACTATAAACTAATGTAAACTATATGTACAAAGTGCAAAGTGAACGCGATTTTGTCTGCATAATTAGACATTTTACCACAAACTATCATACATAAACAGTATAAAGTGATACCAAAACATATATATCTCTATTATAAAATGACTCTGTGAACAATTAAACTGTAGCAAAACATTGTACGTATGGGAATTCGTTTATTATTTAAAATAATTCGCGCAATACAGTGCTACCAACATATACTCATTTCAAGCAGGGCACGTTCCAGTCGGTAAAGTGCCTGTCATTGAGCATATAGTAACAAAGATAAAGACGGACATCCACGAATGTCGAATATAAAGCAGGCCATTCACGAATGTCAACTATAAAGCAGGCCATTCACGACTGTCAATTATAAAGCGGGACATAAAAGTATTCAATTCTAATTTGGTATTAAAATAAAATAAATAAAGGAATAATAATAATAATAACACATAATAGAGGAATCTAAACATAAAATGGATTTTTTTCAAAATATTACATTGCGTCGTGCACGCACTCTGTCAGATTCGAATACTAACTTAAATAACAGCTATGAACTAAACCAAACGCTAGATGACAGTACAAACAGTTTATTGGATAAGAGCTTATTAAACAAAAAATACGATGAATTGAAAGGAAGAATTGAAAAACTTATGACAGAATTAAATAAAGCCCATCAGGAGATTGTATCGCTTTCCACAGAAAATAGTAAATTAAAAAATATAAATGAAAAATTAATGAAAGGAAATGATTCCCTCATGGCTCCTTGCAACCATTCATCTACAAAACAAGTAAAAAATACTAAAAATATTAAAGGAAAGCAGAAACAAGGTAAACAATCACAATCAAGTGAGATGTTGACTAAGAATACTAATGAAAGTGAAACAACCATAACAGAATATCCCGTGAAGAAACAAGAAAGCAAATTAGATAAGAAAAAAAACAACACAGAGAAGAGAAAATTATGTATACTCAATGGCTGTAACTACAGGGGTTCACTGAATATAATAGAGCACACTTTTGGAGAAAGGTTTGACTTCTGCCATTTCATGAAGCGCAATAGTAACCTAAAAGAACTAATGTCAAATATCAAGAACAAGATAAATAATTTTGATGATGAAGATTATTGTCTAATTATGATTGGTGAAAGTGACTTTAGGAAGAATGTGGATCCGATTGAATTGATTGACTTTATTAGAGAAACTCTATTAGAAATAACTAAAACAATTAAAACAAATGTTATTTTATGTACTCCTACTTACGTATTAGGAGCCCCTATATTTAATTACCGAGTAGAGATGTTTAAAAATTTACTTTATAGGGACATAGAACACTATAAATACGCATACTTTTTTGATACTAACTATGATTTAACGTACGATATGTTATCAAATAAAACGGGTCAAATTAACAGATCAGGTGTAAAATGTATATTTGGAAGTATCTTTAACCGTATACTCATTGACTTAGAAACTGATTTTAACCTACCAACAGCTTTATTACTGAGGGATAATAACAAACAAACTAGCTTTTTTCGACCCATCTAGTAGAATTTCTAACTTTAATGATAATAAGCAACAATTTGTCTTATTTCACCAGAATATAGCAGGCATATTAAACAAAATAGAGCTCTTTGAAATAGTGTTGACCGAGTTAAATAAGCAGATTGGAAATATAGACTTTATTTGCTTTAGCGAAACATTTTTAAAGTCTGGCCATGAAAGCAATTTACATTTAGAAAATTATAATTTAGCTTCCAATTTCTCAAGAAAAAATAAGAAACGAGGTGGAACATGCATACTAATAAAAAAAGGTATATATTTCACACCATTGCAGGTAATTAAGGATTTTGCGACAACCTATTGTTTTGAATGTTGCGGTATAGAAGTGCCGTGCTATAATCTATTAGTGATTTGTATTTACAGGACACCAGATGCCGACGTCTTTATTTTTCTAAAAAAGCTAGAACATTTATTATTTAAATTGACATTTAATAGTAAAAAACATATTGTCATATGTGGAGATTGGAACATAGATATTCTCAAAGAAAATGTACAGAAAAAGGAGTTAAAGTCAATCCTCAGGAACTTTAATTTGCTAGCTCACATAAACTTACCAACAAGAAAAAAATCATGTATTGACCAAATAGCCAGTAATATCTCAATCAATAACATAAACACTAATAACCATAATCTTGCTCTTTCGGACCACGATACAGGTCAATCATTCATTTTCAGCCTTCCAAAAAAGAAAAATAAGGTGAAATCGATAAAATTCTGGTATGAAACTGTGCGAGATTTCAATGAAAATAATATAAATAAATTCATAGAATGCATATCCGCTTTAAGCTTTGATGATGTATATAGCGAAACATGCTGCGAGAAGTCGTTTAACATATTTCATGACTTTTTTACTCTATTCTATCATTTGTGTTTTCCGCTAATACGTGTTAAGAAAGGTAATAAACCAGTCAAAAATAAATGGATAAGTAAGGGATTAAAATTATCATGCATCAAAAAACGAATATTATACTATAAATATGAACATGATGCTGTTAGTAAAAAATATCATAAAACAAATTATTTAAATTACACTAAAATATTAAAAAAATGCATAATAAAGTCTCAAAAAATAAATAATGATAAGTATATTTGTAACTCTAAAAATAAATGTAAAGCGACATGGTCGATTATAAAAAATATTTTTGATAATTCTATTGATAAAAATGACATTGAAAAATTAATATATCAAGATAGAATAATTATTAACCCTAATGACATTTGTAACCTCATTAACAACTATTTTATTGAACTTACCCATAAAGATAAATTTGATGAAACAAGTAATGACATGAATAACATTAAGATTACCGGCCTAAAAGATAGCTTGTTTCTAACCCCAGTAATTGACACTGATATAATGAAAATCATTAAATCTTTAAATGATACACATGCTACGGGTTATGACGAAATCACCACAAGAATAATTAAATTATGTGCTAAACATATAGCAATTCCTTTGACCTACATAATTAATTTGTCATTGGAACAAGAGATATTTCCAACTAGATTAAAAATATCCGTTATTAAACCCCTATTTAAAAAAGGTGATCGTACACACATTGATAACTATAGGCCTATTACATTAATACCAATAATGGCAAAGATTTTTGAAAAGGTAATGCATGATAAAATTAGTCATTATGTTAATAAAAATAATATTCTTCTTGACAACCAATTTGGATTCAGAAAGGGTAGTTCCACTGCACTAGCCTGCTTTACTTTAGTTAAACAGGTTACAGAAGCACTTAATAATAAAATGACAACGTTATCAGTATTTCTGGATATGAGCAAAGCTTTTGACTTTGTCTCCCATAAACGATTACTTTTCAAACTTGAGAAATATGGAATTAGAGGTAAGGCTCATAACTGGTTTAAAAGCTATCTGTCAAATCGTCAGCAAAAAACGTTACTCTCAAAAATAGAAAATAACGCGAAAGTTACATATGAATCTGAACTTAAATTTTGTAGTTGTGGCGTGCCGCAGGGCAGCATTCTAGGGCCACTTTTATTCATTATTTATATTAATGATCTCTGCAGTAAACTAAAACATAAATGCACGTTGTTTGCTGATGATACCACTTTGACTATAAGATGTTTGAACAAAGATAATCTCGAGTTTGATGCTAATAGTGATTTGCAAAATGCGGTGCAATGGCTGGAAGAAAATAATCTGCATGTCAATTTGAATAAAACTAAATTAGTACAGTATCAAACTCAAAATTCAACATGTCATCCTATCACAATACAATATAATAATACTGTTTTGCAGCCAATACAATCTACTACTTATTTGGGTATAATTATTGACAATAAATTGAACTGGAAGGAACAGGTAGATAAAGTGTGTAGTAAAATAGATAAATTCGTATTCGCTCTTCACAAACTCAGACTCACGGCCAGTAAAGAAACAGTCCTCAACGCATATCATGGGTACGTCTCTTCAGTGTTGCGCTACGGACTGGTCATATGGGGGAACTCAGTAGATATAGACAGAGCGTTCAAAGCGCAAAAAAAATGCATTAGGGCCATGTGTGGTGCTGATTATTTGGATCATTGTAGGCCATTGTTTCAAAAATTAAAGATACTTCCACTACCATGTCTCTATATTTTTGAAATGTGCATGTTTGTTAAGAGGCATTCCCATTTATTTCCAATAAATGAATATGTTTCCAAAAGAGTCCAAGATAAAAATCCAAACAAATTAGTAGCACCAAGCCAGAGACTACACTTATATGGTCGTAATGCCTACTGCATGGCAATAACCATTTTTAATAAACTGCCACCACAGATTAGACAGCTGCCTTCAAACAAATTCAGACGTGAAATATCTTCTTGGCTTTTGGATATGTGTTTTTACTCTGTTAAAGATTTTATATAATATAAGTCATAAATAAATAATTGCTCTTAATAATAATTATATACTAATGATATTCTATTCTATTCTATTCTATCAACCAACGGTCGTGTCAGATTGCATGCCCATCAGAGTCTAAGAGTTAGGGCAGAGAGTGCACTTGTGTTCGCACACACTCTTGTGCACTATTATATCCCCTGCGCAGACAGCCAATTCGCCGTTAAGTTTGGCCGCCGTGACAGAAATTCTGGCTGGAAGTCATTATTACTATTTGTATTAAACTATATATTTTTGAGCCAACGAAATTCTGTGAAGTTACCCTTAGTTTTCAAAACCGCCCTCACTGAAGACTTGCATCAAAAAGTTGGAAACTATTGCGAACACCCATATACCCATTTCCTTCTCCCGTTAAATATTCAGTTACCACTAATTGAACACATACTTTGTAATGGTTCACTTATTACACAATATTAGACGATATTACTCCATATTTATAACGAAAGTTAAATGAATAATTAAGTAGTTGTGTAATGTATGTTTCATCATTGGTGTAAATGATTTTCTAGAGGGAACACTGTTCGTAAACAAATATTAGCGTTTTTTATGAATGTTATCGTAGTACAAAAAATCATTAAATTGTCTATGATAGTAAGCGGTTACCGTAACCTATTGAAGTATACAACACCAAGGGTAGAATTCTTTGTTAATAATGCAATAGCAGTAGATACGTTAACAGACAAAGAAAAATGGGCAAGAGATTTCGCATCATTAAATAGTTTTGGAAACAAAACGCAGAAATACATTACAAGATTATTATGTATGTTACTTATGTTACAAAAATATGCAATGAACATAAAGTCCAGTCCGTGTGACATATCAAAAATATAAGAATATAAAAGAAATACCTGTTTACTTATAAACTTTAAAAGCTGATGTGTTAACATATCAATAAACTTGACTGTACTGTATTAGACTGCTTTAGGCTAGGATTTTACGCAGTGTCCTTATATTTATATAATGCATATTATATCAAACAAGAAGGTCGGTATATACATCAAATAGCAACCATAATGTTCCTAAAATCAGTGTTAAATAAAGAAATTAAGAAGAGGCGTAGCCCGGCGTAGTATGACGTGAGAAGGTGATACTTCCTTTTGTGACTAGTTACGGAAACGTAAGAATAAACATTGTCAGCTATAGCTCTGTATGATGGGCAAAACCGCAGATATTTGAATCTATAAGACGTTGGCCTTTCCACGATTTGGTGAACTGTGACCTTTCGTTATTTGAACACAGTCCATGTACTACGCAATGTATAGATACTTTGTTTTTATATACATACTTCCTCATCCCATACTGATCCTATCGTTAAATACCTCGCCGCCATACTTTTCATAACCTATCAATATCCTCACAATACCGCCTAATTAAAATAATATCCGAGCGAATTAATTAACACACGAACCTACCCTATTAAACTTCGTTAATATTTACTACTTATCTACAATCTGTTCAATCACATCGCATAATTTCAAACATACACAATTTTGAGTTCAAGCTTATCGATAATCGATATTTAGATTTGGGTTTGAAATTTTACTATGTGAGCCGAGCTATTACATTTGGGAAATCTCGGTTTAGGAGTAGACCGTGTTTTTATTATAAAATTAATATTTTGGTGCTCAGTTTTGTGCTAGACTGTACAAACAGTCTATCATATTTATAACGTAACAGCGATCGCGCAGAACAATCGGTCTGCTAACATAAAAAACGGTCTGCGTTTTCTTCTATTGTCAAAAACGGTAAAAC
The DNA here is from genome assembly GCA_963675205.1 of Catocala nupta. Classification (NCBI taxonomy): domain Eukaryota; kingdom Metazoa; phylum Arthropoda; class Insecta; order Lepidoptera; family Erebidae; genus Catocala; species Catocala nupta. The sequence continues at coordinate 12,316,430 of OY776099.1, forward strand.
TGGACATTACCTTAAGGTATTCTCCCATAAGGAATATATTATGTATCGGTACTTTAAACACATGAAAACAAAGGACACTAAGAACACCGAGATTAGGAACAATAATGGTTCCGAGTTTCCGAGGTGAATCACAAGACATTGTTACCCGTATTGAGATAGAACCCACAGTGCAGGCAGTCGCTATGTGACTTCCTATACCACTATGCCATCTGTTCAGTCAAGTTACCACCGCTGATAGATGGCTAAACATTTACTAAGATCACACATTTGATTTGATTTCATGTCTTGGAGAGCATATACCTAAAGCTGCCAGATTCAGCTATATTGAACATTTACGATAGAAGGTGTGGGTCAGTAATCAGTACCCTCAAATATTCTAACGTATGGTCGATGCTTTGAATATCGTTATCCGTATACAAATGTAGTCATTGATAAGCTCAAAGTGCAGTAATGTCGTGTGCAAATTAATACGGTTAATCTGATACATTTATGATAGTGTAGTGGCTAGCCCAACTTAACGTAAATACATTTTCAGTCAATCGACCTTGTGACTTTAATTTCTCTCCCAGCACACAACCCTGTATACTTGAACACGCATTAAACACGTACATACAACAATAGTATTACTATATAACAATTGTATTACGCACCCTAATAAAGTTCCACATTGCGTTGCGGTACTAATTCGGGTAGCGATATGCGATCACCGATTAAACATTCGAATTGCTGAAATAAATCGAATGTGTTTGAATAATTTTCTTATTTGATTGCATCACATTTTTAATAGAAATGTGTCTAATGCTCGTTGTTGCGCTGTAGTAAGAAAATATAAAATTCAAATGATAACCTACAAGAGGTCAATTTACTCGTACACTTTTGGTCACAACAAAAACGTATCAATATGTCACATCAAAACTTGATCGTTACGATCGATACAAATTATAATAAAATCAACACATAAATCAATTTTCGAATCCGATATCTTATTTATTTCGTATCATTCGACATAATTATGTATTTTTTGATGACAATCGCACTCTCTATATTCAATTTCTAAAATGATACTGAAGGAGCTTTTCAATATCATTATTTTCACTGCAATATTTAGCTGCAATATACTGGCCGGCAGTAACTGCCATATAGATAAATTATATTTGAAATAGTCAATGCATTCAAATGTTTTTGAGCTTGCCGCTTTACTGCTCGTTTAGAAGCCCCTAACGTACATTATTTAAGTAACAATCCCTAATTGCTAGAGTAATATGCCTACGTGGTACCCTTAGGGGTAAACCGACGTGATCCTGTGTAATATTCTGCAATAAAGTTGTTTTACAAAATATATCCAAGTCGACATAAACCTTTAAATTACGATAGCTTGATAAAATAGTATTAAAATGGATCCTATGAGAACTTATTACCTCTATATATATTCAATACTTTATTGGTTTAGTTGAGTACGTTAAATATTGATTTATTTGAGGAATTGAAGGAAGACGAATTGAAGGTCAGATTTAGAACTGATACCGCATGAGGGGTATTCAGATAATTGAATTATTGCAAGACTGCGCTGGACAGTTAGTTATATAGGTGCCCATCGTTTATTATTTGTTATGAATTAAGTAATAATGGCGGCATTATTTGGTTTAGTTCTCTATATAGTTGCATGTCATTTAACTGTAGGTAATTTTCTAGTCTTTATACAGACAACCATAAATTTGTGAATCCCCAAAGAGTTTGGCAGAGATGTAGGTATTATATATACTGGTTTTATGGACTGCATGGATGAATTACTGATTTAAATGTTCGCCTCGCCACAGCCAGCTTGTTATTTTTCGAGGTTTTGTATCTTACATGGGACAAAAATTTGTGTGATTCACAAATAGTTGTTCCTAGTTTGGGAGTTCTTAGCGTCCGTTGTTTAAATATTTCTAAAGCAACCGACAGAAGAAAGTTTTCTTAAAAAATATATTTCTTCAGCTGTGTTAGTAGGTATCACGTTTTACTTTTGGGCGGGCTTTTTGCCAAATGTTAAACATATTTTCAAAAGCCATTTCTTAAAAAATTCTTATATCCTTATCGAATGTTGTTGTCTTCCGGATTAAAAACACTATTGCGAATTTATAATAGGGATAATCCCTATAGTATCAGCATAGAATCTGTTAATGTGTCGAATAAAAAGCTTGCTCATTATAACGTGTGATATAAAAATATGTATCCAATATACTTGTGCCTACTTTTCTGAATGACACAGGCCTGAATCTATATAGGACGACACGCCACGATTTTTATTGCTTAATGCATGCAATAAAAGTGACCCTCAGACCGCTATTGTCTGACGTTAGGCAATTCACTTGGCTCTTAGCCGACACTTAAGCTAACGCTAGCATCTTTACTGTCGCCCACAACGCTTAGCCAATGTTAATTGCTCTGACTTTCTTGTACAACATACTCGTGTTGCGATTATCGACTAACTTACATATAGCGCAGCGATAGCCGATAGTGTGAGACCTTTAGAATTATATGCAGAGGTCTCGAATTCTATTCCAAGGCATGCACCTTTAACTTTTAAAGTTATGTGTGCATAAAATAGTTAATTATAATCGCTTTTACGGTGACGGAAAGCATTGTGAGGAAATATGCACGTCTAATTGTTCTCCATAATATTCCGAAGATATGTAAAGTCTGCCAACCCCCGCTGAGCCAGTGTGGTAGACTACGGCCTTTGCTTTCTCACACTGAGTAGAGGCTGGGCGCAGCAGTAGAATAATTCATATAAGTAATAACTGTAACATCAGTAATTTAAGTAAACTTACTAATTACTATAATACTTTGACGAAATAGAAAATTTATTGTTTTTCTTTTAATTCTTTTGATATTTATGAAGGCTTTTGCCTTACAAAGGAATGTCAGCCTCATCGTGCCCTAATCTTAATATATAATTACAATATTTACTTATATTACCTTTTATTTACATTAAAGAAGAAGAGGCACTCATTGCAGCAGCAACCATTCTATATAATAATTTAGCTTCTTGCGAGCCAGGCTCTGCTAATATGGCTATGAAAGCTCCAATGTCACTTATATTGATTTTAAATTCAACTAGCAAAGATTCCCTCTTCCTCCGGTTCTTTTCACATTCCATTAGTAAATGTTGAACATCATCAATTTTACCGCACATTACACAGTTTGGTGACTCCACTTTGTTCATAAGGTGTCCAAATTTCCTAGATGGAATGTGACCAGACCGTAACCTATGTGCCATAACTACATTTGATCTGTTTATATCCATTTGAGCAAACCACGGAATCCGAGGAGGCTCACTCTGTAGAGTCTTGTACCATATTCCTTTTTCAGTACTGCGTTGGTCAAAATACTCCTTAAACTTAAGAAAACAGGTATTTTTAAATAGTCCCATTATTTCGGTGTACCAGACATCTACATGGATTAAAGAGCCTTCTAAAATTGCCAACCGAGCTAATCTGTCAGCCTCCTTGTTTCCTCTTAATCCAATATGAGATGGAACCCATTGCAATCTCAAATTAATTCCAGATAAGTTGTAAATCTGCTTAATGATTACATAAGCTATCGGTGCACCTCTATAACCAGAGGTGCATCGAGCCAAATGCAACAAAGCACTTTTACTATCAGTGCAAATAACAACATTTTGATTCAAATTGTGACAGATATGTTCAAGAGCCTTTGAGGTTGCAATTAGTTCCATGATCATTATTGAAATATTTGAGTCTGGTTTATACATGGCTGATACTCCATCTCTCACACTATAAAAAGCGCCCCCACAGCCATTGACATCTTTGGATCCATCGGTATAAATTGAATACCAACTAGCATATAGGTGTTTCAATTCATCAAGTACATTAAATTTTAGTGATGTTATATCTTGTTTACTTTTAGTTCCCTTCACACAATCTTAATTATATCGAATTACTTCGTCTAAAATAATGTAACTAATCCATATGTCTAAAGACAACATTTCTAGTGGATTTGAAGCATAGATATTATAATCCCGACACTCATCACATGTTGTTAAAAGTAGCAGTCGCTTTTTATTATACCAGTATCTAGAATGTGAATGATTTTTTAATTCTTCTAATAGACCTACTGTAACACTGTTTAACCACGGGATACCGCCCTCCTTGGCTCAACCTGGACCTCTTTCTTAACGCCATGACTGACACTATTAGTTCGTTTAACAATATTGACTATTGTGTGCTAGTGGGAGATTTTAATGTTAATCTCCTTAACACTAACGACTGTAAAACAAGAAAGGTGATGGAATTTTTAACATGCCTAGGTCTAACTCAAATGGTATCGGCTCCTACTCATTTCACAGAAACGAGTGAGACACTCATCGATTTAGTGTGTTCGAATCTGCGGGTTAAACGGGTAGCTGTTGAACCGTTTAAAAATATAAACAGTCATTCAGTCATTGTGTGCGATTTTTTTATTAAACGCGAGAGACTTAAACCGTTCTTGGTAAAATATAGGCCTTTCAAGCATATTTGTGGTGAGAGCTTAGATAGCGTTCTATCTGGGGTTGACTGGAGCAGTATCTTAACTTTGAACACATTAACAGAGAAGGTTAATGCATTTTACTCTCACATTATCGTGGTGTTCGATGCCTTCGCGCCACTTAAGACCTGTCTGATCAGAGAAACGTCATATCCGTGGTTAACGAATACTGTGAAGGTTATGATGAGATTGCGTGACGGTGCTTTAAAACAATACCGTGAGTGCAGGACGGAGAGTAAAAAGATTTACTATAAACAGTTAAAATCTCTTGTATCAACATCCTTGTATCACGAAAAAGTGGCTTATTTTAAATACAATATTAATAGTAACTTGAACAATCCCAAAGCCCTATGGAAAAATCTAAAAGCTACCTTTATCCCAAACAAGAAATCGACAGAACTACCTGCTGACTTCTCTGATCCTGATGCGATTAATTGCCATTTCTTGAACGTCCCGGGCAATCCGTTGGTCAGTTTATCGTCTATGACTTATTTCGAATTTCACTGTTTCAGCGATGTCGTTTTTAGTATTTCACCTGTGAGTCAGGCAGTTATTCAGAAATATATACTTAGTCTTAAATCAAAGGCAGAGGGTTGCGATGGTGTGAATTTAGAGATGTTATTATTATCTTTGCCTCACACGCTGCCAGCTATTACAAATATAATTAACTCTTCTATACAATCGGCTTTATTTCCTGATGTTTGGAAGATGGCTACTATTAGGCCGCTGCCTAAGAACGCAAACCCGGTGCATATAAAAGACCTTCGGCCAATAAGTATTCTGCCATGTCTGTCCAAGGTTATAGAAAAAGTAGTGTGCAAGCAGTTAGCAGACTTTCTTGAGAATAATGACATTTTACCAACACTGCAATCTGGGTTCCGTAAAGGACGTGGTACATCTACAGCTTTACTTGATGTAACAGATAATATTTTGTATGCACAGGATCAGGGTATGTGTACGGTTCTGGTATTACTAGACTTTTCACGCGCTTTCGATAGTATCAATATTTCGTTGTTATTATCAAAATTAACATACTACGGGTTTGACTGTAGATCAGTGAAGTGGTTTCACAGTTATCTGTCCAACCGTTACCAACGTGTTGAACTACGGCTCAGTGATGGGCAATCTGCTTTTTCAGCATGTACCCCTCTGTCAAGGGGAGTTCCGCAGGGATCCATTTTAGGTCCTATTCTTTTTACTCTTTACTGCGCTGATATAACTAACTGTATGTTAAAAACGAATTATCACATTTACGCAGACGACATACAAGTTTACATATCGTTTAAAAATACGGACTATGAACGAGCTATCGCAGATCTTAACGCGGACCTTCAACGCATTACAGAGTGGGCGGAAGAAAATTCTCTGGTACTCAATCCGTCCAAAACCAAGTACATGTTATTCGGCTATAAACACCAGCTAAGCTCTCTACAAGGTCTGAATATTACGTTGATGGGTGAAGTTATTGAAAGAGTTGAACAGGCCCGCAACCTAGGACTGCACATCGATACTAGTCTTAGGTACGAGAAACATGTCGCCGAGATGGTTAGTAACTGCTTTTATAGGTTAAGAATTTTATATAATATGCGTCCATATTTATCAGAAGAGCTACGGGTGCGACTAATTGAGACATTGGTTCTGTCAAAATTAAATTACCGATTTGCCGATACGGTGTACGGGCCGCGGTTACTAGCACGAACGGACAGGCTTATTCAAAGAGTCCAGAATGCTTGCGCCCGTTTTTGTTTTAATATACCATCTAGGAGTCATGTTACACCATTTCTCAACAAAAATTACATCCTTAAGATGAAATCTAGGCGCAAACTACATTTGGCCTGTCTTATGTTCGGCATTATTAGTACTCACGAGCCATCGTACCTACACCGCAAATTGAGCTGGGTACATAGCAAACGCAACTGCGTGAGCAGACAGTGCTCACTACAGCTCTCTATACTGCCACACAAAACATCTGCATTTAGGGGCAGTTTCCGCTACGCTGCATCAAAAATATGGAATAATTTACCACCGCCTATCAGACTACAAAATACTATTGGGTAATTTAAAAGATGTTTGCGTCTATTCCTAATTGATTCTCAGCGGAGCTTAGGACTGACGAACATAAATGCGTCGTTCGTTTAAATATAAATATATATATATGTGTGTGTATGTGTGTTGTATATATATATATATATGTAAAGGTGTTACTACCTGCGCGTTTGTGTGCCTGTGTCTCGCTCGTCGTGTGAGCGCGTGATAATGCAATAAATTAAAATTAATTTTACTATCCTTCTAATTATTACTATGTTTTATTTATTATTTTTATATAATTTTGTATTGTATGATCTGTGTATTATAATATCTGTATCTGTGTGTAAACTGAATATCATTCTGTTTTTATATATACTGTATAAATTATAATTTTTTTTTTCTTTTTATATTATTTATTTTCTCTGTTTATAATAGAGATGGTTTTATATGCGTGAGTCACTAAAGGACCCAGTTGAAAACCAGCGTCAGGCTTTCGTCTGACACATGCTGAACTGGGCCCTATTTGACACTACTGTTATTGACTTTATTTTTTGTTCTCGTTTTGATAAGTTCATCTTTGTACCTATTTATTTTTATTTTATACTTGTTATTATGTGTTTGTGGTACGTGTCAAATAAATATTTTTCTTTCTTTCTTTCTTTCTAAAACTTATAGGCTAGATATATATATCTCTATCTCTCTATCTAATCTTCTAATAAATAATGGGGGGATACAAATATCACTTTCCATTACATGAATTGGCGAGCTTTTAATGAAGCCACCTATAATTCTCAAGGCTTGGTTTTGAATTTTATCTAGTTTATACAAATGAGTTTTAGCACCACCGTCATATAAAAAGCAACCGAAATCAATTCTGCTTCTGATTAATGAAATATATAATGATCTCATATACTCAGGGTGAATTCCCCAGGAAAGACCACCTAGAATTTTAAGTATGTTTAAAAATTTAGAGGCTTTTTCAGATGTTTCATTTATATATTTTTTCCATAACAAGGTATCCATGATAGGTATCCAACCATATACCTAAATGTTTAACACAATCAACTGAGCATATCACAAAATTATCAATTTTAAGATTTATTTGATCTCTTCTTCTACCTCTACTAAAAAGACAAATTTTAGACTTGCTCGCTGACACTTCAAGACCCATATAATGCAGTAATTTAACAAAAGAATTAAGAGCTGTTGTAATTCAAATTCACAATATCTTATATCTTTGTGCCTGATATAAAGGACAAAATCATCAGCATATTGAGAGACAATCACATTTTGGATTTGATAACAAATCTTATAGGTAACTGCGTTAAAAAGTAAAGGTGAAATTGGGTCTCCTTGAGCTAGGCCTCTACTTGAGGTTCTGGTATCAATTATGCACCCACCGCAACTTTTTATCCTCAAACGCCTTTGACTCAAGAAAGACCAAATATAATTGCATACTCTAAAACCCATATCTAGTTCATCCAAAACTTGAACTACATTTTCTATTAATACATTATTGTATGCATTTGAAATCTCTAAAAAACAACCCACCGTGGGATTGTTTTCCGTAAACCATAATTGAATATAAGTTACTAATCTTGCAACACAATCTAAACAAGACTGGCCTCTTCTAAAACCAACCGTATGAGACGATAATATAGATTGCCTCTCAATATACCATTCCAATCTTTTACATAATATATTGTGAAATATCTTACACAGGCACGACATAAGAGAAATAGGTCTTAATTTTGGCTCAGTGCTCTGGGTTATACCAATTTTAGGTATGGCAATAACGACTATATCTCTCCATGCTTTTGGGATAATACCTGTTTTAAAAATATCATTATACAATCTAAGAAGAAACCGTTTAGCATTATCTGGAAGATGGAACACCATAGAGTAAGTAATGCCATCATTACCCGGGGCAGTATCTTTCTTTTTTATACAATTCTTTAACTCTTGTATTGTAAAGGGTATCTCAATTAATTCATTGCATGACTGAAAGTTCGGAGGCCTATTCGTTACAGTATCCGGCGTCAGTGTATGTAGAAGGTCCCTTAACTTTCCCTCGGGAACAATAAACTTAGATTGTCGGGATCCTTTAACCCATCGCATCTTACGCCACATATCAGAAACGGAAGCATCTTCACCAAGACTATCACAAAATTTCTTCCAACTTCTGGCTTTGGCTCTAGCAATTAAACTCCGAGCTTCAGTAACTTTTTGTTCTAACTTAGTAAGATTATCAAGAGTTGGATTTCTTCTAAATGTAGCCAGCGCCAACCTCCGCTCTGCTACTACCCTGGATAATGATGGACTCCAATACTCTTTAGGTCTAAAATTATTCTCAGGATGAGTACATATTTTGATCAGTGGTATATATTTATTGGCTGAGTATTTAATTTGATTTTGAAGATAATCGTAAATTGTTTGAATATCCATTTGTAAACAATCAAACCCTTTCAAAAATCCCATACCCAAAATCTTTCCGCAAGTTCTTCACAAAAACCTCGCCAATTAGCTTGTTTAAAATTACGCTTTTCCATAAATTCTAAGTTATACTGATAATTGATCGAAAATTTAATTATTAAGTGATCACTACCTAGCTTTTCATTTATTACCGCCCAGTTAAATTTAATTGCAATATCCGACGATACAAACGTGATATCGGGTGATGACTTTTATAATGTTCCATTTACTAACTTAATTCTAGTAGCCTCACCGTTATTTAAAGTAACATAATCATATTCTAAAGCTGAGTCCATCAACTGAATACCCCGTGGATCCGTCTTATATGACCAATTACTATGGTGCCCATTAAAGTCACCGGCGATCAATGATTTCCTAGATGCTATAGAAAAAACATTGTCCCAATCTGAAGAAGTAGTGCGTACTGATGATGGACAATAATATTCTCGACAATTAAACACCTTAACACAAATGATTTCAATACCTGAGTTGCGTAAATTAACGGGATGTAATTGCGTTTTTATAGACTTGTGAATAATTATAGCTACTCCCCCATAAGAATCCTCTCTATCTTTATCTCTATATTTTTCTTAATTACCTTAAACTCTTCATAGATTACCTTCAATATCGATACAACCTTCTCCTCAAATTTATTTTGTGACAAAACTATTTCTTTAACTTTCATATAAATATTTAAAATTATCTCCTTAATTTTCAATTTTCTTTGTTTCCGTTTTTCAATTTCTTCAACTTCATTCGGATTGCAGTATGTTTCTTCATTGCTAATTGCCAAAGGACAGTTATGGAGATCTTGTTCCATACATATATTTTCAGATGTCTTTCGGTTCTTTTTCTGCACGGTATTTTAGCTTTTGTAGCAACTTGACGTACATTCTGTCCATTGGAAGCAGTTTCTCCTTCTTCTACATTTACAGTATCATCAGAAAATGAGCACACAACATCACTGCCTGTTTGTCCGTAACACATTGAGAAGGGGAGTTAAATTTAGAGGTTTTACTCAATATACCTTCGGGTATTTTCTTACTTCTTAGATTAATATGCATATTATTATATATTTCCAAAGCTTTTCTATAGGGTACATTCTCTTTACTCATTACATCTCGTATATATTTTTCTTTTATAAAAGATGGACATGACTTGTCCAAGGTCATATGCGGTCCTTTGCAATTGATACATGTGTATTCAGTCGTTTCGCAATTCTCGTGTCTTTTGCCACATTTGGGACATAGGTGCTTTCCTAATGGACAATTTTTTTTTATATGTCCATACTTCCAACAATATGAGCACTGAGTAACGGGAAACATATAACGTTCCACTCTAAATCGGCATCCATAAGCATACAAAAACGGCGGTAAAGATGGATTTTCGAAGCAAACACGAACTGTTTCACTGTCTACCCACTTATTTTCCTCACCTATACGTCTTAATCTCTTCACTGATAATATCTTACAAGAACTTTCTAGCGCTTCTAATATTTCTTGCTCACTTAATTCAAGGTCCACACCTTTAATTATTCCATAGGATAAATTTAATTGGCTGACAAGCTGAATTCTAATATCTATATCTAATAATTTTTTACATTTTAATATCTTTTCAGCTTGATCTTTACTCGAAAAATGTAAAAATACTTTATACGGGCTCTTGTATAATAATTTATATATATTACTAATCTTTTCATCGTTTAAAAGTTTTGCCAATGCCATTTGTTTTGGTAATAACTTCAAAGAAGTTAAACAAACTTTAAACAATTCTTCAACATTCTCGTTATACTTTTCAATATTCCTATTCTCGGTAACAGACTCACTACTCCTCAGACTTTTTACGGGTCTCCGATATGTCACCATAGTGAATCCCTCCTCATCCTTCTCACTCTCACATTCTTATATCTCCTTTCTTTTTGCCGGCATTTTCCTCATATCCAATTCGCTTTATCCACTTTTATTAATAATTTTCAGTACTCGTTCACAGTCGTTTATTATTTCAATATCACTTTTTCCCGATAATTCATCATCATCACCACTTTCGATCATTTTAAAGTAAGGGTAGGTACTTTAGAATTAAACGTGCACAAACGGTTAAAAGAATCGTAACTACGTGCGCTCGCGTCAAGCTCTCACGCGACACTGAAAATTTATTGTTATGTTTGAGTATATTAATTGGACAAGACTATATATAATCATTCAACTACACATATCTCATCAAATAAATTAGGGAATACAAAGGCGTCGTGCGGGGTAATAGACCTGCATTGATACATTAGTTGTTGTTGTTGTACATTTCATTTAAGATTGATTAAAATGAATAATTCCGTGATTTTAATTTAACATAAGAATGTGTTTCTTATGTGGGACCTACCTTCTGACTTTTAGAGTTCGAAAAATTTCTTATACAACAGGTTTGTCCGTCGTCTGTTATACAACTTTCAACTCAAGAACCGTAAGAGCTAGAGACGCGGATGACGCCTTTTAACTCAGAATAGTCTATATACCTCCGAAATGACTATGACATTTGACCTCTGACCAAGGTCACGTGGTATCACGAGACCTTTGCGTATTACTTGACCCATTTTTCAAACTCTAAGATTTACGGCAATTCGTTGCCGTTTCTCACTTGTTTAAGTTCTATTATATACCCTTTATCCAAAAAAAGTACTGTTCCCGAGGGATAGGAATTGATTGACAGAATAATAATATAATAATATTCTACCACATACACACAACAACATCTAGCCCAAACTAAGCAGAGCTTGTACTATGGGTACTAGACAATGGATAAACATACATATATACTTTTTTTTTTTGTAAATACATACATATATAACTTCTAGTATTTACTGACTATTCGAGGTTATGTACGTATTAAATAGTCATCGCTCGTTTTAAAAGTGACGGAAAACATCGTAAGCTAAATGTCTGAGATTTCAACATAATGGACTATTCACACCGAGAAGAAGCCTGTGCCCAGCAGTAGGACAGTTTAATACAGGCCTATAACTATCTCAAGGTACACCTCACAAAAATACATAACCAAACAATCCATCTACCTCTCCCAAAGGTCTACACAAACATCGGTCACCTACACAAACATCTAACAATACATAGAAAGTTCAGTTATGAATAAGATAACATATTTTAATTGTAAAATGAATTACTGGAAAATGATTGATTCGTTTGATACGTGGTTTTATTGTTTGCTATGTTCAATATCAAACATCACAGCGGACATTTTTTAACAACTGATTTAAATGGTACACACGGTACACCATTAAGTTTACATTGTTTTATATTTTTATACCATTAATCTTCTGACAACCACAGTGGCATAGCGGCAATTAATGCGAGTGCTGTATGTGCTCGATTCCAAGAACAACCTAAGTGTTAGTGAGTTTCCTGCTACGAATTTTAAGTAGCGACATCGAGTCAGCAACTGTGTCACCAGGCACAGTTGCTGATCGAGATGACAATAAGCTCGCCCGCTATTATGTGAGACCTGAAACCATAGCCGGCGTACCCGTTTCGGAATCCAGGATACACTTTGAGGCTCTCAGGGAATGTTTACAGAAAGCGTTAACACTTATTTCAAACTACAAAAGCCTGGAGAAATACCTTTAACCTATAGAACTGTATTATACTTCTGCGCTTAATAGAGTATTTAAAAAATCCTTAAAGTGATGCACTGTCTACAGCGTACCGGTACCATGCAAATGAGTATCGCAAATTTTCAGCCACATGAAATATTAAAAACTAGATTTTGCTCGCAGCGTCCCTGACAACGTGTATACGAAATTTCACGATTATCAGTCAAACACACTCACATTCGCATTTATAAAAATATGTATTAGGAAGTAAGGATATACCTACCAACCTTGAAGTTTCTTCATTGTTTAAATACAGTAAATATATCTTGACTATTTGATTTACTTACATGACTAAAGCTTTGCTAAACTTTATTTTTTTTGTTTAAGTTGGCAATCGAACTCACGTTTATATATACATACATAGATTCACGCCTGTTTCCCAGAGGGGTAGGCAGAGACTACGGATTTCCATTTGCTACGATCCTGACACACTTCTCTGACTTCATTCACTTTCATAACATTCTTCATACACGCTCGCCAGTTTAAGGTGCTCTTAACTTGGCCTTTATCCAGAACGTCTCCGATCTGATCAAGAAACATTCGCCTTTGCGACTGTTCTATTCACACTAGCCTTATAAACTACTTACTTAGTCAGTCTTTTCTCGTCCATTCTTTCTACATGCCCAAACTAGCTTGAAAGACCCTTTTCTATTCTCGTCACTATATCCACTTTTATGCCACATCTCTCTCTAATCACACTATTCCTTATTCTATCTTTCAGAGTCACACCACATATTATATTTCTCAGCGCTCTCATTTTTACAGCATTTATTCTGCTCGCATGCTTCTTTTGACATACTCAACTTTCACTTCCATGTATAAGTGTAGGCACTAATAGTCCTCTTTGAACAGCCAAACGTGCCTCTTCGGATACATTTCGACTGTTCGTAAAAGCGCGTAGAGCGCCATTCACTTTATTGCCAGCAATCGTTCTCCTTTCAATATCTCCCTCACGTTTATGTTATGAGTATTTATGTCCACTTAAAAATCGACCGTGGTTAATGCCTAAATAAAAAGTAGGGTAATTCAGTTATGTATTTAAATAGGAGGCAAGCGCGCAAAAGTATAATTGGATAACTTGGTTAAAACTGACATTTCGCTCAAACTCAAACAGCCTAGCTGGAAAGTATTCCTGCCCTGCAGAAGAGCGCAGCGTTAGAGTATAAAATGTACCTTATTTACTCTAAGAACAAAACAACTTTGGGATGTGTAACTGCGGTGAGGAATAAGGTTTCCAAGTTAGTTAAGAAGGCGCTGCCCCCTGAGAACGAGAGTGCCCCATGAGGATCGGAAATATATTTATTGTTTCTTCTAACTGAAAATTTTCATATAGCCTCGCTCCATGTTATGCGGGTCCTTAAACACATAGCTAGGGAGAGCCCTAGTAACGCTCAGCATAGCTAGCTATATTGAAGGAAATTTTACAACATTTTAGGTATTTTTGCTACACGAGATCCACATTTATGCGAGAACACTTATGTAGGAAGCTTTGTTACGTTGTCGTGTAGATACTTGTATGAAGGGACGACGGTTATAATGAGAAGAAATTTGTTCGCTGTACGGCGTTAATTATATTTTTAATTTATGCTGTTTTGCATGTACGGTATGGTGATAAATATAGGCGGATGCGATTTTATGTATATTTGAAGGTGGGATGATTCGAGGGAGAGAAATGGCATGACGTTTTTATATAAAACTAGATTTTGCCCGCGGTGTCGCTAGCGTTAATGTAGATTTACTCAATAAATTACTATTCCTCAAACAAAGTACTTTTTGAATGAAAGGTTCTCTATGTCCTTTTCCTGTACCCCTGAGTGAGTGTGTGCAAAATTTCTCGATGATCGGTCGAGTATAAGTTTTGAAAGTGTAACAAACGAACGAACTCACATTCGTATTTATAATATTAGCTAGGATATAGTTGACTGCTTCGTTAGTTTTACAAGCAAAATATTAATAAGCTTTTCTGTTATGCAATTCTCAATTTTGGCAACATATTCGTAGAAAGTAATAAACTTGTTCAACTTCGTGGGACTTATAACACAACGGGTGAAATGTAGGTGTCATCGCTCATAAATATAATTAAAAATCAGCCCGCGTCCTCCTTTTACTTACAGCACGTCGAAGTATATTGAATTTATCCACATTTACGTAGGCTTTTAAGCAGCAAGTAGAAAATTACGAGGTTCAATTTAGTTAACCCAATTAGGTATTCAATTTTGTAAAGAAAATGTCCAAAGCTTTAACGGGTTGCGAAAGGCTAGTATATAACTGGGCACCTGGAGATAAATTTAGTTGATTGTTGTTTAGAATTCAGTTAGGGTGAACAGTACAATTGTTGGCTTAGTATTATTTTAAGCTAAGTTAAGGTCCTCCGAAACGAATTTCGGTTACCGCAGGCTAGCCATCTGCGCACGAGAAATTACAACACACACACACATGTGTAACTTCTCTCTAGTTTCAACCTCTTATAATTAAATGCGGTGTGCAACACCGCCAACTTCCTAACTCCGGGCTTTTATTGAAAATTTCTTGACAATACCCATAACTTTCTGTTGGAACTACTTAAGATAAAGATAAAGATAAACTGCCACAGCTAATCACAGGCTTCTTTTAAATACATATAAGAGGAATTGGACTATTATCCACCACGCACGCCAGTGCTGGTTGACAGGCATTTATCTTTAAAAACATTATAGAGAACACTTTGAAATGCAGGTTTCCTTACGATGCTTTTCATTACCGTTAGGATAAGCGATAATCTAATTAATATTATAAATGCAAATGTGGGTTTGTTAGTTTTTTCGCTTTCACGTCTTAACTACTCGACTGATCACCATGAAATTTCACTTACAGAAGAGGGATCCAGGGAAAAATACTTTTGCAGGTGGATATAAATTTACTTTAACCAAATTTACATTAACGCGGGTGAATCTGCCAGAATAATTAGTTAGATTATTTAATTGTTATTATAAATCAAAGAATCAACTCATTACACTTCGCATCTTAATATATTTTACTATCACTTTGAACTGAACCATACATAAACGGTGTGCAAAATAAAACAGAATCAGCAATACCACTATTTACACAACAAACAGTATTATACAGTCAGTTTGTGTGTGAGCCGATGACTTTACTCGACACTACAATAGTTTTATCGTATACGAATCTACTAAACAGCGGTAAAATGCAAAACATGTGTCAGACACAACAATGTTATCAGCTCAGTAGTGTGAGCATGTGTCATGCACAAACCAGGATTAACGTTCAATAAAGTTAATGCGATTTGTTATAATTATATACAAGTCTATGCCTGTGGTTTTGTCCATGTAAACATACTGCGGTTAGATCCTATTTTTAACTAATTATCATCTATCACCAACGAACGCCGGCATTCAGATTCAATGATTTTATCATGTCGCGATAAGCTTACAGGTTAATCTGGGATATGGTCTATCTGCGTGCAGTTTCATCCAATTCGGTTCAACGGTTAAAAAGTGATTGGCGGTCAAACATCAAAATTCCTAAATCTTTACCAGAAACCAGCCGGACCAGACATCGGCATCCAAAGCAGGCTCGATTATCATCGATATTGAGAATCTTAACACATTGAGTGCCATGTAACAGACACAATAGAAAATGTATTGTTCACGGTCATTTATGACCGCCATGGCGTTCAATGTGTTAAGGACAATCTTATGCTACAGAAGCATATACATAAGTAGCCCTCAGATTACTCAGAGTCAGTTTCGTTTTCAAAGGTAGAATAATTCAAAGTAGATTTTGCCTAACTTTAACTCTACTTTGCATTACACCCATATTTCGCCTTCGCCACCTACGAGTACGTTTTAAAGTTCCATGTAACCTGTAACCTATTGGCGTCTTCTAAATACAGTTCAAGACTCAGTGCTGCTTCTGACAATCTTTTATCCAAAAAGCCATAATAATTCCGTCGAACCTTACAGGATTCCCACACTACCTTAGTGCCAACGAAATAAACCAGCAATCTGTCCCACAAATTCCTAAAACATACCCGTACTATTTTACTTGTAACATGATATAAAATATGTTCATATTTAATAATAACAATACATGTTTATATTATTTGTCTTGAAGGGCATGCTGTGTGCACACGACTCGAGCCAGCTTCACAATTGACTTTGTGAATAAGAATGCGTTTTGAATGATGATAGTTGGTTGTGCTAAATTTGTAGTTATTGCTAAAAGAGAGACAGATTGTAGAAGTAGAATTAAATGTGTAAAGTAGTGTTGCTTGACAACGATAGTCTATTGACGAGCCGGGATTGAATTGTAAAATACTGAAATTATTGTCTAATCTGTCAGGTCGTGGAATGACATATAATAACATAATTAAAAATCTTTTGAGTCTTGCACACGGTATATGGTTGCGACTCAATAGGTTAAAACAAACTGCGATAGAATCTGTAGCATGAATTTTAATTTCAATGTGCAATTAACTTAAAATAATACTTCAACCAACTCAGAAATCCAAAACCGGCAGCAGGCTTTTTGATTTATAGATTTTGATTTATATCTGACATTTGAATAATTTAACATTTGCAAGTTTATTAAAAAAATACTTCTTTTTTGAAACCGTATGTTTAATAGATTTGAAAAAGATAATTACGAAATATATATATAAAATAAGTTAAATTTAAACGAGGTAAATAATATTGTGTACCTATTAATAATAAATATACTTAATAATTATATTGTATGTAATTTTCTGTCTGAAATGTTTCAGTTGCAATACAAATCTGGTAATATATGTATCTCGACTCTATAAACTTGTCTATATCTAATAATTTGTTAAACTTGCAATAAATAGAAGGGACAGACCAATGATACAATAAATATAATTCATTAGACACTGTCATCGTTGAGTTGTAAGAAGTCTGAAGTATCTCATCATTCGTTCATATTATTACGTTTCAAGGTAATTTAGTAGTACCTGGCTATCATCAATATTATATAATAATAATATTGCTAGCAATCGATACGGCAATTTAGTATACTTGAAATATTCAGTCGTATATTATTTTAACCTAGCTGTTATGCTATTGCTTTATGTTACTACTTCTGACTGTCTCAGTGGCGACTGCTATGCATCAAGATTCCGGTTCGAATCCCGGGTCTTCAAGAGTCCCGGGACTCGTAACCGAATGAACAATTAAGGTTTTTTAACATAAATTCTCAGTAGCAACCTCGAGTTATAAAGTTGGCGGTGTTAACAAGAGACTTAATTTGAGTCTTAAATAAGACATAAGTATGCCTTTCTATAAGTAACATATCACGAAATCATTGGTTAGTTTTAAGAATCGGCATCTTCTTCAATAGATACATTAAGTATCACGTCCTTGCTTAGTCACACTCACACATGAATACGTAATTAATCCATTTTCATCCTTTTAGTAGTGGAGCCTGTTTATCTCACACAACTTAGGGACAGTTGTGTGAGATAAACAGGCTCAAACACCTATCGAGGGCGTTCTCGCTCGTAGATCTAAGATACCTTATACATTGTGGTATATGGCCCGGTTTTTATATTTAAGAAACGGGTCGGTTGACCTACATACAATAAATTTTGGCACATTTACTATGAAAGGAATGTCAAAATTTAGTAGGTAAAAAGATTCGTTCTTAAATATAGGAACTGGCCCTATAACATATGTACATTCTAACGACGGCTTGCGTTTATATACTGTAATAAAACAGTAAAAAGTTAATACATAGATATTATGTATTTATACACTCATACCGGCGTCCCAGAAAGCTGGGCGTAGAATTCAATCTGTGAACCCATGCAGAGCACTAGAGATTCACTATTGATGTGCTATCGCGGCAATTATTCTGAAAATTAATAGTTATAGTTACAAACTAAAGAACTTTTGAAATTACTATACGTAAATATTAGTACTTATCTATATTAAATGACTACATATGGATATGAATATGATTAGCTCGAGCACTGTATATGCAATTAGCTGGTCAGAACTACGTTTATTAAGGTTAATAAGGTTAGGTTGTTTTTAGTTTTTGCCATCTAACCTCGATGTACCTAACTACACTTAAAATTATTACAGAAATTATTACAACTTCAAAATTAATACGGTATAGTAAGCCTTATGGCAGATTTGAAAACATAAAGCCATATAAACCCACTTTTTGAGGCCGAACAAGAACATTAAACATAATTCGGCCATAAAACGATGCGGCCACTGCAGTGAGGCCGCAACCGACAGTGTAGGGGCTCCTTTATACGAAAATTCCTTTTTTTTACTTTTGTTTATTCATATAAAGATTTTATTCACTTTAGCGTTTTATGCATTTTACTTAATAGCGGCAACAGACCGTAAGATTTCTTTAAGAGGACTCCTACGGTATTAGGCTGGTTGATTTACGAATATACGCAGGCAAAATGTATTGTCTTACGTAATTAAAGTTTATTTGTTCAGCTTAGGATTTTCTTAGAAAGTTGTTAGGGTAACGTTACATACCTACCTATACAATTTTCTTCGTCGTCTTCAAGTCACGAGTGAATAGGTATGTATGTACATTTTAGTCAAGCGTGCTTTATCGTTAACCACATCGTCGCTAAACGTCAGGAGAGATCGTAGTCAAATGCAAGCTACTACAGAATAAAATTAAATAATATCATATACCGATATATGCTTGAGCTTCGCTATAATACTCCAAAGATATGTAAAGTCTTTGAAATTAAACTACTATATACGGATTTTATCGCGGTGTTTATTTAGCACTGTATTACAAAATTTTGAAAATATTACACTACTACTTCACTTTCTCCGACGTTTCGGTTGCTTTTCAGCAGCCATGGTCACGGGGAGACTCCCCGTGACCTCCTCCTTACCAACTCCAACCTCCCCTTATAAATTGTTAAATTAATTCATGTACTATAATATGATCTTCGTGTAGGTCGGCAAGCGGTTAAGACTGCGCCGAGCGTAATTGTAAACACATTCATAGTTATCGTAAATCTATATTTTATATTAGTATCAAACAAAAAGTGTTGATTTTGTCAACTTAACTGTGACCACTTTTTTTGGCTCATTTCGGCTCGGCGCAGTCTTAAATAGTGATGGTAATACTTTTTAATTGTACTACGACTGTTATTGTTTTATAGTTTTATCTTAAATATCTCTTTTAGAGAAAGGTATTGTTACGATTTTATTAATATAACAATACCTTTCTAGTTATGCATTGCATTGTAGTAAGACCGCTATCATGTCTCTTAAATATTATCTTATCTTATCTTAATAAAATAAACAATTAATTTGGTGTCTGCCATAACCGTTACACGCGTGGCATATTAAAAAAAATCATTAAACGTATCCTAATTTATATTAATATACATTATCTGCCTCTGTCGCGTAGCGGGAGTGTATGCGTTTCTGTGCATGAGGTTTCGGGTTTGAGTTACGGATGGGACAAAATAGTTTTGTGTTTTACTGTTAATACCTTTTTTAGTTGTAGCACGAGGTCTTACATTATGCCAATATGGCAATAAGCTTGTCTCCTATTACGAATGAACTAAAAGTGTAGCTGGTGGAATGTAGGTGTAACACACCTCTGCTTACCCCTTCGGGGACAGAGGCGTCAATACATATTTCATCTTTTAAATAACCATTAAATATCCAAGACATTTTATCAAAACCAAAATCGGAGGAGGAGGCTCCAGAATTATGCGTTTTAGTAACAGGTTGCTCAGCAGTGATTCCTCTCAATTTAAATAGTTAATTTCAAAGTATTATTTTAATTATGTATATACTCTGTAATAAACTATGATAGGGTTGACATACCCGTATAGGATAAACTCTCCAAAATAAAATTAAGATCAAAAGTATATATAGAACTAAAATAATAATAGTTATTAAATTAATTATATTTCCGATATCTTGTAATTATGTGGAATATTGCTACTTAATGGTTTCTTATTTTAATAACTACGCACAGCAATAAGCGATATACCTTAAAAGTTATTTAATTACAACGGCTTATCTATAATGAGTACTTAATATTATATAGCCGTCAAAAGTAATTGAACTAGGTCATATTCATTCCATCTTTCATTATAAAATGCAATAATAATTAACTAAAATGCAGAGTAACTTTTAATGAAATCCTACATAGATGGTTATTTATCTTATAAGGTTGAAAGATCATAATTAAAAACTTTAATTGAAATTAAAAACATTATCTTATTAAAGCCACGTCGCGATAAAATAATTACTCAGATTTTAAAAATATTTTAAATAAAAAACGCGTTCAAATTTTAAAGCATTCTTTATAGTAGCACGTTAATTAACAATTTTTTTGAAAGCAAACACTTGCAATTTATTGAACTAAAAACATTAAAATTTCAAACATAATGACGAAGAAAATTGCATGAATTAAAAATGCCCAAAACGAGTTCGTCAAAATTTATAATTTAAAATCAGGTAAGTCACGTTAAAAGCGTCGGCTGATTTAAATTTATAACCTTGACGACAAAATTTATATTCGTTTTAGTTACGGCTGTCTCGAGTTTGTGATCGGCCTAAAGTGTTATGTAAATAGAAAGTTTTATTGAAAATTAAGGGGATAAACTCACTATTGACTTTACTTGATTTAAAGTCTTTAGAGAAATAAGATGTAGAAGCTTCCATTTGGACCGAGTTGCTTTGTTTGGAGTAACGTTTATCATTTTATATGAATAAAACATTCGCATTGAGTTTAAATTAAAGTATGCTTTCGGGGTATATCAAGTGAAATGATACAATGTTCGTGTGTTGTCGAATTCACCGGTAAAATATGATACCCCATGGCGGGGTGCGTTCTTGTCGACACCGTACCGAATAATAATCTGAGTTCGGGTTTAGCCATATATTTATGAGTTAGAATCCATACTGATATTATTAAGAAGTTATATTTTGCGTACTCGTGTATTTAAACTGATAAAAATATTATTTCTAAGTAAACTTTTCTATATTATAATTTTTATAAAATGAATTTCGCGATAGATAAACACGTAATTGCCCGATCAGGTACTCAAATTTAGGATCTCACGGTAAGTCGCAAACATAAGCAGAAAATGATGCCACGCAACGCACGGGGCATTTCGAAAAGAACATAATTTTTGTACCAATCCAAAATATAAGATCTAAAACACATGACTTTATATAAAGATCTTGGCAATGTAAAATGGTTCTATAAGTAAGCAACTGATAAAAAATAATCATAGACAACTTCTGCTCTAAGTTTTACTCTGTCTTAAGTAAAATTTAAACAACTGACAGAAATACACTCAGGCTACGATAAACGATTTGTAAATCACTCAAATATTTGTCCCGTTTAGCCATCAATCCCTCAACAGTTAGCCTATTGGTAACGGTGAGGTGACCACTTAAACCACTACGCCATCCGTGCAGTGTAAGTATGGCTTATAGTGTAGGTATGTAGTCCAGTAATGCCACTAAACTGCCTAACTTTTAATCCAGGATACAGTTCGCATATCCAATTAGAATGCTAATAAATAAAAAAATAAAATGGAATCGTCAACAGAGCAATGTTTGACAAAAGAACAAACGCGTTTACGCGTTCACTATTACAAATTTCAATTTTGCATCGCATGCATACATAACAGCTGATGTATTTTATAGTAACATTTTAATTCCCACAGAGCAGTGAACTGGTTAGACATGAAATTGATACGATATTTATCAGTCTACAAATAACTTTATCTAAAAATCTTACTTTACCTACACTCAACCGTATTGCAATAATAATATTACCCGAATGCTCATGGACAAATTAAGGAATAATTTTGGCTGATTTAGCCCATATAATAACTGTCCAAGTGACAAATTATCTGTGATTGAAACATTTACTCTGAAAATTGCAACATGACAAAAGAAAAATACCTACCTTTGTATATAGCTTGCTTGGTAATATTATCTGAATGCCGTTGTCTATAGTCTATGGTAACCACTGACCATCAACGTTACATTACTTACGTCTTTTGTTTTTGAAGTAAGGGAGAGCCGTTTTCAAAAGATATCTCGTTCTGTTATCAAAGGTACAGTAATATTTGTTCTTAGCGCTAATAGCTCAGAGAATATTTGCAAGCATCCATAGACTACAGTAACAGCAACATCTATCCATCAGACTACCTTCTATTACATAATAATCAAAAATACTTCGGTTCATGTCTGTTAAATTTGTGGGTCTGTGGCAATATTGTACAACGAAGCGAGCATTGACAAAAGCTGTTAAAAGGCTAAATTTATTCCTCAGTTAAGGCTTACCTGTTAGCAGAAAAGTCAGCTTTTATATGACTAAGATGGCAGACAGGCATATGGCTTGTCAGATAGTAAGCAAATACTGCAGAATATAGACGTCTGCTTTCTATTAACGGCCGCTAAGTGTTAACAATTTCGTACTCTGTTCTTCTTTTTTGATAAAGATGATTCTTATACTAGAAACTGTGCCTGCGTCACGTGGAACTTTACAGACATTCAAAGAACGGACACAAAAAACAGCCTGACTCAAAACAACTATTTGTGGATCGCATAAGTTTTTGTTCCGTGTGGGGCTCAACCCCACAGCATACGGCGCGGCGTGGCGGCAGTGTCGAGGCGATTACTTAAACCCTTGTGCCATCTGTGTAGTTGATTTACTGCTATTAGAAATTTCTAGTATGCCTATTTGTAAGTAGGTATGCCTTGTAGACTGTACAGTCTCCCAAAAATTTGGTCTACCACCAAAAGTCAACCTTAGATCTCACAGAAACTTTTGTCAAAACTGGTGGACCACTATCTCGGCCGACTGTACAATAGGCTCATTCCTATGTATAAAATCAGATATAGGCAACTACCCTATTCTTTTAAAAAAACAGTAGTCTTTTAAATAAATTAAAAACAAATAATGAAAAGAATGTCACTTCTATTAGACTTGTATGTTCGTAGCAATATTGTACAACGAACCACGCATTTATATATTGCTTGCATGAAGCGTGCTACATAATCCCAGTGCTGTGATAACGAATGAAAAATGAGTTGCAATTCGTAACGTAATATGATAGTTGGTAATGCGTGCTGTTTTAGAAACGTTAATTGTGTAATTAATATGTTTGTAATTGTGATAGTGTTTAATTATCAATGGGTTTTATTGAATAGCTCAGTGGCGTGGCAATTGTATATACAAGTGTTGTGTATGCGATACTAGATTTTTCCCGCTGCTTCGCTCGTGTAAATGTATACGCGGTACAGTACTTTTTCCTATGTTATTTTTGCACCCCTGACGTGAAATTTCATGATTATCGTTAGAGTAGTTAATGCGTGAACGCGTTATAAACTCACAATCGCATTTATAATATTAGTTAAGATTAAGTTCGATTCCCAGGTCGGGAAGAGTGAGTAGCAGTTCGAAGTATGTATCTGTACCTCGTAAATGGCAAAATGAAAAATACATGTAAATACCTACCCCTTCGGGACTATATACGTAAGGCGCGTATCTAAAAATGAAATAGTAATTTATTATCAAATGTAACAAGACTAGATTAAACATCGAAACAGTAACACACATTATCAGTGCACATAAACCCTACCGCCATTGGTACAATCGTTCCACCAAGATGTACTCCGCAGAGAAAATATTACATAATTTTATTTAACAGTCTTTCCTACTTCAGATATTAAATTAAAAAACGATTGTACTCACTTAAGCTTTGAACATTACGTATATTTATGAATATCTTGTAGCTCATTTCATCTCAGCATGAGATTTTTATATAGCCTTCGATTGTATCTTTATTTTCGTAAGTTGAATAAAATTGTTTATAAAGTACAATGGTTTTATTTTAAACAATGCTTGTGATAAACGAATGTTTTGTTGTGTTACTATGTATGTATATGTTTATTGTTTATGTGTCTTTTTTATAACTTTCTGGGATAAAGATACTCTTGGACTGTGACCAGTAATCGGCAATAGGCTTGTCCTCTATTAAGTTGGCAATAAAATGAATGTTTACGAAATAAGGTCGTGTACATCTCTGCCTATCTTTTCGGGGATGGAGACGTAAAACTATATATGGATAAAGAAAATTAAAATCAATGTCAATATGTATGCGATGCGCGGTGCTCGCTTAGATAAGATTTTTTGAAAAAAGGATTTAAGAATTAATTGGTGACAGTACTAATGAGTCGGGAAATAAGTAGTACAAGACTCCAGTGGAATAGAAGTAACTCTGTTACTGTTGGTGCGTTTCGCTCGATTAGTAAATTTGTATGAGTTTCTAGAACTCATAATGATAATCATAATGATAACTCATATGGATAATGGTGTATAATATAGATAACGCTGCCTCCGTGGCGCAGTGGTAGTGAATGCGACTGCTGTGCATGAGGTCTCGGGTTCGAATCCCGGGTCGGGCCAAAAAAGTTATTGGGTTTTATGTTAAGATATCTCAATACGAGCCCGGAGTTAGGAAATTGGAGGTGTTATGCATATGCATATCAATGTAGTGAACTATCCATGACCCTATAAAATATTCACTTAATGAAGACATAAGAACAACACGGGTATAAAGCAGGGATGTTGCGGATGCAGAGATTTTGACATCTGCGGATGCGGATGCGGATACGGATATATAAAGGCTTACATCCGCAAATGCGGATGCAGATGCGGATGTCCAAATCGATGCGAAAGCTCCGCAATTACGGATGCGAATGCGAATATTCTCAACATCTCTGGTACACAGGAACAAACAAACGGCACTCGATTGCTTGTGAACAAAGTTTGTTGGCAACAATCTCCGAAAACAAGTTTCGGGTACAATTAAAACATTATAAGAAAACGTGGGTTGTGATGGTAAAGTTGGAGCAGTGCGGCTTTTAAGATTAACGAGTAAATTTGTTGAATCGTTAGTGACATGACGAAGATAGTTTGGATCTTAAAGAGCTTAGTTCTTTTATGCGACAAAAGCTGCATTAAACGCATTGAGATTATTTTACCACTAAAATTACTGCCAGCGACTTTGTGCGCGTGAAATTAATTCTTTTTGAGGTGATATTTTTGAAATATAATTTATTGGTGACTTATATAGAACCGTTTTGTAACATTTCAAGCTGCCTTACTCAGCAGGTTAGACTGCCTTAATCGAAATATACAAAATTTAACCCTTTAGGTATTGTATTTTAAATTATTCTGCTATTAGTCATTGTTTCGTGGCATAAGAAACCGCTGTGCAAAATTTCTAGTCTATAGACCTGGGAGTTTAGGCTGTGCGTTGATATATTAGTTAGTCAGTAAGTCTATATTTTAAACAATTAGATAAAACAATTAATTACTACATGTTTTACGTGTGACGCATAAAGAAACCGAGCTCTTTAGCGTATACAAAAGTAAACTATTCAGCACACGCGAACAGCTTTGCGCAGGCGTGAACATTGTTAAACTTAAATATATATAATTAAAGCCACTAAACCTATTTATGTCCAAACATGAAATATAGTGTATCGAATCATTTTAGAAACAAACTAATGACAAAATTTAAGTTGTCTTGGTGTCCACTAACAAAAGCTGCTTACATTCGGTGCAAGTCCACGAGTAATAAGCGAGCTCTATATTAAGCGATTAATTAGATGCGGCGTTTTATCAAGTAAACGAGGTACCAGCTGATTGACTATCGAGAAGGTGAAAATGTTGATCCTGCAACATAAATTAGCGCTGAAATTAAACTACTATATACGGATTTCATCGCGTTATTTATTTATTTTATATAGTAGTTTAATTTCAATGAATAACATTCGCGTAAACAGAAGACAATATTATATAAATTAGCGCGTTTGTTCGTGGCGTGAGATACTACGTTCGTTTCTCGAGTTTGGTAAAATATTTATGTTCTCCGTCTATCGCCATAATATATATATAAGACGCTAATAATTTCGTCGCCTAATGACCCAAAAAAAAAACGAATACAAATACCGTAATATGTGCCTCCAAAAACATTATCTTTGTCATTCCGTTCATATAAAATCTAATGTATTTATATAATACTACTTATTAATACAGTCACGAACACAATCGCTTCTCCCAATAACATTACATAGATAAAATCAACAAAATTTATCACAAATACCTACCAACTAGCAACATAAAAAGCAACTAAAAGCGACGGTGCTAGGCTGAAATCGAATTAAAATTCAGTTGTAATGAAATTACCAATAATGTATTCTGACCTTAATAACTAACAGGTGGTGCAAAAGTTAATTAGATCCACAGAATGAGTTAAAACAGAAGGTAAATTAGGTACAATGTGCGTTAAAGTGGTCACACATTGCCAACGAGATTTTGCTTAAAATGCTAATAACTAAAGTATTTCAATAGTTTCAAAACTAACGACATATTTCAAAAACATGCTATTACTCGATTGTAAAAGTTCTTGAGTTCAATCTCAGGCGCGCATCTCTGACTTTTCGAAGTTATGAGCGTATTAAATAGTTTATTGTCGTTTGCTTAAGCGATGATGAAAAATACCGTGACGATACCTGCATATCTGAGAGTTCTCCATAATGTTCCCGAAGTAATGTAAAGTCTGCCAATCCGCACTGGGCCAGCTTGGTGGACTATGGCCTAACCCTTCTCACACTGAGAAGTGGCCCATGCTCAGCAGTAGGATAGTTTACTTAATTGTGTTTCCTTTTTTAAATTAATTTAATTTAGCTTAGGTTAGTCGATTAGTCCTTGTTGAATACTTTGTTTTGTTTATGATCTCATATATTTTGGTTGATTAATACATGATTTAATACGATAGTACAGATTTTGTATTACCGTAATGATTAATTCAGGTCCCAGGCTTAGACTTCGAATTAAATGCTTGTACTGTAACTATATACTGTTATCTAATAAACTAATATATATAAACTTACTAGGGAGTAAGTTGAGATGTATTCCAGGCTCATTGCATTAGCTATAATTGTAGGTTTCAAATTATAGCTATGTATATATTGGTGTCTTCCGAGCACATTTTTAAAGGGTGGTTAAATGTACATACATACATAGGCTTACTCTTATATCCCCGAAGGAGTATGCAGATGTGTATTGAAACCATATTTCTCTAGGTATGGTTTTTAGAATTAATGTTATAGAGGGCGAGCCTTTTGCCATTACCGCGCACAGTTCCAGACTCCATTCTATATTAAGAATTTGTTGTCAGAAAACTTCAATAACACTATCTAATTTGGGTTTCGAACCCAAGACGTCACGCACATTACCGTTGCGTTATCGAGGCGTTCGTTTAAATGTCTTCATATGATAGTCAATAGGTTAATCAGCAGAATATTTTCGGTAGATCGGTAGACGCTGTAGGTATATATGGACCAGTAGTAGATGCTATAATTACGCCTACTTTCAGCTTCAAATTCGAATGAATTGGTACTTCTGTAATCAATTATTCTGTGGCGAAAGTTACCACTGCATCACAATGAAGCGACTTCGTTCATTGTAGCATATTTGTTCATTTACTAGGATAAATTTAGTTCACAGTTTATGCTATGTAAGATAGTGCAAATGTTTAAATTGCTGGTCATTCCGGTAGAGCTGTTTATTATTCTCGTTGCATTTTAGTGTTATATGTAAAACATTAATGTGTGTGGAATACGATGTTCCAGCAATAACTTTGCGATAACGCTTTATATAGAATTGTAATAGATGCACTTGGCTACTTGTGAAGTTGTGAACATTCAGCCTTATTTATACCGGACATACTTCGTACTAAGTATACTCTTAATAGAAACGTTGTCTGCACGGATGACGCAGCGGAAAATCGGTCGCCTCATTGCTGCCGCCGCGCTAATTATTGTGGGTTCGACTCCCATACAATTAGTTGTGTGATGCATAATATGATTTTTCTAAATCTGTGTGTACTTTTCGTCGTTTATGTCCGGATGTGTGTAAAGTCTTTCGCTTCATCAAGTTATATCTAATGACCAAATACTCATGCATTAGAACGCAAGAATACGATTTTAAAATATCAGATTTAAAAAGGAAGAGTTTCTCCCACCCTACGAATAATATGTGTAGCGGTAAACTTGTCATAATTTAAAACAACGGATATACAAAGTACACCGGGGCTTGGCACAAGAATTTGTGGTCCACACAATGTTTTGTCTTGTGTTTAGATCGAAGCCACCCCAGTGTAATTTATGACAAAGCGAGGCAACTACTTAAACTACTACTCACGCTAGATACATCGCCCGACTTGTGAACCAAACCAAAGACCTCGTGATCAACTTAATCATAAACGTAAACAGACCCCAAAGGACCAACAAGACAGCTAAACCTTCAAACATTATTAATTTAAAAATTGTTATAAATAAATATTGTTTAAATTTATTTATAAATCAATTAAACTACTACTCACGTCAGATACATCGCCCGACTTGTGAACCAAACCAAAGACCTCGTGATCAACTTAATCATAAACGTAAACAGACCCCAAGGGACCAACAAGACAGCTAAACCTTCAAACATTATTAATTTGAAAATTGTTTTAAATAAATATTGTTTAAATTAATTTATAAATCAATTAATGTATAGCATTAATTATTACTCGCTGAATTATAATAATAATAATAATATTCTACCACATACACACAACACCATCTAGCCCAAACTAAGCAGAGCTTGTACTATGGGTACTAGACAATGGATAAACATACATATATACTTTTTTTTTAAACTTACTTATATTTAGTTTTCAAATGTATATCGTCACCTAAAAGTTAGATACTAAAATAATTAAACATTTTGTACTGTTTTAATCTGTCGACCAAAATACAGACCTTAGGTCTAGACGCAATGCTTTTTCCATTGTGTTTGGTTGCTGGCTAATTGACACACAGGCAGAGATGATTATTAATATTTTGTTGACAATGGTTTAGAGATCCCACGTAATGGGGGACGCCTATAATCTACCGCGCACTGTTTCAGTAGTTCTAAAAAATGTCTATCAGATACTTCGGGCCGAACGGAATTACTTCCTTGGTTAGTTTTATGAAGGTATTCAGGACAATCAAGAGGTTATAGGAGGTAATCAACTTCAGCACAAATTTCGGAACAAATGTGTTTGACCATACGAACAGTCGGCAGTCGGAAATTTCGGCATTTACGTTTCATGGTAGGCCTACAGACTCTTTGCTTACTGACAATTACTTGGTGAAAATCCCAATCACATTTATTTTTACCTAAGCCGAGAATTGAACCCGTATCCTCATACTAAGTAGTCGCATTTACTACCGCCGCCACCGAGGCCTGTGTCGTTGGTCCCGTACCATAAATGGCGAGTCAATTGCCGTTTGCATAGTTTCTGATTTACTATTACTGAAAATTTCTTGACCTAAAAATCAATTACATTTTGCCTAATCCAGGTCATTTTACCCGAGACCTAATACAAAGCAGTCGTATATACAACCGCAAAATCAATTTATATGTTTAATTAGTTTTATTAATAAGTTTATTATTTCCTTTTCAGGTAAGTATTGCCGAAAATCAGCTGAAGGAGTTAAGTTCTTAATTTTGTATAACAGGTATTTCTGTGTATGAATCCTTTATTATTTAACTAGTTTTTGACTGTATTTTTGTACGCGTGGAAATTAAAAGTATATAAGAAGGCGTATCGATATCAAACATGCACCAGATTTTAAGTTAAACCTTTTAAGTAATACAATTGTGATAACCGCATTCAACTTCGTGCTGTAGTTTATGCATTTATACGCGTACAAACTTATAGACAGACAAAAATTGTATAAAGAAATTAAATCACTGATGTGCTATTTTTACATTTTATCAGTGAACTGAGGCAGGAGCATGTAAGTTATTAGGTGACACGATATCTCAAAGAAGCAGGTTCATATCTTTGTACAATATTTGTATATTAGCAGTGGCTTCCGACTACGTGCTTTATAAAGATACTAATAAGTAAGCTGTTTTCCCATGATGAAAAGTTAACGTACACTACTCCCAAGTACAAGAATAAAAAAAATTTGGTCTATATAGAAAGGTGTGATAATTTTTTATGACGTATTCAACATTTATTTTGTATTATTTAATCATCGAAACAAATGCATTATATCCCTATCAAAATTGCGCAGTCATTATCGTGTCCATGGAAATCACTCAAGTCAGTTGTTGGGAATGTCGATAAAAAACAAAATGCCATATCTTAGTAAAAATCATGTACAGGGATAATCTTCCCAGCATCTTCCTTACCATTTTATAGGGGCTTAATAATGTGACCCTTGAATCTGACAAAACCTCTCTGCTACAAAGAGTTCAGTTACAGCTTTAAGCAACGAACACATTTTCCTATTTATTAGTAGGCATTCTTCATTTGATAAAGCTATAATATATGCTCTCTTTATAAGTCTTCTATTTAAGTTTATTTACACAATATATTCTAGAAAATATACATTCTGCCTTTATTGCCTTTACCTTTACAGAGAGGTTTTCATTTCATAGGCAACTATAATACATATATTGCTATGATACAGACGGATTTATAGCTGATCTAATTTACGAGTAAAATACGTTTGTACGATGATATTATTCCGAAATATTTACTTGGAAATCTTGTAATTAATGGTTGTTTCGTAGTAAAGCTTACTTCAGAGCATTGCATACATTCATACATAATATTGTCTTACGTTTACGCGAACGTTATACATTGAAATCAAACTATATACGGATTTTATTCACTTTTATTATATCATTTTGAAAAATCACACTACTACTGAATCTATAAAACTATTTTATCTATTTAAAATTATTAAAACCATTTAGATTTAAATTTACACTTTCTCTGACGTTTCGGTTGCTTTTCAGCGGCCATGTTCACGGGGAGACTATACCTTACTTACTTAGTCTCCCCTAAAGCAGTTTAATTTCAACATACATAATAGGGGTTAAAGTATGAAGTTGCCGTTGTATAGTAATATATACTTTGAACTGACATAAAACCTTCACGGTGTGTTTCGAGTGAAACTTTTTCACATGTTATATAAGATTCTTCTTTTGAAAAATGTGCAACATTCGATTTTCGACTTTCAATTGCTTTTTTATTCAGCTTAGGCGGGAAAGATAGATACTTCGAAAATCTGAATCATTTTTTAATACGAGTGCCGACGCGGAGCTAACGCGGCAGAAACGGCAATATCAACGCTGCCTTTGGAGAGGAGACTCCTAATGAACGCACCGTGCGTTTTTGGTTTAAACGCTTTCGTAATAGAAACTTTGACTTGAAGAGCGAACCACGTGGAAGACCGCCCACACAGGTGAATAACGCTGAATTGAAGGAGATGCTGGAAGCCGATCCGAGTCAAACTACCCAGGAATTACCGGCATGGTTAAATGTTACCCTGCCTACAATATTGACAGCTTTGCATCAAATTAATAAGATAAAAAAAATATGAAAAATGAGTGCCCCATGATTTGACTGATCTGCAGAAAGAAATGCGTGTTGAAAATTGTGTTGCCTTGTTGAATCGGAATAAAAATGAAGGAATATTGGATCGAATTGTGACATGTAACGAAAAGTAGATTTTACGATAACCAAAAGCGAACAATGCAATGGCTGACCCCAGGTCACGCCGCAACAGTGCCCTAGAGCAAATCTTACCAATATAAAGGTAATGGTAACTGTTTGGTGGTCTCTTCATGTGTTATTCACTACAGCTTTCTCAGGTCTGGTAAGCAATAACAGCAGATGTTTACTGTGCCGAACTTCGAACAATGATGGCGTAACTGACAGTGAAACAGCCCCGACTCGTGAATCGATCTTCACCATTATTGCTCCATGATAACGCAAGATCTCACAATGCACGAGAAACCGTTGTTAGTCTACAGGAGCTAAACGGACTACCATTTATTCCTGATTTGGATAATTTTCTACGTGATAAAAAAAAAAATTCCCAGGAGGCAGTACAAAATGCTTTCACACAGTTTGTCGTATCTAGATCCCCGGAGTTCTATCGTAAAGGCATAAATGAACTTTCGTTTAGATGGCAGCAATATATAAATAATGAGGGTAATATTTCGATTAAATAAATATGGTCTTAAAAAAACGAGCTTCAATGTTTCAGTACAAATCGGCAATTTCATACTTCTTAGATTTCTTAACACAATCTCCCAATAACACTTTGCTTGACTCTGTAATCCTGTGTTAATCTTGAACATGGTTCAACGGTTTACGCGTGATTGTGTCACAAACATCTTCACAAAATTTCACAATTATAATATTACTAGGTGTCGCCCTCGGCTTTGCTCGGGAACAATATTTTTGAAGTGAAACTTCTTTGGGCGCGTTGAGATCTCGCGTCATCGTCACCGAACACTTTCCCTGAGCTATATGTATACTGTGTATATATGTGTACTTTTTGGGTGAACAAAAAGCGTGAAACTCGCGTCATCATTACCGCATGCTAGTTACTTAGTTTCCACTTCTATTGGCAGTCCCCAAAGACTGCCCCGCATGTTTTTATTTTCTAGATGACATAGCTCATGGGGTACAGAAAAGGACATAGGGTACCCCATATGTCCTTTTCTGTACCCTAACGTTAATGCGATATTTCACGATGATCGGTGGAGTAGTTAAGACGTGAAAGCGTAACAAACAAACAACTTCATATTATTATGTACATAATTGATACATGTGCTCATATGTATAGATAAAGCGAGTTAATTATTGTAATAAAAACCTTTCATTATAAAGTTTTGCTATAGTCTAATAAACTTCAATCGTGAACTGAAATGCAATTCCTGTTTTAATTTAGGAGGACATTATAAATGTAAATTGTAACACTGAGACTAGATCAGAACTTTATTGTGAACAGTTTTTATTACGAGAATTAAGTCTCTGATCACACTAGACAGAATGCAGTAATGTAACAGAATATTTCAACCGAAGGCTCACTGGCTATCTTGCCGAATAATCCGAAATTTATCACACGTATATTACACGTAAATTAAAAATAATATTAATAATAAAATTTCCAAAACTTATGGAGTCATGTTAGACTTTCAAAAGGATTTCTACTAATATTTTTAAAACATTATATTTAGTGGGTAACAATTATCGAATTGTGTATTTAGAACAGCTCACATCAAGTATTCAAAGATTTATATATTAGCTAATTAAACTCGAATACGGCCCAAATATCTTTGGTTGGAATAACACAAATGCTAATTAACATTATTTTGCAACTTCAATTAAAGATTTTGAGTTCACAAAATTGAATGCTAATTATTTTGTGACCTAAATGAAATAATATATCGAGTTCAGAACTTGAATCAACGTAAAGCCTCTATTACTTATTTTAACGTAATCTTTCTTCATTTACGATCCACAAACTGTATAATTTTAATAAGCGAACCGAGTCATAATCATACGAGGCACGTTTGACGTCGCTCAGCGTTTAAAACCAACTCATTCATACATATAATATTAATTACAGCGTTTTGCGGTTTGACAATTGCGAGACGAGAGATTTTGCTATAATTATGATATTCGGTGTTCTTGTATAGCACTAATTCATAGTATAAAGCTTTATTTATGTAATATTAGCAATTTTATATACATAATATGTTCCTATCGTAAAGGTGAATCTAAATTGGCTTTATTTTTCTGCTGCTAGGTGTGGCTGCGATATGCAAATAATAATATCAGCTCTGTATTTTAATAATACCTAGTATCATTGCTGGGCATAGGCCTCTTCGCAATGTGATCTAGTGTGGATTGACAGATTTACATATCTTTAGAACATTATGAAGAACTCTCAGACATGGAAGAAACCGCGCGATATTTTTGACTTCAAAAAGTCTGTCACAGTCCTTCCTATTTTTTGCCAAGTCAAACCACCTGATTGGTTTGACACTCATTCACAATTCAATGGGTCGCCTAATATACCGCTGGAAAAACAAAATAGTTAACGACGAGGGTACACTTGATTTAATAGGTTTTTAACTATGTGTGGCATTCCAAGATTTGATAAGCTAATAATAACTTCATAATTCAACAATTTGCCACTGAATTTTCAAAGTAATATAACAAGGAACATTCTTAGAATACTTTAAAAGTTTATAACAAACTTATTTGTATAAGCTTTTCTACGAATCTCTTCATATTAACCACCTAATTACAAATTATTTATTGTAGAAAATGAGACTCCGTGAATAAATTTTTTGCTCTACTATATCTAAGGTTATTAATTTATTTTATAAAGGGTTTAGTTTTGTGTTCTTTATGTAAATGCTATGAGTTTTGGGTACAATTTTTTA
Source organism: Catocala nupta (assembly GCA_963675205.1). Classification (NCBI taxonomy): domain Eukaryota; kingdom Metazoa; phylum Arthropoda; class Insecta; order Lepidoptera; family Erebidae; genus Catocala; species Catocala nupta. Next base: position 12,351,468 of record OY776099.1, read on the forward strand.
TTGTTTTGTTGGGAAACGAGCCATAAAGTCTGATGGTATTTTGTTTTTCTGATAAGAAACCTCAATAGCAGCCCGGAGTTAGAAATTTGGTGGTGTTTTAGAGGCGTGCGTCGGGAAGCACGTACATCCGTTACCCCCGCTAAATTCTGAAGTGTCGTGTAGCGTGATGATAGCCTTCCTCAATAAATAGAATACATAAAATACATATTTTTCAGATTGACTGTTAGTTCAATGGACTCATTGAAACAAACAAACAATCCCTTCAGCGTAATAATATAGATGACAAGCAGGTCGTCATCGTCGGTTTAGTGGGAAGTTCTGCTTTGCGGCCCAACAAGACAGTTTTAAGACAGTGTATCTTTTGCCGTCTACCATCAAGATAAAGTCATTAATTATGTCGCTTATACCCTCCATGTTTTACCCAAATACTAAAATACGATGCAACAAAAATTAAGTCGAAACTGTTACAATGGAGCCATTAAACCACATCTCGAAACCCCATAATCGCTTCCCATAAAATCTAAGGGGTTTATCGGAGCACCATCTAGTCATAACTGCTATGGGACGATTCTGACCATGAAAGGCCAGGCGGTAGTAGTTTATGGGGCAATTATAACATAAAACGGTATGCTTTAGGGTTGGTTTGGTACTATTGGAACTCGAACTAATCTCGATTGAAACATTAATGTCGGTGGCGCAGAAGCATTAAGAGCGATTGCTGTGCATAAGGTCTCGTGTTCAATTCACTTGTTGGTTAGAGTTATTGAGTTTTTCTATCAAGAAGTTTACTAGCGGGACCTATACTCGGTAAAGGGCAGACCCACTCCATGTAGAAAAAGTTGAAAATAGTCTTATGTAGTTAAGTATGTCTGTACATTCCTATATAGCAATGTGCAAACATATTTTCTCAGACGCACGCCTGCATGTCCTTGAAGAGATAATTGGGAGTGTAGTGAAATCCACATATCACCGGCTATGTTTTATATTACACGTATTTATTAAGAACAAACCTATTGTTGTTTACATTCCTATATAGCAATGAGCAAACATATTTTCTCAGACGCACGCCTGCATGTCCTTGAAGAGATAATTGGGAGTGTAGTGAAATACACATATCACCGGCTACGTTTTATATTACACGTATTTATTAAGAACAAACCTATTGTTGTTTACATTCCTATATAGCAATGTGCAAACATATTTTCTCAGACGCACGCCTGCATGTCCTTGAAGAGATAATTGGGAGTGTAGTGAAATCCACATATCACCGGCTATGTTTTATATTACACGTATTTATTAAGAACAAATCTATTGTTGTTTACCGGACATATTTTAAGAGTCCGTGTTGCTACTGAGAATAACCAAACAGAGAAACTCAATAATATCTATTTCCTCCATAATAAGGATTATTATTATATTTAACTAGCTGTTACCCGCGACTTAGTGCGCGTGGAGTATTTTGTTCGCGCTTCCCTATTTTTAAAATAAAAGTAGCCTATGTTACTCCGCACATCAGATTATAACATCAGCTGCTGCTATCTGCCAGTGTTAGTCCCGTCAAAATCGGTTCAGCCGCTTCAAAGATTAGCTGGAACAAACAGACAGACAACAATTTTAAAATAGTTTATCTTATAAGTACCGTATATACTTTCATATGCATTTAGTGAAAACTGTTATTTTGACATGACAAACAGGCACTTTAATTTCATCTATTTCTATAGTTTACTTTTTAAATTCCATCTTTCTCTCTTCTACATTTTCTGCGCTCGACAGGATTTAGTGATGTAATTATAACATAACTAAGCCCACTCTCTTAGAAAACATTGTTAAACACAAATACACTACTTTTTATTTTATTAGAAACTTCTACTAGCCAAGAAATTGAACTCAAGACTTAACAATCGCTTGCAAGCGTAAACTTATAACGCAACACTAACGTGGCTGTCCAAAAAGCCTTAAATACACACCACACTTAACACATTGCCCGTTACTGAACTAAACCCTAACATCATTAACATATGGGAACCCTTACAAAGGTGAAGTAAATTATTCCATCGACATCGATGATTACAGTAGTAAGACACCCATTATATTGGACGTAAATTTATGACCGAGCCTCGGTCAGCCGTTATTTATTTAAATTACAATTCAAAACTACCTGTAATCGATTCCGATTTAAAGGAATCCAAATCGATTTTGAAATATTACGACCGAGTCGCGTCGATGTTATTGTCACACCTCTAATAAAGCTGTTCGGATATTGGATTTTGAAAATAAATTGTTTTTTGTGTGGTTACGCGCGATGTGTATAACGATGACTGAATCGATTTTCGGATTGCGAGCAGGTATGGTGTTATTTATAAATATATTTCGTTAAGACCATATTTTTCAGTTTTTAGAATAAATCTAGTTCTTTTTGTGTGGACAGTACACAGAGACTCATAGATATCAATCAACAAAAGGCTAGAAAGAGGTACTGTTATGTGGACGTTCTTTGTATCCGTTGTTTATTTATTTGTCAAGTTCCTCGTGATGTTAGGATTATTTTGATATTGAAATTATATATTACGATCAACGCTCATCGATATTATTTGTCACACCTCTGATAAAGTTTTTTGGAATTTGAAAATAAATTGTGGGTCTTTTTTGTGTGATACATCGGACGAAAATATGTATAAGATCATATTTTTGGTTTTATATAATTCATCTTCTTTCGTTCTTTTCGATTGGACAGATGTTGACACAAAGGGGGCTAGATGGACTTTCCGTTATTTGATTGTTTGAAAGATCCCTGTAACATAAACTTAGTCCCGATTTTGAAATATTACGATTATACCAGCCCACAAGAAAATACCTCATTAGCCGACATGGTAAAGAAAGGTGCCGATAAGTTTGTCCGTAGTCTGAATTCGCTTGCTATTTATCCCTGTGACAAGACTAAAACTAACGAAGATACTAAGTCCCTCGTCCAAAAAATTATTTCGCCTGATCTTCGTGTTCGTGGACTTAGAAAAGTTAAAAATGGAGGTGTTATTATTAGCACCGAATCTAAAGGGGACATCGAAAAACTAAGGCAGTGAGAAAAACTAGTATCATCAAGCCTTACTGTCGAAGTACCGACCAAATGCCGTCCTAGGATCACTGTCATTGGTGTGCCAGTAGCTCTTAATGAGAATGAAGACTACGAATGCATATATGAGCAGAATCTAGCTGACAAGTTGCCGAACTCTACTCGCGAGTCCTTTTTGGGTACAATTAAGCTGAGCCACAAATCGGGTAAGAAAGATCTTTCTACATGTAACTATGTCTTGGAGCTACCCGCTAACATCAGAAAAACTCTAATTAACCAAGGTCGATTTTTTATAAACTGGACTTTCTGTCCAGTCAGATACTTGACACTGGTGACTAGGTGCTTTAATTGCCAACAATATATGCAGCCAAATACTGTCGAGAAAACAGCCCTTCTTGTAACCATTGTGGAGAAGTTGGATATTCCTTTAAGGAATGGAGCAAAAAATTCATCTTCACCTATTTGTGTCACCCAGACGTGCAAACGTTTTAAGAGTAAACGTGATTTCCAAACCAGTGATGCAACTTATTCAGCACGCATATACGCAGAGGACAGTTAAAAAAATTCTGTAGATTATGAATGCGCCTAAGACTGCTAGCTATTGTATTATATTAGCATTTAGACACTAGATTATCTTTTATATAAATTTGTCAGTTTTTAACAGTCATGTCTCATATTTTTTTTAATTTTCCTTTTCCGCACTTATTCTTGTTTGGGTTTTGTTGTTGTTATCATACAACTAATATTTAAATTAAATTAAAAATTAGTATGCATCATCAAGTTTGACACACATTTCAATTTGCTGACAAACAGTTTTGTATGTTAGGTAGCTATATTTCATTTGTTAGACTATGTACGACTTGCAATTTAAAAGACGACTAATCAATATTTTGTTTATATTTCATAATTAGTTAGCTTTAGCTATATTGTATTTATCTTATCTTATGTGGGAGCCAGTCAGTACAGACCGGCGACACTTCGACCCAGTGGGATCTTTTGTGTCGACTTCCCCAATAACGACTGCCATAGATGTTCATGGCAGCCGGGACCGACGGCTTAACGTGCTCTCCGAGGCACGGAAATTATATTGTATTTAATAATCATTATATTGTTTAGGTAAAAATAGATTTGTTATGTTAAGATTTATATTTAATAACTTTTTTGCTTATAATTGTATTAAGACTATCTTAGCTATTACTATTTTTTTTTTGTAACTTAAGACCCTGCCTACGTGTGATACAGTTTCTAACTAGTACAGGAGACAGGTGACATTTTACAAAAATTTTCAGTTTCTTAAGTTTTATTTGTACAATTATATACAAGGTTTCTTTGTTTTTACTTGGGGCTATGCATTCACGCGTACCCCTCCGCGGGGGCAGGCGGAGGTTATATGTCGGACTTACCGGGGTAAAAGAAAGATGGTAATGATGATAAGAATGGACCTCCCGGTAATACCAACTAAACCTACCACGGTGTTCCTCGACAAAACCGCAATCGGCGGGGCCGCGCGAATCATTTTCACATGCAGTCGCGACCCCGCTGAGATTTCGGCCCACCGTATGAAATGGCAGGCCACTACTCGATAAGACCTACCCTTTGGTCACCACTACTTTTAAAATCCTTACTGTCCTCCCCTAGAGGAGGAGACGGACACGATACAGAGGCGCGCTTGGGAACACGCACGCCGCCTCTCGATCAACAACAAAAGTGTTTAAATTTAGTGTTTCAGGTGGGGCTGCAGCGGTATTGTATATGACTGCTCCGCATGAAATCTCGGTTTCGATGCCTGAGTCGGTTAAATTGCTTGTGGGTTTTGTCTTCTATGTAAAAACACGAATACTAATCGCGGAATCCTACGTTTGGATTCGGTATTGATTAGTGTTAATTAGGTGGTCGAATTTTATGTATCAGGTGGTGCAGCGGTAGTGTAAGCGATTGCTTTGCATTAGGTTTGAGGTTCAAACCCTCGGTCAGGTGAATTGTTATTGGGGTTTTCTGCCATCTGTGAAATAACACGAATACTGATCGCAAAGTAATTGGTTTGATTTCTTGATTGTTTAGTTTTATTTGGTATTCCGTACATGATAGAGAGGCGATCATAAAAACTGTCTGTGCATCTATTGTAGAGATATAGAACTTAATTATATGTTAGGGAAAAGACTTGTTATGGGTTGTCTTTTTCCTCGTTTATAATGGACATTCTACCTTAGCATGGGTGATGCTTTTAAATAATTCTTAATATATCAATTTAACTCTTGTTTTAACAGTGAAAAATAATATACGGTATTTTCACGATGTTTTTCTGTCCTACTCAATGGCTTTCAAGTTGTTTGAAGACTAGATCGCACTAGACTAGCTTGTTGACCATTTTTTTAAATAGAGTAATGTCTTAGGACAGTTGAATGTCCCGACTCCTACCGACTAAACTTTCCAAGGCGTGCCAACTCGCTGCCTTGAAAAATGGATAGGAAGCTGGAACTGACACTTTATCGGCGATAGCTTGGTACACCACAGCCCAAACTTATCATACAAAGAGATTAATAACGAAACAGAATTTTAGAATGCTTTTAAATTAATAAAAAATATGTGGTAAAGTGTAATTTTTATTACATATAGTAATAAAAATTACACTTTCCATCTGAGCGATTGATATATGTAATTCAAAACGTCAGACTAGCAATAAATAATTCAATATAAATTTATCTGTTAAAATTCAGCTATCCAACGAAACATGAAATTCATAATATGTTAAATAAATCACCGCTTGCGCTGCGCCTTTATGTTGCTATTTTTAACACTATTTTTCCGATAAAAAGGTTTATATAATATTTAAATGTCATGTTTTGTCAACTGGAAAGACTTTCATAGTAATGGACGACAACATGCTTATAATAAGTATTATATTTGGTCCCCAACAATATTTACAACTGTTTTGCTTAGGTGGTTTTGATCCAATACATATCACGCCTATATTCCTTGAAAAATGTAACTTGCCAAGCGCTGCAACCACTTTGAATTTAGGTCCCCATAATAGAGGGCGAGCCATCTTGGATGCGAAAAACTAAGATAAATAACTTCTCACGTAAGACCGTGAATATATTAGTTGGCAAAGCGACGACACGGTGATGCTACGGTGTGTCAAGTTTGTAGGCTCGAGTATATTTATATTATATAATAAATTCAATTATTTCATCTCTTCTATTTGCCTACTTCTCTGGAAAATAAGCTTAACTTTGCGTACAAATAGTATGTAATTAAGGTAGTGCGATTCATTAATATTACTTACAATACGTAGAGGTGTATATTAATTTTACGGGTCCCCCGTAAAATAGTAATATTTTCTCGGGCTTGTTTGGTAAAATATAAATCGCATGTAATATCGTGCTCTTCTTAAACGACATATATGACGCTAAGAGACTGAGCGACAGACACAAAAAACTAAACAAAAAATCTCTATTCCTTGCATGAACTCTTTATAAAATGATAATTATGAGGTAGAAAGGACTTGCTTTTTTATTCGTAACTGCGCTTAATATAGTCGATGTCCTGTTCCTGTTAATAAGTTATCTTTCTGCTAAATTTAGACGTGAAAACGTTAACAGGCAGTGGGCATACATAATTCACTAGTCTATACTATTATTCGAAAGTAAAATAATTTCTTTCGCATATTAATATAGACTAGGTAATATTAGCTAAGAATTGTAACTCAAGCAGCAGTACAGCTGGCAGTGCTGCAGTGCCGACGTCATTTAGTTGTCACCGCTCGTGCGTGAACGAAAACTACTAATAGGTACGTATAGCGTTTTCCCTGTCCCACACGATGAGCTCAGCCCTACGACGATTAACGGTGTTGCCGTAATGAAGTGTCGGGTATGAAACCCACAATATCTTATTATAATTTTAATTTAGAGTTTTCTTATAATAAAATCTTCTGAGTAAAAACTTCACCTCATGTTTTGTTAGCATAAAACAACAATTTCATTCTAAAACTAAAATTTTAAGGTGTGTCCAAACATCGCGCGGCATTCGTGCGCGGCTGCAGCGCGCGGCCCGCCGCACTATGATTGGATGAATGCCGCACGCGAACTCATTTGTAACATTCTTAGTAAACATTCGTCGGTATTTGTGATTGGATGTGTAACGCCACGCCAGATGCCGAGCAGAGCCACGCCAACGCCATGCCAAAGCCAAGCCGTGACAGCCATCAGGGTGTGGAAACTGATAAACATTTACATGAAAAAAAAATCTTATAGACATTGCTGGTCTCTAAAAAAGTAAACGGTGCAAAACTCAAGCCCTGTAAAATTGACAATTAGACAATAATTATTGGCTTTCGTTCATTTGTTTTAAACAATTTTTTTAGTTTGCTTTTCCTTCTTTTTAAAATAAATAAGTCTTGAAATATTTATTCTTTCCGTTACATACACCGTTAACGATAAATTGTTAGATAATATCAGGTTTTACTTTACGAATATGGGTAGCTATTTGCTGCTTACGTAAAAAAAGCGATCTCACTTAGGTAGTTTCGTCTGAGGATCTCATAGTCAAAAATGAAAATCTCACCAAAAACATTTTCATGTAAAATGTTGCCAAAACGAGACCATATGACTCGCACTGTTAAAAAGTTATCAGATCTCATGTATAGCCAAGCTTCTAACTCTACGCGCCCTAACTCTACAAGGCCTAACTTCACAAACTCTACACCTTAGTCAAAATATGTGGCCATTTCGCTACATTCACATGGGCGTAAGGTGAAAAATGTATCCACTGTTCATTACTTTACTGTTATACAATAGTTCTTGTAGTAACGAAACGGCCAAGCCATATAATATAATAACAAGGAGTCCCTATATCAATTTTCAGACCTCAAGCGTCAAAATTGCGGAAGTCTCATACAAACTTCCATCCCCTAGTTTAGGGGTTGGGCGATTAAAGTTACAAGTTTTTTTAATTGTTTTGTTGTTTGTGTACTAATACTAGCTATTACTAACGACCGCAGAGCCGGGCGTCGGAGGGCGCGCGATGACCTCCAGCCACCCTGAGGTTTAACCTAGGGGTGGTGGGCTTTCTGGGCCTGCCCACCATCCGTTCAACACCAGGTCCGAGAGGCGGTGTGCGTGTTCCCACGCGTGCCTCTGTGTCGAGTTCGTCTTCCCTCTAGGGGGGAGAGGGACAGTAGGGTTTAAAGTGAGTGAGTGCCTTTGGGTAGGTCTCTACGTGTAGTGGCCTGCCGTTTCATATGGCAGGCCGAAACCTCAGCGGGGACGCGACCGCATGCGAAAGTAATTCGCGCGGCCCCGTCGACAGCGGTTTTATCGAGGAACACCGTGGTAGGTTTAGTCGGTATTCCGGGAGGTACATTATTTTTATTCCATCTTTCTTTTATCTCGGCGAGTTAGACATAACCCCTCCGCCCGCCCCCACGAAGGGGTATGCGTCAAAGCATAAGTCTACGTAAAACAAATTTAAAAAATTAAAATAATAAACATAATAAACGCTACCTTATGTCCTTTTCTGTACCCCTGACAACAGTTATGCAAACTTTCACGATGCTCGGTCGAGTAGTATAGGCGTGAAAGCGTACAAACAAAGAAACTCCCATTCGCTTTTATAGTATTAGTAAGTATTCAAAACATGAAATATTATGGGATATAATAAATATAAAAAATTAAGTTTAATACAATGAATTTCATTCTTACTTGAATTAAATGTATGTTGTTTGTCCAAGCGCCAGCGGTGAACCGACTACCTAAACCACTACGCATGCCGTGCATTCATGCAGTCTCTACCAACTTTCTTCGCACTTTACTGCCTAGTGAATCCGGGACCAACCGCAAACCGGTGCAATTGTACCTCTGGACGTCTACGTTACTTCAGTAATTAAAGGTGCCGGGAGTTCGGGAAACGAATTATCAACTTTTATATTAAGTTAGGGGAGAGTTAAGGGTTCGATGGGGTCACATACTAATTAAATAGTTTTTTCCTTCGATGGTTAATTGGGCGAATTAAAAGTTCCAACGTGATTTACGTCATAGCCTTTTGTTCGTTACATGGACGGTACCTATTCTATACTGTTCCCAGCGGTGTTCCACAAGGTTCTTTGCTCGGTCCGTTACTTTTTATAGTGTATGTAAATGACATTGATTCATGCCTTAAATCATCCAAATTATTATACTTTGCATATGATATGAAAATTTACACCATTATATCATCAGATGCAGACGTATTAGCTTTTCAAACAGACTTATTGCAACTAGTTAATTACTGTAAGGACAATAAACTCGATCTCAGTCCCAGCAAATGCTCAATAATAACATACACCCGAAAGCACTCAATTATTGCCGCAACTTACACACTAGGAGGTCAAACGTTATCTAGATCAAACTCTGTTCGGGATCTTGGCGTGTTTCACGATTCTAAACTACTGTTTGATACACAGATCGAAGCAGTCGTTAAAAAGGCTTCCAAAGCCTTGGGGTTTGTCATGAGAATGTTTAAATGTTTTATTGAAGCGAAGACACTTAAAATTTTGTACTGTGCATATGTCCGCAGCCATCTTGAGTATGCATCTCAGGTGTGGAGCCCTTGCTATTTTAAATTCATAGGTCGTATTGAGATGATCCAGAGGCGCTTTATAAAATATCTATGTTACCATCAACAGATTCCATATCACTCGAACAACTATCTTAACCTATGCAAAAAATTCCATATTCTGCCTTTAAAAAATCGGCGCGAGATCGCCGACTGTGTTCTATTAATATAGACGATGACTCATGAAATTGACTGTTCTCATTTATTATCAAAATTTTCTTTGAATGTCCCTCATAAATTCATAAGGTTTAACCCACCAATTAGTATACCATCTGCCTCTACTAACTACAGACAAAATTCGTTTATCGTGAGAGCGAGCCGCAATTTTAACAAGTTATGCAAGGAGCACGATTTTAATGTTTTTACCACTAAAGCGTCGTTGGCAAGGAATAGCTTGAGCCTCAACGTCTTTGGTCAATTAAAAACAAACCATTGTAGTACCAGTAAATGAATAGAACAGACCGTTATATGGTCACTATTGCTTTTATATTGTACTGTTCTTTTTATTCTGTCTTTGTGTTTATTATTATTATTTATTCTCTACCGAGACTGTTCACACTTTTCTTCTGGAATGTCATTTAAAAGTGAAAACTGGTAATTGGCTGTCTGGATACTAGAATGATCACTGTTATGTTAAATTAGCTGTAAGTTTTCCATGTATAAAATAAAATAAAATATAAAACGGAAGAAGTATTACTACTGCTGGTAATTAATTGCCTTGGTAGCGCAGAACAGGTAATAGGGAATGCGGCTGCCGTGCGATAGGTCTTGGGTTCGATTTAGAAATCCAAAAACCAATTATGACTGCACGGATGACGTAGTGGTTTAAGTTGTCAACTCGCCACAGCCGCCGCGCCAAGTGTTGTGGGTCCGACCCACGGGACCTAAATTTGTATGATTCACAAATGGTTGTTCCGAGTCTGGATGTTATTTGTGTCCGTTGTTTGAATGTTTGTAAAGTCCTCCGCAACACAAGAATTATACCTAGGCTGGAAATTGTATTTATATATGTTTTATCTCGAGTTTTAACCAACTTAAACTGTAATTCCTAAGCAGACTAGCTTAAGCTAAACTAGTGTTAAAAATATCCCAAACGGTATTCTCCAAAATAAAATAAACGAGAAATGTAAAAATAAATTGCATTTCAGTTCACATTTAAACTTTATTAGACTAGATTGGAAGTATATTTTTAATCGTTTCAGCTAGAATTGGCCCTCAAAGGTGACAAGTACTAGCTTTAATCAATGTTTTCTTGATTGAAACTTATTCCATGTACAACGTTAAGTTTAGTTGGCAGGGTTAAAGAGATTCTTAGTATTGTACAACAGAACAGTTTAGCGATGCATGTCTAGTACTATCTTATGTTACTTTAATTTATTAGGGCTAGCCCTGAACAAATAACAAATTGGTGTTATTACACCAATAGTTTCTCAGTCTCTCTATTAAAAATATTGCTTTAAAACTCTCATATGCAGTAAATTTGTCGCATACTATGTCCAAGCTGCGAGTAAAAACAAAATATTAAGACTAGTAGTAGCATGGGTAACGAAAGATCAAAGTTAAGTTTTAATCAAATGTATTTTTTTTATTACAGCTGTACATTATTTTAATGCAAATAAATGATTTCATTTCATATCATTTAGCAGGTAGTTTGGGCTGGAACGTACCCTTAGCTAGTTTATTTAATCAAAAATATCGCTTGAAAGCACTCAATTTCCGCATATATCCACTATATTAGTCGTCTAAAGCAACAGAAGTGCATCGGCACAGTGCTGCGAGTTGTTATACTTAAAGATAAATGTCGCTATCAATCAGCGCAAATTGGCTGATCACACCAACGCCGACAAGTAGCGTTAGCACACAAATATGAAATTAAACATTGACCTATTTGTCCGTATTAATTTTCCCACATTGGTATCATAAGCTTGTTGCTTACGATCACAAATGATTGAAGTTGTGAGTTTGACTGCTCAGTTATCATTAGATTGTTTTGACATGTTAGCTTGGAAAACTCATTCATTTAACGTAAGCCTTATTTTTTTCTGTAGATCCGTTTATTATTATAAATTTTACCAGCAATGTGTTTTCCCAAGTATTATAAAAAATATTTTCCATAATCTTGCAGTAACAGTCTTCAAGATTATAGAAAATATTTTCTTCTTCTTTCTCTTCTAAATCGCAGTAAATCTGCGTGGTGGCTTAGTACGTGTAGGCAGATCCATACTGAGATTCCACACTGAGAGCAGCCTCGTGTCCAGTAATACTACAGTTTATAAACAGAACTGTCCATGCTTTGTTTAGGAACATTTTAGATGGTTGAAGAACAATCATAAAGTCGTACATAAATTCATACAACGTTGTAAAGACGCCGCCGCTGCCGAAGGACTGTGTCTCGATGTGGCGATACGGCAAAGCTGCAAGCTTTACCAATAGAAGAGCATATTCATGACTCAACATATTATAAGAAAATTAAAAGAAATAAGACTCAATAGATTAAATGAGTAATGATAATTATTACATGCGAAAATAAAGTAGTGGCGTTAATAATTTCATACCAACTCAAGTGAAATATACAAAAATAGGCATACTAGCACTTCCTCTGCAAATCGTACTCTCAATTGGAGCACAATGACTACACCCAACAGTATAAAATTGGTACAATACAATTGGACCATTTGCGGTCTGGCGTTCAATAATCAGCACGCACAGGTGTGGCCAATAGCTGAACTTATCGCGAACTGTATACCGCTGTAAAGTGCAGGATATTGGACGAAATTTACGTATGGTAATCAGGTGTTGCTAGTTCGCCTGAAATAACTATTGAATAATCCTCTAAGAGGTCTACGAGGGTACATTGTTGGAATATTCACGGTAGTAGTGTTCATTAGATCGTTAACGATAAGTTGGCTAAGGGGTTTTAAGCAGCGGTAGTTTTTTGGATGAGTGATCATTTTTTTGTGTTTATATTGAGCGCCTGCAATTTTATTTTCTAAGCGCGTTTTACATGACATAGTATTGTATGAACTGAAAAGTATAATCTTACCTAAAGTTTGATTGCTTGGCATTGACGATTGACCATTTAACATTCTGTAGACACCATTCATTGGCGGGACTGTAAGTGATTGCATGTATAAATTAACAGATTGCCGTCTGTGGGTCTTTTTATATGATCATTTACCTACTGAAACGCAAAGTATTGTGACTGCAGTCGCTTTATCGGACTAAAATCACTGTTTTTAGATATCCTTATAACATTGGACATTGATAACCTTATAACATTTCTTTTACTTTATAATCTTTGCTTTCCTTATAAGTCAATTTTAATTAAGAATAACTATAAAGTTAGATGGGTTTCCCGAGGCATACGTGTTTGTAGTAGAAAGCAACGCCATCTGTTGTGGCAATATAGATATAAACCTTCCAAAGAAAATAAAATTATTTTTAAAAACTATTCCCACAGATTTCGCAAAATAATAAAATTAACCCAAAAAGTGCAAAATAATCACTTTATTAACACGTCAGAAAACAAATGCAAAGCATCTTGGCAAATAATAAATAATAAACGTAATCTTAAAGAACCTATCTCAGTGATTAAATTTCAAAACAGGTTAATCAAAAACCCCAAAGATATAGCTAACGCATTTAATAATTATTTTGTTGACCAGACACACGAATCTAATATTAAATCTCCCATAAACACAAGACTAACTTGGAATCCCTGTTCAATGTTTATGTCTCCAATATTGCCACAAGATGTCTCTAGAGCAATACGGTCTCTAAAAAACAAAAATAGCTTCGGGTACGACGGCATTGCAACGAAGGTTGTAAAATTTGTATCGGATTGCATTTCAGTACATTTAAGCAGAATAATAAATTTATGCATTACTTCTGGCGTATTTCCTAACAGTTTGAAAACGGTTATAATAAAACCGCTTTTCAAAAAAAGTAACAAAGAAGATATTGCAAATTATAGACCTATAGCCCTGATACCAGTTTTCTCAAAGGTTGTAGAAAAAATTATACATACGTCAATTCGTAATTTTTTGACTAAATACCAAGTGTTGTGTGATGAACAGAAGGGGTTTAGAAAGAATAAAGGTGTAAACTCTGCAATTTTTGATTTTTTGGAAGTAATAATGAAATGCGTAGATGAAAAAATACCGGTTTGTGCTATATTTACTGATATGTCACGTGCTTTTGACTGTGTTAGACACGAGACCTTATTGAATAAATTGAATGCTTATGGTATTAGAGGAAATGTGCTTAAACTTGTGGAATCGTACCTTACAGACCGTATGCAATTAACCGAAATTACTAATATATGTCAGAAAACAAAACGTGAGATAAAATACTTATCTGACAGCAGAAAGGTCAAATATGGCGTACCACAAGGCAGCGTTCTTGGTCCGCTTTTATTTTTGCTTTACATTAATGACCTTCCTAAGCAAATTTTGCATCCTATGGTTTTGTTTGCTGATGACAGCACGGCTATAATAAAATGCTCAGATGTTAACAACTATCAGCAAGATATCAATAACACAATCAAAGATCTTGTGCAGTGGCTCAAGGAAAACAATCTTGTCATTAACTTGCAAAAGACTAATGTTATGCAGTTTCATCAGCGACTTTCACCTCTTAACTTGGCCTTGCAGTATGGCGGCGACAATATAAATCAAACACAAGTAGCAAAATTTTTAGGTATTATGGTAGATTGTCAATTAAGTTGGAAGGCTCGTACAGAAGAAGTATGTAAAAAACTAAGTTCATCTGCGTATGTATTACATAGTCTTTCCAGCAAAGTGAGTATTGACACGGCATTAGTGGCATATCACGGTCTGGTTGCATCTGTATTGCGTTATGCTGTTATATTTTGGGGCAATTCAAGCCTTCGTGAGCAGGTGTTTAAAGCACAGAAACGTTGCATACGAGCAATATGCAGAATAAAAATTACAGATAGCTGTGTGCCTAAATTTAAAACATTAAATATATTGACTTTTCCATCGCTTTACATTTTCGAAATGACAGTATTTGTGAAATGTAACAAGCAACTATTTACATCTGTATCACAAATAAGAAAAGGTCCCTTAAGAAGTCAATATATAAATCAATTATATAAGATACCATACAATACTGCATTGCTCGATAAAAGTATTTTCGGAATGGCTTCAGTAATTTATAATAAAATCCCAAATACTATTAAAAACGAGACATTACATGTTTTTAAAAAGAAATTGTCAGCGCTTTTAATCGCAAAATGTTTTTATAAAATTACAGACTTTTTAGAGGACAAAGAAATTTAAACATTGTGAATTTATGACATTACATTTAAATATTCTTGACATGTTTTTATTTTTATTTATTTTACATTATATTCTTGACATTGTTCTATTATATTGTTATTTAAGATTTTTGCTGTATTGACCTAATTCTTGTATTTTATATTATTGTTGACATTGATTATTAATTTTTGTTCTCATAGTATTAAATTAAGTCATGATTATTATAATGAGTAATATTGTTTGTCATTAGAAAATAACAAATTAAAATTTGCATGCTTAATTAAGGTAGAATGTAGCCGATCAATCAACTAAAATGTAACATCTCATATATGTACCTACATTCAAGGCAAATAAAGTTATTATTATTATTATTATTGGAAGAGGCCTTTGCTCAACAATGAACTATGAAAGTCTGGTTCATTCATCAAAAACAAAGCTAATGAAAAATGTTCATATAAAAATTTAAGAACAACTTTATTTATCATAAAGAATTGCATACATAATTCACTTACTGAGAAACAATGTTTAAAACTAAGATTAATATTTAGAGCGCACATAGGTACGTACATAAAATGTAAACAAAACGAGAAAATATAATAACAACGATGTGGGTAAATGACACTCGATTCTAACCAAGCAGAACATGGATGCATGAATTTATTTTTATAGATGTGGCTTTGATGGCATAGATTGTGACCATAAAAAAAATTGTAACATTTTGTTTTATTATTATAAGAATATTATATTTATATGTTTCAAGTATATATGGTTTATGTATCATTTTAGTTTAGGAAATTACTTATGTTTTATTTTTAATTTAGAGGTTTACATAATCTATATATTGTATAAATATTGTTATTGTATCGATCCCTTTTTTTTGCATGTATTAATGGTATGAATTTTGAGTAGGTTTTGAATCAGGGATAACATTTTTCTTTTTATATTTCTGAAGGTAATTTATTGTAAATTTTAATGCCCTCAAACTGCAAATTTCGTTTTCCATAGTTTATTCTAGGTAGGCGGCACAGTGTGTTATTTGATCATAGTTGCGAACATTTTGTTTATGTGTGTATTGGATAGATATAATCCTACTTAAGCTTTTTTTTTTTTTTTTTTACGTGGGGGAATGCTATGACGCATATCCGGGGGGGCGGGCGGAGGGATTATGTCGGACTCGCCGGGGTAAAAGAAAGATGTTGAAAAGATAATGTACCTCCCGGAATACCGACTAAACCTACCACGGTGTTCCTCGACAAAGCCGAGGTTTCGGCCCGCCGTATGACACGGCAGGCCCCTACGCAATAAGACCTACCCAAGATAGGTACTACTCAAAATAAAAGCCCTACTGTCTCCCCCTAAAGGGGGAGACGGACACGACACAGAGGCGCGCGTGGGAACACGCACGCCGCCTCTCGGACCTGGTGCTGAACGGATGGCGGGCAGGCCCACAAAGCCCGCCACCCCCAGGTCAAACCTCAGGGTGGCTGGAGGTCGTCTCGCGCCCTCCGGCGCCCGGCTCTGCGGTTGGGGAGAGGGTTTAAATGCTCCCTCTCCCGCTCCGCCGCCTCCTTGATGGAAATTACTTCCTCACAGAAGGAGGCGACGGCGTTCCACGACCTCTCACTCCGGACCGACAACCGATCCGACTGCCGCAATCAAATCACGGCGCTGCGATGCCCAGGCGGGGCAAACCGCCAAAGTGTGCAGCGCCGTGTCCTCAACAACGTCACGGCTGTCGCCGCAGTGGTGACAACCGGGCGTCTCTTGCCGGCGTATACGACACAGGAACCGGCCAAAACATCCGTGGCCAGTCAGAACCTGTGTCAGCCGGAAGGTGAGGGCGCCGTGCCGCCTCTCCAGCCACTCCTCAAACACGGGACTTACCGCCACGATCGTGGCGTGCCCGGCACTGGGGTGCACAAGTCGCTCCTTCCAATTCGCCACTAGGACCTGGCGGAGCTCGGACCTCGCCGCCTTGATAGCGGGAGGATCCGGTCCTTCGCCCCGAGCTAGTGCCTCCTGGCGCCAACGATAGAGCGACGCCAAGAGCGCCGCTTCCAGGTCCCATGGCATCGATCCGGCGAGGAGGCTCGCAGCCTCGAACGAGATCGTGCGGTATCCCCTAATCAACCTGACGGCCATGGCGCGCTGTGGTGCACGTAGCGCCGAAATGTTTCGGGCCGCCAGGTTGTCTGCCCAAACTGGGGCCCCATATAGGGCCATGGACCGCACGACCCCCTCGTAGAGCCTCCGGCAGGAGGTGTTTGGCCCCCCGAGGTTGGGCTTACTTAAGCTTCTATTAAAACTTTCCCGGCGTTATCTATTATATTTTTAAAGTAATTTATAAAATCTAGAAATGTCCATAGAACCATAGAAACGCATTTTCTTCTGCCCAGTAATTGTTATTTTGTTTAAAAAAATATGGTATGATCGAAACCCGCTAAACGCATTGATATATCTACAGAAATTCAAATAATCAAGCACTTCTAGATGACAATAAAATATTTTCTATTATTTCGAAAATAATTCTTTTGCCGAGAATCTCCACAGATTAGCATTTTTCCAAGACGTATTTGTTAAATACGGTAACAACTACTACTACTTCGTACTACCATAAAAAAATCTAGCGCAACAAGCGTAGGAATACACAAATATATAGTTCTAAAGTTTTAAGTTAGGGTTGTCACTAACCTACATACTCGAAAAACATATCGCACTCGAAAACATTACTGTTTTCAACATTAAAGTTTTCAACTTCTATTATTGCAGGCAGACATTATACACGATGATTAGTGAAAACTTACTTAAGTTTTCACGACCTCCAATTATGTGTGTAGGAAGTAACTACCTACTTACATCTTCGGTGAAGGATTTTATGTGGGATTAAGAAGGGGTCCACCCTCGTCAGGCAAATGCCAAAACCCAATTCCTATACTTATCATCTGAAGAAGCGGGGGTGAGGTGTCATGGAGCCGGCAAAGACCATGGCACTGAAAGAAATGAAAAATAAAATGATATGATAAAATGAAGTTAACAGAATCAGATGACGAATATTTTGCATAATACTAATACTAGATTTTGCCCGCGACTTTGCTCGCGTTAAGAAGGTACCTTAAGTTTTTCTTCATACTCCTGACAACGTCTATGCTAGATTTCATGATGATCGGATAAGTAGTATAGGCGTGAATGCGTAACAAATAAACAAATTCATATTCGCATGTATAATGTTAGTTATAATTATATTATCTAATTCTATTAAGGTTTCGTGTTAATGACCCATGAACCCTCCCCAGCAAAACAGACTCCACAAAAGCAAGTGATTTTATAAGGGTTTTCTTTACTTATCATCACAGAATATTAACTTAGAAACGACTTATCTCTCAGTTCCTGCTAGATAGACCTTTAGTTATTTTTTTAATTTATAGGTACATTAATTTATTAGGCATATTTAAAAGATAAAGTAAATTATAACAAAAAAAAAAAAATTTACATTTCAGTCAATTTTTCTCTTTCTCGTTCAATTAGGGCCTCGAAATTCATAATCCTTGTATATTTTTAATCGATAATCAAAATCAATTTATTTGCGAAAGCGATTTTCACCTATTTCAAGAAATAAAGATAAAATCATGTTTCTTGGAGTTCAATGACCGAAGTGATGATTATATCTTTAAAATTAACTGAAATAGCGAACCAGGTGTTTTTTAATATAACTTATAATGGATTTCCTTATTTAATATTGTAGGAATAAGAATACATGTGTAGTATATATACGTTTGTTGTATATTCATTATTTTTGTTTCCTCGTATATCTTTTTAGTAGGTGTCTGAAAATTATAATAAAATAAAATTTTAATTAATCTATTCTGAACTCGTTGAATTGGATCTATATTAGACTTTGCTGTAGTACCCCAGATTTCAATTAGCTAGTCGATATGAGGCTTAACCAGAGAATCGTAAATTAGATATCGCACTTTCGAGGGAGACAATTTGTTATATTGCGTAGTGCCCAGTAAGTAAAGTTAGTTTAAGTTTAATTTTTTCTAGCTGTGGTTTCTAAGTTAAGTTACTATCTAAGATAAGTTCGAGATATTTTTCTTTTGGTTTTCGTTCAGGTAGTTGGCAGTCTATTTTAAGTTCCAATTTATAATTTTATTTTTATTTTTTTGCTGGATTAGTTACTTAATTTGTTTTAATGATATTAATAGTTAGAAGATTTGACTGAAACCATTCATTTAACAGATTAAGATCATTCTGAGCGACAGCTAATATAGCTTCGACTGAGTGTCTAAAGTAAAAGAGACTTGTCTTTAAAACCATTAATTTCTAGTTTTTGTAACAGTATGTCATGAATGATGGTGTCAAACGCTTTCCTGAGGTCAATAAATATACCTAAGACAATTTGTTTTTATCAATTTTATTTTTAATTTTGTTTACGAGGTTACTACATCCAATTGTAGCAGCGAGAGTATTTGATTGAGGTCTAAAGCCATACTGTTTAGGGTAAAAGAAGCTTTTTGATTTAAGACATGATTCTATTTGGCTATAAAGAATCTTCTAAAAAACTTTAGTAATCACCGGGAGAACCGATCTAGGGTGGTAATTGCACGGGTCAAATTTACTTCCAGATTTATGAATTGGTACAACTTTTGCTACTTTTAAATTGTTAGGAAAAATAACCCGTGCCATACAATAGTTAATGCAGGCTGTAAGTTCCGTGTATTACAGTCCATTATTACAGTCCTAATATTTAATTATGGTAATAATTTCCTTCGTGGTTGCTGGTTCCAGTAACTCTAATTCCGTTTTATCAGTTATTCTATAATTTTTCACGAGTCGACTTCCTCCTCCTTTTGATTTTTCAGAAATTATATTTGCTAGGGTTGAGCCAATAGTCGAAAAGTATTCGAATTTGTCTAGTCCAGTTCTGTCATGTAGTTTGTTTTTCAACAAATCGTTTATAAGTTGCCACATTTTTCATGGTTTGCTTGAATTTTCTTCAAATCTCTTTAAGTAGTAGTCTATTTCCGCTTTTCTTATGTTGTGTGATACTCTACCCTTTATATGCTCATACTCTGTTTTTAATTTCGTGTCTGGTGCATCTTTTTATATTCTTGCCATAGTGTATTCTTCTTATTTATGTCTTCTAATAGTTCTCTCTTTATCTAGTCTTAAAGTAATTTTTTTGTGATTCTGCACTTATTTAAACAAGTCTGTAATTTATCTGCCAGTTTCTCATACTCTGGCTCTTCACATTCATGGACATGGACATTCATCTAGGCATCGATATAGTTTATTGTAGTCCACTGTGCTGTACCTCTGTTTTATGATAGGTGGTGGTTGGTATTGCTTTATCTCCAAAAGTATCTGTTTGTGGTTAGACATTAAAGAGTATAATCTCTTCCTACCCATTTAGATACATACTAAACTTATGTGTATCTTAAAACTAGCAACATTCTGCCCTCATACCAAACCAACTGCTCAAATTAAACAACAAATTCTATTAATCTACCAACTCAACTGTATATTTTCACAGAAATTAATTAAACAATTAAGATGAGTAATATGTTTCGTAACTCGAAAATACTTTAATTGCTTCCGAAATTTATTTCTGATAACTTGTTGGTTCTTTGTCAGTTCTATAATCTTGTAATATAAAAGTATATACATTTTCAGATACAATGGCGGTTTTGTATTGTAAGTTAGCATTAGGGTGTTCTTTATGGTTTAATGTAATTACATTTTGTATTTTGCTTGTTGGATATTTATTATCTAATTTTAACCACACAAAATGGCGGTGGCTCAGTGTTCTGGTTATCGGGATTGCGATCGGAAAGGTTCGGGTACAATACTTATTATGATATTAATTAATATGTTTTGTAAATTTGAGATTATTTTCTGTATTGCACGTTACATAAACTATTTGTCAACACTGATAGTGCATTGGATTATGTGGTCGCCACTTGAACCGCCAGTGTGTCAATTGTTGTGAGTTCGATCCCCGCGCAGCACGCGACTAGAATGTCTGTAATTCATAAATATTTGCTGTTGTTTAAATGCTTGTAACTTTTCTCGCGTCAC
Source organism: Catocala nupta (assembly GCA_963675205.1). NCBI lineage: Eukaryota > Metazoa > Arthropoda > Insecta > Lepidoptera > Erebidae > Catocala > Catocala nupta. The sequence continues at coordinate 12,372,486 of OY776099.1, forward strand.
AAGCATAATTATAATATGCAATAACGAGATATAAAATATGATGTTCTACAGCTAATATAAGGAAGAAAACATAAGTAGACATGCTACAATATAAAAAAATAAACTTAGGTAGACACAGTGCAGCGATAGCCTAGAGGGAGACCGTTGGACTGCCATGCAGAAGTAGACACAGTTAAATCTGTCCCTCTGCTGGGCACGGGCCTCTTCTCTTTTTCGGCGACCTTTTTCCTCTATCTCTTCATAAATGATATCAGACCTACTTCGAAAATTAGGGCTGACATTATTTATTATTATTATTATACCCACAATTTCTTACGCGTGGAATTAATAAGATGGTATCTATCAATATTTTTCCTTCTTAATACTCGAGTTTTAGGTAGCGCGGCGTAGCGTGACGAAACACGCACTAAATTTATTTTTTAGTTCAACCTTCTGCAATATAACTGTGAAAACAGCATTCAACTTCGTGTAACAGTTTTTGGTTGATGTACCTACAAACATTCAGACAAAAATTCTAAATGAAATTGTATCTATAGTACATATATCCTCATATATATTTTTTTTTATATCTCCCATGTACAGGCATCGACCAATATATTTGTATACACTCACGCAATAGATTTTGTATATTGAGCCAAACCTATTTCGAGTTTTAAATCTTCATACCAACTGCTTCATAGGTAGTGAATTCGAGTGTGTGCATAGAGTCTGTGTGTGTTGTGTCGTTGGGGGTTTCTTTACCGGGTCGCACAATGCCTACTAGATAGGTAGTAGCCTCCTATTTAATTAAGTGGGTCCTTAAACTATGGCTGGTGAATTAGGAGTGTAATGCACCTCTACTTACCCTTCGTAGAACTATATGTATATACCTACATACAAATGTATTATATGCATAGTACTGTATGCATGTGATCATTTGTGATATTTTATAGATCTCGCTACAATGTACCAAAGTATGACACAACGTTAAGAGACCTAAAACGGCATCAGTTTTATTTATTCATTTGTAAGTTTAAGTTAATAAAGTTTCAATGTATACATATATATATATATATATATATATATATATACATTTTGGATACAAATGGAAAAAAACCTTGTTAATTGTACATTCATTTACTGTTTATCACTTCACGTTAAACATAGGCCTGATTGAAAAGTAACAAGCATCATAACAGTCGGTAAATTTAATTAAAAGGTATGATTTAATCAATGTTGTAAGTTCCTGCAGCTTTGTGTGAAATGATATGAAAATGATGTAATAAAGAGAAACATCATTTCTTTTCATCATTTTATCTATCTTACCATTCTAAGATAGAGGTGACATACTATGTATGTTTTTATGTTTTCATATATATCTAAATAGTTTATAACACGTATGACGATAGCAGATATTTATTGGGTTTGCTCGTTTTTGAAATTCGAGCTATCTACAAACCAATTTCATCGCAATCAGTTAGAAGTGAAAACGTTACACACAGATTATAATAATATACATACACACAACACCATCTAGCCCAAACTAAGCAGAGCTTGTACTGTGGGTTCTAGACAATGGATAAGCATACATACATACTTTTTTTTGTAAATTCGTAGGTTGGTTATAAGCTACATAGAAACACCCAGACCAAGACAACCATCCACGTTCATGCACACAAATGTTTGACTTGTGCGGGCATCGAACCCGCGACCTCAGGCGTGGCAGTCGGTTACGCTAACCACTACGCCATCGAGGCCAACTTTGTTATTTTTGAGTTACTTATTTATTATTACTTACTTATTATTAAGTTATATTATTGAGTTACTTGTATCTATAAATTAATATAGACATTGATTTCTCTATCGATTTCGCTCTATCATGCCATCGCCCCGCCCCTTCTATGTATCAGCTACAACACAATAAGTAATTTAATTGAGCTATTCACTGCAATATAACATATTATCCACTGTGATTAACTATTACCTCTTAGATATATAACTTTCCCCACGCACCTGAATCGTGTTATTAGACATCTTACCCTAAACATCATCTACCACTCTACAAAATAAGATATTTCTCCGTATAAAAGGTGACGAGCATAATATTTTCCCCTACACACCATAAACCCCACGGGAAAGTAACCACATCATAACCCGTAACTTACGATATTGCATAACATGCAACCGATCTTACTTTTCCCCATAACTTACTAAAGTAACCATATATTCCACAATATTGCGAACATTCCCGTCACTGGCATTATGACGTATGAAGAATGTGGACAAATGGACAAGATTAGGGTGCCCCCGGTATTTCATTAATATGGATAATAGCCTTAAGGGTTTTATTTGTTTCTGCCACCCCTAGTTTGTTTGTAAGGATATAATGTTCTGTCATTAAGTATGGTTTTAGAAGTGTATATTAAAGAGATAGATTATACCTTTATGTTATACCGCTGGTAGCGTATAAAACAACTCTTATGCACCATATATAATTTTTAAACCAAATGTAGTAAAAGAGTTGTTTTAATGTATTTCTTTTGTCAATGTTGCAGTGGGTGGAAAAATCACTTCGACGCTTAGGATGGATTAAGTTCTAAGTATTTTAAGGTTTAAGTATATGTTCCACTTATCAAAACGATACCGTCTTGTAATTTCCAATTATAATAAAATAATCTTATAATTAATAACGACATAATAAACGAATATATTGCTTATTAGCTTACTTGCGAGGTACATAAGGATTGTATACAGGAGCATAGCTTTATCCGAATTTGGAGTTGTCAAGATACTGTTGTATAGCCCAACGGAAAAATGAATAGATACTCAAAGCAAACTATATTCAAAAACATACGCCATAAACACAATATTCAATTACCACAAATTTAATTATCACCAATAAATTATCGGAACTAGTCCGATAAATTAATCCGGCGTGTCAATTTTAATACCGCGTATCATAAATGATCAACGGGGACCTAATATTAAAGCCCATTGTAATGCGGATACATGGCCGCTCTATTGATGACGTCAAAATAGTGTGGAAAGCAGAAGCTGAAAATTTTTATAATAAAATATTTGTTTGCCAGATAAGTAAAATATTTACTATTGGTATGAGTTGCAAAATACTGAAATTATATTTAATTGGCGATTTAGAAGAATGGCCGCGAGTTTCTACTTCTGTAACTTAGTAAACTGGCTTACCTATATTTTTTGACGTTCAAAAGTGTTAAATGATTTTTGATTTCTAGCTATGAGTGGCAATTTTTGGTGAAACTTTGCTGGGGAAGTGTACATTAATTATTGTGTGTAATATGGTGCAGTGGCGTCTGTTTCATTTTTCAGTTATTTGCAGCAACAAAAAGCTTTCAAAGCAAAACTATTTGTGAAAACGACACCCAAAGTGCTTGTAAAGCGAGGTGGCAATTAATATTTTCAATTTGGGCATTGAAAGTGTGGGGCTTTAGTGATATCTCTTTTGCACTTTTACACTTAAATAGTGTTTTGTTACAATGTGCATTACGCAAATCGCGCATTCTTTCCTGTCATTTGACAATTGCCTCCTATACCAAAATTAAAAAGCTTTTAACTTATTAATTTTTCAGATAATTTTAAACAATTTATTATTCGGTTCTACATAACTTTTTGATTGATATTCTAATTAATGCGAACTTGAGTTTGTTTGTTTGTTACGCTTTTACATATGATCATCATGAACTTTCGCATACATGTTGTCAGTGTCACAGAAAAGGACATAGGGTATCTTTTATCCAAAGAGTACTACTCCCGAGCGAGTGAATCCGCGAGCAAAAGCTAGTAATAAAAAATATTAAGTTTATTACTCTATTGCAACTGCATACGAAACTTTAAAATCTATCTTAAGCTATAAGATCTATAAAATCGTATTACGTACATCGAAGAAATGAGTTTATGAAGTCGGCATCTAGTTGTAAGGACGAATGTATTGGGGAGAGAAGTGATACCACTGGCTGCTCAAATAATACTCTCTTTATTTTAGGATAACGCATGATTAAATAGACATGATGATTACATACACATACACAGGTATAACATAGGTACATGACATCAATTACACACTACATTACATTTAAGGCGATGATCCCCCGAAGTCAACGTTAAATAAACATATCCAATTGCATGGACTTTGCCACCAATTCCATTTATAATTACATCCTCCTTATGGAGTGGAATGTTTTGTTCTAGAACATACTTATATTTCAACGCCGAAATTGTAGCGCCGGTATCAACTAACCACGAATATGGTATGCTATTTGAGGTTAACTTAATGTAATAATTAGTATCAGTAGCTAAAATAATCTTATTATTCACGAAAAAACTGATTAATTGTCTCATTATTATCCGCATCTGTTAAAACTTGAACCGAACGGTTATTATTAGAATAGTTTTGGCATATCCTTTGGTTACCGCGTTTACTATGGTAGGACTTACTTGTACCACGCGATGATGCTCGACCACGCTGTGTGGCTCCGCGGCTCTGCTGCTGCGCCTGCGCACCCCCACGATAGTTGTGGTGACCGCGATGGGCACTGGAATCATTTTTACGACCTCTATAAAAATATGACCTATTATAATAATTATTACGATAGCCATGATAATTTTGTTGTCTCCCTCTTGGAGAATACATACCTAGTATCTCACCAAAATCTGAAGACGTGCCAGCCGTGGATGTCTCCTCATCCTTCGCACCTTGTATCGCGTCCATCATCGACTCGTAATTCCTAGCTGCAATGATAGTTGAGAGACGCCGGTTTCGCAAGCCATCGGCAAATCTTTTAATTACTAATTTTTCATTTAAAGGTTTAATTATTTTATACGTCTGCAAATTTCCTTTGGCTTGGGATACCGTAAGATCCACAAAAAGTTCCGAAAGCTGATTACTATAGTCCTCAATAGACAAATTATTTTGTTTTAATCGCTGTATCTTATTTTGAATTGCAATAGGTGACTTTTGAGGCAATAAAACACTACGCATATCTGTAATTAAATCCTCAACGTTTGAATATTCAGATTTCAATTGTAATTTAGCATGCTGAGACAACCTGCTCTTTAATACAAACTGAATTAAATTTTGTTTACACTCATCCTTAATTAATAGCGAGCTATAATATTGTATATTATCAATTAATTGTTTATAGGAATATTCATTATCAGTTTTAATCATAGGTAACAAACTAAGAGCTATTTTCAAATTAAAAGACTCCATTTTTATATCTTGGTTGTTACTTTTATCACAAGTATTACTACTATTACTAGTACTAGCCATTGAACACAACTCTAAAATTCGATTATACAATGACACAAAATTAATACAAAACTTATCAATCAATATTTTTTCGTTTTGGCCCACTTTACCCTTTTTTATATCAGCTGAAATTAATTCTATAACATTAGCATATTTTTCAAAAATTATCTTTGCTTCAGATAACTTTTTATCTAATATATTACCTCGTCTACGGTCAGGGCCAATTTTTATCAAATATGTTTTAATAGCTTTGAGTTCCTCATATAAAGTTTCTAAGGTATGTGCCATAACTTACCATAATTAACACTAATATTACACATTATATGTAAACATAACATATTATTATTTATTATATAGGACTGAGAGTAAAAAAAAATACGAATAATAAAATACTTATAGTTATAAAGTTCAAAGTCCATTTTACGCGCTTGTTGTCTACCGAATATTTACTGTGACCGCATATTTAAGATATATCCGAACACTTTTTTTTTTTTATTTACGCTTTTAACCGATATCACTCATCACTTAGATATCCACTTTTAACACTTTCACTAGGGATCATAGGTCGTCGCCGTTATGAGTATACAGGGAACTGCTATCTTTATTTTCATACCATCTCGACTTTGGGTCGCCCATGTAATCCTTTATCAGGAGAATGGCCACTCTGCCTGGAGCTCGATCGCCGAGATAATGCACTCCTGTATATCTCCTGGTTTATCCAACGTATAGTTATAAAGCCACCATTTCTTTTCTTTATTTTAGGATAACGCATGATTAAATAGACATGATGATTACATGCTTTTGTCCCGGCTTAGCTTGTGTCCCGGATTTCTTCACCATTTCTTACCTTTTAACTGTAAGTGCGAACTGCAAAGAAATATTTTAAGTTAATTTAGCGTAATCTATTTCTTTTTGTGTTGCTTTTTGATTTTATATTGAGTTGCGGTTTTAAAAAGATTAGTAAAGATAGTTGTAAATTCTATTCATTAAAAAGAAAATCTTGAAATGAGTTTCTTGCTAGTATCTTCTCATTAGTTCATTAGCCTTTTCTTGATTTTGGAACTAATATAAATAATTTAATAACATTGACCACTACACTCCAAAATTATTTATTCAATTTGGTTATAATGTAAAACTTATGAACATCAAAGTTAAGTTTATTAATGTACTTTTTTATCGCTGACTATTCGTTTATATATAAATGTAATTTATTTTACTCTACCCGTGTTTTAAAATATATATATCTTTTACTTCTAAGAAAAATGTTATTTGATTTATTTGATATTCAATCCATAACATTCATAATATACATATATAGATGACATTAAAAGAAGCGTGTCAAAACGCGGGTCCATTATAACCCAATACAATACGTCTCAAATTCACCCGAAAAAAAACACATTTCTAAACATAATACGAGTATTAGAACTCGGAGCGTTCGAATGCGTCTCCATTTGCCTTTGTATGTTTATTCCACGAAGATCCAGGTTCAGTGATCCAGATCTGTGTCCAGTCATATCGAAGGTACAATGAGTCCTCCTGACAGGAAACCAATAAGTCTATGATAATTTGCTCTGCGGTTGCGGTGTAGTGCAAATAAAATGTCGTCATACGAGGCTAGGGTTCTATTTCATTAAAGAATTTGTTGATATACAAGTATATGAATCCTATTAATATGTCGAAAAGGGTAGGCAGAGGTATTACATCCACATTTTATCAGCTATGGTGTTAGGTCCAGTGAGCATATTGCTGTCTACCGGGCATAGTACCACTGATTCAGAGCCGCTATTGAATACCTATTTTGTGACGTAAAACACAGAAATACTTTCTTTTTTTTAGTTTAGGATTTCTTCCACCTGGGGATCGGTGGAAAGGTAAGCCGATTATATATCGACTGACTATATTCCTCCCTTTGCTTACAAAAAAGCACATACCTGGGGAATAGAGTCTGAGAATTCATCCCAAGCGATTCCTTCCACATCTGCACCCTTGCTTGTACCACGGCAAAGGATGCAGGTTAACAGAAAAAGCCATACGATTTGGCTTTTTTTGGAAACTCACCTCTCTGACTTACGTCGCAGTACCAACAAGGCATATTAGATATCGATAGACTCATGGCTGATTTATTAACTAAAATATAAATATATAACTTTTTTAATTAATTAAATTTATAAATTAAATATTATTATATTATCTACATATTAAAAAAGAAAATCTTGAAATAAACAAATGTTGGCACAATGGCGCAAATAACACCTAAACACGGAACAACAATTTTTCTATAGTTACGATGTTTTTAATTATTAAACAGAAATGTTCACCAATGGGGTGAACATTTCTGTTTATCTGGGGATCTTACCCGCAACAAGCGCCACAGCGTCTGCACAAGGTGCCTATAAACTATCGCGCCATTCGTGCAGTCTATCTTTATATTCGTGGATTCACCTACAAAAGTATCATATATAATTTTAATGTCGCCATTCCTACTTTAATATTTATTTGGAACCACTGTGAAACAGCACTCGAATAAAAATTTAATAAATATGGCTTTAACACATCTTAACTGTCAACTCACGTAAGAATCCTTTAAAAATGCTGTCCTTGGCATGTTTGGGGTGGAATATCAATCGCCACCCTAAAGCCACCCCTTGAAAACAGTTATTGATAACTCGCTCCTTTTTCTTGACACGGTTACGATACGATGTGGAAGTTGGTTTGAGATAAGCTATAGATAGAGAGTCATATCTGTATATCCCAGAAGGTGAAGGCAGAGATGTTTTACATTTCGGGAATTACGTTTTAAGTCCAACGCTTCCTATTACGTGGGGGATCTACTTTGCATCTTTCCAGACTTCTCACTGATATTGAGACCAAATCAGTACTCTCAAGATCGGAAAAAAACTTTTGCACAAAATAACAAAAAATGTAATATCTTCGTCAAATTTACATATTATCATGGATGTAAATTTTAACAAAAGACAATACACGATGTAGGTTTTAAACCTGTTACTTTGACAAACCATGTCGTCGCTCTGCCAACTGATTTATTTATGATCTGATGTCAGGGATTGAATTTGCCTCCATGTTTTGCATCTAATAAAGGGTCTAAACAAGGCTTATTATATAAAAAACTGGTACAATAAAAAACCTAGACTTTGAACAACTATTTGTGGATCACGCAATGTTTTGTCCAGTAATTGTACCAGATTTTATAAAATAAGCTTGAAATATTAGACCTATGTGTCCTATACAAATGACAAAAAAAACTTTGAGAAACACAATACAACGTTATCTATAAAGGTATCGTCTACTCTAAAACACCGTACGATATAAAAATATCTTGTCGTAAAACACAGATGTTTGGAGGGTTAAAGTTTGTATGTTCAACTACAGCTGGTCATGAAAAAGCCGATAAAATAGCTAAATGTGTCTCCTGTTTAACATTATACAAGCTCCGTTAACAAAAATAAAGTCTCTAGAGACATTATTATTGCTTCCAGCTTATAATAATTATATGTATCCTAACTAATATCATCAATGTGATTGTAAGTTTGCTTGTTTGTTACGCTTTCACGCCTTAACAACTCGACCGATCATCATGAAATTTCGCATAGGTACATGTTGTCACAAGTATAGAAAAAACACAACAGGTAGCTTTCATCTACAAAAATAGAACTGTTCCCGAGTGTTGGAAATTTATAGACAAAATTTTAATTAAAGCAAGTAAAGCCGCAGGCAAATTTAAGGGATAGCCTTATGTGTATTACATCCACATTTCGCCAGCTATGTATATATATATATATATATGCTGTATGTATTTTATTTAAGGTCCCACGTTGCGAGAGGCGAAACTATTACCGTTTATCGGGCACAGCTCCAGACTTCGTACTGCTACTAAGAATTTCTTCAAATCGAACCTTTAATTTAATGCACAGCAGTCGCATACACTACCGCTGCACCATCGAGATGTGTGGTCTACGAGTAGTTTTCTGGGTCTGAATGTTATGTTGTTTAAATGTTTGGAAAATCTCTCACGACACAGAATTTATTCTTAATGCAGTAAGTTGTTATTATTAAAGAAAGAAAAGAGAAAAATGTCTTTCCAACGGTGTAAAAATTTGATCCCGACGCTAAAATTGAACCTGGCACCACACTCTTGACAGATGAGTGCTCACACACCACTGAACTAATCAGGTAGGTTTATTAGTTCTTAATTCACCACAAACTTGTTAAGACATCATATTCTTGTTTTAATTGTATTCTTCGCCGCGGTCTAGACGGGCGATGACATAGATTTATCTGAAAGATATCAATTACATATCGCTTGTGGATTATATTTCAATAAATTGTACTTTGGCTATCAATTTAGATAATCCAAAAACAGCAGCTGTTTTTGGATTATTTTTACTTATTTGAAAACATATATATGATTATTTTTACTTATTTGAAAACACATATATATATATATATGTATAATAATAACCGGCGGTAGCCCAATGGATAAGGCATTGGACTTACGATCAAGAGGTCGCGGGTTCGAATCTCACCCATTACACTACCGACGTGAACCCTCTCCTAACACAAGCACTCTAGCTTAGCTGGAGGGGTTTACAAGAATACTAGTAATTTGAAACACAAATTGCTAAAAATCTTTTAGATTACTAGAATTAATTGTACTTAAATAACTTTGACGTTCATGATTGTTATTTTGTAACGTAAACAAATGAACAAATGAAGTGTGTTACCTAAATATATATGTAACCTTAATTAATAAACGATTTTACGAAAAAGAAATTCGTTTATACTTGTTACTTTACCTAAATGAATAGATATAGCAAAATGTTTTCTTATTACGATAACATAATATGAGTGTCAAATATCGACTATTCATAAAAACAAATCTGAGGGTTAATTCTCATAATAGAATCTGCTTATAATAGAGATTCGATCTAGTCACAGTGTCATAAATATATTAACTAAATGAAAATAAATGCGAATATAGATCGAGTTTAATTCTGATTCCGTTCATTAGACTAGAATTCTATTTGAACAGTTTTATTACGAAAATAGTTAGCTATCTACATAAATTGTGTTTCACATTTCAAAACTAAGAAGCAATAGCATTGCTTTCGTTATATTTTTAGGCAAAGAATAACAAACTAAGATTGTTAATTAAATGCATATTGAAATAGTACCCTAATACCCTTATTTCTAACAGAATACTGCAGTATCTTTATTTATTCAAGTGAATGCATACTAACAAAATTGCTACACAACTCAAAGAGAGACCAACCGAGCGAGAACATCAACAAATTAAAATTATTTGCTATGTTGCCATCCATCTTTAAATACCTGCATAGGGTTGGGTCTTACCGTTAGTATATTCTTAGTAGTACTTGCAGTAATTTTAGTTTAAATTTTACTTAAGAGTACATACCTCCTATCTCTAAATGCAGGGTAAAGGGGTGGGGCTCACGCGTTAGTATCCTTTTAGTCGATGTTTTAATTTTAGTTTGTATTTAACTTAGGAGTTTATGGCATCCAACGCTAAACGTAGGGCTCCATCCAGGCTCCAGGGCTCACTCGTTAGTATGTTTTTAGTCGATGTTCTACTTACAGTAGATTTAGTTTGTTTTTAACTTTAATGTATATGCTGTCTTTCCTGAATGCAAGGTATAGGGCTAGGACTTACTCGTTACTAGCTTATAAGAAAATATTTTTACTAGTTTGAACTTTGGTATATTAAACATTTGAACATCGATTAACGCCTGTGTCCTGGTGAGTTGAGGTTGCTATGATCCTGCAATATACAACATATTAATATATTATGACTGCAATATATTATGACTTAATTACTGTTGTCACACTGTTCATGCAGGCATATTAGTTGAAGGCTATTCTTTACTTTGAACATCTCGGATCGCAATTACTGTATATCAGAAATTATTAAAATAAAATATCGAAGGCTTATATACACTACTCATCGAATAGGTACATACCTTACCTATTCCTTTCCTCTCATTTAATTTTTAATTTCTTGACCTTTGTGACTTTAATTTAAAACATCGAGTTAACTTTAACGGTAATAATATAATATTTCTCGTATCGGCAAACTTTACAGAAATTAAAAGAATAAACTCAAAGAACACCAATACTCAGAACAACTTTTGAATCAACCAATAGCCCACATAATATAATAATTCATGAACCCCACGGGAACGCACACCGGGATAAAAAGTACATACCTATATATGTATATGGCAAGTTTCATCCATACGTCCATCTAAACGGTTTACTCGTGATTAAGTAAAAACATCACATAGGTACAGATATTATAGTAACGATTAAGTAGTGCTAATTATTACGACAGCATACTAAGTACGAGTAAAATAGATGAAAATATTTAATGTGACTATTTGTTCGTTGCTGCATCCAACATATTATATAATAGCTCAGATTTACCAGCGTCCCGAGTGATGCAGTCCGTAATTAATATGTTTGCTACTCGTATGTGGTTAACTCCAACTAGTATTTCCAGTAATACATATTCAACTACTGCACAAAGAAAAGGGAACTGTTATATTCACAATCTTTGCCTAGATGCAAAGGACGTTTGGAATAACGTATCCTGGTAATGTATTTTGGTTGGTTGGTCCTTCTGGCACGAATAAATGAACATGATTTTTTACAGGGATAGTCTATATGCGGGCGAGTAACTTTACCATGGCAAGCGGATGCAAATACGCGCTCTCATTGAACGAAACGCATCAGAATACTGTTGCGTATAATGAGCGACAGCACTCAACGCGGCTCAGTCATGTCCTTGATCTCCTTTCTTCGTCCTTTTCCTTTTGATTATCTATGTAGGCAGCTGCTTAGTTGTGTTTCTTTACAATTGTTACTGCAATGCAAAACATGCATGCCAGAATCTCAACTAATAAATGAGAATGTGATTTTTTTGTTTGCTACAGACGCTTTCACGTCTTAACTTGTTAAAAATTTCGCGTACACGTTGCTAGGGGAACAAAAAAGCATATAGGGTAGGGTCATTCAGAAAAAGTACTGTTACTGACCTAACCTAAACTTACGCGAACGAAGCCACGAGCAAAGTCTACTCAACATTTACCATTAAAGATTATCATAGTAGGTTGTAGCATAAGTTTATATTAAAATCTACAGGTAATCATGAGATCGATTCCCGATCAAAGTGTTTTTGAATTTTTCTGTTCAGTACTTCTCAGTCGCAGACTTAAACTGAACATAAACTGTCTGGAAACATATAAGTAGTAGTATTCCCATTTGACATGTACGAGTTTCCCCGAACTAAATTATAGAGATTATTGCCTTGATGAATCAATGGCGTTTTGCTTATAAGTAAAAATATTAATTGTGCTCAATTTATACCAATTACGAGAATTTCTGCCTCTCGGCATTGCCTAATGACGGCGTTTTGTAAGCATGCCGGATTTGCTGAGTGCTCCTCGGATGCTATAAGAAATAAAATACGTTCGTTAGAGATTCTATTATAATGTATTCGCATCACTACTTCTTTAAGAATTATTTGGTCTGAGTGCGGATTCTGTTTACTTTTGAGTATTATGTTTGGATGGTTGAACTTGAGGGTGATCGTGAAATAATCTAAATGGAACTGTCCCACTGATCAAATAATTTAAACAAAGATGCTAAAAATAGTCAAGCATCTTTCTTTAATGAAATTATGAAATCTCTCTTTATTTAGAAAACCTCTTCAACTGAATTTAGAAAAAATGGAGATCATTTATCTTTTCTAAATTCCTTTGAAGCCATTTACAGGATAGATCCTGTAAATGACTTCAAAGGAATTGTCATAAATTCCATTTCTAAGAAACCATGCCAGCCGGCAACCAGGCCGCTGGTTCGTCTACCAAATACAGAAATTAATTTCTACTTGAGATACATAATAATATCAACCCTATACATAATCTATCTCATTGCTGGGCATGGGCCTCCTCTCAATGTGAGAATAGGGCCATACACCATCACCACACACACCTTTGACATGTTAACAATATAGATATTGTTAACATGTCAAAGGTTAGTGATTTTGAGATTGCTATCGCTATGGCTCTCATGGTTAATTGCCTAATTAACTAATCGTTTTAATTTTATAACAAAGCTATTGAATGTATAATGTACGGCTGCTCAAAAGGGAAACTCATTTCAAAGGGAATGTTCGGCACCGATGCTATTTACGTAAAGCATCACTTTTCAGGATATCCTTAATAAATAAATCAGATTTGCGTAACGTCTATATGTACATACATTCAGGTCATATGGCGCAAGTCTTTTCCCGTTTATAAGGTATGGTATTAAGAATCCTTAATATTTATTCGAATGTGCTTAATATTGTCTTATGTTTACGCGAATGCTATACATTGAAATTAAACACTTTATACGGATTTTATCGCGTTGTTTATTTTACTTTAAACATTGTTATTACATAATTTTGAAAATTCTAACACTACTATTATTGAATTTTACTACTATTTAAGCTATATATTATTTCTAATTAAAACTATTTGTATTTAAGTTTACACTTTGCCCTGACGTTTCGGTTGCTTTACAGCAGCCATGTTCACGGGGAGACTAAGATGGTAGTTGTCCCAACGTTCTGAAGTGTAGCTAGTTATTTTAAAGTACCCGAACATAATTTAATCTTTGGTGTTCCTATTTACGCAGAATGAGCTCAAAGTATCATGAAGTCTAGCTGTGTTTTGCTTCTTCTTGGGTTTGACTATTTGAATGACTGGATCCCAAGCTGGTGGTACATTCCAACCATCTTCTCTATTGAAATTAGGATGTTTTTTAATTTAAATAGCCTCGCGAAGCATCCTTGGTAGGAATCGGTGTTCTTTTGCGAGTATATGTGGTTTGTCAAATCGTAGGTAGTGGTTGGTCCCCTGTTGCACATGTTCACACACAGCAGACTTCAACGAGCGTTGGTGTTTAACATCAGCTATATGTTCTTTTAAGCGGGTGCCTATGCTTCTCTTGGTTTGCCCAATATATGAGAGTCCGCAGTCACAATCTATTTTATAGACTCCTGCATCTTGTAAAGGTAATTGGCACTTGACGGATGGTAAAAATTGACTTATCTTCGTTGGCGGCTTGAAGTATGTGTTGATAGAAGCTCGCTTCAAGATGTAGCCAATCTTGTCAGTGACACCCCTTACATATGGTAGTATGGCAGGCTGGCGCTCGACTGTGGCTGGCTTTTCTCGGGATCTGTGACGGCGGCGCGGCTGTTGGAGCTTGTTGTCTTGCAGTACTTGCTTGACATGTTGAAGCTCGGCGTCCAGGTGTTTCTTGTCACAGATCCCGTGGGCTCTCTGAAACAAAGACATTCCCACGGTAGCTAACTGTTTAGGATGGTGGTGAGATTCACCGTTTAAGTACCTGTTTGTATGGGTCTTTTTCCTATACACAGTGTGGCTCAAAGTATGATCAGGATTCCTGATGACAAGTACATCTAAGAAAGCTAATGAATTATTTGCCTCTAATTCCATAGTAAATTGGATGTTATTATTAATGGAATTAAGATGTTTTAGGAATGCTTTTACACTATCTGTTGGTAATATTGTGAAAGTATCGTCTACATACCTCTTATAAATCCTTGGTGTGATGGTGGTAGTCTGCAAAGCTCGAGATATATCGACAGATAGCCAGTTGCTAAACCATTGCTTAACAACTGGCTATCTGTTGTGGGACAATAAATTCTACATACAAGTGGATGGTGTGGCAATGGGCTCGCCAGTATCGCCTGTTGTTGCCGACTTATATATGGAGGACTTCGAGGCTCGAGCTTACAGACAATATCATCATAGAATTCGTTTAAATTACTTTAAATTATTTCAAGAATATGGTAGAAACATCTTTAATAATAAATAAAAATGAAGCATATTCTACTACGAGTGGCGTTTATGTACATATCATAGATACAAACACACAATTTCGTAACGTCTTTCTTCGCAAAAGGAAATTTGAAATTTTAATTTACGAAATAATTATGTATGCATATATGTATAGATAAGAAAGGGTAAGAAATTCAGATTTGTAAACTTTATGACATATTCCAATAAGCTTTAGATGGGTATAAGGAATTAAATACGCTTTAAGCGTATTCACCTAAGATTTTCAAATCTGGATGTAGGTATCCCGAAAATCTGGGTATCCCGAAAGGGTAAGAAATTCAGATTTGTAAACTTTATGACATATTCCTTATACCCATCTAAAGCTTATTGGAATATGTCATAAAGTTTACAAATCTGAATTTTTTACCCTTTCGGGATACCCAGATTTTCGGGATACCTACATCCAGATTTGAAAATCTTAGGTGTGAATCTTTGTATGTACGAGAGTAACGAGTATATTAACATAATATACAAGGGTTAAATGCAGTCTAACCTTAAAACAGCATCAGATCTATAAAGTACAAAGCAAAATCATCTGTTTCCACTCACATCAACTCATAACGATAACTTAGTCGCCCAGTGTGACAACGATTCTAACAAGCCCGGGACTCCGGCGCCACAAGTAATTGCGATCAATCTACTGTATGTATAAACACCAATAAAGATTTCTAGATAGCAATAATGATTCGATAGCAACTATTATTTATTGCTATTGTCATTTGTTTTATTTGTCTTTTATTGCTCGGGTTCAGAGAACTGAAAGGGACAATATTGTAGTTTAGATTGCCTGGGGTGTCAAATGATCATTAGGACTACCTACCGCATTTGACTACTGGTTTATAGGTTTAGGGTGTTAGTTGACTTATGATGAAAAAGCAAACGAGATCTCTACTTAACCTATTTAGTCGCAGTGGCGACCGGATACAATAAGGTTTTCAGTTATGTCTGGCATTCTAACAATTGACAGGTTAAGCATGGAAGCAGCTCAACAGGGGAAACATATTTTCTTTTATTATTAATTATTTTATTATTAATAACTTATTTTATTTAACAGAGGCATTGGGAATATTTTTTGGTCGAAGTGGACTTTACAAGCAATCAAACAACGGACACAAATAACACCTAGACTCGAAGCAACTTTTTGTGGATCACGCAAATGTTTGTCCCATGTGGATCGAGCGCACAAGACTCGTCGCAGGCAGTAGAGATATGACAACATTAACCACTACACCATCAGTGTTATGCAGTATTTGTCCCTTCTGATGGCAACACAGTAATTCCTTTTCGAAGGAATGGCGCAAAGAGCATGCTATCTTTTTATTAGAGAATCGGTTATTATTTTCTATATAATCGAGGTGTGTTTCATATATACTTATTCTTACGCCTCGATTCCCAAAGGGCTAAGGAGCCATATTTAGTTGCCGATTCCTTTGATGTCTACCGGCATAGATTCAGACTCCGTGCTGCTATTAAAAAAAACAAAATCACTACCCGAGTAACCAACTCGGGACTTCACGCACAGCAGTCGCATTCACTACAGCTGCACCACCGACGAAATTATTCTCCTATAAACTACCATCAATATACAAATTGCCAAAGACTAGTGCTTCTAATGGCTACCCGATTGCATATTATATAGTCTGAAAGAGTACTTATAAATAATAATAAAACTAACTAACTAGGATATTTCAATTAAGTTGCAAGCAATAATTAACTGCCATGTTGTACCGTCAACAAAATAATGGTTGACGCGTTAATATATTATTTTAAATTATATTTATATTATATATTAGGTATAGTGCAAGATGTGGTTCAAATATACTGGCCAAAAATAACAGGTATATATGTGAAATTAGGAGTTGTATCTGTAATTATGGCCGTATGTGGAATGCTTAAACAAAAAGAAAAAAGGAAATACGTCAATATATTGCATAAGGCTATCTCAAGATACTGTTTTGGACAGCCATATTTATTATTTTGTTTGAACTTGCTGATGAATTTCAATGTTTTTAAGCTGACTTAGCTATTATATAGTGGCAAACATTGCAGCTACATATTGCAGTTAAAATAGTGTTTGTTTGGAAGCACGTTATGAAGAATGCGTGCCTTTATATTTGCAAGCGAAGGTTAAGTCTCGGGTTTCATTCCCGGGTAAGACCAAGGGTGACCAAATTTTTATGTAAGGAGATTTTCAATAGCAGCTTAGGGTCTTGAAATATGCCTGGAATAGATTCGTTTCATATTACGCGTGCCCTAAATCATAGCTTATACAATGTGGGTGTAATACACCTCTGTCTACCTCGAAAATCCTCAGTTATGAGTTTACCTTGTTATTCCAACATTTACATTTTGAAATGTCTGATATTGATTATGCTCTCACTTAATAACCGGGTTTTTTTGTATACCGTACAAGTAGCTCACTCGACGGTTGTTGTAACTAGTCGGGCAAGCTGATATCCAATTACTTTGTTTATAGATTGGATAATTGCTATTGTGGAACTGTTGTTCTATTGAATTACTTTATTATTTGTCATTACTGATTGTTTTGGTATTACTAATTCGAATTTACGCCACAATATTAATCCAAACAAATGGCAATAGTGTCTTTGGACTTATTACTAGTTCCAAAATATTCCATATTAGATTTTGCCCACGGCTTTGCTATAATATATCAATTTACATCCCTCGGGAACAGTACATTTTCTTGACGAAAGTTACCCTATGTATGTG
The DNA here is from genome assembly GCA_963675205.1 of Catocala nupta. Classification (NCBI taxonomy): domain Eukaryota; kingdom Metazoa; phylum Arthropoda; class Insecta; order Lepidoptera; family Erebidae; genus Catocala; species Catocala nupta. The sequence continues at coordinate 12,390,429 of OY776099.1, forward strand.
TCCTTTTATATTCCCCTGACAACGTGTATGCGAAAGTTCATGATAATCGATCAAGTAGTTATGGCGTTAAAGCGAAACACACAAACTTACATTCGCATTTATAATATTAATTAGGATATTTTTGGGAAAATGAAATTACACACAGATTGTATGGGAAAGACCTGCTTGTCTCACTAATTACATAATGTCATATGGGATACTACTGGGACGAAATTGTGTTAATTGACATACCTAAGTATTTTGGTTCCAAAAGTCCCATTTCCATCACACCATGGGACTACTGGGACAGACTGCATGTGCATAGCCTTAATCGCAATCAATTATAGCTAATTTACGACAAATTATGTTGAAACAATATACATGTTATTGTGGGAGACTGGTGCCTAAGCTAGGCTCAAAGCCTGTGTTTCAGGACACCAGGTCCCCACCCCCTATATAATAATAACATTCATTTTAATTGTATAATGCTGACAATGTAGTAGGAGAAAATTTAAATAATAATAATAATAATAATAATAAAAATTATAGCTAATAGCCAGCTTAAAGTGTGAAACTAGGGTACCAAATACCATGAGACCTTTTCCTTACTGTATCGCAATATCTTGTTGAACTCTTTGTATGTCACGCAGGTACCATTGCTACAATTTTTAAAGGTCAAGGGTGGAGTGTGCAACGAATTTACTAACTAAGTAAAACAATTACGTACAGAAAAGAAAAACACGGGGCCAATACCGCCTACTGCCTAGCTTCGGGCTACTATTGACAATTCCTTGACAGAATATTTTCGTAGCTAATATTATAAATGCAATTGCGAGTATATCTATTTGTTACGCTTTCACGCCTCTATTAATTGACCGATCATCATGAAATGGCACAGAAAAGGACATAGGGACACACCTTTCATCATATAAATGCACAACCGCATTTAGTCAAGGACTGTAAAGTTAAAAAAAAAAGTTTAAGTGTATGCGCCATCATGCCATTCTACTGTCTATTTTAGATGAATATTAAAAAATATAACTAAACCCAAATTATTTAATCGCTATAATATCATTAAGTTATTATAGTTATTATCTTTAGTTTGTTAAAGTCAGTAGTATAATAATGTCCTCCAGACCGATTTTCGGTCACGGCGGCCAATCTTAACGGAGACTGGCCATCTGTGCAGGAGATATTATAGGTAGTGCACAAGTATGTGCGCAAACACAAGTGCACTCTCTGTTCCCTTAACCTCATGATCCGAGGGGATGGATAATCCGACCGGAGAGAGATCAGGCGCAGGACCAACGGCTTTACGTGCTTTCCGAGGCACGGGGGTGTCTCACACCGCCAACTTCCTAATTCCGGGCTCGTATTGAGATTTCTTAACAGAAAAACCCAATACCTCTATGTTGGCCCGACCCGGGATTCGAACCCGAGACATTATACACAGCAGTCGCATTCACTACCGCTGCGCCACAGAGGCAGTTGAAAGTCAGTAGTATATGGTATAATGGCTGCAATACCATGTTGATATGAGTTGTAAAATACTGAATTATATTATTAAAGAGTGGCCGTGAGTTTCTTGCAGGTTTCTTCTCATAGGCTTACCCTTTGCCTGAACCTACCAACTAACCTAAATGTAGCTTCGGTATCTTAGAAAACTCACTAACCTATATATTTTGACGTTTATAAGTGTTACTTTGTGATATAAATGAATAAATGATTTTTACTTTGACTTGACATCCAGAAAAAGGAGTGTTGCCGATGAATAGAAAATAGACATAACCTACGTTTAACGCTAGCGAAGTTGCGGGCAAAATTAATACCCAATAACTTTTTGGTGGTCTGAATCGAATCTAACACGTCGCATATACTACCGCTTCGCCATCGAGCAATCCGTGTAAGGACTACTAAACATATGTATATACAATGAAGCAAAGCAGCAATTTGACCTATTTCGTGTAGTAATCAGAGCGTTTTTAATGTGTCTAACGTACCGAGTGCGCAGACCTATTTTAGTTGAAGATGGAACGAAGAACTGGCCTTTCCCAGGCTACATTTTTTAATGGAGGACGCTTGAACTGTATTAATGTCGACTGCATTTTTTTCTGATAATATTGATATATGAATATGATATAATTACATAAAATGTGGTGCATAAAAGATAGAACATAAATAGGTAAAATAGAGCGAGATACATTTTATTTTAGACTATAGTGAAGTCCACTATAGTATATGGTCGCTTGCATCTGCCCCCAGCAGCCTTCAAAACAAAATAAAGCCTTTACAGATATTTAAAGAGTAGACGCAAAGAAGGTCTAGACTGTACCAGTACCTACCTAGGTATCAAAAGATATATTTTTTGTCCCTTGTGTGATCGAAACCTCAAAACTCTCCATAAAGAGGGAAGCACTTTTTTAATCGTTTTTATAAAGTCTACCCTTGTACTTGTGAAATAATATCTGTCTTGCAGAGGACTTTACATATTTTGTGGAATACATATGTGTACCATATAGGTATCGAACTCATAACCTTCGACGCAGCGTAGTGGCAAGATGACCATTTTACCTACAGCCAAAACGCAGTTCCTGGAGACCTAATGCTTTTTCAACATATCTGAATTCCGGCAACAAGGTTAAAAGAATATCACGACAACAAGTCTCACAGACTTACAAATTTAAGGATTATTCTCCAAAACTTTATACTAATGAAGATAAACGCATAAACATTTTCTTTAGATAAACGTGGGTTATTTACGAGAATTTGGTCACAGCAGTCCTATAAAGCCATACGAAGGACCGTTAGGGGAATTTTAAAACATTTATTGCCCCTGAGGATGTACTTACTGAGGTTTTTAGGGCAAAACCCTTCAGTTACTTGTAATGTGTTTTGTATGTGTATTTTGGGAAAATAATGTTGAAAATGTTTTGCTATAGTATTGCAGCGGCAGTGAATGTGAGTATTGTGCGTGTGAGGTCTCGGGTTTCATTCGCAGGTCGAGCTGACAAAAGGCTAGGTTAGGTTTACCTGAGAATAAATATTCAGTAGACTCCGTGCATTCTTGGGACTATGGCCTGTAGTTATAAGCTAGCTCCCTGTTATGTGGTACCTAAAATAACAGCTAGCGAGATGTAGGTATAATATACTTCTGCTTATCCCTTTGGGAATATATACATGTAAGACTATGTACCTGTAACATTGAAAAGAGTAATTGTCATATTATTTTAGTCTCCTATATCAAGACAATTTGTGATATTTGTAATGGAGAACTTTTAAATTAAACAAGATAGGTATTTTGCTTTAACCCAGATACTACTGAAAGTAAAATTCTTAAATAACGTTACGATTTTCTTAATAGTGTTATATTATGATCCTATTATTACATAAAAAATATAAAGAAAATCTGTGGCTTCTAGAACAGCTGGAAAACGGTGTTCTTTTAAAGGAACGCTAGTACTATGAACTACTACCACATAGCCTATGGGTGTTTACTAGGTAACTGATAAAAATAAGTAAACTAACGTTATTATTGGACAGCTTTTATTACAAGAAAATACAATGAAGTTTATGGATATTAGATTTTATTACGTCATTATTCATCTGTGTGGTACAATAAACAGTTTTTTGGGTGTAAAGTAATTTTACAATTGATGCAAAAGAATTTCGCATTTTTGTGGCATATGCAGCAGCTCGTAATTTTTTCCTGATATTTTATTATATGGCCTTTGTTATCGTAACGTGATTCCTGATGTAAGTTCTTAGAACCATGACCACATTAACGATTGTCATTTTTTTTAAACTCTCCAAGATGCCTGTAGCTAGGGATCTACGAATCTAGACATAGCGACGTCTCTAGACATAGCTTCAGACACTAAAGTAAAGTTACAATCTGAAGCAGTCTCCCAAAACATACTGCGCCTGGGTACTACAACATAACCACCGTATAAAAGAATCCCAAAGAAACATTTTATTTCATCTTTTGTGATGTTTCCTTGGTTGTTATTTTAAATAGCGTAGAGAGAAGAAGAAGTAAGAAGTTGTTAAAATATTGTAAAGGAGACTGTTTGTTATGGATGTAGATTTTATCCTTCCAAGTACAATCCTTAGGACGAATGTCTTTCTGAAGCCATGTGTACGTCTTTGTTTTGGGGACGGAAATGGTTGACGATGTAAGAATACGAACCCTTTCCATATCTGATAACGTACTCGTGATCAATAGAAACGCGTGGTCTCTTTGCTAGCTGTGCCAAAGATATTATGCCATGGATATCATCATCTCTGTCGCAAGATGATTGATCATCGTCTTAACTATAGCAAAGAACTGCCTGTGCTTGCACTTGAGATCCAGGTAGATTAGACAAAGAAACATGATTTTCGTCTCCTGAGTCTTCATCGGTTATTTCGGCATTACAATTCTTGGATGGCAAAATAGTGATGCTAGATGGTATGTCCTCATCGTCATCTACTTGTTCCAATTGCTGAATAATCTCAAATAATCGTAGTTCTCGTACACGTGATCTAAAAACAAAGAAAACATTAGATAAGTGCATAACGTAATAGTATGTCATATTACTACTGTTTGATAAAAAGAACATCTATTTCAACGCAAAAATTAGAACCTAAAATATTGTTATTTCAAATGGAAAATATGTTGAAAATTTTGTAGGAGAATATAATATTACAATACTGAGATATCAACAACTAAATATTTTATAATTCATGTCAACTTACCTTTTATCACTCATCCTTATTTTTCGGCGAAGTATTTTCAAACTAAAAATAGTAAAGTAGCTATCAAATGCACGTAGAAGCACTTACAAATCTAAAAGTACACTATAACCGAACGGTAACAAACACAAACTATTTTGTATACTACCCACATTTTGGCAGAGATTTTTTCTCAAGGTGTTCCTTTGAAAGCGAGCTAGTAGCAACTGGGTTAAATGAATAGACGTTTAATTAAGTGGGAAGTACGGAAAACCTCTTTCCAAAGGATGATTATTATTTCTTTGAGACTGAACCTTTTAGAACAATATACAATTAAGAATTTTGAACAGAGAAACACAAGATGACTGCTCCAGGGTATCGAACCTCACAACCGACCACAAATATAACCGCACATCCCACAATACCAATACGACTACCATACTCTATCAGATCTTTATCTTCACAAAAGACACCCCAACACTCACTATGCACCCAATTTCGCTTAACATCCATACTTTTCATACAAAACCATATCACTACCTAACCTTTACAGCTAAAGCGGGAAGCTAAATGACTCATTTACCAACAACATTCGTTTTAAATATCAATAAGGTTGCATATTAAGTCATTAAGCCGTATCATCAACTCGGTTAAAATAATAGGGATTACCAGAGTAGTTTACCAGAGTTTTAACTATGATGACACATTTGGAATAAGTTTGTAATATAAAGGAAATAGGGATTTTATTTATACAGGGTGTCCAAGAACCTGGCGTCCAACTGGATTCCCACGATGCCCCAAGTTCTAACAGTACTCAGAAAAATATTTTAAAAAATCCACCCCATGTACTTACAGAATTATACTGATTTCAAAAAAAAAGGGGAAATGAGCACCCTGTGACATACTTTTGAATGCTGTGACTGCTAATGCTGATAATTTCGATATTTCTTGGAGGTTTTGTAATCTAGGGTATTGCTGTGTCTAAATAGAATGTAAAAATAAAGTACTTATTGTACCATTTTAAAATAAAATATTATTTTAACTAAAGGTGATATGGAAAACTATTGAATTTCGCAACTTTGACCGACTGTAGTGTAAAAAAAATGTACCAAAATAGTATGGCAAGTGACGTCAAATTTTGACGCGTTTATTCCTCTTTTTAAAAAGGTATAATACTTACACATTAATTTGAAAAAAAAAATTTTGATAATATTTTTACTCAACAACCCAATTTTTACGAAGTGCCTACCTACTAACGGTAACTGTCGGACCCTTTCTTATCTTAGAAACTGTTATGTTACTACTATTATTTACTTCGGTTCCAAGAGTGAGCAAGAAGGAAATACACACAGGTAGATGGGTTCCCAGTAGAATAAAAGCAAAGAATGTTAGTTTAAAGATATTTTATTACAATAAATGTTCAAAATGTTGACCACCCGCGGCAATACAAGCTCTCACTCTCCTTAAAAAGGACCGCTTTATGTTTCGCGAGTAACTTTTTTGACGTATCACCTGCACTGCTTGTGTTATCTTCTCACGAAAGTCAGCGATGTCATTAATGGGCTTCGCATAAACGAGCTCCTTCATAGTTCCCCAGAAAAAAAAAATCCAGCGGATTTAAGTCAGGTGAGCGGGCTGGCCACGGGATTGTTCCTGATCGCCCAATCCACCTGTTCGGGTATTGCTCGTCCAAAAACTCTCTAACGGATACGCGAAAATGTGCTGGACAGCCGTCGTGTTGGAACCACATATCTGGTGGGGTCTCTTCTAGTAAGTTTGGCAAATCATTTTGAAGAAAATTTAAATATGATTCGCCAGTCAAATTCTCGGGCATCTCAAATGGACCAATAATATTCCCACAGAGAATACCGGTCCACATGTTCACTTTGAACCGGTACTGGGATCTATCTTCTCGCATCAAGTGCGGATTTTCCACATGCCACTCGTGCAAGTTGTGTAGGTTCATGTAGCCATCCTTCTTAAATGTAGATTCATCTGACCACAAAATTTTGTCGATAAAGTTTTCGTCTTCTCGATGTTTTTGCAGGATTGTTTCACAAAACGCGACTCGGCTCGGATAGTCTCGAGGTAAAAGACTTTGCACTCGCTGTACGTGGTACGGATGATATTCTTCTTTTTGGAGAATACTGTGTGCTGTGCTCTTCGGTATCCCCGTATCAGCTTCTATTCCTCGCACAGAGATGCTTGGATTTGCCGACACCGCCTCTAAAACTTCATCGCGTATGAAGTCATTTACGGGTCGTCCTTCACCAGCTACTTGATTGGGGAACCGCCCGTCACATAGTGATCTGTGCACATTAATGAAAACTCGATGGTCGGGATATCGCGTAGCCCTCGGATACCTTTCTCTGTAAAGTCTCGCTGCAGCTCGTCCATTACCTCTACATTCTCCATAAATGTAGTGCATATTTGCGTATTCTTGCGGAGTGTAGGTCGCCATGGTAGCACACACAAAACACAAACTGTCCAAACACAGGCAAAGGTCGTCGTAAAGAGTTCGTTTCAAAGTCCAGAGCACAAAGAGTAATCGAGTCCAATAAACAAAGCTTTAAATCGTAGTACGTGATCAATGGTAACAATAAGAGAGAGGTGCGTAGTAACGGCAGGAGGCAGTGACGCGTACTGACCGTACTGTTATCCTAAATAGCACGATCCCAGATAGCGTCACTATCTATCTCACTCGCACCTCTAACCTTTTTCTCCCTCACTCTTACCTGAATAATGGGGTACCATAAAGAAGAACCAGCAAATCGCAAAGATAGTTTCTGTCTTGCTCCCTCCTGTTGTAATAACGAATCACTATGGTGAGATGCATGCACATACCGTCCCTTACGGTCTAACCTGTTTTTTGAGAGGCCTGTTGTTATTTTTATGAGCATACAACAGTAATTCTTTAGAGGTTAGATTCAATTCGTCGTAAATTTTTCTTTCTAAGAATTCTGTAAGACATCGTAAAAATTGGGTTGTTGAGTAAAAATATTATCAAAATTTTTTTTTTTCAAATTAATGTGTAAGTATTATACCTTTTTAAAAAGAGGAATAAACGCGTCAAAATTTCACGTCACTTGCCATACTATTTTGGTACATTTTTTTTACACTACAGTCGGTCAAAGTTGCGAAATTCAATAGTTTTCCATATCACCTTTAGTTAAAATAATATTTTATTTTAAAATGGTACAATAAGTACTTTATTTTTACATTCTATTTAGACACAGCAATACCCTAGATTACAAAACCTCCAAGAAATATCGAAATTATCAGCATTAGCAGTCACAGCATTCAAAAGTATGTCACAGGGTGCTCATTTCCCCTTTTTTTTTGAAATCAGTATAATTCTGTAAGTACATGGGGTGGATTTTTTAAAATATTTTTCTGAGTACTGTTAGAACTTGGGGCATCGTGGGAATCCAGTTGGACGCCAGGTTCTTGGACACCCTGTATACAACAAAATTATATTAAGTGCTTCGGTGGTGATAGTGAATGCGATTGTTGTGTATCAGATCTCGGGTTAATTTCCGTTTCAATGGTATTGCAGTTATTTGTTAAGAAGTTTTAGTAGCAGCACAGATCTTCGCCCAAAAGATGGCATTAGGATAGCCCACTACTACGTGGGATCCAAATCATAAATGGCAAAACGTGGGTGTAATACACTTTTGGCTACTATGGAACAATTCCAGACTTCGCACTACTGAGGAATACATTACAGAGGAAGCCAATGATACTTAGCCTAAACTGAAAATCAAACCCGAGACTTAGTCATTGGCATTAGCATATAATATCTAATGACTATATCTGTTAACAAATCTGAATTTTATATTCACTTACTGTTTTCTTTTGATTTCTTTATGTATTACTAGATTTTGCTTTGTTCGCTTTAATGTATGTAGATTAGTAGCCTATATGTTACTCAGATGTATTAACAATAATACTGTAAAGTTTCATCAAAATCCGTTCAGCAATTTTTCGTGAAAGCGTAACAAACATCCATCCATCCATCCATCCCCACAAACTTTCACATTTATAATATTTATCAGGGGTAACTTGGCTGAATAGTTAATTCATTTAAAGTGTGATTTATTCTTCTGTATTTTCCCAAATATGTATATATGAATTAATTAATAAATACCTAAGCGCAATCTTATGCCACAAAATCAATAAGCTAGTCATACATCAATCATGTTCATGATATTTCTTAATTTTGTTAACACGTTGAGGGACACGACTGCTGAGGACGTCATCAATAGAGTACTTTGATACGGCGGGCGGCTGTACACGTCGTTTTTTTGGGCATATTTATTTTAATTTGAACCACATTTATATATATTTACTAGTATTGTGCCAGGACGTCGTGAACCATCGGGCGGTTGAGGACGTCCTCTTTATCACAAGCAACTTAATCATTTGTAAGGTGACAGGACGTCCACCACCGTCTATTTTTTTTGTATGGAAGTTAGCTGTGTCATATCACTATTTATCGATGGGAGCCGAGTGTCCCTCAACGTGTTAATTATATCTTATCTATATATACGATCAAAGACAAAAATCGAGTAGCATCGTAAAGTACCTGCACATTCGCATAATGATCCGAGCGAATATCTTTGTGTGTGATGTTTTAACGCAAACAATGAAACATTATTCAATGTTTTAGTAGGTGAAATTTGTCAAGCGCATGTGTGCAAGGCGAGACAAAAATGTGTTCTTGTATATACAGTGTGTATAATAAACTCTGTCGTATCCATTAAGGGCTTATTTCTCTCTTAACAAACATGCTAAGAAAAATAACAAAAGAAATCTATATCATTGTAAAAAGTCTTCATAATATTTTTAAATACAGTATTGAGTAGCATTTTCACCCTTAAATTACTCAAATTTTGCTCAGTCTAGCAATACACCACTCAACTTGACAAGGACTCGGAGCATGGTATACTTTGGCGAAATTTTTTTAAGGCGTAGGTGTATGTAGGCGCGCCGCTGCGTAGCGTGGCGCGGCATCGATGAACATTTATGAACTTTAGTGATATCTAGGTATTATGATAAATAAGTAGTCGGTGTTGCCATGGGTAATCTATTAATATATTATTTTAAATAAATTAAATTTACTGGGGTAATTTTTTTTATCGATTTTATAAAAGGATGTCACTTACGTACTCATAATAAGCTACTGTATGACGCCTTTAAGGATCGGACAGAGTTTATTATACACACTGTATAACTATAATAACTACTATCCCTTATATTCAACAACAGTGTCTCTGTTAGTCCCCATTTACAATTAATGCTTAAATTTGCCGATTGTATCGCAGGTTGCGATAGTGGAGCGGTCAACGAGTTTTCTCACGTTATCACTAAAATATAATGACGGTGGTTCAAATCCTAGGGTCTTTTACTTCCACCTTTTTTGTTTTTATTACTGAAATTTTCAAATAATAAAGATTAAGGTTTTTTGTCTACTTTTTACGCTAGAGTGATAAAAAAACACAGTGCTTTTTTAGTAAAAAAACTAAAAATAAAATGACTTTTTCATTATAATAATTATTATTTATAAGAATTAGTTTAATTACTAAAAAATCACATGTTGTTTTTATTTTTAACCACTCAACCGCCCCGTTGACGCCGATCGGCGTCAAATCCGGACTTCGGATTTGTACACGTCAAACCCCGGTGACCCCATATGGCGTCAAGCACACTTGATCGTGAAATGTTTACGTTAGCTCAAATAACTAATGCAAACGTAAACAATACACTATTGAGTGTGCTCGACTATTAATAAATAAATATTGAAATTATAATTAAGAAAAACAAAATTTTATTTAATTTATTACAATAATATTTCATTATAAAAAACAATGTTAAAATATAATTACCGAAAATGAACTTTTATAAAAATTTCCGTAAATGTTTCAATACTATATAATAAAGAACATATTTAGTCAGTTAGTTACTACCAAGATTCATTTTACTTACAAATAATATTTTACAATTATAATGACAATTGAGCTTAATTATTCTTCATTGAAATTAAACTACTTTACACGGATTTTATCACGTTGTTTATTTATCACTGTATTACAAAATTTTGAAAATATTACTCTACTACTACTCTTGATTTTATTTGACTAATTTATAAGCTAATAAAATTATTTAAACTATTAAATCTATTTATTTTTGGCTCGAGCTTTACAGACTGCCCCCATCACACCCAGGATTTATAAGAGGTTTGTAGATGATACTTTTACAATATTACCAACAGATAGTGTTAGTGTATTCCTAGAACATCTTAATTCCATTAATAACAACATCCAATTTACTATGGAATTAGAGGCAAATAATTCATTAGCATTCTTAGACGTACTTGTCATCAGGAATCCTGATCATACTTTGAGCCACACCGTGTATAGGAAAAAGACCCATACAAATAGGTACTTGAACGGTGAATCTCACCACCATCCTAAACAGTTAGCTACCGTGGGAATGTCTTTGTTTCAGAGAGCCCACGGGATCTGTGACAAGAAACACCTGGACGCCGAGCTTCAACATGTCAAGCAAGTACTGCAAGACAACAAGCTCCAACAGCCGCGCCGCTGTCACAGATCCCGAGAAAAGCCAGCCACAGTCGAGCGCCAGCCTGCTATACTGCCTTATGTAAGGGGTGTCACTGACAAGATTGGCTACATCTTGAAGCGAGCTTCAATCAACACATACTTCAAGCCGCCAACGAAGATAAGTCAATTTTTACCATCCGTCAAGTGCCAATTACCTTTACAAGATGCAGGGGTCTATAAAATAGATTGTGACTGCGGACTCTCATACATTGGTCAAACCAAGAGAAGCATAGGCACCCGCATAAAAGAACACATAGCTGACGTAAAACACAAACGCTCGTTGAAGTCTGCTGTGTGTGAACACATACAACAGGGGACCAACCACTACCTGAGATTTGACAAACCACAGATTCTCGCTAAAGAACACCGATTCCTGCCAAGGATGCTTCGCGAGGCTATTGAAATTAAAAAACATCCCAATTTCAATAGAGAAGATGGTTGGAATGTACCACCAGCTTGGGATCCAGTACTTCAAATAGTCAAACCCAAGAAGAAACAAACCACAGCTAGACTTCATGATACTTTGAGCTCATTCTGCGTAAATAGAAACACCAATAATTAAATTATGTTCAGGTACTTTGAAATAACTACACTGGAACATTGAGACAACTACCATCTTAGTCTCCCCGTGACCATGGCTGCTGAAAAGCACCCGAAACGTCGGGGAAAGTGTAAACCAAAAATAAATAGATTTAATAGTTTAAATAATTTTATTAGCTTATAAATTAGTCAAATAAAATCAAGAGTAGTAGTAGAGTAATATTTTCAAAATTTTGTAATACAGTGATAAATAAACAACGTGATAAAATCCGTGTAAAGTAGTTTAATTTCAATGAATAACATTCGCGTAAACAGAAGACAATATTAATTATTCTTTTTCACAAAGAAAAGAGAATTGTAACTTAACCTCAATTCTAACATCGCATCGTCAACCAGCACGGTATTGAAATAACTTTATTTAAGACTTAGTGTAACCTCCATTGTTCTTAATACAGCTCAAGAGACGTCTATGCATGGAGGTCACAATATTAGCACGCATAGTTCGCAACGGTCTCGTCAGTATCGGTCCCTTTGATTCATAAGCATTCACCATTCATCTTCGCTGAGAAGCGGTCTTCCACTTCCCGCCCGACTTTTTAAGCTCCCTTCTTCTTCAAATGGTTTCACCCAACAATTAGTACCAATATAACTATATTCGTCATATATTTTCACACATTAAATGCTATATAACAGAATAGAAAGTGTATCTGTCAGTGCAGTTACTTGTGACCGGCATGACGTTGTATGTGTTAAGCAAATATTTTTATTTATTTTCGCCAAATAGGAGACTGTGACTCAACTTTCGAAGAATTAGGCTTTACTATTAGATTAAGTGATTGGGCAACATGGAATTCATTTGGTTACAAAGCAATAGTTGGAAAAGGTAGGCATTTATTTATATTTATAAATAAGTCAAGTCATATTCAAGAAATCAATTTTCATAAATATCCTTTTAAATTATCATTATTTTCCTCCTTCGTCAAATATTTTTGACATCAGTAAAAGTTTTAGAATAAAGATTGACAAAGCAATTAATCCTTATAGATTCGTGTATGATATGAATAAATATTAAAATTCAATATTTGCATCTGATGCACCACTATGATACAATGTTATCAATATTTCCTAGTAATATAATCGACTAATCGTATTTCCATTATTTGCAATGTCATCCACAACTTATGTTTAAATCTCTAAGCCGATAGATGTCTTCATAATCTTCATACATACATAATTCTACGCCTATATTCCCGATATAGGCTAGCAGAGGTGGTACTTATATAATATTCTCACGTAATATATCTTCATTAAAAGCAAAAACCAAGCAAGTAACTACAGCAAAGTTGCAAACAAGTTGCGCAACAATATTGTAGCATTGTGCGAACCAAAATATACTTACTAGCATACACGACGTATTGAAACAGCCATTAAGAAATCCTAGCTAAGATGAGCGTTTTAATGAAATTCCTCGTTGATAACGCATTTTAATACATTATTTAGCGATTGAGTGAGTTCGTTAATGAGAATGCTATTTGCTCGTGAATTATTTAAATAGCGTCATTGACTCAATTTTTATTGCTGCAATCATAAAGTTCTATTATGGAGTAGCAGAGCTTTGCTGATTCCATCATATATTTATATACAATAATTTGTACGCAGCTTAAGTCGCTTTAATGTAGGTTCTATTAATAAATTTCTATCCCTCGAGAACAGTACTTTTTTTCTGATGAAATGTATGCCATATCCTTTTCTATACCCCAGACGACGTGTTTGCGAAATTTCATAATTTCATGATGCTCGGTTGAGAAGTTAAGGAGTGAAAGCGTAACAAACAAACAAACAAACAGATAAACAAACGATCTTACTTTCGCATTTATAATATTAGTTAGGATTACTATTAGGATGACACAGTCTTTCTTGATCGACTTGTCTTTCTTATAACGGAGCAATATTATCTTAATTGCTTGGGTGGCGCAGTGGGAGCGAATGCGACTGCTGAGCAAGTGCTCTTGGGTCCCGACCCCGAGCTCGAAGGTGTTATTAAGTTATGCTGTCATGAAATTCTCGGTATCAGCACGGTGTTTGGAATTGTTTCCGGTAGATTACAATGGGCTTGTCCCTAGGACCCCGTATGTAAGACATCTTCGCACACCCCTTAATAATATAGGCGCAAGACTATGTATGTACTATTAGGCAGCAGCTTGCTTGTATATATTAATGAAATTGTTAAAATTCATAATTGCCATCCTACATGAGTTCTTTTGGCGCTAGAGGCAACAAAAAGTAAAGGAACATAATGTCATTAGATTTTAATACCTTCCAAAATATCTCGTAAGATAAAAACAAGTGCACGTTCGTCTCCTTACGTCGCCCACACGCCATATTTAATAAAGATTCCTTGAAATTTTTCCGCGCTTCTTTATTGCTTACATGACTTTAGGTGTGGTTTGAGTTATGAGATGCAGTGGATTAGGTGGTTGTTTTGCTAAGCCTTGGCATAGTGTGGCTTATACTTTGATTGGAAGTTTTATAATCTAAGCTTTAGATTTCTTTTACACTGTCAATTTTCGACTGCCAGCGATCTGGACACAATTGACTCTCCTTCAAGTCTTAACTAACAGCGCGTCTCAATAACAACTGTAAATGTATGAAAATGGCATTCTTTGGACAGGCGATTTTGTCAAATCAATCAATGATTATATAGTTAGGAAACATCCGTTATTCCAGTTCCAACGCCTATATAAAGCGTGTGCCGAGCTCAGAGCGCACAGTTGCATTTCGTATCTCGAACGGATAGGTCGTTATCAACGTGACTTGTGAGTTGGTGAAAGTGTTGATTATCAGTTCAGTGTGTGTATAAGCTGTGTAAAAACTGTGAGTACCTTTAATTAGTTACTAGCAAGTGTTTTATTTTTCTCATGTTGAGGTTATGATTATTAACATTGGTTAAACTGAGAAATAAATTGTCTTTAGGTTATTTTCAAATTGTTTTTTTTAAGAATTTCTTTCCTGAATCCTAAATATATTTATTTACTGCACGGATGGCGTAGTGGTTTAAGTGGTCATTACGAACATGCTATATTGCTGAGTGTTGCAGTTTAATCTCAACACGAGACAAAAAATTGTGTGATCCGCAGTAGTTGTTCTGAGTCTGGGAGCTGTTCGTATCCATTATGTGTGTAAAGCGCGCATTCTTCGCGACACTAAAATTATTCCTAGTTTTGGGGTTGTAAAGAAGAGCCGCCGCCCTAACTGAGCTAGCGAAACACAGTAACAGTGTTTTATTTTAAAACCAGCTCTCCAGAGCCGTACATCTCGTAGTGTCAACAAATATTTGGCAATAGTGGGCTTCTCTACTCACAAAAGGTACCTTGCCAGTAGTAATGCGTTGCGACGCATTACTACAGGCAAGCGTAACGATTGAAACTACAAACGCTTCTTGCAATAATCAAAGATTTAAATCATATATGTAGATGCACCCTACTATGTTAAATATGGTTACCTTTCTAGACACACAATGCCAACGTGACATCTGAATTTAAAATATAGCATTATCACGCTCACTCCTATTGAAGATTCTATACCATCGTGTACCATCATGTAAAAACATTTATTCACAAAAGAAAATACAAATCAAGATATTTTTGGACTGTGTACTCCTTCAATTCCTGTAATTGAAGGAGAACACATCATGCCTTAAATACAGCGTCTAAACGTGGAAGTATAATGAATGAATAATTTTTATGAAGTCTATGTACGATGAGGGTATATCAATGATTTAAATCTTTGTCAATAATATCCCAGCCAGTTTCTGGCATCTTTTAACTTGCCCCACACATCAGTGTTGATTTACCCGACCTTTAGTAATTCGGCCCTTACCCTTGTTTTGAATATTTCTTTTTATCTTACATTAACCATTGGAGGGTTAGAATCGTATCCACTAATATCTGCCTTTCATATTTGATGAGCCTTTTGTACACCAAGATACAATTTTTTTCATATACTTTAATATATATTTGATACGCCATAATGACATTGTAACTCCACTAAAGCCGACGCACTACCCGGCAAACGTGACACACCGACCCGATATATTAGACGTAGCACTTCTAAGGAATATAAAATATTTGGGGTTATTTATATTTGGCTTGTTGAAGCTTCTAGAGTTTGATGTGCTCTGATATTTTTATTTAACTAGTGCACACTCTATACGGATTTCATCGCGTTGTTTTATTTTAAAACAATTTTATAAGATTTTCCCGCGGCTTCGGCACTTAAATATAGGTTAGGTTAGAGACAGTACTTTTTTCTGGATGAAAGATAACCTATGTCCTTTTCTGTACCCCTGAAAACGTATATGCGAAATTTCATGATGATTAGTCGAATAAGGTCGAATAAGGTCGAATAAGGAATTAAGGTGTGGAGGCGTAACAAAAGCTATTTAAATTATTAAAGCAATTTATTGTTAAGTATACCCTTTCTCGGAAGTTTCGGTTGCTTTTCAGCAGCCATGTTCACGGGGTGACTTCTCGTGAACATGGCTGTTGAAAAGCAATAGTAGTAAAGTTTAACAATAGTAGTGTACCAGTTTCAAAATTATGTAATAAAAGTGTTTTATATTAAACAACGCGATAAAATCCGTATAAACTAGTTTTATTTTAATGTATAAAATTCGCGTAAATGTGAGGACGTTAAGGTGTAGATTTGCTACGTTTGTGTATTATTTAGAACAAAAAGTAGCCTAGCTGCCATAAAAAGTCTTATAAAACTTAGTACTTATGTTTGAAATACGTGATTTTATACTGAATCAATCAGTGCAAGAATTTTACTATAACATATTATTATAGTGTTTGGACCCACATTTTATCGGCTTACAGATTGAAAGTTATGTAGCGGACAAAATAGAAATTGCATTGCTCGCGGTCATTTGTTACCGGCTCAGCGTTCATTGTGAAAAGGATGGTTTTACTGCAATTAATGTGTATGGTTAGTGTATACACGTTTAGAATATTTTATCCTTTTTTTTGGTTACAATCTTAATGCACTAAGAAAGGAAAAGAAGAATAAAAAATTTCAAAAATCTTTTTATTGTCTGTATTGACATATTAAAAGCACCTCGGAAAGCCCGTAAAGCCGTTGGTCCTGCGCCTGATCTCTCTCCGGTCGTGTCGGATTATCCGTCCCATCGGATCATGAGGGTAAGGGAACAGAGAGTGCACTTGTGTTTGCGCACATACTTGTGCACTATAATATCTCCTGCGCAGATGGCCAGTCTCCGTTAAGATTGGCCGCCGTGACCGAAAATCGGTCTGGAGGACATTATGACATATTAGTTATAAGAAAAATAAGTCTACAGTACGTCAATCTGCCAGTCAGTTTTTTTTAAAGGAACCCTTCTGTCTAGGATTAATTTCCTGTGTCTTTTACAAACATTCAAACAAAGGAATCAAAACAGAATCGGAACAACCATTTGTGGACCACACAAATTTTTGTCCCGTGTGTGATCCCGCGAGGCAACCTTTTAAACCACAACGCCATCCGTGCAGACAATCAATCAATCAGTCTGTTTTCAATTAATAAGGTTAATTTTATTACGCCATAACAATTAAATAAAGTAACTCTTTCTACTGAGTTCATACATAGTCTCGCCATCATTATTATTTTATTTGGTTATAATCACGCCTACGATCTCTTAGTCGATTTGCATTAGAAGCAACTTATCAGTGGATAAGCAGTCCAGTTACATCGCCTGTCTCTTTCAACAACACTTCTTGCTTATAGAACACCCTGGAGCAATCTTGTAAGTACATGTTATATCGGCTGTATAAAACGATGGGGTGGTCCTACAATCAAGACAACTGGCCGAACAAGTTTAATCAATGACAGTATGAAGTTATCTTTGATAACGGTGTTATAAAGTAAAATATCTTTCGGTATTTTTAATTGACTCGGATGGTTTTGTTTACGTTATGTTACGTAATTATAAAAAAAAATTATACCTTTCTTGTAAGTCTCCTTAAGGGCCGGGTAGTTTTCTACAGTAATATGCTAGAGAAAAATTTAAAGAGAGCTGAAATAATAATATTAGTGATATAATAAGTTACAAAATTAGTAAATTATTCTGGATCCAGTGCCTATATAAACTGTCTAACTGGACCCAGTGTATTATTTTCAAATATGAACAATATGTTGACATTTCAAAGGACCTTTTTTTTTAGAAATAACGCACTAAGATTTTACATACTTTAGGACACAAAGTAAACCCACAACCAGAACATTAATTTGTGGAACATACAAATAATTGTCTCATATAGCATTTGAATTCCACAATACTCGGTAACTGTGGCGACGCCACTGCACCGTCCGTGCAGTCAAATTATTTAATAATAAAATATAATATCGGCCCTGTATTAAACTGTGTTACCGCTAGGCATGGGCTCCTTCTGAGTGTGAGAAGGGTTAGGCCATAGTCCACCACGATGGCCTAATGCGGGTTGGCAGACTTCACATATCTTTGAGAACATTATGGAGAACTCTCAGACATGCAGCTTTCGTCACGATATGTGTCCCTTTACCGCTAAAGCAATCTATATCATTCCTATGCATATAATTACCAAAAGTAAGAGCTGCGCGCCTTGGGCTTTGAACTCGAGAACTTTGCGTGGCAGTTAACGGTCTTCCACTATGCTATCACTGCTTGTATTTGTATTTAATAATAAACTCAGCTTAAAAATAGGTGTATGCTTTTTATACAATTAATTTGGCGCACTAGCATTCGACGCGTGTACTAAGCTATCACTCGCGTGTCATGGATTCAGCTTCGACAAATGATGGATGTTTTCGCAAAGTAAAACACACGACTATTAAAGTTGCAATGTTCTGTAAGTAAAAGTTACAGCCCCGACTGCTTCAGCAAACTCCTATATGTATGTCGGAAACCCGCTTTCGGGCACTTGAAAACTAACATTTGTACTAGCGAGTTATTATATTTAAGTAAGCAACTGCATGAACGAGAGAGAATTTCATTATTTTATTTTACGTATTTCGTAAGTTTCTGCTCGCGGATACTCATGAGATCGCATGTCAGGATTTAAAAGAATCCTATCAAGTCGTCCATCGTCATCGTCATTCAAATTCGTTCAACAGTTTACGCGTGATTTAATAATAAACATCCATACTACTTTATATAATTTCATATTTATTAGGTATATATTATTAGTAGGATTATACTTGATATATGTATAGAAATTATATTAGTTTAATGGTGTAAGCGTTTTAGTACTATTAATGAAATATAACGATTAAGTTTACATTACAAATACTGTGACTATGCAGATAGCGTAGTGGTTTAAGTGGTCGCCTCGTCACTGACACTGCGCCGAGTGTTGTGGTTTCGATACCCATACGGGACAAAAAACTGTGAATCAACTAATTGTTCTTCCGAGTCTAGGTGTTCTTTATGTTTGTCGTTTAAATATTTGTGACATTTGTCCGCCATGACACAGGAATATATATTGTCATGTAAAAAATAATAAGGAAAAGTATGTGAAAATATCTTTTAAATCTTGTTATAAATATTAACCGAAAAACATAAAACGGTTTCATTCATAGTCCTGTCGCATAAATATCATCAAAGCATCACAACAACCAATAATACAGATATTCCTACTTAAAATTTAACTTAATAAACCCATTCAAATATCTGAGCCAGCATCAAGACATTTTTCTAACAAAATTCTACAAAAATAAACCAAAGAAAGTATATAACAAAAGCGCGGGGTCACAGAAAAGACTTTGACGCGCGGTTATATTTCTTTTTAACTTTTTGTTAAACAGCAGGCGTGAAAGGCACCTTATTATTATTCCACAACATAATCGAATAATGAATCAATTTTACGTAGTCGATTATCTCAGTTTCGTAGAATGATCGCTAGATTATACGAGAAACGGACGGGCTTTTTGTTGAGAGCGGAATCTGGATCAGAGATTGAGAACACCTGGCGTGGGCAGTTTGTAGTTAGAAGTGAAGTAACTGAATGTTGTTTTTATCGATATAATTAACTTTTGGTAATTAATGTGTTCGTTATATTTTAAGTCTTTACGAGCGCTAGCATTATTTCAGTGCATGACTGTTTAGCAGACTATTTAAGTCGCTTCAGCTATATTTTAAATTCAATGTAATTTATTTGGATTTATCAAGTCCAATGGCTTTAAATTCGAAGTATGCTTTTAATAATCTTAAAATTCGAATTGGTTTTACCACGCTGGAAACAGTTACTTGACAAATAAGTTTTAGCATTAAATATTTGTTTGTATGAGTAAAAATACGTTACAATTACTTTACTTTATTACTTTGTCGGCCTCGATGGCGTAGTGGTTAGTGTAACCGACTGCCATGCCTGAGGTCGCGGGTTCGATTCCCGCACAAGACAAATATTTGTGTGCATGAACATGGATGTTTGTCTTGGTCTGGGTGTTTCTATGTATAATATGTATGTATTTACAAAAAATAAAGTATATATGTATGTTTATCCATTGTCTAGTACCCATAGTACAAGCTCTGCTTAGTTTGGGCTAGATGGTGTTGTGTGTATGTGATAGAATATTATATTATTATTATTATTCTCTTTATTTAAATATTTTCAATATATTTTTCATTTTTAAATATACATATATCTATAAAAATACATTTAAAAATATAAAATATATGGTACCCCACCGGCATCGGGAACAGGGTCCAAGCTGCCAGTGGTTAGGATTCCAGAGATAGGAACCTCCTCACAATGCGTGCTGTATCTAAAAGCACTGCCTTCTGCATCAAGCCCTTGATCCAAGCACCCAACGCGAGCCTCTTTAGATGGTGATCGAGGCTCTTGGCTATTAGACCATTAACATATATGACTATCGGCACAATGATTGCCGAATCAACATCCCACATGTCGCAACCTCGCGAGCCAAATCAAGATATTTAATTTGCTTATCTTTTTCAGCTTTCGCGAGATTGCCATCATGCGGAATGGTGACATCGATAATCAATGCGCGGCGCTCTGATCGATCTATCACCACAATGTCAGGTTTGTTGGCCACAACAGTCCTGTCTGTGATGATAGTTCGATCCCAGTACAACGTGACATGACCATTTTCGAGAACTGATTCAGCTACATACCTGTAGTACGGCACTTCAACATCTACAAGTTTGTATTTCAGAGCAAGTTGCTGGTGAATAATCCTGGCTACTTGGTTATGTCTGTGCAAGTACTCGCCGTTAGCAAGACGAGAACAACCGGAAACTATATGCCTGAGGGACTCACCAGGTAGGTGGCACGCCCGACAAATGTCAACCGTGCCATCCCTCAAGATATATCTCCGGTAGTTATTCGTCTTGATAACTTCGTCCGCAATAGCACAGACAAACCCTTCGGTTTCCCCAAAGAGGTCACCGAAACGTAGCCAGTTCACGGAGGCTAACAGGTCTACATCAGCTCCATATAGAGCCTTGTAGAACCTACCGTGAAGCTCCTTGCTCTGCCATACATCCCTGCGATCGTTAGTGCTAAGTACTACAGGCTTGCGCCAGTTCTCTTTAGCCAAACTGAGCGGGGTGAGTCCGATGTCTACAGCAACTACATCCCGATGCATACCCACGTCTGCCTGAAAAAAGTATTCTCTGAGGTTGCATACCTCGCGGTTATGAAGGGCCTTGGCATTCAGAAAGCCTCGGCCTCCACATTTTCGCGGGATATACAGTCTCATCACAGACGAACGTGGGTGATGCATACGGTATGCCGTCAAGAGTGTACGGATCCGCCGGTCCAGGGCATCCAGTTCAGTTTAAGTCCACTTAAGTATGCCAAAAGAGTACATGAGCACCGGCATGACCCAACCGTTACAAGCGCGCACCTTGTTGCCACCTGATAAAAGACTATTTAAAACTTTTTTCAGGCGACCAAAGAAACGCTCCTGCAACGATTGCTTCATGTCAGCCTCATTGATACTTAACGCCTGTGACATACCCAAGTACTTGTAAGTATCGGTTACAAGAAGTGATCGTAGGTTAATGGAATCCGAAAGTTGTGTTCCTTCGGATTCCACTATCCTGCCTTGCTTTACATGGATGACAGCACATTTGTCCACACCAAAATCCATACTGATAGACTTACTAAAAGTTTCAGTTACTTTAAGTAAATCCATCAACTGTAATTTAGTGTGGGCAAACAACTTTAAGTCATCCATATACAACAAGTGGGATATCACTCCACCACCTCAATGTAACCTGTAACCTAGCCCTGAACCCTCTAGTAATGTACTAAGAGGATTCAATGCTAGGCAGAACCAAAGAGGACTCAGGCTGTCGCCCTGAAATATACCCCGCTCAATTTTTATAAATTCGCCATTCCCAGGGATCTGTCGACATCCTGGATAGCTAAGAACCGTTTTCCATTGCCCCATGCATGACTTCAAAAAGGTGCGCAGAGTTGCATTTACTTTATACAACTCTAACACCCTCAAAAGCCACGCATGAGGCACCGAATCATACGCTTTCTTATAATCTATCCAACATGCCGCCATATCCCTTTGTTTACGGCGAACCTGTTGGCTAATGGCCATATCAATGAGGAGGAGCTTCTTAGTACCACGAGCCCCCCTCTTACATCCATTCTGAGAAGCTGACATTATTGAATTTGTATCAATATGTTTAGATACCTTGGCTCTCAAAATAGATGTAAGAAGCTTATAGATCGATGGCAAACATGTTATCGGTCTATAATTGCCAGGCTCGTTGGTACTACCTGTTTTATGGAGTAAGTGGGTTATTCCCGTGGTCATAAAATCTGGTAACGATCCAGATTCTAGGGCAGATTGAAATTGAGCAGCCAAACAAGCATGTGAGCTACGCAGCCATTTCAGCCAGAAATTGTGCAGTCCGTCCGGTCCTGGCAATTTCCAATTTGATAAGGATCGGACCGCACTAATTACATCCTGGCTATCAATGACCACGTTTTCCATTTCTGGAATTAGCTCACTTGCTCGCTTGACCTCCCGCATCCATTCCCCCTCAGTGTGGCCGACGGGTACCGACCAGATGTTCCTCCAAAACGTATTTGTTGCATCAGCATCTGGTAGCCCCACATCGGCCACACATTGATCTGGTCGTTCCCAGGTTCTATAAACCCATCTTTGGTCACTTTGAAACGTGCGGTTGATGACATACCGGTGCACGCGTTTTTTGTATCTGCGCAGTCGATTTGCCCATGCATAGACTTTCTGCTTCAGGAAGTCAATGCGCTCTGTGGCCCGAGATACGTATTCATGAGGACTGACACCAGTCCCCAGAAAAGCCCGGCCCACATAGCGCATTACCCTGGGCCGTGTGTTCCCTGCCCTGAAGCAGATCAGCTTACCGATGATTGTCCTTGCCTCAGCAATACGCCGTTCAATCCTGCACTGCCAGGCCGGGGTGACAGATGTTTGTCGTATAGCAGGGACATGTGTGGGTAACTTGATGCCCGCTATACGACTTGCCGCCACAGCAGCACAGTACAGGATCGAATGAGTATCGGCGAGATTCTCGCTATTATCTAAATAACTAGATAATAGCGAGTCCAGGACACTCACCAATGCTATATTTTTTCTATGCATAGGTAACCGAGGTAGACGGGGCCGAATCGTAAATTGCATGTACCGGTATTCCTGAATCGCACTTTCCAAAGCATCCTTTACCTCCTCCTTGTACTGAATACTTACATCATTTGTCATGTCATCCACCTCCATGCTGGCACTATTGCCCGTCCGCGTCGCACCAGGTGATAATTGCGTAACTGCGGGTTGGATGCGAATGGCATGGCTCGTAGGCAAGTATTCTGAGCGTAGCCTATCGAGCACGATATCATCCAACTGTCGACTGCGTTGGATAACCCGCACTTGATCCGATAATCGCTGTGCTGAAACGTTGACGCTTGGTTCAAAGGCCTGAAACAGAACAAGCATGCGGCTGCGATACGCAGTGAGGTTAGTTCCTCCCTCTGTAGCCCCAAAATATGCCCGCATGACGTTTTCATTAATGGATTGAGTCCATCGCATGCGGCGCACATCACCACCGGCAGCGGGGGCCCGGTTCGAGGTCGGTGGGCCTCGGGGTCCTAAGCGGGTCGGTGGCCGGCCTCTTCCCCGCCGACGTGCAGGTGACGGTGACGAAGGCGGAGAGAAATATTCGTCGCTCGAGCTCGACGCAACTGCAGCGGCCGGTGATTCTGATCGATGTACCGACGGCTGCGAGGCGGAGCTAAGCGACGAACCCGGAGGTGGTAGCGGTGCGGCTCTAGATCTGGCTCTTGTTAACATCTTGTATTTTAATAAACTTAAATTCAGTCTCTGTGAAAATTTTCATTTTTGACGTTGTCATTTTATTTGTAATATTTAATACTGATGAATATTTGATTTTATGCCTGTAATTTTTTATGTTTATTGTGCAAAGCGTCTTATTGTTTTTATATGATTTGAAAATAAATGGTTTATATCAAAAATAAACTTTAAACTGAAAATAAAATATTTTTCTCTAAAAATACATAGACGTTTCTTAGTGTTGCCAGATTATTATTATTATTATTATGTTTCTCTTATCACAGGTACTTTCTAACATATTATATTAGAAAATACCTGGCCCTTTGGGAGGCTTACACGGAGACATGGGTCCAACGTGAAGAGGCCCTTCGAGAGTTTTAATCAAAGGTGTTATGGAACACCTACAGCGGCACTAGCCGCAGCAGGCGTAGGACTATTGCTACGTATGGATTCTAATATATGGGCTATAGGTATGGGTGTTTGGTGGACCGGTATATGCTAACTATGGATGAAAAACGAAAACATTATTATTATTATTATTATTAATGCGTTTGAAATCTTAATAACACTTTGACGAAATGAGAAGCAGCCAGACTAGATAAGTACCTCCCCTCCACCTTATAGTAAATTGCAAGCAAATGAGCTTATTGTGTTTCGATATGAACATTGTTTAAAAAGCTTCTTCGCTTCGCCTTATGGGTTAAATGCTTGTTCGGTATATTAGTTGTATAAAAAAATGGTTCAGTAAAGAAAATTGAACCGATTACGATACATACTCTACTAAAATTTGCGATGGTAGTGATATTCTAACTAATATAAATGCAAATGTGTGTATTTGTTTGTTACGCTTTCACGGCTTAACTACTCGACCGATCATCATACAATTTCGCATATGTGCATACGTAGCCAGGGCAGGGTACATAAAAGAACACAGGGACTGATCCAGGAAAAGGACTGTTTCCGAGGGATAGAAATTTATTGCCATAATCTTCAATAACGTGTGTGACACTGCGGACCAAATCCAGTACGTTATAGCTGTTTGTTCACGAGTATGCGTATTTTGGTGATTATTCCTTAATATAATTATATAAATGAAGTAAGTGTAATCACCGCCACCGCTAAACGCTACGTGATCGTATTATTTGCATCCCAATTTAGAGGCAATAATTTGTTAATTTGGCTGCGCTTAAATATCCTTTGATTATGCGTAACTCGAACGCATATGTAAAATTGGAATAATTGCCACTTAGGCAATATTGAGCTAAAAAGAAAATATTTGTTATTTCTTACTGCATTTACTTCATAATAATACATTAAAATATCTTCGTTATAATAAATATCACTATTTAACCTCTCCGTTTTATGTAGAGATCATACGTACTGTAGCATTTATAAGTTAATATTCAATAAAACAAATATATATTTATTGACATTGACTAAGGAATAAAGTTTTTTTTGTACTGTACTAATGACAAATACTCAAGTCCTATTACGATGTTTCATAAAAGTTTAATAAATTATCGATATTGACTTTTAACACTTTCCCATCACTATCCAATAGACTATAGGATCGTAAAATTGTACTTCAAAAGCATTCCTTCAACGAAGCTTAATTCTAAATAGGTCTACATATGCACAAAATATTGTTAGGAACACGGCACAACGATTTAATTCCAATAGAAGTGGCTTAAACAAACGCGCCTTATTACACAATATGGTATGATGTATGAATGTATTTGTATATGTGTGTGTCACTAACCCGTTACCCGTTTGGGGTAAATCGAGTTCTTATGTATTATATATAGGCTTGTTTGCTTTTGTTTAATGCGTCGCTGTGAATGAGGAAAACTGATGAATGTTTGAGCCGGTATAGGTTTCAATGAAGTGAAGGTTAACTGAACAGTGTGTATGGATGAATGTTTTCGTATTGAATAAATACGTTTGGATGTGTGTGTTCTGTTTTTAAGTGTGCTTAGTTTCGTAGCACAACGTATTGTTTGTTAGCAAATTTTGATATTTATAGTGTGTAACAGAAAGCTGTGGTCATAGTTAAGTGTCATTTAATATAGCCCCTGTACAGTGGAAAGCCGCGTTAAACATATCCGTGTACATTACTTTCACTAAGATATAGCATTTTATTTTATATTGACATAAAAATATCATACATTGTAGTAAATACAAAACGTTAACTGCTACCTTGGGTGACCGCTGTGAACCCCAAAATGATTAGACACAATTTTGATCTTTTGATGTTTAATAATAAATATAAATGTTAGATTTTTTATAAAATCCTAAGTAATAAATATAAATGCGAAAATAGTTTGTTTGTTTCGCTTTCACGCCTAAGCTACTCGCCTGACCGATAATCACAAAATTTCGCATACACGTTATCAGGGGAACAGAAAAGGCTATAGGATACCTTTCACCTAAAAAAAGTTCTGTTACTAATCTAACCTCATTTACGCAAGCGAAGCTGCTGGCAAAATCTAGTATATTTTTTTTGTTTTAAGCTGAGGATAGGCCATACATACATACATAAATTTACGCCTGTTTCCCAGAGGGGTAGGCAGAGACTACGGCTTTCCATTTGCTACGATCCTGACACACTTCTCTGGCTTTATTCACTTTCATAACATTCCTCATACACGCTCGCCGGTTTAAGGTGCTCTTAACCTGGCCTTTATCCAGAACGTCTCCGATCTGATCAAGAAACGTTCGCCTAGGTCTTCCCTTGCGACTGTTCCATTCACACTAGCCTTATAAACTTTCTTAGTCAGTCTGTTCTCGTCAATTCTTTCTACATGCCCAAACCAACTTAACATACCCTTTTCTATTCTCGTCACTATATCCACTTTAATGCCGCATCTCTCTCTAATCACACTATTCCTTATTCTATCTTTCAGAGTCACACCACATATATTTCTCAGCGCTCTCATTTCTACAGCATTTATTCTGCTCTCATGCTTCTTTTGCCATACCCAACTTTCACTACCATACATAAGTGTAGGTACTAATAGTCCTCTATGAACAGCCAAACGTGCCTTTTCGGATACATTTCGACTGTTCATAAAAGCGCGTAGAGCGCACTTCACTTTATTGCCAGCAATCGTTCTTCTTTCAATATAATGGATAGGCCATATAGGTTATTATTCATATAATTAATATTAGCAGTCTTAAAATATGACCAAACCTTTCTGTTACACGTTAAATAAGCTGTTCTGTTGTTCAAATTAGAATGAATGATGATGAAAATGGAAATAAATTGGAATAATTAATTCCCATATTTTCTAGCAATTAGAAGCTCTGATATATATTTTTGTCCATAATATATAAAATATCAGATATTTGTTACTGCAGATTCGATAATGAGTTCGATAAAGATTTTACAAAATCAGTCTGCACGATAAAACTCTAAAATAATCTAAAGAATAATAGAACACATTGTGTAAAAGTCATTAACTATAAATCTGTGCTAGATGGTGCAATATATCTTAAAGTGCCTGCTGGTAAGTATAACATGATTCCTTACAACACCATAAGTATCACTAACGCCTTAATAACCTAAAAAAAACGGTCTTGCTATCCTTTCAGCACAGGGGACAATAATATCACATGTGCCTTCCTGACACACACACCGTCGCCTCAATCCTAACTAATATTATAAATGTAAATGTAAGTTTGTTACGCTTAAATACTTGACCGATCATTAACTTTGCATCCACGTTATCAGAAAAGAACTGTTCTCAAAACGGTCAAACTACTTAACAATTTATAATATGTTTTTAAACGTATCCTAAAATTTGTCTGATGATCACTTGTAGCTTGTAGCCGGTAAATAAGCCGCTATCCCCTCAGCACAAGGGACAGAAATCACACGATCCCTCCTGTCGACAAAACACTATCGCCTCAATGAATTCCCAGTACATGTCACGCCATTATATTACAAAGCACTAATCTAATTAACAATCGTACTCCTTTGCCGTGGTCTCTCAAACCCAACTATACTCCCTGTCTAAGTAGCAACCTGACGACATTAGCCATTGCGCTTTAGCGAAGAAACAGCGTAATTAAACGGAATGAATGGCAAGTAATCGTCGAAACTGTCTTCTGTGAGCGGTACAATTAAGGTAGGTGGGAAGGTATTACACTGATTAGCAATACTTAGTTAGATGGTATATACGTAAGTACATATATAGGTATATGTACTTACGTATATATTCAACGGGTATGCAGAAGTGTATTGTGTAGACATGTCGCTAGCTATGTGTTTAAGTCCAACGTAATAGGTCAGCTTATTACGTAGATAAGACTAAAGGACGAAAATGAATAATATATTCTTCCTTCAGTTAGAATTTCGGGGTATACTAACTAATATTATAAATGAATATGAATATGAGTTTATTTAATAGAAATTTATTGACAAAATCTAGATAAACGCAAGCGAGGCCGCGGGCAAAATCCAATAAAATATATTAAAGGATATTGTCCAGGATTTTATTACTATGTAAAAAAATATAAAAATATTTGTGGTAGGCAGGTGTATTTCGCAAAAGTAATAGCCACGCAGCCTACATCAGTATCAGCACAGAATATGTAAATGCACCCGGTAAACGTAAAACCTAATAAGAATTTTCCTGACCCGGGTATCGAACCGAGACCTTATGGTGAACTGTCGCCTGCGCTACCGAGGTGTACCAATAATAATATCAGCCTCGTTCATAAACTGTCCCAATAGTGAAACCCTGTCAGTTTGAAAAGGGTTAAAACATACTTAATCTAAAGCGCCGGCTCATTGGAAAACATTATTATTAACACAACAGAAAACAGGCCCGGGTTGGAAAACATCACACATATTCGAGAAATTAATGAAGAAATCTTAGATATGTGTGATCTAACCCACAAACACGAAGCAGTGGCAGTGGCGAGTCGACCACTTAAACCACTATGCTTTCTGTGCAATCAATAAAATAAAACAAAACAACTATACGTGTATTTATGTGCCATTCAGAACATAAATCGTTATACTCGTAATTTATGTGCTTTTGCAAATCAAAGCGAAGTACTTTTACTACTAATCAGAATTTACAATAAGCAAAGCCTTAAGTACCAATACAATACACAAATAAACGCAAACACAAACTACACTTAATAACTCATCCATCCGTTCAATATCCTTAACAAAAATAACAAAAATATTGTTCGAACATCGTGCATATTTCCGAAAAAGAAATTGCGGTTTACTTTTCTGTACCTCTCCTTTTGTACAAGCGTACAAAATCACGTTGATATTTACCCTACTGCGTAAATAGCGTGAAGTTTCGCCTTCATAAAATTTATTTTATGGTATTGACGGTTGTGTAAAAATAAATAAAAACGCGAATGATTTGCAAATACTGGTTGTAGTAAACGGCTATGGTTTTGAGAATAGTTACTCCACTATCCTGAAGTGTTGCAAGTGTCAAATTTGAAAGATGTTAGTGCAGATCTATGAAAGAAAATAAACATTGCCACCGTTACATCTTTTGAAATTTGAAAACAGAGGTTAGAAAGGAGAGAGAAGCGGCAACAGCATAATAGTTACTACATCGGATTTTGATAGATACTATTATATTTGCCTCAAATCATAAGTTTGATGCCCGGGTTGTGCAAACTCTAATTAGTTTTGCTGTCAGGAATTCTCAGTATAATTATATCCTCAGTGTTTACAAAATATGGATATAAATATCTATGCCTACCTCTTCGGGATATAAAAAGCTTAATCTTTGTATGACTGGGATGCGTACTGTCGCATTCTTATGCTCATCCCTTATTAATATGCTCTCCTACTCTGTATATTTAATATAATAATATAATAATATTTTATCACATACACACAACACCATCTAGCCCAACTAAGCAGAGCTTGTACTATGGGTACTAGACAATGGATAAACATACATAATTATATATTTTCTTTTTGTAAATACCTACATATTATACATAGAAACACTTAGACCAAGACAATAAGAAAATATGAGGTATATTCAAATATGCTCGTCAATAATAACTTACTATTAATATAGTTAAGTATGATCTATTCATTCTTACTTAGTATTAATTAGTAAACAATGGTGTAGGTACTGGTCTTTAATCTTTTTTAATTCGATTTTTATCGTCATTTATATTTATTAGTGTACGAATATTCATTCCTAAAATCAATAAATTCATTACGAAATCATTCAGTTACTACTTTCAGACTAGTCCGAAAGTAGTAACTTCGGCAAGAGAATTAATTGTATACCAAATAAAAAATATAACTATGTGAATATTTTACGTTTTTGAATAATATAAAACGTACTTTATATTTAATAGAGGATACGTAATGATGAGCTTAATATATGACCACATCTTGTTTCAAGTTGTAAAATATAATTAACATATAGATAAGGGGATCTGGATGAATACTTTCAAACGATTATTTTAATTGTATTCCTTTACATACGGAACAATAAATACAACCGCAGGGTACCGAGGAAAGTAATAAATAATGTCATATAAACCAGAGGATTCAAATCAAAAATAAAATAAATAAATAGAATTAAAACTCATTGTTACCTTTTGAATCGAATACATCACTATAGAGATCAATATGCTTAGTTTACATTAGAAGAAGCCTACCACAAAACTTAAATGTCGAAGTTTTGAGCTGATTGTTTGTGCTATTCGTACCATGAAACATATAACAATACTATAGTATCAAATATAGTAACGTTTTGATCGTGCTATAGTCTACTATGAAGTAATCTCAATAATAGAGTAAAGGAATAAAAACTTCAAAGTAGGTATAATCTTAATATTTTGTTTGGCCCGAAATTTCGAATAGACACTTTCATAAAGGCGCACATTAAAGTAAAAGTCACTGACTTCTGCGATGTGTCGTATGTGTTGTGACAGAAGTTTTCTAGTTGTAGTCAATGAATATAATGTATAGAATGTGCCATTGGTGATCTTAATCTGTTAGCTTAATCATATCAAGACATTATGATTAAAGCTTATTTCCGTACATCCGTAAACAAATTATATTATCTATCGGGGATAGAAATCGTGTTCGCACTAGGGATGTTGCAAATATTCGCATCCGCATCCGCCATTCCGGAGCTTTCGCATCGATTTGGACATCCGCATCCGCGGATGTCAAAAAATCTGCATCCACAACATCCCCTCCATATGTGTGCGAACTTCGTACACACGGATAGTGGCAAAGAGAAAGAGAGAGAAGGTACAACGTACATAATTATATTAGTGTACAAACAAGCCAGGCTCTTAGTATCTAAGTAACTAGCCTGATAGGAAACTTGCTATTTATAGACGAGCATATTGTTCGTTGAATAAACATACGTTTTTGCATTTCCTAATTTAGTTTTTGTTTAAAGGATAAAACAATGCACGTATTGCAAAAATTATATCACAAGTGTGATTGTAAATATTGAATCCAATACAAATTTATTAACTTGATTAAAAAAATCCAATTTATTTTCTTGCAGCCAACCATTTAACTCAAATATTTCACGACGGACACGCGACGCTAAGTAACGTAAATGTGTCTCCTTTATTGATATTCAATCTATTCGATGCGAGGGTAGGTGGCAATTAAAATGTATTTTTTTGTTTAATTTTGTTTGACCCACAAATTGGTTTTCGTGATAGGAATGCGTAATTGTTTATAAATTACCATACGAATATTGTCTTATGTTTACGCGAATGTTATACATTGAAATTAAACACTTTATACGGATTTTATCGCGTTGTTTATTTTACTTTAAACACTGGTATTACATAATTTTGAAAACTCTAACACTACTATTATTGAAATTTTACTACTATTTAATCTATATATTTTCTAATTAAAACAATTTATATTTTAACAACGCGATAAAATCCGTATAAAGTGTTTAATTTCAATTTACCATACGAACATATAATTGTATGAGTTTAAATAATGATGTATCGAAATAATTATTTATTTTAGACTTTATTGGTTAAGTTTTTGAATACCATTAAAATGAATGAATATTCAGTTCAAGTTAATAATACTAAGCCTACGCCGTCTGTCTGTCTGACCTTTAAAGTGCTTTCTATCTTTCTCTAGACCTTTACTCTCTTTCTTTCTGTTTTCTTCAAGGAGAGTTTAAATATCATACAAGTGGCCTACAGATTTGGCAATAAATTAAATTAGAACATTTCTTGAAGCATATTTCTCGAGCTGAAATTTTATACAGATTTTGGGTATACTATTATAAATAAAATAACAAATAAATCACCACAGGTCGAATTTATCGGCTTGTTTGCATTTTCCTCTTCAACGGTAAGTTTTATCATGAAAAAGGACAGACAAAAACTTTAGATCATGCAATTATTCAAACTTCCTTCACTTTTCCTTAAGCATGGCTATTTCTGAGATATCGCGATTGTTAATGTAAGTTTATTCTGACTGGACTATAACTATTCTGATATCGACTATAGTATTACATCTATGTTTAACTATGAGTTTGACCCACATATAATTTTTCAGCGAGAACGTACTACAATATATTTGGCGAGAACCAAATATTTGCGTGACATTTGTGCAGCGCTCCTAGCGGTTACGTGATGAAATTAAATTCGAGTGGTTTTTGGCAACTGTGTAAATGTATTTCTGTAGAAATTAATACAAAATTATTTTCTGTTTAATTTTTAAGAGTGGTGGACATGCCGCTTGTCACTATCGCTTATAGCTTTGTAACTGCGTGCGCGAGAATAAGACTGGTTGTTATATGGGTGTATATATCTTTGCCTCGCTCAATATTCGCTTATTTTCGCTTGTACGCTTGTATTACTAGCGGGTTGTCGATTCTACGAAAACTTCTATCTACTACAAAATATATTACGGATTTGTTGTGTGTGTGTGTGTGTGGAAGTGTTATTAAGCTTTTATAATTATTAGATACAACATTAGGAGGACGGCCGCACTACCAAAGAAGTATGTATGCGTAATGTAGAGTTAGATATGTTATTTTTACATTATAAAACTAATCTCACGCTTATATCCGCAAAAGGATAGGCAGAAGTGACTTTAGGTCAACAGTTTTAGAGGCCGGGCTGCCACTGAGAATTTATTAACAGAAAATCTTTTTTGAAATACCACTATATCCATACGCACACACCAGGAATACATGCTATATCGAGTAATCATTATTGTTTCTTTTGGTACTGATCACTGATTCAAAGAAGAATGATGGATACTTGCCGCAAATGATTAAATGCTGTTTGCAACGAAAGCCGCCTTCAATACGAATACTAACACTATGTTTTAAATTCCAGTCATAATTGCGTAACAACAAAATTAATCAAGTCTTCCAATTACTTTGTTAACTGAATAATATTACGGCGAAATTGACATTTACTTCTACGGGCCAAACACTTCCTAGTTACCGTTACGGGCCTTGGGTTACCGGTACGAAGGTTTCAGTTACCGATATTTAGGTTGAATCACGTTATTAAATGTAATGGCCGGGAAAATGGCTGGTGTTGGGCTGTTTTTTGTTGTTGTTTTTATAAAGTAAAAATACTAAACCAAGATTTTTGGTTTACAGTGATTTAAATAGATAACTATCCTCAGGTGTTGATTGTTGTGAATTTCTTCCCTGACACAAGCTAACAAAAATTCTGTTCACAGAAAGTAATCTTAAGTGAGGCTGATTATACTGGATTTTCCACCTTAGCATAGGGATAGCTTATTAATCAAATATACTACATATTATTCCGCGTTCTCATTCGTTCTTCTTCTATCTTTAACAATGAAGTTTGTTGGTGCTTCTGCAGAATCTAGGTACATAACTTACATTCACACACAGCAAAAGTTTGTTACATTAAAACTTCTGTTAAATATACTCTACAGAAGATTTCAAAGTAAAGGTAGTAAGAAAGAAGGTATACCTTAGCCAGGTGGTTCCAGATGGATGAAAATAAGACGGATAAGACAAATTGTCGGATGTCGGTTATTTTTAATAAAAGTCAAACCCCGCACTAGGCATTAATCCTGTGTCGCAAAACGGATATAACCGGAAACGGACCTAGAGTTGTAATAATTATGTGTGAATCATAAAAAATGTCACTTGTAGGATCCAACCCGCAACACTCGGCGCGGCGGCAGTGGCGAGGTGACCACTTAAACCACTACGCCTTTTGTGCGGTCAAATTTTAAAGTTTGTAGTGTTTGAATGAATAGCATTTAGCATATAGCGGCGATAGCCCAATGAATAAGACATCGGACTTGCGATTAGGAAGTCGTGAGTCAAAATTCCACCCATTGCACTACCGATCTGAACCAATTCCTAGCACAAGCATATGCGATTAGCTGGAGGGCTTAAAATAACACTCGTAGTTTGTAACTTAAAGTGATAGTAATGACAAAATAATAAATTTACCAGTGGTATCACTAGCGTGTAGCTGGCCCCGCCCCTTTAAAAAAGTCAGCCAAGCCAACAAGTAGGACAAAAAATATAACGTTCTGCTGAGAAGCTAGTGCTTCCTTTAGGATCCTGGAACTACACTCACTGGGACACAATCTCCTAATTTGTTTGCACACCTGTCTGATAAAAATAGTGTCATTGCATTGCTAGCGTTACGGAATGAGAGCTTTAAGCAGCTAAATAAGACTTATTAAAGTATCCAGTTTTCTTATTTATAACGTTATTTTTAATTTGAGCTTATTCGGCCGTTAATACAGTGGATAAAATTCTGAAATGGATATGAAAGATTCTATTATATTTGAACTAACCGGCAAAATTAATAAAAGGATTATAAAATAAAATACCATAATATCTATAACCACGACAAAACTAATTTGTATTTGCTATACGATATTTATTTAAGCACTAACAGGGCGTGAATAGGTGTCGCAACGTCACACTGAACATACGAAAATATAGCTCACTTCTTTTCCGAGCTAAAAAGGTAATAAAATAAAAAAGATACGTGCTAAAAACCATCTGCTTTTCACCCATATGTATTATGTGGGACAGTGCATGGCAACTTTTAGCGGCCCAGCCTTCCTGGCTTATTGCCAGCAGTTAAAATATGGTGCTGTATGGTGCTGTGAGATCGTGTGTGACGTCATTGCCTGTAACATTGGCGCTCACAAAATTAAACAGAATGGGCTTTAATGAAGTTTTCTAGAGCGGTTATTGAAAATTGACAGGGTTGTTAACCTTTAGTACTATTGTTACGACGATTTAAGTATTATTCGTAGCTGGCTATTGCGTGTGAAGTCATTTACGTTTACATATGTAAACTGCTCATTATTTAGTACTGATTTCGTTCTTGTCCATCCAAAGGTTGCCTGTTAGAGATCTTTTAGGGATAAGGACAAAGTTTTGTCCCGTATGGGATTCGAACCTACAACACTTGGCGAAATGGTAGTGCTGCCGCCACCACCTAAACCACTACGCCATCCGTGCAGTCAACAAACCAAAAACAAATCTGTTCATTAGTTTGAAAGTTTATCAATTACAAACAAATCTTTCACATTCATGATATTAGTCAGATATCATGTTTGTATTGTGTGTTCGATGAAAATCTTAACTAATATTATAAATGCGAATGTGAGTTTGTTTGTTACTCGATTGATCATCATGAAATTTTGCATGCACATTGTTAGGAGAACGGAAAAGGACATAAGCTACCTTTCATCCAGAAAAAGTACTGTTTGTAATCTCGGTTAGTTTAGGTTATTTTTAACTACCATGAAGCATTCCATTTGACCAACTACAACACACACTTAACACAACCCCTACATGTTCAAGTATGACATATTTTTATGACACATTCTTTACGTATCAACCATAGTAATTGTATGATCGGCGGTATCACCCAACTACATGCAGTTACGGTAGCAGCGCCGCATAAAGATGAAGCTATTGATTACGATGCAAATTGATGCTCATCTCACCCCCTCTTCACCCTTCTTTCTCCTCCCCACCCGGCTACATATGTTCGTCTTGTCGAAGATGGGGGCACGTATCATATTTGGAGGAGATACGCCCAAGGCTCTCAATTACAGTCGTGAATATATGAGGCTGGATAAATATGGTTCATAATTATGAGATGTGTATTAGGGTTGCAGAATATTTAAACTTAATATAGCAGCGATGGACTAGTAAGTGACTGTTGGACTGCCAAGCAGAGTTCTCGCGTTCGATCCAATCGTTATGTGCGTATGGACCCATTAGTCGTAGTGGCGCACCGGCGGTTAGACACAATAGGTTTTTAATTATGTCTGACGATTAAATGATTAACAGGTTAAATAGTTAATTATGCTCACATTAACAGTGAATGATAACTTCGTGAGGAAACCTGTATGTTTGAGAGTTCGTTTGTTCTCGAAGTCTGCCAACCCGCATGCCACGTGTCCAGCATGTCACGTATCCGGCATATCACATGTTCGGCATGCCACGTATCTAGCATTTCACATGCATAGTACTGTAGTAAACTTATATCCTAGACATACGGGTCTAAGATGTAAGTTGTGCTTTTTGTCTACTCGAGCCTGCAGTCCATACCTCAATATAGATTTCTCGTGATTCACATTACAGTGCGCAATAGAGCGTAAGCTACGGTCTATTTTCGCCAGTTTTGTCGTCCAATTCTGACTAATCTGCATGTCTTCTTATTGAACGAACAGATAGTATAACTGTATTATGCTAGTTTTTGCCTACGGCTCAGCACGGGTGCAGTACTGTTATTCTTGATGAAGGTAACCGATGTTTTTTTTTCTTTTTGTGCTTTTCTGTACCCCTGACAACGTGTATGAGAATTTTTATGATGATCGGTCAAGTGGTTAAGGCGTGAAAGCGTAACAAACAAACAAGCAAACTCGCATTCGCATTTATAATATTAGTTAGGATTTGTTCAAATCGATATAATTCAACTTGTTAGATACAACTTTTCGGTTATTAAATATATAAACATATCATCGTTCACACGCCACTTCTATAGCGAGCGTGATTTGAATCCAAGCCCGTGAAATAACTTACTCAAGAAATAAATTTGATAGATTTCTAATACATTACATTTATTACGCAATTTAGTTTTTGGGAGTGGCTAAATCAAGATACGAAAATAAAAATTATGAATTTTCATTTAGTATTAAAAATTATGGGTCATTTCCGATCCGATAACATTAACTGCAAATCATTTGAAAGGAACATAATAAAGAAATTCAATTCTTATTTTACGTTCAAAGAAATATTAGTACGTAGAATTAAACTGTGTTACAACCATAAAATTATTTATAGTAATGATTATGTTTATTGCCGCACACAAAATAATTATTCATATATTAATTGTAGTTTATTGAGTATATACTATGATACAGGCCACGTGCTCGCAAAAACAAACTAAGTATGCACCATCGATCAAAAATTACCTATACCATATTCCTGCCACTATCAGATAACCGCATTATCCGAGCGCCGAGTATCAACTCACCAATTGTGCCCAACAGCAATCATTAAAATAATACTCCCTCCGCACTGCTATATCATTTTAACCCAATATATCTCCGAGGGTAGCAATTTAACGAGTATTTTTATCACTGTTATTTTATCACAGTGATTATTGCACATCCATCTTGATATGCTTTAGGCAAATTTTGATGAAAGGTGTTTTTTATCGCGTGAATCTTCGGATGAAAAGACTATGATTTTTGATATTTACGCGATTGCTTATATCGATATGAGGTGGAAAATTATTATTTTCAATTGGGAAGTACGTTGAAATATATTATATTCGTAAATATTTCGAGGAATGAATTTAAAATAAATGACTTATAGGAATCCTTTAATATGATTAATGCGAATGTGAGTTTGTTTGTAGTTATGCGAATCATCATGAAATTTTGCTCACACGTTATCAGGGATACAGAAATGGACATACGGTACCTTTCATCTAGAAAAAAGTACTGTTCCGAGCGAATGAACCCGCGGACAAAAGCTAGTTTGGATTAAATGACTCACGAGAATTATAAATAACATCTTGCTAAGATGGGTTTGTATTTAGTTTCATATTATTATTAATACATCAAGCAACATACGATTTATCCCGTGCGGAATCGATCCAGGAACAATCGGTGTAGCCGTGAGAGGATCACTTAAACCGTTGCGCCGTCCGTAAACTCAAATTTTACTTTAATTTACTCAGTTAGACTTCTACAGATTTTAAGCGGGGACGCCTGATGCTGCCTAATTTTTTGCAAGAATCTGTTACTTAAATAAATCTTCTTTTGTTTTAGCTTCGATCGAGTCCCTGCATGCGCCGACGGGAGGCGGTGTTGAACTACCTTGTGACGTCACTCCAGCTCTGCCCGATGACCGCATGGGGCTCGTCATCTGGTACAAGCAGGGACATGAAACACCTATATATACGTACGTATAAAAAAGTATAATTATACATATTTATATGTGATTAAACTGTAAAGGCAAAAGAAATGCGGTTCTACTAATTTAAATTTCAAACTTCTTAAAAATGGTTAACAAATTAATACGTTTACTGCCTGGATGGTGACAAGTGAATACCGTAGGCTATATTTGCTTGCAATACTCGGGTTTTTGTTCTCGCGTGCCCAAACTACGAATAAAGGATTAAAGTAGGTGTGAGTGTAGGTGTGTGTGATTCGCTTTCAACTACTCTTACGCTGCTCTGTTGTGTGTGGTACTTTCTCGGGAGAGTTGGTTCGTTCGTACATACATAAGCTCAAGCTTCCATCCCCAAAGGGGTAGGCAGAGATATATAAAGTGCTAAAGCTTTACTTCCCACATAACAGGAGGCGGGCTTATTGCCGCCTACAGCATGCATTCCACTCCGTGCTGCTATTGATAATGTCATGACCAGAATATCCAATAACAATTTCACGTTTTGGGAATCGAATCTGAGACCTCATGCACAGCAGTCACTACTATTCACCACAAGGGCGTCCGTACGGTCACCAAAATATTACCAGCCGATGCAAGCTCTTTTACTGGCTGGTTTTGAAACTAAATCTCTACTAATGAAATCGTGTCGATACAAATTTATTGAAATCGTATACACATCAAAGGTGTCTTCAAAATTCATGCTCCGTGTAAGAGCAGCTTATCATAGGATCACAATAATCTGGTATTGGCCTGGTTCGACTTAAAAACGCCGATGTATTTCATGCTCAGTAGAGCGATTAGTTGTATTAATATCGAGCGCGTTTTCGTTGTTGCTGCGATATATTTTAAAGTTCCGATACCGATTCTTGCTTCAATTTAAATTTATTTGGCAGTAGATCCATTGATACATGTAATCGCCTCGCCACTGCCACTGCAAAAAAATTATATGATCCACAAATAGTTGTTCCGTGTCCAGGTATTATTTGAATGTTTGTCACCCACGACTCAGAAATTATTCCTAAACTGACTGTTTTAAAGTTAAGTATTAATTGTCTTTGCTTATATATTTTTGTTTATTTACTTTATTTGGAGGCTTTTGTTCCTAAGGATCCGTCGGTTTAATAAAATCTTACACAGTAGAAATATTTTATAGTTAAACTTTCGACGCTATACAGGCGTGGTACGAGGGTTGAGACTGTCGATAAGATGTCAAGTGCACAGTACGCACAAAGTTGTCAAGGTCATCAGCAGCTGTTAACGCTACGGATACCAAGCGCAATAGTGATAGTGGCATATCAGTTGACATAATGACCCGGTGGATAGCATCTTGGCTATGTGTACTTCTAATATTGCTGGAGTCTATGGCGGTTACCACTCACCGTCAGACGGCCACTCATCTGTAACTGGAATGGATCATATATTTATTCCATTTCATGCGTCACACCACGTGGATAACGTTTGATTTTAGCCTATTTGGCTGCGCGGATTTTGTGATATGTGTGTTCAACAAATTGTCTTTTGTGTTTGTGTTCGAGTCTGGGTATTTTTGAGCTGTTGTTTTATTGTTAGTAAAGTTCCCACAACACATTTATCTTAGTGCAGGCATAGTTAAATTCACAAGACTTTATGATTAATGCTCAACTCACTTATCTCGGACCACGATGTGATATATCATATGTTACTTCTTTCTAAATTAGCTTTTCAATGGTAAAATAATTATTTAAATCGACCCAATAGTGTTTGAGTTGATACATTAGAATAAAAATACAATGTTTTCCTCTTTCTAATGTAAGTATAGATAAATCACGACTTAGATATGTATTTATAAAGTATAAAGGTAAACCTAAATATCAAAAATTTACATTTTAATCTCTAGTTTACTCGACATAATTATATGAAATGTCGTATCGTAACTAAATGTGGAAACAGACCTCATCAGTATTTGAGACAAGGACGATTTGAATACTCGCATCTTTAAGGTTTATCTTGAAATATTACTATTTTATCGATTTGCTTTGAGACAAGTCTATGTGTCTAGCAATGGCGGCTATGATAAAAATAATCCTAATATATACAAAATATGGTGTTGGTTGCCGAAACCCGCACTTCACGAAGGCGCCGCTGAGCTCACATCAATCAACTCGTGATCACGATGGATGCAAGTTGATCGAAAGATCCCGATCTTTAAATTAATGTGTATATACTACATTAGGTATTTAGTCTGAATGGGGAAACTAGATCACTCGGCAAACTCACTCTGCATACACACCCTAAGCCATTGCACCATTTGCAGTCATAATTTGCTGATATTAAGTGTAAAAAGACTATCCTTGTCTTTCTAGAATAAAAATAGTATTTACTTAAAAAGATAAAAGCCCTTTATAATTATTACATATACTTTTTGAGTTGCAGCAGCCCACCGACTTCGAGACACAATTGTTTTCCCAATTACGCCTGCCATTACAGCAATTAACTAATTAAATTATGAAAAATTAGATCACACATTTGAACTGAACCCATCATAGTAAATCGTAAAGCCACAGTAGTGTCGGTCTTGATGCTGTAGTTTTAAGTACATATAAAACAGCATCAAGACCGACACAGCAGCCACTTTTACCGATCTGTTTTACTTATTAACCACAAAAAAGAAAACAAAAGTCAAGTAGCGCCGCGGCACACTCTAGTCAAACACTAATCCATATAAGCTGTCAATTTAGATCCCATGTCGATGTTGTCAACCATTTCCTGCGGCGCACAAAGTAATTCTTGTCTAAGCCTTCGTGATCGAGTGATTTGAGTGAGAATGACTTACTTTATCATTTTAGCGTTAACGGACTGTGGGTATGTGGTGTGATGTTCGTATGTGAACGGTTAATTAGTTACGGGGTCGATGCCTGACTGAGGTTAATCGTTTAGTGATATTTTTTGTTTGTTAATTGATATTTTTAGTTAGTATGTGTATGTATAATTTTTTTTGCATGATATAACTTTTATGAATGTGGCATTTTAAAAAGAATAAGATTTTGTATTATTCTATTGTTAACACGAATTTAAAATAGGTGGGTCCAGGAAACCCACCACTATAGAAACGTTACAATTTTTCACCATTACAGTTAAGGGTTAAAGGGGCAAGCAGAGATGTATCACGAGTATAACACCCTCGTCTGTTTATCTTCTCATATACATACTTATGTATGTATGTAAGCAGATAGATATATGTAGGCTATGGCTATAATAATACAACTCTGCTCAGTCTCACACCTATTTATATCTCAAAGAGATAGGCAGAAGTATCACAAACCCACATTTCGCCAGATATTTATAAGTCGCATGTTATAAGAGTCTATTCCCATTTAAACAATACACGGGCGCAGTTCCAGACTCCATGCAGTTACTGAGAACTGTGTTGACAGAAAAATGCAATATCGTTTTGCTTGATCCAGAACATCGAACCCGAGTCTTCAAGCACAAGAGTCACACATACAACCGCTGCACCACTGAGGCAGTCAGTCAGTATCACTTTAAATACATTAAAAATAAATGTACGATTACATTTTCAATTAAAAAACAACAATGACCAACGAAACCATTGTAAGGAAAACTCCAGAATCAGTTCTCAAGTATTTATTTCCTTTAATATTATTGTAACATAATTATGTTTTATAAGTTACACAATATGCATACCTGATTTAATTCAATGCAATATCCGCCACTTAATATAATTTTACTTCCAAACTTATCCGATCGCCACTCAACGCACGACTGCCCGTTATCGTTCCGCGCGTTAGTTTTATACTATCAAGCATAGTAGGGCAGTCGAGCATAATCAGTGTTGCCAACAGAAAATAACGGATTCAATTAAACATATTCAAATAATGCTTCTACATCGCTACACTTAACTAAATATTTCTATAAAATAATTATATTCTACCTATAATTGCTAACACCATGATGACATCATAAAATACAAAGTTTACAGCGATTTAAATAAATAATTTTCATGACAATTTATTTAAATGAACTATTGAAATTTATATAACCGATATGTTATAAAGTTTAATATCTTTTATAATACATACATTCAAATTTGGGTTTGAATATTTTATATTTCGATTCAACTAGTTTGACTGTTCGGAGTCACCGTACTTATTATAAATTAAAGCAGATTTAGGTTACGCTACTACATGCATTATAAAAGCTTACTATTTAGTTTGGTACGGTCATGTATTTAATAAATAGTATTGTTCTAATTACTTTCATACATTGCTTATGCCTGTAACAGGGAATGATTGAGGTCTAGTATACTCATAGTTCTCAAAGTGTATTGGCGTCTACTGATTTCATTTGTAAACCGTATGCGGCAATTCAGAATTGTCTATTCGTAAATCCATTGCCCAACTTGATAATCGAATGGTATGGATAAAATACCAAATATAAGTAATAAAATAAAGTCTGCGCTCCAAAAGACGCATAGCTGATGTATAAAATCCGCCAGGCTAAAGTAGGACTGGTCACATCTGCCACATGCATCCAGAGAGGTGGGCACCAATTGTCACCAATTGAGTGCCATAAGAAAGACGACAGCGACGAGGCAGACCTAAACGGAGATGGCGAGTTGATCTAGACGCCTTTGAAAGGGACTGGCAAGGGATATCCACTAGAGTGATTTAAAACTTCAAGGGAGACGCTTTAGCTCAGCAGTGGGATATACCAATATTATGCTAATTAAAAAAAAGCAGATATTTTTCTCCTAGCTACGTTACTGCAGTGCATAAGGTTTAGGGTTCAATTCTCGGATAGGAAAAGTGTTATTAGGTTTTCTTACTTCATGCCTTCTTATTGGATTAACCTGGGATTTCATTAATTTTTTCGACATGGTCAGACTACGGTCGCCAAGGTCTTCCGTTTTCGGTTGTTTCATTCACAATTGCTTTATATAATTTGTTTGTTAGTCTATCTTTATTAATAAAGACAACTTCCGCTCTAGGAAAAGTCCTGTATCATGGGAGACTTTAAAGACTTTAAAACAATGGATACAACAAAAATCCAGACTCGACGCAAATTAATTTAAAAATAAACCAAGCACTATCTTCAACTTTATTGAAATAGTATAGATGAATAAAATTTTGATTGTCGTAAGAGTTACCTACATACTTTTTGAACTTAAAAACTATGGTTAAATAAACCGTTATAGTTAACCAACTATATATTATAATATATCATGGTATAGTGTATGCTGATTATAATTCTCTTCATTCAACATTAACATAATTATTTCACGGTTAACTTTACATGTTATAAGTATAACTAAAACTGTCGGTGACTTTGTAACTCCGTTACTGATCCGAATGGGCAATTAACGATTATTTAATAGCTATTAAATCATCGTTATTTTAAACGTTATTCCGGTGGCGTTACTGTTTAGTTATGGTGATTATAGTAAGCTTTTATATGCGATTGCAGTCTTTAGTTCAATCTATTTTTCCCACTAGTGATTAATAAGCAAACGAGCTGCAGAGTTATTTTAGCTTGTTGACCTATTTAGTACTACTGTTAAAATATCTATTATTTTCCCTTTTCTTGTCTAAGAAGATAATTCCTACACTAGGAATAAATCCTGTGACGCGGGTGACTTTGACTACAAACATCGAAACAATGGACACAAATATCACTCAGACTCGGAACAACCATTTGTCAAACACACAGTTTTTCCCGTGTGGGTTTCAAACCCGCAGCATTCGGCGCAGTGGCAGTGGCAAGGCGACCACTTAAACCACTACGCCATCCGTGCAGTCAAAGTATTATGTACTAAACCCAAATCTCTGCCTAACCTTACTAGGGTTTAGAAGTACGATTAGGTATATATTTTGCCATTACATAATTATGTAGGACATTTTGCCCCAAGTTATAGTAAAATATACCCACCATTGACATAGCTTCAAACCCCGTGCCGTGCTAATGAAAATTTCTAGACAGAAAAATGTAATAACACTACCCGACCCTGGCAACCCAAGACTTCATGCTCGATGTTCGCATTTACTACCGCGGCGCCACCGAGGCAATCTTATTATAACTAATATTATAAATGTGAAAGTGAGTTTGTTTGTTTAATA
Organism: Catocala nupta; assembly: GCA_963675205.1. Taxonomy (NCBI): domain Eukaryota; kingdom Metazoa; phylum Arthropoda; class Insecta; order Lepidoptera; family Erebidae; genus Catocala; species Catocala nupta. The sequence continues at coordinate 12,435,165 of OY776099.1, forward strand.
CACTTTCACGCCTTATATACTCGATTGATCATCATGAAATTTCGCATAAAATGTTTTCAGGGATACAAAAACGGACACCTTTCATCCTGAAAATGAGTTCTGTTCTCGAGGGATAAAATCTATGTACATTAACGCGCGCGACGCTGCGGGCAAAATCTAGTTTTCACATAAGACGTGCTTACTATTGATACAATATTGATGATTCAAACGTAATATTGTTCAACGAGAAAGATTATTAAACTAAGATTGGTCTTTGGGTATTTGATATCGGTCTAGTGCTGGTATAGAGAAAGATTATTGCTTTAGTTCCAACTACTAACGTTTGAAACATTTTGTTTTAAAGTTAAAATGTGTGGAAATGTACTATTTTAAAATAGATATTTTGGAGTAATAGTGTAGCCGTCATCTTTATAACATATGTATATAGATTAATACATTTTCACGTCTATGATCATGTAGTAGTAGCATCGGTGTATTACGCTCATATTTTGTTAGCTGTGTTATAGATCCGTTTTAGGAGTGAGTGTATTGACTGTCTTTTAGGCACAATTCCTAACTGCTACTATATCAGACTTGGGAATCGAATGTTAGATCTCAAGCAAAGCGGTCCAGTCACAACCGCTTGCGAAAAACGAATTGCTTAGTTTCATGCATAAAGGTTTTATTCCCGGGTCGAGCAATGTTATTGATTGTTTCTGTCGTAGAGGTATCCTATGCCCTTTTCTGTTGTCCTGACAATGTGTATGCGAAATTTCATGACGATCGGTTGAGTAGTTATAACTTGAAAGTGGAACAAACAGACATTCACATTCGCATTTATAATATTAGTAAGGATTTACATTAAGGTTTACGTTGGTCACGGGGCGACTAAAAGTGGTTGTATCAGTGTCTTGAATTGTAGTCATTTCAAAGTACTCGAACATTTTATTCAATAAATAAATGCGTATTATTGTACTTTATATAATATCAGCGCTGTAAATATACCTATAAATTGTCCCTCCGTTGAGCACTTGGCCTTTTCTCAGTATGGGAAGGGTTAGGCCATACTCCACCACGCTAACTCAGTGCGGGTTGGCAGACTTACCATATCTTCGAGTACATTATGTAGAACTCGCAGACATGCAGGATTCCTCACGATGTTTCCCTTCACCGTTAAAGTGAGCGATAATAATAAGCCAATTAATACGCACATACTTTGAAAAGTCGGAGGTCCTCTGCGTGACTGACCAACGGTTTCCCATTAGACAATGGTGCCAATTCTGTTGTCACAAAATTCTCTTATCTTAGCTAAAAATCTCTAAAATTTAGTTTACTCCTGTCAAACGACATTTCGTATTCTGGAAACGCTAAAAGTGACAGGACTAAATTAAATTTTAGAGATTTTTAGCTAAGATAAGAGAATTTTGTGACAACAGAATTGGCATCAATAGAAACCTCAAATATAGGTACTATTTCTGTTTGTCCCCAGGCTGGATACCCGTGAAGGCGGGACGTCACACTGGTCCGATGGTATCCTCGGCGTGAGAGCTACCTTCAGAAGCGATACCAGGCCGGCTGTACTAGTCCTCACCAAGTTGCGGTAAGTCCATCCGCACCTATAGTGTATTATTCTCTCTATAAATAACGTTCTCTGTCGACGTCATTTAAATTAGAGACCTATGTTTGGCTTCTTTAAGCATAAGGTTGAAATATTTGATTCTAAAACGTCATCTTCCGTGTTTGGTTATACTTAGTCCAGCATTCTATTCAAGATTTTACAGAAAGAAGAAAGCTAGTGATTGTAATGACATATAAATTCGATTATCGATTCGATTATTGATACCTTATCGATATTAAAAAATCTGTAAAATGTCTATAATCGAATCTGTAATATTGTAATATTATAAATGCGAATGTGAGTTTGTTTGTTACGGTTTCAAGCCTAGTTCGATCGATCATCATGAAATTTCGCTTACAATGTGTAAGCGAAATTTCATGATGATCGGTCGGTTAACACTAAAAGACTTTTTTTTATTCGGTCCCGTAATTCCTGAGATAAGCTCATGTTGGATAGCCCATTTATCGAGGAAGGCTATACGCTATATAACAACACGCTACGACCAATAGGAGCAGAGCATAAATGAAAAATGTTGCAAAAACGGGGAAAATTCTCTTATGTGAAGCAGACGTCGTTGCACAGGTCAGCTAAAATTACTATAAATTAGAAAATGTAAAACTACTTTATTTAGTATAGAAAGAATGATGTATATTTATACAATAATTTAAATTATACCTAAACACGTAAAATACAATCGATCTACCTTTAAATTTTTATAAATCACACCCAAATCTGATTTACATTTACCACCAAAACAACACAACATAACAAAATAATCTAAAATTCTACTAGAGTCCTCTACATTGTGCACCGAGCTGTATCGTCGTAGCACACGATATTAATTAAGCGTAGTACACAATAGTGACGCTATATGGTCACCATGGAATAAAGAGAAATAGTCCAATGGATAGGGCTTGGAAATTTCGTAAGTGCTGTATCGCCAAAATATATTATGAAGTAGTAATGTTGCTAATTATATTATTGCTCTCATATACATCTATCTATCTCCCTAATCATTTTAAATTATTAAAAATATATTATAGAAGCTGCTGACCAATTTTGATAATATTTCATCTATACAGCTTGGAACGCCGAGGTAAATGATATGTCCAGGTCGTAACAACTTTAATTAATCACGCATTTATATTATAGGTTTTAGTTCGATATTACCTAATATTTAATAATAGATATTATTACTGTAATAAAAATTTAATTGCCATACCATGAGTGACGGACAGCAAACGAACTGTCGGTGAAAGACACAATATAAAAAAAAAGTAGTTTAATTGCAATATTCAACCTTCACCGATAAACAATACTATGGTATATTTTTTGGAATATCAACATATATGGTGTATGCTACTAGATGACGCAGAGTATGTTAATACTCCAAACTGCACTGATGATGCGTCAATTGCATTCGAAATATATTCGAATACAGCTATGCACAACACAATGAATACTTCACATGATCATAGAAGCAGGGCGAGTACTAATGTAAGTATAGTATTGTCAAATATTCGAATCAATTGTGTATAGCGCCGAACTGTACTCTAGTTTCTCATGGAATTACATTTTACCTGTAGGTATGTAGTTTGATTGCATCCATCAATTGTGGCCAATCGTGCATAAATGTAGCACTTTACGGCCGTTTGCCGTATCCTACATCTTCACAATTGCATGCACTATACTCGTCATGACACGTGTCTTACCCCTATAATGCTATTGGCCCTTTTAGGGGGAGAATGGGATACTTATGGCTTACTATAGATTATAATATGGATATGTATTTTTAATGTTTGGTGCCTGTTGATTTCAGTTACATGATATTGATAAAATATGACGTTTAGCTTATGGTTCTATTTGTTAAGAGCTTCATCTATTCTGATGTGGTAGACAGAGGCGTATTATACCCACATATCTCCAGCTATGTGTGTTAGTTCCTTGTAATAGCGGATCTATTGCCAACTGGGCCCACTTTATAACTACATAAATACTATAAATATCGTAACAAAAATCCCAAATATTTTATCTGATCCTGAAATTGAATCAGAGACGTTAGATCGCACACAAACATGCTTGTGTTTAAAAACACATTAGTCACGATCAACGAGGAAAAAATTCACATTGGAATATTGAGAACAAAAATTTTTTGTCAAACGTGTTAAACTCTCTTTACTTCGCCTTTTTTTTATTCACTGACTACACATTATATAGTGTATTTAAACAGTAGTGTAGACACTTATAGCTTAACCTGCCCACTTTACTTTACTTGCATATAGACAATCCCTGTGTCACTGATGCTCTCTAGACCCTCTCTGATTTGGTTACGGAACGTTAACTTTCTACTTACAATTTTGCCTTTTGCACTCGCCTATTACATGCCTCGGCCACGATATATATATTTTCACGAAAGCGAGCAATCTTTTAAATGGTGTTGCTGTTTTTGTATATGTAGGCCTATTTACGTTGTTAGCTAATTGATGATACGTTTCGGTGACAGCGTAAATTTTAAAGTGTTATAATACCTACAAATTCTTTTTAATTTACTTACAGTGGTATAAACAAAATTCAGCCACAACATTCGCCGATCGCTAAGACCTCTAATAATTTTTTCAATAAATGATTTTTCTGAGTCTTGGTTTAATTTGTGTCTGTTAGTTGTAAGTTTGTAAGTCTTCCGCGTCAAAGGCTCAATCCATAATGGGACACGCGAAGTGCTTGGCGAGTGTTCAGATATTCTGTTGAATATTTTCGTTATTATTAAGCGGTCGGTTTGACAAGTGTTGCGAGTTCACACTTCACACGGGTCAATTATTTTTGTTATCCACAATTTATTATTGTTCTGATTCTAAATGTACTTTGTGTCCCTTACTAAAATGTTTGAGAAGTCTCCGGTGACATAACGCTTGAGCTCTAATGCGATAGTGTCCTTTTTATAAATTACAAATCTATTTGCATGTCAAAAGCTTGTAGAGGCTTGTTTGGGTTTGCTCACGCTTACAGCACCGAATATGTTTGACGGGGTACAACTCAAACAAAAGAAACAAAAAAGGAAAGAAATAGGGAAGTGTGTCTCCAAAACACTATATAACTGTCACTAGGATACATTTCTAGACTCCGTGCTGCTAGCGAGAAATAAAATATTGCCTGACTCAAAACCTTTATTCAAAATTCGGAAGGGTTAGGAGATAATTATAATGTGTATTACGAGAGTTCTTACTTAAATAGTTAGTTTTCTTACTTAAAACGCAGTTACTTTGTTACTATTCTAACACTAGTTTTTAGTAAGAAGATGGCTGTTTGTTGCCGGAGGGGCAGTTCAATCATTAAGCAGAATATGTTTGGCAAAGGCAGGCTACTCAATGCTACTACGAGAGGTCTAGAGTTTTGACCATCAACATATTTTGTTTACCAAACAATATTGGTAATTTATGTCGATAAGACATCAAACCTCTTGTTTATTTACTATAATATCGATGTAATTCTATACGAAATATCGAATTCCTGCATTCCGATTAGTACTGAAACTTAAGATCGTTGAAACGTCCAGGAGTTATATAAACAACACGATTTGTTTGTTTACGATTTAATATCGATTATGTTGTTACGATTGGGTATATTTGATTTGTTATATAATCAAAACAGCTAGTGATTTAATTTACGTAATTCATTTATATATAAAACGTCACTTTGCAATATATATTATAGGTGGTCGGTGGTGTCCGCGGCGATTTTCATGCATTAAGTAAATTTTACCGACTGCACAGTTCAAACTTCAATTAATTATTAAAACACTAATACTTTTGCCGGCAACTTCGTACGCATGGAATTTGCAAGTTCATACTCATCTATGTATATTTTCTTTTTTTGCATGTAAGAGGAAGCTGAACACACATAATATTAGATTCTAAGGCGGCATATCAAGATGAAATATGAACCAGAATTTTAGATTGACTTGCTTTTTTGCTATACAACTGTGATGTTATTCGATTTTGTGCAGTAGTTTAGCATACAAACATGCAGACAGACAAAATTATAAAATCATTGTTTCAGCTTCTATAACTCTTATAAAGACACCACTTATATTTTCTTAAATATGTTCTACGTACAGACGTCGACCAGTTACAATTTTATTATACCTATATATGTAAAGATATTGTACTAAAGTTCATTAAATGAAATATAGAAGATTACTTCTATATTTAATTTATTGAAAAAAAACTACAATTCTTCTCTCTCTAAAGTATTAACTTTAGAGAGAGAAGAATTGTAGAACTATATTCAAATCCTACTAAAACCTACTATAACAAACAAAAATACTAAAATTGGTATACTAAATCAGCATTTCAAGTAATGTACTAGAATATAGAAAAGAAATAATGCAGTTATTCATTTATGAGTAACTACACTATTACGTTTTTAAATGAGATTTCAGCAAAAAATATTGCCGTAGGTAGTTATATTTTTAAACAAAGACTCGTTATACGCTTTTAGTATAAATTTTATAACTGTAAAGAATTTCTCGTAACATTACTTCGCAATATACGTATATAAATATGAATCCAAAATAATAGCCGTATTACGCAAAGCGCGTAAAAAATTATAGGTACCTGTAGGCAATCAATGTAAAAAAAATATTTTTATCGATGCCTCACCGGCGGCTCTCTATAAGAATGGATTGCTACGGCAATATTCAACCGATTTTATATCTCGCCCCCGATACGTACCGATTAGTTGCGAGGATAAATTGCTTAAAATACGCTTGGAAAATTTATTGAATCGTTATAAGATATCGGACGATACCGATGACAGCATTGTTATCGATGAAATTGGTCTCGTATTTTATATCTCGTTAGCTTTATCGATTCGAGGTCAATAGTTTTGTAAAAAGAACTCTGATTTTTTGTTCAAAGTTCTAATGAAATATCGGATGTAAAACAATGACTGCACGGATGGTGGCGCTGTGATTTAAGTGGAGGCCTTGTCGTCAGATCGATCTCTGGACGGGGTAAAATTTTTTTTGATCGGCTAATAGTTGTTCCGTGTCTGGTTGTTCTTTGTCTCGGTAGTTTCAACGTTTGTAACGTTTCGACATGACAGAGACTGTCCCCAAATTGAGAGTTGTCATCTTATAACAATAAATATATAATATTAGTAGATTTTACCCGCGGCTTTGATCGATCAATTTCTATTCCTCTTGAACAGATTTCTTTTTCTGCAATAAGGGTGCCTCATGTCCTTTTTTATAGCTCTGCCAACGTGTATGCAAAATTTCATAATAATCGGTTGCATAAATACGGCGGCGTGTAAGCGTTACAAACCACAAAACTTACATCCGAATTTATAATATTAGTTAGGATCACAAATTAATGTTATTTTTTTATTTCAATTAAATTCTTAATTATTATTATAACACGGTGTTTAAAGAGTTCTTTAGGTGCTCATCATGCAGGATCATAGATGGGTAAACATTTTCATTTTGATCACAGCTCTGATAACCATCTAAAACAGATGAAGTGGGGAATTGGTCCCCTCAAATATTGTAGCTTTTAATTTTGATCACACCATAGATGTATCGTTATGACTTTGGTCAGATGGCAGTCGCCCTATGGTAAAAACAGATATTCAGCCAAATCTGGTTACTCTAGGTAGCCGATTGGAGCTCAGTTGAGAATTTAATCTAAGTTTACCAACTTTTAAAAAGAAAATATTATCACTAAGCTGAGATACAGTAGTATAAAGTTTTGTTCTTTTAGTATATACTAATTATGTAAGATATTGTTAATTTAGGTTTTTATTTTTAAGTTCTGGGAAGCCTTATGCTCCCAGCTATCCTTTGTATTTTGCTTTCCGTGGCAACCTGTAATAAAGGCAGCACCAATACTTGTATACCACTGACCTTGTAACTTAGCTTTTAAGGTTGGTTGTTCAAATAAATAAATAAATAAGGGGAAGTACACTACGCTGGTACAGGTTGGCAGACGTTGGGAACATTATGGAGAATTCTTAAAAATCCAGGTAGCACCACGATATTTTCCTTTACCGTTGAAGCGTTGGTAATTAACTATTATTTATTGATACCCACAAAACTTTTTATTACCTGTGCGTAAAATCATAAGTATTACAATACGCTATATATATTCGAAACTAATTACAAGTATTTGTTACAGACCTGAAGACAGCGGACAATACAGGTGCCGAGTCGATTTCATTAAGTCACCGACTAAAAACACAAGGCTCAATCTTACCGTGCTTAGTAAGTTATTTTAGTAACACTATTGGCTGGTTTACAATGCGTTATCTGCCGACTTCGGCTTGCCGGAGGCGGTTCGGTCGAAGCGTTGCTTACATAGAGGCTTTCCATGTCCATGTCATGACCATGTCACTTGATACCGAATATGATTGGCGTCGGCTGCAAACTGTGAGTCAGATGACTAAGCGTTTAAACTGGTTCATTGGTACAATTGCTGTCCGCTGTAGTGGTCCCATCGACGTATGATATAAAATAAAATATTGATCCTGTATATTAACTGTATCACGCACGGGCTTCTTCATGGTTTGAGGAGGGTTAGGCCATAGTTCACCATGCTGGCCCAATGTGGATTGGTAGACTTCACATGTCTTTGACAACATTACGGAGAACTATCAGACATGCAGGTTTTCTCACGATATTTTACTTCACCATTAAAGTGAGCGAAAATACATATTTAATATGCATATAGCTTCGAAAAGTCAGAGGTGCGTCCTTGGGGATCGAACTCGAAACCTCTGTATGGCAGTCCAACGGTCTCTCACTAGGCCATGGAAGACCGTTGGAAAGTTACGACGTAGTGTACGACGTAGACCATAATTATTTATTGTAATATGTACAATAACTATTAAAATCTTGTAGTATAGTATTTATTTGTATGCTGATTGTTTATTTGCAGTACCACCTGAACGGCTGATTATCCTGAACCATGAAGGCAATGACATCAGAAGCGGCGTCTTAGGACCTTACGACGAGGGAACCGAAGTTAATCTGACCTGCATTGCAGTTGGAGGTTAGGATTGAAACATTTTATATAGCGATGCGGATAATTAAAATTGTATTCGAATACATTAACGACATGTAAGATACATAAATACACACATAGTATCAGGCCTCTATTCGCTAAAAACGCAGGCAGAGATGTAATATACCCACACTTCGCCACTATGTTTTACGTAATAGAAGGCCAACATATTACCATTTAGCGAGCACAGATCCAAACTACGTACTGCTGCTGAATTTCTTGCCAGAAAATCCTTATAAGAATTTGCCCAATCTGAAAATCAAACCTTCAACCTCGAGCCACCGTGACAGTCAACATGTATGATATAAGGCACACGGGCTTGACCACACTAAGTAGATAAATGTATTCGAATAAGATCCAAATTAATACAATCGCGCACATCCCTAATATATAAAAATAAATTGTCATCATCTTTCCAAGTTCAAAATTTGTATTTATTGTTAAGGTAATTTTTGATTTGAAAAAGATGGTGCTGGATGGTTAGAATATCTCTCATTCATATTCGCCTCAGCTGAGTATATAGATATCTTTATAGATTTAGATGTTCATACGTGACAATTGTGGCAATCGTGGCTAACCTTGCAGGCCAATCAATCTGCGCGATTGTCATTACGTCACGAGTCACCCTGAAGTGTATGTTTACCATTACAGTGGCAACGAGCATATGGCCTGTCTGATGGTACCTAAGTGGCTACCGAAGCCTGTGATCACTATATATGAACTGATAAGTGCAGGGTTTATGGATTAATAATTAAAAATGGGATGTAAGTAAAGGAATAGCAGAGATAGGCAGGCAGTGCGTTTTTAAAATCTTACACTACGGGCTAAATTTGCCAATGCTCTTATACTAGTTTCCTATAAGAGGGTGGTATTTTCCGAGCTGGCTGGCTCATTTGTTCAGGCTATATATAGCCATGCTGGTTCGACTGATCTGCGAGAACATTATAAAGAACTCTGGGGCATGCTGGTTATTCTCACGATGTTTTCCTCGTGTACCCTGACGAAATAATTGGCAATGACTGGCAGATCAGCTCATTAAGTATACTTACGGTTAAACCATGACTACATCATGAGTTTGGCACGTCAATACCTGGATAATACGCTGATACAGGCACAAAACATATTTTAAAGAAGGAATGCGTATACATTGCTGCATACACAGGCCTTCTTCCCTTAAAATATATTTAAAGAACGCAAAGGATGTTGAACACGATGCCAAGTGTGAATTTATCCTGCACCGATCGCCTTCATTTTCACCTGTCATCACGCCCGGAGCACACCACAAAACGTTCTTTCTTTTTCACAATGTTCACGGTCCGCGCATGTGTGTTGCTCGTGAACGTGCATCAACCTGGATCAAACGTCACGGACTCTGATTTAACGAAAAATGTCTGTATCACGCATACTGGCTTGTGCAATGGTCTAAGATTGAGAATAAAGCGGGTAGTTTCTGATTATATAATTCTACATTGTCTGATTACATGATAGTGCTGCCAGAAGGCTGAAACCAATTGAAATCAATGGAGTATGCGAAATTTACCAGTATATGTACTTCAAATAGCGTTTAAAATCGTATCTTCCAGGTTTGAAGCGTATATCAGCGCAAAAAAAAATCCGCCATGTACTACAGCGAGACGGCAGGTAAAGAATGTTCACTTTACAAAAGTTGCCGTCAAGTAGCTCAATACTGTGTCCTTTGGTGACTAGAAGTTCTAAAGCTTCTTGAGACAACATTATTTTATCAACAGGTTTTAGTTTTGCTTATTTTTCGCTGGTTAGGATGTTTTAACATTCAGGTGCTGTTGCACGATGCAAGAAACTTGCACGTATGACTAAAACGCACATAGAGCACCCATGTGCGTTTTAGTTATACGGGTTACTTGCGAGGGGGTCTCATGACGAATGTTTACACGACGCTTTACAACTCATGTCAGTCAGTGTACGTGCGTACTAAGGCCGTCCACCCCACTACTATTGCAAATATTTTTCGCTTGCACTAACAAATGATGAAATAGATCATGGATACTCGGTGTTCTTTGTGCAGTAATATAAAATGAATCTGTTTAATTGTAAATTTATTGATTATACAAACACACACACACGTAAACAGTAGTAGCCCACAGCTATTAACTTCTAAAGAAACGCTCTCACTTTCACCTTAGATCAGCCACCTAACCCTAACTTGACAAGGGTACTCGCCAGACTATTGTTTTACAAGTTTTTTTATTCTCTCCACTCATTCAGCACTTCCAAAGTACAACAATATATGTGCTGCTTGCCACTAAGTAATTATACCAATTTGTTCATTTATTTAATTGTTACGACCTTAGCTAAATTAAATTAAATTTAACGTCGAGAAATATATGATTAAAGGATGTGTTTAGAACATATTGAACTCTTAATAAATCGATATAAAATTCGTCTGCTAAACGGATTGACAGTGCATTGAAATTAAACTACTTTATACAGATTTTTTGGTTAAATGGCTGCTAAAAAGCAACGGATACTTCGGGGAACCTTTAAAACTAAATAGTTTAATGATGTTAATAGTTTTATAGTAGTAAACATTAATAGTAATTGTATTTTAATATTTTTGTGTCTGTAGCATAAATGTACTTCCTACTAACTGAGGTCGGGCTCAGAGCTGTTTCTGATACAACTTGGCGCAGCGAGACAGGAGAATTTACTGCACCTTATAGGAGACCGTTAGACTGCCACACAGAGGTTTCGAGTTCAATCTCAAGACGCGTATCTCAGAATTTTGCAAAGTTATATGTGTATTAAATAGTAAATTATCACTCGCTATGACAGCGAATTAATATATCGTGAGTAAACGAAGATGTGTGAAATCTGCTAACCCGCACTGTGCCAGCGTGTACTATGGCCTAAACCTTCTCAAATTGAGAAGAAGCCCGTGCCCAGCAGCGGGACAGTTTAATACAGGGCTGATATTATTATAATTATATTCTTATTAGGTACTGAAGATCTCTTCCTATTATCCTTCCCTTATTTTTAGTTTATAAAGGTCTTTCGTTATACTAAGAAGAACCAACCAGTGATGAGAGTGATGTTCCTTAAGTTGACAGCACATCGATTTTTTACCCAAATGTTAGAGCTGTGATAGCCCTTGTATTGTAAATTATAATAACCGGTTACCATCAGACAAAACATTTGCTTGCCACTTTAATTATATAAAAATTCCTTGTCATTATTTAACCATCCATTAGTAGGTCATTTAGCTTGTACGTAAAAGTATTGTAACGTCAGTCACCAATGTATATGTGTGATTTGGTTTCTTCCTACAGGTCGCCCAACAGCAAGAGTTTCTTGGTGGAAGTCACATGCACTTATCGCTAACTCTGAAGCCAGAGCCACTATGTCTTTTCGGCTGCAGAGGTCTGACTTCGGCACTGACGTCACTTGCCAGGTACGTGTGTAACAGCTATTTGTTATAATGCATCAAAAAACCTATACTTTCAAATATAAACATTGTACTTTGTCCTTGGGCTTAGATAGCCTAGTTAACTAGACCACCTTGGTGCCGAAAAATAACATAATAAGAATATTGATAATGTGGTAAGTGTGACTCGCTTAACAGCCTAGTGTAGAAGTCAGCAGTTGCTTTACGAATAGCAAAAATGGTCTTACGCCTATTGTATTAAATTGATGCCTTTGTAAGTTTATGTAGACTAACGCTGCAAGCTTATAAAGACACGATTTTTTAAAATACAATCTTTATTCTTTCTTTCACACAGTTTTATCATCTCAATGATCGGATACGCTGAAAGCTGGCTGTGTTCTTTTATTGATAAATATTAACGACATGCGCTCCTTCTGACTTCTTTTATGATGTTTTACAAGAAAATTGTTAAATTCTCAATTTCAGTACCCCGTTTCGCTAACAACTGTTAGATACAAATAACAAACGTTTTTGCAATATATTTTACGTGAACTATCAGTATTCTCGTTAATACTTCCATTAGCTAGAGGAATAACATATAACAGCTAGACTTGCAAAGCCTTGTTAAAACTTATATTATAAATCCTTCATATGTGCAATATTTACGGAGTATTTTTATACTAAAAGTTGCTATATTTTATTAACAGCTGTTATTCATTTGTTCACAGGCAGTAACTGATCCGCTGATTGCGCCCGTCTCCGAAAACATATCTATCGATGTCAATCGTAAGTAATTGTGTTTAGTTCTTTCTATTGAAGTTTATTAGATCGGGGCGTCGAACATAGTTTATCTATACCATGGGGTACCAATTAGAACAAAAAGTAAACAGTTCTAAAAATAGATCATAGATGGCACTGTGAGTTCCAATGTTAATATTAAGATCAATCAAAATGCTTTATTGGAAGAAAATTTACCATAAAATGTAATTATAAATAAACATTGTACATATTTAATTAACGAGCATCAAGGTAAACGCATTTATTTTATGATTTAAAGATGTCGATATATCAGTATTTTTTACATCACGCATAGGTAATCTACCTATCATTTTATTTTACCTATAGGGCTAGATGAGACGCTAGATGGCTCTTTTATATGTTTATACAAGTCTACAAAAACATTGTGTTTTTATTTCATACCCTTCTTTTAGTTTACTTCATTATTTGTTTATTACCTACTGATACTAATTAATAAGAAATTACTTATAATATGAAAAATATGTATGCTTAACAAATATCAATGTATTAAACAAACCGTTTTGTTGTACTACATGGTATTATATTCAAACACCTGGTCGGTTCTCGTAACTTCTATTGTCAAATTTCATTTGCTTGTGCGGCAGTAGATATAGCCACAGTACATAAATATACAGTAACCTATCTTCATACAAACGGTCGGAACTCGAGTCATACCTACGCGCCTCGGCGTTGACATGCGCTCGGCACGTAACCAGTCGCGAATGCGCCGCAGTGACGAACGGACCGTGTGTTGTTTTTTAAACAGTAACCGCTCGAACTTCTTTTAAAACTAAACATATAAATTGTAATCTATAACCAAGTAAAAGATATTACTTTTTCTCCTCCTTGTCCATGTCTCCCAAAACATTTTTTAATTAAGATTTATATTCGAATGCGGATTTTTTATACTTTAAAATATAATAATATATCTTTCCGTACGTCTCAGTCGAGGCGCAAATATTTTTCAGTCGCAAATTTATAAGACCGATTTCTTATTAAGTCTTAAATCTAACATAAACATGTTTTTTTAATTAAATCTACCAATCAAATAACAACATGCATTTTATTGAACACTTCCTATTCCATTCACAAAGTATTTTATTTGTTTAAATAAAATAAAAAATATTTACAATCACAAAAATAGATAGAAACTCAAAGTAGGCAGATTTAATTAAAATGCTGTAGGTGGGCAGCCCTATCGCATGTTTACGTACCGCGCGGCTGTAGGCATTTATTTCAAAGATACGGCCGAGTTACAATACTGTATATTTATGTACTGTGATATAGCGCAGTTGTTGGACTCGTCGGCGTTATAATAATCATTATCTAATTGCTACTTATTCTGAATTGAATTACAAACTTACGATAGACATGCCGATAGAAATAGAGTTTTAGTAAATCATAGCAACATTTTATTATAAATAGTTAGGTAAATATTAAGTAACCTATTATAATAATTATTCTATAAAATTAAAGACTGTTATTTGTTTATACCGCTTTGTTAGTTTGGTTTTTACGTAATTTCTAGTATTATTTGATCACTAGACGCAACTTAACTAAATCTGTTTCAAAGGGCCTGAAAGCTAGTTAGGCAATAGGCAGTAGGCACAGTTGTGATTAGGGTTGCCACCTCTATTTTGAACAAATAGAGTATGTTAACTATCTTAAGTAAAAAAAGTACATGATCTGAAAATAATCCTTTTGGTTACCATATTTTTGTTGATGCTAGTTAAATCTAACAAATATTTATTATTAGGGAAAGTCGTAATCGGATTTTTACAAAATATGTCTATATTAAGATAGATAAACAATAGTAACGTAATAGTAATATTACATGAGATAAATATTTCTTAGACGTCGTTGTCACCATATATCCTTATAATTATTATTTAGACACGAATATTTAAATAAATCATACCAAAGCATGAATAGTGTTTTAGGATTAGTAACGTCGCATTTATCATGGTATATTTAATGTGATCTTTACTTACACACGTACCACAATATTCATTAAGTAAGTAGGTAGGTACTTATCTATTGTTTTGTTACTTGACTTTAAACTATTATTACATATTAATTATTGATTTCCCTACAAAATCAATAATTAATATGGATATAAAAGTAAAAGAATACAATGTCAATAATTATTATGACATAGTTAAAAGATTACGAGCCATGACTACGTAAAGCATACCTACTAACAGTTGTTTTCTATTAATAGGTACATTGTATTTTATAGGAGGTATATCAATAATTATATTATTAGCTTTAACTTCTGTTAAAGTATTAAGCAGGTCCAGATAACTAATATTTCATAACAAAACTTCAGTTGACAATCAAGCTTCGACTCTATTGAGAATCGACGCGGCAGGCAGGCGCGCTACTCGACGCCGCGGCTACCGGCAGAGCTCATACACGATATTATACACAAAAATTCACGAAGCTGACCGGAATAAACCGAACGCCGCACAGTGGGCTGAAATTCGTGTTTCATAGACATTCAAATCCTTTTTTGAAATCGACGCTATTTTTTGCTTGGATACGATCGGGAATACTTTCTATATACCTGTTATGATAAACTTTTGGGTTTATAACCGAAAACAGCGCTCCTATAATTTTTTTCGAAAAAATTTGTATGGAGTCGACACAATAAATGATGATATCTCCGTTATCGCACAATTGCGCCTAATATCCTCTTAGGTTATTAATATATGAATTATTTTAGATTTTTTGACATACTCCATGACAAGGTCAGACGTGCGCTTTTTTTTAAAAAAATCTTTCAAAATATTTCATTTTTTGTTTTGTTTATTTTTTTGTTTTAACTAATATCAAGCTTAACTTGGATGTATATAGATTGGACATTAACGCAAATCAACTATGCGCCATATTAGAAAGTCAAATTCGCTTGAAAACTCATTACCAGAAATAGTAATTATCTAATGATTCTCAAAATCCCCAATAAAATTAAGAAAATTATTGTTTGTTAATGACATGTTAACTATCTACTGACTTTTTGAATATCTATATCTATTGAATAATAAGTTCTCGTTAATAAATAATTAAGAGGTTATTTAGCAAATTAGTTGTTCGGGAAAATAGATTAAAGTCGATCGCAATAAATAGGAGCATACTACGAGTAAAAGAAAATCATTTAGTATTCTTCAATCATTGAAAGTACAAACACCATGGCAAGTATCGTAACAAACTTGGATTTGTTCGTTATTTTGAAAAGCGCTCCTAAACTCAGTGACTATAATATTTTGTTTCAAACCGTGCTATCTCGTTTAAACAACAGTGTGTCTGAAGAAAATTGTGTGACTTTAAAAGAATTTTGCCGAAGATTCACTAGGGCTGCGCATAAACGGTATGAATCAACACAACGGAAATATGAGAGGTTCCAAACTGACTACGAAAGTTGGCTCGAGGCTGATGTTGATTGGCCGAGTTGCTTAAAAGAAAATATAAAGTAAATTACTCAGCAGGAGGGAAACCTTATAGTTCCACTTTCGGAGCCATCACCACGTTCTCATGTAACTGTTTTGGAATCATCTTCAAGCGCTACTAGTTCGCATTTGGAGCCATCTACATCATCAACGGGAACTAGGACAAAACGAAAAATATCAAGCCGTAAACCTTTTGAAGACTTGGGAATGAAACAGAAAAAGAGGCGGAGTGGAGACCTGACAGACAAAGATTCCAGTGAGCTCGTATTTGCTACTATTTCTAAGTTGAAAGACGAAGGCCAAAACAACATTGCTGCAGTGATCGAATATATGGTGAAGCACCCAGAATCAATCGAAAAATTTCATGATTTAATTAAAAAACCAAGTAGTAAAGAAACTTTTTCACCCCAAAAAGCATTCGGTTTACTGATATCTCTAAAATTATCAAAGTGGCAATACATAACTCTTGCAGCAATTCGAGAAGGCCTTAAGCAATTGTACCCTTCGTATTACTGCGTGCAAAAAGAAAAGAACGTGTGCTTTCCACCTGAGCCGAAAAATTCAATTACGGTGACAGATTCTTCAGCAAAAATTTCACTCCAAGCTTTGCTAGATCTGACAGCAAAAAAAATAATAAAATCTTTGCCAGAAGTTATACAAAATAAAGAACTGATCTTAATATGTAAATACGGTTTCGACGGAGCAACCAGCCAAAGCAAATACAAACAGAAGATGGATTCTGCACAAGATGACTCTTGCATCTTCATGACTTCGTTATCGCCACTGAAGATGACATGTGAAGACATCACAGTTTGGGAGAACCCGAAACCTTGCTCAGCAGCGTATTGTCGTCCAGTACAGTTCACCTTTATTAAAGAAAGTGAAACAGTGGTGAAGGATGAAAATGAAAGAGTGAAAGCTGAGATATCGGCTCTCCAACCATCTCAATGTGATAGCAATATGGTGAGTCATAAGCGTATGCTCACCATGATTGAGGCTAAAATAAAAACTTATCTTTCACCTAACGTGAGATCGAATGCAGCGTGCTACCTTTGTTTGGCAAAACCATCAGAGATGAACAACTTAGAAGTATTTAAAAATAAATCAACTGAAGATGATTTGATGGAGCTCAGACTTTCTTCACTATATGTACACGTATTAACACAATGGAATGTCTTTTACATATCGCTTATAAATTAGATATTAAGAAGTGGTCTGCTAGAGGGGAAAGTGAGAAAGCCGCAGTGGATGCCAGAAAGAAAACTATCCAAGCCAGGTTCAAAACGGAGCTCAACCTATTAATCGATGTCGTAAAACAAGGTTATGCACAACTAATGATGGCAACACTTGCACGACGATTCTTAGAATTTCCTGATAAGACTGCGGCTATCACTGGTCTAGAAGAAGATCTGGTCCGAAGATTTGCTATATTGTTGCAAGCCATAACTTCAGGTGAACCCATCAATGTTTCAAAATTTAAAGAATATGCGCCCATTACTGCTGAGAAATATGTGGAATTGTACAGTTGGTACTACATGTCATCAACAGTGCACACGATATGGAGCCGAAATTATTGCTGTTAACGCAATTTTTCCGATTGGGTGTTTATCTGAAGAAGCTTCAGAAGCGAGAAACAAGGACTTCAGAAGATTTAGAGAACATCACTCACGGAAGAAGAGCAGAGTGAGTTCCAGTGAAGATATCTTTAATTTTCTTCTACTTTCGTCCGATCCGCTTATTTCAGCAGTAAGACCAACGTTGAATACCAAGAAAAAGAAACCTTTGTTTGATGAAACATTGGATAAATAATTCTGACTCCATGTTCGATTCTGAAGATAGTGATTCAGAATAGGCAATATTTTTAAATAATATATAAATTGTTTTATTTAATTTTGTCATATATATATATATATATATATATATATATATATTTATTGTAATTTTTTTACCATATTTTAATTTTAATGAGTTGTTATTTGTATGATTATATGTATTGCACAACTACTAAAATTTAGTTTTAAGTGTATTTCTAGTGCTATTAAACTAACCACAGAATGTGTCTTATGATGTTAAAAAATATTTAATTACAACTAATTTTGTAGCCTAATTATCCAATAGATATTAAAGTAGTAGTAGTAGATAGTGGTGCTGATTCCTGTAGACATCTGCTAATTTTGGGTGAAGCTGTCTGCAGGACTCAGCGCCAATGTCAGATCACGATTTGTATTTAAGTCATTATGTGTAAATGTTTCTATGTTAGAAATATAAGCTTAAACAAATCAAGCTTATTTTGTATGGTTTTTAATGAGTTTCACTTTCTAATATTGCACACAACAAATTTGCGTAAATATCTAGTCTATATACATCCAAGTTAAGCTTGATATTAGTTAAAACAAAAAAATAAACAAAACAAAAAGTGAAATATTTTCAAAGATTTAAAAAACAAAAAGCGCACGTCTGACCTTGTCATGGAGTATGAAAAAAAATCAAAAATAATTCATATATTAATAACCTAAGAGGATATTAGGCACAATTGTGCGATAACGGAGATATCATCATTTATTGCGTCGACACCATACAAATTTTTTCGAAAAAAATTCTTGATGCCCTGTTTTCGATTATAAACCCAAAAGTTTATCATAACAGGTATATAGAAGGTATTCCCGATCGTATTCAAGCAAAAAAAAGCGTCGATTTCAAAAAAGGATTTGAATGTCTATGAAACACGAATTTCAGCCCACTGTGCGCCGCCACTGGGCGATAGTCGCGCGTGCGTGTGATTTGATCTCAAGTTTGGCGTAGTGGTTTAATCGCTTAAACCGGGTACTTATCGACGTGCGGAGTGTTATGGGTTCGATTCTCACACAGAAAATAAATTATGTTCAACAGATTTTTTGTGTGTTGAGTCTGTTATACGGCAAAAGAGTAACCGTATGAGTCTTTTAAAAAAAAAGTGCTGGTTATTATATTTATTTTTCGATAGTTAAATTCAAAATAATCTATGTGATATATTTTATTAATAGTCATAACTCAGTAAATTTCAACAGAGACTAAATACTAGGCATTGCACAGTTGTTTTCAAAAATCTGAGCACAATATTTTATGTTATTTTATATTTACAATTATAGTGAAATATAGATAACCAACTGCCAAAGTAGAATTCTATACGCCAATGAGTTATTTTCAAAGTACCCGAACATCAATCACAATTGCATATATAACGAAATATATTGTTTTATTATTACTTTTTAAAACGCATTCATTAAAATTATATGAAAAAAATATATACAAGGTCAAATTTTGACAGCAACACGATATATTCACGAAAATCCGACCGAGTAAATGAGAAATTGAGAATCATCAAAGTGTGATCGTACGCATTTCGGCACACAACACTATAGGTAGGTAGATAACTTTTATCTTCAAGGTAGCGCACATTTTGCATCGGCTCGTTTAAATATGTTCTATCCGTGGTAAACAGTCAAGTACCTATTTTACTATAACAACGCCATCTCTTATGAGCTGTTATCAAATAGTATTCGGAACTTGTGTACTTGTTATGAGTAGATGGCAGCAGTGGCGCTAGTTTTGTACTGCCATCTAGTGTAAAAAGATAGGTACCAAAATAGCAAGTAGAATAGCCAGAGTTAGGCGTGTCCAAGATTTTTGTATGGGATTGAGTATCTGTACTAGTATAGTATTATATTATCTGTGTCTAAACTAATATTATAAAGAGGAAAGGTTTGATTTTTGTTTGTTGGTTTGTAAGGATTTTACTTAAAACGAATCAACCAATTTTAAAATAAAAAATATTGCATATGTTACTCGACTATTATTTTATTTTTAGTTAAAAGTACTGTTACTTACATAACCTATCTTAATCTACTTTTACGCGAGCAAAGCCGCGTGCAAAATCTAGTCGGATATAAACTATGCCCGACCCGGGAATAGGGCGCAAACATAAGCCAAACGTATGCGACGTGGCATAAGTTTAATGATCTAAAAATATATTTATTGTCTTTGTATTGTGTCACAAAGTAACATTATATCTTTTACAATATTGTTAAAACTTCAGATTCCATGAGAATCTTCACGCGTATAAAATTGCGGGCTCAATTTCCTCATTCATGACTAAAATCAAAACGTTGCACTGTACAACTCACGTTAACGCTGTAAGACTCAACTCTTAAGTTTCATCGCTCTACGTATGCATGATTATGCATATAACTTCAAACTCAAGAGCGTATAACACGTTCGTTAAACTACGCTAAGTTTACGTCACAATCTTCTTATTATTACGAGAACAACTCCTGCAATCGCACTTATTAGTTTGGCCAATGTTTTAATTATTTATCCTAATTTGATATTATAAATGCGAATCTCATCTAGAAAATAATACTGTTGCTAACCTAACCTGCAGGCAAATCTAGTATATAATTTCACTATAAGACATTTCCAGGTTATCCAATAATTACCGGACACCCTGTATACATAAACATTCTTACTAATATTATAAATGTAAATGTGAGTTTGTTTGTTACGTTTTCACACCTTAGCTACTCGACTGATCATGAAATTTCGCATACACGAAGTCAGGTGTACAGAAAATTATAATGGGTAGATTTCATCTAGAAGAAAGGTACTGTTCTCTAGAGATGGTAATTTATTGACAAAATCGACATTAACGCGAACGAAGCCGCGGGGTACATCTAGTAGTATTTTAAATACGACTGTGAGTATATTAGGTGGTTTGTTACGGTTTCATGCCTTAACCACTCGACTGATCTTTATGGAATTTTGCATAGGTACACGTTATACAGAAAAGGACATAGGGTTTCATCTTGAAAAAGTACTGTTCCCGAGCAAGCGAAGTCGCAGGTAAAGGCTATTTAGAAAATTACAGAAAAATTAATAATTATGTATACACCATCCATCCAGTTCAGTTTAAAAATATTTCAGACATCACAGTCTGTTGGTTAAAAGTTTCGAGTCATGATTTATCTTGCGACAGTTTAAATAGTGCTTTGTTTAAATTTTGTGCGGTGAGGATTTCAAATTCATATATTCACAGTTTTGAGAGTGTTTACAGCTCTTGACGGTATTGTTGCATTATTGTACAGGTAATGAGTTTGACCCCAAGATACACGGCTGACTTTTCAAAATTATGTGTTTATTTAAAAGTAAATATAATTCGCTTTAACGGTAAAGGTACACACCGCAAAGAAACAAGTGTATGTCTGTAAGTTCTTCATAATATGATATGGCAAGTCAACCAACCCACATTGGCCTAACTTGGTGGACTATGGCCTAATTCTTCGTACATTAAGAACAGGCCCGTGCCCAGAAATGGGGTGGTTTATAACTAGGACTTAGTTTATTTTATGTTGTAATTATTTTAAAGATACTTTATATTATGATTTTCTAACTGTCGTGTCCCAGGCAGTTTTATCCGAGTTTAAGATTACTACTCCACTCCCGTGGCTCATAGCGTGACGTTATAGTCTTTGTTACTTCAGTTGTATTCCAAAGGTGATTTTAATTTTTAAAGCATTTCCTAGGTTTTGTGTCAATTCGTAACCAACAAAAATACAAATCTTTCCTCTTTATACTATTAACTAGCTGACTCGCGCAACTTCGTCTGCTTCACATAAAAGAATTTGCCCGTTCTTGCAACATTTTTCATTGCTGCTCTGCTCCTATTGGTCGTAGCGTGATGTTATATAGCCTATAGCCTTCCTCGATAAATGGGTTATCTAACACTTAAATAATTTTTCAATTCGAACCAGTAGTTCCTGAGATAAGCGCGTTCAAGCAAACAAACAAACAAACTCTTTAACTTTATAATATTATTATTTAATATAGATATTGATTTCTCTTTAATGGATATTTCCATAGTATTTATGTAAATACATACATACATAGTTTCACATGTATCCCCGAAGGAGTAGACAGAGGCGTTTTACACCACATTTCGCCAACTATATTTTTAGGTCCCACATAATAGAGGCGAGTCTATTGTACTAAGTAATTCTAGGCAGAAATCCCAATAGCACTATAACTGACCAGAATTGAACCTGAGACCTCATGCACAGAAGTCACATTTACTACCACTACCACCAAGGCAGAAAAATAATCCTGTCAAAGCCCACTTAAGTCGGATCTCTCATATTACTCCGAGATCTTACCCATATCTTTAACATTATCCATCCTCATCGTAACCCGTGATTGACGCATCATTATCGATACAGATTACATCCTTACGTGACTTGCACGTACGATACAAGCAGCCTCCTTCACTCGCGTTTGTAAGATTACGAACTCTCGCTCCGACATGAAAGGATTTTGGAGAGACATCATGCATGTTATTGTATCAATTTGGAATGTTAAGTACAGAAGTGGTATCGATTAATATATTAATACGATCTGATTGGCTCTTGAAGTCAAAGCTAGGCAAAGCGATCTGTGTTTTGAAGGATTAAGCATCGTAGCTATGTAATGACGTAGACGGGTGTAATTATTTTACGTGTTAGTTAGATTGAGACGAACATCTCTATGAAAGAAAACATAAAAAATATAAGAAAGTGTAAACATTATAAAAATTAGCTTTTACTCGCGGTTTCGCTCGTTTGGGAAGAGTACATTTTTCTAGGTGAAATGTATGGTATGTTCTTTTCTGTACCCGTGAAAACGTGTATGCTAACTGTCATGGTGATAGATCGACCAGTTAAGGCGTGAGAAAGGGTAACAAACAAAGTCACATTCCCATTTTTAATATTAGAGTTAGGATAATAAATTACTACTACTACGATAAGTATTTAAAGCACCTACAATAAAGTGTCTGTGTAAATTAGTTGAATTTAAATGTGTAACATTTATGTAAATGGAAGACAATACATAATACGTTTAATAATTATATCAGCCTTGTTTATCAACCGTGGTACGGGCCTCTTCTCTGTATGAGAAGGGTTAGGCTAGAATCCACAACGCGCCAATGGCCTAATGCCAGTTGGTAGACTTCACACGACTTCGAGAACATTATGGAGAACTTTCAGATATGAGGGTTTCCTCACAGTATTTTTCGTCACCGTTAAAGCGAGCGAAAATACCTTCCAAAAGTCACGGTGCTATCTTTAGATCTCTGTTTTGCATCTCACAATAGGCTATTGCTGACCTTCTATAATATACCTAATAATATTTTTATGCCGAATAGCCCTTTTATATGGGACCTAAGAACATAGAATGCAATGAATACTGTAATTAATCTCTGCATAGCCGTCAAATCAAATTAAATCATTTATTTGCTCGTCAGGGGTATACAGTGGTGTTAACATTACGCTTTACACTTTATCTATTCTAAGATATATACAAATAAATTATGTTATCGTGTTAAAAATAAATGTACTAGTAGTTTTTTACATGACAATAAGGGCCTGTTGCCCGATGTAAAAGAGGGTAAGTATCCTTTAAACTTGCAACAATACGTGACACTTCCTCATATCCTCTTTGTATATTACCCCACCACTCATTAATAAGAATTACCTCAAAAAGTACATGCTCATATTTCCCTTAGTTTTAGGTCAATGATATTCTTTACTCTATTTTATTTGGAGAAGTTTTGTTGTGACATATAAATATACGATAAATAAAAGACCTTATGAGATAACTTGCTTGGTAGCGCAACGGTAGTGAATGTAATTGCTGTGCATGAGATATCGTGCTGGTTCTCAGGTCACGCTGTGTTATTGAGATATTGCATTTTTCGTTAATAACAGTATGGAATCGCAAACTGTGCCTAGTAGACTATCATAGGCCCGTAGCCTGTTACGTGAGACATACAATGATCACTAGTACAATATGGGTGTAATACTTGTAAGGAAATATACTAAATTATTTATTTGGAGTGTTTTTATTAGGCAATTTTCAGAATCAGTACAGAGTTTAAAAAAATCCTCCATTGACGATACTAGACCACCTGCCACCGTGCGGCTTTAACATCGCTAATGATATGTGCATGTGATACACCTCTAACTCTTCGGTCATATACAAATGTAAATCTATAAATCGATTTGAATTGAATATTCCTGTGTATTTTAAATGAATTGTCGCACGGTAAATATAACGTGAAATTGAGAATTCTGGTATAACTTTCAAAAAAAAATTTTAGTAATACTTAGCATTTTATAAACATTACTAGCTTGAGCCCGCGGCTTCGCTCGCATAAAAGTAGATTAGGTTAGATTATGTAAGTAACAGTACTTTTTTTTAATAAATATAGCCTATGTTACTCGGTGATAATATAGCTTTTGAATGGTGAAAGAATTTAAAAATCGGTTTAGTACCTAGTCTTTGAGTTAAATCGTTACGAACAAACAAACGAAAAATCAAATCATTCCATTATAACATTAGTAAAGAAGTATAGACTAGTGTTTGCCCGCGACTTTATCCACGTGAATTCCACGAGATCAGGTAGACTATGTCCTTCCCAGAATACAATCTATCTCTTTGCCATGCATCAAAATGGGTGTAGTGGTTTAAAAGTACAGCAGACAGACAGACAGAGCTACTTCTGCATTTATAATATTAGTATGTATAAATTTGTATGCGGCAATCGCAATGCATTCAATGCACCGAACCGAGCGTTTAAAATATTTCATAAACTATACACAGCTGTTATTACTTCGTGTTATTATCGTTGAAACCTAATGCTCGACAAAAGAACACGCATTTCCCTAGTATTATGTTTATTATACACGTATAATATAGTTTAACGAACCCTTATCCTAAACTGTAAAGTTTTATCGGAAAAGCAGTCAACCAAACTTCAACCGATATTTTAAACCGATTTACTAAAATTTTCACAGGGTTGCTGGTAAAATTCCGAAGTAAAACCGTATAAACAAAACTGCCGTGGTACTATTGTATATGAGTTTAAGGAATATAAAGTTATTACATTAATGGTGCAGGTTTAAGTGTGTGTAGATCGCCATAAAAAATATTGTATGCCCCGGGTTCTCATATCGTTTGAAGCAAATTTTTAAACGCTCAACAGCGCTGTATATGTTATTATAATCCCACTCTAGCCAATAATTTGGTACATGGACAAAAATTACCTATGTCTGGGTGTTATTTGTATTCATTGTTTAAATGTTTTTGGTCTTCCGTTTACGAAGAGTACAATTAGTGAAGACTCAAATTAAAAAACGAAAAATAAGAAGAAAGTGCTTCTTCTTATTTTTCGTTCGTACCCAAAATTTAAATCAGAGTCATGATCTATCTATGTGGCTGGTTCACGTATTATTTAGTAGAAATCATCATGACATCTTCATCATTTATAATATTAGTGGGATAATAAGAAACTAGACATCACTAGGTATATACTTAGCAGTACTGGCAACACAGAAACGAAACAAAACAAATAAACCAAATTTTAACTTTAACCAAAAAGCCGAAGGATTTCTAAAAACAGCGTTACCGCAAAAATTGTGTCCTCGCGTAAATCACTGGGGTCCCCGAAACGCGGGAACCCGATATAATCACGCCATACATAACACAGATGATAATCTATGGACTAATTGACAGGTTGATATACTTTTGTATCCGATTGTACCGACAAGGAGCCGGCGTTTTGGATGCGGCATGTGTGTGTGCTTTTTTATATTTTGTTTTATAATTTATGTGTGGTTTTTGTGCCAATATGCTCGTCGGTTAGGATCGACCTAAATGTAGATTGGCGAAATTTGAGTGCGTGAAATAATCTTGTCAAAATAATAATAATATATTAGATGGAATCTTTTGTTCTGCTAATATTATTAACGTGTTTTGTGAAAATGTTTGTTTGTCAATAACTCGTTAACTATTGAACGGTTTTGGATGACACTTTACACACGGTTAGACATTAATTTTACATAGGCAATGCTTATAATATGCATCCTTCTATACCTATACAGATAAAATGTAATTGAACATAGGATGGCTCGATGGCGTAGTAGTTAATGAAACCGACTGCCACGCCTGAGGTCGCGGGTTCGATTCCCGCACAAGACAAATATTTGTGTGCATCAACATGGATGTTTGTCTTGGTCTGGGTGTTTCTATGTGTAAAATGTAGGTATATACAAAAAAAAAATATGTTTGTATGTTTATCCATTGTCTAGTACCCATAGTACAAGCTCTGCTTAGTTTGGGCTAGATAGTGTTGTGTGTATGTGGTAGAATATTATTATTTATATCGTGGTATGATTTCCGGTACAAAGCCTTGACCGCTTGAATCTCACGATAGTGCATACTGGAATAAAAGTATCTGATGCCTTAGCCCAGGATATTGTATACCTGTGTGCAAATTTTAATTGAATCTTAGCAATAATTTACGCGTGATTGTGTTATAAGCATGCAAACATCTATCATCAATCATTTTCACGCTTATAATATTAATAGGATTAACACTTTCCTAAACTTGGTAGATGTAAAATGTCATAAGAGTGAATAAAGTAAGAGATATGCAAAATCCATAGTCTCTGCTCCTACCCCTACGAACAATAGGCGTGGTTTTATGATTGACTGATTGCTTAAAAAGAGAACTCTTGCACTAGAAGTTTAATTAGACAACTCCTGCACTATTCCGGTTGTCCCGAAAGACTTACTAATACTTAAACAACGGACACAAAGACAGATTAGGAACAATTATTTGTGGATCACACATTTTTTTTGTACCCACTATCGTATTACAACACTCAGCGCGTCGGCAACGCCCAGACGACCATTCAAACCAGTACGCCATTCGTATAGTTACTGATACATTGATCCGGGTAACTCAAAAATGCTACTCAGTCTTATAGACACAAACTGGCTCGGCAACTTCGATTTCTACGAAGATGTATACTGAAGATTACATCTCCTATAGAAAGCTGCGAAATATCTTGTTCTACGAAATAGTTTAGTGAAGTCAAAATCCGTTTAATTAATGTTTATTGGTTTGATAACTTTAACAATTATCTAAGGACCATCGACATTATATCCCGAACATATTCCGCACGGATGGCGTTGTGGTTTAAGTGATCGCCGCGCCACTATTACTGCGCCGAGAGTTGAAAGTTCAAATACCACACGGGACAACAATTTTTGTGATCTTCAAATGGATGTTCTGTGTCTGTATGATGTTTATGTTCGTTGTTTATACATATGTTTGTTAAATCCACTGCAATACAGAATTTATTTTTAATACCAGAGGTGTAATTTTAATGAAAATTCTACTGAAATATGTGCGTTTAAGTTGCCATAGGTAACTCCAGAATAAATGGAGCAAAAGTTCTGTATCAAATTCCTGACAAACGTTGACTCTGGATGTTATTTGTGTAAGTTATTTTAACACTTAAAATTGCTTGCGTCATAAGAAATTCTCCTGCGCGGGGGTACCTGTGTTAGGAAGTCGTCTAAAAATAAAAAAATGAAAGAATAACCCGCTATATCTACTACACATACACACATAGTTTAAAGGTGGCAATTATAACCATATGACTATCCTACAATCTACTTTGAGAGAAAGCATAATATCAAAACCACTTATATTTCTGCCAACTCTACATTTCCACCGGTACGATGTTTGCTTCACACTTTTTATTCGCAGCACAGATAAGACACACTCATATATTATACAAAATGGCGGTGTTCGGTTCCATGAAATTAAGTTGCCTACCTGAAATTATTACCTGCTACTGTGTTTTAAATTATTTTCACATGATTTTGTTATAATTTTAAGACCTTAGTTTTTTACTTTGCTTAACCTTTTTAATGTGTAGAAAAGCAATTCTGGTATAAAATAGAAAGTGTAACATCTTTTTACAGTAACAGTGAAAGGAAAAATCCTACATGCGCCACAGGTTAATAAATTGGAACTAACTGTATTCGTTTAGAAAACTACAATTAAATATTTGATGTTTACTATTTCAAGAAATATAATCATCAACACGATTGTGTGTTCTTTAAGGCTTAGAAGCAGGACCTGACGTAAATAATAAGTTAGTCATGAGTGTTAAGTCGAATCCATGTACCCTCGATCGCAAGTTCGACACTTAAACCCTTAGTTTATCGTCTGTTTATTCCCAAATAGGTAGGCATATACATATGTACTTCACCTACATTTTGCCAGTTTTAAAGTTCCCCGTAATAGTGGGCAATGTTTGCTATGGTGGCAATCCAACCTCTGTGCTTTTAATGAGAATTTTCGTACAGACTACGAACTAGATTTTACAATACATACTATTATGTGAAGTAACCGCTTTTTAAGTGCAGATGAGCTAAGGGCCCCCATATTAGCTCTGTTTATTGAAGCTACCATTATTGGACACGAACCTCTTCTCACAATGAGAAGGATTTGGCTATTATCACCATGCTAGCCTAGTGTAGATGAGCAGACTTCACATATCTTTGAGTACATTATAGAGCTATCGCTGTACTTTAATCTGTTGAAAATAACTTTAATTAAGCTCATTCATTTTAAATTGATAATCTTTCCTTTGGTTTACACGACTTGTCTAAAGCGACTGTAGAACGGACGAAGAAATTGCACTTAACTTGATTACCCTACTTTCGCTGTAACGCCGTGAGGTTAATAAAATTACAAAGTTGAACTTTGTAAACAGAAACAGTAAGCGATCCTTTGTTGAGAAACTTTGATGTTTATGAAGTTACAGACATTTTTAACGGACTTGACTTAAACGAGGTTCTCAATCATACCTTTTTGTTTTGTGTCCGCCTTCGGAAATGACTGATGAATGAATGGCTTATGTGTTATCTGATGACAGATCTACCTGTGTTCCAAGTTTGATGCAAATCCTTTTAATAGTTTTTGGCGTGACGGAGAGTTTAATAGTTTAAGTAGTCGCTTCGCTGCTGCTAGTGCGCCAAGTGTTATGGGTTCAATCTCAAACAGAACAAAAAATTGTGTGTTTCACAAGCAGTTGTTCCAAGTGTGGGTGTTTTTTGTATCCGGTCATTTAATGTTTGTAAAGTTTCCTGCGACACAGGAATTATTTCTAACACCAGATATTTGTTTTTGGAAAAAAAAGGAGAAACATTATATAAATAACATTCAGATGTCTTCATAATCTTTCACATTTACAAATACTAGCGGTCGCCTAGTGGTCGAAATCCTTTAAATAATTGATTTAACTTTTAAGTTCGATAGTTATTAAGGTTTAATTGTCTAGAACCTTATAATCACATTTCATTTATATTTCAATTTATACAGATTCATTTTATCTATTTCAAACAAATTATTATTAACTTAACTAAACTCTTTTAATTGACGATATTCCTAAACTTGCTACTTTGTTTTATTTTTTCATATAATTACGTAAATATATTATAATATAAATAGTATATATCATTCCAATCCACCTAAAGGTTGCCTGTAAGATATTGCTGATATATATCATTATATATTGATATATGTAACCATAGTTACGAAGAATAGTACTACATCAGCCGAACAATGCCGATATACTACGATCGTGATTCGACTACGTGTATCGTATGCATGGTTGTGTGCATGTAGTATTTTTCATTATATTTAATGTATTTCTAATACATATTTTATATAAATATTAGGGTTCGCCCCGTCCGCGCAATTTTCGTAAAAGGGGTACAAAGTTTGTGCTTCACGTATTAATATATAAATTAGTAGGTTTAAATTATTTTTGTCTTACTATCTTTCTAGAAAGAGCTGGGTTGGTATGAATAGTTATTTTGTACTTAGCTCTATCCAGAAAGCGTAAGCTCTAAACGTAATGGTGGTCGGTTGACTATCATTCCATTGGTAGCCACGTAGTTAGGTCATTATGCGTAAGTGACGCTTACTGACCCAATTACGAGGCTAAGCGCAGAATACACGCGCCTAACTAACTACAACTAGATTATACCCTCCATTTCAATTATCTATGTGGATTGTGACTACAAATAGCCTGCTATTTAGGTAGATCACACTATGCACGATAGCTATTTAGTTGATATTTCGTTCGGGCTCAATGCCCAATAATAAATCTGCTAACATTATTTTCTTAAAATACTTTGATGCTCGCATTACCGCAATGATTTCGACTAATTAGATGAAGATTACCAGCAATAGCCTAGTGGGAAACCGTTGGGCTGCCAAACTATAAACTCATATTGCATGCCTTATGGCTAAGTAACTCATTCCAATATATTATCTAGTTACACCAGAAATCAAAGCGAGAAAACGATTCTCATACCGTTCAAACTTTTTATCTGTATACCAGTGTTAGCCTAGTGAGAGATCGTTAGATTGCCACGCAAAGATCTCGAGTTCGATCCCAAGGCACGCTTCTCAATCTTTTCGAAGTTATGTGCGTATTAAATAGTTATAGTAGAGTAGCCACCGAGGTAGAAACAATAATTCAACATTTTTATTGATCGTCATTCACAAGTATTGCTTATTCGTTAGAAGCAAATGGTAGATAATTTTAGTATTTTTATTGGAAACCATGTTGACTAAAATTTTGAATATCTTGTTGGTTCTTTGATCGTAACTCCAAATTCGATTCCCGAGCAGTAATATATCGATTTTCAAAATTTGTCCCTGAGAAATTTACTCGGTAGGCGAAAATAGCCTCGGACCTTGACCTTGTTGTGACCTTTTTATGCACATTAGTCGCACTTACTACTGCTGCGCCACCGAGGCAGACCCCAAGCAAACATAGCTAAAACCGCGATCCAAATCAATTTCCTTTTGGTTAAAAACAGACCGTTTTTGTTGGTGGAGTGCCATGAAAAGGTTTTACACCTTGCCATACAGAACCCTAAAAAGGATTAAAGCAACAACAAGCCCGGCTTAATTGTCCTAAGTGGTCTAAATTAAAAACGGGATCGGGATCTTTTGAATCGTAGTTAAGTTAGCCCTTTGTTTCCCACAAGTAGGCCTTTGTTGATGCCCACAATGAGTTTATGAAACCGTCAATTGCAATTGTGTTCTAGCAGCTACTAAATAATTTAATTTGTTGGAGTTATTAACTGTTTAATGTTGTCTTAAATTTAAACTATTATGAAGGGCTTTTACCGCGGTTTATTTTAAAACACGTTATAGCATTTTTGACTTCACGAAAACATGGCTGCTGAAATGCAAACGAAATCTCGAGAAAGCTCTGCAAATTTAAATAGTTAAAAGCAGTCTCTAGTACACATTCGCTAAGTATGTTTTCTCTTCTTCGATCTTCGCTTCTGAGATTCTCTTGACAAAAAACCCCAATAACGCTTTACCCGACCCGGCAATAAAACCCACTACCTCGTGCACAGCAGTCGCATACATAACCGCTGCGCCATCGAGACAGCCACTTTAAAATAAAACCGTAAATAGTTATTGAATTCTAATGTGTATACCTAATATAACATTCACGTAAACGTAAGATAAGTTCAAACATCGTAAGGAAACCTGCATGTCTGAAAGTTCTTCATGATATTCTCAGAGATATCGTAAGTGCCAATCCGCACTAGGCTAACTTGCTGAACTATGTTGTAACCCGGGAAGGGTTACAACACTGAGAAGAAGGTTATGTCAAGCAGTGGGTCAGTCTATATGTGGGGCTGATTATATTATAATTAAAATTAAAGCATAAAATCTATAGATAAAATCAGTAGATAAAAGTAGTATGTACATATGTTTATATTTGTAGCAAAAGGTATGTGTGTAAATGTATGTACTGTAGACATAACTTTATAGCTATATTAAGATAATTTGAAGTTCAAACTGTGTACATAATGATTAATATCAAAGAAGAACTTTCAATTAATTGCTATAAATTTAATTACTGTAGGCAAAGTTTCACGCTTACTGTTATAACTCCCGAAAACTAATTTAGGTGATTGAAATTTAATAATTAATACTAGCAGTGACCTTTTACTTCGTTCGTATCTTTACAGTACGCTGGTGATAGTAATAAAATGCCTTTCTATCTGAGTACTAGGTTTCAAAGGTGACATCTTAACTAAATAGTTCGTAAGATGCGTCTGAGTCACGGTAGTATTATCTAACATCTTAGTAAAACGACACATTTGAGTTCAATATTCTTTAAGCAGTAGCGCATACATATGAACAGTAAAATAAAACGTCGTGAGGGAACCTACATGTCCGAGAGTTCGCCATAAAGTTTTCAAAGATATGTGAAGTCTGCTAATCCGCACTGGGCCAGCGTGGTGGACACGGGTAGTGGACTGTAATTCTTACTCTGCTCACACACACAGTAGTTCACATAATTGTACATAATGATTAATATCAAAGAAGAACTTTCAATTAATTGCTATAAATTTAATTACTGTAGGCAAAGTTTCACGCTTACTGTTATAACTCCCGAAAACTAATTTAGGTGATTGAAATTTAATAATTAATACTAGCAGTGACCTTTTACTTCGTTCGTATCTTTACAGTACGCTGGTGATAGTAATAAAATGCCTTTCTATCTGAGTACTAGGTTTCAAAGGTGACATCTTAACTAAATAGTTCGTAAGATGCGTCTGAGTCACGGTAGTATTATCTAACATCTTAGTAAAACGACACATTTGAGTTCAATATTCTTTAAGCAGTAGCGCATACATATGAACAGTAAAATAAAACGTCGTGAGGGAACCTACATGTCCGAGAGTTCGCCATAAAGTTTTCAAAGATATGTGAAGTCTGCTAATCCGCACTGGGCCAGCGTGGTGGACACGGGTAGTGGACTGTAATTCTTACTCTGCTCACACACACAGTAGTTCGTTTCAGAATTATCCAAATCCAATTCTAATATTATAAATGTGAATGTAAGTTTGTTTGTTACGCTTTAACGCCTTAACTACTGAACCGACAATCTTGAAGATTCGCATATATGTTGTCAGAGGTACACAAAAGGACATAGGCTACCTTTCATTTAAAAAATTGTTCTGTCCACAAGCGAAGCCGCGGGTAAAAACTAGTGTAAAATAAATTTGACAATATAATTTATCTTACGTCAGCAACCGATACCAACCTAACAAATACAAACTTCCAAGTAGTACTCCTCTATTAATAAACCTCCACAGGGTTATTTTTTATTTGGGTGATTTAAAAAGGTTTTACCATTATCGGGCTTCCAAACCCAACCATCTGGTCACACCACCTGGTGGATCTATTTACCCTGTTTAATCAATAATTTAATTATAAATTGATTGATATTTGATAGGCATATGTTAATCCCTTTCTGATGATTCCGGTATTAAACAAAAAAGTCATTAAAATTCAATTTTGTGGAGTGATCCTACCTTTTTGGGATAATTAATGAATGCGTGGTTATAGACTCGTGTTGTTGTCAAGAAATTTTAAATTTATACATCATAGGTGGTACCTATGATGATGATACAAGCATATAAATCGTCTTATGGTAAAAGTTTATCTTAGCCTATGAACATCTGCAGTACTAAGGTTATCATTTGCACTTTGTTAACCCTAGAGATAAAGGAAATGGGATGTATAGCTTGCCTTCCATCCCACGTTTGCTCTGCCAATTCTTAAGCTGGCCGAACTGGCTTAGTAGCAAACAAAACGAATGTGAGCCTCTTGAACTATTACTAACTGAGCGAAAAGCAGTATCAATATTAGTTAATAGGTATTTTAAACCAATTTAAATTGGCTATACATTTTTTGACTTAAATTCATAGAAACAAAAAAAATATAGATATAATAGATTCAATGTTGCTTCTTTGTCCACAGTTCGGCCATTATGGGTGCGACTCCAAGGCGGCAAACGGCCTCTAGTGGCAGGCCATAGCACCGAGCTGGTCTGCCAAACTGTAGGGGCTCGCCCCAAGCCCACCATCTCCTGGTGGAAGGGAGGCACGAGGCTAAAGACTGTCAGAGAGACTGTAAGTATGATATTCTTAAAATAACATGGTTATTGCTGCCATTTTATTTGTGTGCAAGACGGTCGTTCAAACATTAAGTGATGGCGATTTTTCTAAAGATGGTTAATGGTGTTTTCAAAAACATGTGTGTTTGAATATTTCTTGTTGTGTGAATACATTGTCAATTCAATTTCTTACAAGGAGACTTAACATTCATAGAAAAGGTAACTTTCGATAATACAGAAACAGGAATGTATGTGTCTGAATACCAATATTTATCTATTGTTTATGTAATTATTTATTGTGTCGTAATATTTAAAAGTAAAAATTCTCGGGCCGAAAAATAAAGTATCAATGCAGTACACCTGTTAATATTTATTTCTTTATGTTTTTCGGTGGTATAATATGCGTCGTTCAGAAACGACGTAGATCATTATTCATTTTAAACGCGAGACCATCAACTTGGCAATTGACAGGTCATGGGTTTCTCATTAATCACAGTACCAACGTGGATCGTACGTTATTTTTTTGATACCCGACCCTGATGATTCCAGCCGCATCCTGGCTAAATAGATGGATAAACTTATAATATTATTGTTTTGTCATCTGTCTTTGATATGTATACAAAGTTTTAAGTTAATCCGATGTTTTTAAGTGAGTGAAAATCGTATTCAAATATCCCGTTACATATATAGATACAGGTCAAGCTAATAAAAGCGTGTTAAGAGGAAAGAAAATCAAGATGCATTTACGTACTTAAATTCTGAATATGAAGTATATATTCTAGTAACAAGCGGGGTTAAAGCTGCGCCATATTATAATACTTGGAGCGCGTATAACTTTGTCATAACACACTTTACGCCTAAGTACCGTAAGTAGATATTGCATCTCATTACACTTTAGTTGTAACATTTTAAGTAGGTGTGAGTGAAGGTATTACTTACATATTTGATAGAGATACTTTATTATCTGCACTATATATTGAATGCACGGATGGCGTAGTGGTTAAAGTTGTCCTTGCCACTTGCGACACGCCGAGTATTGTGAGATAGATGCTCACACAGTACAAAAAACAAAAACGGTCTAGAAATAATCATTCTGAGTTTGGGTATCAGTCCGTCGTTTGAATGTTTGTAAAGTCCCCTGCGACACAGGATCCATTTTGATCCTAGTACGGGAGTCTATAAAAATAACAAAAGCAACATCAGACTTTACCTAAAGAAATTGTAGGACTTGTGTTGTGTTTCTACTGTAAAAAAAAACGTGCAACTTTATAATGTTAGTCATATAACACAACAACTAAATCATATTAAATTCAATCATCCTTACTGAAAAGATTTGTCATTACGTGAACTACGTTGCATTGTTTAAAATGGTATGTAACCACAAGCGTCAGCTAGTTTTAATAAAATAACTTTATTCACACATAACAAAGAAGTATAACATTTCAGGTACGTGCCAAATTACCCAATTTAATAAAAAATACATGAGCTAACGTACACCATTACCGTATGGTAATGGTGTACGTTGTTATGCGCGGCAGCCGTAACTGAAACTGAAACCTTACTTCTTATCCGTTTTCCGAAACTCGAGGACTAACTTCGCCGAAAGCCGAAACCTAATTGGAAATTTAGAGGAACACTGCAAAACATACTCAACAATTGCTTACTATTATTAAACAAAGCTGACCTATTTTAATTGCGCATTTTATTTAAGCTGCTAAGAAATACATAGAGAGGGATCTCGTTAGCTAAATTGTATTATTTTGTGTTCGGTTACCGAGTGATGTAAAACATTGCCTGTTTTCTAAATCTTTGATATTCTAAATAATTATTTATGTTATGAACTTTCAGACTTCGCGTTTTGTTCCGAAGTTGCCATTGCGGTTATTGCAAATCTGTAGATTCTTGGTTTTAAAAATTTTAACAGTCGATTTAGCCTGGTTGAAATATCAATCAATCTAAGTTTAACTTATCACCTTATTCAATCTCCCCACGCAGCATAGGAATTATAACTTGCTTGGTTAAAGAAAGGAATGACCAAGTACATTAAATTATTTTCTAATATAAAAGAAAAATATTAAGTAGTATACTTATTATATACTAACAAAAAGTGGCTCATGATGCATTATGTAGAGAGAAATTTCAACTCATGACGCTTTGTTCTTAAAGCAGCGCCACGATTTGTCAAGGTAAAGTAAGTTTAAGTTCTGCATCATAGATTTTCTTGTTCCTCGTTTATAATATTAACAAGTTTATTTGTTTGTGTATGATATTTGAGGTGACATTAGAGATGTAGACCACAGAAGACTATACACAGAAATTGAATTAGCTGATTCAATTTCTGTGTATAGGCTTCTGTGGTCTACATCTCTAATGTTTCCTATAGACAAACATATATAAATAATCTAACTGCTATATACCCGGAGCGGAAATCAGAGATGCGTCACAATAACTTTTTACCACGTTATAAGAGGCAAGCTTGTTACTAAGAACTTGTTGCCATCTACCAGACACAATTACAGACTCCGTGCAGTCACTAAGAATATCTTGATAGCAAGATCCTATAACACATTACCAAACCAGGAAATCACGTCATGCAGAGGAACCGCATTCATTAACGAAAACGAGAATTTTAAGAAATCAACCCGCAATAAAACCTATTAAAATAGAGTTTAAATGAATAATACCGAAACTGAAAAGAAAGCCGATACCAAAACTACACAATAAAGCGCTCCTCTATCGCAGTATCGCAGTCTATGAATAATTGTTTTCTCCAGTGCAGCACAATACTGATCTGATTTGATTCTGCCATTGTTTCCCTTTCCTTTAACTAAGTACGCTTAATTGAAGTGGTTGGATTCCGTAGATAGTGTTTTAGTAAGGAAAAGGGTTACATTTTCGTATAATACAAGTGACAGCGCAATATACATATATCTCGAATAAAAAATGTTAACTTAAATTAAACGTAAAGAATGTTTAATATAAATTAAAATATTAAACTTAAAGAACGTTTATTTTAAGTTTAAAAAAAAACTTTGGTGGCCCATGTAATTATTTAATTTAGGAATCTTACCGATTTGAGGAGTCAGATAAATATTAGAAGTCTGCAGGAAAACTCATAAACAGCGATCGGTAGTTATAGCATCAAGTTTACAAAGACCAGCTGAGTAATCGAATTAAATTCTTTAAATTTATAATCGTTTCGTAGCAATAAGATAACGATTATTATAGATTGCAGATTTCATAAAGTACTTATTACTTTTCTTAGGAACTCCAAGTAATTCAAATTAAATTACTTTATACGGATTTTAGCGCGTTGTTTATTTAACACTTTATTACATAATTTTGAAGCTGTTACACTACTACTATTACACTACTACTTTTTAGCTAATTTAATTATTAAAACTATTTATATTTAAGTTTACACTATTTCCGACGTTTCGGTTGCTTTTCAGCAGCCATGTTCACGGGGAGACTCTACAGCTTTAGCTGAATCCTAAGCTTAGTTTTTAAATTGAACCCCATATTACCTACCAAACTATGAAAACAAATCAATATTTGTTCTATAGTATTATGTAATGCCGGAATGAAGTGATGGTAGTCCAATGGATATGGTATTGGACTTGCGATCGAGAGGTCGCGGGTTCGAATCCTACCCATTGCACTACTGACGTGAACCCACTCTTAATACAAGCATTCTAGCTTAGCTGGACGTGTTAACAAGAATAAATATAACACCTAAATTGCTAGTAATTAAAAAAATACATTCGGGAAGTAAAAAATTATAAAATGCTTCACTTTACGTTCACACACTCTAAATAATCGATACTAAATGGTTTACAAAATATATCCAATCGCATAGCCTCGTCACAGTCTTATAATAGTATAGATTATTACCCTGTTAAATAAAAGATTATTGTTTTAAATTAATGGATACTATTCTGCACATATTAAAACATCTTAAACTTTGAACCAAAGAAATACGTTACATTCAAATTTATCAATTCCTAACGCCATCTCTTACCTACAATAGCAAAGACCATTAACTCAAACTTCTAATAGATGTCGCTACTTGCATTGTAAGTCAGTGAACCTAATTACCCTGAATATTACGGCCATCAAAATAGTTCAGGGGACAGCACAATGGGTGGTTGTCATTACACGAGTCTTGTATTGAAACTTTAAGCGTATCAACCATCGGTAATGGCGGTTTGATTCAATCTGATTGATTGAAATAGGGATGACTACTTGGGGAATTTCTTTTTTAAATGCTACTCTTGTTAAAGATCAGATAAATGTAAAACTCCTTTAAAGGAATAGTTAATTTATACTCAAGATCGTTTACCCTAAATGGTAAATGAGATTTATTTAAGAAAAGGTCGACAAGAATCGATATTTATCATTGTCTACAAAAGGCAATAGTGAGATTGCCCTTACATAAGCCGTATCTCCGGCTTAGTTTAAAGTAAACATAGATAAGAAGATATTTTTTTCAAAATGCTCGTTTTGTCAAAGCTCAACAATGTCTAATGATTCTTCTTATTTGCGGTCCAACAATTTTATTTTAATATCTAATATCTAGTGATGTGCAATTTTAGTTGAACGGAAAAATATTCAATGGTTTATGATAAATAAAATAGGTGGTTGTCTGTATTTGATTTTATATAAAATGCAACAGAAAATACCATTCAAAAGGAACCTTTTTGTGAAACTATTTTAATGATCCTTTGCCACACCAATTTATAGATATAGATATTTTTATTTAATAAGCAGCGATAGCTCAGTGGGGAGACCAACAGACTGCAATGCAGAGGGTCTCGGGTTCGAACCCATGTTGCGCACCTCTGACTTTCGGAAGTTATATGACTTTTCGAAATTATGTGCGTATTGATTGACAATTATCGCCTGCTCCGTGCCTCGGAGAGCACGTTAAGCCGTCGGTCCCGGCTGCCATGAACATCTATGGCAGTCGTTATTGGGAAGTCAGTGCCCTATAATATCCTGACACTGGTCTAGCCTTAGGGTATCGTTAGCCTTCGGGTTGCGGGGGTCAGGTGGCAGCCGCTCCGTGTAAAAACTGATATCTAGTCAAATCCGGTTAGACCAGAAAAGCCGACCCCAAGTGACTTGGGAATAATAAAGGCTAGGGAGAAGAAGATATTTTTATTTAAATCGTTTACGGACTATTAATCAATATTTAACCGGATTATGCGTGCCTTATGGGACCTGGGTTCACCCAAAATCAAAGCACCTTTACCTGAAATTTTTCCTTAGAAGCTATAAAAAGTAGATGTGAATTATACATTCAAAACTTTGTTGTGACAGCCCTGACAATACGACGTTACTTTATTGTTAGCTATTAATCCTTTCAGCCGTATTTTCTTAAACTAAAAGTCACTCGATATAATCGATTGATCGAGCTATCAATCAAAGTCTGAAAGAAAAAGAAAGCTTACTGAAAATTATTGCTCTGGACTTCAAGCAACGATGTTATTGTTGTTTCAATATCTAAAAACGGATTGTCTGTTTTTTAAGTCCTAGCTATAAATACATACATATGTTACCAATTTCTAGTTAAATATACAAATTTATTTTCTCTTTACTCTGGTAACGTATAGGGAATGGGCAAAAGCCCTCGTCAATTACTAATTAAAAGTAAATTTGTTTGATTCAGGTACTTGATCGAGGTCTGGCAGCGGCGTTATTTGTTTAGTATCTCATTTTACAGACAATTATGTTATCTATTTAGAACACAAAAGTACTTACCAACTTAAACTCTTGAATACATATTTTTTTACTTATTAAACAAACTTTCACACAAATTGTTTTCATTTATCACTAAGTTCGTCAACCAGGATTTAAATGATCTTGACCAAACACTTGGGCTTTCCCAACAATGAGGTATAAATTTTGGATAGCTATTTTATTTGCTCTAATAATTTTTAGTATACCTATTAAAATATATTCTATAACCATTTCCCATGCTAAACACATCTGTTTTGCAATAGACGCAAAACATAGATGCAAATTTTAGTGCCTGACGTAGGCTCAAGAATAGCTTAGTTAGCGACTAAACGATTTGTCGGTGTCGTAGGTTGAAGTCTTGCTTCATTGATTGTCTTCTTCCTTTGTCATAATTCTCATATTTTTATTAATGAAATATGTAAACATAACGCAGCTTTATAAGTTGACGACACTGAAGTTTTAAAGTCGTTTTATATGAGTGTAGCATAACTATGATATTATGATATCATTGCTATAAAACCAATAATAACAAATACATAAGGACATAGTTCTTATTTATTAAAATACGGTCAAGTCTTTCTTTATAATAATATTTGATAATATTTTGCCACCAGACATCAATGGATGGTAATGTGACCAGCAGTATCCTGACCTTCGTACCGTCGATAGAAGACGCTGGAAGAGTTATATCCTGTAGAGCAGTTCAGCCGAGCATACCGCACTCCACTCACGAGGATGGCTGGAAGATGGAGATACAACGTAAGTACCAATGGATGGCGCAACAAGTGGCCAAGTCTCTACCACCGCACTTAGTATTGTGTGTTCGAAACCCACACGAGACAAATATTTATCTGTGTGATGTACGGTCGCCCAAGAAAGTGGTCTACCAGTTTGAACAACAGTTTCTGTTAAATCTAATTATCGCTAAGTTTGAATTTTCTAACTTGACACATGACATGACGTAAATATTATACATTATAAAGAGAGCAATGGTAACTGTCATAATATTATTGCAAGGGGAAATCGACCTTGTTGTGTCATGACGTTCTAATGAACCTCAACCGTACGGTAAGGTGGTAGATCACATTTTTGGCCGACTGTACGTTACTGTTCTGTGTCTGTGTACTTTGTATCCGTTATTTGAATCTTGTAAACGAATAAGTTTTTTAAAACTATTAGGCTTTTCAGATTTGGCTATTTATCACATTTTCTATTTAGCTACTGTCATCTGTGCAACCCTATATTCTTAATTATTTTCTTCATGGTAAATTGCAATTTCAGTTGTAAATTACTAGAACCCTTGTTAAACCCCGAAGTTAGTTAAATTCTTGTGCAACGATTGGTTTCTCGTTGGTGGTGTAATGGATGGGGATCGAACCCTCTCGAAAACGAGTCCATTGGCTTCCGCCGCGCGCCGCTACAACATTTTAAACCAAAGAAATTAGATCAGATACCTATTAGAATATTTGGGGATACTAATTTTCCATATCAACTGGATGGATGAAAAAGACAGTCCACACTGATGGTTTTACCTACTCACCTAAGTATGTAGGTGGTTACGTATATGTAGTTTATTCATCAAGAGCATAGCAGTCGCAATATTGCTTAAACTCATAGATCGATGAATCTGCCCGATAATCGCCATTGTATTTATAAATAAGGAAATGCAGCGTCATATCCTACAGAACTCGTAATAACTCAAAAATCAAATGGCTTTGCGTTCAAAGGTGGACAATGGGACAATTGGCTTGAACCGATCAGAAAACTGTCTACGGTTGTATACCAAACGTATTCCGTATTAACGTGAATAAAATTTAATTGTTTCTACCATGAGGAAGCACTGTTGGCTGTTATTATTTATATGCATTATACATTTTTGATCTGAGGTATCCACATTATCTTTCTTCGCTTTGGGTCGGCAGAGGGCTACCTAGCACAAACCACCATTTTGTTCCTCTTTTTGCCTATCGCCGGTGATGAGGAATCAGTCAAGTAGTCACTTTAGATACATATCTGTCGTCTTTATCAAAGTAGTACACAAACGTGTAATGAGCCCAATAATTTAAATCATAGATACGCCTTACTAGGTTTAAATATTGTCACTTTTCTGGACGTTAAGTCATCATCTGACATACAATGCCAACAAGACATACTTATCCTAACTAATATTATAAATGCGAATATGAGTTCTTTTGTTTGTTTGTTACGCTTTCAAACCTTAACATCTGAACCGATCTTCATACAAATTTGCATACACGTTGTCAGGGGTACAGAAATTGACAATTACAAACCAGAAAATAGTTAAAATT
Organism: Catocala nupta; assembly: GCA_963675205.1. Taxonomy (NCBI): domain Eukaryota; kingdom Metazoa; phylum Arthropoda; class Insecta; order Lepidoptera; family Erebidae; genus Catocala; species Catocala nupta. The sequence goes on from OY776099.1 coordinate 12,477,382, forward strand.
TACTAACAAAATATACATTAACGCAAGCGAAGCCGCGTGTAAAATCTTGTATGAAGATAATATTATCACGCACTCAATAAATATATTATGTGATATATAAAATTGTACACTATCATTCTCTATAGGGTGAATACAATGTGTGAGTTCAATCTTCTTAGTGTGGACACTTTACCATGCAATCCGTACGGTGAGGGCACATCTATGTTTTAAATCCTTGATTAAACCTACATTTCGGTTGCTCATAAGCTAAGTGCCACGTAATAGGAGGCCTATTACGTGATACTTAGCCTAAAATTGAGCGACAGAACCTTATTATCTTGCTACCTATTTAGAAGTTCGAAAATCCTATAAAAGAATTTATTACCTTGCTAATTACAATTTTCTAAACGAAAATTCGCATAAAACTGAACAGGGGCACGGCACTGGTAAATTTTAGCTATATGTTAAATTGCTGTCTTTCTTATATTTAGTTTCGTGATGGCTATAAGACAATGCTTATATCGAAATAAAATTATTTATATTTTATTAATATAAACATGTAATCTGCGTTTATTACTGATCAAAGTTACGTCGTTTTGTATCTTACCGTATGTTTAATTGTTGCTTCATATGCGTCGCCATAATACGCCATAATTTTATGATCAATTTGGTAATTTAAAACCACGCTTGGTTTAAAGTCAAGCAAATATACATGTAAAATATTTCGAATTTTCTATACAAAAATATCAATGAAATAGTTTTTATTAATTTCTTTATGCAAACGGCAAGTATATTAGCACCCAATAAAAGCGAAAATGAGGTACTGGTTAGTCATAATTGTTTTTCTAATAGATTTGCCGGTGGCGAAATTGGAGCTTGGCGCCAACTTGGATGCGAAGAAGGTCGTGGAAGGTTCTGACGTCTACCTAGACTGTAGAGTACGAGCGAATCCATGGCATGACCATGTATATTTCACTCATAATGTAAGTATTTTTCAATTTATATTCTTCGTTATATGGCTACCGATTTACTGCTTTGAATTCTTGTTTACTGGATTTATTATAGTTTGTCATTTTTAAATTGATTTACAGCAGAATTCAGAATAATGCATGCGACGCTTTTACTAAAGATGAGATTTATAATAAAATTCGTTATAAAATAATTGGGAAGAGAGGAGAGGCCATGCATCCTCGTATTGCCCATCCCAACTATTGCAATAGAAAAATGTTGACAATACCGAAATCCACTGGTAAGGAACATCCGCATCATAGATTCCGAGCGTAATTCAACATGAAGATATATTGCAGTATAACGCATAGAACTCAAACACAAACACTTGGCAACACAAATTACCTGCGTTCCATAGTATGATGCACAAACAATTAAATGTTCTATTAAGTAAAGAGTAATATAATATAATATATATAACTAAATACAGTATAATAATGTCCTCCAGACCGAATTTTGGTCACGGTGGCCAATCTTAAAGTAAGCCGGCCATCTGCGCAGGAGATATTATAGTGCACAAGTGTGTGCGCAAACACAAGTGCATTTTCTGTTCTCTAACTCTCATGATCCGATGGGACAGTAATCCGACACAACCGGAGAGAGATCAAGCACAGGACCAACGGCTTAACGTGCTTTCCGAGGCACGCACAATATACCATGTGGCTAAATCAAATGGACCTCTGTGCATACTTATTTTAGCAATTAGAATGCAGAGACTTATCAGCCAGATTAGCAGGTGTATTGTGAATCGATGGTTTTCATTCAGCATTTAAATCACAAAGTCTTTGAAGTCACTTTGTACGGAAAAGACCAATTAAGCAAAATCATTTGCGATGACTGCAATAAAGAATATATAAGTCAGACGGGTCGTAATTTTGTAGTTAGATATAAGGAACAGCAGCGTTTTAAAATAATAATGGAGAAAATCACATTTTGTTCAATATTTGTTACTAAAATGACTTCATCATTTAAATTATGGTTTTGTAGTTTTACATGCAGGCCAAAAATTCTATGAGTAAATTGTGAGAATTAGAGATTAAAATATAATGCTGAATTAACAAAAAAACTTCAACACGTCACCATTACTTAATTTATTCAGTACCCACAAAATAATTTACTATGTCATTTGAACTTTATCAGCCTCGATGGCGTAGAACTTAAACAATGGATAGTTAATTTTGATAATACCTATATATTATTATTTCGAGACTTAGCTATAGCCAATATTAAAATAGTCTACATTAATTATTACATAAATTTTCATTCACGTCGTGTTAAATGTTAGGACTGTTAGTGCCTTCCCCTTTACAATTAACCATAAATACATGTTGATAACTGTTTATGATAATTTAAGTCATCAAACTTGGCTTCGTCATGCATACATACACAATATAATCGAATATTTTTTTTCTTTAAATAGACATTGATTAAATTGTTTTTTAATATAAAACTGCAATTTATACCTATTTAATTATGATCTACTATTTGTTTATTTCTGCTTATATGAAACGTGCCCGGGCCTACTTGATGGTTTGCAACGACCGGCAAATATGGTTGTTCTCTTAGTGCGTACTGCAGAAGGAATTTTTAGGTGCTGTCACGAAAACAGCGGCGAATCATGGCATGGTCTAGGAAGATGACTTTATTGGACACTTATGTTTTCGAAGTAGTGGTGCTGCCTGCGTTCGGCACCGTCATTTATCCGGCACGAATATGATTATTACTTTATCTTTATTAGAAGCTTGATGCGCAGTATTACGTCACTGTTGAAGTCTAGTGTTCCATGTAGTTGAAACTATAATTGATATTAGACTTCTGAAAGAGGTTATCAAAGCGGTCAGATCGCGAACAGCAGTGGTGATGGCAATCAGATACTTTCCATAAAAGTTAATTCATGTACATACGATTTGAATGCTTGTGACTGGAAAGTAGATCACTGTAGGGTTTCCAGTTCATCTCCTACTCGTACCTATATATTACAGAATATATTAGCCAAATATTGTTGTCACCCAGCGGTAAATACAATTGTCAAAGATTCGATATTGCGGCTTGTACGTAAATAAAAACTTAGAAATAATGAAGTTCTGCCACTACTATAAGCATAAGCTCTCTGGTTAGATTCCCGAGTTGGACAATGTTATGGGTTTTTGTATCAACGAATTCTTACTAGTAAAACGAAGTTCGGCACTTTGTCCGATAAACTGCAATAGGCTCGCCGCCTATTACGTAGGACCTAAAAACATAACTGTCAAAATGTCGGTGTAACACTGTTAATAGTAGGGTAGAACTCTGTCTACCCATTTTAGGATATGGGCGTGACACTATGTATGTACATAATTGGACATAGTTTTGCAAACAAGAACCAACCCACATCTCGGGTGAAATTGAGTTACATACTTAAATTGACACCTGACAATATTATTTACCTCGTCAGAAAAGATCCTAGCCAAAATACCAACATACAAACAAGAAAATGAAAAAAACTACTGAACGGATTTTGATGAAATTCGGTATGGAGATAGCTGACACTCTGGATTACCACATAGGCTACTTCTTACCGCGGGTAACACTGCGGGGCGCGGCTAGTTTAAAATAATTTGACTACCTGAACAACCTAAACATATTTCTATAAAGAACCAACCCACAAAACAGTAATTTTGCAATAAGGAACCATTAGGTTTTTGACCTAAAACAAATATTAAATAAAAGAACATTCCAAAAAAAAATGATTCCCTATATGGCCAATAATACTACCCATAACAATGTTAAGTAGTTTATGTTAAATTGATAACCATTTCGTTTCTGCACACTTTTGAAAAAAAAATCTAATTATCTCGAAAGTGACATTTTGTGGGTTGGTTCTTGTTTGCAAAACTATGTCCAATTAAATAAAATTGGTGAAGATTCTTTCAAGTATTAATATACACCTTACCCTCATAGGCCCAGCCAAGGGGTATTACAGCTACATTTCGCCAGCTATATATTTAGATGCCACGTAATGAAGAACGAGCTTATTTTCTGAACTTCAGTAGCGGACTCAATAAATTATCAGATGCCGTGATTTTAGAATTATCTATAGGCAAAATCCAGTAACTTTTGCCAACCTGGGCACCAAACCTTGCAATCGGTCACAAAGATAAGCACCAGCAGAACTAGTATTGTAACTGTATTAGTCTCTTGTTAGACTAGAATATTCCATCAATCTTCACCATCCATGTTTACTTGTTTATCTTAACAGGGTGTAGTAGTCAAGCCAGGTCCAGGAGTACTGCTAGCCAATCAGAGCCTGGTCCTTCAGCGAGTATCAAGGAAGGCTGCTGGTGCATACGTTTGTTCGGCCAGGAACAGCTTGGGTGAAGGATCAAGCGAGAACCTTATTCTGGACGTTAAATGTAAGTATACCATCTTGTTTTCGAATTTACTTGTTTTAAGAACCATGGGCAAAAGTATATCTACATTACGTCCAATTTAATAGGAAGTATATCTTTTATCTACCTGATACATAAGCAGACTCATTGGTGCTATTAGATAATTTTTAACAAAAGCACCGATAGCCTAGTGAAATACTGTTGAATCACCACACAGAGGTCTGAAGTTCTATTCCAAGGTTCAGATTTTTCTAAATTGTATTTATTACTCGCTCTAACGGTGAAGGAAAACATCCTGTGTGATATCTGCATAAAGGTCTCAAAGTATGAAATCTACCAACTCGCACGGAGCCTGCATGATGGATAAAGAATCTTCGTACCCAGTAGTGGAATAGTTTATATATAGGGCTGTTTTTATTATAACAAAATAAAACGTTTGACCCAGTAGTCGTATCCACACGATTAGCTACAATCCCAAGCCACGAGCCAACAAAACAATTAGTACGAATACATTCAAATGATATAGGTATGCTTGTACCATTGAAATGACTTACGGTCGAAAGCCAAAATTTGTTTCGTACAAAGCAGAATGAATGAAAGTGCATTTATAATGGAACAAAGGGAATAGCATGGGAATTATATTTCGTAGTGCCTCTACCGATTGTATAAAGAGGAACGCCAGGAATCGTTTGCATGTTAGCTTGTCCAGGTTTAATTGCACTCTTGGCTTTGGGTTTAAAGCTTTTCTTTAGCATAAATGCATCTATAGCTGGCGTAAGGGATAGTGTACCGACTACCGAATTAGTAGATTTAGACCATTATATTACATAGGAGATGTTTGTGATGGTGGCTACACGGTCGGCGTAGTAGTTTAAGTGGTCGCCTCGGCACTACCATTTCACGAAAATGTTTGTTACGTTTGGGATTCGAGCCCATAACACAAGGGCTCGAATCCTAAACGGAACAAGTATCTCTATATTTTTCTTTTAGGTTTTTATGTATGTTTGAACGCGCATAAAACAAAAACTACTATACTAAATTAAATCCCGTTTCACAATTGTATTGCTGGAAGTCTAACTTGAAATCTACGAGACAATTGTGTACAGGGCAGTATTTATCTGACTATTAGTAATTTTGATTGCCTGTTAGTTAATTGCCACAGATAATTCAAAATGAACAGTGAATCTATTAAATAATGAACATTAATTTTATTACTTAGTAATTACTATCATATGATCTAGAGTCATTAAAATAATATACACAGGCGGTATTAATAGAGGTGCATTCTACCTACATTTCACCAGCTATGGCTTTAGGTTTTACGTTCTAAGAGGCAAGCTTACTGCAATCAACCAGACACAAACACCGTGACAGGAACACTTTGCTGAATCTAGGAAATGAACGCAAGTACTCCTACACAGTAATCGCATCGATAGTCGTAGTGCTACCGACGTGTTTCTGATCCAAACAGGTCATAAATATCCTTAACCCGTAGCAAACTACTTAACCAATGCAACTTTGTACCTATAATTACTCTCTATTCACATGAAATTTAATATTGCCTGTCAAAGGGCAAGGAAGAACTTTAGAGGAATCAATATATAACTTTTGAAGCATGGTGAAATATTAATCGTGGTGGTTGTAGGTCATGTCATGTTAATTAAATGAAGGATTAAACACAGTTAATGGCGAAGCTTTTGAGGTTACAGTTTGAAACTTAGTAATATGACGTGATTGATTGGATAGTCCAATATTGTGCTTAGCTTGCTATTGTGAAGTCCTTGGTTTACGGGTCGGGAATGGATGGTTGGTAGTCATTAAGATATAAAACGTTAGCGAAATGTGAAAGTAGCATTCCTGTCTATCCTCTCCAGGAACTTCAGGTGTGAGCGTATGTATCTTGTATTTGCTTTTGCCTGCGGCTTCGTTTGCTTGTGAACAGTATTTTTTTCTGAATGGAAGAGACCCTCTGTAAATTACTGTACTACTGTCAACGTGTATGTGCAATTTAATTATGGGCGGTCAAGTAGTTAAGACGTGAAAGTAGCACAAACAAATAAAAAAACTCTCATTCACATTTATAATAAGTATAAGTAAGAATAAAGCTTGGTTAGGTTTTATCTTCCTTGGATCAAAATATGTAGCAGCGCCATGATCCGCGTACAGATTAAGAGTACAGCAAAGCTATAAAACAAACTATCCTCATTTTTGTGAAAGTAAATTACTTTGCCCTATGGACGTTAACTCAGGAGTATTAATATTGCGAGCGGGAATAGCCTACGGTAATTGCTTACCACTTAAATGTGGTATGCTTTTACGCCACCTTTGTTGTTAACCTATTTCGTCGCAGCAACACACCGGCGGCCAAACACAATCGATTTTTATTCATGTCTAGTATTGTAGGACTTGGTAGACTACACAAAAAGTCCGTTATGTGCTTTTGTGTCTTTATCAGATTTAATACATCTTTGTTATAGTCGTGCCTTCTTGTAAGGCGTCACAACCGCTGGTGGTGAGAGCGGCTAGAGGAGAGGTCATTGACATCGAGTGCGACCTGGATGCTAATCCCAAGGTAAGATTAACATTGTCACAGTCAAGCTATCATTAATCTCTAAATATTAATCTTAGTTCTAAACATTGTTTCTCAGTAAGTGAATTATGTATGCAATTCTTTATGAGAAATAAAGTTATTCTTAAACCTCAAGCTATCATTATTGTTATTCAATTGTTTATTCAACCATACTTCATAAATACTTCACTGGTCGTTCCAGATATAAACTTGTGACGAAAGGTTGTTATACAAAAGGCAGGCCTCAGGCGATTGTCAGAACTTCAAGGTTTTAAAAGCCCTTACATTTAGTTAAATGTAAGGGCTTTTAAAAACTTGAAGTTTATACTAAATTTTTCGGATAACCTGACAATGTCGATCTGAAGAAAATTGTCTTCTCAAATACTTGCTACAACGTCTTGGGATATTCAGGACATTTATTTTAAATATCTAACATAATCGGTCAAAGATATTTCACTTTTACTTTTACCAGAAAAAGGTACTTCCTCTTGGTAATATCAAATTATTAATAACTAGATTTTGCCTGCAGCTTCGCTCGCGTAAATGTAGATTAGGTTAGATTAATATCGGTACTTTTTATGAATAAAAGGTACCCTATATCCTTTTCTGTTTCCCTGACAATGCGCATGCAAAATTTGATGATGATCGATCGAATAGTTATCGGTTAAAGCGTAACAAATAAACAAACTTACATTCACATTAATAATATTAGTTAGGATAACAGTAATGGTTTAAACTGTACCATTGCTGGGTACGAGCTTCTTTTCAGTGTGAGAAGGCCGTAGTCCATCAAAGCATTGGCAACACTCTAAATTAAGCTTATTGGTATTCTGCCACATTAGCCTTGAATCTATTTTCAAATGACGAAAATTACATTAGAAAAATATATCAAATTTGTTAGGTTTTAATATAATATTACGCTTCTTCTTCTTTTTTAATTAATATACTTAACAACACACTGAATAGCAAATAAGGTTTCATTAAATTTGACTACCGTCGCGCGTCGTCATATTGATCAAGGCTTTTGCGAAAGGATCTTATTATATATAGATGTATTAATAGTAAAGTAACGTATTCAGTTTCTTTTCATGTTTGTGTTTTTGCAATATTCAGCAGTGTGTATTGAGCTACATTATTTACATTACATTGGAATATCGACATAAAGTCTGTGTGTATGACTTAAATTGGATGCAAACTCGTACAATTAAAATGGAGAAGTTATTACACTCTACAGAAAATCGTTCCTGAACAAATCTGTGTAGGTTTCTTGCGATGTTTTCATACTATAAACGGGAGATTATTAGATGAGGGCGTTGTGATGTCCATTCCTTGCACTGGCAGCCCCATGACTTCTTGTACAAGATTGCCATATTATTTGACTGCATAAATGGCGTAGTTGTTTCAGTAGTCGCCTGGCCACCACCACGAGAGAAGTGGGTCACAAATGGTTGTGCCGGGTCTGGGTATTCTTTATGTCCGTTGTTTGATTGTTTATAAAGCCTTTTACACAGGATTCAAACCAATGGCAGAGATGACTGTTTAAAATCTGCTTCGTAAAAGATAATTACAAAATAGTGTTTGCAAATGACACCTTAGTATAATTTGAAATAAAACACCACCAAGTAGAATTTGATGGTTTCGCTGATAGAAATACGGCATAAGTACCTATAATTAAATGTATTTATGCTGAGAATCCTCTCTTTAAAGAAGAATATAGTGGATATTGAAGGCTAAATATGCTATAGATATCCAAATCATCATTCTACTGTAGGGACTGATATATAAATTAATTTACTATCATCTCTATATTCGTCTACACTTTATTATTTCGTTTTCATTGAATCCGGAATTTGGTTAAATTGATATAGATTTTTATTAGCGTAATAATATGTACACGGATAAAATAACCAGTTATAAATAATATCAGCTATGTTTACAATCTGAAAAACATTTTTATCTCCACCTCGATTTCGAAGCATAAAATGTTAAATGAATTCTATGAAATATGTATTCAGTTTCAAATACATTTTTAAATGCCAAACGACTTTCAGCTTAAATTTTATAGTTTTAAGGTTGAATATGAGCTTTGTTTGTAGCTAAACACAAGCGACTAGTTTGATCAGATTTTGTATGACACTTTAGTGATTTTATAAACAAATATTGTTTTATAAAGTATATAGGCATCATAAAAATTGCGTCAGCAGCGATAGTGGGAAACCGTTGGAATGTCACACAAAGATTTCATACTTGATCCCCAATCACCTCTAACTTTTCAAAGTTGAGTGTATATTAGAAACTTATTTATAGCTTGCTTTAATGGTGAAGGAAAACATCTTGAGGAAACTTGTATTGCTCTTTATAATGTTCCCGAAGATATGTGAAGTCAGCGAACCTGCTCTGAGCCAGGGTGGTGGACTATAATAGTCTGACTTGCATCACACTGATAAGCAGCTACAGCAGTTGTATTCACTACCGCGGCGCCACGAATCAACCTTTCACGACTGGCAAGCTGCTTCTGATAATTCATTGTATGGTCAACTATCTAAATAGAAACTTCAATGTAGGCTGCTTAACAGACCAGTAAGCACAGTTTTAAGTGCTCTCAAGTGAAATTTAAACCAAGAACTAGAGATTTAATACATACTGAATATCATCTCTACAAATTCAGAAAGTTTATTTTGAAACTAACAAAAATTCAGCATATATTCGTACTTATATTTAGCATTATAATTCAATTTTATCTAGAACTTGTATAAGTTTTATCTTCTAAAGAACTCGGTGAGATACGATTCTGACATAGTGTCGGTAGTTTCAAGTCTGTATGAAGTTTTATGAGTGTGTGATGTTTGATATTTTCATTGTTATTAGATTACTAGCTTTTGCCCGCGGCATCGCTCGTGGTAATCTAAATTTTGTCAATAAATTGCTACCCTTGGGATCAGTGCTCTTGTCTAGGTGGAAAGTACTCTAAGTACTTTTCTGTACCCTTGAAAAGGTGTATGCGAAATATTATGATGATCGTTCGAGTAGTTTTCGAAACAAACTCACTCGCATTCATAATATTAGTTACGATTACATAGATTCACACATGTACATATATCCTTGAAGTAAAGGAGTGTACTACACTCACATTGAAATGAATAGTTGGCGCAATAGTTAAGATAGTCACCTCGCCACTACATACTTCGCCGAGTGTTATGGTTTGGATCCTCACATAAGGCACAGATTTGCACGATCTATAAATATCTGTTCTGAGTTTTTAGACACGTATTCTTTGTGTTCTTTGATTCAATGTCTGTAAAATTCCCCGCGATACAGGAATCATTTCTATCGCTACCTATGTTAAGTTTAATGTAATAAGAAGCAACTCTGTTACCATCTATCGAGTACATTTGCAAACACCGTGCTGTTCTTGAAAATTTCTCTACTCAAAAATAAGAAGAACATTTTCTCCGACCCTGGAATTCAATCTGGGACGTTATGCTCTTACACAAACTAAACGCGCAATTACGCTACGGTTCAAACAAGGCTGTCAGCTAGTACTAAGAATAACAAAGCAATATAATGTACTATATTATATAATTAATAAATATATATAATGTGTTTTATAGTTATCCTTGGATATTATGGTGAACAGTAAAACTATAACCAAAATTGAGTTGCTCTGAAAAGAGAGGACTTTATTACATAAACCAATTACACATTTACAAAAAATTCTTTAATATTAATTAATCACAAACTCACCTGAAAAGAGAAACAACATTTAAAGCTATTGCTTCACCAGTACCTATTAATTAAATATTCAAATTACAATATAATTGTCACTTGTTTAACATAACCTACATACATGCTGTATAATATGACAGACAGCTCCATAGATTCAAACGAGTTCACAGATAAATTACACGTCAAAGTTATTACGCGGCAAATTCAAACTGGTCAAACTAAATGAAGTGTCACGCACTTCGTTTACATAGTACATTAGCTAGTTCATTTTCATGAAATCTGAATTTAAATTAGCCATGTTGAACAGGTTGCACAGGTGTTACAACCGCTTCAAACTACGACCAAATTCCATAATTCCGTTCACTTGTGGTTAATTCCCTATCTCTGCCCTCTGCCTACCAGTTTAGGCGTGCATCTACATATGTTTATTACAATCTTTACAGATAAAAGATAATAATATAATAAATATTTTTACAGTGGTTTAACTTGTCGCCTCGTTATTATTAATCTGACGGAAAGTGATTTTGATGCAATCAAATGATGTCTCAATTATTGGTTAAGTAAGTCATTTAATAATAATTTTGAAGAATCATGCGCTCTTGTGATCAAATCCTGTGTAGCGGGGCGTTTTAAACATAAATTAAATCGTACATAGTACAACCAGTCTGAAAAAAATCATTCGTGCATTATACAATGAATTTATCCCATATGGATTTTGGTTTAACGGTGAAGGAAAACATCGTGAGGAAACCTGCATATCTGAGAGTTTTTCATAATGTTCTCGAAGACATGTGAAGTCTGCCAACCAGCACCGGGCCACGGTGGTGGACTATAGCCTAACCCTTCTCATCGCTCACTGCTCGTGCCGAGCATTGGGACAGTTAATTACAGGGCTGAAATTGTTAAAGAAAGAAAAGTGTTTTAAGTGTTATTATTATTATGTGGCATTTGACTCACGACACTCAGCGTGGCGACAGTCCTTGACTTTCCTCTCAGATACATCGTACGGGAACGCACACTGGGATAAAAATCCAAATCTAATCGAAATGTATGCAACGGTTTTCGCGAAAGACTAGACTAACAGCATCTCCTACACTTTCACACTTATAATATTAGTTGGTTACCTACTTGAGATAAACAAACCAAAAGGAAAAACAAATCGAAATTCCGTACGAGCGTAGATATAGGAAGTGCAGGTAATAACGTGTGGTGATGGTGTATTATGTTATTCATGAGACACCGTCTCTTTTGGGATAAAGGCTCGACCCAGCCGTGACTACATCCGATATTTGCGAGCAAAATAAATTAGACCATCATACCTTGTGGATATGTCGGCGGCTGTTTGTAGTACTCAGAAATAAGTCTTATATTTCATAATTAGCTTATGGTCATGCTGGCTGGTAAAATTTGTAATTTATTTCATGCTTTTGCCCGCGGTTTCGCTCGTTCGGATGAAAAGTAGTTTCAGGATGAAAAGTACCCTGTCCTTTTCTTCCCTGACAACGTGTATATGAAATTTCATCATGATCAGTCGAGTAGTTAAGACGTGAAAACGTGATAAACAAACTCTCATACGCATTTGACCAATGATTGATTTATGTGATACCTACCAATGTCTCTGATGTTTTTGCGATATCAAATGAAAGAGTTTTGGTTGAACACCAAAAATATGTTGGTTTTATTAATTTCACACAAACATTACAAGCCTAATTTCAACAAAACGCAATGTACATGCATGGGTCGCTACAGCTAAGCTACGCTAAGACCCGGTTCCCATATTTACGAAACGAGTCTTGTTACCTAGAAATATATCAAAATTTAACTGTATGTATCTAAAACAATTCGTTTCTTGGTATACGAATCAGGCATTATAATATTAGTTATGATAAAATCTCAGCGTCCAGACAGTAGGATTTCAACTACACTCGGGTGCAACAAAATCGCACATGTGAACAATTGTTGAAAATATTGTTTATTTATTTTCTTTTAAAGAAATATATATATTTTTTAATATGGGATTAAAGATTATTTCAATACCTATTTAGTGACACCACATAAGCGGTAATAAGTTTACCTTAATACCGAAAAAAAAGACAATAACAAATTTATCTTTATCTTCCAATTTTTGCTTAATTAACAAAGTTTGAAAATTAGGGGATTAATTTAAAAAAAAACAAGTGCTACTAAAAATATCTTTATTAATAGGAAGTGTAACCCCCTCTTGTCCGAATTAACGCTCGACACCGGTGTTCCATCGACTCTATCAAGTGTTTGATAGAGTTTTGTGGGATAGTGTCCCATTCTTCACTGAGCGCAGTTTGTAGCTCCTGGAGATTGGTTGGAGGAATATTTCGGCCACTTATTTTTCTTTTCAACGTGTGCTATAAATGCTCGATCGTGTTAAGGTCCGGACTCCGAGCTGGCCACTCCATTTCGGGAATACCCACCTTTTGAAGATACTTTCGTACAATAACAGCAGTTAGTAGTTAGTTATCTCTAACGAAACCGCTAAATGGTACGACATGTTCCATGAGCACTTCCTCTATGTACCCCCGAACAGTTAGTCCTCTGTCTTGATGTCTTATGCCCCAGCAATGAAGACAAGCTCAGTTTTGGCTTCGAGAGAGATCCCTCCCCAGAACATACACGAACTACCGCCGTATGCGACACGTTCCGTGATACAACACTGGGAAAATCTCTCTGTAGGCCTTCTGTAGACCCGTCCTCGTCCATCATTGCCATGAAGACACATCCTGGACTCGTCTGAGAACAGGACTGCTCTCCATTGGTCGACTAGACAAGTCGACATGTTCTCGTGCAAATCGAAGATGAGCCAGGCGGTGAGCTCACGTCAATTAAGGGACGTTTGCTGGCCTATGCGCAGTCAGGCCACCTTCAGCAAGTCTTCTTCTGACCATCCACCGGCTGAGTTCCACTTCACGCATCTCTTGGAGACGATGCGCAAGATCAACGTAAGTCAGGTGACGATTTCGCAAAGCCGTCGTAACGAGAAATCGGTTGTCGCGCTCAGTTGTAGCTCTGGCTCGACCAGATCCTCGTCATCGTTCATAGCCACCAGTCTCCTGATAGCGCTGGTAGACACGATGAACTGAATATCGGCTGATATTCAGCTGACGAGCTACAGCACTCTGGTTCTGGCCCGTTCCAATTAGAGCAATGACTTCAGCGGCTTTTTCCGGAGTAGTATCCATTTTCATCCATTTAATAAATGCAGCTGTAGTCACTGGACGTCCTTTCACTTCGAGCGTTGATATGCAACTGATGACTTTTCATCATCATCATCAGGGGTTCTTCTCGTAGACCCGTACGGAGTCTCGGGGTAACCAGACCAGGCCATGGGCCTGTCTTGGTGGTGGTTCACTGGGGTGGGCCTATGCGGGCCCGTTGGTCAGTCGGGGTCGTCAGAGCCGGTTGATAGCGCAGCTAGCGAGGTCCAGCCCGCAAGGGTGAGTCCCCGCGGGCGACCAGCGTGCCAGCAGTGCTTGGGTCGTGTCCGATGAGTCCCTCCTGCGCTTGGCGAGGTCGAGCTCCTCTGAAAGAGTTTCCCGGGGAGCGCCCGTCAGCCAGCGTCAGGGGGAGCGTTGATGTAGGTCCGGTGGGGGTTTCCACGGAGACGAGGTCTCGTGGCAAGGCCATCCTGTCCGGCGGTCGCCGATGGTAAGGCGCAAGCTCCCGCAGATGGCAGGCGTGCGATCCGTCGGCGCGCACGAACAGATTGGTGCTCAGGCCTCTCACGAAGTCGTCCAAGCTCTCCATGCTCACGTCCCTGGAGATCGTCCTGTTCTGCACGAACCGAGGGGCGTCGGCAATGGTGTGGAGCGCGTATGACTGCTGCGCACGCAGCCGGTGGCGGTTCGTCTCAGAGGTGAGTGCGAACCAGGCCGGGGCAGCGTAGGTGAATCGGCTGCGGATGTACGCCTTGTACACGCCGAGCTTTGCGCGGAGCGGCAGTCGAGACGATAGCACGGGTCGCAGGAGGGCGCGCGCGGTGCGCGTTTGGACGACTACGTTGTTGACATGGGGCTTCATGGAGAGAGCGCGGTCGATGTTCACGCCAAGGTATTTCACCGTCGCGGACCACTCGATGTTCTCTCTCATGAGCTTCAACTGTGGTAGGGTTATGCTGCCCATGGAGATCGCCTGAGCCTTCGCCACGTTGACCGTCAGTCTCCAGTCCTTCAGCCAGCTGGGAAGTGCGTCTAGGGTGCGCTGCATCTTGGTCACCGCGTGTACACCGTTCATCGATGTCGAGATGTAGGCGGCGTCGTCGGCGTACAGCGCAAGCTTGACGCTGTCGGTGACGGGGATGTCGTCCGTGTACCAAGAGTAGCACACGGGAGAGAGGCAACTTCTCTGGGGTACACCGGCGCGGATGAGCCGTGATGAATTTTTACTCAAAGAACGTCTTTTTATACCTGCAATTAGTCTGGCAAACTAAGGTGACCTAAGGGAGTAATTTTAGGGTTCTTTTGTTGTTATTACTTTCTTGCAGTAGGGTAAACTTATATCGGCTTATATGATATCGTTAAATAGGTATTGTAACAAGCTTAAACTGGATATTAAAAAATATAGGTTTTATATAAAAAATTAAAAAATAATTGAATATTTTGCAAAAAATAAAATGTTTGCGAGGAAACGGAGAAATATTAACCAATAAGATTGCATACTGGAGCGGAGCAGAGATTTTATGCAATTTCATTGGTTCTCCACTTCAATGGACAGGCAGCTTTAATATGTTTTTCCACTGCGTTATGAAATAAGCACTAATTTGCTACATATATAACTGATTCAAGGCATTTTATTAATGCTCAAATATGATGCAGTTGCAAAATTTTGCTCTTCTAACTAATATTATAAATGCGAATGTGAATTTGTTTGTTTGTTTGTTACGCTTTCAAGCCTTAACGACTCGACCGATCATCATACAATTTCGCATATACGTTGTAAGGAGTCCAGGGAAGTACGAAGGATACCTTTTATCTAGAAAAAATAATGTCCCTGAACAAAGCAGCGGGCAAATAATAGTTCCCTCTCTCATTAAAAGTATCTTATCTTATCTTGATCCGGGGGCCAGTCATTGTAGACCGCCGACACTTTGACCCAGTGGGATAAATTATCTCAATAAAAGTAACTAAAATTGATTTTAGATAAAACTAAATAAAATTTCCAGAAAATAAACAACATTAAAATAAAATGTTTGTGGCTGGTATGTGGTTAATATATTTTGTTGTTATAAATGGCTCGAGTTCATTTTCCAAGTCGGACTTAAAAACTAAAACTTTATTTCGTAGGCCCTACAACCCCGGAATATGGTTATAATACATCTGTACCTGCCCCTTCGGGGATATAAACTATATGTACATGTCCAAGAATACCAAATACCAAAGACTCAGCTATATCAAAACAACAATTTCATCACCGTTCTATAATTGCGCCATCATGGATGCCGAATCCATTTAATTGTCGGAAATGTATTTCGATTCCAGTTATTACAAACGCAATAGGATGCTCTGATTATCAATTTGGAATCAACTCGATTCCTTTTATATAACCGATGATTGATTTGATTTCTTGTTTGGAATTTGATGATTAGTTTACTGTTTTGATTGGAGCGATTGGTTGGCTTCTGTTTGTGCTCAATTATTTCTTTTTATTAAGATATCTGGTTGTTTGGGTAATAAATATTTCTAAGTAATATTTTTGTTAATTCCTAGAGCTAATTTATCTTGTGTAAGGAGTGGATTCATGTCGGTAGTGCAATACGTGGGATTCGAAACCACTACCTCTTAATCGCAAGTTCAATGCCTAATCCATTGGGCTACTGGTGCTTCAAATACAACGACGCAGAAATAATTTTCTCTAATAATTTCTAAGATATGCTAAGGAATACATATCGTAATAGGGTAGGTAAGCAAGGCAAGTATCTTCGGTGGCGCAGCGGTAGTTACGACTGATGTGCATGAAGTACTGGGTTGCATTACCCGGTTGGCAAATTGCTATAATGGTAATGTTTTTCTGTTAAGACATTTTTATTAGCACCAAAGAGAGATTATGCTAGATAGACGACAGTAGGGTCGCCTCCTGTTACGTAGAATCAAATGATGATGACATGTGGGTCTAATGTACCTCTGGCCTACTCCTTCGGAGATAGAGGCGTGAGTCTATGTATCTATCTATTGGATACATGTTGTTACATTTATTTGATAGCATTATGATGATAGCCATAATTATTTTTTGTGACACCTCTATGCGATTAAAGTTGTCTTAACCTAAATTTGTAAAAGTAGTAACTCTAACGCTAATTGAGTCTTGTCCATTGCTCATTTTAAAATAAAGAATAGTGTTTTCTTGGGCTTGCGGTCCTACAATTTCAGTTAAGTTAATGAATTTGTCTTCGGGTCGCATTTTGTACAAGCCGTGACAAGAAATTTATAATCAAAGCTCTTGAATATTATTTGAATTCTCGGTGGTGCAGCGGTAGAAATAATTTAATTTATTTTACAAATTACAAATTTAATTTAATTTACAAATATAATTAAATTTACGACTATAATTAAGTTTACAAATATAATTTACAAAAATGACTGACAATACACACACAAATAAAATAAACATACATATAACATATAATTTTTCATGGAATGGAGAGAATTAAGACACAAATTGTGCATCATTATTCCCAAATTTGAAAAGTGTTGTGTATGTTTGTCCCCAGAAGCCCATGTCTTACCAGTGGTGGTTCAACAGCTCGGCACACAGCAAGCACGAGCTCGCTACGTCACCGATGACTACTGCGCCGAACATGCCAGGTAAAAAGCTACATATTATGTAGTACTGAGAATACTGATACTGCGCGGATGGCGTTGTGGTTTAAGTGATCGCTTCGTCACTGTCACTGCGGTTTGATCTTCACACGGAACGAAAATTTGATCCACAAATAATTGTTTCGAGTCTGGGTCTTCTTTATGTCCGTTCTTTAAATACTAATTGTATATTGTACAAGTTCCCTTCGATATAGAAACAATCCCTAGTGCGGGACTTGTCTTTAAAGACAAAATAAACTTCACCTAAGAGCTACACCGGCGAGTATCTTTCTGAAAGTAAGAAGGCTTCAAAACAGCCAGTATTTTACTGCAATATTTGGCTGCAATATACAATAGCAGCCATTGTATAAAAAAAAAACATTAATTTGCTATCAGGTAAAACATCTCGGACTATACAAATGTATAACATCAATGCTATCTAAGAGATTGTGTTGTATCACACATGTTTAAAGCAAATAAATATTTTCATTCTCAAGGCTTGGAATGGCCGATTGTTTCTGAACTAGCCAGGCTATAGTAAAAACATTGCACCAGTGTAAATATTACTCATTTAAATGAATAATATTTACTGTATATTGTTTGGAATTTCAGACGCAATTGATAACCTATTGTCCAGCCACCGGTGTGCCGCTGAGACTAGATAATTTAAAAATGTATTGAGTAAAATGTAGCTTCTTTCGTACACTGTATCAATATAGAACGAATTGTGTATTAAGCGTATTGACAGAATCTGATTTTGTAGCGTTTTTACGTGAATCGATTACCGGACTTAGATTACGGAACTTGAAGGAAATCAAGGATTCATTTCCTTTTAGTCTTATATTGATCCAATACCGTGGATTGTTTTCGTCTATAATAGGATACGAATTGTTCTCAATAACAGTTTCAATCGAGAAATTTCATTATGAAACTTTTTAAGTCCAGTTCAAATCTGGATGAAGCTAAATGCTAATCGCAAGCCATACCAATTTTTCTAAGAAACGTTAAGCGCTTTCTCGGTGCTTGTAGCCTTGAATTGAGCTATCGTTTGCGGAAAATTTCTATCTTAAATAGCACGTGTAAGGGTTTGGTTTAATAACGTTTGTGTAGATGAATGTTTGTATTTGTAAGTGTTATTGTTTGATTGCAACGCAAAACTAAAAACGGCGGTAGCCTGATAGTTAATGAGTTTGACTTACAAAAAAAGTCGTGAGATTTGGCTGGGCACTTTAAAAAAAGCATTTAGTTTATCTGAAAAGGTTAACAAAGACATTAATTTGTAAACCAAATTCACTTCTTCACTTTTTAGAGACATTTCCTCTATCGCGGCGAACTTTGCATACATTCAAACAACGAACACAAAGATCATCCAGACTCGTAACAACCATTTATGGTTCAAATATATTTTTTATCCCACACTACATTCGGTACTATAGCGATACTACCAAACCACTACTCCATCCGTGCCATAAAATTACTGTCAATCTTGAACATAAAATCTTAGGAATCTACTTTGAACCACGGTAACCATTTAACAATTTAGTATATAATATGTTTTAGGCACATATATCTACATGGTGAACACATCGGCTGACTACGGCTGGGTGCAGTGTACCGGGACCAACTCTGTGGGCCGACAGACCAAGCCGTGCCTCTTCCACATATTGCCTGCAGGTAAGATAATTAAAATAATATTGTCTTCTGTTTACGCGAATGTTATTCATTGAAATTAAACTACTATATACGGATTTTAGCGCGTTGTTTATTTATCACTGTATTACAAAATTTTGAAAATATTTCTCTACTACTACTATTGATTTTATTTGACTAATTTATAAGCTAATAAAATTATTTAAACTATTAAATCTATTTATTTTTGGTTTACACTTTCCCCGACGTTTCGGGTGCTTTTCAGCAGCCATGGTCACGGGGAGACTAAGATGGTAGTTGTCTCAATGTTCCAGTGTAGTTATTTCAAAGTACCTGAACATAATTTAATTATTGGTGTTTCTATTTACGCAGAATGAGCTCAAAGTATCATGAAGTCTAGCTGTGGTTTGTTTCTTCTTGGGTTTGACTATTTGAAGTACTGGATCCCAAGCTGGTGGTACATTCCAACCATCTTCTCTATTGAAATTGGGATGTTTTTTAATTTCAATAGCCTCGCGAAGCATCCTTGGCAGGAATCGGTGTTCTTTAGCGAGAATCTGTGGTTTGTCAAATCTCAGGTAGTGATTGGTCCCCTGTTGTACGTGTTCACACACAGCAGACTTCAACGAGCGTTTGTGTTTCACGTCAGCTATGTGTTCTTTTATGCGGGTGCCTATGCTTCTCTTGGTTTGACCAATGTATGAGAGTCCGCAGTCACAATCTATTTTATAGACCCCTGCATCTTGTAAAGGTAATTGGCACTTGACGGATGGTAAAAATTGACTTATCTTCGTTGGCGGCTTGAAGTATGTGTTGATTGAAGCTCGCTTCAAGATGTAGCCAATCTTGTCAGTGACACCCTTTACATAAGGCAGTATAGCAGGCTGGCGCTCGACTGTGGCTGGCTTTTCTCGGGATCTGTGACAGCAGCGCGGCTGTTGGAGCTTGTTGTCTTGCAGTACTTGCTTGACATGTTGAAGCTCGGCGTCCAGGTGTTTCTTGTCACAGATCCCGTGGGCTCTCTGAAACAAAGACATTCCCACGGTAGCTAACTGTTTAGGATGGTGGTGAGATTCACCGTTCAAGTACCTATTTGTATGGGTCTTTTTCCTATACACGGTGTGGCTCAAAGTATGATCAGGATTCCTGATGACAAGTACGTCTAAGAATGCTAATGAATTATTTGCCTCTAATTCCATAGTAAATTGGATGTTGTTATTAATGGAATTAAGATGTTCTAGGAATACACTAACACTATCTGTTGGTAATATTGTAAAAGTATCATCTACAAACCTCTTATAAATCCTGGGTGTGATGGGGGCAGTCTGTAAAGCTCGAGCCTCGAAGTCCTCCATATATATATCGGCAACAACAGGCGATACTGGGGAGCCCATTGCCACACCATCGACTTGTATGTAGAATTTATTGTCCCACAACAGATAGCCAGTTGTTAAGCAATGCTTAAGTAGTTCTGCATATTCCTCAGGCATACTGTACTCTATTAGCTTCCTTTCTATTGAAATAACTAAAAGGTGAAATACAAGTAGGTACTTGAACGGTGAATCTCACCACCATCCTAAACAGTTAGCTACCGTGGGAATGTCTTTGTTTCAGAGAGCCCACGGGATTTGTGACAAGAAACACCTGGACGCCGAGCTTCAACATGTCAAGCAAGTACTGCAAGACAACAAGCTCCAACAGCCGCGCTGCTGTCACAGATCCCGAGAAAAGCCAGCCACAGTCGAGCGCCAGCCTGCTATACTGCCTTATGTAAAGGGTGTCACTGACAAGATTGGCTACATCTTGAAGCGAGCTTCAATCCACACATACTTCAAGCCGCCAACGAAGATAAGTCAATTTTTACCATCCGTCAAGTGCCAATTACCTTTACAAGATGCAGGGGTCTATAAAATAGATTGTGACTGCGGACTCTCATACATTGGTCAAACCAAGAGAAGCATAGGCACCCGCATAAAAGAACACATAGCTGACGTGAAACACAAACGCTCGTTGAAGTCTGCTGTGTGTGAACACGTACAACAGGGGACCAATCACTACCTGAGATTTGACAAACCACAGATTCTCGCTAAAGAACACCGATTCCTGCCAAGGATGCTTTGCGAGGCTATTGAAATTAAAAAACATCCCAATTTCAATAGAGAAGATGGTTGGAATGTACCACCAGCTTGGGATCCAGTACTTCAAATAGTCAAACCCAAGAAGAAACAAACCACAGCTAGACTTCATGATACTTTGAGCTCATTCTGCGTAAATAGAAACACCAATAATTAAATTATGTTCAGGTACTTTGAAATAACTATACTGGAACATTGAGACAACTACCATCTTAGTCTCCCCGTGACCATGGCTGCTGAAAAGCACCCAAAACGTCGGGGAAAGTGTAAACCAAAAATAAATAGATTTAATAGTTTAAATAATTTTATTAGCTTATAAATTAGTCAAATAAAATCAATAGTAGTAGTAGAGTAATATTTTCAAAATTTTGTAATACAGTGATAAATAAACAACGCGATAAAATCCGTATATAGTAGTTTAATTTCAAAAAAGATAATTAAAACTTGATTCCATTTCTAATGTAACAATTCTACATTCTATATCGTTTGCCAATCATCGATAAATACAGACTTAAAAGCTGATTGGCTGATTTACCGTATAAATAACCTTAATTGTCACAAAAGATTAAAAATGCAATCTATAGATAATAGATGTTCTTCTGAAAATATAGTATTACTAGAGCTTACCTGCGGCTTCGCCTGGGAACGGTACTATTTTTCTGGACGCAATATACCCTTTATCCTTCGATATAAATGCAATGAAAGCACGTCTATGATTTAAATATTTCTACACGCTCTATATTTATACCGCTTTACTTAATACTTTGATCTGTTAATTCACACGGAATTATAGGTCTTTAAAATACTTCTTATTCTACGTCTTTATTATCAATCGATCGATTGTCGTCGATATCTAAGCAGCCATCTTATCTCAAAACTTATAACGAGGGATTAATATTTTTTTTTTGATTCCAAGAGCGCTGTCAGTTTCAATTAAAATGCTTTCTCGATTAGACTTTTCAATTACTTTATGATTGTCAAAGACTATCGAATTGATAAAAAGTTTTCTAAAATTAAACATTGTAGGATAAAGATTTTTTGGTTGTAGTTGTTAGTCGTACAGACAACTAGATAAGTCGATAAACATTTATTATATACAATAATAGTAATGACTCATGTTCTACTGTAGCAATAGTTAAAGGATTGTTATTTTAATCACAATTCACGACTGGAACGATAATAATTTTCTTTCACGAAATACTGTTACAAATTTGTATACTGTTCAGCTATTTATGTAATTTACTGTACATAATCTTATTTTGTTATGACTATAATCAATTATTCCATTTTAAAATAGACTAGGCTGATTAATAGAAAGTTATTTATTGTGTAGAGCACTAGAATATTAAATAATAAAGCATTATACTTAATAATTATACAATTAATTATGTCTTTCATCGTTTTAATATAATATTTTATATTAATGGTAAGTCAGAGCCAAGGGCTTAACATCTCAATATAGACTTACATATCCCCGACAAAGTGCCTTATACTCATTTCAGCAGTTATATTTTTCCTATGTTATTAGTGGAAAGCTTATAGCCGTACTACCTGGTGTATGGCTAGACTCCATGCTACTACTGAGAATTGCCCAAAAGGAAATAAATGACACTCGACTCAGGGATCGAAACCAGGATTTCACTATCACATACAAAAATAATCGCAAACTATTTCCACTAATCCAACTAAGTAGTCAAATGCACAGAGAGTATCAAGACTATTATTTTCAAAGGGTTTAACCATATGCAAATATAGTTTTAAAGCACTCAAATATCTAAAGGTGGGATTTAATCCAATATAATAATGAATAAGCCAATGACCGTGCTGCTACGGATAATTGCCTGAAAGCAAAAATTTGAAACAGATCTGCTGGCTGGAAACTAGAACTTATCTAATATTTGAGTATGTCTAGATATAATAGAAGTAGGTTGTTCACAGATAAGCCATCAACGCCCAAATCGTGTGAAATAACCAACGTAACTTACGACTCTTTAACTCTGAACTGCACGCCAGGCCACGACGGAGGAATCCGCCAGTCTTTCCTTCTAGAAGTAAGTTTATTCTGTGTTATTTTAGCTAACTGCCTCAACAGTCTTGAATCTAGTATATAAGGCTGCCAATTATGAAGATTTGAGTTCGAATCCCAGGTAAAAACAACAAAATAGCTATTGAGTTTTGTCAAGAAAATACTCCTTAAATGTTTTTGTACGATATACCCATGTCCCGTCCAGAAAACGGATATATATTTATAAAATAAATTTAAAAGAAACTGGCTGTAAACATTTTTTAAGTAAGGCGCTGTCGTCATTGCGATTTAATGACGACTGCGCTTAGCGTAATGTGTGTCGTAGATTAAACTAAAGACAGCGTAAATATTGTAGGCCTATAGTATTTTATACATAGACATATTCCTAAGTATATTATTATGCTCCTGCTTGTTATACAGGTGTGTGTGTGTGTGTGTATGTGTATGTGTGTGTTATACCCATATTTAGTCAAATATGTTTTAGGTCCCAGATAATAGTCACGCGAATCTATAGCCTACCGAGTAATATTGCCACACGCTGCGATCCCTCTGGAAACATGCCCATACCACTTAACACGACTCGGGATTCAAAGCAATTGTAAGCACGAACACATCGCGAAATTGCGAGCCCAACCTTATCCTGAAAATCAACTTGTCATTACGTTCATAATTCTAATTAAAAACGTCTATTAATAATTATTGTACACACCAAAACAATATTACGATAAACGATTAGCAATTTTGGGATATTACTATTATTTATATGCAACTAAATAAATAATTACATTTGATAATGTTGAAGTAATGTAAACAAGGCGTAATTGTATGTAAAATAACTGTTCCGTTCCATATTAATTCAATTAATTTGTTTGAATTGGAAATAGAATTTGCAATAATTATTAGTATTACCGTACTTAATTAAAATAATGAACATTCAAAAACGTACTGAATACATTTATTATCAACATCAAATATTGATATAACAGTTTTCATATTTAAATTGTTTTAAAATATTAAGGGTTTTTATTACTTGTATAAATTATGAAATCGTCTGCATATTGTGCTATAGTTTTTCTTTTTGATTTCTAATATATTTACTAATTAACATAATATATACACAAATTATTTACAAGAAAAATAAACTAAAGAGTAAAATAACACTTCAAAATTAAAAAGCGTCATAATATTCCTCCGCATCTTCGTCAATTGGCAACGTGCCCAGAGGACTGGCAGCATTGCATTAGGGGTTTAAATATTATGTGTAAAGTTTATTGATATTTATTTAACTTAATAAAATAACATGCTTTTAATAATATATATATAGCCTGCTGGTTTTCCCTGCGACTTCGATCGTGTAAATGTAGAATATGTCAAATTTCTATCCGCTGGGTAGTACTCTTTCTGGATGATACATGCGAAATTTCATGATTGGCCGAGTAGTTAAGGCGTGAAAGCATAACAAACAAACAAACGAACACAAATTGTAATATTAGTTAGAATTCTGGAAATAAAAATGAATTTAAGAAATAACCTTTGCATTTTGTTCAGAAACATAGTAATGTGAGTACTAGGTACTGTAATTACTACACGGATAACGTGGTGGTTCAGTGGTCGCCTCGCCACTGCTACTGCGCCGAGTGTTGTAGGTTCAAACCCCACACATATACACACATAAATGTGCGATGTTGAAATGGTTGTTTCGATTCTGAATGTTCTATATGTGCGTTGTATGAATGTTCATAAAGTCCCCCGCTATACGCGAATGCTAGTGCATGTTTTGTTTTTTAGAAAAAAAGAAAATAACAATTTCCAGCCGCGACAAAATGTTATATAATCCACAAATCGTTGTGTCAATTATCGAGGTCATGAGTTGTTGGGATTGGGTTGGGGCAAAAAAAAAGAGGCATGAGATCTATGGTTGAATTCTAACGGGGTTGTAGTTGTATGTAGGCGTGAGACTATGAAGGTATGTAAAGATAAGGATAGATCATAAAATTAAAGGTACAGTGGGATTACCACTCGAACTATACCACTACCACTTAGCTTGGTTGAAGAAGAATCTGTGAGTGGATAACTAGGCGTTACTAATGGTTTGGTGACAATATGAAGTGCAGTCTAGTCCGCATCTCTTTACAGTACCACCCTCTGACAGAAAACTAGCGTAAGAGTACAAAAATTGTTAATGTGTTTGGCCCAATAAGTAAGAAATCTCGCAACGTGCGAGTGATATCCCTGGTAAAACAAGCGAC
Source organism: Catocala nupta (assembly GCA_963675205.1). Lineage (NCBI taxonomy): Eukaryota > Metazoa > Arthropoda > Insecta > Lepidoptera > Erebidae > Catocala > Catocala nupta. Next base: position 12,502,916 of record OY776099.1, read on the forward strand.
TATCATAAATCAAAAATGGAATAAGTTGGAATGCGAGTCTACGGCACTCTTACTTCAAGCGAAACTCTGTAATAGTATTAATACTCTATGACGGTCAGGAAATCACCTATTACAGAAAATTAAATAACAGAACACCTGTGTAATTCGGTTAATTCATACCATCATTAAATAATTGGCAGTAGTGGCCTCTTCTTCGCAAAAATAAAATCCTTTTTATATTTCAATACATCCAGATTGATATAAAATATTGTGTCGATTTCCATATGGATACATAAATACTTTATGCTTTTAATTCCAGTCTTTCGGACAACATCATTATAAATTTAAAATTATATTGCTGCGAAAATATATATTTCACACACATTTTTGTATTTACGCAAAAATTTTCAAATAAACTCAGACGCTCTATCGGCAAATGTATTCTTAAATTGTTTTTATCACGAAAATTTCTTTACCCGATTAGGTAGTAAGGTAGATACATTTCAGACCCACCTAATAGACAGTGTGCCTATAGCTGTTATGTTTTAAAAAAATGGTCCTTTCTGACAGATTAATCTATGTTTAAATATTAAGAGGTTGCAATTGAATATCTTTATATATCTAATAATATTTATAATGGTGAAGCTAGAAAATCGTTATAACCATACAAGTCTATGACTCACCAGACTATGATTGCTATCAGATTTTGCTACTTGTATGTACTACGAGATCAAATTCAAGACTTCTGCGCGGCAACCAGAAGTCTATTCTTTAGTAGTCTATTCCTTCGTACTGCCGCGTCTTGAATTTGATCCCCTAGCACACAATCCGACTTTTAGATTATATTAAATATCGATCTTTTTAAGTAAAACATCGCGAGTAAAACAACCCTATATATTTAAGAGCTAGACATATTTTCTTCTAAAATGTCTACTGCCATCTTGCATTGTATCAGCCTGGAGGAATGAGGCGTAATCAATCTCGCACTCAGACATGGCCTGGGTTAGGACACCCTTAATCCGATATTCTTCTTAGTATAAGAAAGATGATGTAATTATTTATAAGTATCATTTCTTATTTTCAAACAGTTTGACCATGTTTTACTTTGGCTTCTTGTAGCTGCCACCAAACATCTATATGTCGCGTCTTGGACGGCCGAGATGCGACATACCGGGTCTTCATCACGATCTGACATGGTTCTTGGTAGATGTGGGCACTAACTTGGGTAATCGAGCGAAAGATAGTTTTAGTTGAGAATAACTTTATTTTTACTGTAGGTACTTTTACAAAAATGAAACAGACACGTGCGTTGGTATTGAGCGTATCGCGTGGCTGTGCGAGGAAGAGTGTCGCCTCCAACCGTTCTCCTCCTAGTCCGCGCCGCATCCCCACTACCGACGATCGTGTCCAAACGGTAGTGCGCCGCTTGCGTTTCCGGTGACGATATTATTTTATTAGTTCACTAAAGTAATCACTAGATGGCGCTGTCCGTCGCACTATTGCGCCTTCAATCCACGACATATAAATAAGTTTTCCCCACAGATCTTCGACATGGCATCAGGCTTGCTTCTCCGCAACGTGAGCAACGACGACCCTGAGTTTAAAGTGGCAGGACTATTAGTGAGCAACTCCTTGGCTGTGTCAGTCAAAGCTTTTAATAGAATAGGCTTCAGTAATGCTCTGACCCTGACTTCCAGTTTGCTGAAATATCCTCAACAGCATACAGGTAAATACACAAGTGACATCTTTGGACTATTGGTTGTCTTTTTGGTCTCGTGGCATAATTTCCATGCGACTAGTGTTATTGGGTTTTTCTGGTTAGAATTTTCAGTAGCAACGTGGGGTCGACGTAATGTATGTCCTTGATCAAAGCCCTTATAAAGTTGAACATAAACTTTTGTTTTGCTAAATGTAGGTGTAATAACATCATAAATTCATAACATTCTCATCCAGGGTTATGCAGACGTCTGTCCAAATATACATTTTCAGACTCTATGCTGCCACATAGAATTTACTAACATATAATCCCAATAACACTTTGTCCGACGCGTATACTTCACATAGACCTCAGAATCGGTTGGAAGCTAAACCTCTTCAATACTGATTCTCTTGACAACTGTTAGTGCTTGATGAATTGCGTCCAAATTTATGCTATGGAATAAGCGAGACAGTAATACATCGAAAACTAGAACAATAATAATGTTAAGTATTTATTCTTCAACCAGCTCAAGTCCCAGTGAAAGTCAAATTGACGACGGTGCTGATAATAGTCCTGGGAGCGGTGGGAGTTATTGCTGCCATGACTGCTGTGTCTGCAACCGTGATCTTCTACAAGTACTGCAATAAACGTGACAGTGAGTGATTTTGATCTTGCCAATTTTTCTCTTGCTCCACCATGAATGATGCTTCATAAGGGGACATCATTACTTTTGTGTACGAGTCCTACAGTGACCCGTGAAGTTTGCTGATTTAGTTCTGACTCTCGAAGTAGATCCAGTGCATTTATTCCGAATTTGAATCTAGTTCATGAATCAAAAAAAGTTCAAATCAAGTTTATTTTTATAGGCACTAGCCTATAAAAATAAACTTGTTGAACTAACTTAACCTATTGTGTCTCAGCGGCACACTGGTGGCTACACAAAATCGAATTTTAATTGTGATGTAATCTAACACCTGGTTGACTAAATAAAATTTGTTTCCCTTAATTTGTTTTTGTATGACGGATAGTTAATCTATTATACATAGAATTTGGTAAATACTGAGTTGTTTTTATACTTTGGACAATATACAGCAAATGCAATACAGATATATAGTTCAGGGTCACCAGTGTACCAAAACGATATTTAAAGTAATAAAGCAGCTTTAGAGAACAACTTATCCTGTATTGCGAGGTTTTTAATACTGCTTAAAGGACGCTCTTATGATCTAGGTTGTAAATATGTATATATACATATATGGATTAAACAGACGAGTAATGCCGAAATTCCATCCGTGAACTGAAAATATTATCTCGACTAAAATAAAGCTTTATTGCCACTTTATTGAATACGCGATAAGAAGAAAAATAAATGAATATTCGAAAAATTAAACCGCAGCTCAAATTTCTAAAATGACTATTTCAATAGAGTGAACTTGCACATGAAAATAGATTTCATAATTTGAATATTCAATTTTGATAGTAACTATTTTATTTTATATAGAAAACGATATATATATATATATATATATATATATATATATATATATATATATATATATGTATATATATACTATTATATAGATATATTTGAAATAGAGCTGATTTTTCTTGTTTTATTTAGTATTTTGACATTACGAAGGAAAAAGGTTGAGCCATTGAGAAAATATCTACAAGAAATAGAGACCACTCTTTTTAGATCGCTGTTTAATAAAAATATTTGTAAATTACACCTTATGTCTGCGAAATATTGCTATCATTAGACCATTTATTATGTAGTCAACAAACGATAGACGTCGAATGATTTCACTATCGTTTGACGACATGCAAACATCATTCGATGCAATCATGCAAGGCATCGATCGACGGTTGTACGATGACGTTTGACGGATATTTTCGATGACGTCGTCTGAGATCATCTTTCGACGGTGTCGTTCGGCGATCTGCCCGATAAGGGTAATATCATATCAAGGCTTACATTAAAATGTTTTTTCCTTTGTAGGTAAACATGACAAAGATAAAAGACAACAGGATGAGACTTCAAACATACCACTCACTGGTACTAAGGAATCTGAAAGTGTGGACAGCTTTGGTAAGTTTAGTCTAATAAGGACTTACTGACATAGGGTAAGAAAGCGGTACATAGCTGTATAGCCTGTCTGATAGTAGGAGATATCTATGATGCTACGGCCTAAGAACTATTTTAAAGCCATGGTGATCGTGGGTGTGTTATTTGGCCTGCGAACATAGTCATTACAGGTGCGCCGAGCGTAAGGGACCGAGATTATTAGGCTCGCTTCCGATAGCACATTTTTAAGTAATTTACTAACACCTATATTTCTAGAAGGGACAGACAGAGGCGTACTACACGCATATTTTAACAAATGTAATTTTATTGAAAAAAAAAAAAAAAAAAAAAAAAAAAATTACTTTCGGATGAAACAACATATAAACAGGTTAAAACAGACCCTACAAACAAAATATTAAACAAAACCAAAGACATCATATATAAATACTCCGAAAGACTAGATCTAGACGTTAAACAATTAATACCAGCTTGCGTAAAACCTCCAAAGCTGTATGGGTTACCAAAAATACACAAGGAAAACGCTCCTCTACGTCCTATTGTGAGTCAGATCGACACACCAACTTACAGATTGGCTCAGCACGTAGCGAAGATACTCTCACCACTCAGAGGCAACTCGAGAGCACATGTAAAGGATTCATACCATTTTGTGAGTGAGATTAAACACCTATGTCTCACTAACAATGAAACAATGGTTAGTTTTGATGTACAGTCATTATTTACATGCATACCTGTACATGACTGTATTGAAATAACTAAAAGGAAGCTAATAGAGTACAATATGCCTGAGGAATATGCAGAACTACTTAAGCATTGCTTAACAACTGGCTATCTGTTGTGGGACAATAAATTCTACATACAAGTCGATGGTGTGGCAATGGGCTCCCCAGTATCGCCTGTTGTTGCCGATATATATATGGAGGACTTCGAGGCTCGAGCTTTACAGACTGCCCCCATCACACCCAGGATTTATAAGAGGTTTGTAGATGATACTTTTACAATATTACCAACAGATAGTGTTAGTGTATTCCTAGAACATCTTAATTCTATTAATAACAACATCCAATTTACTATGGAATTAGAGGCAAATAATTCATTAGCATTCTTAGACGTACTTGTCATCAGGAATCCTGATCATACTTTGAGCCACACCGTGTATAGGAAAAAGACCCATACAAATAGGTACTTGAACGGTGAATCTCACCACCATCCTAAACAGTTAGCTACCGTGGGAATGTCTTTGTTTCAGAGAGCCCACGGGATCTGTGACAAGAAACACCTGGACGCCGAGCTTCAACATGTCAAGCAAGTACTGCAAGACAACAAGCTCCAACAGCCGCGCCGCTGTCACAGATCCCGAGAAAAGCCAGCCACAGTCGAGCGCCAGCCTGCTATACTGCCTTATGTAAGGGGTGTCACTGACAAGATTGGCTACATCTTGAAGCGAGCTTCAATCAACACATACTTCAAGCCGCCAACGAAGATAAGTCAATTTTTACCATCCGTCAAGTGCCAATTACCTTTACAAGATGCAGGGGTCTATAAAATAGATTGTGACTGCGGACTCTCATACATTGGTCAAACCAAGAGAAGCATAGGCACCCGCATAAAAGAACACATAGCTGACGTAAAACACAAACGCTCGTTGAAGTCTGCTGTGTGTGAACACGTACAACAGGGGACCAACCACTACCTGAGATTTGACAAACCACAGATTCTCGCCAAAGAACACCGATTCCTGCCAAGGATGCTTCGCGAGGCTATTGAAATTAAAAAACATCCCAATTTCAATAGAGAAGATGGTTGGAATGTACCACCAGCTTGGGATCCAGTACTTCAAATAGTCAAACCCAAGAAGAAACAAACCACAGCTAGACTTCATGATACTTTGAGCTCATTCTGCGTAAATAGAAACACCAATAATTAAATTATGTTCAGGTACTTTGAAATAACTACACTGGAACATTGAGACAACTACCATGTTAGTCTCCCCGTGACCATGGCTGCTGAAAAGCACCCGAAACGTCGGGGAAAGTGTAAACCAAAAATAAATAGATTTAATAGTTTAAATAATTTTATTAGCTTATAAATTAGTCAAATAAAATCAATAGTAAGTAGTAGTAGAGTAATATTTTCAAAATTTTGTAATACAGTGATAAATAAACAACGCGATAAAATCCGTATATAGTAGTTTAATTTCAATTAAACTACTATATACGGATTTTATCGCGTTGTTTATTTATCACTGTATTACATAATTTTGAAACGATTACACTACTACTACAATTAATAGTTTAAATAATTTTATTAGCTTATAAATTAGTAAAAGTCAATAGTAGTAGTAGTGTAATAGTTTCAAAATTATGTAATACACTGATAAATAAACAAGGCGATAAAATCCGTTTATAGTAGTTTAATTTCAATGAATAACATTCGCGTAAACAGAAGACAATATTAACTATAATTTTAAATCTCAAAGAATAATAGGCGAGATTATTGTGTACCTGGCATATGTCATCCAGACTCCGTGCTGTTATTGAGAAATTTTCTTAGAAAAAGAACCAAAGTTATTTTTTTTAAAAGGTAGCCCTACCTGAGCCTCAACGATCACAAGAAAATATAGCGCTTACTTATTCCATGGGACCAAAGTGACATACCCAAGGGATCAAGGAGGCAGTCTTTCTTTTGTCTAATTATTCTTCATTCAATCCGAAATCCAACAGAGAGAGCCAATTTCCCTAAAATTTTAAGGAAACTGGCCCGCTCTTTTGTAATAACGAACACTGATATTTTCAAAATATCTCAGAAATGTATCAAAATTAACTCTTACCCACAAAAGCTATTTGGGGCGAAAACTGGCTCCGTTATAAATGTGCTACTGAACTGACAGATGGGATGATAAAAATTGTACCGAATTCCCAGCCTCAAAGCTTCGTAAATTGAATAATATTTAGCCTCAAGATTTAAAGGTCCATTTACGCAATAAAACTAGACTTACAGAAAGACAACGCCCAAATATATCTTAACGTATTCTATTTATTTATATTCAAAAGTTATCACATAAATTCAGTGAACTTATATTAGTCTGATAGTGTTTTTCTATAATTAACAAACAAAAATAATTTCGCATAATGTGATCAGATACTATATGATCTTCTTACGTGGTCTGAAGTACGGACATATCATGTCCATGACACATGATATGTCCGTACTTCAGACGACGTAAGAAGATCATATACCTAGTTTCTGATTAATGTGATCATATCATATCAGAGGTAATGTGACTGTAATTTATAAAATAAATATGATAATAATAATTGGACGAGGGGATAAGGACATGAAAGGTGTTTCTTTACTCTTTTCAATATAATAGTTTGGTCATCAGTAAACTAAGTTTATTTCGTCTATTGTTGACGTGATATTGCGTCGTTGCTCTTTTAAGATAAATTTACGCTTATGTTAACAGTTGATCGTTAAATCACCCAATCAAAAACCTTATTTGATACGAAATTCTGACTAGTAGTACGAAGTCTGACAAAGTATTCATAGACAGTAGGTCATATGACGTATTTAGTTAACAAAATGTGTGAGATACATCATGGCCTACCACTCTACAGATATAGGAATGTAAATTCGGTGTTAAAATTAAATAAATAGAAACATTTCTGCTCGTATACCGCTCCCTTTACACCAATAACTCTAACCACACAATTTTATAATGGCTTGTAATTCCAGTCCCACAGATGGCAATAATTGCTCAGCTTGTAATACCAGTCGTAAGAAAAACATAAAGTTCACTGAACCAAATAAATTTCCACTTGAGAACCAACAAAAATAGATAGCGAGCACTAAAGGGAATTTATTATCTTTCGTTGCAGATAAAAACCCTGATATTATACCGATAGACGGAAAAATGAGCGACAACTGTTCGAATAAATCTTCTGCTACCGACTACAGCTCAATACGACCTCTCATATCTAAGACTACGGATAAATACGACATGTCAAACTGCGACAGATTTTACGACCACAACATCGACCCGTGCAACCAATACATTCAAGTACGACCGATGGAGTACAGACGGCAATACGCCCCAACATTGGCCCCAATGCCGAATTTGGGGCCAAGTATACAGAATTTGGGGCCAATGAGCAGCTTGCATATGCCGAATGTTGGATCAAATAATTGCAATAGACAGGCGTATGATAAGGTCTATGAAGATTGGTTGAAGTACAAGAATGCATTGCCTTTGAACACTAGTGGCTTGGTGAGTAATATATATATTTTCTTATTTTGTTTTTAATATTTGAAACTATAAAGTTAGGGTCGATTGTAGAACAAACTAAGCGTAATTTTTAAATTTTCCTCTCTATGTAATATATAAGTATATGGTTTGCTTTAAACAATAATGACAGATAAAATATCTAGATTTCTCTTGCGATGTGATGGTGGAACGAAATATACGTGATTTTCATTATACGCATAAACTTTCTAATTTATTTATTCTAATATCTTATTATTATTAGATATTCATTTAATTTCTTCTTCTCAAAAATAATTCATAGTGCATCAAACAGATTATATAAAACTGTCTGTTTGCAATATTAGATGATTGTGATAATTACAATTCTTGCTCGAGTTATGGCAGAGCCTTCGGCTGCCCATGGGCGCCCCCCTTGTGCCCCTGGGCGCCCCCCTTGTCCAAGAGTCTCCGGCCACAGTTGGTGGAGGAGGTGGTGGCCGCTCTGTTCCCTTCACGGGCGGAGTGACCCAGGTAGAGTTGCGAGCGGCGGTGTCGAGACTTCGCTCGAAAAACACCGCCTCAGGGCCCGACGGCATTCCAGGTCGTGCATTGGCCCTGGTCCTTGAGGAGCTTGCGCCCCGACTCAGGGGGCTCGTCAGTGAGTGTTTGGTGCAGGGCCAGTTTCCGCGCCAGTGGAAGGTGGGGAAACTGGTCCTGATCAGGAAGGAAGGGCGCCCGGCGGACAGTCCGTCCGCCTACCGACCCATCGTGCTGCTGGACGAGGTGGCTAAACTGTTTGAGTTTATCATCGCGGAGTGCCTCGTCCAGCATCTTTCTTCTGTGGGTCCGGACTTGGCGGACAACCAATAGGGTTTCCGCCGCGGGCGCTCTACAATTGACGCAGTCATGCGTGTGAGGAGCCTGGTGGAGGATGCAGTGTCCCGGGGCGAGGTCGTCTTTGCGGTGTCTTTGGACATCGCGAATGCCTTTAATACCTTGCCCTGGAATTTTCTTAGGGAGGCACTCATCTTTCATCGAGTGCCGATCTAGAGGGTAGTCTTCTACCCGGGTCACGACAGTTGGAGTCGGTGAGAGATGTCGTGCGGTGTTCCACAGGAATCGGTTCTGGGTCCGCTCCTGTGGAACATCGGTTACGACTGGGTGCTGCGAGGTGCGTTCCTCCGTGGCGTCGGCGTCATTTGTTACGCCGACGACACGCTTGTCACGACGAGGGGTAAGTCGCACCGGGTGGCGGTCATACTGGCGACCGCTGGGGTCGCACAAGTCGTTGGTCGTATCCGGCGATTGGGCCTCGAGGTGGCCCTGTCAAGTCCGAGGCCGTTTGTTTCCACGGCCCTCGGAAACGGCCACCTCCAGGGGCCCATATTATGGTAGGAGGGGTCCGCATCCGCGTCGAGTCAACCCTAAAGTATTTAGGTCTCTTGCTCGACAGCCGATGGGACTTTATAGCCCATTTTCGTCGTTTGGCCCCCATTCTTCGGGGCGCTGCAGGCGCGCTCTCGCGCCTGCTGCCCAACCTTGGGGGGCCAAACACCTCCTGCCGGAGGCTCTACGAGGGGGTCGCGCGGTCCATGGCCCTGTATGGGGCCCCAGTTTAGGCGGACAGCCTGACGGCCCGAAACATTTCGGCGCTTCGTGCGCCACAGCGCGCCATGGCCGTGAGGTTGATTAGAGCATACCGCACGATCTCGTTTGAGGCTGCGAGCCTCCTCGCCGGATCGATGCTATGAGACCTGGAAGCGGCGCTCCTGGCGTCGCTCTATCGTTGGCGCCAGGAGGCGCTAGCTCGGGGCGAGGGACCGGATCTTCCCGCTGTCAAGGCGGCAAGGTCCGAGCTCCGCCAAGTCCTAGTGGCAAATTGGAAGGAGCGACTTGTGCACCCCAGTGCCAGGCACGCCACGATCGTGGCGGTAAGTCCCGTGTTTGAGGAGTGGCTAGAGAGGTGGCATGGCGCCCTCACCTTCCAACTGACACAGGTACTGACTGGCCACGGTTGTTTTGGCCGGTTCCTGTGTCGTATACGCCGGCAAGAGACGCCCGGTTGTCACCACTGCGGCGAATGCCGTGACGTTGTAGAGGACACGGCGCTGCACACTTTAGCGGTTTGCCCCGCCTGGGCATCGCAGCGCCGTGATTTGATCGCGGCAGTCGGATCGGTTGCCCTCTCGCTCCCGACGATAGTGGTTTTGTCGAGGAACACCGTGATAGGTTTAGTCGGTATTCCGGGAGGTACATTACAGATGGTAATGTACCTCCCGGAATACCGACTAAACTAACTTCGTTTACCCCGGCGAGTCCGACATAATCCCTCCGCCCGCCCCCGCGGAGGGATATGCGTCATTGCATTCCCCAATGTAAAAAAAATAAAAAAAACAAAAGAGCCTTCGGCTACGAGTTCTTGTATAGAATAATTTTACATAATTTTTTGTAGATAAATACATATTTTTAATAAAAAGTAAGTTGTATTAGTTATATGTAACTCCAATGCACGAGCGTTTTAGAAGGTTCAAATCGTGTACATTTTAAATTACATTACAGAAATAACGCCGCCTGACTAAATTTTTTTAATTATTTGTATCTCTGATTTGCCTTATCATCAATGAGAGCTTCGTATAATATTCAGGAGTTTATGTCAAATATCCATCTTATTTGATAAACATCGGTGATTGCGGACCACCGCTAAAGTGCAAATAGGCGATCTAACATAGTCTATTTTCGCTGTTTACCCGACTGCGTCAGAAGGAGGGTAATATTTTTCGACCGTATGTATGTATGTATGTATGTATGTGGGTATATATGTCCATTTCTTTGGCACGCCCTACAGACCAAGCGGCTGGACGGTTTTTGACATATGAGGTGTCGTTGAATTTATCAGAATTGTGGTAGTGAATATTATACATAGGCTAAACAAATTTTCAAAATGGCGCCCGTAAATGAAGAAAACAGGGAGAGGGAGTCTGTTTTTTTGTCTTACCTTAGCAATATGGGTATCAAATGAAAGATTGTGAAAAGACCATTTCAAAAATATATGTATCATATCACGTTTATATTACTGTTTTAACACAAATCGTCAAAAAGCGTACTAGTTATATATCGGGACGCCCGAAGTATCATTTTCTAGCAAGAATCTATTCACGTCAGGAATTCAGGAATTATATATATATTATATATATATAATAATAATTTTATTTACAAACCAAATATTAAACTATGATTGTCTTTCAGCTGCCAGCTGAACAACTTATGCCTCCGGAGCTGTACGTGACCCCTCCACCGCCTTCACTCTACAGCAACCCGAACAGAAACCCGTTGAACTTGACTCAAATGCCTGAGCTAGAGCCACGGTACCATCTGGAACCGAAGTCGCTGGTCGCCGACTCTAGAAGTTGTTCCAACTCTCCCCCAGTGATGTTCAATGCTGAGAACAACAGTGCATATTTCAGTAAAAGTATTTTAGATAGAACTACCAATACGCTGCCGCATTTGAAACCTAGAATAGATAGTAAGTCTACTTGTATATACTTACTACGTAGATTTAGGTCTGCTGGCAGGAGGATACTGCCTTGGTGGCGCAGTGGTAATTAATGAATAAAAAAATCATAGAGGAAAAGTGTTATTGGGTTTTCCTGAAATTCTAAGTATCAGCTCGGAATCTGGAACTGCGCTTGGTAGACAACAATAGGCTCGCTTTCTGTTTATGTGGGACCTAAAACGGTAGCTGGCGAAGGTTCCCTATCCATTAGCATAAAATTTTAAGACCTAATATAACTTAGCATAATGTTGTTTGGCATAATTATATTTTCGCATAATATAATTACGCATAACAGCTTACGCATAATTTTTTAAGCATAATTTCTCTAACCATAATAATGATTAAGCATAATATTGTAAAGCATAAATTTATTAAGCATAAAGTTCTAAACCATAACTTTTTTAAGCATAATATCCTAAAGCATAAATTGATGATGTGTTGAATGAGTTTCTGTCACGGCTCCGGCGCTGCGGGCCTCCGGCGGCCCCACGCCTACGCGATTTTAAATAACACTCTAGGGGTAGGACAAACAAGACTACGTGAAGTCGGTTTTGAAAATATACACCTAAAATAAATAATTAAGGACTACTATTTCAATCAGTTAACTTCTATCTGAGTTAACTTCTATTATGCTAAAAGTCTTTAGGCCTACTAACGTTATGCTAATAGTCATTAGGCCTACTAACGTTATGGGAATCAAATTTATGCCAAAACAAATTAGTCTTTAACATGATTATGCCAACATAAAATGTATGCCTAAAAAAAGTATGCCAAAGTATTATTATGCCAAAACAAATTGTGCCAAAATCGTTATGCCGAAGTATATTAGGACAAAAAACATTATGCGAAAAGGAGGGATCCCGCTGGCGAAATGTGTCAACCTATCCCTTCGGAGAGGCGTGAGCCTTATGTATGTATTTACGAATGGGTAGGCAGATACTACAGATTTCTACTTGCTAGCCAAACCTCTTGCTTTATAAACTTTCACTCACTTTTGTCAGCTTACGGCATTCCTGACTTGGCCTTTCTTCAGAAGTTCCTTGATCTGGCTAGAAAATATTCATAAAAAAATCACTTATACATAAGTACATAGCCTGACGTCTGTTTTTTGAAAGGGCTAGGTGGATAATACAATTTCCTCTGGCTACGATGCTTGTATTCGTATATATCTTTTATCGTTCGCTCTCATCACATTTTTATTTGACACTCTGCGGTATACTCTTAGCATTTCTCGTAAAGGATTCCTGTCATTCCAGAGAAGGCTAACGCCTCAGTCTACCCTTTGCTACTTCCCCATTCATATGTGAATATAGTCTGAAAATCAGTACTGACACAAAGTAGCATTTATAAAAGATAAAGTTTATTATTCAGTCAGTTTACTGGAGTTACTTAAGTTATTTGATAGATAGTAGTGGAATATGAATCGCGATGTTTGATTTTTTGTTATTAAATACAGTTGAACAGTTATTTTGTACGAACTGAAGATTTTAAACGTTTCGTCTGAATATTCATTTATTGAACATAATAGTCGTATTTCATGGAGTTTTCATTTCATAATTGCGTTTTAATTTCAAAATGTCATGTCCGGATCGAAATGAATGTTCACAAATGTAATTAATCGTGTCGAGTTTTATATCTGCTTGTTGCTTTGTAAGTTATAAATGTTATAAACGAAAATTGGTTTTCAGCTATTTTTGCTACAAACATCACCAGATTCATACATACATAGATTCACGCCTATTTTCCGTAGGGGTGAGCAAAGACTACAGCTTATTTACCCTTCATAAGATATCCTGACATATATTATCACTTAACTCCGGGAACTATACCGAACTACATACGTGCTACTACTAAGAATATCCAAACGAAAAAAAGATAAGTGCTAAAATAGCTCTGTCTGTCTGTATCGTTCCACGGCTGAAATACTGAAACTATTTTGATGAAATTTGGCGAAGAGATGGATAGGCCTGGGAAAGGACGTAACCTACTTTTTATGCTATTATATGTCCATGGGATTTATCTAGTCGTAGCCACGAGCAGAAACTAGTCATATACATATATAGTATTTTTAAACACAGCTCCTACTTTAAGTATAACTTTTATGTCGTGGGGAATGAAAAAGGTTCAAACATCGGACACTAAGAACACCCAGACTGGGAACTACTATTTGTGGAACACACAATTTTTTGTTCTGTGTGGATCGACCCTACTCCGTGCAGTGACAGTGACGAAGTTATTACTTAAACGATAACGCCATCCGCGCTGCCGAAATATAATACTGTTATACAAAATCTCGAAAGTGTTAGAAAGTCAGCAAATTATTTCCTCAAGAGATACATCTTCATAGATATGTAATGTATAAAGCTGTTTTCATTTTAAATCCATAATGTATCGATGATGTAAAATGGAAATGGCTTTTCGATTTATACGGCAAAGGGACTTATGCACTTAAGCTGCTTTTAAATTTAATGTGATATAATGTACTCCGCTGTATGTTAAGAAACAAGGTAAACATACGGCTGCTTTTGTATTTCTTGTCTTTTTGGGGAATTTTTATCGTCATACTATTTTTCAGTAATAGCTTTTGCCCACGACTTTAATCGCGTAAAAGTAGGTTAGGTTATGTCAGAAACAGTACGTTTTTCAAATAAAATATAGCCTATATATAAGAATATTTAAAATCGGTTGATTAGCTTTTGAGTAAAATCCTTACAAACAAACAAACAAAAAATCAAACTTTTGCTGTTTATAATATTAGTATAGATGAATTTGTCGTTAGTTATGGAAGAGTGCAGTATCCTATCATAGCGATTCGACTGCGATCACTAGACAAACAATGAAAACTTGTTAATAAAAATAAATAAATACAATTATTCTCCGTTTTGTTTATTCATGTTGTTCCCGTGACGACCATACGTACTATGGACTTAGCTTTCCAGCATGGGCAGTGCTTTTGATTTTCTGTTAGAAAATTCGACAGTAGCACATATTACGTGGCAACTTAACTAGTTAAAATACTAAATATACAGCAACAGAGTTTCTCTGGTTATAAGTTAGGACTTACATATAAAACCGCTAAGTCTCTGTTTGTCTACATAAAGCTTTGTAATATTGTATTGGCTATAACGGACTGCACGGATGGTGGTTTAAGTGGTCGCTTGGGATTTGAAGTCACAACTCAAATCCCACACGGGACAAAAGTTTGTGTGATCCACAAATGGTTGTTCTGTGTCTGGATAATCTTTGTGCCCGTTATTTGAATGTTTGTAAAGTCTCCACGACACAGGATTTATTTCTTGTGCAAGAGTCGTCTTTTTAAAAAGAAAAAGAAAATATAATAAAAAACTTTTACTTATGCGTTTATCCTCAACATGATAAGCAGAAGTTTATTACATCCACATTTTGCCAGCTGTGGTTTTAGTTCCCACGAAATAGGAGACGAGGCCATTGACGCCGGCTCAGTTATATCCGGCTCAGTGCAAGACTCTTAACGGAAACACCAAATTACACTTCATCCGACTCGAACATCAAAACTGAGACCTCATGCACAGCAATAGTATTCACGATAGCTGCCACTGAAATAAAGTCGAAATAAATGTTAGTTATGCCCAAAATAAAGACAATCTAAATCTAATTATTATTATACAGATATGTCTGCCCAGTTTTTTGTATGTGTATGTCTAAAATGCTTTTATTTACAGGTAACTCGCAAACACAGATGAAGAGTGAGCCGAAACCGTCGTGTATGGCAAAAACTGACGACACAAACTTAGAAGTGAAATTTAGCAAAGATTGTGACTGAGGCAAATATTAGAATAGTGATCTTGGACTAGGCAAAGCATCAGGCCGTGGACTATAGTGCAGTGTAAACTGGCGTTCAGTGATGTACAGGCCTTGGACTAAGAATTGGCGGCCTGAACAGTGCGGTTATAAATATGTAAAGTGTAAATAGTTGTGATAAAATTTGAACAAAATTGATTTTCTATCTTTCGACCTGTCTGTTTTTTTATTCTTACACAAAGTAAAATATTATACTTACCAATGTTTCTTTTAAATTTTGTAATTTCTTTCTGATTATTCGTTATATTACCAATTAATTTATTCGGAATTATTTATTGGTACTTGAATAATGATTTTTATATAATAAGATTATCTAAAATAAATGTCAATTTGATAAAACGAAAAGAAACAAACTGTTTATTTGTTTGTGTAACCCTTATAGGCTGCGGTGTTTATTACACCCGGGTGACTTAATTTTGTGCATGTATCTTTTTTCGTGTTTAAGCCAGCGCTGTCAGATTCCGTGTATTCTCGTAAGTCGACAGAAGCCCTCGAACACGCGGGAAGAGAAATGGTGCGCTTGCGCCGGTACTGAGATACACTTTTAGTATATATTATTTTTGTATTATGTTTTACTTGTAGCATGTGTGTAGTTTATACTATTTTCATTTGTATTATTATAAGTATTATGTGTATTATTTTCTATTTGTATTTTTGTACGTGTGTTATTAGTTATTATATTTATATGCTATTTTTATTTCAGATTATGCATCGAACGTAACTGTAATAAATAAGTAATATTTTGTTTGGCAAAGATTAACACAATTTAGGAAATATTGTTAATTTTTATGATTGTAGTCTATAATTACTAAAAAGATGTTGATATTATGTTTTAATTTTTCTTACAAGCGTCTTTAAAAAAGTTGGCTGTATTTCATTATTCATGTTTTTTTAGATATAAGGATAAATAATATGCCAAATTAATGGCTTATTTGTGATTGTTAAAAATATAAAGACTGATTAAAAGAACATAATAAGAAATTTTTCTTTCAAATTTTCCATACCCCTTCACAATTAAACGATCAAAGAACACGAGCCATAAATTAAATACATATAATCAAAAATAATTTAATATTTTAATTATAATACTTATTCCAATAATTAAAACCGTCTCTTTTACTGTACCTAGTGTCCGTTGTAGTTTTAGCAGTATACAAATTCATTGTAGAATTTAAGGGTTAATGAAATAAATTAGTTTGAACGCCATGGTTAGGTAAGGACGTAAATGTATTATTACTTATCGGTAGACCACTCAATCAAGACTATTTTCTGATACGAAATTCTGACTAGTAATATGGAGTTTGACAATATATTCATAGGTCATATAACGTACTTAACAAAATAAGAGTGAGATACACCAATGCGCACCCTTTAACAGATCTATGGATGTATCTTTGAAAATGTAAATAGATTTAAAACATGTCTGCTCATGTACCGCTCCCTTTAAACCAATAATTCTAACAACACAATTTTATAATGACTTGTGATTCCAGTCCCACAAATGGTAATAATTGCTTAGCTTGTAATACCGGTTGCACCAAAAACATAAAGCTTACTTAACCAAATAAATTTCCACTTGGAAACTAACAAAAAACAGATAGCGTAGAATTCATTATCTTCCGTTGCAGATAAAATCCCCGATATTATACCGCTAGACGGGAAAATAAACGACAACTGCTCGAATAAATCTTCTACTACCCTACAGCTCAATACGACCCCTCACATCTAAAGCTACGGATAAATACGACAGATTTTACGACCACAACATCGACCCGTGAAACCAATACATTCAAGTACGACCAATGAAGTATAGACGGCAGTACGCCCCAATATTGGCCCCAATGCGGCTCTTGGGGTCGAGTATACAGAGTTTGGGGCCAATGGACAGCCTGCATATGCCAAATGTTGGACCAAATTATTGCCATAGACAGCCGTACGATTTGAAGATTGGTCGAAGCACAAAAATGCTTTGACGTTAAACACTAGCGGCTTGGTGAGTAAGATATAATTGTTTTCCGATTTAGTTTAATACATATAGTACTTACCTAAATTTTAAAGGAAGGTTCAATAGCCGTATGATTTAATTTTTTTTCTAAACTTTTAATTTTCATTGAGATATATCTAAAAAAGCTTAAAGCGTATGCTTTAAGCAAGAATGTAGGTTCTTCCGTGACAGATTTTTTTTGTGCTGAGCTAAGCTTTTGACAGCTTTAAAATATATACTGTCAATAAACGTAAATAGAAAGATATGAATATACAACACACACAAAAATCATATAAACTTATAACTGAAGTTACATTTAGGTTGTAATGGAATATGTCTCGCGATGCGATGGCGTTACGAAATATACATACACGCTTTGCATTATACGTATAAACTTGCTCGATGTTTGGTTAGCCACAGTATATATATTTTTTTTATGTTTCAGTTACCTGTATGTCCAGTCGATATTCATAATATTCTTAAAGATACGTTAAATGTGCCAACCTTCACACACAGTGTAGTATACTATGGCCTAACCCTATACGAACATACTGAGTAGAGGCTCATGCTCAGCAATGAGACAGTTTAGGAATAAGGCTGATTTCA
Organism: Catocala nupta; assembly: GCA_963675205.1. Taxonomy (NCBI): domain Eukaryota; kingdom Metazoa; phylum Arthropoda; class Insecta; order Lepidoptera; family Erebidae; genus Catocala; species Catocala nupta. Next base: position 12,520,903 of record OY776099.1, read on the forward strand.
TCATCATTATCATTATCTCAGCCAAAAGTCGTCATCTGCTGGACATACGCCTCCCCCAACGTTTTCCACACAGACCGGTCTTGCGCCACCCGCTGATTTCGTATTATTAATTATTTATAATGTTCTCAAGAATAAACCTTACTACATCGAAAGAATTCTATTTAAACTATCTGTACCTATTATGGATTTAAGTTTCTTCAAACTATTTAATACTTAACCTACATACAGCAAATAAGTTATAGTAGGTACTTCAAGATCTCCGTTTGTGACTTGTAAAGTCCTCACAATGATAAAAATATTCCCAAATATTGATGAAAATGGTCATATATTCATTCTGCCACTAAAATTTTCAACATGTATGTGTTCCTACTACACAAGGCATTGTTTGATTTCAGATGATGAAGGTGATCCTGATCACTTCGTCTGCTTTAGCTCCTACATAGTCAATAACAACAACGACGATGACAGCAAAAGTAATTGATTGATTTTGATGCCCTTAAACATAAGATCGTTTTATATATTTGATAAACGGATCGTAAAATATTGATAAACATTAGAGTAACTATGGATTTCTATACAAAAGTAATAATAAATTGCTACTAATATTCTAAATATAAAAGTTTGTATATTTTCAGTATTTGTTCTTCAATAGGTAACGCGTAAGCAGTAGAACATATTTGACAAATCAAGACTTACACATATATTTTTTATCTTAGAAGACTACGTTCTTGTTCGATACATGCGAGAAAAGCCGCGGGCTTTTACTCGGTTCAAGAGATTTTGGAAGATAAGAATATTGAAAATCTTTTTGTATTTAATTATTACCTATATACTTAATTATATTTTTTGACATTCTGTTATTATTATTTGACATTTAATTACTATTATTATTTTTTACGTTGTTACTAATATTTTTTGACATTGCGTTATTAATGTTTACATTTCATTATGGTATTATGGAAATTTATTTAATTTTAATCCTTTAATAATGTATTCATGTTTTCGTTCAAGTCTTTGTTGGTTGCCGTTGTAGTAAAGATAATAGATATTTACGTATATGGATTTCCTAATAAGGATTTATACTACACGAGAAATAATTTCTTTACAACCACTAAAACAACGGATACAAAGAAGCCCCATATTCAGCATAACTGTGAAATGTGTAAATAAAAATGTTTGTTTCATGTGGGGATCGAACTTATCGAATACTTGTAGCGACGCGATCTCTTAAATCACTGCGCCATATGCGCAATTTTGTTCTTCCGCGTTCACCTATCTTATATACGCTCTAGTTCTATAAGGAGGATAAGAAGAACTGAAACACGCGCAAAACTGAAATGTTATACAGTTTATATACATTTCGGATCTTATCTGGTATTAGGTATCTACAAAAGATATCGAGAAAGTAAAGTATGCTTGACACAAAGGACTAAGCGTAGTCAATGACTATGCTCGACATAAAGGACTAAGCATTGTCAATGACTATGCTTGATACAAAGGAATAAGCATAGTCAATGACTATGCTTGAGACAAAGGACTAAGCATAGTCATTGACTATGCTTGATACAAAAGACTAAGTATAGTCAATGACTATGCTTGACACAAAGGACAAAGCATAGTCAATGACTATGCTTGACACAAAGGACTGAGCATAGTCAATGACTATGCTTGACACAAAGGACTAAGAAAAGTCATTGACTATGCTTGGCACAAAGGACTAAACCTAGTCAATGACTATGCTTGACACAAAGGATTAAGCATAGTCAATGACTATGCTTGACACAAAGGACTAAGCATAGTCAATGACTATGCTTGATACAAAGGACTAAGCATAGTCAATGACTATGCTTGACACAAAGGATTAAGCATAGTCAATGACTATACTTAACACAAAGGACTAAGCATAGTCATTGACTATGCTTGGCACAAAGGACTAAATCTAGTCAATGACTAGATTAAGCATAGTCAATGACTTTGTTTGACATACACAACTAAGCATAGTCAAGAATAATAATAATATTTGTTTATTCGTAACAGCAAGGTGAATACAAACACTATGCAGCCTGATTCCGAAACTACCGTGAGCTGTTTGTTGGGAGTCAATTCCTTCCCAAAGACTATTTAATTTAATTACTATGCTTGACACAAAGGACACAACTAAGAATAGTCAGTCATTTATAAGTAATAATAATAATATATATTTATTTTCACACCACAATATTTACATACGATATTTACATAGTCCAACATATAGAAGGCACATAATACAATTATTATTACACATTTATTATATTGTGGGAGACTGGTGCCTAAGCTAGGCTTGACGCCTGTATTTCAGGACACCAGGACCCCAATCCTACATAAAATACATTTTTATTATGTACTGGAGCATTAAACACATTGTTGTATGATAATAACAATAGTGGTGATTTCGTCTGTTTTGGTTATGTATGTATTTATGCGCGCGCGTGCGTGCGTGTGTGTGTGCGTGCGTGTGTGTGTGTGTGTGTGTGTGTGTGTGTGTGTGTGCGTGCGTGTGTGTGTGTGTGTGTGTGTGTGTGCGTGCGTGCGAGTACGTGTGTTTGTATGTGTTTGGATGTATGTGTGTGTGTTTTGTTGTATGGGTATGTAAAACGGCAGTAGTAATAACTTTAAACTGGGTTTGTCAGTAGTTTTTCCGTATCATCATAGTTTTATTTTTGTAGCCAAACTGTTAATTGAGTTTTGCATCTGATCTTAGTAAGATTGTATATCTGTAGTTCCTTGTTTATTTTATTGTAAAGGTAGCCGCCTAAGTGGCAAAAGAAGCGTTTTGAGAAAGTAGTAAATAGGTGTATATGGCGCCGATCTACTGGGTTGAATCGTCTTCTACCTTCAGACAGAGAGGGGTTGAAAATCAGGAGAGAATGTTGTTTTATAACGATACTAAGTATAAATAATTGTCGCACTGTGAGAACTTTATGATCTTTATATTATTGTTCCGTAGGATAGTAGTGAGGTCGAAAAGATGACACTTTTAGGATGGCCCTTTGTGCGCGCTCTAGCAGTCCTAGTGTCGTTTTTGGAGCGATACCCCAAGAGCTGATGCAATAGCAAATTAAGGACTGAGCTAGAGCAAAATATACCGATCTTATTAAATTTTTATCACCTGCATGTCTCAGAGTTTTAAAGACGTATATCAGCTTGCGTAATCTATTACTAAGGATCTCTATGTGTTCCCGGAATCTCAGTTGACTGTCAATTATTATACCCAGGTATTTTACTGTATCTGTTTTTAAGATAGGTTCACAAGAGCACATACTTCGTTGCTCCTTACACGAATGAGCAGTGAAAGTGCCAGATATAATATTACATATCACTAATATTATTAATAATATTAGTGACTATGCTTGATTTATAGGACTAAGCATAGTCAATGACTATGTTTGACACACACAACTAAGCATATTTATTGACTAAGCTTGACCAAACTAACGATTATAAAATTGAATGTGAATGTGAGTTTGTTTTTAGCATTCAAGCCTTAACTACTCCAACGATCGTCATGAAATTTCGCATACCCGATGTCAGGTCAGGATGACAGAAAAGGACGGACCATTATTCCAGAAAAAAGTACCTACTATTACTTATCTAATCTAACCTTATACATGTATGTTCATTTACGCGAGTCAAGCCACGGGCAAAATGTAGTTTATAATATTGCTAAAGATAGAATATAAGTACTATTTTTAATCATCGCACGCATTATGTAGTAGGTACAACTACCTACCATATTATTTTTATCCTCTCCTAAATAAAGCTCTCTAATATTAAGCATCAATGGAACTACATAAACACGACCGAAACCACAAAATTGCACTAGTATCCCATGCGGATTCTCTTAACCTAATAACGAGATCCAACATAATGTTTTACTACCTACTCCGGCTTTCTTATTGAATTCCCTTATCGAAATAGGCAGTTTTTATTGCAGGATATTGGCTAATATTGGGCAAATAGTTCGATGTTATCAAGGGGATAGCTGATACAGCGTGATACAGTGTGAAAATTATTAGACCAATAGATTATTTTAGATTTACATTTAATTAATTTCTGTCTGCTGTTTATAATGGGCTTTATTTATAGCATATAAAAAGTATGACAGATGTGAATCTCAACCTATTTCATATTGACAGCACAGATGGTATTATGGTTTAAGGAGTCATTGCGCAGTGTTGTAGGTTTAATTACACGGGATAAAAATATTGCGTGATTCACAGATAGGTTGCTCATTTTTAATAAAAATATAAAATATGTGTTCTTAATTTACAAATGGTTGTTTCGAGTCTGGATGGTCTTTCAATATATCTATTGATCATGTATTTTGTAAAAAAAATGGTATAAAGTCAGATAGCAGGAGTGCAATATTGATCTTTATGTTTTACCAATGACTGCTGTACAAAATATTTATGTCTAGAAACTACGAGTATGCCAATTAGATACATAATACACAAAGACAATAATATTCTTTGGGCCCGTTTTGTTTAGATGTTTGTTAAGTCCCCCCGTGATACAGGTATTATTACCTACTAGTGAAGTAATAATACTTACTAATAATTAATTAATCTTTCAGGAATGAAAACTATATTAAATTATTACCTTTTCTATACCTTCAATTTAATAGATTAGGAAACATTTTTCAAAACACTATGAAGTTTTCTTCATAGTTTTGTCTGCTGCTGCATGTTTGAGAATTCTCCAGAATGTTCTTAGAGTTCTATGCAGTACGGCAACTGGTTTTGTTTAGATTATTCTATCCACTACCAGGCTCTAAATCTTTAAATGTATATCGAATTCTTTAGAAACAAGCTGACCGCCATTTGATTACCATAAAAGCGTAATACCTACGTATGTAAAATATATATGTCGGAACGGCAATACTGTTAATTGGTACACTAGTGCCATCTAGTGACACAGAAAGGCATTAAGGCGGAACGCCAGCGCCATCTAGCGGCGCTAGACGGAGTCTACGAGGCGGCGCGAGGGGCGAACAGAGCTCGGTCTAAGTGTTACCGTCGACCAGTGCACACCTCGTAGAAACTGTCTCGCGTTTCGTAGTCATAAGCATGGTGTTAAAACTTAGAAGAAAACAGTTGAATTATAACGTAATCAAATTATATAGGTTACCATGTTGGCTTTCTATAAAATAACTAAGTGATATTCAATTTAGTTGTATTATACTCTGAAAGTTGCATGTGACAACCGCTAGATGACGGGGAAATCAGTTTCTGAAAATTTCACTTTATTACCAATTTTTGAATTATCGTAATAATTTTTAGCTTTTAATACATAAAACTATTATCAAACAATAATTTTGTTTTTAAAAAGGAAGTTCTAAAGTTATCGCTTACCATATTTGATTAATGTTATTTATTTTTGAACGATTCGGACCTGTCACATAGATAAAGCTGTTGTCAAATTTGACATTTTATCATTCCGTTATTCTCTCTTGAATAATAAACTCAAGACCTTGTTTTATTTTTTACAATTCCATACTTGCCCTGATCTTGGTTTTCATTTTTAATTGAATGTACAGGCTAGCGAATTTTATAGTTAAGTATACACATTCTTAACTATAAACTTCGCTAGTCTGAAAATTCATTAATCACTACATCATTATAATAGATATATTATATACCCACACATATGTTTGTATTTGAAAAAGTTGCTTGAACCGAACGCCAGTTGGCGCTAGTATCGCCAATTCATTGAGTGACGTCTCTATATTCCTATATACAAATGTACTCTGTGGTCATAAGTGCTCTTAGTGTGAAGTAGTTTTTAGTTGAATTCGAATACAAGGACTGAATAAAACGCTGCCAACCCGACATCAGAAGTGGGATCTTAACTCCATTCTCACTGGTCTTGGCGATAGCTCAACAAGCGAGTGCCGCGTGGACAGCTGCAAGATGGTTGCTGTGCGGGTAGTTACAATAATCAGGTGGGTCGCTTTCATTTTAATTCGTTTCCGGGGCCGAATGTTCCCTTGTGTAATTACTAATTAATAGTAGCTGACATATTTAAATGCACTTGTTATAATAATTCTGTTTAAATAACTGGTATTGATAATTCCGCTATTTGTTGTACCGACGAACTCTGATTGAGGTTATTTTTAATGAGAATAATCTTGCAATTTTGTTCCATATTCTACCCCACTATGCTATAAAACATGAGGTTATAATAGGCCGTGATATTTAAAAAAAACCTTCAGTATTTTTTTTTTTATAATATGTTTTTCGAGGTCTACTCCGACAAAATGCAAAAGTTAATGTTGTTTTTGCTAGCTATTTAAATGTCATTGTCAATGGTTAATGAAAAATGCGTGTGAATATACGGCTAATCAATCCAGATCTTATCGTTCAACATCGTCCATACCGATCAAGTTTAGATGACAGGCAGGTTGTACGTACTAAAACTAACAAATAATAATTGTTACAAGCTAGAAGTATTTGTCTTAGTTGTTAGACTTTCGCGAGTCGCGTTCTATTAGTCAAAAAGCGCAACGGTAGTGATGGTATAAGCGTGGACTATCGCGTACTTAATAGAAATACTGTGCCAGATGGTTTTCCATTGCCTTTAATTTCGAATTTGATTGCGAGTCTGTTTGGTGCTTAGTTTCTTTAGCTGACTGACTGACAGTGGCAAAAATGACAGCAAAGATTACATAATCGTTATTAGTGACGCTTTTGCAATAAGTTGTTTTATTGTTTCACTAGATTTTACCAGCGTCTTTCCTCGCGTAAATGTAGGTTATGTTTAGTTAGGTTATATTAGTAACAGTCCTGGATAAAAGGCACCCTTTATCCTTTTGTTTCCCTGACATCGTGTATGCTTAGTGGTGGTCGGTTGGGTTGTTGAGGAGTGAGGGTGTGGCAAGGAGGCTCACATTCGCGTTTGTAATACGTTGCGTATCGACATACCTAGCGTAATTAATGCACTTAAGCCTAGCATTTTTTTTAGTGTTCCTTGTTGCGTAATAACTTAATTGTTTATAACATCATAACGGAGGTAGTAAATTGTACAGAACAAATTTAATGTGATTTACGGATTATAGCATTCCTATATTGTTTCAAACTTCACCAGACGATTGTCTAAAATATTACGAGGATATGATTAGACGCGACAATTTAATATTTGTAGTGGGCTTCAGTTTATTCAATAAATAGCATTTTGTTTTATTTTTTAAAACCCATGGAAGTTGGTACGTGTAATGTATTTTCATCTTAAATCTTAATAGTGTTGCAATATTGCTATCAATAATTTTTAGTTGCGGTACTGAGTGATTAGCACTCGAGTAACGGCGAGCGATTTAAAAAAAAATTAGGATATAAGGCCCGAACTGTACTGTCTACCGTCCATCTAATAGGCTCAGCCTTAATGCAAATCGTACAAAGTATAACTAAAGGAATTTCTAGTTGCAGATATTAACCGTTCCAGTCAATCCTGGTAAAAAAAAAGCGATATGGTACGGATGTCATGGTGATATATTATCGCGAACCTACTTGAATACTATCCCCGCTCTTAGCCGATCAGATATCACAACAATCAAAGGCAGATTATTGCATTTGTCTATGTGCTAGTGGCTATAATCAAATTCCTATTCTAGAACCCGATTGTATCAAACTCAAGACTTTATTAAGCCTGACAGGCAGTTAGTAGCAACTAAGGGATGCAGAATTTTAGTCCTTGGTTATACACAAACCTAATTTCAGTTTTGTACCTATAGTACCACAAGCCTTTCGGTGGTTTATCATTAACTATGTTTATAAGCTGGTAATACATTTCGGGTAGTAAAAGATGCCCAAAATTCTATGACTACTATTGTTTTAGTCACATAATAAATTATTTCCTTTTTTTTTGTTTGCCTTTCTATGGGCTATTAAGGCCTACAGGCATATAGGACTAGTAAGGCCCTTAAGGCGAACGTTTCTTTTAGGTACTCAGTTGAGTGTAGTCGCTGACAAAGGTTTTGCCAGCAAACATTTTAGAATTTTGTGAGTCTAACTGAATTAACTTTCATTTGATTGCTACTGGTTAAAATAGCACAGGTTAGTTTAAAGGTAATACTATCTTCTGTAAACACGGTGTAGTAAATCGTAGCAGCGTGCTTTTAGAGCTAAAGCGGGCGAAGTTTGGAGCTAGTATAAGCTGGACGTGTACCGCGTGACAAGTGATAGTCACCTGGAACTTAACAAGATGTGTAGCGTGACTTCTGAACCTTTTACTAATTAACGATACTAAAGTAGAAGTAGATGTTTAGAAAATGAGAGAACAAGCGGCGAGGAACTTGGTTTGATTGTAATATAGCTAAACTAATAAAATTCCCGAATGGTGATCTAGTTCTGACTTGGTTGAATCTTGAGTATGAAATGCCATTTAACATTATGAAATTGCTTGATGGAGACCGTTATCTTTTGAAGTCCCTTACTGGCAACTGTACTTACAAATACGCTCACGATAGGTTGAGAAAAAATGCCAGAGGATCAGAGCATAACTGACGATCTTGAAGAGAGCAAAGTGTGAACCTTAATACTGACGAGACAGTAGAAAACTAAGCTTACATGTTGATTGGTTGTGTGAGTTCAATGGTTCAATGTCAGAGGTTGATTTGTAGCCGTAGCTCAGTAGAAATCGGTATCAACTGTGTAAACAGTAGTCCGTGAGTACGCGGTAGGCAGACAACTCTGGTGTTGGGGTTTCGTAGGAAACCATAAAGTCCAGGAGGGACTTGGCGATCCTTGTGAAGATGCGCAGATAAATGGGTATCAACTGAGTGACTGGTTGAGTACCTGGTTTAGTAACTGGAGGTTACTGAATGATTATGAATCACATGTAGAGCTTTAGTTATTTGATTTGATTGTAACGTGAGTCTATGGTAATTCATTGTATTGTCAATGATGCTCTGAATCCAGCTCCAATAATAGTTAAGAATGTAATGTAGGAGGTAACTTTGTAATAAATTTGATTGGGAATCGGATGTTGAGGACATTGACGAAGGTACCATTGGGAGTACGTAGACACATACCATGGCTATTTGATCGCACTGTACCCACTTGTCTGTATTCGTATTGTATGGGTGACTGTTAGTGACTAGCTGTTGAGAAAGCCAAGCCATGTTAGATGATGAGGATGTCGAGATAGGTTAACTTTTGGTCGTTGGTTCAGTAGGTTTTGTGAATCTTCACTGAGAGGATAAGACATTAAACCATTGCAAATCAATGTGCAATCTGATGGCATCAAGGCCCAATTAGTTCTGTTTTCTAACGGTGACTATGTTTCATTGTAAAACGAAGAATATAACCAAACAAAGTTAGACCCCAAGTACAAATGACCATTTAGAGTCATAAAGGTGTTAGAGTGGAATCGTTATACGTTGTAGGCATTAAAATCTAAGCGTACATACAAGTACGCACACGATAGGCTAAAGAAGATGCCTGAGGGTCACGTACCAGTTGATGTTGATAAGGATTTTGATAATGATGAGCAAGCTTAAGTTGCGGTAGAGGTTCGAGTAAAAGGTTCTAAAGCCCGTATTGTGTTGGACCGTACCAGTGGTTATTACGTAGTCGTAGCCCGGTAGAAATCGGTGTCTCTTGAGGCAACTCAAGCAGTCCGTGGGTACGCGATGCGCGTTTAATTCTGGTGGAGGTCGGGGTTTGGAGAGACCGTAGTGTGCAGTCAGTGAGTGATGTACACGGGCGATCCACTTGATGGATATGCGTACAGAAGTTTTGATCCATGCGCTGGATGTGTGAGAGCAATGCGATTGCTGGTCGGCTAGAGAGCCGTGGCGTTAGAGGTTTTACTCGATGGTTTCTGTGTGCTTGGCAGTATTTATTGCAGTAGAGTTTTAAAGATCGGTAAGGGTAATGATTGTTGTATTTAGATAATTCCTAATTTACCATGTTTTGATAATTTTACCATGTTTGATTTAGTTAAAGATTAAGATTTTATTGAAATAAAACTGTAATCCTAAAACTTTCCTTATTTTCACCGATCCGATGAATCTAGAGTTTGGTCAGGAGTGACCGAGTGAAACAAAATTCTCTTGCGGACTTTTGTTGGCAGAGTAACCATCACACGAGGACGTGTGCAAGCAGGATGGCCGTGTCGGAACGGCAATACTGTTAATTGATACACTAGCGCCATCTAGTGACACAGAAAGGCATTAAGGCGGAACGCCAGCGCCATCTAGCGGCGCTAGACGGAGTCTACGAGGCGGCGCGAGGGGCGAACAGAGCTCGGTCTAAGTGTTACCGTCGACCAGTGCACACCTCGTAGAAACTGTCTCGCGTTTCGTAGTCATAAGTGCTCTTAGTGTGAAGTAGTTGTTAGTTGAATTCGAATACAAGGACAACCCGAGATATAAAATATTGCGAAAAATGTCACTAACTGTTCGTGCAGTAAATATTTTCTCGGTAGCATACCTTTCCAACTCAACCTTGCACGGAAAATGGGATAACCTTGATTTACGAAACACTAGTTACGTTTGAACTACTCATTTCACTGTTTCGATAGTTTGTGTTAGAATAGACTCGGGTATCGTTTGAGGTTATGGTTACAATTTGAATGCGGTTTTTACAGTTGTATTGCTGGAGGTACATAGGTTGTAGTGCTTCACATTTCAATGTTAGTGAAGGAAGTTCCTCGTGATACAGGGAATTAAATAAATATAATAAATTTAATTAATAATACATTTCGCCAGTTATGGTAGTAGGTCGCTCAAGGTACCGCTGGAAAGATGAACTAGCTAAAGACCTGAAAGAGATGAATGTGCTCGATTGGTCTGGCTTGGCACAAAATAAGAATGAAAGAATGGCGCACTTTAATGTCGGAGGCCAAGATCCATTGTGGACTCAGATTTGGATTGCTGAGCTAGCGAAATAATTAAGTTAGTAAGTTATGGTCGTAAGTCTCACGTAATATACCAGAAAAACCTAGTAACGCCCGACCCGGGCATTGAATCCGAAACTTAACGTACAGCTATCGCGTTGAACACTGATGCACTGAGGCATTCTTAAACAAATTAGTATATAACACTATTTCTTGCAAGTGTTAAAATCAATACAAAGTTTTTTTGAAACAACTCCCTCTCTAGGAATAATTTCTGTATCACGGGGGACTTTACTAACATTCAAACAACGGACACATAGAACAGCCAGACTCTGCACAACCATTTGTGGATCACACAATTTTTTCTCCCATGTGGGATTCAAACCCACAACACAGTGGCGCAGTGGCACTGGCAAGGCAACCACTTAAACTAGTACCCCATCGGTGCAGGCAAAATGTTTCTATGCATAGAAACATTTCCAAAAGGGTCTCCTTTTCTATAAATCGCTGTTTTGAAAACGCTTACCGCTTATAACTTAAAAGTGTAGCACAGAAAAAAGTTTATAGTGTTATCGATGCGGCGTTAAATCAAAATATGTTACAAGTTATATCGTCCAGTCTGCGGCGCGGTCTACCGTTAAGTATTTCGTTCTATTTTCTATTTGCACTACAAATGTACGGTGATATAGGATGCATGGATTCATGTTGAAAATGAAATCTTGTGATGTATTCGGTGTTGGGATATTAATCCATTAATAAAACATTAGTTCAATATGAAATGTATTGATGTATGCTTATGTAGGTATGATGTATAGGTTGGTATTTTTTAAATTTGGATACAGTTTCGTACTCCCAGGTATGGTTTGTCTTAAATTATTCAACCTGTATAAAACGTATACGTCCAAAATCGATTATTAAAGATTGCTTTAAAAAAATCCATGGAGGCAGTCGCTAAATAAAGTTTAGCATTGATGTCACTGCTAAAGTTAGCAAATTCTAACATGGTGATCGAATCCAGAGCATCACGTAATAGGAATTCGATCGTAAAATTATATTACAAATGCAAAATGCAATTGCCAATATGACTGTCTGGATAGATTCTACTCTATCCGCACATTACATTTGCACAATTTATCAATTTTCTTATATCCAGCTTTTGTGACTGGTTGTTTAGCACATCGCTAATGCTAGTAGTAGCAACAGTAGTAGTATTTGTACTGAGTCAAATAATTACTTTATTCGATATGTCTTTTAATTTGCGTTCACACATTCGTTGCAAGTTACGGGTTTTGAAGTTTGACTTATGATAACGCGTGTGTTTATATCAAATATTTTCTACCAAAACAACAAACATTTTGTCCAGTTTTTAATTTCATAAAGAACTTCTCGTACTTGGCATAATTGCTGTGTCGCGGACTTACAACAGACGCAAAGGATGCCAATACCCGTGTAGAATCTAACCTATACCACTCGGCGCAGTGGCAGAAGCGAGGCTACCACTTAAATCGCTACGCCATCCTAATCAGTGCTGTCAAATCGTATGGCATGTTCACTTAAGCATTTTAAATAAGTATGGACGTTGGATTTGTCACAGTCCGATGCTCGATTATTTTAATACGATTTTGGTCAATATAATTTTCAGACCAAAGACTGCTTTGCATTTTTGAAATCATGAAACAGAGTTACCATTGCTACCGTTTTATACATGTTCGAGGTTATACAAGTTTGAGTCTATGTGTTGATGCCTGATGTTAAGTAGAACGCAATTAAAATCCTAACTTACAATATTATAAATGCGAATGTAAGTTTGTTTGTGACGCTTTCACGCTCGACTTGACCGATCATCATATCATTTTTCATACACGTTGTTAGGGAAAAATAAAAGGAAGTAGGGTATCTTTCATCCAGAAAAGAGTACTGTTCCCAAAGGATAGAAAATTGACATAACCTACATTTACGTGAGCAATGCCGCGGGCATAATCTAGTGCCTATAATAATAATAACTAATATTCAAATACAATATATGTTTAAAATTTTCAGCGAGTTCGAATATGAATAACAATATGGTTTAATTTAAATCTGTAACAGCTAAATTTTAATAATGATAATTCTTATAATAATAAAAGTTTAATTATTTCTATAACAACATTTAAACTGAGTGATGAAATAAAAAACATAAATGGAATAAAATGTCATTATTACCATTGATAGAAATTTTAAGTGGAGGGCTAAACAATTAATCAACTCAATAATAATTATAATTTTACAAAATTATTAGAACAGCAATTTATAGCTTTTCACAAAGTATATATTATGGTATAATATATTATACCCACTTTAATTCTTACTTAATTTGATTACAAAATCCAATCTACGCCTACGGCTGCTCAGACAATAAAATAAAACAATCATAAAAATATTATGGTCACAATTTTTCAATAACACTCGATAAGTTTTATTATTTTCATGTTAGAACAAATCCAATAATGTTTTATAAATCATAAAACCGAATGCTCATATACATGCTTAAAGCTGAGAACTTTGTCTCATTCGAACGTTTATTATACAACGGTTTACTAAAAAATGCGATATCCGTGATACTACATTGCAAAATACAAATCGAAAATTCTCAATGTGCGTTTTGTTCAGCATATCTCAGAGAAAAGCTTGTGATTCCAGGCAAAATCGCTAAGTGGTTAAGCTAGATTCCCTGGTAGGATTTCAGATGCGTGGAGCTACGGAACATTTCAATAGATGGAAACCAGTATGAGCTTTTTACTCAAGCCGGATATCAACAAGTGATTTTAGGCACGGCACTTGGATTTTACGCTTCAGACATAGAGGCAACCAGGCAGCCATTTTAGGTTTAAATATTTTAGTATTTATGTTATATGTTTTGTTTATTATGGTCGATGAGCCAGCGGCCCATCTGATGATAAGTGGTGACTACCGCTCACGGACTTTGATTCATGTAATCACAGAGGCAATCCTAACTAATATTAAAAATATGAATGTGAGTTTGTTTGTTTTTTACGCTTTCACGCTTTCACTTCTTGACCAATCATCATGAAACGTCGCATAGAAATTGTCAGGGGAACAGAGAAGAACATATCCTTTCTCTGTTCCCCTGACAATATCTAAGATACCCATGGGTACCTTCCATCCAGAAAAAAGTACTGTTACTTACCAGACCTAAGCAACATTTAAATCAAAATCTAGTTAGGCCATATCTAGGACAGACGGTCACCTCGCCGATGCTACTGTGTAGAGAGTTCTAGGCTGAAGTCCCAAACGAAGTTATTACGTGTGAGATACACAAATTATTGTTCTGAGCCCGGATGCTTTTTGTGTTCATTAATTTTATGTTTATAAAATGCCCGAAGCACAGGGCTTAATGCTTGATGCGTGAGTAAGCCTTAAAAAATCAAAGAAATATAAACTGTAAAGGCAACAATAGGCATTAACTTAGCATACGTTATGCAGCTAAAGCAAGGGACAAAGTCCCTTGAGACCATATTGACTCCTCAAGGAGGCTGGAAACCTTACTAATTACTACAATACGAGGATCTTTTGCTGAAATCTTCTATACGCACAGGTACTTACCTATATAAGGTGATTTCACTGCGCTCTACAGGACGTAGTAAAATCTTCTGACTAGACAAGTCACATACTTTTAAAGTAATCACAGTGTAAGATGTGTATATTACAAATAATAAATTAAATGCAGATGATCCAAATGAACTATGTGCCTTAAAGCTGTGTTTTATAAAGTCACAGGTAAGTACGAAACTTGATGAATTGTGACAAGCCTCGAACTACTTACAATTATTATAATTACTCTTAGATCACTTTGACTTCCAAAAACTTTTTACTTCAGTAGTACATGAGTGAATGGAGAAGTTGGACATATTGGAACAGCTTTCAACTGCGTTCTAAAGACTGATTGCTGACTTCAAATTACAAATATCTTCAAAAGTTTTGTGTTAATGACGAACTGAAATCGATATTGTAATTATAATCTCCTCTAGATCGAATTTCAGTCATAGCAGCTAATCTTAACAGAGACAAGCAATCCAGATATGAAATATTGTAGGATGATTATACAAATGTATACGCTTACAAGTCCACTCTCCATTCTTTCATGCCCATATTGCGATGGCATGACGATGCAACACGACCTCAGAGAAATCAGGCGCAGGAATAACAAATTTTAATTGCTAAGGTAAAGGAATCAAACATAGCCAACTTCCTAAGGATTTCTTGACAGAAAATCCCAATTACTTATTATTTCACCTGATCTTAGATTCAAACAACAGACCACATGAATAGGATAGCAGAAGCTATATCAAGAACGAAAGCGCAAGAGAAACAGTTAGTCGTTTGAATGGAAGAGTTTTTCGTGGTCTATTATTTGGTAACGGTACAATTAAGCTGGCTTGCCAAAGAATGTACCATCTCCTTACGAGGTATTGTCGTAAGAGTAACACTGTGACTGAGTTTTGGTCAGTAAGGAAGAGTTCCACAGATTCACATAACCACCCGTCGGCTAGACCCCGTAATCAAACCTGGGACATCAGGATAGCATGCAAACATTAGCGCAAAAATATGCTAAGGGGCCAACAGACAAACCTAACAATTCTAATCCTACTAATCGACTAAACTAAATTGCTTCTAATTGAGTTCAATACCTTTATTAGTACATTCTATTAAATTAAGGCACATTATGGTGTAAAGCGGTCACACAGAATAATTATGTGGTTTAAGTTAGAACGACACTAAGCCTAAATACTATCTATGTTCTTGCAAAGAAAATTGCACTTTGTTGCTCTTATTTTAAAGTTTATTTTAGCAGAGTTTTATCACGTCCGCCTCTCGTGGATGTAGTGTAGGTTTAAGGAACTAATCTCCATACAAAGTTACGAGCGTTGACGTTCCCAACAGTACGTGACCTATGTGGATATGGCTCTAGCTTTAATCTTTTCAATTCCGTAAGCCGAGACTAATTATGTGCATATAGCAGAATGCTTCGGGTCTGAGTGATAAAACAATGAAGCAGAATAGATAAAAGATTACCGCATGCATCTCTGGGAAAGAAAGCGAATTTATCCAGTATAAGGACTTAATAAGTTAGATAGATAAAACGCATGTGATATTCTACCAACCTGCACTAGTTTAGCGTAGTGATCTATGGCTTAAGAAGCCCACTGGGAAGAGGCCCGTGCCCGGCAGTGGGACAGTTTAATAAAGAGCTGGTATTATCATACTAAAGAAACATCTCATAAACTCGATTAGTATATTTCCGAAGAAGTAGGCATATACCTGTTAATGTTCAATCAACATGTTAACTATTTTGTATATATTTATGCATATATATGCATAAGTATATACAAAATAGTTAACATGTTCTCAAAAATGTATAAAGCCTTCCAATTCACACAACTAGAGAGCTAAATTGGGACCTAACTCTCCTCACACTATGGCCAACAGCAGTACAGTTAACAAACATGTTTGTTATCATATTACTATTAGAATCAGGACACAATACGCTCTCTCAATAAACTTGACCGCTTTCAAACATATAAACTGCAACTCATCCCAGTATTCTACTTGTGCGATTAAACTTATCCCGCATTCGTTGCCCTCGGCGTGCAATATAAGTTACGGAGCAATACGACCACTAGTAAGCCAGTTGGGACAATATGCCTGCGGTCTAGTTGCTGCAGCTATTGCATATTATTGTCCACGGTCGGCTCAAGGGTTAATTGTTAGATTATGAATGTAGATTTCGAATGTTCTGGCGTGATAATCTTGTGTAATAGTTAGACTGCTAGAGATTGTCGTCAAGTCCTTTGCTTTTACTGAGTTGATCTAAATATGAGTACGGCTCACAATCTAAGGCGGTGGATGAAGTTAAGCAATGATATTGAGTACAAGAATTGGATGGATGACAAATTAAAGATGTGATTTACTCAGAGGTGATAAACTTGTGTAACTATCGAACGGCAAACGATTTTTATAAACATAGCCGTTAAAATGTCGGTACTCTAACTCTTCAGTTGAACTCTTTATGAAATAAATCGCTTAATTATTGTCAAATCGTATTAGTACTAGCGTAAAAGAAGTGCGACTAACAAACACTTCTGTCATTTTTATATAAAGTTGCGTTTTGTTAGTATAATAATAAAGTTAATTATTAAAATACCTAGTATCTATAGGCCAAAGTTTAAATTCAAAGTAAATAATAAGTCAAAATACATACAATTTGTTAAATTTTGAGTATTTAATACTAACCCTACCACATTATTTGTTATTTAATAAGCCTAGGTTTACACATTTTTACATGCTAAGCACCACCATTACGTTATAATAAAACACAAGTGCTTCAGATAATTTGTCAAAATTATACGCCAGTCAATTTCACGAAATCACAAATAAAAGCAGTAAGAAGTCCTTAATATTTCACCGTTTAAAGGGTCATCAATCCTTTTTATGCCCTTACCGTGCTATCATTACCGTAGGGTGACCATCTCATTCGTTGTTAGAGATACTGTTATCTTTTTTTGTATACTTTCGGATGATTTATTGACATCAATTATAGTTATTTATTGATTTGATATTTCATTTTATTTGTCTTATGTAATGGACGATAATATTTATTTAATGTCCCAAATTATGGTGTTATAACGATTTATTGGTTATAGATTCGGAAAGAAAGATTTATTTCCTTTTGATGGTCTATTTATGCAAGTGGAATGTCGATCATGAGAATAGTAAATGGTTCTTCTGTTAAAATAATATAATTTACTAAGTATATAGATGGTGAAGTGAATCGGCAGTTACCTGGTGCTATGGTTTCGAATCCCACATAAGACTAATATATTATTTTGTGTTCGTTAATAATGTGATTGTAAAATCTCCGTGCGTCCCAAGCGTTGGTTTAAGCAAAAATTTTAGCAGAAGGTATTTGGCAAAGATCAATAGGACTGTCTGGAGTCTGGTGTTAAACATTTTTAATACAAGTGGGGTTAGTTTGACTTTGCAGGACACACTCTTCTTAAGATGCGGTTACGTATCGGGTAGATATGTTGTAATGTATCGTGGTATGTTGGCGTTATAAATGTGTTTCTTTATGCGAGTACTTATCTTTCTTTAAGTTCAACGTAGTAGAAACGTGCGCCCTAAAATATGGCTATTCGTAAGCAGCAGCTGAACTGCAGAACTATCTTAGTCGTGTTAAAGATTTATTGAACATTCCAAACAATATCATGCTATTTTTTCGTAGATATTCTAGGCACCTTGAGAAAATATTATGCTGTGACAAGTGAAGACAAAAGGTACTTTTAAAATTAGAAAATTGCATACCGCCTTACAATAATAAGTGTCTTCGCAGCTTATGGGCTCTGGCGTGGATAACTCCATTGAGTTTGATTGAGTAAGCAATATCATTATATTGCTTTGCAGATATGTTAGTTAATATAATTTGTGCAAAGCGAATCGTTGTTATTAAAGATTTAGTTTTGAATAGGCTACGGCTTAGTCCGAACGTCTTTACAAATGTTTTGAATGCAACAGTGTGATTGTTTGTCGATGAAAAGACACGATTTTAATTATCGAATTGAGTAATGAGGTGTTTTATAAGTTTTAAGTTTAAGTCTGTTTATGTCTTTGTAGTTCTTAAACATAATTTAATATTGGTTTTCCATTGCTAGTTATTTTAATCGGAATAGTTAAAATGCTTAACAATTCAAATATTTTTGCTAGGTATAGCTTTTTGGCGATTGTATTCGTTATTGATGTAAGGTAATTTAAATTAACTTGATAGTTGCTAATTTGAATTGTAAGTTAATTCGACTTAATGGCGCAGTCAATGCGAATGCTGTGCGTGCGTGTTTTAGTTTGGAATCCCAACTCCCATCAACAAAACTTTATGGAGTTTTTCTTTACAGAAATTCTAAATAGCAGCCCAGAATAAGGAAGTTGACGGTAATGGACGTGGCTCGGAAAGCACGTTATCCCGTTTATGGTTTTTTCGGACTGCCGTTCAATCGCAGTATGAGCGTTAGGAAATAAAGAGTGCTCTTATATTTGCGTACATACTTGGGCACTATAATATTTATAGGGCAGATGGCTAGTCTTCGTTCAGATTGGCCGCTTCCACTGAAATAGGCAACTATACTTTATCAGTCCTAGTGCTATCCTAAATATGCAAAAATCACATCTACCCTACAGTAAAGCGAAATATGATTAAACATTAATTTACAACTTTTGCCTTAAGTAGGCGGCGTGGAAGCGTTATTGATTTAAATTACACGTCGCAATACCTCGCTATAACCGCTCGCCTATGGGCACTGGTCTTTACTATAACGAGCCATACTTAGCGTTTTGTTTTGAATATAATGTAGCACGTAAGGTAATTTGCTACCTTTTTGGTGTGAGGTAGGTAAACTTCAGATTTAACTTAAGTGGTTTGTGCACTAGTGATGTCGATTGCATAGGTGTATTGCGTCGGTATTTTGGCAGCTATGGTAAAGCCTCTAAGTTTCAAATTTGTCTATTATCATTATTAACAAAATTTTCTAACATATAATACCTACTATAAAATTAAAGTTAACTTAATTTTATTGAGAAGTATTGAACATATTGACCAACATATAATTTACGTATCCTATAGCGATAGCTCAGTGGGGAGACAAACAGACTATGACTTTTCGAAATTATGTGCGTATTGATTGACAATTATCGCCTGCTCCGTGCCTCGGACAGCACGTTAAGCCATCGGTCCCAACTGCCATGAACATATATGGCAGTCGTTATTGGGAAGTCAGTAAAAACTGATATCCAGTCAAATCCAGTTAGACCAGAAAAGCCAACCCCAAGTGAATAATAAAGGCTAGGGAGAAGATATAATTTACGTATATGACGTCACATGTCAACTAATATGAACGCGAACAATGCGAATAAAAACTTGTTTTTAAATATAATTTCACGCGTCAGTAAAAATGAAAGCAGTATCTAAGTACATTTGATTTAAAACATGGATTTCTTTAAATTTCTTACCACTTTCATCTATATTTAAAATTTTATCAAAATCCGTACACAAATTTAGCCGTATAATCTTAATATAATACTAACCGAGTCTTTACGCCTCATGTTACCTCTTAACAGCAGTCTGAAATAGCTTTCAGTTTTTATTTTTAATGTACTTCAATACCTTAGTTGATGTTCCGATGACTTGTCCATACATCATGCTTTTTTATTGTATACAGATATGAATACTATCCTTTTTTAAGTTTTCAAGTAGTATCTTAGACTGTAAAAGTAAGGACCTCAGCACCATATCAGTTATAATGAGGACGTGGTGTGGAGGCCTCTGATCGTGGACACGACTGCTTACAATCAGGAGAAGTTTACAAAAACAAACCTATATTCAAAATCATTTCAGCCACGAAAACACAATATACAAAACCATCTACTGTCGCATATAAAATTAGAATTTGAAGAGTAATTGGCGTGTTTACGTTCAATATTTTCATTGTCAAAATGAGCAGCGAAATTAATGTGAACGTATTGATAATGGCGAACGTTTAGCATGAGTCAGTTAATTACATTTGTTTATTTATAGTCTTGAGTGGTTTACAAGCATTAGATATCAAAACATTGGATCCATATAGTTGAAAGCTGAAGCTTGCTACTTGATAAAGTCAATCATATTTTGTTTTATTGCCTTGGTATTCCCGTGATAACTATGCGCTTTTTTCGGTTGTGGTGTACCGCGTTAGGTTCCCAGGCTGGATAAAGTTGCTCGGTTTCCTGGTACGAAATCTCAGTAGCTGTACGGAGTCAGGCTAGTGTGATATTCACGTGTTAACTTTGGAGTCCAGACGAAAACCAGCGTCAGCCTTAGCGGTCTGGCAAATGATGAGCTGGACACCTTTTGCAACGATCTTAGGACACAAAAATGTCTTTATTTTGCACTATTTTAAAAATCGTTTGATTAAGTTTAAGTTAGTTGATAAGTATGTGTTTGTTGTATATTTTATTATTTTTGTGTCTCATTATTATAAAATATTAGAGAGACAAAAGTAAAAATAATTGCTTTCCATTGCTGTATAGCACCATGCAAAATTCTCAGAATGGTATATCCCAATCTATGGTAACTGCATTATTAAACAAACATACATACATAGAAGTATGCCTCTATTCTCGAAAATGTAGGTAGAGATGTAATGCAATCACATTTCACCAGCTATGGTTTTAGGTCCTACGTAATAGAGGGTTAGTAAATGAAGACTGAAGAATTTCTCGACAGGGAAACCAAGTTATACACTGCTCGAATCGGGAATCGAAGCCGATATCTCATGCATGAGCAGTTGCATTTACCGCCGATTCGGTGCCGAGGCAGTCGCATTACTTGTTAATTATAATTAATATTGTCTATAGAATTAATTGACGAATGAAAATGAAATAAAATTCCATTTGTTTCAAAATCGTCATATCTGTTAATTACGAAGCACAAATATTCAATTAAACACAATAATTATTATGTAAATATTTACACAAATTGAATATTGATAGTTGAATTTCGGCGAGCCAAGAAACTGGAAGCCATTCAGTTACTAATTATATTATTGATAGATAATGTATTAAAATGAGCACTGCATATTATGATCTCATTATATACATATACATAGCACAGTATAACATAGTATCATGCCTATATATCTGAAACAGTAGGCAGTGGTGTATTTCGCCAGCACTGATTTTAGACTACTGGGCACAGATCGGGACATCATGCTGCTTCTCAGAAGGCCTTGAGAGAAATACAAAATAACAATTTACCATATTCGAGCATTGAACCCGAGACCTTATGCACAGCAGTTGTATTTACTACAGATCCACCACCGAGGCAGTTACAATTTTTTACGAAATCTCATAATAATCGGACGAGTAGTTGAGGCGTAAAAGCGTAACAAACAAACAAACAGATTCTTATTTATAATATTAGTTAGAATTAGGATAATATAAAAAGAAATAACTATTAGTATTGACATCAAAATAATGTTTATATTATTTAGTCTGTAGAAATAAATAAAAAGACAGACAGATTAAACTTGTATTACCTAAAGCTAAAGGAATACGTCTTACAAATTGTTCGACATTATCTCAGTATTATAAACAGATGCAATGCTAATGTGTTTCTTACATTGATTGATTGACGTGGGTTCGATCCCGCCAGTGACTTTAAGTGTTTAATTTAATGTAATATCAGTAATACGTCATGGTTTATTGAGGAATGAATCGGACAATTTAGAGATAAGTACTATAAATTATACCTATAGGGTCAGTATCACCATGAAAATGTCTACCCAAAACTACAGGCCCAATGAAAAATCATAGCAAAGAAGTTTGATCGGCTTTCTTTCTTTAAAAATGCCATTACTCCGTTGTTAGGACTGTGTGAAAGGGCTAAGGATAATCAAGAGGTTACGTACCTAAAAGAGGAATAAACTTTGAGGAATCCTAACAATATTAGTTAGCATTCGTCCTAGGCTCGATATAAGGAATGTGAGTTATTTGTTTGTTTCTTTGTTACGCCTTTACGTCTTAACTACGATACTGATCATCATGAAAGTTCGCATACACGTTGTCAGGGGTACACAAAAGGATATAGAGCACATTATATCTAGGAAAAAGTACTGTTACCGAGGGATAGAAATGTCGCTATCCGTGCAGTCAACAAATTGTATCAATATACATGAAGTAGTAAGTAACACTAGACCTTTACAAAATACTAAAATGACAGTTATGTTAAAAAATTTAAAGTTTTTCTGCGGAACTTTTAGTTAACACTCCTACCTCCTACACAAATCTACATACGACTGTCGGAGTGAACAGATGTGTACGTTGTACGTTTACTTAAATTCTATTATTTTAAAGTTATAATTGCCCCGGTAAAGTGTAACTAATAATTATTACATTAGTAGTCAAAGTTACATCCTTAGTGCTTCCTCGATTATATAATAGATACGACACACAGCATCATGTGGCAGCAGCGGTAACCGCTCGTCACCACCTGTCGGAAACGAGACAAGCTCTTATTTTTAACTCGCTCACATGAAATGGAGTCAATGCTGCGATTCCTGATTTACGCATCTTGCAATCACAAGAAAACTTTATTACACAGCGACAAAAAAGAAAACTACCTTTCCAGAAATAAATATTAAGGAAGAGTTTCATGGTTTTTGTAATGAAATTATGATACTATTACAAGATTTTAGTGATAAGCAGAGTGAAAACTTGAATGAAATGTACCAAAAAATGTCCGAAGTTAAAAATGATTTGGAGAGCCTAACAAGTGCAACAGATATTTTGATTTTGGATCAAAGCCAATTTAAAACTGAAGTAGACAATCTGAAAGGTCAAAATTCCGTATGTCAGGCAAAGATTACGGTTCTTGAAAATGAAATGTGTACAATAAAACAACAACGCACTATTACAGATGATAAACCGCTACATCTAAATTATGACACCATGACCTTCGAGTTCCAAGAGCGAATGGATCGGCAACATAACGTCGTAATTGTCGAACAAAATAATCAAAACTCGGTAATGAGACGTGACTATGACATTGAGAAAGTTTTAAGCACAATTAAAATGTTTTATAAGGATGTCCTACTCCAATAAGGTGTATGCGGCTAGATAAGTTTTGTGCAGATAAATATAGACAGCTTAAAGTTTGTTTTGAACAGAAAGACATCGTTATGCACATCCTTCGGAACAAATCGAACTATACTAGTGAAAGTGTGCGCTTATTTGCTGGACAAACACACATGCAAATAAAATATATGAAAGAACTACCGGCGGAACTATTGCTTCGTAAGGACCAAGGTGAGTCTGTTTTAATAATTAAGTACGTTTGATGTATTTTTAATAATTTTACGTGTACCCTACACGTAAAATTATTAAAAATATATCAAAAAACTACAATTAAACGATTTCGGTGCGCCAATCTGTAACGACAACTCGCCAAAAGATAACATCACTTACGACATTATAGATAATTACACAAGTCTGTGCACATCTGCCTTATCATTAAAACTTTTATATGCCAATATTTGTAGCTTAAATAAAACGGGTAAACTAGATGAATTAAAATGCATACTAAAGTTTTTAAGCGACCAGTGCAAATCGTCTTACTGACTGAGACTTGGTTTAAATCTAAAAACGAAGCGGAGCTTGAAATCCCCAACTTTATACATATTTTTAGGAACCAGGAAAGAAGAAAAAATAAGCAAATGAAATAACCTCTAACACAATTTATTCAGAAATATCACTTCTAAATAGCTTAAACACAACTCATAATTTTAATACCAAAATAGAATAACATTAAAAACAAAGAAACAATCAACCATCAGCTAGACAGAAAAACAATTTAAATTAAATTAGCTCACGTGCGCATCAACAACCTCACTGCTCGAACGTCAACTGGCAAATGTGCGCCACGCCTTCGTTCAACCGCTTTTATAGAGATCGCCGGTGACGTAAAAAAACAAAAAGAATTGGCTCTAATAATATTTATAACATCAGAACGAATGGCATAGGAGGGGGAGTATCCATATACATACACAAAAATATAAAGTTTAATAATATAGAAGATCGCTATGTATACGATAACAACTTCCTTTTTATCGAGCTTATAAATCTGTCGCTAACTATAGGAGTAATTTACAAGCCACCTCACACGAACCAAAAACATTATTTTAAGTATTTGCATCACTATGAAGAACTAGTTAAGTGAACGCAGAAAGAAACGTTTGCGTAGTTAAATGGAAGGACAAAAAATCTGTTTTGATGACTTCCACGTGCCTCGGTGCTCAGCCTGTGGAGAACTTACAGCGATGGGATAAATCGAGTAAAAGCTATGTCACTGTCCCATGCCCTAATATCAAAACGTATAACAAGAACATGGGCGGAGTAGATGTCAGTGACCAGATGTCGGAAGCATACAGGTCTTGGCACAAATCACGGAAGTGGCCTCTAAAAGTATTCATGCATCTCTTCGATATGTCGCTCGTTAACGCATGGTATGTATATCGTACAGCATCACAGTCAAACAGACAGAAACCTATGGATTTTTTAGATTTGAAGCTGACCGTGTCCGATTTTTTGCTAGGTGGAACTACTAGAAAGAGGCAACGCGATCCTACAGATGATTTGGCTGAGATGCCTGAAACATCTCATTATAAACCAGCTACGATTCCAACAATGGATAAAAGACTCAATGGATACAATCACTGGCCAATATGTGACACAATAAAAGCACCAAGATGTTGTAGACTGAACAGCTGCAGCAGTCGGTCAAAAGTTAGATGCACAAAGTATAACGTTTATCTTTGTTTATCTAAAGATAACCACTGTTTTTAAGTATTTCATAATGAAAAGTAAGGAAGGGGCTATACTCGTAATGTAAATAAATGTGATTAAATTTACGTACAAAGAGAGAATTATGATAAAGACCGAAAAAAATGTTCCTAATAAGTAATAAATGATAGTTTTGTTTATTATACCTAAGAAAAAATTGTGCAATAAATGTTAAATAATTAATACTGTTCATTTTATGAACAATTTTACTGTTTTCATGATGATTAAAGTTTAATTTCCTATATTAAAAGGTCTTATTTTTCAACCCTCACAAATTTGCGTGTACCAAAACTTGGCCCGATCGCTCACAATCGTGAGTATTGTGAAAAACCAATTTACAGTTTTCATAGATTTTTTTCAGTAGCATATTTTTCTTCACCTACCCCAAATTAGCTAGAAACAGTAACTTTCATTTTGAAATACCTTTTTGAAAGCCTATCAAGTACGTTATCATCCAGCATCCGATTGCGCTGGATAACTCGCACCTGATCCGATAATCGTTGTGCCGTGACGTGAAGCCTGGTTCAAGAGCCTGAAACAAAGGCAGCATTCGATTACGATACTATATTACGATATTATTATTATTCTCTTTATTTAAATATTTTCAATATATTTTTCATTTTTAAATATACATATATCTATAAAAATACATATCATTTAAAAATATAAAATATATGGTACCCCACCGACATCGGGAACAGGGTCCAAGCTGCCGGTGGTTAGGATTCCAGAGATAGGAACCTCCTCACAATGCGTGCTGTATCTAAAAGCACTGCCTTCTGCATCAAACCCTTGATCCAAGCACCCAACGCGAGCCTCTTTAGATGGTGATCGAGGCTCTTGGCTATTAGACCATTGACAGATATGACTATCGGCACAATGATTGCCGAATCAACGTCCCACATGTCGACAACCTCGCGAGCCAAATCGAGATATTTAATTTGCTTATCTTTTTCAGCTTTCGCGAGATTGCCGTCATGCGGAATGGTGACATCGATAATCAATGCGCGGCGCTCTGATCGATCTATCACCACAATGTCAGGTTTGTTGGCCACAACAGTCCTGTCTGTGATGATAGTTCGATCCCAGTACAACGTGACATGACCATTTTCGAGAACTGATTCAGCTACATACCTGTAGTATGGCACTTCAACATCTACAAGTTTGTATTTCAGAGCAAGTTGCTGGTGAATAATCCTGGCTACTTGGTTATGTCTATTATTATTATTATTATATATCGCCTATTTCAATATTTAACACAAATTTATTTTTTTACAAATGTTAGTACGGATTTCGTCCGCATTCAAATACACTATCAGCCACAATAGATTTAGTCACTAAAATTAAAAATAGTATCGATAATAAACAATTAGCTTTAGGAGTTTTTATAGACATGCAGAAAGCTTTCGATAGTATCAGTCATTCGATCTTATTACAAAAGCTAAAAGACATCGGTATAACTTCTAAGACTTATAAAGTATTAGAATCTTTTCATACTAATAGATATCAAGTTGTAAAATTAGAAAATTATGAATGTACTCCTGCCAGTGTAGTTTATGGCATTCCTCAGGGTTCTGTGCCCGGCCCATTATTTTTCTTAATATACATTAATAATATAGATTCTATAGGTTTACCTACCAGGTAACATCTCACTATTCTCGGATGATACATGTCTTTTTTATTACGGTCATTCAATACACAGCGTAATCGATGAAGTCCAACATGATTTGTCTAAACTAGATAAGTGGTTAAAGCAACATGTATTAACTATTAATATTAAATAAAACTTCATACGTTATTTTTTCAGCGAAAAACAAAAAGATACCTTCTTTCCACCACTAACTATAGACAACGAACAGCTACTATGCTCAAACCAAGAAAAATATCTAGGTCTGATTTTAGACAACAGACTGACATTCAAACCGCATATTGATTACATACGATCTAAGCTTATACCATTAACTGGAGCTTTGCGCAATATGGTTAAATGCATACCACCTCGAATAAAGCACACGATTATTACATAATTTTGAAAACTCTAAATATAAATACTTTTAATTAGAAAATATATAGCTTAAATATTAGTAAAGTTCAATAATAGTAGTGTTAGAGTTTTCAAAATTATGTATTAACAGTGTTTAAAGTAAAATAAACAACGCGATAAAATCCGTATAAACTGTTTAATTTCAATGCATAACATTCGCGTAAACATAAGACAATATTATATGTAATGTTCTTTTGAGAAATAATCACTCTAAACCAAACAGACCTTGGGGCTCAAAGAACAAAAATTTAGTCTTAACTTAGGTGCTTTTGTTTGGCTTGAGATCGACGCTCGTACTTACTTAGATGGAATTGCCGCTTTTCACAGGCGTTTCTAAGTAACTTCACATAAAGATAGAAAAAATGTTTAATTAGGTATTGTATTTATAGTAGCAATAAGCGATTAATTCTAATTGTATCGAATCACGTACTCGGTAGTTATTCGAATTATTCGGTCAAAAATGTATTTTGTATTATTTTTTCTTTTATATATAATTATATATTAAACTTTAATTTTATTTGTCGGTCTATTATAGACATCACTTAATATATATAGCTATGTGATAGTTTCTGTATATCATCTCATAGATTGTTTAGTCTAGAGTAGAACTTGTCGAATAGCTTTTTATAACAGGCTCGCCCCCTATTACTTGCCATCTAAAACCATAGCTGTCTACATGCGGATGTAATAGCCTTCTGCTCACCCTCTCCTAGATATAGATGTGACATTACATATGCTTCCTCATGTCTCGACTATCCAACGTACTTTCGTACCACAAACACTTAAAGCATTCACTGTGAACTGAATGTTTGCGCTAAATATCGTTCCTATCGGAAGTACAATTTTTTTTATTGGCATACCACTGCCTGAAATACGACGGAATCCGCGTTATTTGATACAATGCGAACTTCAAGCTTAGCTTGAATGTGGATGCGGCTATATTGGATTTAAGACAGGTTATAGTTTGCTCTATTTTAATATATCTCCTATTGAACTCCGTGCTATAGTTTTAATAGATATTGTGTTCTATTATACTATCTCTGCATGACGTATGTATATTATAGTAATAATATGCATTCTGTGGCACAAGCACTATTATAAGTATTTATGTTTTCCTTTTATAATTTTCACCTCTGTATCTTTAAGCAGTAATAAACAACTTTAACTTTTTTTATTCAGCGTAAATTATTGAGAGGAAATAGTCACTTTTCTTCGTTTCGTTGCAAAAATGTATTTAAAACCTTTTACGTTTTCTGTCGACTAACCGTGAAGTTCTTTTTACAATGATACGACATAGCGCAATTAATAAAGGGTTTATTTTATATCAAGTGTTCTTCAACAATTATTCGTTCTGAATTGTTATTGATAATTTAATTTACTTACAATCAAGTTTGTTTTTCTTTTAAGTTGAAACGGTTATTTGTATCGTTGCAGTAGGTGACACCGATTAGGGTTGTAACTTTTATCTTTCGCTTCAGGTGTGACTACTGATTATTCTTTTGACAGAAAAACTCTTAAATTATCACTAACACTTGTGCTAACCTATTGACTCTTAACTTAGTGAGTCGCAGCGGAACTTTGGTGGCCAGACACAATAGATTTTTAATGATGTCTGGTGTTCTAACACATAACAGATTAATCAAGTTTAATTTTGTGGTTCGAAATATATTTAGTAGATAAGTTGAATAAAATAAAAATAGTGATTGTCATTCGTTACAAATGTAAATATTTTAAGCCCTCCTTCTGATTCTCCTTCCTGCCGTCTTTCCGCCCACGAACAATAGCTAAGTTCGCTCCATTGCCCCTTCTGATACTCTGTGTGAAAAGCATTAGGCTGTATTTCACCACGCTGGCCCAGTGCGGGTTAGGAGACTTCACATATCTTCGAAAAGATTATGGAGAACTCTCAGACATGCAGATTTCCACATAGTATCTATTTCTAGCGTTCGCATTAATGTAGATTTTGACAATAAATTTGTATCCCTCGGGAACAGAACTTTTGGATCAAGGGTAACTTGTACCCCTGACAACGTGTATGAGACATTTCATGATGATCAGCCGAGAAGTTAAGGCGTGAAAGCGTAACAAACAAACATACAATCTCACATTCGCATTTATAATATTAGTTAGGATTTAAAGACCTACCTGCTTTCTTTAAAGATATCAATGTGATACATTGAAAAAGCGTATGGACACATTTTTCGCTTTGCCTTACTGCAAAAATGTGATGCCTTAGCCACATCTTTGCCGAAAATTGTATTATTTATATTATAAAACATTCAACATTTCTTTTTAAAGAAATACTCGGTCTTAAGCCTATTCTTAGAATGGGCAAAGGTTGTATACCTAAATTTTTCCAATTCTGGCTAAAAGTACCTCTCAATGGGGGTGAGTTTTTCATCCTTTACCTAGGTTAAATCTTGATGACTTCTTATTTACTTCTACTTTTTTATTACTGAAACATAGTATTGGTCGAAATTTCATTTGATTTCTAACTCCGATTTGCTACCCGCGTAAGCTCATTGCTTTTAAAAATAAATAATAATTGATTTGTCCAAGCCATACTTTGGCAATCTGCGCAGGAGATAATATAGTAAATAAGAGTGTGCAAATTCAAGTGAACTTTCTATTTCATAACTCGTATAATCGGATGCCACGGCAGTCTGGAGTTTGCAGAGAGATTGAGCGCAGTACCTATAGCTTTACGTGCTTGCCAAGGTATAGGTATGTGCAACAATGTTATCTTCCTGACACCGAGCTGAGATTAAGGATTTCTTGAGAATTTCTCGCATTCACTGCCGCTGCGCTACCAAAGCGAGTATGCTTACCCTTACTCTGATTTGCTCTTTACCTCTCTTCAATTAGGCCATCTACTTTTATGATAATATTTATAGAACAACTGTACATAGAGTTTTAGATCGCATGTTCGAAC
Organism: Catocala nupta; assembly: GCA_963675205.1. Classification (NCBI taxonomy): domain Eukaryota; kingdom Metazoa; phylum Arthropoda; class Insecta; order Lepidoptera; family Erebidae; genus Catocala; species Catocala nupta. The sequence continues at coordinate 12,551,172 of OY776099.1, forward strand.
CAAGTGTGCTATCTGCGCCTAACATTAATTATTTTTCGCCTTGTATCAAAAACAAGATTAGAATATCTGAATGTCGATCATTTGTACGCAAGAATTTCAAAGATTTCTGTGTCTGTGAATATTGTTCATAGTCTAGTGATTTTGTATAAGAACGAAATGAATATCTTCGATCGTATTTTCAGCTTTTAATATAAAAAGGATATCTATAAAAGGAACGTTCTGTTTTTTTATAATTATTAACCTTGATGGCGCATTGGTTGTTATGTAACTTTGAAGTTTGGATTAATTAAAAAAAATATATCTTGTTAGTAGCACGGTGACTGCAACTGTACCTGGCAGACGGCAGTAGGCATGCCCTCTATATGTGAGATTTTACCCTATACATGGCTTCATTTATTCATTTATTTCACACAAGATTTTTTCTGAATAAAAGGTACCGTATTTCTCAGACAACGTGTAAGCGAAATTTCATAATGATCTGTCGAGTACTTAGGGCGTGAAAGCATCACAAACAAACAAACTTACATCGCATTTATAATATTAGTTAGGATAGAAAGGCACAAATTTTAAGTACTATTTATAAATTAAAATTTAGCTTACTTTATGATACTCAAATTTTAACCGGTTGCGCGTCCAAGAAATATATTAATAAGCGAATTTTGAGCACTGTAGTCGTTTTAAATAACCTCAAAGTGGCCAGAGAGTGGAGAGATTTTGATATTTCAAGCGGCGAAATAGCAAAATACCGAAATTGAAGTTGAACTATGGTTATGCTATTCTGTAAGCTCTAGTAAGGCCTCACTATTGAACTATTACAGAATAAGCAATATCAATCAGTATTTTATGACATAGCGGAAAAGGGATGGCCAATGTCATGGGTTCATCGATTTCTAGGTCTTAAATAATTCACAGTCCTATAAAATTCCTTGTGTTTCCAGACAAACATACAAATTTTAAAAATATGTATCTAAACATGGTAGTGGTAGCAAGCCAAGCTTTTTGAAAATTGTTTTACATGAGTCATCACATTTGAGACCGTATATTGCTCGGATGCTCTTTTTTTGAGCTATAAATGCTCTCATTTGGTTTGTACTATTTCCCCATACTATTAACCCATAGCGCAGTACGGATTCAACGTATGCACCATATGACATCACAGCCATTTTTATATTAGTCACGTTCTTAACCTGTCTAAGGGCATATACAAATTTAATTATTTTATTCGATATATTCTCTACATGTGATTTCCAATTAAGATGTTCATCGATTATTACGCCTAAGAATTTCGTCTCGGTTGTATAAACTTAATACGCCTTATATAAATTAATGTCAACAAAAAGGATTTGACACAGCGATAAAAATGTGTCTAAGATCTTGTGTCTACTTATATTTTAATAGTTTTGAATGCAAACTATAGCTAATAGCAACCTTTCGGCACTTATAGACATGCATAAGAACCTCGATTTCGTTTCGTTTTTCTTTCCTTTTGGTCTTAATGGTTCGTTTATTTTCATTTGCTTGAAAATCGATCTTTTAATAACCCTTCATCGGCAAACAATCAATAGGTAATAATATCAAGGAAACACAGCCACTGCCTACTGTAAAGTAATCCGGTAAATATAGACAAATGGGAAAGAAACTCAGTAGGGGTTTTTGACTAACAGTGTATAATCTATTTACACAATCTATTATTTTTAATTTTAGGAAGACAACGCCAAGACCCTTTGTAAAACCTGTATCAAGAAGAGCTTTACTAACATTTGTACATCGGACACAAAGAACTCTCAGTGTCGGAACAACTATTTGTGGATTCATTTTTGTACCATTTGGGTCTAAACTCTCAGTACTTTGCGCAGTGGTACTGTTTTTATGACCATTTAAACTTAATAAATGTGCTTTTCGACTGGAATTTTCTTTGTCTTTTGAAGGCAAATCCCGCACTAGGAATAATTTCTGTATTGCAGAGAACTTTGCAAACTTTAAATAACGGACAAAAAGAACACCCAGACTCGAAACAACCAGTTGAATCATACAAATTATTGTGTCCTGTGTGTGATTTGAACACATGACGTAAATCTGCTTGGTGACTGAAATAGATAGAAAATCAGAAGGAAATCTATAATAGAGCAACTAAATATGTGACGTAATTGTCGTGTTTAAGGGACGTTACAAAGTACACTGTCGCCGTGTGTTCAAGATGATTTAGGTCATTCATATTCACTATGTTATAATACCAATTGCCTTTCTCTCTCTTTCTAGAAATCCAGCTTATATTGGTATTAAAAAAAAGGTCAGTCCTCTCGACCATGGCTGCTGAAAACCAACCAAAGCGTTTATAAATGTATTCTGTCAATTGTTTAAATATCTAGCATTCATAATTGAAAATTTATTATGTCTGGCCGCCGGTGTGCTGCTGTGATAAAATAGGTTAAATCGTTTTATAAATGGCATTATAGTACTTAGTTTTTGAAAATAAACATTAATAATTAGTTTAATTTCTATTCGTATTTATATTATTCATTTTTGTGTATTGCTATACTAGCTAAACGCCACGCTTCGCTGTAGTTCAGTCTGATATTAACTATCAGAGAAGTATATTTTAAAACTATTCTATTACCCGTTTTCGTGACAACTTCGGAATATAATGTATAATTTTAAGTCAGTCCATGGACTACTTTTTGAGTTTACAGTCACAAACAGCTAAATCCTCTTTCCAATTTAATATTATAAATGCGACTATGAGTTTGTTTATGTATTACACTTCCACGCCTTAACTACTCGACCGATCATCATGAAATTTTCCATACACGTAATCAGGGGCACAGAAAAGGACATAGAGATAATCTTTAGATGCATAACTAATGGATTAAAATTGCAGTTATGCATCTAAAGATTGTTTATAAAATTACTATTAGATACTAGCTCTAAGAAAGAATATGCTGATCTAAATAACAAAGACTCATTTCTGTATAATGTTGTGCACCCAAAGTTCGTATGAACATTCAACACACATAAAAATGTTATGTTGATGAGTATTTAAAGAGCTTAGTTGCCAGTATCCCGACTCGATGAACCGAGTATTAAACCGATATCTCTCACAAAGACACTCGAACTGCATTCATCTATTGTGGAACATTTGATGTGTAATCAACGCTAGCCATTGTTAACTTTTCGTCATATAACTTTATGATGACATATATGCTTATTTTATAGTTTCGAAAACAGTATCAAATCTTAATAGGTTTTGGTCTTGTTTTAGTAGGTATATTGTCTAGCGGTGTCCGTGTGATGTTCGAACAAATAACTATTGTAGATAAATGAGCTAGCGTTGTTTATAAATATAATCATAGTCTCACGCGTATATTCCCGAAGGGGTAGACAGAGGTGTATTACACACATTTCACTAGCTATGATTTTAGGTTCATCGTTATAGGGCGCCGGCGTAATGTCGTCTACGTCTAGTTGCAGACTCCGTGCTGTGCTTGAGAAACTCTTGACAGAAAAACCCAATAAAACTATGCTTATTCCTTAATCAAACCTGAAACATTATGCACAGCAGTCGTATTTGCTGTGGCCACCTAGGTAGATCTTTTACGTACAAATGAAGCTTCTCATATTACATTGGATCCATTTAATTTGAATAATAAATAGAACGATAGTTTATAACTATCGTATAATAGCTTATTCAGCGTGGTGCCTGTAGCAGATATTGTCAAAAAGTTTCTCGTTATGATTAAGGATTATAATATATGTAAAATACCACTACTGCAAACAAACACAAAAGCAGTATTTTCTTTTGTATTCTCATAGGCGTGACAAGTTGTTATGCTCTAGCACGAACGTCGACTATGCCTGGACCACGTAGCATGCTATTCACGTTATGTATTACTGCCCTTACCGTGAAAATTACGATCTCCGAAATTGTAGATGATCACCCAGTATTGATTTTCAGTAAGCAATACGCAGCTTTAAACAAGTTGAACCAACTTCTATTAATTCCGAACTCAAGAAAGAAATAAAAAGTTGGCTCATAATTTATAATAAGGTGGTTAAAACAATAATTTCTAATATAAGTTTTGGTGAAACAGTAATGAAGTGCTTAATGTAAAATCGTAAGAATGGAACAGTCCAAATTTTAAATAAGGGGTGTGCCATTTGTATGTATAGGTGGCGAGCTAGTAAAAATATATGTAAATAAAATTGTATTTTGGTATTTAACATTTGTCTTTATAAGCAATTTAAGTATTCTTTATATATGGATGGAAGATAAACATGCATATGAATCACCTAGTTTTTTGGTTACTGTAATCTATGATCATAAGCACAACGAGAGGTATACTTATGCGTTACTGTATTTGAAAATATGAATTATAGATGGTATGAAAGAGGATCATCCGTAACTTGTATCCACAGGCAATACGCAATAACAACAGCTACTAATCTTACAAAGATAGGTATTTTCTTAGACGGGACGTTTAATTCGTTTTGCCACCCAACAATTAGATACGGCGTCCGCTTTCTTAAAATACTCGTGTATTTTTATTAAGAGATATTAAAAGAAATACCTTCCAAACAACCTTACTGTTTTGTTGTCCCTGTGCATGAATTTGTGCTAATGACTGTGGTTGAACGTGAAGCTTTCTGTAAGGAGTTACTCAGTAGCAGTACATGTGACTGGTAGACAGTATAAGGTTTACTAGAGAGCAAACCTTTCACGTCATGATAGAGATCATGACGTGTCTCGGATAAACTAAATATGACCTTAAACCTAACTTTTGGTTTTATATCGAATCCCTTTTGCTAGTACAAAACCTTGGTTTTGTAAGTGCCAATAGGCCACTAGTATTCGTTTACTGCCAGACAGTTAAATTATGTAAACTAATACCTCAATGGGAAAAATGGTCAATATGTTATAAGTTAAATTTACCTTAAATATTGGATTTTAAGGTGGTCGCTTTCTGGCAAATGACATATTGACAAAAGATTTTCAGGTACAATCGACCCGTATGCATTTATTTGTCAGCAAATTAATTAACTCCTACAATTACTCAGCACAACTGGTCTATTATCTAGGAAAGGAACTGGCGGCCAACATAACTTAGAACAATTGTTAGAATTTATTCAACCAGCTGACTGTAAACAATGGGACAGAGAGAAACTACACACCGCTTGTCCTATAAATTTATCTTATCGTCCATAAGTCGCGAGCTCCCCGATTATATTTCGTTTTCAGTAATAATGTGGTTTCTTTTATCTTTTCCTTATTATCTTGGTACCCTGTTTATTTCCCATATTATAAAATGTGAAATAACAATGAAAACTAAGTTCCTACCCTGTTTTCTCTTACTGTTTGGGTTTCATTACTCTTTGTTCATCGAAATATTGTATTTGACAAAAAGTGGGTTAATGTAAATGTTGGTAATTGGAGATGCTTTTATTTGTACTTTAGTGTGTAAAGTAGGTACTTCAGATGTCTTTGAGTTGTAATTGTCTGTTCGATAGGCTTGTAAATTAATTGTCTTTATTTCACTGATCTGTTACGTTGGTACGACGCTACGGGTCAGCTCTAATATGAAGTCTTGGGAGATTTTATTTATAAATTCTTGTGCTATAAGGTTTTCTTCTAGAAAATTCTTTATGGAAGACTTTTACTAACCGTACATAATTTGAGTGTAAAAACTAAGCTTTACCAATATTTTAAGGTATGTGATATACGGACACCTATCTCCTATCTAGCGTATTTCCATACAACTCATACCTAATGATCCGACAGAAAACCCAAAAACACTTTTTGACCTGAAAATTGAACCTTACAATCAACACAAGCGCATGCGCCACCACCAACATCTGAACCATGATATTTATACTTCACGTATTGATCCTGTAACCTTAGCAGTAATCATTAACGAAAGGTACTTAGTTATTTGTTCAATGAGAGGTTTTGTCAGAAACTTTGAGGTATTCTTTTTAGGTCACATAAAAGTTAAATTGAGTTTCACTGTTAGATTTACTGGTATTATATCTGGAATCAATTTCTTTAACGATTACTTTCAAGGTAGTAAGTGAAATAAATCTGGAGTATTTGTACTCGTTCGCTACATTTGTTTTATAAGCTAACTAATAATATAACTGCGTCAGCGTGTTAGTTAATTTATATATTTTTTTAAGGTATATAGCTAGTAAAAAGCTCACTCATTTATTACTAGATTTTGACGTTGACTGTCTAGTGGATAGTAGGCAGTCATCTTCATCTGTGATCACGAAAAGCCATGCACGTAAAAGCAAGTTATAGACTCGTGGCTAATGTAATGTACCTCGCGGATACGTTTGTGTTACCTCAAACCGACTTCTTCGGTACATGGCCCGATTCGAGACAGATATGATACACTGCACACTGGCTACGGACGCCAGCCTTTCTAAAGTATATATTTATTTTAGATGGGTCGAAGGCCAATAATACTAACTAAATATAAATATGTAAAATATTTACAAGAATGAAAAGAAACTAGACAACACGATTATATGGTGTGATGGTTTAAGTAGTCGCCTCGTCATTATCATTGGGTTCGATCCAAAAACAGGCCAAACATTTACTGATCCATAAATTACTGTTCCTAATTTGGGTGTACTTTGTGTTCGTTGTTCGAATGTTTGTAAAGTTCCCCGTGACACAGGATCTATGACTAGTTTCGACACACGGGACAGATATTTGTGTGATCCATAAATTGTTTTTCCAACTGTAGGTAGAGTAAAATTAGTCGTGACACAGCTTTATAAAGAAAAAAAGACAAGACGTACGGTCTTCAAAATCTTAAGTATCACGTCATTTAATTTTCACATCCAATATCTCAAATGATTTAAGTCGAAACAGCAGCTTGTTATAAATAACGTCCAACTTGTAAATTGATCCCACTTGTGACCCCGGGTACACGTGCGATACGTGCCGTCGTTTCGAAAGATTTGCACGAACGACTCTTAACGCGAATAAAGGAGTGAAATAACGATATCAAAGTTACTAAAACTACCTTTTATAATTCCGAGCTTAGAATTAAATTGTGTTATTATGTTTATATAATATAACTAACTTTTGCCCACGACTTTGTATATAATATGTAATGGGTATTAACGCGATCTTGCATGTTTACCTTTTAATGCTAAAATTGCCTAACAAAAATGTTTACTAGTAATACTTTGGATAACTCTTCGCTCTACCCGGCAATTGAACTGTAGAACTCGCAATTAACCACCAACACAAGCTTATAAAACGTCACTTACAATGAAAATTTGATGTAATTCCAAATAAGTTTAATTGTTTCTGATGTAATGTAAAGCTCAAAAGGCTAAGAGCAGGTGCTAGTGATTAAGACACCTGGACATCATAAATTAAGATGATAATTCAAATTATAGTAATAATCACCCGTGACTTCAAAATTATCGCTATATTACTTAATTTATTCTTCATTAGCTTAATCTGGCTTTGCTCGCTTGTGAACAGTACGTTTTCTGAATAAAAGGTACCCTATGTCCTCTTTTGTACCCCTGACAATCTGTATGCGAAATTACATGATGATTGGTCTAATAGTTAAGATGTCAAAGCATAACAAATAAACACACATTCGCCTTTATAATATTAGTTAGGATTGTTAAAAAACAATTTTCGTTATAGAAATAATTTCTGTATCGCGTAGGATATTTCATAAATTTAAACAACGGACATAAAAAGTGGATGTTCTTTACTGACACATATTTGAAACAGTTACATAGGATACATGTTAGTAATATTGCCAAAAATTACTATGTTTCGCAACGAAAGGTGCAATAATTAGAAAGGCTTATGAACATTCTATATTGAAGTATAGCTAAGTGTAAACGATGAATTAACAGCTACTATAACTGACTCAGTTAGAGTCAGTTATAGTAGCTGTCAATTCTTCGTTTATTTAATTGTTAGCTTATTTTATACTAATTGGCTGTCTCGGTAACAGTACAGCATAAGTTCTTTGTTTCTCCAGGTTGGATGAGTTTTCATCCGTAAGGAAGCATTCAATTGCAGCAAGGAATCAGGTAATGTGCGCAAAAAACCCAGGGACTTTAAATATATGGAATTTAAGTTAGCAGACATCAATTGAAAAAGCAGGACCCTTAAGGACCACTTCGTTGTCCGAGTGTTCGCCTGTCCGATCAGTCTATACCCTTAAAAAATGTGAAGAGGTATTCAGTTGAAACCTTTCTCCAACATTGAAATTTATGATCTTTTAGAAGTGCAAAAATTTCAAGGTATATTTTCAGTCAGTTAAACATCATTTGACTTATATTTCAGTTAGAGCAAAGTTCAATGCTTACTGCATCAAAAATTTATATATATTATTATAAGGTACGAAACCCTCAACGCACAAGTCCGACTCGCACATGGTAGTTTTATTTATTTATAAGATATATTAGACTACTATTTTGAAATGGCCAATCAACTAAAAACTGTTTCAGTAAAGGGATCGTCGACATAAACCCTCACAAAACACCCCCTAAGGCTACGACCACTTATTTCGTTAAAATACGCGCGCCAAACTTCTGCTGGTCACAATGGAAAAGTTTTCGTCGATAAAATGTTGCTTAAACTCGTTTCAGGCGTGACCTTTGCTGTTTAATGTCTTTTTCCTGTTAATGGTGGCCATAGAAGTGTTTTATTTTGAGAATAGCAGGTTGAGAATAACGCCATCTAGCTGTGAAAGATGGAAGTAGGGTAGTGTAGTTGTGCGAATCCTTTTGTGCAAACGTGAAAATATTCGGTGTAGCAGTTTTTGGTTGTGATAATGTTTTATTTTATTTTGAATAAATAGAGACTTTGGGCTACTTTGCCGGCTTATGATTTGATATGTGAGAATATGTTATACGTATCTAAACACTTTGTAATTGGCTGTTACTTATACAGATTTACAAAATACATGTAGTTATTAGGCTTAATTTTGACACGCATGCAGACCAAATTTGCATATAGGTATTTAACACATAGGATACTTTTATCGCGGATAGTATGTTCCCAGGCGATTCACACGGGCGCAGCCATGAGCAGAAACTAAAGTATGGATTAACAATCCAATAAAGTATGGCTTAACAAACTTATTATTTATTTTCCGATGCCAATAAAACGACGATTCGTCAATAAAACGGTACCAACACCAACCGCAGCAGCTTTTCCGGTCAGTTACACCCGGTTTCGGCTAGTACCGCTGAGTTCCGCCTCAACTGGTATACTATCGAATCGTTGCGGCAACGGAATTATTCCCTACGCACCAATAAATAATTAATCTGAATAATATCGTTGATAATATTTATAATGCCATAGTGCATATTATCCTGAATAAATTATGAACTTCTAGATTTTGTCTGCGACTTCGCTTGCGTTAATCTAGATGTTTTCAATAAATTTATATTCCTTAAGAAGAGTACTTCTCCCTGGATGAAAGATACCCTATGTCCTTTTCTGTACTTTGTTTAAAGACAATAAAAAAATATATCAAATATTTGAAATATTTGATATATTTTTTATTGAAACATCATAATAAATGCATAACATCACTATTGAAATTTCGCATTTATTTACGGGTTCACAGTGGTCGCCCAGTCAGCTGTTAATGTTGCTGCTGATATTGTCGTTGTAAGTCGATAAAAAAGAAAATGCTATATCTTAGTAAAAATAATGTATAGGAATTAATCCGTCGCACTTGAATATGACCGCACCTTTCTGTTACATGCTGTCTATGATGCGCTAACTTAATGTTTATATTCGTTCTTTTTACTAAACCTTCGTCGCAAACCCATATAATATATGTAGCTTGGAACAAAGAGAAATTGCATTAGAGAACCACACTAATAAATGTACGATATAAATTAGAGCTGAATGCGCCTCGGGCCATCGATAACGGATTTACATTCAGGTTCAGTAAAGTGCTTTGTTTTTAAACGCTTTAATATAAAGAAAACATCTAAGTAAGTATCTACGTTTAAGTAAAATTGTTCCTGAAATGTAAGAAGGATTTTAGTTTTAAAGGTTTTGTCTGTTTACCTTTTTCTTGAGAAGAAAATATTGCTAAATGAAAAATAGCTAATGCTACTAATACTACTAAAAATAGTGAATATGCATATCATTATTTGTCAATAAATTGTTATCCCGCGGAACACTACTTTTATCTGGACGAAATTGCACACTATGTCATTAACTGAGCTCCGGATAATGCGAAATTTCATGATGATCGGTCAAGTAGTTCGCATTTATGATATCAGTTATGTAAAGTTATATATATTATATATGTCGGAGGAAGCTAGAAATCGGGTTGATTGTTGTTTGCACGTATAATTCACAATATAAATTGTATACATTTTAATTACTTTTAAATTCTTAATTTAATTTTATTTGATTTGTTAAATTATTCTATAGCTCAAAAACCTTATTAATCTAATAAAAGTTATGAATACTGTAATTCACGTAACGACCAATCAGAGCAGAGCATGTGCTTGAGTGAGGCTCGAGGCGCCATCTTTACTTTAGAAAGGCCGACAGTTATTGAGACACATTTGAGTGATAGCGACTGATCAAGCCGGAACGTTAAGTTGTGAGTTGTGTACAGAAAGTAAGATCAGTGCCCTGAACCCACTGCTCGGTCTTAACTATTATTTTTCATTCGAAATTATTGTCAAGTAAAAATATTGTTTATTCTGAATAAAAATAGTGTAAAACCGGCATCGTTGTGTTTTGTGTTCGCATATTACCCAGATGACGCCCACTAAACCCGCAACCACTAATGACGTTGCCATAGAGAACAATACTTCTCCGACATATATAATATAATAATAATAATATTCTACCACATACACACAACACCATCTAGCCCAAACTAAGCAGAGCTTGTACTATGGGTACTAGACAATGGATAAACATACATATATGCTTTTTTTTGTAAATACATACATATTATACATAGAAACACTCAGACCAACAAAAACATCAATGTTCATGCACACAAATGTTTGACTTGTGCGGGAATCGAAGCCGTGACCTCAGGCGTGGCAGTCGGTTACACTAACCACTACGCCATCGAGGCTGACAAAATATATCTACCATAATTTTATATGTCGTAGTAAACGTAAAAATAATATTTAAAAAATAGAGGCATATTTCGTCTCGTTTATGTTCATAGACTTATTGACAATTAGTCAGGGGCACAAAATATTATATTGGAAGAGGGCTAAGTCCCTTACCTTCTACCATTGTCGTTGCTCGGACGGTTCGGCGCCAACTCTATCCTATAGGCAAACGTGTAAATCAATCTAAGAAACTTTACCTGTTTTGTAGGACAACGACCGGACTAATATTTCGAATTTACGCTTTAGACAAAAGAAGGCCCCTAACGTGGAATGAGAAGGAAAATCTCAGGCATTCATCGTTTTTCAAAGAGCTATTCGTGTGTGTTGTAACCAAAGGTGTTTCGAAATTGGATCTTTGTGACGACGGACATTTTCTTTCTGGGTAGTCAGTTTTTACATAGGTGTGGGGAATTCGTGTTTAGAGTATGCGGATTTAGGTTGATATAAGCTATGTTAAACTGTTCTTACTGGCGTCAAAGCAGAACGAGATTCTATATTTAATTTATACATACATTTTTCATAGTTGTCTTTTCATTATTCAGCAACGGCCCTCTCGATTTAGATTCTTATGCTGAACTTCCAAAGATAGCTTTCGAACTCCTTTTTAACAATAATGAAATCAACCAGAATTGAAGTGATCCATCCATCTACTGTGTGCCACCACACTATCTATTACGGGTTCAAGCCCCGCGATGGAAAATAATTGTGTGAGCCAGAAACAATTGTTCCGGGTCTGGATATACTGCGCACAGAAATTAAGTTTTAAACAGGCGTTATATTTTTAAAAAGTAATAAAGTAGTATTGCTATATGCAATAGAGTTTCTAACAGTATATAATTTTAATTATAATGCTAATGATCATCCCAACTATAGACCTTAATAAAATGTTGTTAAATGATTATTTTAAATATATAATTGCGAAATAATAACTACTTGACGAATAGAATTCAAGCAAATCTGTGGTTTTTAATATGATTTATATTTTGTGTTCTGGCAAGTTTCGTTTAGGAAAGTCAAGACTAAACAAATATTTTTTTGCATTGCTATATTTTTGAAGGCTGTCTTTTATATTTCTTTTCTCTATGCTTTTTCATTAGTGTAAGTCGTCGATCAAATAAATTATTTGATAGCTGAGTCACAGTTTGTTTTCCTCAGTAAATTTTCACCGGATACCATAGTGGGAAATAAAAATGGTTGCGGTTACGCTTACCAACAGATGTTAATTACATTTAACTCTCAAACACATTAAAAGAAGAATCATTTATCTATTTGCAGTAAAATCTTTACGAACAGTTATTGCGTTTTGTGCCTTGTGTTTCTCCTAGAATGCACAGCATATAGCATGAATAGCAGAATACAGCATGAAGAAAAATAAATGTTTATTAGTCACAATAATATCTTAACTATTATTATAAATGCAAATGTGCGTTTGTTTGTTAAGATGTTACGCCTTAACTACTCGACCGAGCATCATGGAATTTTGCTTACTTGTTGCCAGGGGTACAGAAAAGGACATACTTTTACTATTTTTCGGTAAAAGTAACCCCTTTTATCTAGAAAAAGTATTTTTTCGAGGGATAGAAAATTGACATAACCGACATTTACGCAATCAGTGCCTCTGGTAAAATCTAGTAGTTTACAATAAATGAATTTAAACTATGATGACATTGATGACAGATGGGTTACAGTTCGCCGAGTTTGGGAACTCATCCCAGAACCTTTTGTAACCCACCACACAGGAACACAGCAGACACAGTGTAGTAGTGTAAGGTCATAAAGCATTTCTGGTGGATTGGCAATGCGCGCATGATATTCCAGCTGTTACATACGTTCATAAAGTTCGGTAACTGCTTACCACCAGGCATAAAAATAATGTTTCTACACCGGCAAACATGCATAAGTGTGAGTATACGAGTGTCATGAATATATCTAAAGTACTAATGTACGATTTAGTGCTTTTACGCTTTAGCACTCTTTTACGAGCTAAACATAATAATAAAATGTTCCAGAGAACTAAGCTATTTTCCGGGATTAAATTTATATGATAATCTAGATAATACTCTATTTACGACCCTTATTTAATTAAAATTGGTGCAGTGATTTGGGCGTGGTTCAGTAATAAACATCTAAGGATGCGTCCAGATCTGGCGAATTCGCCGCTCGCGGGCTGCGTGTGTGTGGTACGCGTTTAGTTACGGGAATTAGGAATTCACGCAAAAAATATCTAATTCTCAACCTATACATAATGTGCACAGATGTAAATCTGCTTATCCATTTTCAGGGCCTCCTACCAACAGTCTTAGCGCAAGCGGAGAACACATTACTAGCATCTTTCCATATTTTTTATTCCTAGGTGTAGTGACCTCTACGCAGACCAAAGAAGTTACAATATACGACAGTAGATATATATTTTAACACTATCTAGCCCAAACTAAGTAGAGCTTGTACTATTATATAATAACAATAATAATATTCTATCATATACACATATCACCATCTAGTCCAAAATAAGCAGAGCGTGTACTATGGGTACTAGACTATGGATAAACATACATATATACTATTTCTTTTGTAAATTCTTACATATTATACATAGAAACACCCTGACCAAGACAAACATCCATGTTCATGCACATAAATGTTTGACGCGTGCGGGAATCGAACCCGATTGATACAATACAGATGGCGCTGTACTTTCCTAAATCGCGCAAACAAAGTTTTCACAGCGAGTTACTATGTTATATCGACACAAAAGATCCCACTGGGTCGAAGTGTCGCCGGTCTGTACTGACTGGCCCCCACACAAGATAAGATACTATATTATATTTTTTTTATTTTTATTTATTTTTTTATCTTGACACGGCAAAGTGATTGTAACGGACCTGATGGAAAGCCCAATTACAGTCCAGAGATAGTGACGAAGAGGAGAAGATAGATGTCTTCTAGTCGTCGTCAGTGTCAAGCCGGTCTGACCAGATGCTTCTTCACACTACGTTTGAAGGACCCAATGTCATAGAAGGGAGGGAACACATGAGCCGGAAGACTGTTCCAAAGTTGTATGGTACGGCATAAAAAGGAATTGTTGAACCTTTTGGTGCGAGACGGGCTTGTGCTAACCGTCAATCGGTGATTACGAAGATCGGCACGTGTGGTTCTCAAAAGGAAGAGGGAAGGTGGGATGAGGTCAAATAACTCTTCAGAGCATTCGCCATGATAGAGGCGATAGAAAACGCTAAGGGACGCAATGTTTCTACGAAGTTGTAGCGGTTCGATGTCCTTCGTAACTGGCTGTCGATTATACGCACGGCATGACGCTGCAGTTTATCTAAAGCATCGAGTAGGTACTTAGCGGAACCATTCCAAAGGTGCGAACAGTACTCCATGCTGCTACGGACTTGGGCCTTATATAGGTATAAGTTTCCAACATCCACCGTCCGGCTGCGGCACGCCAGGTTATAGTACCTGTACCCTACCTGGTTGCACAATCCTTCATTTATGTTAGTGGGACATTACACCACGTTCCTCTATGGCTCCTTAAGCGAGAGGTGGAGAAGTATCTATTACGCCCGTAAAAGCCTACTTTTTCATATATCTTAATATATGTATATACTATATCGTTGATTGCATAGATAGCGCAGCAGGCGAGCCGCTGCCGCCATACAGAGTGCTTTTTGAAACCAATATCCTTAATGAATATATTGTGTCACGGTGTAGTCTTCGTATCGTATAATTGTATATTTGTCATTCCGGCAAACGTTTAGAACACTAGTGCGAATCTTATTTATTTTTCTTAAAAAAAGAATCAAGTATCTCTCGCACATACATAGAAGTTTGCTTGTCTAATGTATAAAGCTCCATCGCCCAATTGCAAAGTATGTATGCAATAAAATGCACCATTTGCTCATGGATTGCCCTAAGAACAACAAAATAAAAGAGAATAATTAAACAGGAAAAATGGTTTTCACTTGCGGGATGTTGGACTTATCCTGTGTGATAGCTGATAGTTTTATATGTAATAAAGGATAAGGTACAAATGGATTGACGTATCCGTGTGGATAAAATTCCCATTAAATATAAATAAACATAAATATAAAACTCTCGCTTGTCAGATTGAGAATTTAACTTATTTTCCTCAAGTATAAAAAATCCCGTCAGAAACTAAGTTAAATTCACTAAGTTTCTTGCCTTATCTCTAAAAGCTACACAAGTGTAATATTAGTTAGTCTCGAATGAGGAGCAACACATTGCATCAGTTGGTAACAGCATTTAATCTAGCAAGTATTTCATAAAACCGCCCGGGGACTACGATCTAATTACTCGCGCGTGTCGGCCATAGTTTTTAAATTCAGCCAACGGTGGTACATCAATGTACCTCTAAATATACTACCATTGGATACTTTAACAACTTGTATAATTGTACTACGTTCGTGTATATACTGCTCTATATTATTCTGTCTCTATCTATCTCACTAACATTATTTAAATGATCGGATGATTGTTACTCTTTCACGTTTCCAGATTTTTCTACTTCCAAATTTTTAAGTAATTTGAGATGTAGAAAGTGTAAGTCTTGAATTATTATATAGGATAATTTTCGACGTAGTTTTGTGTTCCCGTGGGTTAATAGTTCGATTTTAATCATCGACCTGCTTACGAAATATACACCGGGTCGAGTTTAACTAATACTGGTGTAAATTATAAAATTTTGGCTGTAATCTATTAGACGTAGGTCTATAAGTCTAGGTCTTCCCCTTGCGACTGTTCCATTCACACTAGCCTTATAAACTTTCTTAGTCAGTCTGTTCTCGTCCATTCTTTCTACATGCCCAAACCAACTTAACATACCCTTTTCTATTCTCGTCACTATATCCACTTTTATGCCGCATCTCTCTCTAATCACACTATTCCTTATTCTATCTTTCAGTCACACCACATATATTTCTCAGCGCTCTCATTTCTACAGCATTTATTCTGCTCTCATGCTTCTTTTGCCATACCCAACTTTCACTACCATGCATAAGTGTAGGTACTAATAGTCCTCTATGAACAGCCAAACGTGCCTTTTCGGATACATTTCGACTGTTCATAAAAGCGCGTAGAGCGCCATTCACTTTATTGCCAGCAATCGTTCTTCTTTCAATATCTCCCTCATGTGTACCATCCCTTGTAAACAAAGTACCTAGATATACAAACTCTTTCACTTGCTCCACTTGTTCTCCATCAATCATAATATTGCACATCGTCATGCACTCCTCCCTTTCAAATACCATTACTTTGGTCTTGCTTACATTTATTTTCATTCCTTTACTCTCACAAGCATCATGCATAATAGTAACCATCGCCTGCAACTGTTCTGCCGATGACGCAAGTATTACTTGATCGTCGGCATAAAGTAGACATTTGACAAGTAACTCATTCATTCTTAATCCCCATTCACAATCTTTTAAATCTTTCAAACAATTGTCCATGTATAGGTTAAACAGCCAGGGTGACGCTACACATCCTTGTCTAACACCTTTTTCGATGTTAAACCATTCTGTGTAAGTCCCATTTATCCTAACACAAGCTCTGGAATCGTCATAAAGAGATTTCAGAGCTCGTGTGAGGTTACTATTCACTCCATACATGGACAAAACCGACCAAAGTTCATTCCTCACCACTTTATCATAAGCCTTTTCCAGATCCACGAATGCGCAATAGACTTTTTGACCTTTGGCCAAAACTTTCTCGGCTATGCTCCGTAAGGAAAAGACCTGATCCGTACATCCCATACCCTTTCGAAATCCCGTTTGTGCATCCCATATTTTCTCATCGGTTACTTTCACAATCCTTTCAATTAACAATTTCGCATACAATTTACCGACGACGCTGAGCAAGCTAATGCCTCTATAGCTTTTGCAATCTTGCTGTGAGCCCTTTCCCTTGTATAAAGGTACTATGACGGCCTTGCACCAATCATTAGGTACACGGCCGGTATTCCAGCACAAGTTAAAAAGGCGGCACAACTGATTTACTATGAGACCCTGTCCAGCTGTCAGCATTTCGACTGTAATCCTATCATAACCACCAGCCTTTCCTAATTTCATGCTTTTCAATGCTTTCATTATTTCATATATACTAATAGGGCTTTCATCATTCCTATCATTATCATTCATTTCGAAACTTTGCCCTTGCCATTCCTCTCTTTCAAATAAACTTTCAAAATATTCCTTCCATCGATTCAGTACGCTCTTTTCTTCTTTCAGTAAACTTCCATTCTTGTCTCTAATCGATTTCAGCTCTGTGGTTAGGGTTTTACCTCGAACCGAGCGAATGGATTTCCAGAAATACTTTGCGTTAGTCCGGAAATCTTCAGATAATCTTCTGTCAAACTCGTCTTTCATTTCCTCTTTTTTCCTTTTAATCACATCTTTCACTATCTTCTTCATTCTTATAAAGTTATTCCTAGCTTCATTTACATCCTCATTCGTTGCTTCTTGTATTCTTTCATTGGCTCTGACAGATAGCCAGTCCAACCATGCGTGCTTCTTCTCCCGTACTACCCCTTGCACATCTTTATCCCACCACGCATTCTTAGATTTTATCATTTCCTCCTCTTGCTCACACCGCACACTTCTGACGCTACAACAACCACTTCATACTTAAATGACTGCCATAATTCTTCTATATCCTCAATGTCACTAAATCTTTCAAATCTTTTCCTCAATTTATTGTTATACTCGTCTTTCAATACTTCATCTTGCAAATTTTCTACTTTTATTCGTTCTTGGGCACTTGTTCGGGTAGGTATATGGTGTCGCCAACCTTTGAAGAGGCCCCGTATCCGGCTCATAACCAAAAAATGGTCGGTATGAACACCAATACCTCTATATACCCGAGTGTCTAAGACATTCTTTCTCAATCTTTCATCCACTACAACAAAGTCAATCATACTACTTCTCACATTCTTTGCTTCCCTTTTATACTGGTGGATTCTTTTGTGGGCAAACATAGTGTTTGTCACACAAAGACTCCACTCCAAACACAGCTCAAGCAACCTTTTTCCATTCTCATTCACACTTTCGTCTCCATACTTGCCTAAAACCCTTTCGTATTCCTCACGCTTTACTCCCACCCAACCATTGAAATCCCCTAACATTATCAACCTCTCGTGTTCCTTGCATTTCCTCAGGACATCTCTTAAACCCTCCAAAAAATCTTCTCTTTCTTCCCGTGCACTCTGAGACATACCCGTTGCCATGTTTACGGGTGCATAGACCCCTACCATGAACACACGAGTAATCCCCACTTTCATTCTTATCTATAGTAACCTAGCATTCACATATTCAAATTCTTTTACGCACTCATTCATTCTAGCAGACAAAATAACACCAACTCCCTTATAGGCTCTGGTATTGGTAGGCACGCCGGACCAATACGCCGTGTAGGGTCCATGCCTAGTGGTGTTACAGCCTTTCCTTTTCGTCTCATTCACGCACAGGACATCAATCTTTCTCTCATTCATCATCTGACATACTTCATTCAATTTTCCATCCATCCCTCCTCCGACATTCAATGTAGCAAAACGCCTTTCTGTAGGCCACTTTTCGCCCTCGCGAGAAACGAGACGTGACGGGTGGCGGACCGCGTCGCCGCCATGCGGATAATTATTATCAGTAATATCCATACGCGTTCCCACGATTGATAGGGAAAATACTGTCCACCTCCGCAGAGCCCTTTACGGAGGTAAGGTGGATCCATCCTGTGCCCTGTGACCACCAACACAGGCACCCTCCGTTCAAGACCAGCTTTCCTTCTGGCCACGAATCCATCAGCACGGGTCGGTTAACACCTTGGATCGGGGTTTATTTTCGGGTCTGCTCCCTGAAATTTGGTTTGACTTCGGAGTTTTCCTTCTCCTAGACAGGTTGCAAGCCAATGCTAACGAGGCCCATCTCCCCGGGTATGATTTCGGAGTTTTCCTTCTCCTAGACAGGTTGCAAACCAATGCTAACGAGGCCCATCTCCCGCCCATATCCAAACTACTTCACACATATTCTCAATTAACATATTAGTGGGATACTTACATAATATCTACACTAATATTATAAAGCATATTAGTATAGGTGCATCACACCCGCATTTCACCATATATTATAAAAATAATATTAAAGATAAAGTCTCATGAATTAGAATAATGAGCTTACCTAATGGATATGGCAATAACTACATTAACAGTTTGGCCGATTCGGGCATCAAAATAACCACGTGGTAACCACGGATTTTAACTCGTGAAATGGTCGATCTACGCGCTCACTATGCGTCACCGATTTCTTAAAAAGTCACTCTATTTATAGCATCATAATTTAAAAAGCATTCTCCCTTTATTCCAATCTTCACGCATAAGTCCCTTGTAAAACATTCTCCAACGACAATCTACCAGTTCTACAAGGTCTACCCAAATTTAAGGATAAATGCTCTTTCCAATATCCGTGGACAAACTGTACGTACACTGTCGAGCATACAACGGTGTATAGCATTCAGACGTCACTGAACACCATTACACGTCAGTGCAATTATCTGGTACAAGCTCCGCTGTAGTGCGATCGCGCAGAATAATTTCGCTGTTTACATTTATGTGCAATGCAGTGTGTATCATGTGACACAGATAGTGCAATATCTGTTTGTTACTTGGAGAACTGTTCCTTTAAGTTTAGTGTGAGAGCTTGCATACTAAGACGATCTTAAAACCGTCAGATCTAGTTATAGAATAAAGCTGTTCTATTTACAGTGCATGCATAATATAAATTTGAATAACGTGTGCTTACTCTTTTTCATTTTTAAATTTAGTTTTATGCTGTAAAGTAACTTCTTCATAGTATGTTGCCCTGAATGTCTTGAGTGCGACCGTGGTTTATTGCTCCCGTAGTAGATATATTGATATAATTACTGCATCGCAGAGGACTTTACAAACATTCAAACGACGGACACAAAGAACATCCAGACTCGAAACAATCATTTGTTGTTGAACACAATTTTTTGTCCCGTGTGGGAATCGAACCCACAAAACTCGGCGCAGTGAGCGTGGCGAGGCGACCACTTAATCCACTACGCCATCCGTCACACAACTGCACGACTTCCAACAGGCGGGGTGTAGTCATATTGACTTGCAAAAATTAATAAAAGAATAAACATGTTTACAAACTGACATATTTGTTAATATTTTGTTTAACTTATGTTATTTTATATACATATGTATATTGTTATTATGTATATATACGTAAATATTAACTTTTAAATAACTAAATAATGTTATGAAATTAGATTTAGGTTTTTAAAAACATTTATTAATTAAAATTTAATCCATTTTTATCCCCATTACTGCCCTTCAATTTTATTTTACGCAAATAAGTCAAATGCAAATTCAAATAATTTATTTGCAAATTAAGTACTCGTAACTCTATTAAGATCAATATTTTACACATTCAAATATAGTAAAAAGCTCAGAGTATTATTCAAAGAAGAATTTGCCACTAATATTTTCCAGTTCGACGGAAAACGTTCGACTTCAATGACGCTTAAATTCCTTCCTTTCTTAGTCTAAGTCGTGCCGTTTACTTTATTAAAAGAGAACTTTCAAAATACTTTTCCTTAAAAGAGTCACTTAGCAACAGTTGTTTTAGTTTCACTTTGCGAAAAGTTTTGAAGTCAGATTTTTCTTTAAACGATTCGGCGAGGGCACCTTAAATCTTTGAAACATTCCAAAATTGAAAACAAGTTTATTAACCTCTACCTTAATTTTATAAATACTATTAGCCTCGCGGCTACGTTCCTGAAGGGGCGGCGAAAAGGTCTATCACACCCACATTTCAGTAGCTACAGTTTAGGTACCATGTTTTAAAGAGGTCAGCCTATTGCTAGCTCAGGTTACCGGTCACTGTTTTAGATTACGAGCAGCCACTGAGAATTGATTATCCGTCTAGTTATAATCAAATAATGTAAAAAACAACCCAACTTTATTCCAAGGTCGTCTACTTGGTTTCTCTATTTGCTCTATTTATTGGCTTGTCATTATTATTATTTTATATTAAAATAAATGTTGCTCTAGGAATAGTTCTTGTGTCACTGGGAATTAAACAAACATTTAAACAACGGACACAAAGTACACCCAGACTAAGAACAATTATTTGTAAATCACACATATAGATGTCCCGTGTAGGATTCGAACTCAGAACATTCGGCGTAGCGGCAGTTGCGAGGAAACCACTTAAATCTATCCGTGCAGTCAATTTACCTTGTCAGCTTGTCTTTCTGATTTAATTTTGCCTTCTAACTCTGTTTTCTATTGATTTACAATTTAAATTCTTTGAATTATTTATTTCCAAATACTTTTCCAATAAAATTACAATAATAAATTGATATTCGATTGACTTCCGATACCGTCAACCATTTCTCACTCTAAATATATTTTTTATTGCAATTTAATTTCTTTCCAAAGCACAAGTACATATTTCGTTATCAGATCTTCAAGTCGACCCATCAAAGCTTCGTGCTCTGGCAAGCATAAGTAAATTAAAACTTTTTTCTTCGTGAAAAGATTTTTTGTACGATTGTACTTAAGCTGAGAATTTTTTTTTGATAAATTCTTCGCTCTGATGTTGTATTGAGAGCAATGATTCGGGGAAAGGAAACATCTAGGTTAAGAGTTTTTGTTTTGGATAAATTTCTGTTTTTTTTTTGTTGAGATCTTGTAGCGTTAGCGTCACGTGGAATTCAATTTCCATATCGAAGAAGGTAACGAAGATATATAACAAGCTGAACAAATATGTAACAGTAATGTACGATAGAAATTAATATCATTAGATTAATTAATACTATAGTTAATCTGATTATAATAACTATCGTTTAGCTGTTACGGCAGTTAAAGACGAGGGATTACCAGTATCGTATATGGTTACGCAATTAAAACTCGTCTTATGTCGTTGACTGTACATACATAGTTTCACGCCTGTAGTTGCCCGTATACTATAATAATACAGTCACTGGCATTAGGCTTTCCTAAAATCTCTTTCAATACGGATAAGCAATATATATAAATTGAAGACAACCCAGTGTTGTTGTAAAATATTGTAGGCTTTTCAAATATTTATGAAATTCGTATCAGATATAAGTCTCTTCTACCCGCAGCCTGAACGATTCTCATGGGCAAACAAACAGGGATAAAGGGGGAAAGTATCTTATGTGTTAATATAGGTCATGTATCTATATCTATATACCATTGTATAAGGTCTATATTATGTGACTCTTAAATATAACTACAACTTTCTGTTACACGCCATATATGATTAACACCATATTATAACAAACCTATATTCATTTTCCTGACATTTGCCATCGTCCATTACTTCTCGCAGACGTCGTATAGATAATTATAAAACAAGCGAAATAGAAAGAAAACTTTAAAGTCAACAAATCACGTGAAGATTTTACAAACTGCACTTTTTCCGACGCACATCGCTACATCCGCATAAACTGAGATTTATATTCTATCCTCCAATGCTTTTAACTCGTGTAGTTCTAACACGGCGGCTCACTGTGGGCTGAAAATCGACCTCCATAGACATAGAAATGAAAGTTGCTAGATGTTCGTTTTGTTGACAGATATGGCTTCTATTAGCTATTATACACATAACAATGTCGTCTGAGCTAACTCCGCACAGAAATGAATTTATTATAAGGTTTTTTCGAAAAAAATGTATGGAGCTAGCATGAAAAATCTGAATATCTCTGAACTTGCAAAGAAAACCGTAATATCCTCAGAGATGGTTATAGGACTAATTATTTGTGATTTTTTGACATACTTCATATAACGGTACCTGCTGCAGAATTTTTTTTAAAAATCATCTAATTTCTAATTAATTTTTTTTAACATTAAACGATTTGTTTTATTGTAAAAGTAAAGAAACAACACGTTATATGCATATAATACTAAATCTTCGCCAGTTATTTGTTAAAATATCAAGAAAATTATTTTTGCCTTACATAGTATATATGTTTTAAAACAGGTCATTGGATACCATTACTAAACTTTGCATACAGGTAAACCACTGAATATTAAATTAGCCTTCTAATGAGTTCTGAATAAGAGATTAAGTGATTTGCAATATCGCACAATGGTAACTACGGAGTACACTAATTAAATTCTTACAGGTAAGTACATAAGTAAACTAATTAGTTAATTAGACATGTTACGAGTTCTAAGAAATATTTTCGACAACTGTCTAATTATTTTATTATTATGTCTAAATGAAAGTATTTTTTTAAATCATTAAATTCTACTAATGTCAAAGTAAAGATCAATCGATAAGTTAGTTATTTTATTAACGCTAATAATAGGCATTAAATAAAAAGAAAAATAAATTAAAAAGGTATTTTTTAATAGTTGATAAAATTTATATAAAACAAAACATAGGTACAAAAGTATGCAAAAATATAAATAGGTACAAGAATAGTAATATAAAATATTTAAAAATAAATCAATTGCAAAACATAGTTACGTACCAAAGCTAAATAACGAAAGATCATGAAAAAATTACATTGAATAGAATTATAATTAAAAGCACAAAAAGTTTCTAGTTTTCCTTATCACTCTCGTCGATTTCTGAATCAGAATCTAGATTGCCTAGAAACTCAAAGTCAGTTTCTTGAAACTGAATTAAATTGAGGGTTTCAGGAAATAAATCCTCCTTTTTCTTGGCATCTAACTTGGGCCTTTGTACATTTATAAAAGGATCCGAAGAAACAACTAACATATTAAGGATATCATGATTCGAATCTTGCCTGCTCTTTTTCTGCGAATGATGTTCCCGAAACCTCCTAAAATCTTTATTGCGAGACTCGGATGCTTCTTCCGAGAGACTTCCTATGGGTACAACATCATTCTTCTCGATTATGTCTGCCCCGTGTATAAGTAATTTGTGGACGGTTGATGACATATAGTACCAGTCATATAATTCCACGTACCTCTCTGCTGTTTTGAAGGCATAATCTTTAAATTTAATTATATCTACTTTTTTCCCGGAAGTTATTGCCTGTAAAATCACAGCAAATCTTCTTATTAGTTCTTCGTCCAACCCAGTAATGGCTGCAGTTTTATGGGGAAATTTGAAAAACTTTCTTGCAGTGTTGCCGTCATTAGTAGTTCCGGAACCTTGTTTAACAATGTCAATCAATAGATTTAATTCGTCTTTAAATTTGTCTTGAATAATCTTTTTTCTCTTACTTAGCATTTCTTTGTGCTCGTTACCTTTCGTAGCCCACTCTTTAAAATCTAGTCTATACGAAATATGTAGTAAACATTCCATACAATTTATACGGGCGTGTAGAGATGACAATCCAAACTCGTATATATCAGAAGATACGGTCTTTGCTGTTACTACACTCAAACGGTTCATTTCTGTCGGTTTTGCCAGACACAAATAGCATGATGAACTTGATCTGGCTTGAGACAAATACGTGCAGACTTTACCATCGATCATTGTCATCATTAGGTGATGATTCACCCTGTTTCTATTATGGCACTCTGTAGGAATGAGAGCCTTAATTTCTTCATCCATTCGTCGTTTGTGTTCGATGACTACTGCTTCGCTTTCCTTCACAAAAGTAAATTGAACTGGACGACAAAACATTGCTGAGCATGGTTTTGGGTTCATCCACAAAGTATTGTCTCCATCAGTCAGTTTTAGTGGCACCAAGGAAGTCATGAAAATACTTGAATCGTCTTGATCGCTATCCATTTTCTGCTTGTATCGGCTTTGGTTTGACGCACCATCGAAACCCCATTTAGATATCAATTTTAAATCCTTATTTTGCACATCATCGTTAGGAAAACTTTGGAGGATTCTTTTGACCGTAATGTCGAGTAAAGCTTGAAGGGTTATTCTTGCCGATGAATCGGTCACTAACACTGATTGCTTCGGAGGATAGCATGCCAGCTTGGTTTGTTGCACTTTATAGTAGGATGGATAAATATCCTTTCTACCTTCCCGAATAGCTGACTCTCGTAAAGTGATGTATTGCCACTTTGATAATTTTAATGAAAGGAGTAATCCAAGTGCTTTTTCTGGTGTAAATAAGATAGTTTTCACCGGTTGCTTAAGCGTTTCCTTAATTTTAGAGGCTGCTTCAGGATGTTTCAGCATATATTCGATTACAGATGCGATATCCTCACAACCTTCTTCCTTAAAACGCGCTGCTGCTGTATATGCCAATTCACTGGGATTGTCAGTTTTATGCTCATCAGATCTTCTCTTCTTCTGTTTGCTTTCCAGATCTTCGAATGGTTTTCGTGACCTCTTTGTCATTGTACCAACAGAGTATGATGTTGAGGGTTCTGGAGAGATTGATCTTGATCCCTCAGCAACAGTTGGTTCTTGAGCGACTAAATTTATACAACTTGGCCAATCGATAGTTGCTTGCAGCCAAATTTCGTATTGTTTTCTAAAAGTATCAAGAATTCGGTGAGATTTTTGCCACCTTTGTGATGCAGCTCGTACAAATCTCCGACAAAATTCTTTTAGAGTCACTTGATCTTCAACGGAAAGACAAACGTCTAGGCGGGATATAACTTCACTAAACAATACCTCATGATCAAATGAAGTACTCTTACATTTTAGAAGAACGAATAGGTCTAAATTGGTATTTAAACTTTCTATTATAAAATTTCACAGTGATATGTTAGGGGTAACAAAGCTTAGAATAAACTAAATTATGATGCAAAATGTTAACCATTTTATATTTCAGTCCAACATTAGTTAACGACCTCATTAGACAGTTGTCGAAAATATTTCTTAGAACTCGTAACATATCTAATTAACTATTTAAGTTACTTATGTACTTACCTGTAAGATTTTAATTAGTGTAATCCGTAGTTACCATTGTGCGACATTGCAAATCACTTAATCTCTTATTCAGAACTCATTAGAAGGCTAATTTATTATTCAGTAGTTTACCTGTATGCAAAGTTCAGTAATGGTATCCAATTAACTGTTTTAAAACATATATACTATGTTAGGCAAAAATAATTTTCTTGATATTTTAACAAATAACTGGCGAAGATTTAGTATTATATGCATATAACGTGTTGTTTCTTTACTTATACACCAAAACAAATCGTTTAATGTTAAAAAAAATTAATTAAAATAAGATGATTTTTAAAAAAAATTCTGCAGCAGGTACCGTTATATGAAGTATGTCAAAAAATCACAAATAATTAGTCCTATAACCATCTCTGAGGATATTACGGTTTTCCTTGCAAGTTCAGAGATATTCAGATTTTTCATGCTAGCTCCATACATTTTTTTCGAAAAAACCTTATAATAAATTCATTTTTGTGCGGAGTTAGCTCAGATGACATTGTTATGTGTATAATAGCAAATAGAAGCCATATCCGTCAACAAAACGAACATCTAGCAACTTTCATTTCTATGTCTATGGAGGTCGATTTTCAGCCCACAGTGCGGCTCTCGGGGGAGGGTTTCGTGAAGCGCGTACTAGGACACCGATGTGACCTGGTTCTAGGACGTGTCAAGAAAAATATGTGGTGATTTATCAGTTATAGAATGAAAATCTATCTCGGTGGTAATGTCGTGTAAGCTTGCAGCTGATCTGGGGTTCGATTACCGTATTATTACAGTTATATTGGAGTAGCAGTACGGAGACTATACGGATGGCGTAGTGATAAAGTAGTTGCCTCTTCACTACGCCGCGAGTTGTGGGTTCAAGTCAATAAAAATAAAAATTGTGTGAACATAAATAGTAATTGGGAAAAATATATTCGCCAGATATTAACATAGGACTTCAAACAACTAGGAAAATTGGCAAAAAGTAGATAAGGTTTGTATGGTATGTGAATAGTTATCCTAACTTCCGACCGCGAATTTAAGTTTGTTTGTTTGTTAAGTCAATCGCAGCGTGAGACACGTGCCATCTTTAAGGATGCAGACATTGCAAATAGAGTGTGTTTGCCACATGCATCTTATGCATTGTATTAAGCTATAATGCTACATATTAGTAATTATACTATATCCTAATTAACAACGTGTATGCGATATTTCATGATGATCGGTTAAGTAGTTAAAGCGTGAAAGCGTAACAAGAAAACGAACAAATTCACTTTCGCATTTATAGTATTAGTTATTATATATAATAATAATAATTGATAATTGATGTGAATCATACTGAAGCGGAACCCACCCAAACATTCAAAACGCAAATGTTATTTCATAAAAGAATTTCGCGCAACTGTTACGAAAACCAAGAAACAAAAGTGAACTTTCAGACACAAAATATAATATAATAGACTAAGCATGCAAGCTCTCTATATGAAAAATTCAATACTAATTTTATAACATTACTGTTGGATTTTACAATTTATTTTACAATACAGGAAATTAGGAAAAATTGGATCGCTTTATCAAGTACTAGATGCTAGCTTTTGGCCGCGGCTTTGCTCGTAAACAATACTTTTCTCGATAAAATGTCCTCTTTCTGTACCCCTGACAACGTGTATGCAAAATTTTATAGGGAACGATCGAGTAGTTAAGGCGTGCAGGTGTATCAAACAATCTAACGAACAAATTCACATTGGCATTTACAATATTAGTTAAGATTCTATTTTTAGAAGATGTATTTTGTTTTTAAGAACTAAACGAGAATTTGGGTAAGTCAAAAGGCACTATTCCTAAGGGATAAAAAAATATTGACGAAATGTAGTAAGGATTAATAATTATTATTCTTTATTTATTGATTACAGTGGTAAAACATGAATACAGTCCATAAAGTACTTAATAATATAATATTGGTGCCTGTACTAGGGTAAACCTGTGCCACAGGCTTATTATATAAATATGGCTAATCTTTAACTGCACAGCAAAAACATACTAATTGTACAGCAAAATATGCTTACCAAAAATACTAATTGTACACCAAAATATATTTAAAGAGATTAAACTATGTCGACGGCGCCCCGCTTCGCGGAGCTCCTATTTTTGGATGGGTTTAAGAAGGAACCTAACATAATCTAATCCTTCCGAGACGAAATGCAGTGATTTGAAGCGTATAGGTGCTGGTTACGATATGTTTTAGTAAGCATATTTGGTTTTGCAATTAGTATTGTTGATGGTCATTATATTTAATCCCTATAAATATATGCAAGAATAGGCCAAGGTTATAATTATTATCATGGAACTTGTTATTACTTATTTAACAACAATCAACAAATCTTCAGTATCCTCATAATTTAGAGTTTGTAAGTACCGACAGACTATCCGCTTAGATCTTATATAACTTAGGTCATATATGTAAAGTTGTTTGTTTATCTATCTTGTTATAAAGAAGAGGACCTACGAATGCGGAAAATCTATTTGTAAAAACGAAATTTGATTCAGAAAGTGTGGCACAGACAATATTTTTCCGTCTTTTAATGTTAGTAAGGTTGACGTTGTACGTAAGCGCTGCGTGTTGTTTAAGTACGGTGTACATTATAAAAAGGTGTCGGACACAAAAGATGTGTGAAAAAGCGGCAGGGTCGGCGGGTTGCTACTTTTAAAAGCACTCAAATATTGTAATTACCTTGTATATATGTATAAGTATATGCAAGAAAATTACAAGCCCTACTCGATATATGCAAAGAAATTACAAACCCTACTAATCACACTATACCCTTACGGCAATGACCATTCTAATCAGCTGCATTTGTGCGAACATAACTACCTCTGAATATTATTATTATGTTTGGTTAGCCAACCGCACAAAATATTATACTGTTGCCAGTCAATAATTATAGAACCTATTGGACCCTGAAATTGGTAATTACTCCATCCAAAACCGATTTAATGTAAACGCAACGATTTACGAGCAAAGGTGATTCATTAACAGGCCAATTGTATTTTTGATTACCCCGATGAATAAGGTGCTATATGTTTAAAGTTGTCGATGTGAGTATGTTTTTAATATTGGTGCTTCGCAATTGATGGATCGATATCAATGCAATTTTTCAATAGGCTGGTTTATTGGGTTGCTTCTTAAGAGAAAATGCGGCAGTGCCAGCCATATAAAAGTAATGATCTATTTGCTCCCTGAAAATGGCAATAGCGCAAAAGAAAACGGTATTAAAATAGCTATGCTATCTTCTATATTTTTGTTTCTTTTTATAATTTTATTTTTGTTAGGATTAGCTGTTCTTCGCGATTTCAATCACATTTATGATTACTGCTTCGCTCCCATTGCATTATATAGCCTATGTAGCTTTTGGATGAAGTTTTCCAATAGTAAAATAATTTTAAAGTAAGTTTTGTAGTTTTAAGGTTAAAGGAGTCTGCTCACTACACCCTCTCATACCATGACCGTGCTAGGAAAGTATCAGACACGAAAAGCAACACGATACGCCCTGCTATAGGAACTGCTGGTCGGTGACGGAACGGTCTAGTGGGCATAGTCTTATCAATTTCCTTACAAAGAATATCTTTTGTCTGACACGTTCCTAGCATGGTCATAGTATAAGACGGGGTAGTGATATAACTACAAACGAACATACAAGTCTTTCCTTTTGATAATATTAGTAAACTTAATAAATATATAATTCGCTGGGGTTATTTTATTGTTTTCAAACAAACGTTTTTAACTGAAGTAATAGTAAAAATAAAAACACACAAAAATAAACAAAACTCTTCATATTTTTTAACAACTAAATACCCAATTAACTCTCACCCGCACAGCAGTTGCATTTAAAATTACTGCACTAAAAAAGCAGTGAATTTTTTTAACTGTTTAAAATACTCGAACATCGAGTGCAGTCCTATAGGACGGTATAGTCCTATAGGTAATATATTACCCATTTAAAAGCCCGCGACGCCACGGCACTAAAGTTAAAATCGCAAGAAGTTAAGTTGAAATTTAATTACAGCTGTAGCCGAGAGAGCTGAACGAAAAAAATCCGTTATAATTAAATTTTAATTAATTCTAGATAGCGAATAAAAGGAACAGTTGATTAAAGTATATTTAGCATCAATGGAAGCGCAGTTTACAATTGCTAGTATGAGTATAATATTTCCTGTTTAAGTGGTCACGTTGCCACTGCCTATACACCGAGTGTTGTGGATTTGATTGCCATACAGGACAAAAATTTGTATGAATCATGAATAGACGTGACGTTAAAAATTTTTCCTAGTGCAGATACTTTAATCTACTTCTACTACTTCAAAATTGTGTAATAATAGTGTTTTATACAAATTAAACAACGCGATTAAATAAGACAATATATTATAGTTCTGTTCAGGAACTGTCTCTCTACTGGGCACGGGTCTCTTCTCAGTGAAATAAGGATAAAGCCTCTTGTTGCATAACATTCGCTAACAGACGTAGTTGTCAAACCCGTTACATAAAAAAACTTAAAAGGAATACCAAGTCATTTCCTTTCTCTTTAGTGCAAAAATAAAAAGTATCACCATAACAAATCTGTTTTCTAAATGAAAAATGTACGTGGCGAGAGTCCGCGGCACTGAGGCCGGCTATTTATAATTCCCGACATAGCAACTCTCAGTTCAATTTCAGCAAAGTTTAAATAAAATCGCCGCTTTTTTTATTATAATACATTACCTACTGAGAATGTACGTCTTGGTGGCAAAGTTTTTTTGAAGATAATATGGGTTTGTGAAAACAGATTTGAATCTATATGCATCCGTTTTAATGCGCGGAAGGAGTTATTAGTTAGTTTTATCTCTTTATGTGTGATAGTTTTATAATTAGTTTACTATTCAATATGACTTCATTCGTGTTTATGAAGTAGTTTATGATTGCGGACTATTGGATTTGAGCTATAACAATACCTATTTTCGTTCATATCGCTTCAGCGGTTTAGTCGATAAAACGTAACAAATAAATTGAGTAACTTTCATGTATTATCATAGCGATAGCTTTGTCTCGAATTCTGTTTCAAAGAACGTCCTTCTGACGTAGACGTAGTTTTATGCGAATTTAATACTTAATTATGGCTTCAGCGTTAAAGTAAATCATCGTGAGAAAACCAGCATTGCAAACTGAGTTATCTATATAATGTTCTCGAAGATGTGTTAAGTCTGCCAACTCTCATTGTGTCATCGTGGCGGATTCTCGCCTAACCCTTCTCATACTGTGAAGAGGCTGTGCTCAGCAGTGTAACAATTTAAAGACTAAATTAATACTATTATATTATTTATTCATATATTTATTTTATAAACACTCCATAACAAAGATTTAAACAATGGAGACAAACATGACCCAAACTCAGAATATACATATATTAATTATTAATATAGTTACCATTAATTGCCCTATAACCTTACGAAGCAAATTGAACGTGTATCAAAGTTGTTTCTATTGTAACAGCATAGTTGCGATTTCAAGAGTTATCGAGTGATTGTCCCTATAACCTACACGTGTCATAGATATTACTGCAGTAACTCACGGTATTATCACTTCAATTTTATATTTAACTTGCTCTTCCTCTAAAACAGTAAATGTTTCTGGATGAAAGGTACCTTATGTCCATTACTGTACCTGTGACGCAGTATAATATATCAGCCCTGTATATAAACGGTCCAACTGCTGGATTATTGCTCAAAATCACGCTGGCCCAATGGGGTTGGCATACTTCACATAGCTGCGAGAACATTATGAAGAACTCTCACATATATAGGGTTCCTCAAAATGTTTTCGTTCATCGTTAAAGCAAGCGATAATTAACTAATTAATATACACATAAATTCAAAACGTCAAGCCTTGGGACAAACTCGAGACCTCTGCATGGTAGTTCAATGGTCTCCGACTAGGTTTACGCTGCAAGACTTTTTAGATTAAAAATCTATTTCAATAAATTTAATGATTTTACATTTAATTTATTGAAATAGATTTTTATTTACTTTTGCCTATCTCTACAGTGATATGTTATAAAATTATGTAATATGTTTAGCAAAGGATTGCAAAAGGCTGATTGATAGATACTTTCATCACTACATAAAAATTTTTGTACAAGGTATATAGATAAATATGGTAACTCATCGTAGTTCTACAGATAATAATATAACTGAAACCGTATTTGTTGCAGCCAGACACGATTATGTTTGGCATTTCAACAAGTGACAGGTTAAGTAAATGTGCTTTTAAAATGATTCTGTATCAGTAAATTACAGATTTTCTATAAAAGCTGGGCAAACTAGTTGTGTCCCAGGTTTCATAAAATATTTCGATATATTCAGAACATTATAGCGATAGCTCAGTGGGGAGACCAACAGACTACAATGCAGAGAGTCTCGGGTTCGGACCCACGTCGCACACCTCTGACTTTCGGAAGTATATGACTTTTCGAAATTATGTGCGTATTGATTGACAATTATCGCCTGCTCCGTGCCTCGGCGAGCACGTTAAGCCATCGGTCCCGGCTGCCATGAACATCTATGGCAGTCGTTATTGGGAAGTCAGTGCCCTATAATATCCTGACACTGGTCTAGCCTTAGGGTATCGTTAACCTTCGGGTTGCGGAGGTCAGGTGGCAGCCGCTCCGTGTTAAAACTGATATCCAGTCAAATCCGGTTAGACCAGAAAAGCCGACCCCAAGTGACTTGGGAATAATAAAGGCTAGGTAGAAGTAGAAGATATTAAGAACATTTTAACCGAAAATTAGAATATTTGTCTATTGTCGGTCTATTTGTGACTGCATCACGCTATAACCACATATTTTGAAGTTGTTTGGTAGATTGAGATTTAATTTAAAAGCTAACACTTCAAAGCAGGTCCCTTTTAGTAGAGTCCAAATAATAATTGCGTAAATATTGCGCGTACAGTGACAATTGCGTAAATATTATCACAGGTTTATTTTTTATTCGGCATACCAAATGCCAAAAATTAAATAACATTGCTATTGACAGGTATTCGCATAAAGAATCAAATTGTTTGAACCAACAACAAGAAATATTTTAAAAATAACATTTGATAGGCTGCGGTCTTGGATTTATATACCTATATACCTTCTAAATTGGCTGCCATGATACAGGTTTAGCTAGTTTGGGGTCAATATATTTTCTTTTAGGAAATAAACAAACAATTTCATTTATTTTTTAAATGCAACTCAACCCCCCCCGTCTATGAATTAGTCCTGTGTAGCGAAGATCTTTTCAACATTCAAACAGCGGACACTAAAAACGCCCAGACCCGAAACAACAATTTGTAGATCACACAAAGTTTTGTCCCGTGTAGATATCGTTGCCACAACACTCGGTGCAGTGGCTATGGCGAGGCAACTACTTAAACCATCCGTACAGTTAAATAGTTATATACAAATGTCACCACCATTATAATCTCGATCAAGACTCAAACACAACAGATAACAATCTCGTTCTAGTTCCAACAGTAGGCAAAACGTTATTCTATTAAACTTTATTTATTTAATTTATCACTTTAAGAGTGTTATTGTAACATTTCGCAAACTTTTTATAGACAGCTTGAAGCCCTGTATTTGCAACCAATTTCACATAAAACCATTCAATGCTCTCAATAAATGTTCCCTTGAATCCAATAATTTAAAATAAAATAGTTAAGCACTCAAATTTGCCTCATTATCTTCGCAACCTCCGCAGTTAATTCAAATGGCTCTGTAATCCTGGCAAATGGCTGCAAAATGGTCCCAAACGACCATCAACATTGTTTTCCTACAAGGAAATTTAACTTTAAAACATTATTGCAGGGCAAAAAATGTGTTACATTTTAAATATCGCGTTTTTTAAAGTTCAGGAGATGCAAGTAATAGGGTAGTTGACTCACATTTTTTATTATTTATGTCAAATAGTTACATTACTCAAACTAAAATGAAAAGAATAGTTAAATGCACAAGAAAATTTGAAAAATATAAGCTTTTCAAGTCTGGTAGGGATAGGGATTAATGTCAAATGACAGAAAAAGGATCCACAATACAAACTGTGTTGTAAACGCTATTTAAATGCAGCTCTGCGAAAGAAATAGCGAGATGTCCCCACTACAGCCTCAAATCTTTGTTATATTTATGTTTAAATATAAAAAAATATTAGCCGCTTATTAAATATAAATATGATAAAACTCTGAGGCTGTAATAACTCTCTTATTTCGCAACCAATTTTAAGAATGTTTTCACAAAAAGATTACTTTTAATAACTATAAGCGGCTGTGTTAAAAAAGGAATTAAGAATAAAAATGAAGGTGGAAAATTTGGTCAACATCAAACATAGATATTATATAGTATTTATGAAAGTTTCATGAAGATGTTTTTTACGCAATCACGCATTAAACTGATGAACGACATGAACGGAGATGTATGAAATTTGCCACACAGTTAAATCATGACCATCATTAATGTTATGTCGATGCTTGTTAAATAGTACATTTAACTAACTGTGCAACGCGACGGTATCTCACTAGGCTATCGCTGCTTTTGAAATTTAATTTTACATTTCAATCGGTGCCTTAACAAATTGTTGACCCATCTCATGCCATTTTATCATAAACCTTAATTTAAAGTTATTATATCATAATGGCAAAAAATCGGACCAATATACAGTTTAAATGGGGTTATAAAGTGAGCCATTATAAAATGCATATTATTATAACGATGTTTTTATGACGGAAAATTTATTTTCGAACTCTATATCGAAATCATTTTACACCAATAATTATGTAATTTTGTGCAAATTTCGTTTTAATTATGGAGTTCAAAATTCTTCGCGTGAATTACGACATAACAGGTGTTTATTTAAATTATATTCAAGGAAAAATATAATCCATGATGAAGGATGGCTGTGATTTCATACATTTTGATAAAAGGACTATACCTAAAGCATACGCCATCTTGTTCTCTCTTTAATTTGACATTGGAATAAAATTATATCCAAGATAAAACATTTTACGCTTTCATTTATTATCTACTCGATCGATCGATAATACTGTTTGGATTGCGATGTCCCATGCAGATACTAGTACAAAATAATGTAAAAGTAAAATCTAAATAAGTGTCTAATTTTTTTATCGTCGGATATAACATATTCATGGGATAAAGTACATACAGCTGCGGAGATAATAGCAGCATACATGTCATTTTCTGTACCTCTCACAATACGTTTGCGAAAGGACATCGGCGAATTTCGGCCCTTACAAAAACAACGGACAGAAGTTAAATGTATACAGAAAAAAAGTACTTCTTTTTATTGATTGTTAATTACTGTAAACAGAAAAATCTATGGTTTAGATATAAATATCACGAAAAAAGGTAATAAACGTACTGTAAAACCGGAAGCAGTTGCTCTTTCGAGTTTCTAATGTTGCCAGCCTTAAATATAAGGGCATTATTTATTATTTTTAAATTAATGTTTTTAATATACAATACATGGTCTCGATTGTCAGTTTGAACAGTTATAATAGTTTAAATAAATATCAATCACGGTAAGGTATGTTTAACTATAATTACCGGCGTTTGACTTTATGTTTATACGTGCGCTTCTTCTATTATTATTTTATTTTTATGTTGGATCAAAAGACTTATATTCAATAACAGAAACGGAATGGCAATAACGAACAATAAAGCTGTGAAAATTGCAACAAGTTACATTCGTGTTAACTTTGCACTCATGCGCAGTGAACGTTAATAAACTAGTACTTATTTTTGTGACTGTGATTTATTTGTGACCTGGCTATTTATTTGGATTCTGAAACTGCATCTTCGATTGACCTGGCTTTGTTGTTATTGAATATTTGTATAAGTTGTCTTAAGATATAATTACAGTCACTACGGGCTGATCCTCATTTTTCCCACGCAAGTTACTAATCAAAGAGCAATAAAATAGTATTCATGAATATTACTATTTATACCTAAAATATTTTTATCTATAAAATATATATGATTTACTTATTATAATTATATAAACCATAAACAAATATGTACCTACAATTTTCATATCTACAAAATGGTGTCATTATTATAACCTAGAATTATACATATAAACTCAAATATCTCTTTAATACCACCATTAATATACTTTTTTTTTTACATATGATCATTTGTATGTTTTTAGCAGTAAATTAATTACATTTTCACTCTTGTCCGCGATGGGCCTGACGAACTAAGGGACTCCGCCGCCGGTCTCCTTTCATGATGATCAATCAAGTACATAGTTAAGGCATAAAAGCGTAACAAAGAAACTCACGTTCACATTTATAATACTAGTAAGGATTCTATTCGTTAGTGTCCTGTGTAGCTTTGAATTACTAGCTAGTTGAAAGAGACGTTTTTAACTGAGTTCTTGTCATAAAATATTGCATCCCGAGATTGTCAGACAAGTTGATCAGTATGAAAACTCAATAAGTCTTGTCTCCAGTCGCAGTAACACAGTTTTGCTCAGTTGCAATTTAAATTTAACACTGGAACGAATACTGGAATAGTAAAAATTATACCTTCTTGGAAATAATTCTATCAGTACTGATTGAGTATATTTTAGCGAGGTTAAACTCGTTTTGAACAAACATTTGCTTTTATATATTATGCATAAATGAGCTGTTAATCGCCGAGAGGGTAGGCAGAGATGTACCACACCCACATTTTACTAGGTATATATTATACTATATTTCCAGACACCATTCTGTTATGGAGAATTTCTTTTCAGAATATCATCGCGTGCCGGGCTAGTGCGTATGGTACCTATTTTATACGAGATGTTTATGTGACTCACTATACAGGAATAGAACTCGAGACCTCTTGATCTACAAGTTCAACAGGACAATGACATATATATATATTATATAAATATCAAGAAATCATAAATTAAATTACAAAGAAAAAATAAATTAAAGAAATTATAAAGGCAATAAAATCATTGGAGAACAAGGGTAGTTTTGGTTATGACGGTATAACAACCAAGGTAGTAAAATTTGTTGTAGATTGTATTGCTTTACACTTAAGTCATATTATAAATATGTGTATAAGCACTGGCGTATTTCCTAACGCCCTAAAAACAGTTATAGTCAAACCAATCCATAAAAAAAATAATAAAGATAACCTAGCTAATTACAGACCGATAGCCTTAATACCTATTTTTTCCAAAGTCGTAGAAAAGATTATTCTTGATTCCATTAACAGATTCTTGACTAAATACAACATAATGAGTGAAGAACAAAAAGGTTTTCGTAAAAGCGAAAGCATAAATACAGCTATTTACGAACTACTTAATGTTGTTATGAAATGCGTGGATAAAAAAATACCTATATGTGCAATCTACACAGATATGACCAAAGCTTTCGATTGTGTTAATCATGAAATCTTACTTCGCAAGCTGAACACCTACGGCATTAGAGGAAATGTATTGAATCTCATAAAGTCTTATCTCAGCGACCGTTATCAATATACAGAAATAACGAAAATCTGTGCTAAGACCAAATATGAAAAGAAGTACTTATCTGAAGCACGAGTTATTAAATATGGCGTGCCTCAGGGTAGCGTTTTAGGGCCTCTTTTATTCTTACTTTATATAAACGACTTTCCGAGACATATTCAACATCCAATGATTTTATTTGCTGATGATAGCACTGTATTAATAAAATGTAATGAAAGAAACACTTATGAACATGACATTAATAACACACTTGAGGACATAGTACATTGGCTTGACATGAACAATTTAATTATAAATATATCGAAAACAAATATAATGCATTTCCACCAACGAACATCTATTCTAGATTTAAACATAGCATACCATCAGCAAAATATTGATCAATTAAATGTAGCAAAATTTCTAGGTATTTTGATAAGTAAGTATGTAAAAAACTAAGCTCTTCTGCATACATGCTGTTTAGCTTGTCCAAGAAAGTTAACAAGGCCACATTATTAGTAGCGTATCATAGCTTAGTGGCATCAGTTTTGAGATTCGTATTGATATTTTGGGGTAATTGTAGCTTGAGGGAGCAGGTGTTCAAGGCTCAGAAGCGGTGCATAAGAGCTATGTGTGGCTTAAGAATAACATACAGTTGCGTACCTATGTTTAAGGCCCTAAAATTATTTACATTCCCAGCATTGTATATATACGAAATGGCTGTTTTTGTTAAAGTAAATAAAAGCTATTACACAACTATAGCAGAAACCAGAAAAAGAACTGTTAGAGCCCAATATAGACACCTATTGCATCATAATGTATACAACACTACGCTACTTAAAAAAAGTGTGTTAATATGGGCATTATTTATTATATATTTTTTTTAAGCTGGCAACTGTAAACGTCAGTCGTCGAAATCGTGCCTTAAGAAGTTATTTTAATTTTAAATTAGTTTTATTCAATAATAAATATATTTAGTACAATAAAATAGTATATTTGTGACCAAAGAAGTGTTTCATGCTGTGTCTTAAGTCGGATCCACGAATCTACATAAACTACTGGTCGTAGGAGTTCATCACTGTGACAACGGACGAAATTTGAACATTCATCGTGTAAACCTGGGGAGTATTCTACTTTTTAAAGCCCTAACAGACACTCCACAACATTTGTTTACTCTGCTCATTATACTGTGAGCTTCGTCCACCATACACCGGCACAGTTTTGTCTCCTTTTGCTTGACAATAAGTGGAAGCAAAATTGACGACTAAACACTTGCCTCACGCATGCATTCACTCATATTTCTACTTCACATCCAGCTACTAATACTTCTTTAGTGCTTCTGCGTGCATTCTTATGTAAATTTTTCATTGAAATTTCACCTTTTCAATTAAATTTATTTTTTAGTTTGACCCTCCCTATTGGAAAAAAAAACAAACTATCAATAATTATCTTTTACAACTTAATAACTTAACATCTCTTATCAATTTCTCAACTAATACTAGTTAAAGCTTTTCTTTTTTTTACATTTCTGTATGTTTATAGTAAATTTTCAATAATTTAGTTATTATAACTAACTGTCCCATCCCACTTTCCTTTTTCTATCACTCAGTTGTTTCTTTCTTTATAATTTTCAGGTGCTTGGTGATTTATACACTCTTCTTCACATAGTTACAATGAGCACTTACAATTTGATGACCCGTAAGGCAACAACCAAGGACTTGGAGAACAAACTAAAATACACACTAACTGAAATGAAGAAATGCCAAGAGGAAAACAGTCAACTATTGAGGGAACGTACTGATTGTGAGGAAGACATTAAGGTTGTTAATGACAAGGTCTTTTATTTGAAAAATCAACTCGCTGAACTCCACATTGAGCACATGGACATTCTGGATCAGCGGGATAGACTACAGGAAGAAGTTAATTCCTTAAACACTTGCAATCAGACCTATTCATGTTCTTTAAGTCGCATAACAGAATTAGAACTTAGCTTAAGTGAGGCTCAAATAAAAATTATTTCATTACAAAATTACATACAGACATTGAATAGTAGTGCGACCCAGACCCTTTACTCAGATGTTTTAGGTAACAGGCACAATTTACAAAATAACAACTATAATAAGCAATGTAAAATTAATATTAATAGCCATAAAAAATTTAGGAAATACTTAAAACTACATAAACTAATAAGAAACCTAGATTCTAAGCTTAAAAAACACAACAAAATTCAAGTATTGACCCAAACAAACCAGGAAATGATCATAGAGCGTAGGGAGTTATTGTCAGATCTAGATAATTACAGTGAACAATTAGCTATAGGTAAATTACAGTATGACCAGCACACACAAGATCTCGAAAAAGAAATAGATGAATTACAATCACAATTAAGTAGTCTCAACATTAAATATGACAAAGAAGTCTGTGATTATATTAGGAAGTATGATGAGATTGCTCGAGTAGGCAAAGAGAACTTGGAACAAGTCTTAGCTTTAAGTAGCGGTAGTATCTGTTCAAATTGTTTAACATCAAACTCAAATATTTGTCAGTCTCAAGCAATCAAACATGAATCTAGAATATGCAGTCCCGTCTCTGAT
The DNA here is from genome assembly GCA_963675205.1 of Catocala nupta. Lineage (NCBI taxonomy): Eukaryota > Metazoa > Arthropoda > Insecta > Lepidoptera > Erebidae > Catocala > Catocala nupta. Next base: position 12,591,310 of record OY776099.1, read on the forward strand.
CAGATAGGTAGTGCTTTGTCAGTGGTAAATAGTAATATTGAAAAGGTATATATTTTCTCTGATCATTTAGGTATAGGTTTTGGTAGCTTAATTAAAAGTCACATAAAACAGCAGATTATTAACTTCTGTTTTCCTAATATGACTTTCTCCAAACTTATTCATAAACTAAATACAGCTAGTTTAGATATTAACTCCACAATTATATTTCTATATGGGGATAGCTTATTAGTCACAAAAAAGGATATTATCAATCTGACAGAGGTAATGCTGTCAATACAAAATAAATTAGGATGTAAATTCATAACATATGCATTACCTTACTCAAATAAATTTCATTATCATGAAAATAAATATATCCATAACATGAATTTATGTATGTATAATCTGACATGTCAATATAAGGACATTTTATTTTTTGATGCTAATATATTTATTAGTAATTTTATTTTGACAAAAGATAATACGTATCTTTCATTATATTACAAACGACAACTTGCTAAATTATTAGCATATAATATACAAAATGACACAGGTACCCGTAGGGTATCCATGAATTTAATTTCTGTAAATAACTCTATTTCAATCAATTCTTCTATTATAAATAATGACAAAGTTGATTTAAACTTAAGGTTGGGACAAAGGATAGAGGTTATCAATTGAGTGTTGCTCACCAAAACATACAAGGACTATCCGGCAAAGATTTAGAGTTAAGTTTATTTCTAGAGACCCACAATGTTCAGGTTATGTGTATAACAGAACATTGGCTCAAAAGCTATGAAGTAAGTTTCTTAAATGGTATGAATTATATGGTACATAGCACCTTTTCAAGAACACAAGCCATTCACGGTGGTTCTTTAATACTTGTTGCAAACACAACAACTTGCAGGGAACGTAAAGACATAACTTGTCTGTCTATAGAGCGTACCATAGAACTGTCCTGTGTTGAGCTTGAATGGTATATAATTATTTGTGTATATCATCCCCCATTGAGTAACTTTAATCTGTTTGAATCAGTGATGGAAGATGTAATTACTAAAATCAGAACTAGTAGGAAATACATATTAGTATGCGGTGATTTTAATATTAATATACTAGATGGCTCTTCCTTGGCTAATAGACTTATAAACTTATTTAAATTATTTAATTTAACGAATTTGTTTTTGGAACCAACAAGAATAACTGCCACGTCTTCCACTTGTTTAGATAACATTTTCAGTGATTGTAACACTTCATACAAATTAGTTACCACTGACTTAACCTCAGATGACTGTGGACAATTAGCAATGTTTCCAAACATTAATAATAATAATATTAAACAAAAGATACTTGTTAGGCCTTTAACAAATAATCGCTTCAAACATTTTAGAAATAAAATTTCATGTAATATGTACTCTAATATAAGGGAAGATAAATCTCCTAATAAGGAGTATGACAGTTTTTTTGGTATTGTTAAGAAAGAATTTGATAATACGTTTAGGTTTAAAGTAAAAGTTATTAAAGGAACTAGGTCATTTAACGAATGGGCAACCGTAGGTATTTATAAGAGCAGAGTGAAAATGTATGAGTTATATAGTATGAAGAAATATAATTTTGATCCTACTCTTACAGAATATGTTAAGAATTACTCCAAAATTTTTAAAAAGGTATGCAATTTAGCTAAGTCCAAGTTCGTCAGTAATAAAATCAAACAGTCCTCTAATAAAGTTAAGGCTACCTGGCGAGCTATTAACGAAGTTAGTGGCAAGATAACTCATATAGACAATAGTATTAGTCTGATGGATAATAATAAAATGATCAAAAATAATGCCGATGTAGCATACGTGTTCAATAATTTCTTTGCTAGTGTACCGATTACCACCACGAGCGCATTAAATTCTTCATCTATAGACGCAGAGAGGTTATTACATTCCAGCGTAACAAAGAGTATTGATTATGTTAACGCAACTGATATTATCAACGCTTTTCAATCTGTGGAATCTAAAAATACGGGGGATCTCTGGGGTATCTCCGTTAAGGTCGTAAAAAGTATAATAGATATAGTTGCTCCTTATTTAAGTGGGTTATTTAATAGGTGTGTAGATTCGGGAACTTTTCCAGATTTGATGAAAAATAGTAAAATCATACCTTTATTTAAATCCGGTAGTAAAACTGATCCTAGTAATTTCAGGCCAATATCAATTCTACCAGCTTTTAGCAAAATATTTGAAAATTAATACTCAAGCAATTACTTAGACATTTTAATTTCAATAGCCTCTTTCATGACAACCAATATGGCTTTACTAAGGGTCGTTCAACAACGGATGCAGGAGTAGCTTTACTCAAACATATATACAGAGCGTGGGAAAACTCACAAAATGCTATTGGTGTCTTTTGCGACCTCTCAAAAGCATTTGACTGCGTCTGTCATGATACGCTCATACGGAAACTAAGGCATTACGGTGTTCAGAGTAATGCACTGGATGTAATTACGTCGTATTTGAATAACAGGATTCAGTGTGTAGATGTCAATGGTACAAAATCAAATAGCTTACCTGTAAAGCTAGGGGTGTCGCAAGGTTCGATTTTAGGCCCATTTTTATTTTTAATTTATATAAACGATTTACCTTTTTATTTGAACAGTATTTGTGACGTTGTACTGTTTGCTGACGATACTTCCTTAATATTTAAAGTAAATAGGAATAGGGACCATTTTGACGAAGTAAACAGTGCATTGATTCAAGTAATAAAATGGTTTACTTTAAATAATTTAGTACTGAACCCCAAAAAAACAAAATGTGTTAAATTCATACTGCCTAATGTAAAACATCTTGGTCCTAGCATAACATTGAACGGTGAGGTACTGGAAGCAATAGAATCCACAGTATTCCTAGGCATTACACTTGATTCAAAGTTACAGTGGGGTGCGCAAATATCTTGTCCCTCAGCAAAACTTAGTTCGGCCGCTTACGCCATTAGAAAAGTCCGTGGATTAACTGACGTTGATACAGCTAGATTAGTTTACTTTAGTTACTTTCACAGCGTTATGTCATATAGAATATTATTATGGGGAAAAGCAGCTGATATACAAAGTATTTTTATATTGCAAAAAAGAGCTGTGCGTGCAATTTATCAATTAGGAACTAGAATCTCGCTCAGAAAAAAATTTAAGAATATAGGTATTTTAACTGTAGCATCACAATATATTTATTTTAATATCATGCATGTCCGTCAAAATATATATTTATTCATAAAAAATAGTGACATACATAACATCAATACTAGAAATAAATATAAATTATGTGTTCCATTCTACCGTCTACATAAGTTCATGGTTCCTTCATGGGTTTTGGTATACGTTTTTATAATAAAATCCCGAGTAATATTCTAGAATTACCAGAGAATAAATTTAAAGTTAAAGTTAAAACTTGCTTAATTTCTAAAGCATATTATAATATAGATGATTATTTAAATGACAAACATCCATGGCACTAATATTTGCATTAGATCACAGGATATTAAATGACAAATACTAACACTTATGTTTTTTTTAATATATGAATATATATTTTTTTTTTGTAATTTTACACCTTGTTTAAGCTGGAATTTGCATTGTTGTTACATTCAGTCGTATTTTAATCAAGAAGAATGTGCAATGAAGACAACTCGTGATTATGGACAGTTCCATTAAGCTTTCTTTTGAGTCTTATTCTGAATTCTGGTTTAGTGGAATTCGATAATTTACTTACTACATTTTATTTAAACAATTAGATTAAACTACGGACTATAATCACGTCTTGTCTTGATTATTTATGTACATGTAAGTGGATGCTCCTATTTACCATACTGCTGCTTTAGAGGCTACCATCAATTTTTATCATCATTTATCAAATGCTTGAGTATGTTGAGTAGTAGTTCACGGAGAAATGGTTGCAGCACCTTACAGTTATAATTTGTAAACGAAATATTATTGTACACTTGGCGATTAAAAAGAGTGGCTATGAGTTTCTTGCCCGTTCTCCTCATGAGCCCTACACACCCTTGCTTTGCTGAACGTGGCAATAAATGTAAATTCACAGGAAAAAAAATTACGTGTAACTTTGACATTCATAAGTGTTACCTTGTAACCTAATTTGAATAAATTTATTTTGATTTGATTTGATTTGTTATATAACTAAATTCCTGAGAATATAAAAATTGCACCGATCCAAATATTTAAAAGAAATCTGTCTTCACTATTGGTAGAAAAATGTTATTATTCTGTTAATGATAAATGATAAGACAATTTAGATTTATAATTCAATTTGTAACAACTTTAACAATATGCATTAACATTCTATTGTATTGACATAGGGACAATTTTGCATTGACATAATATTTCTGTATTAACGTAATAATTCTTTATTGACATAATAATTTTGTATTGACATAATCATTCTGCTTTGGCATAGCAATTCTGTATTGACATATTAATTCAATATTTCTTTTTACAAAATATACCTATAATATTTGCATGCCTAATTTATGGTAGATTGTACAAGGGTCGACAACTTATGTTAATATCCTTATTTTATGTACCTACTTTCTAAGCAAATAAATAAATGAATGAATGAATGAAAAATCTCGTATCAGGGTGCTTGTGGTCGCACTCCTCCGAAATATTTGGTAGGTATGAGAATAGGTCGTAAAGTATATTTCATACTACGAGGTAATTAGGGTGTCAACCTAATCTACATTTACGCGAGCGAAGCCGCCGGCAAAAGCCAGTAATATATGTGTATGTCAGTGTTGACGTCCAGCTAGTTCAAACTGTCTATCGGTGACATTACAAGTTTATGACTTGTAGTAGATTTTAAATAGTTATTCAGAGTCAGTTCTCGTAATTGTGCTGTTCAAAACAGTGGTCCGATCTAGTCTTAATGTTATAAGTAACACAAATTGTAGTCTCCAAGAAACTCAAAGAAACTTGTAATGAGAACTTAAGGTAATGTGGTGTGTCGCTTTACTAGGAGGAGGAGTTACCTGTGTGTCAACTATTGTGTGTTTGAAACACACACGGATAAAACTTTGTGTGATCCATATATGTTTTTTCTGATTGTGGTTTTTTATGTCCTTTGTTCGAATCTGTATACAATTCCTTGTTGTACAGGAATAACGATTAGTGCGAGACAAGACATTTTAAAATAAAATATTACATATTTGACTAAACCTGGACCTATACGAACAAATCGACCCACAGAATAATCGTTACTAAATAGGTAACACTGCTTTTGTATTTCAATATGTGTTACCTACACGCTTCACAAAGTTCCAAATTGTTAACAAAAAAGACGCATAGGGTGTCGCCAGATCTGCGCCCGTTCGCGCGACGGTCCTGCGCCGTCTGCACACCGCTCGTGAGCCAGCGACACCCGTGCATTCATGCGCGCGAGCTGTGCAAGCCTTGCGTGTGTTGCGCCAAAGAGGCGCACCAAACAATTACAGTAACTGTACGCGTGCCACACGCACGCAGCTCGCGAGCGACGCGTTCGCGAGATCTGGACGCACCCTTACATAAACTTATTCAAACCACTCAATCAAATCCATCAATAAATCATTAAGTACTTACTATTTATAATCGTAAAAGATTGTTCGGAACAGGAACATACACTTTATTCAAAACTATGTAAGTGTATTAACAAATATTGACACAAGATCGATTGTGTATTCGAGTAGACCGTTCCCATCACGATTCCGTCATTGGAAAAGTAAATAGAGTCTGTGTGTTTATCGTTCAGTAGCTATAGTCTATGGACAACGAATGTCGATTACAGCAGTGCTTTTTTTTGTTGTAGGTTAGTTCTGTAAAATAACGCTAATATAGAATTTTTATATTAGCGTTATTTTACAGTAGTTTTTCATCATCCACATGCCTCCTCCAGGCTTCAGACCTGTCTCGTACCACCAGCATCCAACCGCTTCCCGCGTCCTTTACCAGGTCGTCGGTCCACTTTGTTGCACCACCTCGCCTACCCGTGCTGCGGCTGCCGGAGCATCGCCACTATTTTTAGATCTGCTTTTATATTAACGAGCTGGGCGTTTCCCAATCTTACGATTAATTAATTATTATCAAAATTGATATGCCAAATAATCAAGCTTTTAAAACTTGATTATTGACATATTTCTTTTTCTTTATTTCTTTTAAAAGACAACTCCCATGCTAAGAATAATTTTTGTGTCGCGACACAGAAATTATTCCTAGTACGGGACTTTACGTACATTCAAGCAACGTACACAAAGAACAAATATTTGTGGCTCACACAAATTATTGTCTCGTATGGGATTCGAATCCACAACACTCGGCACAGTGGCAGCGGCGAGGCGACCAATTTTTTAAACCACTTACGCCATCCGTAGATCGTCTATCGCCTATGTTCTCTTTTAAAACATGTTGACGATGTTCATTTTAATACCTTGATTATTTAACTTGAAATGAACTTCTTTTTTCTATTTTTAGACAGCTTCCGCGCTAAAGATAATTATTATTTGCGGGGTAATTACAAATTACCAAATATCTTTCTATATTTTCACTTTCAATTTAACCGTAGAAAAATAACACTGTGAGCAAATCTGTGTCTAAGTGATTTCCATAAAATTCTCGCAGTCGTGGGAAGATTGCCAACCTACAGGGCAGGATGAACTTCTTGTACTGAAAGGAAGCTAGTGTCTTGTATCCGCTGGACCCTAGTATCGATTAACTAGGACGCCTGTTTGTGAATAATGCATGATAATAACACAATTCTCTTTACTAGATAACGAAGAATAAAATAAAAACACAATTTTATAAACTCACATTTATTTCAAATCAATTTTACGTCACAAGATACGAAAGATCACTTAACATTGTTCGTATAAAATACTAATATTTTTGTTACAGAGTCAAAATAACGCCCAAGGCAAACAACTTCATCCGCTAATAGAAACTTACATAATTATGTACATACATGCATATACGAGCGATTCGCCCTGGCTTCGCACGGGTAGAACAAAACCTTAACAAATTATATACCTAAACCTTCCTCATGAATCATTCTGTCTATTAGTGAAAACCGCATGAAAATCCGTTCAGTGGTTTTGAGTTTGTTGCGAACAGACATACAGACAGACGCGGCGGGTGACTTTGTTTTATAATATGCTGATATTTATTTTATATAACTTATTATGTATAAGAACGAGTGTATTATCTGGGTAACACGTTTTAGCAGCCATTTTTAAAAGTATTTTACATACCGGTAAATTGGGGTGTATTGCAACTACTGGGGTGAAAAACAACACAATAAAATTCGCGCGAATTTGATCAAATGACGTAACTCAGTACTGCCAAGTTTAAAATTTGACATTAAAACCAAATATTGCCATATCAATTTTTACTATAGACAATGAAAATTTTGTCATAATAAAGATGAACTTTTTCAAAAAAATGTTGTTTTCCACCCCAGTAGTCGCAATACACCCCAATTTACGGTATTTTGTTATACGGATGCCATTATGCGACATACTATTTTGCGTCTATACAGGGTGATTTTGAAATCGTGTAATTCCTTTTAACCACGCATTCTACTGGTGATATAGAATAACCCTGACCATATTTTTTCTTAATTAGAATAATGGTTTCGGCAAAATTAGAGTACAGATTTTTTTCATGAAATGATTTCAAATAGTCATATTTTAACCACCTGACACAATCTTAATATTTTACTAATTTAAAAATAATAACATAACAATAACTGATGTCGTAAATAATAAGGGGCAATAAAAAGGACCGCCCCTTATTATTTACGACATTAATTATTAATATGTTTTTTTATTTTAATTAGTAAAAAATTAAAATTGCCTCGGTTGGTTAACATATGACTATCTGACACCATTTCACGAAAAAAACAATACAATGATTTTTCAAAATAAAAAATTCTAATTAAATAAAAATATGGTCAGGGTTATTCTATATCACCAGTAGAATGCGTGGTTAAAAGGAATTACACGATTTCAAAATCACCCTGTATAATATATTGATCGTTATAAAATAGTTGTTGCTAACAACAACTTCATACAACTTCAATAAATAATGCTGATGGTTCGCAAAATGCATAAAATAATTAATAAATAATAGTTTTATAAAACTTGGCGGCAACATAAATTAAATATATAGGTAGGTACACGATGGAAAATTGTACCAGCTATTTTATTCTCTGATAAAATGCAATTATGAATAATGATAATATTACTGGCATCGGACATTTACGCGATGCTTTCGCCCAACTTGCAAATGTTATACCGTCATTATGTGTAAGAGCCAATAAAGGCAATAGAAAACAGATGCTTAAAAATATTCATATTTTTATGAAAAGTAAACAATGAGCTTATATAATGTATTTAGTACCATTATCGTAAAACGTAAAGCACTGCTATTCATATACGGCTCTAAAAAAATATTATTTATACTGTATTCTGGTAAAGTTTATTTTTATCTGTCCATTGTTGGAATGCCGGTGTGCTGCTGCGCCTCAATACACATATATTAAAAGCATATCCAATGGCTAGAAGCCGCAGCTGAAATCAACTAAAAATCAATCTGTCAATAATAGAAAACCCTGCATAGCATTTTTTATAATTAAATAATAAGACCTCATTTGGTAACTTTATATTCTATTAGCGAATGTCCTCTAATAAATCTCTATAAATTCTAATTCCGACACTATTTTTACAATTAAAATAAGGTAAAACCTAATCAACGATTTGGTCTGTTTCCAACTCAATAAGATAATTACAGCTATTTTACATAATATAATATTCATTGATATTCATTGCAATAATAATTTATATTCGCCATTATGAAATTATATTTATACTGTAGATTACAAAACTTAAATAAACATAGTAGTTAGTAAAAAGTAAATGCATAAATGAAAACAACTTCACGTTTAAAATAATACAATAATTGTGAGATTAGGCCGAATCAGAATTATGATTGTAATAGAAACTATACACAAAGTCATTTCAAAGCAAATCCCGTTATCACATTTAGTAGTTTATATATTTTATATAATTTAAATTTACATTTAAACAACATCGCTTTTCCCTCTCGAGTAAGCAATTAATAAATCGAATTATTTTTATTTTATTTTTTTAACAATCCGGGGATATTAACGAACACACCATTTTTAACATTTTTACATAATAGATTCACTTCATAAGTAAAATATTTTTCTGAGATAAATCACTTACCCATTTATCTTAAATGCCAATAAACCAAAATTAAATTATATTTATTATTCGTAACATAAAAGCTCGATTTTGTGACAATAATTAATTATTTTTAAATACACATTATGAACTATTTAACTAGTATGGCAACGTTTCGTATAACAAACTTTATTTACAACATTTACAATCACAACGAAACTAAGTTTTACTTTATTTCAGTCACAATTTACCATTATGGTAATCTATTTAACTAAATTATAATTGATTATTATTATAATTAACATGTGTTAATTATTATCAATTATCATTTAAATTATAAAAACGAATTATTTTCCGACAGAAAATAATTCCTGCTATGCTATCTTGAAACCAAAACTGAAAGACATTACATTGATGTACTATTTGTTTAAAATGTATTTTATTATAATTATATTAAATAATAAATTACAATTGTACCTAATTGTAAGTAGAAGAGTAATTGCTTTATCTAAATGTGTGCAACATTTACACAAATTCAGTCTTATACATCTTAAAGAAGATGCAAAACTAATATACAATCTATTTTTCGTTTTATCAAATTGACATTTATGTTAGATAATCATATTATACAAAAAACATTATTGAAGTGCCAATAAATAATACCGAATAAATAAATTGGTAGCTAATATAACGAATAATCAGCGAGACATTATTTCATTACACATAAATTTTAAAATAAACATTGGTGTAATTAATATTTTACTTTGCGTAAGAATAAAAAAAACGGACGGGTCGAAAGATAGAAAAACCAATTTCTGTCAAATTTTATCACAACAATTTACACGTTACATATTTAAAACTGCAATGTTCAGACGACCAATCCTTAGTCCAAGACCTGTAAGTCACTGAAAGCCACATCGCACTACAGTCCACTACAGCCTGACACTTTGCCTAGTCCAAGTTCACTGTGTTAATATTTGCCTCAGTCACAATCTTTGCTAACTTTTACTTCTAAGTTTGTGTCGGCAGGTTTTGCCATACACGACGGTTTCGGCTCACTCGGCGCCTGTGTTTGTGAGTTTCCTGTAAATAAAAAACATTTTAGACATACCTACAGATACAAAAAAGCTGGACAGACAATACTTTCGATTTTCTTTGTTTTGGGCATAACTAACATTATTTTGACTTTATTTTGTCGTAAATACTACTGCTGTGCATGAGGTCTCAGTTTCGATGTCCGGATCGGATGAAGTAATATTTGCTGTTTCCGTTAAATTTTTCAGTAGCACGGACTCTGAATCTATGCCGGATAGGCGGCAATGGTCTCGTGTCCTATTACGTGGGTGCTAAAACTGCTGGTGAAATGTGGATGTAATACTGTCATCTCTCTCGGGGATAAAGGTGTAAGTATATACGTTTAGTTTAACATTAGAAAGCTTTATCTAAACATACAGAGACTCGGTGATTTGACATATAAGCCCTTATTTATTAAAATACCCTGAGAAGCTCTACTCCTGTATAGTTAGTTACCTAGATAAGTTACCACGTAAAAGAGAGCAACCCTCTAAATTAGATCTATTGCCAGAAGAATCTGCTGCTATTGAAATTTCTAACAACAAATGAAAAACACTGCCCGTAGTGGAAAGCGAATTCGATAGTAGATATAATCGCCACGGAATGAACATGAAAGAAACGGAGAATAGTTTGAAAAGTTGTTTTAATTTCATTAAGAAGTTTTCCATTTTTTGTGTGCTGATTGAAATCACCTAGTAAGCAAACAATGCCTGTGACAGGAGACTACGCTTTTCCGTTATTAACGACGAATAGTCAAATGTATAATAGAATGACGATAAGAATTCCTAAGAAGACAAGAAATACAAAAGCGGCTGTATATTTACCTTGTTTCTTTACATACAGCGAAATACATAAAATACACCGCATTAAATTTAAAAGCAGCTGAAGTGCATAAGTTGCCTAGCCGTATAAATCGAAAAGCCATTTCCATTTTACATCATCAATACATTATGGATTTAAAAGGCAAACGGCTTTATACATTATATATCTATGAAGATGTACATCTTAAGGAAATATTTTGTTGAATCCCTAATACTTTCGAGATTTTGTATAAGAGTTTTAACGCGTTACCAGCCGGCGGGCAGAAACCAGGTCCGTACCTGGTAACTGTTAGGGTTATATTGAAACAAGCAGACTGATTCAACTGAGAATATATTTACAATTTTTCACCTATCTTATATCCCATTTATTAGTCATGCAAGTAACGCTAACACTAATGTGTACAATAATCATTTACACCAATCAGCGACAAGAAAACAAAAATCTAATATTTACGAATGATTTCTTGGAAATCTGTTCGCTGTAAAAATAGTGCCACGTATAAAAAGCAGAGGGAAGTTTCGCGCGTCAGCAGTTCGAAAGTTGATATCGTCGCGGCTATACGTATGATGCTCCGTTCGATCGCCTTCGCGCGTCGCTTGGTTTCGGCGCGGCTAGTTGTACAATGCTCCGTTCGATTCCAGGTTTCTCGTAAAGTTATATATTGCCTGTGCGTATATACATACGCCACATCACTCCCGCCTAAGCGAAGCGTACGTTTTGTTTCACCGCGCGGCCGGATCTGGTGACGTACGAATTTCGCGGTGAAGGTGATGACTGTGATGAGGCTGTCCGCATTGGTGTGGGTGATGTGTCCGGGGCTGGCGTGTTTGTTAATGTTGTGTTTTCTGGCGAGTCTTCCTCGTTGAGTAGATGGGCTGGCTTCAATCTGTCGATAGAAATTACTGCGGTGCGAAGCGGAAGTTGCACTGTGAAGTGCTTGCCGTCGGTACTGCGTGGAAGTACTTGATATGGTCCGTTGTTTGGTGGTACGAGAGGTCTGCGCACGATGTCGTTGCGTACAAACACATGCGTACATGTCCCGAGGTCTTTGTGTATGAATGTGTTTGACCTTGACGCTTGCCTTGTTGATGTTGGTGATAAGGACGACATTGTTTCAGTCAGCTGACGGACAAATTCCGCATCTTCAATGTTCGGCTTGGTAGGCGCGAAAAAATCAGATGGGACGCGTAATGTAGATCCGTATGTCATCAGGGCCGGGCTGACGGTTGAGTCTTCACGTAGGGCGGTGCGAAGTCCTAGTAATACTGTAGGTAATTCATTGATCCATCTGTTATCGGTTGCTCTTGCCATCAGTGCCGCTTTCAGAGATCGATGCCATCGTTCGATTTTTCCATTAGCTTGCGGGTGAAATGCAGTAGTACGTATTCGAGTGACGCCTATTTTCTTCATTAAAGCTTGAAATAAAGACGATTCGAACTGTCTCCCTTGGTCTGTAGTAAGTCGTAGAGGACATCCAAACTGCGATATCCATCCCTCATACACGGCCTTCGCGACCGTTTCGGCGGTAACGTCACAAGTAGGTATTACCTTTGGCCAGTTAGTGCAGCGGTCAATCATAGTAACTAAGTACCTATACTCATCTGATGGTGGGAGTGGCCCAACTATATCCACGTGCAGGTGTTCAAAACGAGATGATTGTTGAAACTCACCGGACGGGCTAATGACGTGTCGATGAACTTTCGCTCGTTGACAGCTGATGCACGCCTTGGCCCATATACCTACGTCTTTGTTTATAGATGGCCAGAAAAACTTTGTCGTCATTATTCTTCTTGTTGTACGAACGCCGGGGTGACTTAGTTCATGTTGTGCTTTGAAGGCTGCGACACGATAAGGCAATGGTAGGTATAGTCGAATGTTCGCTGTCGATGTTTCGCACCAAATAGGCCGTTTGACTCCCGGTAGGTTTACGCGGGAAAACTTCAGTCTGGGGTTATTCATGCAATCACGTAGCTCGGCGTCCGTTTCTTGTTCTTGAGATAACTTATCGTAGTCTATCGTTGCGTTGAGTAGTTCGATTTCTGCGATACGTGATAACGCATCAGCGGCTTCGTTCTTATCGCCGTAAATGTATTTGATGTTAGTGCAGTATTGGCATATGAAATGCAATTGTCGTTCTCGACGCGGTGTGTCGCTGCTACTCGGCGTTCTTGTTAGTGCGTACGTCAGTGGTTTGTGATCCGTACATATGGTGAGTTCGTTGCCCTTTATCAGTCGGCGTAGGTTTTTAACAGCTGTATACATTGCTAGAAGTTCGCCATCATATACACTGTATCTTCTTTGCGTCTCGCTCATTGTTTTTGAGTAAAAGGCGAATGGTTTCCACACGTTGTCTATTTTCTGTTGTAGGACTGCGCCGAGGCTAGTGTCAGACGCGTCGGTGAGTAAGCATAACGAAGCGTTAGGTATCGGGTGCGATAATATAGTAGCCTCGAGAATGCTTTGTCGGCATTGTTCGAAGGCTGTTTCAGCTTCATGTGTCCATTGTATAGGTGTTTTGTCGTTTTTCTTGCTATTGTGTAGATACTTGTTTAGTAAATTTTGGTATTCGGCTTAATGGGGTAGGCAGCTACGGTAGAAGTTGATGATGCCTAAAAATCTTCTTAACTCTTGCACTTTAATTGGTTTGGGAAACGTAAGTATGGCTTGAATGCGTTCTTCTGTGGGTTTGATTCCATCCGGTGTAACTTCATAACCGAGGAAACTGTATCTTGTCTTTGCCGAACTCACATTTATCGATGTTTAGAGTGACGCCGTAGTTGTCGAGTCGTTCGAGATTTTTTTGTAAGTGACGCTTGTGATACTCTGGGTTTTCTGAGTGCACTAGTAAATCATCGACGAAACAGAATACGTTGTCGTCGAGCCCTCGTAGTACTTCGTGCATGAAACGTTGAAATGTTTGGCCAGAGTTGCGTAAGCCGTACGTCATACAGTTGAACTCGAAGAGGCCGAAGTGGGTTATTATGGCAGTCTTCGCAGCATCATCTTTTTCAATAGGTATCCTGAAGTACGCCATTTTGAGATCTAGTTTAGAAAAGATTGTTTTCCACGTAGCTGGTACGTAAAATCTTAAATTCTCGGAATAGGGTAGCGAATGGGTACTGTAACGGCGTTCAATCTTCTATAGTTTCCACACACGCGTCGCGAACCATCCTTTTTCTTAACGACGTGAAGCGGGCTAGCCCATGGACTGTTTGACGGTTTACAGATTCCCATCTCCATCATCTTCTCAAATTCTAGCTTCGCAGCTTTTTATTTATCGGGCGACAGGGGGTCCATTTAAAGCTTTTGCGTAGACCTAGGTTGAGTTCGAGTGTGCGCTCACCGTAGGTACGTATCTCTGTACCGTTCGCAGCAAACAGTTTGTAGGTACTTTCAATCGGCTTCACGTGTTTCTTATTTCTTGCGGCTAATACGGATATATCGGTACCCGTGTCGACTAGAAACTTCTCTCTGTTGTTAAGATCGATAACGCTGAGGCGGTAGCTTGGTTTGCTAACATCGACGCCCGCCATAGTCGATGTATTGTCTAGTCTTTCTGCTTCTTTTTTGCGCACGGTGATTCGCATCTACGGGCTTCATCTCCATAGCGCAGGTGGTAATAACACAGCCAGTCGGGATCGCCGGGTTTGCGGTTTGAGCGGGCACGGTATCTCGAGTTCGATCGCGATCGGTTGTTGCTATGCGAACGAGTGGCGCCATAGCGATACGACGCATGTTGTTGATTGGTTCGAATCTCGGCGATCTTCAGCGTTAGTTTTTCTATTTGTTTATATAATAGGTCGATTTTCTGTCGTTGGGTGAGTTGGGCAACGTAAACACGACGGGCTTGATGTGTGCGCCGGCGTAGAAGTTGTAGTGTGGACTGCGGCGACAGTTGTGGGTTCGAAATGTTCAACCATATTGTCGGCCATCACAGCTAAACATTCTAGCGACGATTCGGTATTCACGGAGAGTACGGAGCGGACTTGTGCGGGTAATTGGTTGAGCCACATAACTTTTAGAGCTTCGTCGGTTAGTAATTGACCGCTCAAATCGCGCATCTTAATAACTGGCTGGGTTTCATGTCACCGAGTTCTACGCCGCTGAGTAATTTCTGTAGCTGACGATGGTCTGACTCTTAGTACGTCGATATCAGTCTGTTCTTTAGCGTAATGTACTTGTTGGTCGATGGCGGGTTTAATATAATGTCGCCGATTTGTTCGAGATCGCTACAGCCTAGCAACGGGACCACGAGGTTGAATTTCTGTTCTTCTCCCATCTTGCTGGCGGCGACGGCGGCTTCAAACTGTGCGAACCACAGTCGTGAGTTTTGACGCCAGAACGGTAATAGACGAGCAGGCAGTGAGATTGTAGCGACATCACCGTGGAGAGGGGTCGTTACTTGCTTGTCGGTGAATTCTTCAGCTTTTTCTTGTGCCATGACGAGAAGGTAGCGTATTTGTACGTCTAGATTTGGCCGAAAACCAACAGATGTTGGGTGACGGTTCAGTGAACCGATATTACAACAGCACTAGAACGATGAGAGGTCAGGGGTCACCAATTTAACGCGTTACCAGCCGGCAGGTAGAAGCCAGGTCCGTAGCTGGTAACCGTTAGGGTTATATTGAAACACGCAGACTGATTCAACTGAAAATATATTTACAATTTTTCACCTATCTTATATCCCATTTATTAGTCATGCAAGTAACGCTAACACTAATGTGTACAATAATCATTTACACCAATCAGCGACAAGTAAACAAAAATCTAACATTTACGAATGATTTCTTGGAAATCTGTTCACGAGTATAAAAATAGAGCCACGTATAAAAAGCAGAGGGAAGTTTCGCGCGTCACAAGTTCGAAAGTTGATATCGTCGCGGCTAGACGTATGATGCTCCGTTCGATTGCCTTCGCGCGTCGCTTGGTTTCGGCGCGGCTAGTTGTACGATGCTCCGTTCGATTCCAGGTTTTTCGTAAAGTTATATGTTGCCTGTGCGTATATACATACGCCACAGAGTATTTTATTTCGGCTGCACTGATGGCGTTGTCGTTTAAGAGATAAACTTTGAAATGTCGCTAAGCAGTGTTGTGCGTTCGATCGACACGGGACTAACAATTGTATGATCCACAAATAGTAGTTCCGAGTCTGGGTATTCTTTGTGTTTGTTGTTAGAATGCTTGTAAAGTACTCCGCGATAGTGGATTCTTAGTGCAGGAGTTTACTAAGAAAAACGATTTATATATAACTATTTACCTACTGCCCACAGTACGCCTGCGTGAATCCCACAGAAATATAATAGCATAAAAGGTAGCCTAGTCCTTCCTCAGTATATAATCCATCTCTTCGCCAAATTTCATCAAAATCGGTTAAGTGGTTCAGCCTTGAAAGCGTTATAGACAGGGAGTTATTAGCATAAATATATAAAATGTAATTTAATATTCGTTAGCAGGTAGGGTAGTCCTCGTTGGTTCCGCGAATAAGTTTGCTTATATGTACGATTATTATATTCCGTGTTCGATTCACGGGTCAAGCAGTGTTATTGGACTTTTCTGTTTGGAAATGATTTCATGTTCGGAATAATGCACGGAGTAAAATGATATGCCAGGATATCTTATAAAGTAGAAATTTGCTGTAGTCTTTGCTCACTCCTACTGTAAACAGGTGTGAATATATGTATCTATGACTTTTATGTACTATTTGTTTAAAATGTATTTTATTATAATTATATTAAATAATAAATTACAATTGTAATTGTAAGTAGACGAGTAATTGCTTTATCTAAATGTGTGCAACATTTTTACACAAATTCAGTCTTACTTTGTATTATTATTCAGAAGACAAAAATATAAAACCTTTAGTACATACACACAACTCTATTTAGTAACAAAAATCATACATCGCGGCTCATATTCCACTTTTACCTAGCAACTAACCTCAGTGACTCCAGTAAACTGACCAACTAATAAACTTTAATTTTTATGAATGTTTTGTGACTTAATTCAATAAATAATTGCACAGTAGTAGTACTGATCACCAGACTATGTTAATGGGGAAGTAGCAAAGGGTAGACTAGGGCGTTAGCCTTCTTTGACATGATTGGCATACTTTACGAGAAATGCTAAGAGTAAACCGAAGAGAGTCGATTAAAAATGTGATAAGAGCGAACGATGAAAGATATATATAAGCATCGTAGCCAGAGGGAACCGAATTCGGTTTTCTCTGGCTTGAAAGAACTAGGTAGATAATAAATAATCCACCTAGCCCTTTCGAGAAACAGGCTTCAGGCTATGTATGTATGTGTCAGTGATTTTGGGCAAATATTTTCTAGCCAGATCACAGACCTTTTGGAGACAGGCCAAGTTAAGAATTCCGTAAGCCGACGAAAGTTTATAAAGCAAAGGGTATGGCTAGATCGTTGTAAGTAGAAATCTATAGTATCTGCTTACCCATTCATAAATACACACATGAGACTTACGACTCTTCAAGGGGATACCATTCGCCAGCTATGGTTTTAGGTCCCACATAAACAGAAAGCGAGCCTATTGCTGTCTACCGAGCACAGTTTTAGATTCCGTGCTGTTATTCAGAATTTTAGGAAAACCCAATAACACTTTTCCGCAATGACCTCGTGCACAGCAGTCACATTCACTGCCGCTGCCCCACCAAGGCAGTATCCACCTGGTAACAGACCTAGATCTACGTAAGTACATATATACAAGTAGACTTACCATTTATTTTAGGTTTCAAATGCAGCAGTGTATTGGTAGTTCTATCTAAAATACTTTTACTAAAATATACACTGTTGTTCTCAGCATTGAATCTCACTGGGGGAGAGTTAGAACAGCTTCTAGAGTCGGCGACCATCGACCTTGGTTCCATATGGTACCGTGGCTCTAGCTCAGGCATTTGAGTCAAGTTCAACGGGTTTCTGTTCGGGTTGCTGTAGAGTGATGGTGGTGGAGGGGTTACGTACAGCTCCGGAGGCATGAGTTGTTCAGCTGGCAGCTACAATACAAAATCAGAATTTAATATTTGGGTTATACTAAAAGAGCAAATAGACGATATACTGCACGGATGGAGTAGTCGCCACTGCCACCGTGCCGTGTGTCTGTGTGGTTTCAAATCCACATGGGACAAAAAACGGGCTAATAATTATGACGTCCGTGGTGCGGTGGTGTGGTATGATGAGCGCACCGTAGCACCGTACAGTGCGTTGGTTCGGCCGCACCACGTCCGATCGGATGCAAATAGACGATCGTCTATTTGCATTTTAACGGTGGTCCGCAATCACCGATATAACTGGCGTTTGTCGTATATGATGCGTTCTTGACATAAGCTTATATAAAGTACCTAGTAATTTTTTTTTACTAATGCATACCGGATGTATGACAATTTGTTATATTCAGGTTAGTAGTTTACATTTTCACGTCTAATCGGCTGCTTTAACTTTGATGTAATTTAAATTGTACTTGATTTAAAACCTCTAAAAGGCTTGCTGGTTACAGCTCGTATTACATAATTTTATTAAAACAATAAATATAAAATTGTTCTATACAAGAATGACTACTTGTATAGTATAATTTTATATATAAATATTTTTGTTAAAAATATACAATACGAGCTTTTAGCTCAATTGTATCTCAAGAAACAATTGAAATTATTACAAACAACTAAAAATGGTATTCACCTTCACATTATATAAAAATGACATCTGCCTAAACTTAAATTTAAAAAAATCATAGGACAAAAAAGCTCTAAACTATTCTTAAAGCACCAAATACCAAATATATTCTATGTACTTTCGAAATACAAACCAATTTCTACAAATTCAATTTTATTTCGAGGGCGCAACATATTGTACATCCAACACATTATATTACACTAAATAAAAAGAAAGGAATGATATTGGATTTCAAATACGCCGTTTTTTTATTGTTATCGATTGGAGACATCCAAAACCATAATAGGTACAGAGTTACAGACCGTTTGTATAGAATTATTTTGATGTAGTATGGATTATTTTTGAGAAGATTAAATGTATAAATAAAAAGAATACAATCAGCCCTGTTCATAAAGTATCTGATTGCTGAGCATGGGCTTCTTCTCAGTATGAGAAGGGTCATAAATCATAATACAAACACTACACTATGTGTGGAGGTTGGCAGACTTCGAGCTTCGTCTACCTTTTAGAGTATTATGGAGATCTCTCATATATAATAGTTAACACATTAGCATAAAATAAATAAATAAACAAGTTTATGCATATAATGAAAATCACCTATATTTCGTATCGCCATCGCATAGCAAGACAGAAAATACCTAGGATTGTTGCTTAAAGCACAACACGCTGTTTGTACTACAATCGATCTTCTTAATAATTACAAATATTAAAAACGAAATTAGAAAGATATGATTACTCACCAAGCCACTAGTGTTCAACGGCAAAACATTTTTGTACTTCAACCAATCTTCATACACCTTATCATACGGCTGTCTATGACAATCATTTGATCCAACATTCGGCATATGCAAGCTACTCATTGGCCCCAAACTTTGTATACTCGGCCCCAAATTCGGCATTGGGGCCAATGTTGGGACGTACTGCCGTCTGTACTCTATCGGTCGTACTTGAATGTATTGGTTGCACGGATCGATGTTATGGTCGTAAAATCTGTCGCAGTTTGACATGTCATATTTATCTGTAGTCTTAGATACGAGGGGTCGTATTGAGCTGTAGTCGGTAGCAGAAGATTTATTCGAACAGTTGTCGCTTATTTGCCCATCTAGCGGTATAATATCGGGGTTTTTATCTGCAACGAAAGATAATACATTCCCTTTAGTGCTCGCTATCTGTTTTCTGTTGGTTTCCAAGTGCAAATTTATTTGATTGAGTGAACTTCATGTTTTTGGTACGACTGGTTTTACAAGCTGAGCAATTATTACAATTTGTGGGACTGGAATTACAAGTCATTATAAAATTGTGTTGTTAGAATTATTGGTTTAAAGAAAGCGGTACATGAGCAGACATGATTTTATCAATATTAATTTTACATCCATATTACATCCCTAGATCTGTAAAGCGGTGGGCAGTGATCTCACACTTATTTTGTTAACTACGTGACCGTGACGAGTATATGACCTGCTATCTATGGACACATTGCCAGATTTCGTACTACTAGTCAGTATTTCGTGTAATAAAACGGTTTTGATTGGATGATCTAACTATAGGTTGCTCTATTATGAAAAGTGAACGCTTATGTTCATAAGCGTTAACTTATCCAACGACAATACAGCAATGACCCACCCTGAGGTTTGACCTGGGGGTGGCGGGCTTTGTGGGCCTGCCCGCCATCCGTTCAGCACCAGGTCCGAGAGGCGGCGTGCGTGTTCCCACGCGCGCCTCTGTGTCGTGTCCGTCTCCCCTTTAGGGGGGAGACAGTAGTGTATTTTTTATGAAGTGAGTCCTTTGGGTAGGTCTCTTGTGTAGTGGCCTGCCGTTTCATACGGCGGGCCGTAACCTCGGCGGGGTCGCGACCGCATGCGAAAGCGATTCGCGAGGCCCCGTCGATAGTGGTTTTGTCGAGGAACACCGTGGTAGGTTTAGTCGGTATTCCGGGAGGTAAATTGTCTTTTCAACATCTTTCTTTTACCCCGGCGAGTCCGACATAATCCCTCCGCCCGCCCCCGCGGAGGGATATGCGTCATTGCATTCCCCCACGTAAAAAAAAAAAAAAAAAAAAAAAAAGTACAGCAATGACGCAGTATTACGTCGAAAATAGAAAAAGGAATCGTATTTTGTAGATGACCAATTTATTCAATTATAAGGAGCAAAACCATCTTTTGCTTTCCTTGTACAATATATATCTGTAAAAGTTCTAAAAAAATTTACACTCCATATTTAGCCATCCAATGGCGGTCATATTTATTTATTTCATTAGGGCACACTAATGCTAGTCTTGTAAACTAAACTTATAATAATTATTATTCTATCCACAGTTAGCCAGCTAGCTTGATAGAAAATCGAATGGACTGTACATGAGATTGTACCCAACAACAAAATACAGTTTCACGTCTTATTCTTATTTCACCGTAACAATTCAACTGTACATAGTCGTGTATAACCGAAAGGATTTATAAAGCTGCCATAGACACAAGATTAAACTCACTCATTATTGCAGTTGACCCTACCCATAAAGCTAGTAAGTTGAATTTTTATTATTCAAAATTGCTCAAATCTTTTTCCAATACGAAACCTTATTTTCTTTTCCTTTAAAAAGTATTTTATCATAAACATTTTCGTTATTAGAAACTTTTTCGTAGACCCTTCGACCGTGTCATTTTACAAGGTCTAGAAGGTCATAGGTAAATCTAGTTTTATCTCTTAAATGGACCTTATAATCTTGACGCTAAATTGTATTCAAATTACGAAGCTTTGAGGCTGGGAACTCGGTAAAATATTCATTGTCTCATCAGTTTGTGTCAGTTCAGTATCGCATCTATAACGGAACCAGTTTTTGCCCCAAATAGCTTTTGCGGTTTAAGGGTTCATTGATACATATTTGGGGTTATTTAGAAAATTTCGGTGTTCGTTATTGAAAAAGATTTTAGGAAAATAGGCTCTCTCTGTTGTAATATGGATTGATGTAAGAATATTTTGACAAAAGAAAGACTGCCTCCTTGGTCTCTTGGAATTACCATTTTGGTCCCATGGAATAAATAAGCGCTATGTTTACTTGTGATTGTGAGTCCCGGGGTTAGGTGTCCGGTTCAAACAAAATATTTTGGTAAAAAATATCTTAATAATAGCACGGAGTCTGGATGATATATGCCAGGTAGACAAGCAACCCACGTGGGATCTAAAATTATAGTTGTTAAAATGTGGATGTAGTACGCCTCCGTCTATCCCTTCTAGAATTATAGGTGTAAGTCTACTTATTTGCTTTTTCTTAACAATGTAACCAATTACTTCAAAATGTGCTTTTGGAATCGAGCTCTTAAAAGCTTATGCCCTTGTGCTAACAATCTACATACAATGTCTATTTTCGCAGGTCAAATAACACCAACGATGGATAAAGTCCTACATTAGCACGATACCCATAGATATCTCTTAGTATCAGACAGATTACACAGCTATGTACCGCTTCCTTACCCATTTGTTTGATTCACAATATCAGTAGGTCCGTATGACAATATACTTACCCAAGCTGTCCACACTCTCAGATCCCTTCGTACCAGTGAGTGGTATGTTTGACGTCTCATCCTGTTGTCTTTTTTCTTTCTCGTGTTTATCTACAAAGAAAAGATAGTTAATATTTCAATATAAGTCATTAAATTATACTACCGTAACCAGATTGACGCCGGACGACGCCGTCGACCATCACCGTCGAACGATGACCAAACGACGTCATCGAAAACGACTTTCGAATGTCTCCGTCTAACATTTTCGTTCGCTGTCTTCGCTGATCGCTGTCGTTCGATGTCACAAACAATTGCGACGACTGACGTTGTCGAAAGATCGACATCTTTCGAAAACATCGGTATCAAATGACGGTAGAATGGTCTGACCATTCGATGTGTATCGTTCATACTCAGTAATATATGGTATAATGGCTGTAATGTATTGCAGTAACTGATTCTAGAATTTCATTACTTTACTTTAATTTAGGTGATAATATCTGTTACGGCAGTCGCTTATAATCGACAACTGTAATTCAGGGAGCAAGACTTAACAAGTACGAAAGACTATTTGCGTTGCGACTATTTGCATTGTGTATTTGTTGTTGTTGTGTTGTTTACCCCTTTTTTATACATTAATAACCCATATTCTGTCATAAGAAAAAAAGAGGAATCTGCCAATGTTATCATATTTAATAAAAAAAATCTGGCAGGCGAGTCTATACGTGAAATGTCAATTTTGAAAATTATTTCCTTCTCTTTTATGACGCCAGTATTGTCCAATCGTTTTAGTAAAAACTCTATTCGCCCGAAGAACCGATTTTTGGCAGTGGCATCAATGTGTATTTGTATTTTATTTTGTTAGTATTGTCAAAGTACTAACTATAAATGATGTCCTTTAAAACAAACTCATTTTGTAATATGTGGTAGCCAGTTAAACATTTTCTCGAAAAAGAAATCTAATCTAAAATTTTTAGCTTGATGGCAATCAAACACTTTTTCAGAAATATAATTAATTTTATTAAAACTATTTATATTTAAGTTTACACTTTCCCCGATGTTTCGGTTGCTTTTCAGCATCCATGGTCACGGGGAGACTAAGATGGTAGTTGTCTCAATGTTCAAGTGTAGTTATTTCAAAGTACCCGAACATAATTTAATCATTGGTGTTTCTATTTACGCAGAATGAGCTCAAAGTATCATGAAGCTAGCTAAGTCTAGCTCTGCATATATATGCAAATATAAATAGTTTTAATAATTTAATTAGCTTAAAATTAGTAAAGTTTAATAGTAGTATAACAGTGTAACAGTTTCTAAATTATGAAATAAAGTGATAAATAAACAACGCGATAAAATCCGTATATAGTAGTTTAATTTCAATGAATAACATTCGCATAATCAGAAGACAATATTAGCTCTATTTTTGAATATATTTTACTTGTAATCAATTGTTTTGTATATAAAATAAAATATTTAATATCAAAATTGAATATTCAAATTTGGTAAACTATTTTATTTGCAAGTTCACTCTATAGAAAAAGTAATTTTAGAAATTCGAGCCACTGTCTATTTTCTTTCTTTCTTTAATTGAATTAATTTTAATTATTTATTCAATTCGCGTATGGTTGGTTTTATTATAGCTGGATTAATATACAGCTTTGTTTTTGTCGAGATAGGTAATATTTTCAGTTCACGGATGGCATTTCGGCATTCCTCGCCTGTTAAATCCATAGCTATATACAACCTAGATCATAAGAGCGTTCTTTATGGCAGTATTAAAAACCTCACAATAGAAGGTATATTGTTCCCTAAAGCTCTACCACTTTAACTATCGTCTTGGTACACTGGTGACTCTGAGCTATATATATTGCCTTTGCTGTATATTGTCCAAAGTATAAAAAAAACTCAGTAGTTACCAAACTCTATGTATGGTTGATTAATTATCCGTTATACAGAAACAAATTACGGGAATTAAATTTTATTTAATCAGTCAGGTATTAGAGTACCGCACATTATTAAAAAACGATTGTGTCTAGCCGCAGGTGTGCCGATCAATAGGTTAAGTTAGTTAAACAAGTTTATTTTTATGGGCACTAGCCAATAATCCCGGTATCGCAGAAGACTATAGAATCATGAACTAGATTCAAATTCGGAATAAATGCGCTGGATCTACTTGAGTGTCAGAATTAAATAAGCAATCTTCAAGGATCACAGTAGGAGTCGTACACAAAAGAAATGCCGTCCACTTATGAAGGATAATTTATGGTGGGGCAAGAGATAAAAATTGGCAAGAATAAAATCACTCACTGTCACGTTTATTGCAGTACTTGAAGCAGAACACGGTTGCAGACACAGCAGACATGGCAGCAATGACGCCTACCGCTCCCAAGACTATTATTAGCACCGTCGTCAATTCCACCTTCACTGGGACTTGAGCTGGTTGAAGAACAAACACCTAATATTATTGTTGCTTTCTGCCCTTATTTATTAGAAAATCTACGTAGAAGCGTAAAATCTGTAAATGTATATTTGGACACACGTCTGCATAAACCCAAATGAGAAAAGTATTACATCTACATTTAGCAAGCAACATTTTAGGTTCAACTTTAAAAGGGCTACGCTATTATAATTCACAAGGACAAGGACAACCAAGGACATATTTTATCTAGACTTCACACTGCTACTGAACATTTCCAAGAAGAAGATCCCAATAAAAGTTTAGCTGAGATGGTCATCAAACTTATGCCAAGAGACCGAAACAATCAAAATATCAAAACTTTTATTAGTCTTTTTACCTGTATGTCGTTGGGGATACTTCAGCAAGCTAGACGTCAAGGTTAATGCCTCACTGAAGCCTTTTCTATTGAAGGCTCTGACTGATACAGCCAAGGAATTGCTCACTGATAGTCCTGCCACTTCAAAGTCAGGATCGTCGTTGCTCACGTTGCGGAGAAGCAAGCCAGTTGCCAGGTCGAAGATCTAAG
This sequence comes from Catocala nupta, assembly GCA_963675205.1. Lineage (NCBI taxonomy): Eukaryota > Metazoa > Arthropoda > Insecta > Lepidoptera > Erebidae > Catocala > Catocala nupta. The sequence goes on from OY776099.1 coordinate 12,616,567, forward strand.
GGATAAAACACATATCAATAAATGTTTGCAAGAAAGCTACAAGAAGTAAACAAAAACGTTGTCAAACCGTGGAAAATAAGAAATGAAATTTATAAATAATTTCTTTATCGTTCTTTTACTAGGAAGCATTTCGGATCGAGGGTATCCTAATGCTGGACACTGGCCTGTTTTAGTGTGAGATTGATAACGCCTTGTTCCTCCAGGCCGATACAATGCAGGATGGTGGATCTTAGACATTTTAGAAGAATATATGTCTCACTCTCAGATTTCTAGGTATCCTCACGATATTTTCCTTGAAACGATCGATATTTAACGTGATCTAAAAGTCGCAGATGTGTGCTAAGGGATCAAATTCAAGACTTCTGCGCGACAGCCAAAAGTCTATTCCATAGTAAGGAATAGACAGTAGCAGTCATAATCTAGTGACTATGACTGCTACTGTCTATTCCTTACTGCCAGAATTTGCTGCATGTATGTTTATTATGATTTTGTAGCTTCACCTTTATAAATGTTATTCAATTGCAAACTGTTAATATTTAACCATAGATTAATCTGTAAGAAAGGACCATATTTACAAAACACACACAGCGAGAGGCATGCTCACTACTATGTGGGTTTAGACCCACCGTGTATCTGGCGAAATGTAGATATTATAAACCATACTCAATCAGGCAAAAACATTTGAAATTTTTCCATAAAACAATTTAATAATAAATTTGCCGATAGAACGTCCGAATTTATTCGGGTCCCGACCCGTCCACCCACTGGACATTATTGACAATGTTTGTGTAACTTTAAATTCATAGTAATGTTGTCCGAAAGACAGGCATTAAAGTATATAGTTTTTGTGTATCCATATGTAACATAATATTTTTATATCAATCTGTGTGTATTAAAATATAAAAAGTATTTCTTTTGCGAAGAAGAGGTCACTCCTGCCAATTATTTTGTGTGGTTTCCTAACGCCCATTAGAGTATTAATTCTGTTACTGCGCTTGACTTGAAGTTAGAGTTCAGGAGGCTCGCATACCTACTTATTCTGAACCTTTCCTTTTCATAATTGCTTGTTATATCAGGATCATCACTTTTGCATTGCCAGATTAGGTAGAAGGAATTAAAGGTGGGATGATGTGAGATTTCGAAACTCTTATTTATTAGGCTAAACACAGTAACAGTTTCAGTTCTCTTACGCCGGTTTTCTATAAGAGGGTGGTACTCTAAAGAGATGCGGGCTGGCCAGCACTGTCACCATATCATTTGTAAAGGCGAGATGTTACCATCAAAGATACTTCCTCAGTCGATCTACTTTCGGTGAAAAAGTAACTTTATGACTTGCTCTTATCTTTACATATGTAGGTAATGCGGTCTAGGCATTATCGATAGTTCATTATCGATATTGATGTATCGACAAACCAGTATCACCAGGATGTACGTAATGTTTTATTAATAATATATTAAGTAAATAGATAAATATAAAATGTAAATATGTAAAATTTGTAAAGAAGTGTAAAGTAAAAGTATATATATATATATATCAATATCACATAAAGATGGCAAAAGTAAGTCAGGGAGATTACACATACATACATAGTATCAATTCTACATCCCAGAAGGAGTGGGCAGAGATGATTTACACCAACATTTTGCCACCTTTAATTTTAGGTCCATGTAATAGGGTACTAGCCTATTACTATTTTTTATTTTGTTTGTTATTAATTTGCCCGACTCAGGAACCGAACTTGCATGAGTTCGCTAGTTCAGTTCCCGCAAAGCAGTCGCATTCACTACCGCCGCGCCACTCAGTTGCTACCTAAATTTTATCCTTGCAAACATAAATTAGGAATAATCGTTGTGCTGCAATTGTTTTTATTATGAACATCTTAACAACGGGAAAATAATACCCGGAAACGCAACGACTATCCGTGGATCATAAAAACAGTAGATCCGGTTGGAAATATTCCTCCGTTCTATTCTTTTAAAAGAAAATTCTCGCAATAGAAATCCTGAATCGAATCGGTCTTTACAAACATTCATACAACAGACACGTAGCATCCAGGCTCGGAGCAACCGTCTGTTAATCGCGCAATATTTTAGCCTGTGTGGGATTTAATCCCACAACCCTCGGTACAGGAGCAGTGGTGAGACGACCACTTAAACCACTACGCCATCCGTGTAGTCATTCACATACTACACTACGCTTTGGATGTGTCTTCTATGCTTTTGATTATATGTTTTAATACAAATCAACTATAAAAACTAATATCAATATTTAATGTTGATAATCAATGTATTCTAGCCTCAGTACGTTTTTAAATGTTCATTAGTTTAATTAAGTACGGTGATACTAATAATTATTGCCAATTCTGTTTCCAATTCAAACAAATTAATTGAATTAATATGGAAAAGCACAGTTATTTTGCGTACTATTACAGGTTGTTTACATTACACTACAATATTATCAAATGTAATTATTTATTTAGTTGCATATAAATAATAGTAATATCCTAAAAGTGCTAATCGTTTATCGTAATATCGTTTTGGTGTGTACAATAATTATTACTACGCGTTTTAAATTAAAATTATGAACGTAATGGCAAGTTGATTTTCAGGATTAGGTTGGGCTCACGATTTCACAAAGTATTCGGGCTTGCAATTGACTTGATTCCGGGGTCGGGTTAAGTGGTATGGGAATGTTTTCAGAGGGTTCGCGACGTGTGGCAATATTACTCGGTAGGCTATAGGCTCGCCTGTTATCTGGGACCTAAAAAATATTTGACTAAATATGGGTATAACACACACACAGCTGTACAACAACTGGCAGCATAATAATATAGGCATATGTCTATGTATGAAATACTCTGGGCCTACAGTACTTACGCTGTCTTTAGTTTAATCTACGACACACATTACACTAGGTGCAGTCGTTATTCAATTGCAATGACGACTGCGCATTACTTAAAAAATATCTATAGTCCGTTTTTTTATGTTATGTTATAAATATATATATATGTTTTCTACACGGGACATGGGTATATCGTGCAAAGACCTTTAGGGAGTATTTTCTTGACTCTTGACAAAACACAATGGCTCTTTTGTTGTTTTCACTTGGGATTCGAACTTAAATCTTCTTAATTGACAGCCTTATATCCTAGCAACAACACCGTTGAAGCAATTAGCTAAAATAACACAGAATAAACTTACTTCTAGAAGGAAAGACTGGTGGATTCCTCCGTCGTGGCCCGGCGTGCAGTTCAGAGTTAAAGAGTCGTAAGTCACGTTGGTTATTTCACACGATTTAGGCATTGATGGCTTATCTGTGAACAACCTACTTCTATTATATCTAGACATACTCAAATATTAGATAAGCTCTAGTTTCCAGTCAGCAGATCTGTTTTAGATTTTTGCTATCAGGCCATTATCCGTAGCAGCACGGTCCTTGGCTGAGGCTTATACATTATTACATTGGATTAAATTCTACCTTTAGATATTTGAATGCTTTAAAACTGTATTCGCAACCGGCTAAACCCTTTGAAAATATAGTCTTCATACTCTTTATGCATTTGACTACTTAGTTGGATTATTGGAAATAGTTCGCGTTTATTTTTGTATGCGATCGTAAAATCCCGGATTTGATCTCTGAGTCGAGTGTAATTTAATTCTTTTTGGGAATTTCTCAGTAGTAGCACGGAGTCTGGCCATACACCTGGATGACGGCAATACGCTTTGCACTTATTACATAGGACTTCAAAATATAACTGCTGAAATGAGTGTATGCCACTATGTCGGAGATATGTAGACGTAAGTCTATATTGAGATGTTAAGCCATTGGCTCTAACTTACTATTAATATAAAATATTATATTAAAACGATGAAAGACATAATTACTTGGAGTATTCCGCTTCCGGCACCAATATTTTCGGCACCTAAGCTATTCAACTTTCAGCACCAATAGGTATTTTTGCTTGGTGCCGAATGTGGAATAACAAAATATATTAAATTTTATTCCTCATTCGGTAAACAAATTTGTAACAATATTTTGTGAACGAAAATTAATATTGTTCCAGTTGTGAATTGTGATTAAAATAACAATCATTTAACTATTGCTACAGTAGAACATGAGTCATTACCATTATTGTGTATAATAAAATATCGCGAATGTTTATCGACTTATCTAGTTGTCTGTACGACTAAAAACTGCAAGCAAAAAAAATTTATCCTACAATCTTTCATTTTAGAAAACATTTTATCAATTCGATAGTCTTTGACAATCATAAAGTAGATAGTTGGAAAGTCTAATCGAGAAAGCATTTATAATTGAAACTGACAGCGCTCTTGGAATCTAAAAATAAAACGTTATAAGTTTTGAGATATCGACTTCGGCTTAGATATCGACGGCAATCGATCGATTGATAGTAAATACGTAGAATAAGATGGATTTTAAAGAACTATAATGCCGCTTGAATTAACAGATCAAAGTATTACGTAAAGCGGTGTAAATATAGAGCGTGTAGAAATATTTAAATCATAGATGTGCTCCCACTGTATTTACATCGAAGGACAAACTGTCTATCTAAGAAGAGTGAGCTCACACGTTACATTTAAGTACACAATAGAGAACGTTGGTGTATAATTTCCAGTATAAATGAGCGTAGTGCCTCTGCCTGCCTCTTAGGGATATACAGCTGTCATGCTGTTAATAGCATATTTTTTGTTTGTTACTTTGTAAGCCGCGGGCAAAATCTAGTAAATAATATTATAAATTGATATAAGTTTGTTATAAATACTTTTACGCCGTAACTACTCGACCGGTCATCATGCAATTGCGCATCCATTTTATTAGGGGTACAGAAAATGAAGGGTAAAGGGTACCTTTCGTCCAGAAAAATAGTACCGTTCCCAGGCGGAGCCGCGGGTAAGCTCTAGTAATAATACTATATTTTCAGAAAAACATCTATTACATTCTTTTTTTTTTTTAGTCTTCGGTGACAAATAAGGTTATTTATACAGTAAATCAGCCAGTCAGCTTTTAAGTCTGTATTGATCGATGATTGGCACAGGATATAGAATGTGGAGTTGTTACATTAGAACTAGGATTAAGTTTCAATGATCTTACCTGCAGGCAATATGTGGAAGAGGCACGGCTTGGTCTGTCGACCCACAGAGTTGGTCCCGGCACACTGCACCCAGCCGTAGTCAGCCGATGTGTTCACCATGTAGATATATGTGCCTAAAACATATATACTAAATTAGTAAATGGTTTCCGTGGTTGATTGTAGATTTCAATGATTTTATGTTCAAGTTTGCGATTATAAGATCGCCGATAGCTTAGTGGGAGACTGTTGGACTGCCACGCAGAGGTCTCGAGTTCAATCCCAAGGCGCGCATCTTTGACTTTTCGAAGTTATGTACGTATTAAAAAGTTAATTATCGCTTATGTGAAGTCTGCCAACCCTCACTGGGCCAGCGTGGTGGACTATGGCCTAACTCTCTTCACACTGAGAAGTGGCCCGTGCTCAGCAGTGGGACAGTTAGACAGAAACACCCAGACCAAGACAAAAATCCATGTTCATGCACACAAATATTTGACTTGTGCGGGAATCGAACTCGCGATCTCAGGCGTGGCAGTCGGTCAGTTCAAGATTGACAGTAATTTTAATGAACGGAAGGCGTAGTGGTTTGATGGTATCGCTACAGCGCTGAATGTAGTGTCGGATGAAAAATGTATGTGAAGCATACATGGTAGTTCCGAGTCTGGATGATCTTTGTGTTCGTTGTTTGAATGTATGCAAAGTTCGTATTGTAATAATGTAATAATAAATGTATTTAAGAAAGTGAAAGTGAATTTGGTTTATAAATGATTATATCTTTGTTAACCTTTCCAGCTAAACTAAATGTTTATTTTAAAGTGCCTAACCAAAACCCACGACCTTTTTTGTAAGTCAAACCCATTAACTACCAGGCTACCGCCGTTTTTAGTTTTGTGTTGCGAACAGACAATAAAACTAACAAATAACAAACATTTATCTACACAAACTTTTTCAAACCAAAGCCTTCGACGAGCTATTTAAGATAGATATTTGCCGATAACGATAGGTCAATCCAAGGCTACATGCACTGAGAGCGGTTAACGTTTCTTAGAAAAATTGGTCTGGCTTGCAATTAACAATTAGTTTCATCCAGATTTGAACTGGCTGAAAAGTTTCATGAAGAAACTTCTCGATTGAAACTGTTATTGAGAACAATTCGTATTCTATGATAGACGAAAACAATCTAAGGTATTGGATCAATACAAGAATGAGTCCTTGATTTCCTTGAAGTTAAACCGTTTCTGTAAATACGCTTAATACACAATTAATTCTATATAGATACAGTATACGAAAGTAGCTACATTTTACTCAATTCATTTTTCAATTATCTAAACTCAGCAGCACACCGGCGGCTACAAAAGATTTCAATTGTGTCTGAAATACCAAGCATGACGGGCTAAGAGCAAGGCAGCAGTGTAAATATTATTCTTCTAAATGAGTAACATTTACACTGCTGCAATGTTTGTTACCATAGCCTGGCTAGGTCGGAAATATTTAAACGCATTGGCCATTCCAAACATAAGCCTTGTAAATGAAAATATTTATTTGCATTAAACATGTGTGATCATACAATCTCTTAGATAGCATTGATGTTATACATTTTTATAATCCGAGATGTTCTACCTGATAGCAAAATATTGATGTGTTTTCTATAATATGGCTGTTAATGTATATTGAAGCCAGACATTGCAGTAAAATACTGCCCGTTTCGAATTCACTTTACTTTTAGAAAATACTTGCCGGTGTAGCTCTTAGTTGAAGTTTATTTTGACTTTAAAGACAAGTCCCGCACTAAGGATTGTTTCTGTGTCGAAGGGAACTTCATAAACGTTCGAAGAACGGACACAAGGAAGACCCAGACTCGACACAATTATTTGTGGATAAAATTTTCGTTCCGAGTGAGGATCAAACCGCAGTGGCAGTGATGAAGCGACAACTTAAACCAAAACGCCATCCGCGCAGTCTTAGTCTTCTCAGTACTACATATAGTATGTGGTCTGCTTACCCGGCATGTTCGGCGCAGTAGTCATCGGTAACGTGACGAGCTCGTGCTTGCTGTGTGCCGAGCTGTTGAACCACCACTGGTAAGACATGGGCTCCTGGGGACAAAGATTCACTATGATTTTTTGATTTCGGAATAATATACGCAATGTGGGTGTTAATTCTCTCCAATCTATTAAAAAATATAAGTATTTATTTCTTTTTATATGGATTTGTATTGTCAGTTATATTTGTAAATTAAATTATTGGTATAATTGTCAGTAATACAAAGTAACTTCAAATGAAACTCGGCTATGAGATGCTGTGACAAATTTAAAAGAAACTAAGTAGAAGTTTGAAGATCAAGACTTGGTCTTCAATTTACTAATAAAAACTTTACTTTTACTTCAAAAAGACATGTCATCAAGCAATTTGAAATCCGAGCTGCAATTGATAATTTTTTGACAGGAAATTGTAATAAAACTTTGCCTGGACCCGGCATCGAACCTGACATCTCATGCACAGTAGTCGCATTTTCTACAGCTGCACCACCGAGTATTGAAATAATATTCAAGAGCTTTGACCATAAATTTCTTGTCACGACTTGTACAGAATGCGACTCGAAGACAAATTCATTAACATAACTGAAATTGTAAGACCACAATCAAAAGAAAAGCTGTACTTTACTTTAAAATGAACACTGGCGATTTTTAAACAAGACTCAATTAACGTTAGAGTTAATTATAACAATTATAGTGTATGTGAATAATAATTTTTATTATTATTATTATATCTATTACAAAATATGGTTTCGACAACTTTACCCTCATTAAATTTAAATTTACGTATATGTTTCCCCTACAAGGTGTCACAAACAATAATTATGGCAATCATCATAATTACATCAAATAAATATAACAACATTTATCCAATAGTTAGATAGATTCATAGTCTCACGCCTCTATCTCCGAAGGGGTAGGCAGAGGAACATTAGACCCACATGTCACCATATAAGACCCTACGTATAAGGACACCTGACACTGTCGTCTATCTAGCATAACCTTCGCACAGCAGCAAAGAGTCCGCTCCTTGCTACTGATAAAAATGACTTGACAGAAAAACCCCATAGCAATTAGCCGACCGGGTAATGTAACCCAGTAGTTCATGCACGGCAGTCGTAACTACTGCTGCGCCACCGAAGATACTTGCCTTACCTACCTACCTCATTACGAAAATATATTCTTTAGCATGTTTAAGAAATCGTTAGAGATAAATGATTTCTGCATCGTTGTATTTGAAGCACCAGTATACCAATAGATAAGGCAATGAACTTGCGATTGAGAAGTAGTGGTTTCGAATCCCACGTATTGCACTACCGACATGAACCCACTTCTTACACAAGGTTAATTAGCTCTAGGAATTAACAAAAATGTTACCTAGTAATATTTATTACCCAAACAACAAGATATCTTAATAAAAATAAATAATTGACTACAAACGGTAGCCAACCAATTGCACCAATGAAAACAGTAAACCAATCACCAAATTCTAAACAAGAAATCAAATAAATCATCGGTTATTTAAAAGGAATCGAGTAGATTCCAAATTGATAATCAGAGCGTCCTATTGTGTTTGTACGTAACAACTGGATTCGAAATACATTTCCGACAATTAAATGGATTCGGCATCTATGATGGCGTATTTAAAGAACAGTGAAGATATCATTGTTTTAATATAGCTGAGTCTTCGGTATTTGGTATTCTTGGATGTGTATAATATATAGTCTACATCCCAAAGGGAAAAGTACAGATGTGTTTTAATCATATCTTTGGGTTTAAAGGGCCTAACGTAATAAAACTTCAATTTCAAAGTCAGATTTTAAGTCTGACTTTGAAATTGAACCCGGATTATTTTTAACTTATGGTAATATGGCTCTTGCTAGGAATTTAGTAATAAATAATCCGATTCCATTTTGCTAGACTAAACCATATATCAGCCACATACATTTTATATTAATGTTGTTTATTATTTGGGATTCTTTTTAATTTACCTATAATAAAATAAATTTTAGTTACTTTTAATGTGAGAGGGAACAATTTTTTGCCCGCTGCTTTGCACGGGGTCAGTATTTGTTTCTAGATGAAAGGTATCCTTTGTACATTCCTGTACTCCTGACAACGCATATGCAAAATTTTATGATAATCGGTCGAGTAAATAATAAAATAATCCGGCTTGATAGCGTAACAAACGAACAAACAAATTCACATTTGCATTTATAATATAAGTTAGGAGATCAAAATTTTGCAAACGCTTCAGTTTTGTTAAAATGCCTTGAATCAGTTCTACATGTAGTAAATTTGTGCTTATTTCATAGCGCCGTGTAAAAAAACATATTTAACCTATTTTGGAATTCCAGACATAGTTGAAATAATATTATAAAACTAATATTATAATGCCTGATTCTTAAACCAAGAAATGAGTCCTTTTAGATACACACAGTTAAAATTTTTTGTCAAAATAAACTATTCATAGGTAACAAGACTCGTTTCAACATAATACACCATCAACACACGTTATTACCTGCACTTCCTATATCTCCGCTCCTACGTAAATTCGGTCTGTTTTTCCTTTTGGTTTGTTTATCTCAAGTAGGTAACCAACTAATATTATAAGTGTGAAAGTTTAGGAGATGCTGTTAGTCTAGTCTTTCGCGAAAACCGTTGCATAAATTTCGATTAAATTTGGATGTTTATCCCGGTTTGTGTTCTCGTACGATGTATCTGAGAGGAAAGTCAAGGAGTGTCGCCACGCTGAGTGTTGTGAGTAAATGCCACATAATAATAATAATAACACTTAAAACACTTGTCTTTCTTTTACAATTTCAGGTAATTAACTGTCCCAATGCTCAGCACGGATCTCTTCGCAGTGTGAGAAGGGTTAGACTATAGTCCACCACGGTGGCCCAGTGCGGGTTGGCAGACTTGACATATCTTCGAGAACATTATGGAGAACTCTCAGACATGCAGGTTATGATTGTTTTCAGACTGGTTGTACTATGTTCGATTTAATGTAAGTTTTAAACGTCCCGCTACACAGGATTTGATCACTAGAGCGCAATATTTATTTAAATAATTTTAAATTACATACTTAACCAATAATTGAGACATTATTTGATTTCATCAAAACCACTTCTCGGCAGATTAATAATAACGAGGCGACAAATTAAACTACTGTAAAAACTGTACCTATTATCTGTCAAGATTGTAATAAACATAAATTCACGCTTAAACTGGTAGGCAGAGAGCACAGATAGGGAATTAATAACAAGTGAAGTGGAATTTGGTCGTAGTTTGAAGCGGTTGTAACACCTGTGTAATACTATTCAACATGGATTATTTAAATTCAGATTTCATAGAAATTAACTAGCTAATGTATTATATATTCATTTAGTTTTGTTACTCTTAGTACTAGCTGACAGCCTTGTTTGCTGTGACCCGTAGCGTAAGTGCGTGCTTAGTTTGTTTAAGATGTAAGATCCCAGATTGAATTTTAGGTTCGGAGAAAATGTTCGTCGGATTTTGAGTAGGGAAATTTTTAAGAGCAGCATGGTGTCTGCAAATGTGCTCGATAGATGTAATATAATTGCTTCCTATTACATTAAACTTAACATAGGTGGCGATAGGAATGATTTCAGTATCACGGGGAATTTGACAGACATTGAATCAAAAAATATAATGAACACGCAAATTCAGAACACCTATTTATAGATCGTACAAATCTGTGCCCTATGTAGGGATCGAAACCATAACACTCGGCCAAGTATGTAGCGTGGAGATGACTACCTTAACTATTGCGCCAACTATATAGTTCAATGTGAGTGTAGTACGCTCCTTTCCTTCAAGAATATACATATGTGGATCTATGTAATCGTAACTAATATTATGAATGCGAGTGAGTTTGTTTGTTACGCTTTCACACGTAAACTACTCGATCGATCATCATAATATTTCACACACACGTTGTCAAGGGAAAAGGACTAAGGGTACTTTCCACCTAAAAAGCTAGTAATCTAATAACAATGAAAATATCAAACATCACATACTCATAAAATTTCATACAGACTTGAAACTACCGACACTATGTCGAAGTTGTATCTCACAGAGTTCTTTAGATGGTAAAACTTATACAAATTCTAGACAAAATAGAATTACAATGATAAATACAAGTATATGCTGAATGTTTGCTAGTTTCGAAATAAACTTTCTGAATTCAGTATGTATTAAATCTCTAGTACTTAGTTAAATGTCACTTGAGAGCACTCAAAGCTGTGCTTACTGGTCTGTTAAGCAGCCTACAGTGAAGTTTCTATTTAGAAAGATGACAATACAAGGAATTATTAGAAGCAGCTTGTGCGTCGTGAAAGGTTGATTTGTGGCACCGCGGTAGTGAATACAACTGCTGTGGATGAGGTCCTCGGTTCGATTACCAGGTACATTCATAGTAAGCACAGGCTTCTTATCAGTGTGAGACAAGTCAGACCATAGTCCACCACGCTGGCTCAGTGCGGGTTGGTGCTCTTCACACATTTTCGAGAACATAATGAAGATCTGTCTGGCACGCAAGTTTTCTCAAGATGTTTTTCTTTAAAGCGAGCGATAAATAAGTTACTAATATGCACTTAACTTGGAAAAGTTAGAGGTGCTTTGGGATCAAGTACGAGACCTTTGTGTGGTAGTCCAATGGTTTCCCACTATCACTGCTGAAGCAATTTTTATGATAACCATATCTTATATAAAACAATATTTGTTTGTAAAATCACTAAAGTGTCATACAAAATTTGATGAAACTAGTTGCTAGTGTTTAGCTACAAACAAATCTCATATTTAACCTTAATGCTATAGAATTTTAGCTCAATATCGTGTGGGATTAATTTTTTAATATTTAAAACTGAATAAATATTATACTATTACATAGAATTCATTTAACATTTTAGGCTTCTAAATCGAGACAGAGATATAACATTTTTTCAGTTTGTAAACATAGCTGGTATTAGGTATTTATTTATGTTGGTATTCGATCCCTGTGTATAGTTTTATGTTGATAAAACTCTATATCACTTTAACCAAAGTCCGGATTAAATGAGAGCGAAAAAATACAGTGTAGGCGAGTAGTAAATTCATTCATGGTAATCAGTCTATTGTTAGAATAGGCTTTCTGTACAGTAGAAAGATGATTTGGATATCTACAGGATATTTAGCCTATAATATCCACTATATCACTATATTCTTCGTTTAAGAGAGGATCCGAAACATTAAAGCGTTTAATGATAGGTCAACTCATGCCGTATTTGTATCAGCAAAAACATCAAATTCTACTTGGTGGTGCTTTATTTCAAATTATAGTAAGGTATCATTTGGAAACTGATTATCAATTATAAAGAAAATTTTAAAAAAGTCACCTCCTGTTTTGGTTTGTATCCTGTGTCGTGAAAGGCTTTTTAAACACACAAACAACGGATATAAAGAATACTCAGACCCGGAACAACAACAAAGTATACAACAACAAAAATGAGCAGCATGTAAAGGTCGGTAACTACATCAGTAACCCTCAAAATATATCATTTGGAATACCGCAGGGCAGCATATTGGGACCTACGCTTTTCCTATTATACATGAATGACCTGTCATCAAGTAACCACTTTGATAATTCTAAAATTATTAATTATGCAGATGACACGGTCATATTATTTAGTGAAAAATCATGGGAAAAGACGTTTGAAGTTGCGCAGGCCGGCTTAAATAAAATTTTAAATTGGTTAAATAACAACCTATTATCCCTTAACGCAACTAAAACAAATCTAGTATGTTTTCACAAAACGGCTGTTTCAGAACCACCTGCGCGGTTAAATATTACAGCTCATTCATGCACAGCTATTGCCGGTGTGGATACTCTCCCAGGCTGTCAGTGTCCTAATTTAAACAAGAAAAGCTCAGTCAAATATCTGGGCGTTGTCATAGACGAGAAATTGACCTTTAGTGAGCACGTCGTGGCCATGGCTGCAAGAGTCAGAAAGATCATACACATTATGAAACTACTACGTGACGTGGCCCCGATGAGCTTACTAAAGACTGTATACATAACACTTTGCGAATCAATATTAACGTATTGCATTGCAGCCTGGGGGGTACTGCTACATCTCATCTTATGGGTTTAGAAAGAGCCCAACGCGCAGTGCTGAAAACTATGCTTAAAAAGCTATATCGATTTCCAACCACTCATCTGTTTAATGAAACTCAAGTACTGAGTGTTAGAAGATTGTACATACATAAAATCTTACTGGCAACACACAAGATAGTGCTCAACTCTTCAGACTATGAAGACATGATTAAGAGACGAGTTTTCAAACTTCCAATTCCAAAAATAAATACTACTTTTGCCAGGCGTTTTAGTAGTTTCATGAAGCCTTATGTTTATAATAAGATAAATAAAATTTGCCAAATAGACACAGCATCACTTCGTGAAACGAAAATAATTACCAAAAACGAATTACTTACATGGACTTACGATGACACTGAGCAATTTTTGAGGCCTTTAATGTGATTTCTTATGTTTTTCATTGCTTTGTTGAACTGGATGTAATTAATTTCTCATGTGTGTTTTTATACTTCCATACAAATTCTATTGTTATCATTTTAATTCAATTTGTTTTTATTTTATTGTAACCATATTCATATTAATGTATTGTTAACTACCTATCATTTATATTTCAAAATAATCGTATCTATTGCATGCACATTTATTATTACGTTATTCATTTAAACGAACACTGGCAAAACTTAAAAATTAAGAAATCCATTTTGTAAAGTTTTCCTACGTGACAGGCTACGCCTAGTGTAGGAGACTTTGATAATTCTGCCTATAACAGGTTCTTACATTATATTTACTCAATAATCGGAAACTTGCAGTTTTGTATTTATAAGGACTTGTGTAATATTTTGGTAAATAAAAGTTATTATTATTCTCTTTATTTAAATATTTTCAATATATTTTTCATTTTTAAATATACATATATCTATAAAAATACATTTAAAAATATAAAATATATGGTACCCCACCGGCATCGGGAACAGGGTCCAAGCTGCCGGTGGTTAGGATTCCAGAGATAGGAACCTCCTCACAATGCGTGCTGTATCTAAAAGCACTGCCTTCTGCATCAAACCCTTGATCCAAGCACCCAACGCGAGCCTCTTTAGATGGTGATCGAGGCTCTTGGCTATTAGACCATTGACAGATATGACTATCGGCACAATGATTGCCGAATCAACATCCCACATGTCGACAACCTCGCGAGCCAAATCAAGATATTTAATTTGCTTATCTTTTTCAGCTTTCGCGAGATTGCCATCATGCGGAATGGTGACATCGATAATCAATGCGCGGCGCTCTGATCGATCTATCACCACAATGTCAGGTTTGTTGGCCACAACAGTCCTGTCTGTGATGATAGTTCGATCCCAGTACAACGTGACATGACCATTTTCGAGAACTGATTCAGCTACATACCTGTAGTACGGCACTTGAACATCTACAAGTTTGTATTTCAGAGCAAGTTGCTGGTGAATAATCCTGGCTACTTGGTTATGTCTGTGCAAGTACTCGCCGTTAGCAAGACGAGAACAACCGGAAACTATATGCCTGAGGGACTCACCAGGTAGGTGGCACGCCCGACAAATGTCAACCGTGCCATCCCTCAAGATATATCTCCGGTAGTTATTCGTCTTGATAACTTCGTCCGCAATAGCACAGACAAACCCTTCGGTTTCCCCAAAGAGGTCACCGAAACGTAGCCAGTTCACGGAGGCTAACAGGTCTACATCAGCTCCATATAGAGCCTTGTAGAACCTACCGTGAAGCTCCTTGCTCTGCCATACATCCCTGCGATCGTTAGTGCTAAGTACTACAGGCTTGCGCCAGTTCTCTTTAGCCAAACTGAGCGGGGTGAGTCCGATGTCTACAGCAACTACATCCCAATGCATACCCACGTCTGCCTGAAGAAAGTATTCTCTGAGGTTGCATACCTCGCGGTTATGAAGGGCCTTGGCATTCAGAAAGCCTCGGCCTCCATATTTCCGCGGGATATACAGTCTCATCACAGACGAACGTGGGTGATGCATACGGTATGCCGTCAAGAGTGTACGGACCCGCCGGTCCAGGGCATCCAGTTCAGTCTGAGTCCACTTAAGTATGCCAAAGGAGTACATGAGCACCGGCATGACCCAACCGTTACAAGCGCGCACCTTGTTACCACCTGATAAAAGACTATTTAAAACTTTTTTCAGGCGACCAAAGAAACGCTCCTGCAACGATTGCTTCATGTCTGCCTCATGTCTGCCTCATTGATACTTAACGCCTGTGACATACCCAAGTACTTGTAAGTATCGGTTACAAGAAGTGATCGTAGGTTAATGGAATCCGAAAGTTGTGTTCCTTCGGATTCCACTATCCTGCCTTGCTTTACATGGATGACAGCACATTTGTCCACACCAAAATCCATACTGATAGACTTACTAAAAGTTTCAGTTACTTTAAGTAAATCCATCAACTGTAATTTAGTGTGGGCAAACAACTTTAAGTCATCCATATACAACAAGTGGGATATCACTCCACCACCTCTATGTAACCTGTAACCTAGCCCTGAACCCTCTAGTAATGTACTAAGAGGATTCAATGCTAGGCAGAACCAAAGAGGACTCAGGCTGTCGCCCTGAAATATACCCCGCTCAATTTTTATAAATTCGCCATTCCCAGGGATGTGTCGACATCCTGGATAGCTAAGAACCGTTTTCCATTGCCCCATGCATGACTTCAAAAAGGTGCGCAGAGTTGCATTTACTTTATACAACTCTAACACCCTCAAAAGCCACGCATGAGGCACCGAATCATACGCTTTCTTATAATCTATCCAACATGCCGCCATATCCCTTTGTTTACGGCGAACCTGTTGCCTAATGGCCATATCAATGAGGAGGAGCTCCTTAGTACCACGAGCCCCCCTCTTACATCCATTCTGAGAAGCTGACATTATTGAATTTGTATCAATATGTTTAGATACCTTGGCTCTCAAAATAGATGTAAGAAGCTTATAGATCGATGGCAAACATGTTATCGGTCTATAATTGCCGGGCTCGTTGGTACTACCTGTTTTATGGAGTAAGTGGGTTATTCCCGTGGTCATAAAATCTGGTAACGATCCAGATTCTAGGGCAGATTGAAATTGAGCAGCCAAACAAGCATGTGAGCTACGCAGCCATTTCAGCCAGAAATTGTGCAGTCCGTCCGGTCCTGGCGATTTCCAATTTGATAAGGATCGGACCGCACTAATTACATCCTGGCTATCAATGACCACGTTTTCCATTTCTGGAATTAGCTCACTTGCTCGCTTGACCTCCCGCATCCATTCCCCCTCAGTGTGGCCGACGGGTACCGACCAGATGTTCCTCCAAAACGTATTTGTAGCATCAGCATCTGGTAGCCCCACATCGGCCACACATTGATCTGGTCGTTCCCAGGTTCTATAAACCCATCTTTGGTCACTTTGAAACGTGCGGTTAATGACATACCGGTGCACGCGTTTTTTGTATCTGCGCAGTCGATTTGCCCATGCATAGACTTTCTGCTTCAGGAAGTCAATGCGCTCTGTGGCCCGAGATACGTATTCATGAGGACTGACACCAGTCCCCAGAAAAGCCCGGCCCACATAGCGCATTACCCTGGGCCGTGTGTTCCCTGCCCTGAAGCAGATCAGCTTACCGATGAGTGTCCTTGCCTCAGCAATACGCCGTTCAATCCTGCACTGCCAGGCCGGGGTGAAAGATGTTTGTCGTATAGCAGGGACATGTGTGGGTAACTTGATGCCCGCTATACGACTTGCCGCCACAGCAGCACAGTACAGGATCGAATGAGTATCGGCGAGATTCTCGCTATTATCTAAATAACTAGATAATAGCGAGTCCAGGACACTCACCAATGCTATATTTTTTCTATGCATAGGTAACCGAGGCAGACGGGGCCGAATCGTAAATTGCATGTACCGGTATTCCTGAATCGCACTTTCCAAAGCATCCTTTACCTCCTCCTTGTACTGAATACTTACATCATTTGTCATGTCATCCACCTCCATGCTGGCACTATTGCCCGTCCGCGTCGCACCAGGTGATAATTGCGTAACTGCGGGTTGGATGCGAATGGCATGGCTCGTAGGCAAGTATTCTGAGCGTAGCCTATCGAGCACGGTATCATCCAACTGTCGACTGCGTTGGATAACCCGCACTTGATCCGATAATCGCTGTGCTGAAACGTTGACGCTTGGTTCAAAGGCCTGAAACAGAACAAGCATGCGGCTGCGATACGCAGTGAGGTTAGTTCCTCCCTCTGTAGCCCCAAAATATGCCCGCATGACGTTTTCATTAATGGATTGAGTCCATCGCATGCGGCGCACATCACCACCGGCAGCGGGGGCCCGGTTCGAGGTCGGTGGGCCTCGGGGTCCCAAGCGGGTCGGTGGCCGGCCTCTTCCCCGCCGACGTGCAGGTGACGGTGACGAAGGCGGAGAGAAATATTCGTCGCTCGAGCTCGACGCAACTGCAGCGGCCGGTGATTCTGATCGATGTACCGACGGCTGCGAGGCGGAGCTAAGCGACGAACCCGGAGGTGGTAGCGGTGCGGCTCTAGATCTGGCTCTTGTTAACATCTTGTATTTTAATAAACTTAAATTCAGTCTCTGTGAAAATTTTCATTTTTGACGTTGTCATTTTATTTGTAACTGATGAATATTTGATTTTATGCCTGTAATTTTTTATGTTTATTGTGCAAAGCGTCTTATTGTTGTTATATGATTTGAAAATAAATGGTTTATATCAAAAATAAACTTTAAACTGAAAATAAAATATTTTTCTCTAAAAATACATAGACGTTTCTTAGTGTTGCCAGATTATTATTATTATTCAATCATTTTAATTCAATTTGTTTTTATTTTATTGTAACCATATTCATATTAATGTATTGTTAACTACCTATCATTTATATTTCAAAATAATCGTATCTATTGCATGCAAATTTATTATTACGTTATTCATTTAAACGAACACTGGCAAAACTTCAAAATTAAGAAATCCATTTTGTAAAGTTTTCCTACGTGACAGGCTACGCCTAGTGTAGGAGACTTTGATAATTCTGCCTATAACAGGTTCTTACATTATATTTACTCAATAATCGGAAACTTGCAGTTTTGTATTTATAAGGACTTGTGTAATATTTTGGTAAATAAAAGTTATTATTATTATAGTATGCGAGCCCTCTGTTACTACGCCATTTATGCAGTCAAATAATATGTCAATCTTGTATAATAAGTCACGTGGCTGCAATGATGTTCTAGTAAACAGATATGTTATACACGCACAAAACAACCGAAAAAAGTGTTCCGCGTTGCAGCGGCAGTACACATACACACTTTTCATTCATTTTACTTTTCACAACACGTAGAAATGGTGCAAAAGAAATGGCTTGATAAAACCAA
Source organism: Catocala nupta (assembly GCA_963675205.1). Taxonomy (NCBI): domain Eukaryota; kingdom Metazoa; phylum Arthropoda; class Insecta; order Lepidoptera; family Erebidae; genus Catocala; species Catocala nupta. The sequence goes on from OY776099.1 coordinate 12,635,209, forward strand.
CGAGAAAAAAAGAGATAGCTAGTGTTGTCACTTGCGCTTCAATGTAAACTAACATTATTCTGTCCACCAATCACCGCACGTTGGTATCAAAGACTAACAAATTTAACGAGACAGAAGGTACAAACCGCGTGGTTTCTATACAAACATAACACAGCCTAATAAATAGTACTGAAGGTACCTTGGTGAGAAATAAAACAAGATGTAAAAGAAAAATATTTATATATAACAGGAACAGCATTATTTTTGAGAAGTGTTCGACCTTTATTCGAAGTATATTTATCGGTGACCTTGAAGTGATTGCTACAAATTCTACTGCATTTTGAAGGCGTCCAATCTGATTCACTTGTTTGTTTACGAACAATTGCGATCCATTCCTGACGCCGGACCTCATTAGTTGGAAACCTTAACAAAGAAGAGACAATAAATAGTTAAACTCGTTGTTGTCGAACAGTAAACCAATATTCACCAAAAGTTGTTAAATACGGTAATAAAAATTGAAATAGCTTTATTTTATTATTCTCAGTGATATATTGTATTATGGTGATGTTAAACCATTTATATTTTATTTTCCCACACATGAGATGTTTAATTTCTAATTGTATCAATTATTACACAATACAAAATGATTAGGTAATTATATTGTCTTCTATTTACGCGAATGTTATTCATTGAAATTAAACTACTATATACGGATTATATCGCGTTGTTTATTTAGCACTGTATTACAAAATTTTGAAAATATTACACTACTACTACTATTGATTTTATTTTACTAATTTATAAGCTAATAAAATTATTTAAACTATTAAATCTATTTATTTTTGGTTTACACTTTCCCCGACGTTTCGGTTGAATAATAAATATATAATATTTTCAAAATTTTGTAATACAGTGCTAAATAAACAACGCGATATAATCCGTATATAGTAGTTTAATTTCAATGATTAGGTAATTAATACAAGGCTAGAAAAAAGGAAAACTTCTGTGAGGTAACTTTACTGCCTAAGATATTCACATCTGTACTTATAATCTATGTCCGGAGTGCACGCGTCCTTGTCATCCTCACGGTAAAAATTGTATTTACCATCTCTTTCTTTTTTCTAACCTCCAAATATCAGAATACTAGAAAAAATATTAAATATCTTAGTAAATTATAATAAATATTGCGTACTTACATATGGTATGAGATCCCTTGTTTTTTATTTACTTTGGTATCGTAATTGGTACACCTTCTAAAAACACACGACGGCATTTTTTAAATTTTGTTTTGTCGCAATAAACCGTGTTGCTCGTCGCTATGCCTGACATAGACTAAAGACTATACGTCCTAATTAGGATGTATTCGAGTCTTCACTAGCGCGCGCTCATAACATATCTTTTACTAGAATATCATTGCGTGGCTGTCAGTGCAAGGAATAGACATCGCAACGCCCTCATCTCTCAATACTGATTTCCCGTTTACAGCGTGGAAACATCGCAAGAAACCTACAAAGGTTTGTTCAGGTACGATTTTCTATAGAGTGTAATAACTTCTCCATTTAAACTGTACGAGTTCATATCCAATTTAAGTCATACACACAGTCCCGACATTATGTCGATATCCCAATGTACCTCAATACATACTGCTGAATACCGCAAAAACACAAACCTGAATAGAAAACTGAATACGTTACATTACCATTAATACGTCTATAATAAGATCCTTTCGCAAAAGCCTTGATCAATATGAAGACAGTAATCAAATTTAATGAAACCTTATTTGCTATTCAGAATGTTATTAAGTATAATAATAAAAAAAGAAGTAATATGCGTAATATTATATTAAAACCTAACAAATTTGATATTTTTCTTAATGTAATTTTATCATTTGAAAATAGATTCAAGGCTAATGTGGAAGAATACCAATAAGTTTAATTTAGAGTTTTGCCAATGCTTTGATGGACTATGGCCTTCTCAGACTGAAACTAGACCCGTGCCCAGTAGTAGGACAGTTTAAAACATTATTATTACCCTATCTTATCTTATCTTGTGTGGGGGCCAGTCAGTTCAGACCGGCGACACTTCGACCCAGTGGGATCTTTTGTGCCGACTTCCTCAATAATGACTGCCATAGATGTTCATGGCAGTCGGGACCGACGGCTTAACGTGCTCTCCGAGGCACGGAGCAGGCGGTAATTGTCAATCAATACGCACATATTTTCGAAAAGTCATATTAATTCCGAAAGTCAGAGATGCGCGACGTGGGTTCGAACCTGAGACCCTAACTAATATTATAAATGTGGATGTAAGTTTGTTTGCTACACTTTCACGCGACAACTACTCGATCAATCATCACGAAATATTGCGTACTCGTTGTCAGGGAAACAGAAAAGGACATAATAAAAAAAAAGTACTGTTTCTAATCTAACCTAACCTTATCTACATTTACGCGAGCGAAGCCGCGGACAAAATCTAGTTATTAATAATTTGATGCTACCAAGACCCAGCTCGACCTTGGAAGTACCTTTTTATGAGAAAAGTAAAAGTGAAATACCTTTTACCGATTATGTCAGAATGTCATTTAAAAATACTTGTCCTGAATATCCCAAGAAGTTTTAGCAGGTATTTGAGAAGACAATATTCTTCAGATCGATTTTGTCAGGTTATCCGGAAAATTGTGTATAAAGTTAAATGTAAGGAGGCCTGAGGCCTGCCCTTTGTATGGCCTCCTGTCACAAGAGTATGACCTTTTGTCACAAGTTTATTTCTGGGGCGACCAGTGAAGTATTTATGAAGTATGGTTAAATAAACAATTGAATAACAATAATGATGGTTTGACTATGACAATGTTACTCTTACCTTGGGATTAGCATCCAGGACGCACTCGATGTCAATGACCTCTCCTCTAGCCGCTCTCACCACCAGCGGTTGTGATGCCTTACATATAGGCACGACTATAACAAAGGTATTTATATTAAATCTGATGCAGACACAAAAAGCACATAACGAACTTTTTGTGTAGTCTACCAAATCCCAGAATACCAGAATTTAATAAAAATCGATTGTGTCTGGCCGCCGGTGTGTCGCTGCGACTCAATAGGTAAACAACTAAGGTGGCGTAAAAGTATACTACATTCTTGATGGTAAGCAGTTACCGAAGTCCATTCCCATGCGCAATACGTTGCCGCCCATATGGCAAAGTAATTATAGCTCATTTACACCTAGTCACATTCACAAAAACTAGGATAATTACTTTGTTTTATGGTTTAGCTATAAATCTGTAACGCGGATCACGCCGCTGCTACATGTTTGATCCAAGGAAGGTAAAACCTAACCAAGTTTTATTCTTACTTATACTTATTATAAATGCGAACGTGAGTTACTTTATTTGTTTGTTTCTGCCACATTCACGCCTTAACTACTCGATCAACAATCATGAAATTGCACATACACGTTGACAAGAGTTCAGTAAATTACAGAGGGTATCTTTCATTCAGAAAATATATTTTCCCGAGGGTACGAAGCCGCAGGCAAAAGCTTTGCCAGCAGCGGTTGTACAGTCCGCGCAGTACTTGCTGGACGTTCTTGACAGGTTACAGCGGCGGGTTGTCCGTATCATCGGAGATCCAGAGGTCACGAGGTCACTGGAACCTCTGCAACTCCGTAGGGATATCGCCTCTTTGGCATGTTTATACAGAATATAAAGGCAAAGTCAAGGGTACAATCAAACCTGAACTAGCTAACAAGCAAACGATTCCTAGTGCTCCTCTTTATACAATCGGTAGAGGCACTACGAAATATAATTCCCATGCTATTCCCTTTGTTCCATTATAAATGCACTTTCGTTCATTCCGCCGCGTTCTGCTTGGTACGAAACAAATTTTGGCTTTTGACCGAAAATCAATTCAATGGTACAAGCATACCTATATCATTTGAATGTATTCGGACTTGTTTTGTTGGTTCGTGGCTTGGGATTGTGGCTGATCGTATGAATCCGACTACTGGGTCAAGCGTTTTGTTTTGTTAAAACAAAAACAGTCCTGTATATAAACTATCCCACTATTCGGTACGAACCTCTTCTCAGTGTAAGAAGCCTATGCCAAAGCCTAACCCCCTACCCTTGCACTTAGTCCATCATGCAGGCTCCATGCGAGTTGTTGTTAGACTTTATACTTCGAGAACTTTATGTAAATCTAATGCAGGATATTTTTCTTCATGTGAGTGATAAATACAATTTAGAAAAGTCTGTACGTTAGGATAGAACTCCAGACCTCTGTGTGGCGATCAAACAGTCTTCCATTAGGCTATCAGTGTTTTTGTTAAGAATTATCTAATAGCACCAATGAGTCTGCTAATGCATCAAGCAGATAAAATATATGCTTCCTTTTAAATTGGACGTAATGTAGATATACTTTTGCCCATGGTTTTTAAATCAAGCAGATTCGAAGACAAGATGGTATACTTACATTTAACGTCTAGAATAAGGTTCTCGCTCAACCCTTCACCCAAGCTGTTCCTGGCCGAACAAACGTATGCACCAGCAGCCTTCCTTGATACTCGCTGAAGGACCAGGCTCTGATTAGCTAGTAGTACTCCTGGACCTGGCTTGACTACTACACCCTGTTAGGACAAACAAATAACCATGAATGGTGATGATTAATGGAATATTCTAGACTAACAAGAGACTAATTACTCTGCTGGTGCTTATGTTTGTGACCGATTGTAATGTTTGGTGCCCAGGTTGGCCAAAAGTTACTGGGATTTGCCGATAGAGAATTCTAAAATCATAATGATATTCGGAAAATAAGCTCGTTCTTCATCACGTAGCTTCTAGATATATAGCCAGCGAAATGTAGCTGTAATACTCCTTGGCTGAGCCAATACCAATATAGACATATATTAATACTTGAAAGAATCTGCACCGTTTTTATTTAATTATGTACATACATTAGTGTCACGTCTATATCACCAAATGGGTAAACAGAGTTCTACCCTATTATTAACAGTGTTACACCGACTTTTCGATTTAATAGGCGTCAAGCCCATTGCAGTTTATCTGACACAGTTCCGGACACCGTTTTATTACTAAGAATTTATTGATACAAAAACCCATAACACTGTCCGACCCAGGAATCTAACCAGAAAGCTCATACAGAGCAGTAGCAGTACTTTATTATGTAAAAGTTTTTATTTACTATAAGCAGCAATATTTAATCTTTGACAATTGTATTAACCGCTGGTTGACAACAATATTCGGCGAAAATATTCTGTAATAACATCTTATAATGTCGCTATGGTTGCCACTTTTGTACATTAAGCAGAACATAACATAATAATATATACACAAATACTTTACAAGAAATATTAACTAAAGAGAAAAATAAAACAAATAAACAATATTTTGTGTAATTGCGTATTGGTACGAATTAGAGATTAATTTAAAACCTTGCTGTGATTTATTTTCCAATTACGAGCATTCAAATCGTACATACACGAATTAACCTTTATAGAAAGTATCTGATCGCCATCACCACTGCTTCTTGCGATCTGACCGCTTCGATTACCTCTTTTTGAAGTCGTAATATTAATAATAATTTCAAGATACACTAGATTTCAACATTGAAGTAATATTAATAAAGATTATGGAATACTGCGCGGCCAGCTTCTAATAAAGATAAAGTAATAATCATATTCCTGCTAGATAAACGACGGTGCCGAACGCAGGCAGCACCACTTCTTCGAAAATATAAGTGTCCAATAAAGTCAGTTAACAGACTCGTCGACAGGTCTCGAGTACGAACCCACGCCGCGCACCTCTGACTTTCGGAAGTTATATGACTTTTCGAAATTATGTGCGTATTGATTGACAATTATCGCCTGCTCCGTGCCTCGGAGAGCACGTTAAGCCGTCTGTCCCGGCTCCCATGAACATCTATGGCGGTCATTATTGGGAAGTCAGTGCCCTACAATATCCTGACACTGGTCTGGCCTAGGGTATCGTTAGCCTTCGGGTTGCGAAGGTCAGGTGGCAGCCGCTTCGTGTAAAAACTGATATCCAGTCAAATCCGGTTAGACTAGAAAAAGCCGACCCCAAGTGACTTGGGAATAATAAAGGCTAGGTAGAAGGGAGAAGATATTGTGCTTGTAAAGTAGCATGACGAGGCTAAGCTTCATATGACATATGACATATGTTAACTCATCAAAAACAGATAATAATAATAAATCAACATGTATCTATTTGTATAATATCGCCTTTACAGCTATAACGAACATCCTTTGATTTGATAGAATATGACAAGCCACTACCAGTTGTGTTGTAAATAAAAAATAAACTGCCATATTTTACACCGCTCTTCAAGATCAAACTATTTAGGACCTTCGAATTAAATTTTTGCTTCCTGTCATCACCAATATATAAAAAACATCTAAAGTGAATGCGATTGTCGTTAAGACTTGTTGCTAATTATATCTTTTAAATTCTCCTTGGATACAAATAAGATTTTATTTTAATTACATTGGCACGTTCCTCTGTTCCATAGTGGTTGTTGTCTTGGCAATGATGCAAAATTACCCTATTTGTTCAGTTAAACGAATGAACTGCCTAGCCAAATTAAAATACATAAGTCTTTGAAATGTTTTTGCATGTAATAATTCTTTATAGTTCTTGATTACGTTGAATTTAAGCCGTAATCAAAGAACAATAAATAATCTTTTCACCGAAACAATCTTTACGGAAAGATGCGCCATATTGTTTTTACGAGTCATGTAAGCTCATACAGTATTGAAATTAAACTAGCATATTATACAAATTTGACCGCCGTTTATAAAAAAAAACACTACAATTTATTAAAGCTTTTTATATTTACACTTTATCTGGCGATTGTACTGCTTTTCAGGTGTCGTGGTCACGAGAAGAATGATTAAAAAAGTTTTATTAATCTAAATACAGAGGTACTTTTAAAAATAAACACTTTTAAAATACTTATAAAGTAGTTTAAAGTAAAAATAAACACTTATAAAAGCCTTAAAATGAGCATACGATATGTCTACGGTCGAGCGCCAGCCTGCTATACTGCCTTATGTAAGGGGTGTCACTGACAAGATTGGCTACATCTTGAAGCGAGCTTCAATCAACACATACTTCAAGCCGCCAACGAAGATAAGTCAATTTTTACTATCCGTCAAGTGCCAATTACCTTTACAAGATGCAGAGGTCTATAAAATAGATTGTGACTGTGGACTCTCATACATTGGTCAAACCAAGAGAAGCATAGGCACCCGCATAAAAGAACACATAGCTGACGTAAAACACAAACGCTCGTTGAAGTCTGCTGTGTGTGAACATGTACAACAGGGGACCAACCACTACCTGAGATTTGACAAACCACAGATTCTCGCTAAAGAACACCGATTCCTACCAAGGATGCTTCGCGAGGCTATTGAAATCAAAAAACATCCCAATTTCAATAGAGAAGATGGTTGGAATGTACCACCAGCTTGGGATCCAGTACTTCAAATAGTCAAACCCAAGAAGAAACAAACCACAGCTAGACTTCATGATACTTTGAGCTCATTCTGCGTAAATAGAAACACCCATGATTAAATTATGTTCGGGTACTTTTAAATAACTACACTGGAACATTGAGACAACTACCATCTTAGTCTCCCCGTGACCATGGCTGCTGAAAAGCAACCGAAACGTCGGGGAAAGTGTAAACCAAAAATAAATAGATTTAATAGTTTAAATAATTTTATTAGCTTATAAATTAGTAAAATAAAATCAATAGTAGTAGTAGTGTAATATTTTCAAAATTTTGTAAACAGTGATAAATAAACAACGCGATAAAATCCGTATATAGTAGTTTAATTTCAAAGAAATAATATGTATTCATTAGTTGATTGTCTGTATTGTTAGCTTTCAAATGAGATCTTTCGTCTTTCTAGAACGTCTACATCAATAGCAATGATTAAAACAGTACAGGCGCCCGAGCTTCGAGGTATCCGACACTGGTAAACAGACATATTGTATATTCGCGTAAACGTAAGACGACGTTACGTATTATTTACATTCGACAAATGTTACTTCCATGATATGTCTTCCTTTACTATGTTATACGGCAACCAAAACCATTAAGTACGGAACCTGTTAGCTTTGTATTAAAGACGCACCGCTTGTCATATTCCATACAACTCTAGCATGATAATGACAACATGATACAAAAATTACATTTATGCTATTGAACTGACGGTGGTGGCTGCCCTTGCACCATACGTCATCCAGCACGAATACATAAATTATTGAATCGAATTAGGCGTTACACTGTGGTAATCCTGTGTAATAAAATAATTGGGACGTGAGGGGTCCCTCACGTCCCAAGGTTTTCCATGCACCCTAAGATTGCCCACCATAATGTTAGCAATTATAGGTAGAATATAATTATTATATAGAAATATTTAGTTAAATGTAGCAATGTAGAAGCATTATTTGAATATGTTTAATTGTATCCTTTATTTTCTGTTGGCAACACTGATTTTTCTCGACTGCCCCACTATGCTTGATAGTATAAAACTAACGCGCGGAACTATAACGGGCAGTCGTGCGTTGTGTGGCGATCAGATAAGTTTGAGAAGTAAAAGTATATTAAGTGGCGGATATTGCATTGAATTAAATCAGGTATGCATATTGTGTAACTATGTAAACTATTAATATAAAATATAATTATGTTACAATAATATTAAAGGAAATAAATACTTGAGAACTGATTCTGGAGTTTCCTTACAATTCAGAAGTGGGATAGACGGGTCATTTTTTTTTAAAAGGCACTCGTTTATCCCAGCCCACGTGCAAATTTAACTTTTATGAACAAATAAAAGAAAATATATACATTTCGTTCAGAATTGGTTCTCAACATTTGACTTGTCACGCATTGTATGGGGTATTGCGATATAGTCGATTTCAATACAACAAAATCAAAAGGTGTACAAACGGTTCATTGACATGACCATAGACATTTTAGTGATGTCCAAGTGTAGCATCAATTGTAAAACAATTAATTACTTATTTGAATTTAAAAAAGTTGATATCCGCTTTTGACCAAACAGAATATAGTATAGTATCGATACATACAGTAAAAAAAAATGCAAGGTAGGTAATTTTACATTGTTAAAGAATAACCTAAGGGATAGGATTAGTAATTATTACTGACAGATTAATTTAAATTCCTCCAAATTATAGATATTTTGGCATCTGACAAATAACCTCACTTTTCGTCTAAGATTTTTTAAATCAAACGATTATTTATTAATCGAACGCCAAATGCTTTAAAAAATATTAAGTTTTCGTGTGAAAACGTTGAAAATATGGATAATTGTTACTTATTCCATGTAGTGAGTAATTGTGATAAATTTACCAGATTTAACATCAATTTGGTTTGTTTATATTTCCGTCCTGATGGGTTGAAGTCAACTACGACACTCGTGTTTGTTTGTTTTTTCGTCTCGATTATGAGACTTACAGATAAGTGTGTTGAATGCTAGGTGGACTCGTTGTGTCGGCGTCGTAGTTTGGCTTGGCCAAGACACTCCCTGGTAGCTAACTATTGGCAAGCGACGTATTTACTTGATAATGTACTGTGTACTTATGGATATGTAGTATTATTGCGATTAATGAGGTTGAATTTGGCTGGGGCACTCCTCGGTATTTCTCCTCTCGGCACTGTTTATATCCAGCCAGAGCTACTCTCTGGGGATGTGTTATCAGGTGCAATCTGCTATATGTCCATCAAAAATGGTATTAGGAAGAGGAATGACTTGTTAATGCTTATATGCACTATACTGACATACAGATTGAAAGTATCATTATTAATATATTATTACTTTTATTTTCAATCGATACCTACAATATTAAAACACAATGAAACTATATACTATCTTAAAGATTAAAGCTTTCATGGATGAGCTGAATTCATGGTCAAAGTCAATATCATTTATTCATTTAGTTCACAAAGATAAGATAAGATAAAACTTTATTCATAGATAAAGTTAGCCTAGGTTTACAATGTTGTTCTGTTTTAATATATGTTCTAAATATGTGTGCACAGCATGTTTAAAACAGATACAATATAGTACAGTTAAACATATTTACACTATTAATATATTTGACTATATTAACTTCGAACATTAGCAAATTAATGTATAAATAAGAAGAAAAATATTCTGTTTAACTTCAACATATAAAATTGGCGGTAATCCGATAAAAATTCTTTAGCTCCCGTGCTAGTCAAATTGTGTTACGGCGAGGTAAGGATTCTCACTCTAGAAATACCAACTGTAAGTTAATTGAGTAAGGACAGTTTTGTAATATTGATTGTAATATTTAAGCGAACAAAACATGCACGATATCTACTAATGAGTTTGGTGTAAACAGGTTGCATAGCTACAAATAACAGATAATTTTGAAGAACGATTGTTAAGCATAGTTAAACTATTTTAAAATGTAATTGATAAAATATAAAGTTTATGTCAATGCAGACATGATTTGGTATTTATATGAATTTTGTTTATGGTAATATATAATGTATTATATAAAAAATAAGCATTATATAAATAAACTATAATAAATTTGAATAGCTTTAATAGTTTTAATAGTTTTGTTAGCTTGAAAATTAGTAAAGGTCAATAAAATTACTAAGGCTACATTTAGGTTAGTTGCTAGGTTCAGGCAAAGGGTTGAGAAGAAACCTGCAAGACACGATATTTGAGCGCCTCACTTAACTTTATCATCTAAAGTTTTTAAATTTATATTTACGTTAGGACTCTTTACATTTGGCAGTGTAAAGTTTAGTAGTAAATTATTCGTCGTAAACCAGTCTAGGACTTGCGCGAGTAAATCTTTAACAGCACATAAATTCGGTGCTTTTCAGTCTACTTTAAAAATAAGGGATTTGTCATCCACGAATAAAACAATTTCACACAAATCCTGAAACCATATTGATTTGTATGAAATAAATCATTTACACTAAAGTGGCTCTTTAATTGCTGTAATATAATTTTCCCAAATACTTTACTGATTGAAATTGGCCTAAAATTATTGGGGTCGCTTTGGTATCCAATTTTAAATTAAGGTAGTATTTTACTACATTTAATGAAGTTAAGAAAAATGCCCATATTCATTAAAATGCCCCGTTGATTATAGCAGCTAGGTGTGGCGCTATATTGACAATAATATTTTCAACAAATTTTACTGAGATAGGAATCCCTGAATTTAGCAGATATTTTTTAATTAAGTTACTTAAATACGTTTATTATATGATATGGATGTACACGTTCAAAACTGAATAGTATCTTACTTTTCCACATTGTCGATAACCAAGTATTCTGCTCGAGCTGGGCAAGACCTTAGGGTACTAGTTGTATTTAAAGTTATTTTTGCGAAGTAGTTATTAAAGGTGTCGACTATTTCCAAATTATTTGAAATTATGTTATTATTTTCCACAATACAAATTATTAATTATATACATAATATAAACACAATTCTATAAAACTAACTTATACCTAAAATATTATAAAACAAATCAAAAAGAAGAAAACTAAAACCCTCTAATAGGCGTCATATAATTCCTATTGTTATTATTTGTATTAAGTTCAAAGGTATTCATTGAAATTAAACTACTATATACGGATTTTATCGCGTTGTTTATTTAACACTCTATTACATAATTTAGAAACTGTTACACTACTATACTATACTATTAAACTTTGCTAATTTTAAGCTAATTGGATTGTTAGGGCTACCAAATCTATTTGTTTTTAAGTTTACACTTTCCCCGACGTTTCGGTTGCTTTTCAGCAGCCATGGTCACGGGGAGACTAAGATGGTAGTTGTCTACATGTTCCAGTGTAGTTATTTCAAAGTACCCGAACATAATTTAGTTATTGGTGTTCCATTCGCGTAAACAGAAGACAATATTTATTCAAAGGTATTATCACGCACCTTGCTGCGTCCTGTTTCATTGTTATTAATATTCCAAGTAGTTTTGATTTTATTACTAGAATTTCGTATTTTAGTTTTTAGATAAAGGGACTTGGCAGTGGCACAAATCATTTTAAATAATTTTTAACATATTGAATAAAATTAGGATCAAAATTGAATGTTTTTCATATCATATAATTCATATAATTTAGATCACAAAACATAATCTTATTATTCTTAGTAAAGGTCTTACATTTAATAATATTTTTATATTCTAAAGTAATTATGTTAAGTAAACGACTTATATACTTCGTCTGAGAAAGGATATCCTTCCATATTGAGAACCTTGACACTTACTTTATTATTAAATTTCTTTAAGCGATTAGAGGTCATTGGTCTACATGTGATCTTATTCTCTTTAAGCATTGTATTTACAGAAAAATCTACCCTTTGACCACAATGGTCAGATGTCGGTTCACTTAATAAATACCAAAAATAGATACTTTAATTAAATGACTCTAATGAACTAATTAGTTTCACAGAAAGAGCTGACTGCTCAAGGAAATTAATATTAAAATCACCACATACTACTATATTACTATATTCTTTGAGTTTTAGTAATTAAAACTCAAACGATTTAAAATATCCTGTACTACTGTTTCGAATACACTAAAGTCACTCTGCGGTGGACAGTACACACAAACTATGGTATGTTGCTCTTGTTCCACACAGGATAATTCATCAGTACGATAGAAAGATTTACTATATCTTTAAGTTCTTTACATTTTACATCATTACATAAATATATTATAGAGCCACCATATATAGAATTCTCTTAAAAATGCACTTACAATTGAATAATACTCATTATAAATTTTAATTGAATACTTTTTAACCAATGTTCCGTTATGCAACATACTTGAATATTATGTTTAAAAATAAATCTAATTCTAACTCCTTGCCGGATAGACCCTGAATATTTTAATGAATTAGTTTAATACTGTGTATGCCTGTCCTTTGTCTCGTTTAACAGTTTAAACTTCTAGATGTATCACTAAGATTTGTAGTAATAATACTACTGTTCTATAACCTTCACTACTCTACTGGTAACTGGGTCCCTGCATAATATATTAAATGCTAATAGTTTAGCAAGTTGCTTTTTATAAAAATAAGGTAGAAAAAATGTATATTTAGTCAATAAAAATCTACTAATAAACTTGTTAGTGTCGAAGAATGAAATAAAATTGTTATAACAAATACAACTGCATTTAAAGAAGTAAATTAAGTTTTTCAATATTCCTATTTTTGTTCTTTTGTTAATACATAGGACTATGGTAATGCACACAGAATAAAGTTACACCTTACCTTATAATGTAATGATTATACTTCTGTTAAATAGATTGCATCTTTTTTAGTGACAGATAGGCTGTCACCATAAAGAAATGACTGTTGACTGAGCGTTTAATGTAGTCGTTTTTAACTTTTACTGAAACCTACAGGTGTGGGTTACAAAGATGTATTCATGTTTTCAGACCAAATAGGTGTTTGGTCTCAAGGCATGAATGTGTTTTTGTTATTGTTATCAACCAAATAAGACACAGGCATAACTTCATGATCAGGGGAGGAGATGGTATCACTGTTGACTGACTCCAAATCACAAACAGCTGACAGGTTTCAGCGGTAATATTAAAGTTAACCTATTGAGTCTCAGTGACATACTGGTGGCATGACTCGATATATTTTATTACGTCTGGTATACCTGACAGATTAACTGTGATAAATATTTAATTAATGAATTTAAACTGCCGATCATTCCTTAATTTTCAGATTAATGGATGAGTCTGATGATAAGTAACCGCGATAATGAAAGCGGAAAAGGGTAGACTTCAAAACAAATACAGAGTGAGGGAGTGGAAGGGAGCCGGCGAGAGAGGCAAATCTACAAACACTCTTTTAATCGTAAGTCACAAAGTCCGAGGAGGGAGGTGTTGCGACAACGTGGATAACACGGGGAGTCGTAACATCAAAACTCGGCATAATAATAAAAGGCCGAGGAGGGAGGTGTTGCGACAACGTGGATAACACGGGGAGTCGTAACATCAAAACTCGGCATAATAATAAAAGTCCGAGGAGGGAGGTGTTGCGACAACGTGGATAACACGGGGAGTCGTAACATCAAAACTCGGCATAATAATAAAAGTCCGAGGAGGGAGGTGTCGCGACAACGTGGATAACACGGGGAGTCGTAACATCAAAACTCGGCATAATAATAAAAGGCCGAGGAGGGAGGTGTTGCGACAACGTGGATAACACGGGGAGTCGTAACATCAAAACTCGGCATAATAATAAAAGTCCGAGGAGGGAGGTGTTGCGACAACGTGGATAACACGGGGAGTCGTAACATCAAAACTCGGCATAATAATAAAAGGCCGAGGAGGGAGGTGTTGCGACAACGTGGATAACACGGGGAGTCGTAACATCAAAACTCGGCATAATAATAAAAGTCCGAGGAGGGAGGTGTTGCGACAACGTGGATAACACGGGGAGTCGTAACATCAAAACTCGGCATAATAATAAAAGTCCGAGGAGGGAGGTGTCGCGACAACGTGGATAACACGGGAAGTCGCGACATCAAAACTCGGCACCGTTAAATAAACTAAGTCAATTAATTAATAACCGCGTCTCGACAGTTTTAGATGTATTAAGTAATGTTAAAGGCGCATCGACCTCGCTATGAGAATATTGTATCAATAGATAAACTAAAACCATGTTTGGTATACGATAGAAATCATGATTCTAGTTAAGTAAATTCAGAGAAAGAATGTGATGATATTTCTAAAATAATGAATTGATAACATAATAGTTGTAACAGTGATTCTCACTGGTTGTTTTCAATAATTATATAATATTTCAGTGATTTAAAATAAATGTATGAATGCCATACATATTATGTAAAACAATTATAATAGCATTTTCTGCATGGCACCCAAAATATACAATAAAGTACCAAATAAATTTAAGGACCTTAATTTAAACGTAATTTAAGAAATTTATTATTTATTGCATAAATGTTACTATAATATTAATGATCTCCTATGTGATAATCTTATATAATTTGTTTTCTTTGTTTTAATAATCGTCTATCATGATCTAATTTAATTTGGCATGTTCTTAATTATTGACTTATGTATTACTATTCTATTATTGGAAATGAATTATTAATTAATTAATTTTTATATTTATTGTACGGATTTGAACTAACCTATTTATAATATATCTCACTTCATTGTTAAGAGACGCTTAATTGACATGTTAATTATAATATTAGATCCAGCATAATTTTAAAATTCTTATTAAGCATATACATTTGCATGTCTGACAAGACAGAGCATGTTGAGACAAAAAATACCTATCTGTAACACCTGATCGTACACATGTTGAGTCAAATAAATTTATCTTTAATAATAAGTTATAAATGTGTATGTGTATTGATAAAAATAAGCATTGTCTCTATGTAACAGGATATACATAATAATTTCTTAAGAAGTACATAAATGAAATACCTACATTAAATTATACTTATTACGAATATAAACGACGATACTTCAAGCGATTTATGGCCACAATTTTGTGCACGAATCGCTTGACCTGTTGTTGTTAAACATAATCTAAAGCGAAGGGTCTCGCTTTAACATCAGGATGGCCGAGCTGTTAGCAATTATAGGTAGAATATAATTATTATATAGAAATATTTAGTTAAATGTAGCAATGTAGAAGCATTATTTGAATATGTTTAATTGTATCCTTTATTTTCTGTTGGCAACACTGATTTTTCTCGACTGCCCCACTATGCTTGATAGTATAAAACTAACGCGCGGAACTATAACGGGCAGTCGTGCGTTGTGTGGCGATCAGATAAGTTTGAGAAGTAAAAGTATATTAAGTGGCGGATATTGCATTGAATTAAATCAGGTATGCATATTGTGTAACTATGTAAACTATTAATATAAAATATAATTATGTTACAATAATATTAAAGGAAATAAATACTTGAGAACTGATTCTGGAGTTTCCTTACAATAACAACTGCAATAGAAAAAAAATTGCTATACCGAAATCCTATGATAAGGGACAGCCACGTCGTAAGATCTGGGCGTACTCCAACTGAGTATTCCGTTTCGAACACATAATGTCCGTCAACACGAGTTTCGCCTCAGCGCAAGGCATTCTCAGAACAGATTGACAACGCATGAGCGATGAGTAACCGTGCGCCTGCTTTTATCGCCTTTCTATTCCCACACTACCTCATCATCGTTCGAGTGACAAACTGAATTATTTTGGAGGGTAGGCAAAGAAATTAAGCAATGGTGACGTATTGAAGTTTGTTTGTTCGTTCAGCAATATATTAATTATTGCTATTCCGTTTTTTAATCCCTAAACACTTCCCATAATTATTATCTCCCAATAAACTCATTTTGAAAACCTTTTTATGACATAAAATTATGACCCGCATGTAGTTTGAATGGTTATTTTTAAACAGCTAGGTGTTTCTAATACCCAACATACCGTTAGACTTATATTATATTCTTAATTGCAAATCAATTTATATATTCCCGATATTTGGTGTAACTAATGTTGTTTTTACCATTACAAAGTGACTTTAAAGAATTATGTGGTTTATATGGCTAGTTTATATGATTTATATCCATATGTTATACTTAGTTTTTTATTATACCTACGACCTCGATGGCGTAGTGGTTAGTGTAACCGACTGCCACGCCTGAGGTCGCGGGTTCGATTCCCGACAAGTCAAACATTTGTGTGCATGAACATGGATGTTTGTCTTGGTCTGGGTGTTCCTATGTATAATATGTACGTATTTACAAAAAAAGAAGTATATATGTATGTATGTTTATCCATTGTCTAGTACCCATAGTACAAGCTCTGCTTTGTTTGGGCTAGATGGTGTTGTGTGTATGTGGTAGAATATTATATTATTATTACTCTTTACGTAATCGAACATTAATTTTAAACTGTGAATCCTCTATGGCACACAACTTATTTATGTTGCCTATATGCGGTGTTGATGATACCTTATCATCAATACCGGTATAGTTGTGTCGGTATATGCCTGCTTGCAAAAAATATCAAATGTGTAAATATTCCTGTATAAAGTTAGATCAGTCCCGTCAGCCCTGTCTATAGTTATGTCCAAAAATGTAGTGATCTAACTAGAAATGGGACAGGATAAAACTTATCCTGTTCATATCTAATTTCAATTTGATATATTTTACAGCGGAATATTGTAAGTTGTTGTACGCCCGGATCCCATGACGCGGCTGATGACAATACCGAATTCGTCCGTAGCTCTTAACGGAAGAATTCGGTATTGTCAACCTTTTCTATTGCGATAGTTGGGATGGGCAATCCAAAGGTGCCTAGCAAGTTCCTATCTTCCCAGTTATTTTATTAGGACTATTATTACTACTTTTGTTTCTAGTAGAAGCGTGACGTACAGCGTTCTTAATTCTGTTGTAAATTAATTTATAAGGAATAAACTTTAATAATTCCAGTAGACAAGAATACAAACCAGTATGTAAGTGCAACATACCATGGCAAAAAATCATTGAATAATACTTACATTATGAGTGAAATATACATGGTTATGCCATGGATTGGCTCGTACTCTGCAATCTAAGTAGACGTCAGAGCCTTCCACGACCTTCTTCGCATCCAAGTTGGCGCCAAGCTCCAATTTCGCCACCGGCAGATCTGTTAGAAAAACAATTATGGCTAACCAATAAGTACCTCATTGTCGCTTATATTGCTTAACTATTTCATTGATATTTTTGTATGGAAAATTCGATTTTACATACCTGTAATAGTTTATTAATTGCTTGACTTTAAGCCAAATGTGGTTTCAAATTATTTATTTTCATGGCGACGCATATGAAGCAACAATTATACATACGATAAGATACAAAACGACCTAACTTTGATCAGTAATTATTTAAAAATAATAAATGTAGACAGCAATGGTCACTGTCGTACTATTGTATGACAGTGACCATTGCTCTCTTTAGAATGTTTTATATTTACGTCATGCCATGTGTCAAGTTAGAAAAGTCAATCTTCGCGATAATTAGATCTCACATAAACTTTTGCCAAAATTGGTAGACCACTTTCTTGGCCGACCGTACATTACACAAATAAATATTTGTCCCGTGTGGGTTTCATACAACACATAACACTAAGTGCGGTGGTAGAGACGTGGCCACTTGCTACGCCATCCATTGGTACTTACGTTGTATCTCCATCTTCCAGCCGTCCTCGTGAGTGGAGTGCGGCAGGCTCGGCTGTACTGCTCTGCAGGATAGAACTCTTCCAGCGTCGTCAATTGACGGTACGAAGGTCAGGATACTGCAGGTCATGTTACCATCCGTTGATGTCTGGTGGCAAAATATTGTCAAATATTATTATTAAAAAGAATTAACCTTATGTAATAAATAAAACGATGTTCTTGTGTAGTTGTTATTATTGTATAATATAATAATATCAGCCCTGCATTAAACTGTCCCACTGCTAGGCACGGGCCTCTTTTCATTGTAAGAAGGGTTATGCCGTAGTCCACCACGTTGGCCTAGTGCGGGTTGGCAGACTTCATATATCTTCTAGAACATTATGGACAACTCTCAGACATGCAGGTTTCCTCACGATGTTTTCCTTCACCGTTAAAGCAAGCGATAAATAACTATTTAATACGCATAATTTCGAAAAGTCAGAGATGCGCGCCTTGGGTTCAAACTCGAGACCTCTACGTAGCAGTCCAATGGTTTCCCACTAGGCTATCGCTGCTAATTATTGTAATTTAAGATATTATTGGTTTTATTGAAATTATATTATACATCGTAGATATGCTACACTCATATAAAACGGCTTTAAAATTCAGTATCGCCAACCTATAAGACTACATTATGTAATACATAATTATTTCATTAATAAAAATATGCGATTTATGAAAAAGGAAAAAAACAATCAACGAAGCAAGACTTCAACCTACGATATCAACAAATCGTTTAGTCGCTAACTAAGCTATTCTGGCCGGATAACGTCAGGCACTCAAATTTGCCTCTATGTTTTGCGTCTATTGCAAAACAGATGTGTTTAGCATAGGAAATGTTTATAGAATATATCCTATACTAAAACTTATCAGAGTAAATGAAATAGCTATCTAAAAACTATATCTCACTGTTCTGTAAGGAAAGCCCAAGAGCTTTGTCAAGATCATCTAGAATATCTAGATGCTGGTTGACAGACCTAGCGTTAATAATGTCTGAAAGCTTGTTAAATAAGGAAAAATATGTATTTAAGAGTTTAAGTTGGTATGTATGTACTATTGTGTTTCAAATAGATAATATAATTGTTTACTTTTAATTGACAATTAATGAGGGCCTTTTCCAATTCCCCATAAGTTACCAGAGTGAAGAGAAAATAGGCTTGTATATTTAACCAGGAACAGGTGACTTATGTATATATGGAAGATTATCTCTTACCCACCGTTTCACTAAGAAGATTTTAAGGACCAATTCTACAAGAACGTAGTATTTATTCAAGATGCGATCCGCATGGGGCGTAGTGACTTGTAATAGAGGCTTACATAAACCAGCTCACACAATGCAGACCACATATGTATTGTTGGAACATCTATTATATGAGAATTATGAGAGAAATCTAATATATTTGCTTTCAGGTAAAATAGTATTCATCGTTGTTAATTATCATACTTTATAGGCCTGGCCTAGATATATATATTTCTAATGATAAAATTATGGATATCAAGAGTCACCTCTGACCTGACAACAGAACGATAAAGGATTTGCGATGTAAGATGTCAATTGTAATGATGACCTACATGTTTTGCCACACATTATGGCGTCACATATTTAGCTATGTTTACTTTACACTTAGACGGAGTTCAATCTCACTATCGCCTTTTGTAGATCATGATAAATATCGATTTTTGTCGACCTTTTCATCTTAAATAAATCTCATTTATCATTTAAGGTAAAATATCTTGAGTTTAAATTAACTATACCTTTAAAGGAATTTTACATTTATCTTACCTTTAACAAGAGTAGCATTTAAGAAAAGAAATTCTCCAAGTAGTCATCCCTATTTCAATCAATCAGATTGAATCAAACCGCCATTACCGATGGTCGATACGCTTAAAGTTTCAATCGTCAATTTAAGACTCGTGTAATGACAACCACCCATTGTGCTGTCCACCAAATTACCTTGATGGCCGTAATATTCAGGGTAATTAGGTTCACTAACTTATAATGCAAGTAGCAACATCTATTAGAAGTTTGAGTTAATGGTCTTTGCTATTTATTGTAGATAAGAGATGGCGTTAGGAATTTATAAATTTGAATATAACGTATATCTTTGGTTCAAAGTTTAAGATGTTTTAATATATGCAGAGTAGTACTATCCATTTAAAATAATTTAAATAATTTAAAATTTGTTTAATAGGGTAATAATCTATACTATTTTAAAACTGTTACGACGCTATATACTATTTATAAATTGCATACGATTGGAGTTATTTTGTAAAGCATTTAATATCGATTACATAGAGTGTGTAAACGTTAAGTAAAGGATTTTACGATTTTTGTCCTTTCTGTATGTTTGTTCCGGCATTATGTAATACTACAGAACAAATATTGATACGGTTTTCATAGTTTGGTAGTATGGGTTCAATTTTGAAACTAAGCTTAAGATTCGTCTAAAGCTGTTGAGCAAAAGTAGAGAAATGACATAGCGTGGTCCACATAAATGAGGTTTGAGGGCTGTCGCGTCCTACAAAGACAGGTTCCCGTGCAAAGTACAACATCAAATGTTAATAATACATCAGTTAACATTTGGGCCCTGTAATGCATAATATTGCAATTCCAAATTCAGGAATTGGAATTTCAAGTATAATCTAGAAATGTATTAGAAGATAGAATTAGGCGCAAAGCTTAGCTTACTTGGAGTTCCCAAACAAAGTAATTAGTACTTTATGAAATCCGTAATCTTTATAAAATAATTTATTCTTAATAATGGTAACATAATTGTTAGGAAACTATTTTATTAAATAAAAAATTACTAGGTAAATAATTTAATTCTACTACTCAGCTAGTCCTTGTAATCTTGATGCTATAATTACCGATCGCTGTTTATGACCTTTCCTGCAGATAGCTAATATTTATCTGACTCCTCAAATTGGTAAGATTCCTAAATGAAATAATTACATGGGGCACCGAAGCTAAAGTAAAATATTTTAACTTAAATTAAACGTAAAGACAGACTCGAGAGATATATTGCGCTGTCACTTATATTATACGGAGACGATACCCTTTTCCTTACTAAAACACTCTACGGAATCCAACCACTTCAATTAAGCAAACTTAGTTGAAAGAAAAGCGAAACAATGGTAGAATCAAATCAGATCACTATTGTGCTGCACTGGAGTAAACAATTATTCACAGATTGCGGTACTGAGATAGAGGAGCGCCTTATTGTGTAGTTTGGTTCGGACATTCTTTTCAGTTTTGGTATTAAATTAAAATTTTATTTTGGTAGGTTTTATGGCGGTTTGATTTCTTTAAATTCTCGATTTTGTTAGTGAATGCAATTCATCTGCATAAGATGATTTCCTGGTTTGGTAAAGTATTATTGGATCTTCCTGTCAAGATATTCTTAATTGTGCCTGGTAGACGGCAACAAGCTTGCCTCTTATAACGTGGTGAAAAGTGATTATGACACGTCTCTGCCTTCCCCTCCGGGTATATAGCAGTTTTATTATTTATGTATGTTTGTCTATAGGAAACATTAGAGATGCAGACCACAGCAGTCTATACACTGAATTGAATTAGCTGCACCTCAAAAAAGATACGCAAATAAACTTTTTAATATTATAAATGGAGAACAAGAAAATCTATGAAGATGAAGTATGCAGAACTTAATACTACTTTACCTTGACAAAAGGTGTTGTTGCATTACGAACAGAGCATCATGAGTTGAAATTTCTCTCTATGACTTTTTCTCAGTATATAATAAATATACTACTTAATACTTTTCTTTTATATTAGAAAATTGGTACTTGGTGATTCCTTTCTTTAACCAAGCCAGTCATAATTCCTATGCTACATGGGGAGACTGAATAAAATTGGGTGATGATACGTTAGATTTATATTGATTGACATTTCAACCAGGCTAAACCGACCGTTAAAGTCTTTGAAAGCAAGAATCTACAGCTTTGTAATAACCGCAGTGGCAATTTCGAAACAAAATGCGAAGACTCAAAGTTCATAAATAATTAATATTGTCTTCTATTTACGCGAATGTTATTCATTGAAATTAAACTACTATATACTGATTTTATCGCGTTGTTTATTTAGCACTGAATTACAAAATTTTGAAAATATTACACTACTACTACTATTGATTTTATTTTACTAATTTATAAGCTAATAAAATTATTTAAACTATTAAATCTATTTATTTTTGGTTTACACTTTCCCCGACGTTTCGGTTGCTTTCCAGCAACCATGGTCCCGGGAGACTAAGATGGTAGTTGTATCAATGTTCCAGTGTAGTTATTTCAAAGTACCCGAACATAATTTAATTATTGGTGTTAATATTTACGCAGAATGAGCTTGAAGTATCATGAAGTCTAGCTGTGGTTTGTTTCTTCTTGAGTTTGACTATTTGAAGTACTGGATCCCAAGCTGGTGGTACATTCCAACCATCTTCTCTATTGAAATTGGGATGTTTTTTGATTTCAATAGCCTCGCGAAGCATCCTTGGTAGGAATCGGTGTTCTTTAGCGAGAATCTATGGTTTATCAAATCTCAGGTAGTGGTTGGTCCGCTGTTGTATATGTTCACACACAGCAGACTTCAACGAGCGTTTGTGTTTTACGTCAGCTATGTGTTCTTTTATGAGAAGCATAGGCACCCCTATGCTTCTCTTCTTCCTTAACCAAGAGAAACATAGGCACCCGCATAAAAGAACACATAAATAGGTTAAAATTATTTATTTAATTAAAATAGGTCAGTTTTGTTTGAGAGAGTAAACAATTGTTACTGTACCTATGTTTTGCAGTGTTTCTCTAAATATCCAATTAGGTTTCGGCTTACGGCAAAGTTAGTCCTCGAGTTTTGGAAACCGGATAAGAAGTAAAGTTTCAGTTTCGGTTACGGCTGCCGCACGTATGGTAATGGTATACGTTAGCTCATGTATTTTTCATTTCATTGGGTAATTTGGCGCGTAGCTGAAATGTTATAGGTACTTCTTTGTTATGTGTGAATTAAGTTTATTAAAACTAGCTGACGCTTGTGGTTACATACCATTTTAAACAAAGCAACGTAGTTCATGTAATGAAAAATCTTTTGGGTAAGGATGACTGAATTGAATATGATTTAGTTGTTGCATTATTTGACTGACATTATGAAGGCGCTCGGATTTTTTACAGCAGAAACACAACACAAATCCTAAAATGCCTTTACATAAAGTCTGATGTTGTTATTGTTATTTTTATAGATTCGTACAGTACTAGTACTAGGATCAAAATGGATCCTATGTCGCAGGGGACTTTGTAAACATTTAAAGGACGGGTCCCCAGACTCATAACGATTATTTCTAGTGCCGGTGGCCCAATCACCCTTTTTACCCCTTCCCGCTCCTTTTACAGCCCACTGCCTTTTTGTCTTCTTCCTTTTCTAAAGGATCGGCAACGCGCAAGTGATCGACTCTGGTGTTGCAAGCGTCCATAGGCTACGGTGACCACTTACCATCAGATGCCGTATGCTTGTTTCCCACCTTAGTTGTATAAAAAAAAAAGAAAACGAGAAAAGACTGTCATTTTTGTACCGTGTGGGGATCTATCCCACAACACTCGGTGCGTCGCAAGTGGCAAGAACAATTTTAACTACTACGCCATCCGTGCATTCAATATATAGTGCAGATAATAAAGTATCTCTATGATTTCATAGAGATACTTTATTATGTAGGTAATATTTCAATATCATTGACTTCACTCTCGCCTACTTAAAATGTTACAACTAACGTGTAATGAGATGCAATATCTACTTACGGTACTTAGGCGTAAAGTTTGTTATGACAAAGTTATACGCGCTCCGAGTATTATAATATGGCTGCTTTAGCCTCGCTTGTTACTAGAATATATACGTCATATTCAGAATTTAAGTACGTAAATGCACCTTGATTTTCTTTCCTCTTAACACGCTTTTATTAGCGTGACTTGTATCTATTACATATACGATTTTCACCCGCTTAATAAAATCGGATTAACTTGAAACATTGTAAACTTATAAAAAACCGACAACAAAACAATAATGTTACAAGTTTTTCCTAGTACCTATTCTGGGTAGGATCACCAAGATATCAAAAAAAAAAACGTTTGGTCCACGTTGGTACTCTGATTAGTGGGACACCCAAGACCTGTTAATTTCAAAATCAATGTTTTAAACATTAGACTCGATGGTTTCGCATTAAAAACGAGCAATGAGCTACATCGTTTCTTAGCAACGCATATTATATCGTCTTCTGTTTACGCGAATATTATTCATTGAAATTAAACAATGCGATAAAATCCGTATATAGTACTTTAAACGCATATTATACCACCGAAAAACATAAAGACATATTTAAAAATATATAGAAATAAATATTGACAGGCGCAACAACGCAGTACGCGTCGATACTTAATTTTTCGGCACGAGAATTTTTGCCTTTGAATATTACGACTCAACAAATAATTACATAAGAAATAGAGAAATATCGGTATTAACACATAAATTCATGTTTTCGTATTAATGAAAGTCACCTTTTCTATTAATGTTAGGTCTCCTCGAAAGAAATTGAATTGACGATGTATTCATACAATATTCATACACAGATGTGTTTGAATATTTCTATATTAAGCAATTGAAATTTGTCTAAAGATTTAGAGATATGTCAATTGCTTGACCTTAACCCAACTATTTACAGTAAATGTTATATATTATAAAATATATCGAATATAATTCTTAGTAACAGTTAGACGTAGATAGGTACATATGAACAATGCGAATAAAGTAATAGTCGAAAGATACAGTTTTTTTTAATCACATGTGTCTAACTTTCTTGAGAGTCCCAGGGCAGGAATAAAAAAAGCGAAGGAGACTCGAGTACAAGTTTCTAAATTTTATTTGTGAAGCTGACCTACAGCTTCTCTAAGTAAAGCAAACCACCGACCATTGAACTCAGTCAAAACGCCTTAAACCATCTTTAAAAATCGCTATCACTAAAGGTTGATCTTGCACAAATAAAATGGCAGCAATAACCATATTATTTTAAGCATATCATACTCACAGTTTCTCTAACAGTCTTGAGCCTCGTGCCTCCCTTCCACCAGGAGATGGTGGGCTTGGGGCGAGCTCCAACAGCTTGGCAGACCAGCTCGGTGCTCTGGCCTGCCACTAGTGGCCGTTTGCCGCCTTGAAGTCGCACCCATAATGGGCGAACTGTGGACAAAGGAGCAACATTGAATCTATATAATATAATAATAATTATGAAAAAGGATTTGATTTTTTGTTTATTTGTTTCTATGAATTTTACTCAAAAACTATACAACCGATTTAAAAAATATTGTATCTAACAGCCTAACCTTACCTACTATGACGAGAGCGAAGCTGCGGGCAAAATGTTAGTCACTTAACTAATTAGCTAGCTCGCCCGTGTAATGCACCACTGTTTTATGGGAAATCGGATTAAAAATACCTATTAACTAATATCGATACTGCTTTTCGCTCAGTTAATAACAGCTCAAGAAGCTTACATACGTTTTGTTTGCTACTAAGCCAGTTTAAGAACCGGCAGAGCAAACGTGGGATGGAAGGCAAGCTACACAACCCGTTTCCTTTTTCTCTAGAGTCAACAAAATGCGAGTGATAACCTTAGTACTGCAGATATTCATAGGCTTAGATAAACTTTTACCATCAGACGATTTATATGCTTGTATGCCACCTATGATGAATAAATGAAAAAGAAATACTTTTAATTACATTTCGTTAAAAGTCATTTCTTTACAAAAACACGAGTCTATAATCACGCATTCATTCATTACCCCAAAAAGGCAGGACCTCTCAACAAAATTGAATATTAATAGACTTTTTTGTTTAATTCCGGCATCATCAAAAAAGAGTTAACATATGCCTATCAAATATCAATCAATTTATAATTAAATGGGGTGAATGAATCTACCAGGTGGTGTGACCATATGGTTGGGTTTAGACGCCCGATAATGGTAGATAGAAACCTTTTTAAATCACCAAAATAAAAATAACCCTGTGGAATCATCATCATTTCAGCCTATTGCAGTCCACTGCTGGACATAAGCCTCCCCCAGGGTGCGCCACAAGGCCCGATCTCCCGTTTTCGCCATCCAGTCACCACCAGCCACTTTTTTCAGGTCGTCGGTCCATCTGGCCGGAGGGCGTCCTACACTACGCTTGCCGAGTCGTGGTCTCCACTCGAGAACCCGTCTGCTCCAACGCTCATCGGTTCTGCGACAGATGTGACCGGCCCACTGCCACTTCAGCCTGCTACACTTCTGAACTACGTCAGTAGCTTTGGTTTTTTGTCGGATAATCTCGTTCCGGACTTTGTCCCTTAACGAGATTCCGAGCATACACCTTTCCATAGCTCGCTGAGTGACATGCAATCGGTGGGCTAGTTTCACTGTTAGGTTCCACGTCTCGGCTCCGTATGTCATGACCGGCAGGACGCATTGATTGAATACCTTGGTCTTCAGGCATTGTGGCAAGGGTGACTCGAAGATGTGACGCAACTTTCCAAACGCTGCCCAGCCAAGCTGCACTCTTCTGGTGATTTCACCCTCAAAGTTGTCTCTACCCAGCTGTAACTTTTGTCCTAGGTAGACGTACCCCTGGACAACTTCAAGGGCTACACCTTCGACGAAAACGGGCTCAGGGACGATGTGCTCGTTGAACATGACCTTAGTCTTGTCCAAGTTCATCCCGAGCCCAACGCGTCTCGAGGCAGCATTAAGACCGGACAGCATTGTCTGCAGGTCTTGCAGCGATTCTGCCATTATAACTATGTCGTCAGCAAAGCGGAGGTGTGTGAGATATTCACCATTGACATTGATGCCCATTCCATTCCACCGCAGGGTCTTGAAGACATCCTCCAGAGCATTGGTGAAGAGTTTCGGGGAAATAACGTCACCCTGTCTTACACCTCTAAGCAACTGGATGGGTCTTGTTTGGTGGTTCTGCACTTGGACGGACATCGTCGCCATTTGGTGGAGATTTCTCAGCACCTCCACGTACCGCCAGTCGACTTGGCATCGCTGCAAAGACTCCAGAACAGCCCAGGTTTCGATGGAGTCGAAGGCCTTCTCGTAGTCCACAAACGCCAGACACAGCGGTTAGTTATACTCTTCGGACTTCTGTATAACCTGCCGAACAGTATGGATGTGATCTACGGTGCTATAGCCTTTACGAAACCCAGCCTGTTCCGGTGGCTGAAAGGCGTCAAATCTTGATGCCAGACGATTCGTGACGACTCTCGAGAACAGCTTATAGACGTGGCTCAGCAGCGTGATCGGCCTATAGTTTTTAAGGAGCGTTTTGTCTCCTTTCTTGAAAAATAATGCCACTACACCTCTGTTCCACGCCTTCGGGGTAGCCCCATTGGTTATTACAGAGTTGAAGAGCCTCCTCAACTCCCCAAGAACAGGTTTACCCCCAGCCTTGAGGAGCTCAGAGGCTACTCCATCTTCACCGGGAGCCTTCCCATTACTAAGCTGTTTGAGAGCCGCCTCGATTTCGTCGACATCTACGTCTGGGAGATCGTCAGTGAAGTGGCGGGTAAGTGGGGCTCTAGGGTCTCTCGCGTCTGGTGGAGGCTTCGGTGCGTGCGAAGCATACAGAGTTTCGTAGAAGTCCTCAATTTCAGCGAGTATCCCCGGGACTGATGTGACGGTTTCACCATTCGAGGTAGCTAACTTTGTCAGATGACTCCTCCCCAGTATCTTGGTGAAGACCTTCGACCCCCGATTTCGCTCGATCGCCTCGTGTACTAGGCGAGTGTTCCAGCTGCGAAGGTCGCGTCTTACCAAGTTCCTGATTTTCTTGTGGAGTGACTGGGGATCTGACAAAGATTCCTCTGGTGTCTCACGTCTAAATCGCATCAGATCCAGGGTCTCGCTAGAAAGTTTGGACTTCCTATCTGATCGCCTTTTCCGAAAGTGCCTCGTTCCCACTTCGCGTATCACCCCAATTACGCCGTCCAGGTCCTCGTCAACATTGGCCGGGGTCTCCAGTGCGGCGAATCTATTTTGCAATTCTCGTTGGAACGCATCATGTCCAGCTTGGGGCACACTTGGACGAAGAACAGACCTCACCATGCGACTACGTTCGAGCTTAAAATTGATATTTAGGGTGCCTCGTACAAGCCGGTGATCGCTACCGGTATTAAACCTGCTGATCACCGAGACATCCCTAAAAATGTGCTTCTTGTCGGCTATGATGAAGTCAATCTCGTTCTTCGTCACACCGTCGGGGCTCTTCCAGGTCCACTTCCGTTGGGGCTTTTTCTGATAAAATGTGTTCATACAGAACAGCCCCTGCATGCTAAGGAAGTTGACCAGCATTTGGCCCCTATGGTTTCTGCGCCCATAGCTATGCTGTCCCAAACAAGATTCACCGCATTCTTTTCCCACTTTGGCGTTGAAGTCCCCCATGACAACTGTATAATGGGTTTTGGTGGTACGATGCATGGCCTTTGACACATCGTCGTAAACGGCCTCCACCTCTTCGTCTGAGCTGCTCGACGTCGGCGCATATACCTGTATGACCTTGAGAGAGTATCTCTCGGTCAGTTTCAGTACAAGGTACGCAACCCGGGTCGAGACGCTGCAGATCTCCACCACGTTGTCACGAAGGGCTTTGTTGACGAGAAATCCCACGCCACCTTGGGATTTTTGGCTCCCTTCCCTGAAGTAGAATAGATGGCCTGACTCAAGGGTTACCGTGTCCTCTCCCTCTCTACGAACTTCCGATAGCCCGAGAACATGCCATCGTATCTTCTCTAATTCTTCTTCAAGGATCTGGAGGCTTTCGTCCAGCCGTAGACTGCGTCCATTAAATGTAGCCAGGGTCAATTGTTGGCAGCCGTCCGTAGCCCGGGGATTCCTAGCACCCCCTACCCTACCGTAACCAAGGCCGCTGCCGTGACCTGGAATAGTAGGGCGGCCGGGAACTGGGGGCCGTTTCTTTTTTGGACTCATCATGGGGGGTTTTGCCCGTAGTCACCACGCTGGGCAGGCGGGTTGGTGACCGAACTGTGGAATGACAGTTAATTAATAGAGTGGTTACTACTTGGAAGTTTTTATTTGTTAGGTTGGTATCGGTTGCTGATGCAAGATAAATTTTTGCATTTCCAGATGTAAGGTAGCCTATGTCCATTTGTGTACCACGGACAACGTATATGCGAAACTTCATGATGGTCGGTTCAGTAGTTAAAGCGTGAAAGAGTAACAAACAAACTCACATTCACATTTATAATATTAGTTAGGATTAGATTTAGATAATTCTGAAACAAACCAATGTGTGTGTGAGAAGAGTAAGACTTATAGTCCACCATGCTGGCCCAGTGCGGGTTGGAAGACTTCACATAATTATCTACGAGAACATTATGGAGCACTCTCAGACATGCAGGTTGCCTCACGATATTTACTTTCACCACTCATGTGTATGCGCTACTGTTTAATTAATATTGCACTTAAATGTGTAGTTTTACTAAGACAAAGACGCGTGTTACAAACTATTTAGTTACGATGTCACCTCTGAAACCTAGTATTGATAACTCAAATAGAAAGGCATTTTATTATTATCATGTACTGTAAAGATACGAATAAAGTCGCGTGTCACTGCTAGTATTAATTATTAAACTTCAATCGCGTAAATTAATTTTCAGGAGTTAAAACAGTAAGCGTGAAAGTTTGCCTACAGTAATTCAATTTATAGCCATTAATTTATAGTCCTTCTTTGATATTAATTGTTATATAAACAGATTGAACTTCAAATTGTCTTTGGCATAAAATTATGTCCTTAGTATACACTCTTACACACAAACATACACTTTTTGCTACGAAAACAAATATACATAAAAATATCTACTGTTTTAGTTCTGGTTCTTTAACTTTAATAAATAATAATAACAGCCCTGTATATAAAGTGGCCTACTGCTGGACACTGGCCCTTTTCCTCGTGATAATGTTTTTTTTTCTAAAGTGGCGAACAAGCATACGGCGCACCTGATGGTAAATGGTTACCGTAGCCTATCGACGCCTGCAATGCCAGAGGCATCACTTGCGCGTTGCCGACCTTGTAAAAAACCTTTTAACGCCCTTTTTGAAGAATCCCATACTGTAGTCTTGTGGGAATACCTGGGCAGGGAGTTCATTCCACAACCTAAGCGTCCGCGGGAGAAAATTCCCTTGGAACCGTTTGGTGCGGCACCAATTAGGTTGTAAGGTGTGAGAATGACATCCCTGCCGATGGCGAGCGGTGCGATGATAAAAAGTAGCTGAGGGCATCATCTCAAACAACTCGTCAGAACACAATCCATTATATAAGCGGTAGAACACACAAAGGGAGGCAAAGTCCCGTCTGAGACTTAGTGGCTCAATACCGTCTGCCACGTACTAGCCCAGTGCAGATTGGCACTCATCATTTCTTCGAGAACATTACGGAGAACTTTCAGACATGCAGATTTCTTTACGTTATTTTCCTTCACCTGGAGCACTAAGTATCTTAATATTTATCTTACGTTTACTCGAATTGAAATTAAACTGTTACGGATACGGATTTTATCGCGATTTATTATAAGTTGACTGCTTGGAGTGTACAGCGGTAATATATGCGCCTGCTGTGCAAGAGGTTCCGGCTTCGATTACCGGGTCAGGCAAAATGCAGACTGCACGGATAACGTAGTGGTTTAAGTGGTCGCCGCTGTCACTGCGCCAAGTGTTGTCGGTTCGAATTCCACACGGGACAAAAAATTGTGCG
Source organism: Catocala nupta (assembly GCA_963675205.1). Lineage (NCBI taxonomy): Eukaryota > Metazoa > Arthropoda > Insecta > Lepidoptera > Erebidae > Catocala > Catocala nupta. Next base: position 12,666,301 of record OY776099.1, read on the forward strand.
ATGCACAAATGGTTGTTATGTGTGTTGTATATACATCTATATCTTATTGCTTAGATCATATTATGATCAAAACGAAATTTGAAGCTACTTGCTTTGTTGCTGAATCATCTGTAACTGACCACGATAGTGTTGGCATTATTATTAACCAACTCCTGAAACCATCAGATCATTCTGTGCCGCTAAAACTTATTAATTATAAAAGTCTAGACATTGCAATAAATAAAATTAACTTCCAATTGATACTGGATTTCAGCGATGCCAACTTAGCTACTGACAAACTCACATCTTTACTCAAAAAGGTAATACAGGAAAATACAAGTGTGATAAAATTGCCTAATAAGAAAAGAATAAATAAACCGTGGATTACCGCAGGGTTATTACGATGTATGCGCAATAGAGATAAACTACACAAAAAGCTAAAACGAAACCCTAACGACGAAACTCTTCAAATAACTTACAAGAGATATAGGAATTTTTGTAGTGCCTTGCTAAGGAAACAGAGGAAACTATATGATAGACAGGAGATTGAAAAGTCTCAAAATAATAATAAAAGGTTGTGGGATGTGATAAAATACATATGCAGTTTTGACAGGAAGGCAGACAGTTCTTCGGCCCTTATTCAATTCGACAATCCAAAAAACAGTGTTAACGAGGCTAATAAATACTTTACCAGCGTTGGACAGAGGATGGCGGAAAATATTATTGGTAAAGACTCCCAACCTAGTAACTTCCAAACTTCTATTCCTAGTACTTCTGCCTCACTCGTCTTTCTTCCAACTGATGAAAAAGAGGTTGAAAACCTGATCTTGGAATTAAGAGAGGATACGGCTACAGGGATAGACCAGATATCTGGCAAAATTCTAAAACGCTATATTAAGTATCTTACTCTTCCGATCACCCATATCTGCAATCTATCGTTTGCCACTGGCTCATTTCCTCTAACATTTAAAACAGCACTTGTCAGGCCTATACACAAAGGTGGTGATAAAGACAACATATCCAATTATAGGCCTATCTCAATCTTACCTACGCTATCAAAAGTATTGGAACGATTGATTAATAAACGCCTCATGAATTTCCTTGAAAAGAATACCCTCCTCTCACCGCTTCAATTTGGTTTTCGTTCGGGTAGGTCGACCAATGACGCTGTAAATCAACTCGTTAACTCTATTGTTACTGATATTGACAACAAGAGAAAGTGTATCACTGTGTTCCTTGACTTAGCCAAGGCCTTTGATACGGTTCCCATTCATTTGCTCTTAAATAAATTGGAACGAATGGGTGTCAGAGGACTTCCACTACAATTACTCAAGGATTACTTAAATAACAGAAAGCAATGCGTGAAAATTGGTGATTGGGTTAGCGACGATATTTCTGTGCATTACGGCGTGCCTCAAGGCAGTGTTCTTGGTCCCAGTCTTTTCCTGGCCTATATTAATGACCTGTGTCAATTGCAGCTGAAACATGGAAAAATACTATCTTTCGCAGACGACACAGCGCTATTCTTTAGTGGAAATACTTGGGAAGATGCATTTCGTAATGCCCAGAGTGGTTTTGATCGCGTCTGCAAATGGCTAAAACATAATGTTTTAACACTCAACATAGACAAAACCAAATATATTGCGTTTGCGCCCAAAAGCAATCTTCTTCCACCTATAGCTCTAAGCATCACTGCTCACACCTGCGTCCAGACAGCGATTTCTAATTGTCAGTGCCAACCTTTACAAAGATGTAGCACCATTAAATATCTTGGTGTACACATAGATCAGACATTAACATTTAAGACCCACATTGATACTCTTGTGACTAGAATTCGTAAAATGATATACATATTCAAGACATTAAAGCATGTAGCGGATACTAGGACGATCAAAATTGTGTACTCTGCACTCTGCCAGTCAATAGTTAACTATTGCATAACTTCCTGGGGAGGAGCAGGCAAAGTGCACCTTATGGAAGTTGAAAGGGCGCAAAGAGCTGTACTCAAGGTTGCTGCAGGATTACCTTTTCGTTATTCAACCACTAATCTATATAAACGTTGGGATGTCCTTTCAGTCAGGCAAAACTTCATTCTTTCTGTAGTCGTTATGAAACACACTCAGTTGCCATACGACCCAAATCTAAATAAAGACAAACGTAGAAAGGGCAATGTATGTACAACTAGCTCTTTTCACACCAGACTATCACAAAGATTTTACTGTTTTCTTGGAGGATACCTGTATAATAAAATAAACACATCTCTATCAATATACCCAATGCGTAAATCAGTGTGTAAACTAACTGTATGTAAATGGCTCAAAACTCTTGACTATGATGCAACTGAGAGTTTATTGATACCAATCAGCTGATCGCAAACACACACACACACACACACACACACACACACACACACACTCACACACACACACATGCACGCACGCATGCACGCACACACACACACACACACACACGCACGCATGTACAACTTAAATGTATACCCAATATCCAATGAATACACCAATAGAATTAAATGTATTTTAGGACTGTTAGTATTTGTTCCTCATCGTACATTAGGATTATGCTTAATCTTATAATATGTCTACTATTAAGTCTTGGGGGCCTGGTGACCCGTAACACAGGTATTCCTATACCTATTTCGGGCACCAGTCTCTCACAAATGTCTTTTATACTTATGTTAGACTAAGCCATATTACTGTGCAAACATTTGTGATGAGAAAATAAAATTATTATTATTATTATTATTATTATTATTATATCATGGTTTATTTGTGTACTATTTCCCAATTTTTAATTATATAAATTTGCACGTTGGCACGACGTTTCGGTTGTAATTAAGCAGCCATGTTTCCGTAAAGACAAAATGCCATAATATATATCATGTTTAAAAAGGTTTCCTGTCTTACGTATCACATAAGTGTGACAATAGATTTTCTATTGTGTCTATGGACAGAGCAAAGTTAAAATAAACAGCGATAAAAAAAATCTATAGTTTAATTTCAATATGTAAAACTCGCGTAAACTTAAAATAACATTAAATAATCACTTAACTGAAATAAATAATTAAGTAGCTGTTATAATATAACACAATTGCAGTTAGTACAAAAATTCACAAAACAATTTATAAAAATAATCCCTACTTGCACGGATGACGATTTTAAACTCATTGTGGGCATCAACAAAAGCCTACTTACAGAAAACAAAGGGCTAACTTAACTACGATTCAAAAGATCCCGATCCCTTTTTTTATTTAGACCACTTAAGACAATTAAACCGGGCTTTTTGTTGCTTTAACCCTTTTTAGGGTTCCGTATGCGAAGGTGTAAAACCTTTTCATGGAACAAATGAAACCAGTTTATTTTTAACCAAGGGGAAATCGATAATAGACATTACTTCAAGTTAATCAATGCAATCTTGCAAAGATAAAAATAATAATTATTATTACTTTTTGTATTTTGTATAAAAAATGAGATGAGCAATTACCTAACATGATAATTATATAATATAGCAATGGTAAATGCCCGAGTCACCTAGCTATGATTCTTACTTGCTGAGCAGGCAAGCACCCGAGATGCATCGTGGCAGTGAAACCACACTATCCCTTCGCTAAAGGCAACTCCGTGCCTCGCGCCACCAATTGGTTCGCACTAGCCGCGCATGATTCCGACGCTCGAACGCCACGTGCTTGCCGAGCAACAAACATGCCGTCCTCTGCGGCTAACCACATAGCCACTACGAGTCCAACCTCAATGTCAGGCACCGCGCACTCTAATCAGCGGCCGATAGAATACGCCTTTCGAGGTGCGGTGGGCTAGCCTGACCCCGTAGTACCCTGATCCTAAGGGGGAGACCCGTAGTTCTCCCCCCGAAACACTACCTACTCGGGTGCTGAAGATAGGGACATGAATGATGATCAATAAAAATATTGAATTACTGTTTCTACCTCGGTGGCGCAGCTATAGTGAATGCGTCTGCTGTGCAAGAGAGCTAGGTTTTAATTCTCGGGTTGGGCAGGAGCAGTAACAGACAATAATAGACTCCCCCCAATTCGTAGGACAAAAACCATAGTTGGCAATATGTGAGTGTATAACACCTCTGCCTACTGCTTTGGGGATGTAAACTTAAGAGTATGTATATATGTATGTTCATTTTTATGCACTAGATTTTACCCGCGGCTTCGCTCGCGTAAATGTAGGTTAGGTTATGTTAGTAACAGTACTTTTTCTGAATGAAAGGTCCCCATGTTCTTTTCTGTTACCCTAACAACTATGTTTTAAGAGTCACGTAATAGGTAAGCTATATTTTTAAAACTATTTCTATTTTAATAAGCTTACGTTCCGCCTGATGGTAAGCGGTTACTGTGTATACGAAATTTCATGATGATCGGTTAAGTAATAAAGGCGTCAAAGCGTAACAAACAAACTCACATTCGCATTTCTTATATTAGTAAGGAAGTAAGGATAATCAATAACAGGCATTTATCATTACATCTGTATTTATAAATGTCAAACAGTAAACATTAACTTACAGATGATACATCCAAACTATAAGAATTAATAACTTGTAAAACAAAGAAACACTAAACAGTATTACAAATATGAAGTCATATCGGGTGAGTTGGATTACATACAGCAAATGTTAGTGCGATCCACAAATACTAGATGTGTCGTCAGTGGCTGACTATCTTGTCCTGTGTATGGGGGCCAGTCAGCACAGACCGGCGACACTTCGACCCATTGGGATCTTTTGTGTCGGCCCCAACCGGCTGATATATGACTAACATACTTGTTGTTTGTAGATTGTATGTCTGCACAATCCGTTATATAATTGTACCTTCATTTCGCAAATATTATGCACATTGCATGTAAATTGGCTGCATGGGTGGCGCTATTTATGTGGTGAAGTGCTCTAAATGAGGAGCGCTGGATTGCCAAGCGGTATAAAAAAAGGTGAATGCCAAAAATAGGTGTTTCTGGGTAATCTTGACGTCCGTTGCCTAAATGTTTGTAAAGCCCCTGCGATACATGAAGTTTTCCTAGTGCGGGAGCGGTATTTCTTTAAAACAAAAAATGAAGTAACGAATTAAGCGGTCACCATGCTAATGCCAGTGCTTTGAATATGTTGCGGCTACGCCTTGCCTAAGAGTAAAAGATACATTATCTAAAAAAATAAGCGTTGCTATTATAGGGCACGTGGTACAGACCCTATGTGATGTGACCCACACAACAGGTCACGGTACGGCTTTTAGGATGTTTGCACCCCTGATCTCACCGGTCATAGGTTAAAGGTATTTTCCCAGTTGAAACTTAAGAGGAGAACTATATTACTATTACAGAAACATTTTTAACAGTATATCTCAATACTACTGGCTCTGTAATCAAACCCGGGATATGTGCCACTGGGCCAACAAGCCAAACAATACTTAATTCAGTATATATAAATATTAAAGAATTGATGCATACCAATTAAGGTACGACTATGACAAATGAAACAAAATTTGGCACGGTATAAATAAAATCGTTTAAAACTACGGATCCCAGACGATAAAAATAATCAATTAAAGCAAGACTCCATTACTATTAAAACTCGACTCTTATTACTTACAAGTAAAGGTTCAATTGAAATTATCCTTTGCATACCAAACCAGGAAGTAACGAGGAGAAATATGCTTTATTGAAGGTTGTTAAGGCTTATACTCGTAAATGCATAAAGTACTTTTTTAATAAATGTTGATTTAAAAATCAACGCCATTATTTAGTGTGAGAAATTTCGGCATCGAGTGCGAATTTTTAACTTATTGTTTTTAAGCACCGTGATACGGTGAAATTCAATTCTATAAGGTGTTTTTGTAGAGGTAGCCTAGTGCCTTTTCTGATTGTAAGGAATTTAATATTGTAGGTAGTGATGAATTTAATATTATTTTAAAATCCTTAGTCTGTATGGCGTATGATTGTAATGTTATCGTGACCAAGGGTGGTTTTAAGAAGAAATATATATTTGCTGCATAATTTTTAAGTTTCATGATATTATTATCGTGAAATATAAAACAAAAAATGCGTGTGCTTTGTATATAGTTACTATACATGATACTCACATACACACAGACAAACTTGTCTTGCACCTAAATATGCCTGATAGGGACAGTATGAAGGAGTCTGCCTACTACCCCGTCTCATACCACGACCGTGCTAGGAACGTGTCAGGCAAAAAAATATTCTTTGTAAAGGTGGCACTTCACATGGTTATTTGTATTTGGTATTGGGTGTTTGCTGTACTTGGGCGAATATTGGACAAATGGGCAAACATACAGATATTGGCAACTATGACCGTCTACACATGGAGCCAAATAACGAATACACAAACGTTTTGAATAAGCAAAGGCAATTATTTACCAACAGTATGGATGTCTTTAAACTTGCAGCAGGATTTTATTATTTAAACGCATGCTATATGCTATATATGCTTTGTATTAAAAAATACAAGGTTGTAAAAAGACCAGGGAGAGCAAGGCGCTGGATGTCGAGTATGCACAAAAATAATTTTCAAGACAACGGCCCGGGATGTCAAGTTGACAGCCCGCGCATTTGAAATTGACATGACTTGCTGCCAACGTTAGCCATTGTGTGGATGGTTTAGTTGCGTATTTGCCTATTTGCCGTCTTTAATAATCTCTTTGATGTGCGTCGAAAACCGACAAGCACGCGGTAACGCGTGTTTGGTATTTGCTGTAGTTATCAAATGGGCAAGAAAGGCAAATACTTTGCCACACAAACCATCTATCCACACATAGTTAATATTTGTCAAATTTATCAAATACGCAAATAAAAGGAAATGTATAAGACTATGCCCACTAGACCGTTCCATCACCGACCAGCAGTTCCTATAGCAGGGCATATCGTGTTGCTTTTCGTGTCTGATACGTTCCTAGCACGGTCATGGTATGAAACGGTGTAGTGGGCAGACTCCTTTACGCCCACATTTTTACCAAGTATATTTTAAGACCCACGTAATAGGCAAACTATATTTTAAAATCACTTCCGTTTTTATAAGTTTACGTTCCGCCTGATAAGTGGTTACTTTAACAAATATAATAAATAAAAATAGGATGAAAGGAAAGAATGAGTTGAATAGGTATGTGAGTTGCCGGAACACTTTATTTCCGTATACAGGTCACAGTTCCTGGCTTTTTGTTGCTACTAGGAATATTTCCTAATAGAAAACCCAATTTAAAAGTTTTACCCAAGCAGCGAACCAAGGACCACAAACAGCAAACATAATCACAGATTTACACCACAGAACCAACAAGAAAGCAAGTAACATGGACATCAATATAATATAATAACATAATTTTCAAACTAACAATGTTTACCTCAAACGCAATGCTTGAAAATAACAAACGCACGAAGCTATAAAATATCGAGCATGTTTAAAACTTTGCTGACGTGGCCCCGATGGCCCGGAAGCGATCATATTACACTATTCTGACAGATCAACTTCAAAATATATTTTTATCTTTACCTTTGCAAGTTGACAGGAACGGTGTAGCAGATTTATGTTTGATGTTCAAACGTTGTTAGTCGGTGGGTTAAACGTTGATTCGCAAAGAAAGTGATGGGTTGGTTGTAACTTTTGTTTATTGTTTATAGCCTGGATCCTATATTCAAGAAACGAGGTGTTTTGCTACGGACAGATAGTTTTTGACACATAATCTATAATTTATTTTTAAATTATCGGGTATTATTAACGGGTTGTGATCGCGTGATCTGTAGGTACTATTAGAAATATTTATCGTTGCTCTAGTAATATCAGCCTTGTTTATAGACTGTCCTAATGCTGGACACGCGCTTTTGCTAGTAAGAACGATTAGGCCATAGTTCACCACGCTAGCCCACTACATACTTCTCATATCTTCACGTACATTATGGAGAACTCACAGACATGTAGATTTCCACACGCCTTCACCGTTAAAGCGAGCTACAATTAACTATTTAATACGCAGACAACTTCGAAAAGACATAGGAACGTGCCTTGGGATCGAACTCGAGACCTATGCGTGGCAATACAATAGTCTCTCACTAGGCTAACACTGCTATACAGAATAAGAATCGTCTTTTCGCTTTGATTTCGGTTATAACTAGATCATATATTGGAAACTAAGCCATAAGGCATGCAATATGAGTTTATAGTTTCAAATTATCTAAGAAGATATCTATGAGTAGCAGTCCAAAAGTTTCCTACTAGGCTATTGCTTTTAATCTTCATCGATTGAGTTATAAATTTATACGTTTGGCGTATTCCGTCACGCTTAATCTATTAAAAGGATTTGCATCAAACTTGGTACACAGATCTGACGTCAAACAACACATAAGCCTTTTTGGGTCCACTTCCTGAAAGCGAAGTCGCGGGCACAAAACAAAAAGGCCTGATTGAGAACCTCGTTTAAGTCAAGTCAGTTAAAAATGTCTGTACTCTGTAACTTCATAAACATCAAAGTTTTGAAACAAAGGATCGCTTACTGTTTCGGTTTACAAAGTTCAACTTTGAAATTTTATTACCCTTACGGCATTATAGCAAAAGTGGAGTAATCAAGTTAAGTGCAGTTTCTTCGTTCGTTCTATAGTCGCTTTAGTCAAGTTGTGAAAACCAAAGGAAAGTTTATCGATTTAAAATGAATGAGCAGAATTAAACTTATTTTCAACAGATTTAAGTACAGCGACAGCTAGTGTCAGACGGGTGGACTGCTACGTGAAGGTTCGACTTGCGCATGTACCTTCGAGTTTTCGAAATTAGGTATGAAGTAGTTGATTATTATTGGTCGCCTAACAGGTGAAGGAAAACATCTTAAGTAATTGTGCTTGTTAGCAAGTAATACTCTCTCAAAGATATGTAAAAGTCTGCTCATCCACACTAGGCTAGCATGGTGATAATTGCCTAATAAATAATAAAATATAAAAGCTCTCTCATTCTGAAAAGAGGCTCGTGACCAATAATGGGAGAATTTATAAACAGAGCTAATATGGGGACCCTTCGCTAGATCCTACACTTAAAAAGCGGTTACTTCACATAATAGTATATATTGTAAAATCTAGTTCGAAGTCTGTAAGAAAACGATCACTAAAAGCGCAGAGGTTAGTTTGCCACCATAGCAAATATTGCCCACTATTGGGGGAAACTTAACGTCAACAAACCAACAAAAATCAGTTAAACGAATTTTGACTTCAATAAACTATATTTTTGGAGAATAAGGTATTTCCCAACTTGCTATTATATAGGAGATTCAATTATCAGTTTACATCTTCCTCGAAATTGAAGTTACTAAGCCGATTTGTATCTATACTGACTGAGACTGAGTAGCATTTCTGATAGTTACCCGTATGAATGCAATACATACATAGATTAACTACACGAATGGCGTAGTGGTTTGAATGGTCATCTCAACATTGCCGCCGCGCTGAGTATTGTAGTTCGATAGTGGGTACAAAAAAAATTGTGTGATCGACAAATAATTGTTCCAAATCTTTGTGTCCGTTGTTTAAATATTAGTAAGTCTGTCGGGACACAATCTAGTGTAGAAGTGCAGGAGTTGTCTTTTTAAACAATTATAAAACCACGCCTATTTTTCGTAGGGGTAGGCAGAGACTATGGATTTTGCATATCTCTAGCTTACTTTATTCACTCTTATTACATTTTACATTTACCAAGTTTAGGATAGTCTTAATCCTATTAATATTATAAATGTAAAAATGATTGCCAATTAGGGTAAAAGTGTGATAGATGCCCACATTTTGAAACTGGCTCATAGTTTCCAAACGGTCATAGTATTTAAGCAGGTTATTATTTTTATTGAAAAGCACGTCTTTTACCTATAATACGATTATGGGTAATGGAGTGTAACCATTATATATAAGCGGAAAATAATTATTTATTATAGTAACCATTGACTATGCTAAAGTATAATGTCAATATTAACAAAATATAATCTATGAAGCAGGACTTGAACCTGCGACCTCGGCAAAACAAAACAAAATTAATATCTAACCGTGTGCAAAGTGTCATCCCAAACCGTTCAATAGTTAACGCGTTATTGACTAACAAACATTTTCATAAAACAAATTTGTAATATTATCAAAACAAAAGATTCCATCTAATATATCATCAGTTTGATTGTTTCACGCACTCAAATTTCGCAAATCTACATTTAGCCTAACTGACGACGAGTATATCCACATGCCACAAAAATAACACATAAATTATTATCAACCAACAGCTTAATACTACTTCAATCAATAAGAACAAAAAAAAACATGATAAAAGCACACACACAAGCCGCATCCAAAACGCCGGCTCCTTGTCGGTACAATCGGATACAAAAGTATATCAATCTGTCAATTAGGCCTCCTTAGATTATCAGATGTGTTATGTATGGCGTGATTATATCGGGTATCCGCTTTTCGAGGATCCCAGTGATTTACGCGAGGACACAATGTTTGCGGTACGGCTGTTTTTAGGAAACCTTCAGTTTTTGTTTGAAATTTATTTGTTTTGATTCCTTTCTGTGTTGTAGTAGTAGTTGTAGTAAGTAGTGTGTAGTTCTGCTAAGCATATAGTGACGTCTAACTTCCTGTTATCCTACTAATATTATAAATGGTGAAGATGTCTTAATGATTTCTACTAAATAATACGTGAACCAGGCACATAGATAGATCATACCTATGATAAAAAATTTGGATACCATTGCTTCTTCGTATTTCTCGTATTTCTCGTGTTTTAATATCGTGTGTTTGTGTGTGTTTAGTGTCGATTCTTCACTAGTTAATCTCTCAGTAAGCGGAAGACTAAAAACATTTAAGCAATCGATACAAAGGATACCCAGACATGGGTAATTTTTGTTGATGTAACAAATTATTGGCTAAAAGTGGGAATAGAACCACATAAACAGCGCTGTCGAGTGATTAAAAATTTGCTTCGAAGAAATGAGAACCCGGGGCATACAGTACTTTTATGGCGATCTGCACACACTTAAACCTGCACCATTCATGCAATAACCGTGGATAAATGGTTGGACTTTATATTCAAAAGTTCCTTAAACTCATATACAATTTAGTACCACGACAGTTTTGTTTACACGGTTTACTTCGGAATTTTACCAGAAACCCCGTGAAAATTATAGTAAGTCGGTTTAAAATATCGGTCGACTGCTTTTCCGATTAAATTTTACAGTTTAGGATAAGGATTCGTTAAACTATATTAGACGTGTATAATAAACATAATACTAGGGAAATACGTGAGTACTTTTGTCGAGCATTAGGTTTCAACGATAATAACACGACGTAATAACAGTTATGTATAGTTTATGAAATAATTTTAAATGCTCGGTTTTGTGCATCGAAAGCATCGTGATTGCCGCATACAAATTTATACATACTAATATTATAAATGCAAAAGTAGCTCTGTCTGTCTGCTGTACTTTCACGCCTAAACCACTGAACCCATTTTGATGCATGGCAAGAAGATAGATTGTATTCTGGGAAGGACATAATCTACCTTTTATTGCGGTATTTGATCTCGTGGAATTCACTTGGGTAAAGTCACGGGCAAACACTAGTCTATACTTCTATACTAATATTATAAAGAGGAAAGATTTGATATTTTGTTTGTTTGTTTGTAACGATTTAACTCAAAAACTACTTAACCTATTTTAAAAGTTCTTTCACCATTAGGAGCTATATTATCACCGAGTAACATAGACTATAAATTATATTTAAAAATGTACTGTTACTTACATAATTTAACCTAATCTACATTTATGCGAACGAAGCCGCGGCAAAAGCTAGTAATATGTATAAAATGTTAAGTATACTTTCCATTTTTTTTGTAAGGTATGCCAGAATTCTTAAGTTTACGTTATATTTATCGTGCGACAATTCATTTAAAATACACCGCAATATTAAATTCAAATAGATATATAGATTTACATTTGTATATGACATATGAAAAGTTAGAAGTATATCACATGCACATATCATTAGCGATGTTAAAACCGCACGGTACAGGTGGCTAGTATATGGAGCATTTTTTTGAACTCTGTGCTGCTTCTGAGAATTGCCTAATAGAAACACCAAATAAATAAGTCTATTAGATAGTTTAGTTTATTTCTTAACATGTATTACACCCACATTATATTAGTTATCATTTTATGTCTCACGTAACAGAAGACGGGCCTGTGGCAGTCTACTAGGCACAGTTTGGTATTCCGTGCTGTAATAATCAAAACTGCAATATCCCAATAACACTTAGCTTGACCTTAGAACCAGCACGATATCTCATGCACAGCAATTACATTCACTACCGATGCGCTACCGACCAAGTTATCTCATAAGGTATTTTATTTATCGTATGATTATATGTCACAACAAAACTTCTCCAAATAAAATAGAGTAAAGAATATCCTTGACCTATAAACTAAGAGAAATATGAGTGTGTACATTTTGGGGTCATTCTTATTAATGAGTGTTGGGGTAATATACAAAGAGGATATGACGGGGTGTCACATATTGTTGCAAGTTAAAAGGATACTTACCCTCTTTTACATCGGAAACCGGCCCTTTATTGTAATGTAAAAAACGACTAGTGCATTTCTTTTTATACTATAACATAATTTAGTTCTGTATATCTTGAAAAGGATAAAGTGTAAAACGTTATATTAACACCACACCAAATAAATGATTTGATTTGATTTGAAGAGTACGCAGCGATCAATTACAGCATTTATTGCACCCTATGTTTTTAGGTTCTAAATAAAAGAGACCATTGGGCATAAAAATGTTGTTAAGTATATTATAGAAGATCAGCAATAGGCTAGTTTGAGATCGTTAGACTGCAAAGCAGAGATCTAAAGGTGGAATCCGCGAATTTTCGAAGTTATTACCACTCGTTTTAACGGTGAAGGAGAATAACGTGAGAAAACACTCATCTGAAAGTTCTCCATAATGTTCTCCAAGTTGTGTGAAGTGTACCAACTGGCATTGGGCCAGCGTTGTGGATTTTAACCTAACCCCTCTCATACAGAGAAGAGACCCGTGCCTCGGTTAATAAACCATGCTGATATGATTCTTTCTATTACATAAATGTTACACATTGAAATTCAACTAATATATACAGGCAGTCAATTATTTATTGTAGTTAAAGCTTTTAAATACGGGTATTTAGATAATAATTTATTATCCTAACTCTAATATTAAAATGGGAATGTGACTTTGTTTGTTACGCTTTGACGCCTTAACTAGCATACACGTTGTCACGGGTACAGAAATACCTGTCATCTAGAAAAATAAACTTTTCCCAAAGGATCAAAGCTGCGGGCAAAAGGTAGTTTTTATATAGTTTACACTTTCTTATAATGTTTCATAGAGGTGTTCGTCTCAATCTTAACACTTAAAATAATTACATTCGTCTACTTCATAACATAGCTACGATGCTTAACCCCCAAAAACACAGATCGTTTTGCCTAAGGACTTCAAGAGCCAATCAGATCCTATTAATATACTAATCGATACCACTTCTGTACTTAACATTCCAAATCGATACAATAACATGCATGATGTCTCTCCAATAATCCTTTCGTGTCGGAGCGAGAGGTTGTATTCTTACAAAGTTAATGAAGGAGACAGCATGTATCGTACGTGCAAGTCACGTAAGGATATAACCTGTATCGGCAATGATGCCCCAATCACGGGTTACGATGAGGAGGGATAATGTTAAAGATATGGGGAAGATCCCGGTGTACATGAGGAATGAAAATAAATGGGCTTTGACTTTTTCTGCTTCGATGGTGTAGTGACAGCGAATAAGACTGCTGTGCATGAGGTCTCAGGTTCGACTCTGGTCGGGTATAGTGCTTTTGGGATTTACAAAAGATTCTTTATTACGGGAGACCTAAAAGTATAGTTGGCGAAATATGCGTGTACTACGCCTCTGTCTACCTCTAGGGCGTATGTATGTATGTAATACTATGGAAATATCAATTAAAGAGAAATCTATATCTATACTAATACTATAAAGAGGAAATATTTGTATTTTTGTTTGTTACGAATAGACACAAAAGTTAGGAAACAAATTTAAAATAAAATCACCTCTAGAAAACTACCGAAGTAACAAAGACTATAACATCACGCTATGAGTCACGAGAGTAAAGTAGTAATCATAAACGTGGGTGAAGGGACACGACAGTAAAAAAATCATAATATAACGTATCTTTAAAAAAATTACAACATAAAGTCCTAGTTAACCTATCCCACTTCTGTGCACGGGCCTGTTCTCAATGTGAGAAGGATTAGGCCATAGTCCACCACTAAACTTGCCATATCCTTACGAATATTATGAAGAACTTACAGATATACACAGATTTATTTGCGGTGTGTTCCTTTACCGTTAATGCGAATGATATTTACTTATAAATTCACACATAATTTTGAAAAGTCAACGGTATATCTTAGGGTCAAACTCAACACCTCTGCGTGGTAGTCCAACGAGTCCAACGTGGTAGTATCACGAGGCTATCGCTATATTACAACACCGTCAAGAGTTGAAAACACACTCGAAACTGTGAATATATGAATTCGAAATCCTCACGTCACAAAGTTTAAACAAAACAGTATTTAAACTGTCGCAAAATAAATCATGACTCGAAACTTTTAACCAGCAGACATTACACCTTAAATATTTTAAAACTGAACTGGATAGTGTATAAATAATTATTCATTTAAAGTATGTACTATTGTTCTGTAATTTCCCAAATGGCCTTTGCCTGCGACTTCGCTTGCTCGGGAACAGTACATTTTCAAGATGAAACCCTATGTCCTCTTCTGTATAACGTGTATGCAAAATTCATGAAGATCAGTCGAATGGTTAAGGCATGAAAGCGTAACAAACAACCTATTAAATTCACATTCGTATTTATAATATTACTAGATGTTGCCCGTGGCTTCACTCGCGTTAATGTAGATTTAGTCAATCAATTTCCATCTCTAGGGAACAGTACTTTTCTTCTAGCTGAAAGGTCTATGTCTTATATGTCCTGACAAAGTGTATGCGAAATTTCATGATTAGTCGAGTAACTAAGGCTCGTAAGCGTAACAAACAAACTCATATTTACATTTATAATATTAATTATAATGATGTATATATATACTAGATTTTCCCGCGACTTCGCTCGCGTAAATGTAGGTTAGGTTAGCAACAGTACTATTTTCTAGATGAGATTCGTATTTATAACATTAAATTAGGATAAATAATTAAAACGTCGGCCAAACTAGTAAGCGCGATTGCAGAACGTAAGCTGATCTAGTAATAATAATAAGATTGTGACGTAAACTTAGTTGGCGTAAGTTTAATGAACGTATTACACGCTCTTGAGTTTGAATGTATATGTATAATCATGCATACGTAATACGGCGAAACTTGAGAGTAGAGTCTTTCGATGTTATCGTAAGTTGTACGTTGCAACGTTTCGATTAGTCACGAATGTCTGAAATCTTCACGCGATTTTACACGCGTGAAGATTCTCGTAGAATCTGAAGTTTTGACAATAATGTAAAAGATATAATGTTACTTTGTAACACAATACAAAGGCAGTATATATATTTTAGATCATTAAACTTATGCCACGTCATATGTTTGGCTTATGTTTGCACCCGATTCCCGGGTCGGGCATAGTTTATATCCGAATAGATTTTGCACGCGGCTTTGCTCGCGTTAAAGTAGATTAGGATAGGTTATGTAAGTAACAGTAGGTACTTTTAACTAAAAATGAAATATAGCCTATGTTACTCAGTGATTATTATCACCTAGAAACATAGGCTATAGGAATCGGTTGATTGTTGTTTTGAGTAAAATCGTTACAAACAAACAAACAAAAAATCAAACCTTTATAATATTAGTATAGATAAACCGTGCTCGACGCCCCGGTCTAATAAACTTCATTGAGAAAGATCTAAACAAAATTACTTACGATTGACATCGATAGATATATTTTCAGAGACGGGCGCAATCAGCGGATCTGTTACTGCCTGTGAACAAATAAATAACAGCTGTTAATAAAATATAGCAGTTTTTAGTATAAAAACACTCCGTAAATGTTGCATGTATGACGGATTTATAATATACGTTTTATCAAGGCTTTGCAAGCCTAGCTGATATATGAATAATAATCCTCTAGCTAATGGAAGTATTAACGAGAATACTGATAGTTCACGTAAAATATATTGCAAAAACGTTTGTTATTTGTATCTAACAGTTGTTATCGAAACGGGGTACTTACTGAAATTGAGAATTTAACATATTTCTTGTAAAACATCATAAAAGAAAAATAATTCGGACAGAAGGAGCGCATGTTGTTAATATTTATCAACAAAAGGACACAGCCAGCTTTCAGCGTATCCGATCATTGAGATGTTAAAATTGTGTGAAAGAAAGAATAAAGATTATATGTTTAAAATCGTGTCTTTATAAGCTTACAGCGTTATTCTATATAAACTTACAAAGGAATTAATTTAATACAATAGGCGTAAGATCATTTTTCTATTCGTAAAGCAACTGCTGACTTCTACACAAGGTTGTTAAGCGAGTCACATGTACCATATTATATAAAAATAACATAATAAGAATTTATTATGTTATTTTTCGGCAGCAAGGTGCTTAACTAGGCTATCTAAGCCCAAGGACAAAGTACAACGTTTATATTTGAAAGTATAGGTATGTTGATGTTGCATTTTAACAAATAGCTGTTAGACACGTACCTGGCAAGTGACGTCAGTGCCGAAGTCAGACCTCTGCAGCCGAAAAGACATAGTGGCCCTGGCTTCAGAGTTGGCGAGAAGTGCATGTGACTTCCACCAAGATACTCTTGCTGTTGGACGACCTGTAGGAAGAAAAATTACTCATATACATTGGTGACTGACGTTACAATACTTCTACGTACAAGCTAAATGAACTACCAATGGATGGTCAAATAATGACAAGGAATTTTTATATCATTAAGGTGGCAAGCATATGTTTTGTCTGATAGTAACCGGTTATTATAACTTACAATACTAGGGCTATCACAGCTCTAATATTTGGGAAAACATCGATGTGCTGTCAACTTAAGGAACATCACTCCCATCACTGCTTGGTTCTTCCCAGTATATCGAAAAAGACCTGTATAAACTAAAAGGATTTTCGGAAGCGATATTCAGTACCTAATAAGAACATAATTATAATAATATATCAGCCCTGTATTAAACTGTCCCGGTGCTGGGCACGGGCTTCTTCTCACTTTGAGAAGGGTTAGGCCACAGTACACGCTGGCACTGTGCGGGTTAGCAGATTTCACACATCTTCGTATTCTCACTATATATTCATTCGCCGTCATAGCGAGCGGTAATTTATTATTTAATACGCACATAACTTTGCAAAATTCAGAGAGACGCGTCTTGAGATTGAACTCGAAACCTCTGTGTGGCGACTGCCACACGGAGGCACTGCATCTTATGGGAGACCGTCAGACTTGACGGTCTCCCATAAGATGCAGTAAATTCTCCTGCCTGGCTGCGCCAAGTTGTATCAGAAACAGCTCTGAGCCCGACGTCAGTTAGTAGGAAGTACATTTATGCTACAGACAGAAAACTATTAAAATACCATTACTATTAATGTTTACTACTATAAAACTATTTACATCATTTAACTATTATGTTTTAAAGTTTCCTCGAGGTACCCGTTGCTTTTTAGCAGCCATTTAACCAAAAAATCGGTATAAAGTAATTTAATTTCAATGCACTGACAATCCGTTTAGCAGACGAATTTTATATCGAATTATTAAAAGAGTCTAATATGTTCTAAACACAGCCTTTAAACATACATTTCTCGACGTTAAATTTAATTTAATTTTGCTAAGGTCGTAACGGTTTAATCTATGAACAAATTGGTATAATTACTTAGTGGCAAGCGGCACATATATTGTTGTACTTTGGAAGTGCTGAATGAGTAGAGAGAATAAAAAAACTTGTAAAACAATAGTCTGGCGTGTACCCTTTTAAGTTAGGGTTAGGTGGCTGGTCTAAAGTAAAAGAGAGAGCGTTTCTTTAGAAGTTAATAGTTGTGGGCTACTGTTTGCGTATGTGTGTTTATCTAATCAATAAATGTACAATTAAACAGAGTCATTTAATATTACTGCACAAAGAACACCGAGTATCCATGATCTATTTCATTATTTGTTATTTGCAAGCGAAAATTGCAATAGTAGTGGCGAAAGAAGAAGACTACGTAATTACGATAGTTACAACATACCAACAGGCAATCAGGGTTACCAACTGGTAACCCGGACGGCCTTAGTACGCACGTAATATGCGTAAATTAAGGCACTAACATGAGTTGTACTGCGTCGTATAAACATTCGTCATGGGACACCCTCGCAAGTAGCCCGTATGACTAAAATGCACATGGAGCCCGTGCAACCTTCTTGCATCGTGCAACATCACCTGAATGTTAAAACATCCTAACCAGCAATGTTGTCTCAAGAAGCTTTAGAACTTCTGGTCACCAAAGGACTCAGTATTGACCAACTTGACGGCAACTTTTGTAAAGTGAACATTCTTCACCTGCCGTGTTGCTGTAGGTTTACATGGAGGATTTTTTGTTGTGCTGTCAAACCCGTCAAACCTGGAAAATACGATTTTAAACGCTATATGAAGTAAATATACTGGTAAATTTCGTATATTCTATTGATTTCAATTGGTTTCAGCCTTCTGGCAGCACTATTATGTAATCAGACAATGTACAATTATATAATCAGAAACTACCCGCTTTATTCTTAATCTTAGACCATCGCACAAGCCAGTATGCGTGATACGGACATTTTTCGTTAAATCAGAGGCCGTGACGTTTGATCCAGATTGATGCACGTTCACGAGCAGCATACACGCGCGCACCGTGAACATTGTGAAAAAGAAATAATGTTTGTGAAATGTGCTCCGGGCGTCATGACAGGTGCAAATGAAGGCGTTTGGTGCAGGATAATTTCACACTTGGCATTGTGTTCAACATCCTTTGCGTTATTCAAATATATTTTAAGGGAAGAAGGCTTGTGTATGCAGCAATGTATACGCATTCTTTCTTTAAAACATGTGTTGTGCCTGTATCAGCGTATTATCCAGGTATTGACGAACCAAACTCATGACGTAGTCATGGTTTAACCGTAAACATACTTTATGAGCTGATTTGCCAGTCATTGCCAATTATTTGGTCAGGGTACACGAGGAAAACATCGTGAAAAAACCAGCAGGTCCCAGAGTTTTTTATAATGTTCTCGCAGATCAGCCGTACCAGCATGGTAGAATATAGCCTAAACAAATGAGCCAGCCAACTCGGAAAATACCACTCTCCTATAGGCAACTAGTATAAGAGTATTGGCACATTTGGCCCGTAGTGTAAGATTTTGAAAACGCGCTGCCTGCCTATCTCTACTATTCTTTTACTTACATCCCATTTTTAATTATTAATCCATAGACTCAACACTTATCAGTTCATATATAGCGATCATAGGCTACGGTAGCCACTTACCATCAGACAGGCCGTATGCTTGTTGCCACTTTAATGGTAAACATACACTTTAGGGTGACCCGTGACGTAATGACAATCGCGCAGATCGATTGGCATGCAGTATAGCCACGATTGTCACAATTGTCACGTATGAACATCTAAATTTATAAACATATCTCTATACTCAGCTAAGGCGAATATGAATGAGAGATATTCTAACCATCCAGCACCATCATTTTCAAATCCAAAATTACCTTAACAATAAATACAAATTTTGAACATGGAAAAGATGATGACAATTTATTTTTATATATTAGGGATGTGCGCGAGTGTATTAATTCGAATGTTATTCGAATACATTTACCTACTTAGTGACCCCGTGCGCCTTATATCTATATATCATACATGTTGTCACAGTGGCTCGAGGTTGAGAGTTTGATTTTCAGATCGCGCAAATTCTTATAAGGATTTTCTGGCAGGAAATTCAGCAGCAGCACAAAGTTTGGATCTGTGCTCGATAAATGGTAATATGTTGGCCTTCTATAACATAAAACATAGTGGCGAAGTGTGGGTATATTACATGTCTGCCTGCGTTTTTAGCGAATAGAGGCTTGATACTATGTGTGTATTTATGTATCTTACATGTCGTTAATATATTCGAATACAATTTTATTATGCGCATCGCTATATAAAATGTTGCAATCCTAACCTCCAACTGCAATGCAGGTCAGATTAACTTCGGTTCCCTCGTCGTAAGGTCCTAAGACGCCGCTTCTGATCTCATTGCCTTCATGGTTCAGGATAATCAGCCGTTCAGGTGGTACTGCAAATAAACAATCAGCATTAATTTTTGTTATTTAAATAAGAAAATTAATACAACTAAATACTATACTACAAAACTTTTTAATAGTTATTGTACATATTACAATATAATAAATGGTCTACGTCGTACACTACGTCGTAACTTTCCAACGGTCTTTCACTGCCTAGTAAGATACCGTTGGACTGCCATACAGAGGTCTCGAGTTCGATCCCCAAGGACGCACCTCTGACTTTTCGAAGCTATATGCATATTAAAAATGTAGTTTCGCTCACTTTAATGGTGAATTAAAATATCGTGAGAAAACCTGCATGTCTGAGAGTTCTCTGTAATGTTGTCAAAGACATGTGAAGTCTACCAATCCACATTGGGCCAGCATGGTGGACTATGGCCTTATCCTTCTCAAACCATGAAGAAGCCTGTGCGTGGTACAGTTAATATACAGGGTCGATATTTTATTATTATATAATATCATACGTCGAGGGGTCTACTATAGCGAACAGCAATTGTACCAATGAACCAGTTTAAACGCTTAGTCGTCTGACTCACAGTTAGCAGCCGACGCCGATCATATTCAGCATCAAGTGACAAGTTCAGTCAGTCGTCAGTCAGCAAGCCGAAAGCCTCTATGAAAGCAACGTTTTGACCGAACCGCCTCCGGCAAGCCGAAGTCGGCAGATAACGCATTGTAAACCATCCATTAGTGTTATTAAAATAACTTACTAAGCACGGTAAGATTGAGCCTTGTGTTCTTAGTCGGTGACTTAATGAAATCGACTCGACACCTGTATTGTCCGCTGTCTTCAGGTCTGTAACAAATACTTGTAATTAGTTTCGAATATACAATATAGCCTATTGTAATACTTATGATTTTACGCACAGGTAATAAAATATTTTTGTGAGTATCTATAAATAATAGTTCATTACCAACGCTTCAACGATAAAGGAAAATATCACGGGGCAACCTGGATTTTTAAGATTTCTCCATAATGTTTCCAACATTTGCCAACCCGTACCAGCGTTGTGTACTCTGGACTGCCCCTTATTATGCTAAGGAGGGACTCATAACCAACAGTGGCACAGTTTATAAAACAGGTCTAATATTATATAGACAAGTAAAGAAATCATCAAATGAGCATTATTCTAGAGTTCACAAAAAGAAATGTGAATTCTCAACTGAGTTCTAATCGGTTACCTAGACTAATCAGATTTGGCTGAATATCTGTTTTTACCATAGGGCGACTGCCATCTGACCAAAGTCATAACGACAAATCTATGGTGTGATCAAAATTAAAAGCTACAATATTTGAGGGGACCGATTCCCCACATCATCTGTCTTAGATGGTTATCAGAGCGGTGATCGAAATGTCTACCCATCTATGACCCTAGGAGCACCTAAAGAACTCTTTAAACACCATGTAATAATAATAATAATAATTAATAATTAAGAATTTTATTGAAATAAGAACATATAATATTAATTTGTGATCCTAACTAATATTATAAATTCGGATGTAAGTTTTTTGGTTTGTAACGCTTACATGCCGTATTTATTCAACGGATTATCATGAAAATTTGCTTACACGTTGACAGAGCCATGTCGTATATGCCGGCAAGAGACGCCCGGTTGTCACTACTGCGGCGACTGCCGCGACGTTATTGAGGACACGGCGCTGCACACTTTGGCGGTTTGCCCCGCCTGGGCATCGCAGCGTCGTGATTTGATCGCGGCAGTCGGATCGGTTGCCCTCTCGCTCCCGGCCGTAGTTCAGTCTATGGTCCGGAGTGAGAGGTCGTGGAACGCCGTCGCCTCCTTTTGCGAGGAAGTGATTTCCATCAAGGAGGCGGCGGAGCGGGAGAGGGAGCGTTTAAACCCTCTCCCCAACCGCAGAGCCGGGCGCCGGAGGGCGCGAGATGACCTCCAGCCACCCTGAGGTTTGACCTGGGGGTGGCGGGCTTTGTGGGCCTGCCCGCCATCCGTTCAGCACCAGGTCCGAGAGGCGGCGTGCGTGTTCCCACGCGCGCCTCTGTGTCGAGTCCGTCTCCCCTCTATGGGGGAGACAGTAGGGTTTTATGTGCAGTAGTGCCTATTTTGGGTAGGTCTTTCGTGTAGTGGCCTGCCGTTTCATACGGCGGGCCGTAACCTCGGCGGGGTCGCGACCGCATGCGAAAGCGATTCGCGCGGCCCCGTCAATAGTGGTTGTGTCGAGGAACACCGTGGTAGGTTTAGTCGGTATTCCGGGAGGTACATTATCTTTTTTTTTAACATCTTTATTTTACCCCGGCGAGTCCGACATAATCCCTCCGCCCGCCCCCGCGGAGGGATATGCGTCATTGCATTCCCCAACGTAAAAAAAAAAAAAAAAAAAAAAAAGCCACAGAAAAGGACATGGGGCACCTTTAATCCGAAAAAAGAAATCTGTTCAAGTGGGATAGAAATTGATTGACAAGAAACACGCGAGCGAAGCCGCGGGCAGAATCTATTAATATTATATATTTATTGTTATAATATGACAACTCTCAATTTGGGGACAGTCTCTGTCATGCAGAACTTTAAAAATATTGAAGCAACCGATACACAGAACAATCAAACACGGAACAACTATTAGTAGATCAAACAATTTTTTACCCTGTCCAGAGATCGATCGGACGACAAGGCCAGCACTTAAATCACAGCGCCATCCGTGCAGTCATTATTTTTTAGACATCCGATATTTCATTAGAAATTTGAATAAAAATCAGAGTTCTTTTTACAACACTATTGACCTCGAATCGATAAAGTTAACGAGAAATAAAATACGAGACCAATTTTATCCATTACAATGCTGTCATCGGTATCGTTCGATATTTTGTACCGATTCAAATTCTAGCAATTTATCGTCGCAACTAATCGGTACGTATCGGGAGCGATATATAAAATCGGTTGAATATTGCCGTAGCAATCCATTTTTATCGAGAATCGCCGATGAGCTATCGATAAAATATTTTTTTTACTTTGATTGCCTACAGGTATAATTTTTTACGCGCTTTGCGTAATGCTGCTATTATTTGGATTAATATTTATATACGTATATTGCGAAGTATTGTTACGAGAAATTCTTTACAGTTATTAAATTTATACTTTTTAGTATAAATTTAATAACTGTAAAGAATTTCTTGCGTATAACAAGTCTTTGTTTAAAAATATAACTACAGAGATACTTTTTCTAAAATTTTATTTAAAAACGTAATACTGTAGTAACATAAATGAATAACTGTATTATTTATTTTCGTTATATTCTAGTACTTTATTTTAAATGCTGATTTAGTATTCCAATTGATTTTGTTATTTTTGTTTGTTATAGTAGGATTTAGAAATAGTTCTACGATTCTTCTCTCTCTAAAGCATTAATTCTATATAATATCATTGAATGTACTTCAGTATAATATCCTTACATATAATAAAATTGAAACTAGTCGACGACTGTACATAAAAAAAAAATATAAGAGGTGTCTTTATAACAACTATAGAAGCTGTAACAATAATTTTAGAATTTTGTCTGTCTGTATGTTTGTATGCGCATCACGCAAAGACTACTGCACAGCATCAAACGAAAGGATATCACAGTTGTATTGCTGAAAGTCTAACTTAAAATGTGGTACATGTTTCATATTGTTCATATATTCATTTATCAATATAGATAGGTACATACTTCCAAATTCCATGCGTATGAAATTTCGGGCGAAAGTACTAGTGTTTTAATAATTAATTGAAGTATAAACAGTACAGTCGACAAAATTTACTCGATTAATTAATATTTTGCATAGAGTCGGTGACGTTCCGTATTTAAATGAAATTACTAGTTGTTTTCATTATATAACAAATCGAATATCTGCAATAGTAACAACATAATCGATATTCAATCGTAAACAAACAAATCGAGTTGTTTATATAATACCTGGACGTTTTAACGATCTAAGGTTTCCTTACTAATCGGAATGGAGGAATTCGATATTTCGTATAGAATTACATCGATATCGTAGTTCATAAATAAGAAGTTCGATGTCTTATCGGTATAAATTACCAATATTGTTTGGTAAACAAATGTATGTTTATGGTCAACTCCAGTAACTCCCGCATTAAGGATCAAACCCTACGTCGCTGAGAACTTCACAAATATACAGCGTTGTAGACGCAAAGTACACCTAGACTCAGAACAATACTTTGTGGATCACAAACATAATTGTCCCGTAAGATTGGAACCTAAAGTTCTCGGAGGACGACTTAACCACTTAATAAAAGCAATAATACTCTACAGAATATCCGAACACTGCGCGTTGTGCGTTTTTAAACACTGAATTTTCCACTATAAGTGAATTAAAGAGAAATTGTAGGTGTTATAACACTATAAAATTTACGCTGTCACCGAAACGTATCATCAATTAGTTAACAGTGTAAATTTTCCCTATATATCCAAAAAAAGCGAAACTATTGAAAATATCGCTCGTTTTCGTGAAATTATATATTGTAGCCGAGGCATGTAACAAGCGTATACAAAGGGGAAAATTGAAAGTAGAAAGTTAATGTTCCGTAACCAAATCAGAGAGGGTCTAGAGAGCTTCGGTGACAGAGGGATTGTCTTTATGCTGACTCACATTCTTATATAAAGTGGGCAGGTTAAGCTATAAATATCTACACTACTGTTTAAAAATACTATATGCTATGTTGTCAATGAATGAAATAGAGCTTAACGCATTCGACAAAAAAAGAATTTCAGAATTTCGACAAATAACGATCTTCTAATGTGGATATTTTTCCTCTTTGATCGTGATAAGTGTGTATATAAATATAAGCATGTTTCCGTACGATCGTTACGTCTCTGGTTCAATTCCAGGATCAGTTACAATCTTTGGGATTTTTGTTACGAAACTCATAGTAGTACAGATTTATAAAGTGAGCCCGGTTGGCAATAGATTCGCTATTAGAAGGGACCAACACACATAGCTGGAGAAATTTAGGTGTACTACGCCTCTGTCTACCTCATCAGAATAGATGAAACTCTCAACAAATAGAACCATAGGCTAAACGTCATATTGTTTCAATCTCATGTAACTTAATGAAATTCTCACGCACCAAACATTAAAAAAACACATCCATATAATATATAGTAAGCCATAAGTATCCTATTCTCCCCTTAAAAGGGCCAATAGCATTATAGGGGTAACAAAGGTATCATTAGGAGTATAGTACATGCAATTGTGAAGATGTTGGATACGGCAAACAGGCGTGAAGTGCTACAATTATGCACGATTGGTTACAATTGATGGCCAATCAAACTACACGTGTATGTACATGTAAAATGTAATTCCATGAGAAACTAGAGTGCAATTTAGCAATATATACAATAGATTTGAAGTGTATTCGGATATTTGACAGTACTATTTTTACTTTTATTGATATAATTTAAATTATTGTTAGGATTCCTGCTTTCTCATCCTGTGAACAGCCCCGTATCCAGTAGTGACTGGTCATGTGGCCTCTGTATATTCCACTGGACAGGTATGGTATATACAGTGTATCTATAATATTATTGTAACATATGTTATTCATTTTACACTAAATAAAGTAGTATTTCGTTATGCTGAAAATATATCTGACATATTCTTGATAACAGGCGAGCAAATCTCGAAAGCTAACGAAAAATCTTATTGAATCCTTTAAAATTTACGTAACCTGGGAATCAAACCCGGTCCTCATTACGCTTGTAAACATACACACAAGCTTATACCACAAGAACAAGTCTCCCTACCTTAACAAAAAGAGAAAGAATCGGCGTCTTTCCTAGTTCTAGTCTTTCCTATTACGCTACCATTAAAGGGTTGCATATTAAAAAATCAAAACTTTCTCGAGCAAATTTCAAAAGAACAATAAACGAAATAACAAAATTTAAATGACCAAATGTTTTACTTAGAAAAATTTTAGAATCCCAATGTATGTGACATCAAATGAACGACTGATCAAAAGTTGCTAGATGTAATTTTAAAATATCAAATCAAAACTAATCAAATTTTATAATACCGCTTCCGAGTCGGAATCGTACGGATGGAAGCGGTAGGTTGTGTTAGGTTCTCTTTTAATAAATAGGAAATAGGAGCTCCATCCAAAACTCCCATTAGTTCTACCATTTTCAGTTAATCCATTTGATAATTAATAATTTATCCAGTAATACATTTGGACCTTTAAACGATTTGGTCAACAGTGTAATAAATAATATAAACATTGATATTCCAGACTTTGGTCAGCTAAACTTTTGATCAAATGACCATCGTTATTTTAAACTTTGTTGATTTGCACGTTGTTCTTTTGAAATTTGCTCAGAAAAGTTTTGATTTTCTAATATGCAACCCATTAAAGATATCAAACTAGCCACAATTTGTTTTATATTTTATAGAAAAGTAATAATTTTTCGATATAAAAATAGCGATAATCGTACCTACATACGGAATCAAGTTTCATTAATTGAAGCGATAATCGAAATGTTATGTCATTGCATTCACTAGCTGTCTTCTTTCTTTCAAAAAACAAATAATTTTCTGGACAAAGTATAACAAAACACGCAAGATAACGGTTGTGAGTCACGTATTTCAGCGTTATGCTGAAAGAAGCCTAAGTGTTCAGGCAAATAGTTTAAATGACGTCAACAAAGAACGTTATTCTTAGAGAGAATAATGCAATTTAGGTGTAGACAGACTTACCGCAACTTGGTCAAAACTAGTACAGCCGGCCTGGTGTCGCTTCTGAAGGTAGCTCTCACGCCAAGGGTACCATCGGACCAGTGTGACGTCACGCCTTCACGGGTATCCAGCCTGGAGACAAACAGAGATGATACCTATATTTTTTACTTATAAGTTTCTATTGCCTAGTGGGAGACCGCTGGACAGTCACGCCGAGATCTCAGGTTCGATCCCAACGCACGCACCTCTGACATTTCAAAGTATGTGCTTATTAATTGGCTAATAATTATCGCTTCGTTTAACGGTGAACACTTGTTGGAGTTCGCGAAATTGCGACCACGTGTTGACTTTTCTGTCGTGCTGAGGTCGTCTGCCTGCGAGGAAGCTGTTCTCGGTTGGGTAAGCTTTTGACTTTAATTCGGATCCGTTTTAATGTTCAATTATGCTAACCCAACTTGATTTACAGCCCGTTGATTCAGTCAACGGGCTGTAAATCAAGTTGGGTTGACTTCCGAGGTGAGTTTTTGATCTAATCATATTTTTTATATACAGGGTGTCCGGTAATTAATGGATAACCTGGAAATGTCTTATAGTGGAA
Organism: Catocala nupta; assembly: GCA_963675205.1. NCBI lineage: Eukaryota > Metazoa > Arthropoda > Insecta > Lepidoptera > Erebidae > Catocala > Catocala nupta. The sequence goes on from OY776099.1 coordinate 12,694,005, forward strand.
CTGATGGCCGTTTTGAAAAAATATGAAAAAAAAACTATCCTAACTACAACCTGAGATATGTGTTTTTGTTTTTAATTACCATGTATAACTTTCTTGTATACTACGACCATAAATGAATGAAATCCATCGGTTTTTTGTTGTTTTATTATTAAACACTAATTATGCTAATAGATAGACAGTCAAAAGTATGCTATGCTTATATAGCTTGCACTTTTTAATATATATTATTGTTAATTTTTTTTTTTCATTTTTCTGAGCGGCCTTCAGTTCTACTATAAGACATTTCAAGGTTATCCATTAATTACCGGACACCCTGTATATTGTAATTATAGCGCCATGTATCGTGGCTAGTTCATTCACACTTGTTGCTAGATCGGGCTAGAGATAGCTATTCCACTGGGCAAACAAATTCCTAGCAGGTCTTAGCACTGGATGATACCAGTTCTTTAGGAAGATAATGCTTCAAAAAATTTATAATTACATACATATAATTACATGCTCACGCCTATATCCACAAAGGGGTAAGACAGAGGTGTATTTCGTCCACATTTCGTCAGTTATAGTCTTATATGGTCCTATTTACTAAGCACAGTTTCGGTGTCGTTGCTAAAAAGCTCAACAGAAAATATCAATAACTTTGCTTGCCCCGGGAATAAAAGCCTCATGCATACATGCAACTCGTTTTCCGCAAACGGTAGTGACCAGACTGCTTTGCTTGAGATCTCACATTCGATTCTCAAGTCCGATATTATTGTGTTCTTCTGTGAAGAAATTCTCAGTTGCAGTTAGGAATTGTGTCTAAAAGACAGTCAATACACTCACTCCTAAAACGGACCTATACCTACGTGAGAATGTATAAATATGTTATGGAGCTGACGGCTACACAATTACACTATTATATACACTCCAAAAAATCTACTTTAGAATAGAAAGTTTTCACACATTTCAACTTTAAAATAAAATCTTCAAACGTTAGTAGTTGCAACTAAAGCATTAATCTTTCTCTATACCAGCACTTGACCAATATCAAACACTCAAAGACCAATCTTAGTTTAATAATGTTTCTCGTTGAACAATATTACGTTTGAGTCATCAATATTTAATCATTTAAATTGTTTCAAAGTTTTTATAGTCTGCCGCGACACAGGAGTTTTCCTAGAGCGGAAGTTATCTTTACACAAAAATAAAAGAAAGAATGGATTACAAAACACTGACAAAGAAATTATATAAAGCAATTGTGAATGAAATAACAGAAAATGGTAGACCTCGGCGACCGTACTCTGATCATGTCGAAGAAATGAATGAAAGCCCAGGTTAATCTGACAACAGGGCATGAAGTGAAATGACTCAATAACGCTTTTCCGACCCGGGAACTGAACCCGAGACCTCATGTATTGCATTAAAGTAACTAGCAAAAAATTATTTATGTTTTATTTTTATAATTCTTAGTTTATTGGTATGTGTACAAAACACTGACATAGAAATTATATAAAGCAATTGTGAATGAAATAACAGAAAATGGTAGACCTCGGCGACCGTACTCTGATCATGTCGAAGAAATGAATGAAAGCCCAGGTTAATCCGACAACAGGGCATGAAGTGAAATGACTCAATAACGCTTTTCCGACCCGGGAACTGAACCCTAGACCTCATGTATTGCATTAAAGTAACTAGCAAAAAATTATTTATGTTTTATTTTTATATTTCTTAGTTTATTGGTATGTGCCTCTGCTGGGCTAAAACGCCTCCCTTGGAGTTATAAATCACTCTGGTGGATATCCTCTGCCAGTCTCTTCCCACTTTAGCCCGGTGGATTTCATACATCAGCTATGCGTCGTTTGGAGCGCAGACCACATTTGATTATATTTGATCATTTATCCGTCCCATTCTATTACCAAGTCGCAAAATGGATTTACGATAAAAAAATTCTCAATTACCGCATACGGGTTATAAATGAGCTCAGTAGACGCCAATATACTGAGAAATGTGAGTATATTACACCTCAATCATACCTTTTACCGATTTACAGGTATAAGCTATAGGTATACGAACATAAATAGAACAATACCATTTAATAAATATAACAAAAAGCTTTTAAAAGGCATGTAGTAGCGTAATCTAAATCTCTTTTAATGTTTAATACGGTGATTCCGAATAGTCAAACTAGTTAAATCGAAATGTTTAAAATAAAAAAAGGTTAACGTATAGAACATATCGGTTATATAAATTTCAACAGTTCATTTAATAAATTGCCATTTAAATTATTTATTTAAATGGTTGTAAACTTTGTATTTTATGTAATATCGTCGGAAATTGTTTATTGAAAATGTAATCTGATATACATTTTTAATGTATTTAAAGTGATGCCGTGTAACTGTCTCGGTGGTGCAGTAGTTGTGTGTGTGATCGTTGTGCTTGAAGACTCGGGTTCGATGTCCGTGTCGAGCAAAGTGATGTTGCATTATTCTGTTGACACATTCTCAGTAGCAGCATGGAGTCTGGTACTGTGCCCGTGTATTGTGTAAATGGGAATAGACTCTTATAACGTGGGACTTATGACCACAGCTGGCGAAACGTGGGTTTGTGATACTTCTGCCTATCTCTTTGAGATATACATAGGTGTGAGACTGAGCAGGGTTGTATTGTTATAGCCATAGCCTACATATATGTATCTGCTTACATCCATACATAAATATGTATATATAGAAGATAAATAGAAGAGGCTGTTATAACACATCTCTGCTTACCCCTTTAACCCCTAACAGTAGTAATAAAAAATTGTAACGTTTGTATAGTGGTGGGTCTACTAGAACCACCTATTTTAAAAAAATTATAAAATTTTAGTAAAATATCTTATCTTATTATATTTTTTGCCCATTTATTATTTCTTTCGGGCTTTTTGTCTAAATCATATCTTTTAACATAAATAAGATCATCATCATATCATCTTTGTAATTACTTTTTTAAATTAAAGTAATATTATATAAAACCTTTTACATACACATACTAACGTATAAATAATAATATAGCACCGCAAAATCTAAAACTATAAACTAAAAATTCACTAAATTATGTACCTCAGTCAGACATCGACCCCAAAACTAATTAACCGTTCACATACCAATATCACACCACACACCCACAGTTCGTTAACCCTAAAATGACAACGTAAGTCATTCTCATCCAAATCACTAGATCACGAAGGCTTAGACAAGAATTTCTTTGTGCGCCGCAGAAAATAGTTAACAACATCGCCATGGGATCTAAATTGCCAGATTACAAGGATTTATGTTTGACTGGTATGTGCCGCGGCGCTACTTCACTTTTGTTTTCTTTTTTTAATGTTAAATAAGTAAAACAGATAGGTGAAAGTGATTGTTGTGTCGGTTTTCTTGCTGATACTTTAAGTAGTAGCTTTACGATTAACTATGATCGGTTCAGTTCATGGGTGTGATGTAATTTTCTATATTTCAATTTCATAATTTAAGACATAATATGCAGAGTGAGTTTGCCAAGTGTTTTAGTTTCCCGATTCCTAAATACCTAATGTAATAATATATACCCATTTATTTCCCGACGTTTCGATCAACTTACATCGATTGTGATCACAAGTTGATTGATGTGGCCTCAGTGGTGCCTTCATGAAGTGCAGGTTTCGGCAACCACCATCACTTGGTCATTTGTATTCATATTTGTCAGTTGCAAATATAAATTTAAAAAACCGAGTTAGTCTGCCAACCCGCACCGGACCTTGTTGTTGTCTAATATTATAATATATTAAGTATTAACCACTTAATGCTCGAGACTAGGATATTATATTCAATGTATTTCGACATCTGTGCATTTAAAATAATGTTTTCCTACCTTTATTTTTAAACATTAAAGTTAACTTCAATTATTCAATTACAAATATTTTAACGATTTTCTTACGTTTATGTTTGTCTTTAATTTCAAACTACTAATGTTAAACTATACTACTTTTATTAGCTACTTAAATTATTAAATTTAGATTGAAACATTACAAAATTATGTAAAAGTTGTGTTTATCAAATAAACAACGCGGTAAAATCACTATAAAGTAGTTTAATTTCAATATTTTCAATTTATTTATATTTTTTCGATACGAACGATTCAAGCTATCCTCGCAAACGTAAATGTTAAGTAGCGGTTCACCAATTTTTGGCAACGCAAGACACATATTTACAAACAAAAAGTGCTTTGTTTTCTCTTATGTAGAAACTTTTTATTGTATTACCTTGAATTTTCAGTGTTTCAATGTTCAATTCTCCTTTTATGTGATTCTAAAGTTAAGTTTATGAGGCACATGTAATGGTTGTATAAAACTGTTCTGTTTACATAGGAAACAACTTATAGACTAAGTTTTAGGTCTTATAGACCAACTACGGTGGGTTGAGACTTTGTCGTGAATTGAATATACTGTGTAAACAAATTTATAATAAGTAATATTTAGTAAGCTTTTGACGTTACCATTTATCTAGTTTCTGGCTTTACGCTTTAAAGCTTTGCCCGCGTTTTCACGGGAACGCGGTAGGTTTGCGATACCGGAAGAAAAAGTATGCTATATGTTAATTCAATGATCAATCTGTACGTATATCATACGTCAAGTTTTATCTAAATATGTTGAACAGTTTACGCGTGATAGTACTTTACCACGCGTAAACTGTTCAACATAAATGTTCAAACATCTCTACAAATATTCTCACTTATAATATTAGTACGATTATTTAGAAATAGAAAAAAAATGAAACATTTTGTTCCATGATTTATCTGTGTTTTTCCCTTGTATTTTCGTCTACTTATATACTTCGATTACATTACCAGCTGTGTAACCTGACCAACAATACAATTCTGTAAAAATAACAAACTAATTTCCGAGATCGCAATTAAAATAAGTGTGCTTTCACAGTAACCATGGGAATTATATATGATTGCCGTGGCTACTGTCGAAGTCACATACAGTAACCTCAATGATGTTATGTACAAAAAAGAAGATAGGTTACGAGCGTACGAAAATTGAATACTTAAAAACGTTCCAACTGGGTCGTTTTTCTATTGTTCTCAAAATAAAACCGATTAGATAAAATCCCTTGCCTGGGGTCTATAAAATAGATTGTGACTGTGGACTCTCATATATTGGGCAAACCAAGAGAAGCATAGGCACCCGCTTAAAAGAACATATAGCTGATGTTAAACACCAACCCTCGTTGATGTCTGCTGTGTGTGAACATGTGCAACAGGGGACCAACCACTACCTACGATTTGACAAACCACATATACTCGCAAAAGACCACCGATTCCTACCAAGGATGCTTCGCGAGGCTATTGAAATTAAAAAACATCCTAATTTCAATAGAGAGGATGGTTGGAATGTACCACCAGCTTGGGATCCAGTCATTCAAATAGTCAAACCCAAGAAGAAGCAAAACACAGGTAGACTTCATGATACTTTGAGCTCATTCTGCGTAAATAGGAACACCAAAGATTAAATTATGTTCGGGTACTTTGAAATAACTAGCTACACTTCAGAACGTTGGGACAACTACCATCTTAGTCTCCCCGTGAACATGGCTGCTGTAAAGCAACCGAAACGTCGGGGCAAAGTGTAAACTTAAATATAAATAGTTTTAATTAGAAAGTATATAGCTTAAATAGTAGTAAAGTTCAATAATAGTAGTGTTAGAGTTTTCAAAATTATGTAATAACAGTGTTTAAAGTAAAATAAACAACGCGACAAAATCCGTATAAAGTGTTTAATTTCAATGTATAACATTCGCGTAAACATAAGACAATATTATTAAAATATATATTTGAAGTAGCTAACACCAAATTTACGGGCATAGTTCCAGATACCGCCGCTCCGTGCTGCTACTGCTTTATTAACAGGAAAAACTAATGATGCTTGCCCGACCGGGTAATGAATTCTCATGCTCAGCAGTTACTCACTACCTCTGCGCCACCGAGGCAGTTTGAATTCTATAGATTAACTGATTTTCGATATTTATATGTAACGCACTGTTATGAGCCTCGCCAAGGTTAGGTTTTTAAAAAAGAAAACTCTATAATCAGATTGAGACAACCGTCTAGGATGGCTTTTAGGATGAGACTGATTGAACGGATGGACACTTCGACTATGAAAGATAAATGCTAAGTAAGCAAAAAAGGAATGTGTGGTTTGCAGGAAAGGGTACATTACATATCTATAACACCTCCCAGGGGTAGACTAAACATCGGGGTTGTAATTTCGATGTCTAGGAGAGGTAATTTGGAAAATTTATATATTTCGTCTAATGCTAGGGGATGGCAGATTATCAGTTTCAGAATTGCGTTTATTAATCTTTATAGAGACTACTGCTTCAGGATTTGGAGATTGGTCTACGGGTGAGTTTACTGAAGTGGATCGAGTGAATATAGGGAAGCGATGGGAAAGACGGTTGTGCGATTTAATATATAAAAACAGTTTAAAAATACAGAAAATAGAAATAACACAAATTAGTACAATAATAATGATTGAGTAATGAGTCTCGTATCTAATTAACGGATGTTGATTAAGGATTTTGTCAGTTTCATCGGACATCGATTTCAATTTTGATTTAGTTTCCATAGTGAAATCGTCTAAATCAATGTTTTGTAATTTAAGAGGAGGCTCATTACCTATTATATCTCTAAACTTATCTAAATTACAACAAGAGTCATTTATAATGTTAAAATCGGGGTGTATAACGGTAACGTTGATTTTAATGTTTTTAAATCTAGGTAATAATTTTGTACTTTTACAATACGCTATACAGTTGTTTGGGATACTTAGAATACCTGTACCGACAATACTTATGTCAATAAGTTTTTGGTTTAGACATTCGATATAAAGTTTATTACTTAGAGATTGGACATAGATCCAGTCATTATTATAAAGCGGTTTCCACAAGTCTATATGTCCATGAAGGAATTTTGTTTGACACTGCACTGGTAAAACACTTATCACATTTGATATTAATTCACTTTCGCAACTCGGGTTCGCGGCGCTCGGGAACACCGTCATGACGTCACAGATGTACTCGCGCGAGCTTATCGCTATGCATTCCTTAAGTGAGTCGAGCTTACAATATTCTGATTTGTCTTTGGTCATTGCTATGTATTTACTACTTGGTATTATAAAACTAAAAGAGTTTGGGTTTACACTATTATGAGGAGTCGGTAAGCCAATGCTATGAAATAAACTGTACTCTCTAGGGGATACTAGAGGTATTCTTAAAATGAAAACAATCTTGTTATTCAAACTGTAGGACAGTACATTAGATATGTTTAGTAAACTATGAATATTACTTAATGCTAAGCTTACAGGTAACTTAAAATCTACAGGTAAGTATCTGTAGTTATCGACAATTTCTTGGTATAACTGTACAGGTGATAATACGGCCGGATGCAGGATGTTTTGGCTACATAATATAATAGCGTTTGTTATATCTTCTAACTGAAATGATAAGGTGAGCATGGATGCTTCTAAGCTGTTCAAGATTGAATGAATGGTTGATTTAATATTTAATTCATTAGTAATTATAGAAATATTTTTTAACTTTACGGAGAAATTGTCGATAGCTTGGTTAAGGCTGGCCTCATTGTACTTAATTTCGTGTAAGGTCTTATTAAATTTTGATAAAATTGCAGACGTTACTAAAATATTAACCTTTTGTTTACTAAGTGAGATATAGCAGAGTACGCGGCAACAATGTCGTGGTATCTGACTGTTAACGGTTCTAGTGTGTTATGACATTCTAGATGATTAGAAGTTTGAATTTCAATTTGGTTACATATATGTCGTATTGAGCCTAAGATGGAGTTAATATTTTGGATGTGCGGTTCAATGTAGGAGACATCAAACGGTGTGACTATGTCTAAGTGGCTTACGTGAATTTTGAGTTCACCAATTGGGTCAAAATATATGCCGGGGCTGGTGTCGATTTTTTGAATAAATTCTGGGTGACCTTGGGCCAGTATGCTGTAAATAAAAGAGACACTACAATACTATACTATACTATATGCTATGTCTAAGTGTATAATAATATTTGTATAATAAGGTTGTAAATAACAGAAAAAAAAATGTATATAAAATGTATAAAAATTAATGGATGTACCTAGGTATGTTTTTTTTTTAATTATGTCAATTAATTATTTTAGTCTGTAGCAGATGCATCTTGGACGTCCACGTGCTTAACTTCATCGAAGTGATGTTTCACATGGCGTCTGTTTATAAGTAACGATAATGTGTTATTACCGTGTATCTTAACGACCTTGTAAGGCCCTTTCCAGACGGGTGATAAGGCTTTACGTAGCCTTAGATGGTTCTTTAATAAGACATAATCACCAACTTTGTATACCACTGGGCGAGTATGGGAGTCGTAATAGGTTTTAGAGTTTGTTTTAGATTTTTGAATAAACTCTATGGCTTTGTCACGCGTATGTTTCATTCGATGTTGTAACATCTTAACGTATTCGGGGTAAGTAGTATTAGAAGTATCGTCATACACAGAGTCTGGGATGTGAGGCTTATGCCCAAATAGTAATTCAAACGGTGAATAGTGGGTTGTTGAATTTACGGCGGTGTTATATGCTAACATAGCTGTATACACATATCGAGGCCAATTGTCTTGATTATCGTTAATATAAGGTCTCAAGTATTCTTTGAGCGTGGAGTGTGATCTTTCCAAAGCTCCTTGCGTCTGCGGATGATAAGGGGTGGACCATAATGGTTTGATTTTTAGGAACTCACATGTTTTCTTAAATAGATCGGCTGTAAAATTTGTGCCTTGGTCGGTAAGTATATATTTAGGGATTCCGAATAGAGATATAAAATGAAGCAGACATTCACACGATTCTTCGGCGGTATTATTACGGAGAGGGTAAGCTAGCGAGAATTTTGTGAGGTCATCTTGCATAGTCAAAATGAATCTAAGTTTAGCTGTGCCAGACTCAGGCAAGGGACCTACAATATCGAGGGATATTCTCTCAAACGGAGACGTTGAGGTGGACGTTATTATCATGGGCGCTCTGTTTATTTTACGCAAGGCTTTATTTGTTTGACACGATGAACATTTTTTTATATAGTTTTCAATGTCACCGCGCATATTTTTCCAATAAAATCTTTCCTTTATGCGGTTTAACATTCTGATGGATCCTAAATGTCCCGCGATGGGGATATCGTGATTTTCCTTAAGGATCTTCGGGATTTCGCTGAGCGAAGGATATATGATGTTGTTATGGTAAATATGTACTGTTATGTTAGTTCTGTCGAATAGATAGTTAAACATGTTATAGATTTTAACAAAAGAGTGTCTATCAAAAGGATTTTTAAAGTCTGATGTGCTGATTGCACATATTGTAGGATAAGACATTATTATCTCGTTGCGTGCATATTTTAAAGATTTAAATATATCTTGATACGAGAACTCGTCAAAATAGTGAACTTTCGTAAATAGGAAAAGGTAAGTTTTATCTTCAATAGTAAGAGGTAGAAATGTGTATAAGGATCTTTCTAAGTTCAAGAATTCGTTGCGTTGAGGCTCCGGGCAGTTATCTAGGACTTCTTGAACATAAGGCATGGACTCGTCCATATCTATCGAGGTAGGTATAATTATTAATTTCTGAGTTCCTTTAAGTAGGTTTTGGTTATGTTCCGAAATAGAGGTGTCATACGATTTTATAGGTAGTTTTAAAAATTGACTGTAAGTAATCTCGGGTAAGGTTAAATTTTCAGGTGCCGGAGAGCTTTCCGAGCTAGGTTGATTTGAAACAGGTAAGGTTTCAGGATTCTGCCAGCTGGTTGAAGGTTGAGGTTCGGGTTCAACACGTGATTCATTAGGAATGGAACTCAGATAATCCATAATTTCATTTTCGATTTCAGGATTTATAAGACCTGTGTCAAGACTGGATGGCGGAGACACGAGAAGATCTTGCAGGTCATTGTTTACTTCGTTAGGTGTGCCCGAAGACTGTGATGTTTGTAGTGGAGGTTCGTAATTGGTGTTATCATTATCATTAGGGTTAAGGTTTGAAGGACTCATGTTATCAGGGTATATAGGGTTCACTGGGTATCTGGAGAGAGCGTCGGCGGCAGAGTTTAGTTTGCCCTTGCGGTACACTATGTCGTAATCATATTCCTCAAGTTTCAACCTCCATCGCTGGAGCTTGCTGCTGGGATCTTTATGATTAAACAACCATTTAAGAGGTCTATGGTCGGTAACAATAAGAAAATTGTGTCCGTAAAGGTAGGGACGGAATGTTTTACATCCATATAATATAGCCAACAATTCCTTCTCTGTAGTGCTATAACTGGATTCGCTTTTATTTAGTGTACGTGAAGCGAAAGCCACGGGTTGATCTTTGCCAACAGTTCCTTGCGACAGAACAGCGCCGACGGCATAGTTCGAGGCATCGCAGGTAAGGATGAAACGTTGCGAAAAGTCAGGATAGATAAGAAGTGGAGCAGTTGTTAATTTATGTTTTAACGAATCAAAGGCGAGTTGCTGTTGGTTCTCCCATTTAAATGGAATATCCTTTTTTAATAGGCAGGTAAGGGCTTTTGCAGTTTTTGAGAAATCAGCGATAAAACGGCGATAATATGAGACAAGCCCAAGGAATGATTTTATATCTTTAGGTGTTTTTGGAACTGGGAATGAGGTTACGGCCTTAATCTTCTCTGGATTTGGTTTAACACCTTGTTCGGTAATTATGTGCCCTAGATAACAGACCTCGCGTCTAAGAAACTCGCACTTGTCGGGTTGAAGTTTGAGATTAAAGTCTCTGATTCTTTGGAATATGGCTGTTAGGTTAAGTATACTGGATTTAAGATCAAATCCATAACAGACTACGTCGTCTAAATAAACAAAACACCGAATACCCTGGAGGCCGGACAGGACGGAGTTCATGAGTCTCTGAAATGTTGAAGGGGCATTTTTCAGCCCAAACGGCATTCTTGAAAATTGAAAGTGTCCTTCTGGTACAGTAAAAGCAGTTTTGGGTTTGTCCGCGGGGTTTAATGCGATTTGATGGAACCCGGATGCCAGGTCTAGTGTGGAGAAGTATTTACTATTGCCTAGCTGGTCTAGAATCTCAGTAATTTGAGGAATAGGGTAAGTGTCTCCGATTGTAATATCGTTCAATTTTCGGTAGTCAATCACGACTCGCCATTTCTGTGTATTAGAGGCGTCGAGTTTTTTAGGGACTACCCATATGGGTGATGACCAAGGGGAGTTAGAAGGCTCTATGATTTTTTGTTCGAGCATTTTATCAATTTGCTTTCGAACTTCAGCCTTATGGATTTCGGGAAATCTATATGATTTAGTATATATCGGAACGTCCGTCGTTGTTTTAATTTCGTGTTTGACGGCGTCCGTATGGGTAAGATTTTCACCGGGGAGATAGAATATATCTGAGTAGTCCGAACATAATTGCAAAAGTGCGTCTTTCTCCTCAATATTCAGATGCGAGACACGTAGCAGTTTTAATACTTCTTCTGTACGTGTAACGCTATTGTTTGTTACTTTTATATGGTTTATCGGACCAGAAGTGTGTCTTTGAAATTCTAGAGGATCAATGGCTTCAAGCTTTAGATTTAGGTTTGATTTTAAGGGTATGGGTTGTTCAGCAGTATTTACAACGGTTATGTTGATTCTATTATTATCTTTAACGCGTACTAGGCAGTTGGCAATTAATAATGTTTCTGAAAGTTTCTTGTCCAGGACCAATCCCTCTTTTATTTCAGGATTCAAAACGGAACATTCGATAACAGTTTCGGTCCTGGCTGGAATGGTGTAGGCAGGATCATGAAAGTGCATTTTTAAGGATGACTGTCCAAGGCTAAGCAGGTTATTGGTGTAATTAATACTACAACTATGTGCATTGAGCAGGTCAGACCCTATAATGTCATCGTAAGGTAAGTGTTTTATATCAGTAACATGAAACCGAAGTAATATTTTAGAATTTGGAAGATGAATTTTTAATTGGAAATGGCCTCGAGTGAGAGTTGATTCTTCCGTTGAGTCAATACCTTTAAGTTGGATGGTTTCTTTTACAAGAGTAGGATATTTTTTTATGCTAGAGTGTTTTTATAAGCATACAGAAGATCCTGAATCGACCAATAAGGACAATGGCACGTCGGATACGCAGGATTTAACAAGGACATGAGGTAGTAACGTTTTTGCGGGGTTACTTGTTATCTTAAAAACGTTGGATTTAGTAGAGTTTAGCAGGTCAACTTTAAACAGTTGCTGCGTGGATACAGAGGAGTTTGGCAGATCAACGTTGTTACGTTGCTGCACGGATACAGAGGAGTTTGGCAGATCAACGTTGTTACGTTGCTGCACGGATACAGAGGAGTTTGGCAGGCGATCATGTAGCGATGCCTGCGGTGAAATATTTGATAATGAACTTGGATATGTGATGCCGGTTTTTAAATTACGAGGTCCCGTACGACACCGGGATGAGACGGTTACTCGTTTTTTGGATCGGCATCAACGGTGTCGTAGCTTTCTACAGAATTCACATGGTATTCATCATTATCAGTTTCCTCTGATACAAAATTGACGCGTTGAGGTGTCCTCGATTGGTTTTGTTCAATGTTCTTAAAGCGATTGTTGTTGTATTCTCGCTTTCTACATTGTTCTAGGGTGTGTCCCGGAGTTTTGCAATATCTACAGAACGAAGTAGTGGAATTATTATAAGGTCGATTGGCATTAACCGTAGGTTTTGGGTTAGACTGACTTAAGTTTGGTGATTGATAATTTGTATTGCGGCGCGAAAATTGAGCGTTCGGCTTTGAGGTGTTCGACCTATCTTGTCGTGACTGTTGACTACCAGACGGGCCTGAGCTTTGTCTGGATAAAGATTGCTGAACCTTTTCTTCTGAAATGGCCATATTTATAGCTTCATTCAGGGTTTTTATAGGTTTACATCTAACGATATCGGAGATACGGGGTGTCAACCCCATTTGGAAATGATGGAGGGCTAATTCCTCCATGGCTGCTGTTCGTCCTATCATCTCTCGACTCTTATGGCCGTGTGAAATAGATACCTCAGTTAATAATTGGCTTAAACATGTCTCAATCCTTAGAGCATACTGACTTACGTTTTCATTTATTTGTTGCTTACACTCCTGTAAATCTGTGAGAAGATGGGCGTAGTGTTTTCTCTCGCTAAATTGGGTTTTAAGGAATTCCTTAAGTTGTAGCCAATTGGTAAACTCCTTAATTGAGCAAGCGGTTTCCGCTTTGCCCTGTAGTTGACATAGTATATATTTAAAAAGTATATCTTTTTGAGAATCTGAAGCTAACTCGTAAGCGTTGTTGCAATTAACCAAAAAGGAATTTAGCTTTTCTCTGCAACCGTCATAAGGTTTTATAAATTTGAGTAAAGTAGAAAGCTCAATATCTGCTTTAGTTGTAACTGGTCTCTTTTTAGAGACGGACTTAGTAGAGGGTCCTTGAGGGGGAGGACAGTGGCCTTGACCTTCCTCCTCAGTATCGGTTACAGTAATTTCGGTTTTTTCGAACTTTGGACTACGAGATCTTTCGGCCATTATGATAGTTATATATTTACTACGTCAATGACAATGGCAAAATACAGTGTATATTGAAATGTACTATTTAAACTCACAATATTCTTTATAAGATATTAGCAATGACCAAATACATAAATTCACTTACTGGAATGCGGACAGCGCGATAAGGATGATCATAATTTCTTGGAAGTTCTTGTAGGTGTCGACGTGACGTTAGTGTTGATAAGCCAAGGGAGCGCGTCGTCGGGGAGATTATACCGGTCGCGGCACTGAATTGTGCGCGACACTGGGTATAACCTTGCTGGTTCTGGACAGAGACCGGCTACAGCACAAACAGTGCGCAGCAATGGGTTTTTACGAACACTGACGTCTAAGAGGGCCGGGCTGGAACTCGGTGCACAGTATGATATGCACAGCGGAGTCGGCGTTTACACTCGAACACACACACGCGACGGGCTTAGGTTTTAGGATAAGAGACGTTCCGGGGACTTTTCCAAATCCCACCGCTGCCACCAAATGTTATGAGCCTCGCCAAGGTTAGGTTTTTAAAAAAGAAAACTCTATAATCAGATTGAGACAACCGTCTAGGATGGCTTTTAGGATGAGACTGATTGAACGGATGGACACTTCGACTATGAAAGATAAATGCTAAGTAAGCAAAAAAGGAATGTGTGGTTTGCAAGAAAGGGTACATTACATATCTATAACAGCACGTACTAGCGTTTGCCCACAGCTTCGGTCGCTTGGAAATAGAAAGGTTTTCCTGAAAGAAAACCTACCTATGTCCATTTCTGTACGCCTGACGACGTCAAAGAAATATTTCATAATGATCGGTCGAGTAGTTAAGGCGTGAAAGCGTATTAAACAAACTTTCATTTACATTTATAATATTAGTTAGGATGTCTATGCATATAGGTATATGTATCAACAAAACTATCAACTCGTTTGTAATATCGGGCAAAGGATCGCTTTATGAACAACTAGTGCAGCAAGTATCACAAAAAATATTTGTTGTGGGTTTGAATGTCCGCGATTTCTATTGAAAAGCTTTTCATGGTTTATTGCGAAGTTAAAATTAAACCACAATTCGGATTTATTTTGTCTTTTGGGTCTTATGAATTGCCTTTTTGTATGAAGAGTATCAGTAACGTTGTGTTATTCATACAATATTACAAATGTTAACGGTTAACTTACAAAGATGATTTTTTCTTTTTAGGGCATTTAAATAAAAGCTTGTTTTTTAAAAAGATTTTTTACTTTTAATTATCATTACACTCGGTGCAGTGGCGAGGCAACTACATATATCAATAGATCTAGCACTAATTTAAATTGAAGCAAGAATCCGTATCGGAACTTTAAAATATATCGCGCTACAAGGAAAACGCATACCATATTAAAACAACTAATCGCTTTGCTGAGCATGAAATACATTGGCGTTTTTGAGACGGAGCGGGCCAATACGAGATTATTGTAATCCTATGATAAGCTGCTCTTACACGGAGCATGAAATTTGAAAGACACGATTCGGGTAGTATAGATTTAGTTACAAAACTAGCTCTTATTAAATCTCGCCTCGACTAGTGTAAGCCCGCCTGCTAATAATTTAGTGACGGTACCTGCCGGGATACCTTAGTGGTGCAGTGGTTTGTCAAGAAGAAGAAATTTAAATTAGTAGAACCGCATTTCTTTTGCCTTTACAGTTTCTTTACAAATCACACGTAAATAATTATATACTTACGTATATATAGGTGTTTCATGTCCCTGCTTGTACCAGATGACGAGCCCCATGCGATCATCGGGCAGAGCTGGAGTAACGTCACACGGTAGCTCTACACCGCCTCCCGCTGGTGCGTGCAGGGACTCTATGGAAGCTGAAACAAAAGAAGATTTATGTAAGTAACAGATTCTTGTAGAAAAGTAGGCAGCATCGGGCGTCTCCGCTTAAAATCTGAAAAGACCTAAGAAAATCAAAGTAAATTTGATTTTACGGATGGCGCAACGGTTTTTTTGGTCCCCTCACTACACCGATTGTTCCTGGTTCTATTCCGCAAGGAATAAAAAATGTTTGGTTGTTCCGAGTCGGTGTGTGCTTTGAGTGCTTTTAATTCTATGTACCTACTACTAATATTTCTTTGTAAGTAAAACATGAATTGAATTTCTTTAACATGTTCCTTTTCTTTCTTTTTTTCCATATTATTTGCTGTATCGGGTCGAAAATGACCCATAATTATTATCATCGAATGAAAATTCAATATTTATATTTTTCTAGGTTGTTTTAACCACTTCCAAAAACTAAATTGAGTAATAAATATAATGTATTAGAAATTTATCAAATTTATTTCTTGTGTGAGCTTTTTCACGGGCTAGGAGTCAAATCATGCACGCTATAGACGTGGTGTGTAAACGATGATATTATATTTATATATTTTAACCGAAAAGTTGGATCTAACAAGTGGAATTATATCGATTTATACAAATCCTAACTAATATCATAAATGCGAATGTGAGTTTGCTTCTTTGTTTGCTACGCTTTCACACCTTAACCACTTGACCGATCATCAAGAAATTGAGTATACACGTTGTCAGGGGTACAGAAAAGGAAATAGAGTACCTTTCATTAAGAAAAGAAGTACTGCTCCCGAGCGAAAGAAGGCGCGGGCAAAAACTAGTATAATACAGTTTTTATATCATTACTATCTGTTTGTTAAATTACAAGACATGCAGATTATTATTGTCACGGAATCAAATGACAAAATGGCGGGAATAGACTATAAAGCGTAGGACCGGGAGCTTTCATTTCATTTCATTTCATTTATTTATTCAGAAACAATTTACATTGTATGCGAATGTTTTACAATTACAGTTTGCAATTACAATTCCTAAATATTTTCTAAGTGCAATAATCATGATAAGTATAATATTAATTTGAGTTTGATTAATTACAATAAACATTGATGACATCACAATAAAATTGTAGACATAAAAAAGAGTTAAAAGTCAATTAATTATAGTAATAATATGTATAAACTATTAAAATCAATCAAATGTCAAACACCAAGAAAAATAATAAAATGTCAAATGCAACTAAAAATATAAAATTCGTAAAATTTCAATAAATAATATAATAATAAATAAAATAGTCATAAAACGAAAAATAAAAAGGTAAAATTTTCTTTGCGTTTCACATGTCATCAATTGTATAAAAGCATTTTTCTAAGAGGAATCGCTTAAGTTCGCTTAAAAAGTCCTTTTTGCGAAATATTTCTTTAATTTTTAAAGGTAATTTATTAAATATTTTAACGGATCTGTAATATGCGCTTTGTTTTACAACATCTAGATGTGGTATACATTGGGTAGGTAGATCCTTTCTCCTCGTGCTCTCCCTTATCTGTTTTTCATCTTCATTTTCAAACTCATGAACATGTTTAGATAAGTGAGAGAGTAGTACTAATATATATAAACTAGGAACGGTTAATGTCTTTAATTCTTTGAAATGTGGTCTGCATGAATCTAGTATTTGAATATTTACAATTGTTCGAATGGCTCTTTTCTGTGCGACAAATGCCTTGTTAATATTATATTCAAAGCTTCCTCCCCAAAACAGGATGCTATATCTTAGTTTTGACTCGACTAACGCAAAGTATACCATTCTTAGGTGCTCAATGCTAACTTCGTGCTTTGCTTTTGACGTTAATCACGAGAAATCTATGTTCATGTATAGACTGTATAAGGCTGCATGCTTGAATAGACAAAAAGCATTGCAGCAGAAGCTAGTTATAAATATAATATATCAAATTTACTCATATTGAAGATTGTACACTTTCATTCTCCATCATATAAATGTAATGTGTGAGCTCACTCTTCTTTATGTGAATACTTTTTCGTGCGCACTAATTATGGTGAGGCACATCTATGATTTAAATGTTTGGTCGCACTATAACATGAGGAAAAGAGTATATAATCGCTAGATAAGGTGAGGATTTCCACCTGAGATTGATAAAATACGGACGAACGAACGAACAGGCGTCTCCACATTATCAAAGGGGTAGACAGAAGGTAACATAACAACATTTAGCCGGCTTTGTTTTCAAAACAACACAGCGGTTGACTGTCACCGAAGCAAATGATCGCTTGCAATAATAGATGATTTAGTCATGCGTTGCTGACTCTAGAAGAAGAATTGAAGATGAGACGAAAGTAAAAGATGTGAGTCTCAGGAACTCAGGATGGGAGTAAAGGAGAGTTTTACTACTCTTAGGCGCAGCAAATTTCATGAAGACGGTGGTACTTCCCTGGGTGAGCCGGGACTGATGTACCGTCAACATATAATTAGGAACTGAGTGCATCCATTTAAAACGCCTACATACTAGTAATATAGCGCATTTTCTACATTAAATAATGGACTTCATGCTGCAACTAATAATTAAATATCAGAAGAACCTAATAACACTTTTTTTTTTTTTTTTTTTTTTTTTTTTACGTGGGGGAATGCTATGACGCATATCCCTCCGCGGGGGCGGGCGGAGGGATTATGTCGGACTCGCCGGGGTAAAAGAAAGATGTTAAAAGACAATGTACCTCCCGGAATACCGACTAAACCTACCACGGTGTTCCTCGACAAAACCACTATCGACGGGGCCGCGCGAATCGCTTTCGCATGCGGTCGCGACCCCGCCGAGGTTACGGCCCGCCGTATGAAACGGCAGGCCACTACGCAACAAGACCTATCCAAGATAGGCACTACACAATATAAAAGCCCTACTGTCTCCCCCAAAGGGGAGACGGACACGACACAGAAGCGCGCGTGGGAACACGCACGCCGCCTCTCGGACCTGGTGCTAAACGGATGGCGGGCAGGCCCACAAAGCCCGCCACCCCCAGGTCAAACCTCAGGGTGGCTGGAGGTCATCGCGCGCCCTCCGGCGCCCGGCTCTGCGGTTGGGGACAGGGTTCAAACGCTCCCTCTCCCGCTCCGCCGCCTCCTTGGTGGAGATTACTTCCTCGCAGAAGGAGGCGACGGCGTTCCACGACCTCTCACTCCGGACCATAGACTGAACTACGGCCGGGAGCGAGAGGGCAACCGATCCGACTGCCGCGATCAAATCACGGCGCTGCGATGCCCAGGCGGGGCAAACCGCCAAAGTGTGCAGCGCCGTGTCCTCAACAACGTCGCGGCAGTCGCCGCAGTGGTGACAACCGGGCGTCTCTTGCCGGCGTATACGACACAGGAACTGGCCAAAACAACCGTGGCCAGTTAGAACCTGTGTCAGCCGGAAGGTGAGAGCGCCATGCCGCCTCTCCAGCCACTCCTCAAAAACGGGACTTACCGCCACGATCGTGGCGTTCCCGAACCTAATAACACTTGGTTTAACTCGTATATAAATATTTAGCAATGTAGGTTAATAGATTTTTATTTCGGAACAAAGGCAACTCTCGCCCTAGTTCACGGGCACTTTACAAATATTTTAATAAAGTACATATATGGCACTCAGACTAAGAACTAATATTTGACTAACACGATTTGCGTGTCATTTATTGATTTTCAAACTACTATTAATAGAAGAGGCTAGAATAAGCAAGACAAGAAAGGAAATCAGTACCTACTAAATAATAATGCGCAGTTTACATATTATGTAAACGTAAATTACTTCATAATACTTAATTGTCATATCATAAGTACTAACGGTTAAAAACCCTATGTAATTTTAATAAGCGCTCTTAAAAACTTCAATAAAGCCCATTCTGTTTAATTTTGTGAGGGTCAATGTTACAGGAAATGACGTCACACACAATCTGCTACAGCACCATATTTTAATTGCTGGCAATAAGCCAGGAAGGCTCGCCCGCGAAAAGTTGCCATGCACTGTCCTACAGAATAAATATGGGTGAAAAGCAGATGGTTTTTAGCATGTTTCTATTTTTTTACTTTTTTAGCTTTTCAGCTCGTATAGAAGCTAGCTATATTTTCGTATATTCGGTATGACGTTCCGTTGCGCTAGCAAAGCAATGACACTATTATTACAAGACAGGTGCGCAAAAAAATTTGTAGATTTTGTTCCAGTGAGTGTAGTGCCAGGATCCTAAAGGAAGCGCTAGGTTCTCAGCAAAACGCTATAATTTTTGTACCATTTGTTGGCTTAGCTGACTTTTTTAAAGGGGCGGGCCAGCTACACGCGAGATATATATACCACTGCTA
Organism: Catocala nupta; assembly: GCA_963675205.1. Taxonomy (NCBI): domain Eukaryota; kingdom Metazoa; phylum Arthropoda; class Insecta; order Lepidoptera; family Erebidae; genus Catocala; species Catocala nupta. Next base: position 12,713,771 of record OY776099.1, read on the forward strand.
ATTTTTTTTTTTTGTGATTACTATCACTTAACGTTACAAACTACAAGTGTTATTTTAAACCCCTCTAGCTAATAAAATACTAACATTTTATATACATACTTGTGCCAGGAATTGGTTGAGATCGGTAGTGCAATGGGTGAGATTTTAACTCATGCCCTGTTAATCGCAAGTCCGATGTCTTATTCATTGGGCTATCGCCGCTTATTACAAATGCTATTTTTATTTAATCTCTAGCTTTAAAATTTGACTGTACGAATGGCGCAGTGGTTTAAGTGTTCGCCTTGCCACTACCGGTGTGCCGAGTGTTGCGGGTTCGATTCTACATGCGACATTTTTTTATGATCCTCACATAACTATTACAACTCTAGGTCCATTTTCGGTTATAACTGTTATGCGACACAGGATAAATGCCTAGAGCGGGGACTAACTTTTATTAAAAAGAAACGACATCCGAAAATATTGCCTTATCCGATAATTTCGATCAACATAACAGGAACATATAAAATCTACGTGATGGAGGCGTTAGCACGATCTGGTCATAACCGTAAAGTGTTCTACGACAGCCGAATGACAGCGATGAATATACAGCAAAACATTTCATCTTAAAACAGCAATTCATAACTTGAGTAGCTCCAAACTTTTACAATTTACATATAGAGAGATCTGGGATAGTGACTTTTGGCTTAAAACTAGGCTTAGTATCCATTTGGAACCACCTGGCTAAGGTGTATGCCTTATAGTTTGTTACGCTGAAATCTGAAATCTTCTGTAGAATATCTACAGAAGATTTCAGCGTAACAAACTTTTGCTGTGAGTGAATGTTGGTTATGTATGTACCTATATTCTGCAGAAGCTCCAACAAACTTCTTCGTTAAAGATAGAAGAAGAACGAATGAGAAAGCGGCATAATATCTAATATATTTGTTTTATAAGTTTTTCCTATGCTAAGGTGGAATGTATAGTATATCAGCCACACCTGAGATTACTTTCTGTGAACATAATTTTTGTTAATTTGTGTCAGGGATGGAATTCCCAACAACCAACACTTGAGGAAAGTTATCTTTTTAAACCACTGTAAACTAAAGATCTTGGTTTAGTATGTCTTTATAAAAACAACAACAAAGAACCACCAAACACCCGCCATTTTCCCGGCCATAACATTTAATAACGTTATCCAACCTAAATATCGGTAACTTAAACGATTGTATCGGTAACCCAAGACCAGTAACGGTAACTAGGAAGTGTTTGGACCGTAGAAGTAAATGACAATTTCTCCGTAATATAATTGTTCAGTTAACAAAGTAACTGGTTGGCTTGATTAATGGAATTTAAAACAAAGTGTTAGTATTCTTATTCTAAGTGTTAGTATGAAGTTGAAATTTTCTTCTCGACCTATTATCATGAAATTAAACTATTAACTATTATTATAATATATCATATTATATGAACTGTCCCACTGCTGACAAGGCCCTCTTTTCAATGTGAAATAGATTAAGCCATAGTTCACTACGCTAACCCAATGCGGGTTGCGGCCACAGACTTTACATATGTTCAAAAATATTATAGAGATCTCTCAGACATGCAAATCCTCACGATATTTTCTTTTGGCGTTAAAGGGAGCAATGATTTTAATACGCATAAGTTCGGGAATTCAGAAATGTGCGCCTTGATCTCAAGACCTCTGCGTGGCAGTCCAAAACTCTACCATTGGCTATCGGTGATATAAAAAAATAGCTATTGAAATATAAGCGACCTTTCTTTAACCTGTTAGATAAGTCTTGGAATGCCACACATAATTAAAAACCTACTATGCCTGGCCACCGATGGCCCGGTAAGAGTCAATGAGTTTAATAGATGAGAGAGAACCCACGCAATTATTTTCACAAAATTACAGGTACCAGGTTGACGTAAAGCCAAACATCTCGTTAACAAATGCTAACTACAAGCGAGCTTGTCAACACTTGACCCAAACAAGATGTTTGTTGACTAAACTTCGAGTAGCTTTTGGGCTACACGCAAACATAACCTGGAACAACTATCGGTTAGCTACGTTAATATTTGTCTGATGGGTAGCAGGAGAGAGATTCACCAGACACGTCTTCATAAACAGAAATCGTAGGTACTGTAACGAAGCCAATGTTTCCAAATATTACGTATGATATGTTCTGATTTAAGTACCTGTGTGTATTCAAAATCACATGATTGCTGCCTCAAAACTGTATATTTGCTTATTTGATTATTTACTAAATATTTTTAGATTTAAATGATGTATTGTAAATCGCTGAGCGACAATTTTCGTAATAAAATCTGCCGCACCATTTCCGCATTACGAATAGTTACTATTCGTAATAATAAGACCGATCTAGTCTAATAATCTGTGTCTTGTATTATTTGCCTATAAGCTTGCCGACAATAAATAAATAAAATTTAATATCAATGTCGAATATGGAATGAAATGCAATACCAACTTTTATTTTTTTAATTCTGAACATGATATTTGTGGTGTGTATAATTTTGAAACAAGATTAAAACTCTTCATTACGAGAAGTGATCTTTTATTTGATTTTTCATGAACTTGTACTTAGCTTAGTTGTGATAGAAAATATATTCTGTCTTATTTTGGTAGATATATAAATTTAATTTATTGAAAATCTGTAGGTCTCCTGTATGATATAAAAACTCTTCTATAAGTATAAAGAAGAAATTAGAGAATACGAGTAGAAAAAGATAGAAAGCACTTTAGAGACAATACAGTTGGCGTTCACTTATCAGTATTAACTTAAACTTCATACATTTGAATGATATTTAAATACATAACCAATAAAGTCTAAAATAAACATTATTTTCGATGCAACATTATATTTTAAACTCATACAATTATACGTTCATATTTATTTAAACAATTACGCATTCCTATCACGAAACCCAATTTGCCAGTCAAACAAAATAAAACAAAATATATCTTTTAATTGCTACCTACCCGCACCAAATAGATTGAATATCAATAAAGGTGACATATTGACATTACGTTACGCCGCGTGTCCGCCGTAAAATAGTTAAGTTGAATGGTTGACTGCAAGAAAATAAATTGAATCAGTATTTATAATCTCACTTGCGTTATGTATATTTTTTGCAATACGTGCATTTATCCTTTAATCAAAATCTTGATTAGTATATACTAAAATGTGTGTTTATTTAACGAATCAACAAGCTCGTCTGTAAATAACAAGTTTCCAATTAGACTATTTACTAGCAGCCTAGCAGTTTATTACAAGTACAAAACACTCCCTCTCTATTTCCATATTTGTTGATCTTTCAACATACAACATACACAAGTGGAAACTTATTAACTGACTCAGTTAATAAATTTCCACTTGTGTACGCGAACACGATTCGGATTCCCGATCGATAATTGGTTCGCCCGTGTACGGTCGCCGGCATTGAGGCACTAACATTTTATCATAATGTCTCCATAATGATTAAGCTGACATGTTAAGTTCAACAATTGCTGTACGATTCTATACATATTATTCATAAACATTTTAAAGAAAATAAAACTAAATCTTGTAAACTTCTTCCACAATTCATACGACACATCGCAAAATACAATGACTCTTATTATAAATCTATGGGATGAAAGTGTCCATCCGAAATTTCGGGCCAAACGAAATATTAAGAATATACCTACCAAAAAGTTTCTTAGACTGCTTATTTCTTTATACTATTGTTGAGACCACTTTATGGTAGACTATAGCAGAAACAATCGGCCCAAAACTTCGGCATTTACGTTTCGTGGTAGGGCCTACTGTAACGTCACATCCTTCTAATAATGTAAGCTAAGCATGTTGATCTCTATAGTGATGTATTCGATTCAAAAGATAACAATGAGTGTCCATTTTATTTTTATTTATTTATTTTATTTTTGATTTATATGACATTATTTATTACTTCCCTCGATACCCTGCGGTTGTGGTGATTGCCCCGTATGTAAAGGAGTACAATTAAAATAATCGTTTGAAAGTATTCATCCAGAACGCCTTATCTTTATGTTAATGATATTATACAACTTGAAATAAGATGTGGTCATATATTAAGCTCATCTCATTACGTATCCTCGATAAAATATGAAGTACGTTATATATAATTAAAAAACGTAAAATGTACATACAGTAAATTTTTATACACAATCTATACTAATATTATAAAGCTGAAGTGTTTGTTTGTTTGTTTACTTGAACGCGCTAATCTCAGGAACTACTGGTTCGAATTGAAAAATTATTTTAGTGTTGGATAGCCTATTTATCGAGGAAGGCTATAGGCTATAAAACATCTCGCTACGACCCACGCGGGCGGCGCAGTAACCATAAATGCGGGTGTAACCACGGGAATAGCTAGTAAATTATATTTCCAAACTTACTACGTACAGACTAGTCTGAAAGTAGTAACTGAATGATTTTGTAATAAATTTATTGATCATACGAATGAATATTTATACACTAATAAATAGAGATGACAAAAAATCGAACTAATAAAGAATAAAGACCAGTATGTACACTATTGTTTACTAATTAATACTAAGTAAGAATAAATAGATTTTACATAGCTATATTTGTATGTTATTAATGTTATTATTGAAGAGCATATTGGATATATTAAAATAGAGAGAGTGGAAGAGTATTATTAATAAAGGGATGAGCATAAGTATGCGTAAGTACGTATTACAGTCATACACAGATTGAGCCTTATATATGCCGAAGAGGTAGGCATAGATAAATTATATCCACATTTCGTTAATATTAAGAATATAATAATACTGAAAATTCCTCATAGCAAAACTAATTAGACTTTGCCCAACTTGGGAATCTAACTTACGATTTCAGGCAAACATAATGCTCTCTGCTGCTAACGAAAAATCTGATGTAGTAACTATTAGGCTGTTGCCGCATCTTCTAATCACTTTCTTCAAATTTCAAAAGATGTAACGGTAGCAATGTTTATTTTCTTTTATAGCTCTGCACTAACATTATTAAAATTTGACACTTGCAACACTTAAGGATAATGGAGTATCTATTCTCAAAACCACAGCCGTTTACGACATCCATTATTTGCAAATCATTAGTTTTTTGATTTATTTTTACATAATCGTCAAACTAAAAATATACATATTTTATTAAGGTGCAACTTCACGCTATTTACGCAGTAGGGTAAACATGAATGTGATTTTGCACGCTTGTTCATAAAAGGAGAGGTACAAAAAAGAGTCAACCGCAATTTTTTTTCGGAAACACCCACGATGGTCTATCAATATATTTGTTATTTTTTGTTAAGGATGTCGAAAGAATGAATGAGTTATGAAGCATAGTTTGGAGCAGAAAATGAGCGTAGTTTTGTTTGCTTTTTTGTGTATTGTATTGGTACTTAAGGTTTTGCCTATTGTATATGCAGGTTGGTAGTGAAAGTACTATCGACAGCAGCCACGGATGACCCTTCCTAAGGTTAAAATCGCATAGCAGGCCAACATGGCACGTGACACGCCCCTTTTTTTTGTTTGAGTTTTTTACACTACTTTTGTTTACTAATTCTAAGGCGATACAAACTCAACTGGTCAGCTACGACCTTTTTGTTTGAGTTTTTTTTACACTTTACAATTGTATTATATGTATTATGTATATATTTGTGTACCGCCAGGATTGATTATTTATACTTAGTATAAACATTCTCAAATAGAAATCAGCAATTTAACATTGGTTATGTTCTGAAGCCGCTATGATCAAACGAATCAAAACGACTGGAAGGTATCAAATATATTTTATTACCTATTTATTTATACAACAATGTTAATATTTGAATAGGCCGTAGGTCGGTTACATAATAGTTTATTTAGTTTTATTGATGTGCTCGTATAATGGACTTCTTTGATGCAGATACGTTTTTAAATATTTCAGACTTCATTAATATAATAATTATAAATGTTAAATGAATAAAGCTACCTTGAAATAAATAAATAAAACAACAATATACTTACTATCTCAGTAAAATTGTAATTTAAAAGTTACCTACTAATACTAATTTAATAACTAGGTAGCTACGTTCCATCAAACTAAACAAACAAAAAAGAAAGTAACAAATAAAACCTATTTCAATGATTAAGTATAACAATGCTTAAATTTATATTTACATTCCATACCGTTATTTTTAATCCTAAGAGACAATATTTTTATTTATTTTGTATAAAGCAAAAACAAAAGTTAATACAAAAAGCTACAATTAAATTTACTATTAGAAGAGTAGAGTATTAAAGTTCCTGTGGGAGCTCGTGGTTAGAAGTTCGGTATTGTGTCAACGCAACAACTGTCCAAATATGATACCATCTGGCAAAAGTAAGAAAAGTCATAAAAACAGACGGTTGGTACACTTTTTTGTTCGAAGATTCCTTTTTGATTGGTTAACGAAATTAAGGGCGGAGTCACTTAAAGTCAACATGCGTAAGCGAAATTTTTCTTATATGGTCATCCGTCGCTGCTGTCGATAGTACTTCGCTTTGAATTTATAGTTTGCAAAAGTAAATAAATTATAACGATTTATGTTTTGAATGGCACATAAATACACGTAGGTATAGTTGTTTTTATTTTTATTTTATTGATTTCACGGAAAGCGTAGTGGTTTAAGTGGTCGACTCGCTACTTCCACATTTTCGTTTTTGTGGGTTAGATCACACAGATATCTAAGATTTCTTCTTTAATTTCTCGAATATGTGTGATGTCGGCCAACCCGCAATGGGTCAGCGTGGTGGATGTCTTAAGCCTGGACAACCACAGTTTATAAACAAGGCTGATATTATTATTGGTAGGGTAAGCTTCGGTAGCGTAGGCGATAGTTCAGCATAAGGTCTCGGTTCGATTCCCGTGTCAGGCAAATTGTTATTAGGTTTTACGTTTACAGTTACAGATTCCATTCTGGTGCTGATGCAGGCTACGTGGCTATTACTGTTGGGAAAGACACCTGCCTCTCCAGCGATACAAGAGTAAAATATATACAAAGTGGCGCAAATGTTATCACATTAATTGATACCACATATTATACTACATGGTATTCTTTGACGATTTACAAATTATGAACCAAATGTATTCAGTAGACACAGGAGATTTTTTTGTTTTCATAATTAGGAACTGTAATGCAGAGATAAATGTCAAAGACCTCAAGCAGCGATAATAAAATAAAACAAACAAACGAAAAAAAACAAAAAGAAACAAAAAAAAAGACAGAAGTAATAAGGTCCATAATCTTGTGACGAACAGAAATAGGTTAGTGTGTGCTTATAATTTATAGTTATTATTACAATGGTGTTCCAATTTGTGTCTAATTTTATTTTATTTATTTTGTTCAAAAAAATCATTTCTTAATTTCTACGAATATAGTTTTTTGTTTATGTTAACCATCTTATATCAACCAGCTAAGGCAGTATATCATTTAATGTGATAAGTTTTGCGCCACTTTGTATAATTATGTACCTATATATGCTAACCATATACATTTCTTTATGTGTATGTGACTCTTTAGTCTCGAGGCATAAGTTTGCGTTGATGTCCCGGATTTGACGCCCGGGTCACAATAGCTGAACGGCGTTTTGCAATGTACCCGGTAGATAGTAAAAAGCACGTCTGTTTATAACGTGCAGTCAAATAGATTTATATTATTGTACATAGGAATAAAATCATGAACAATATCTCTCAATATATTTTATTAGATTTTGCCCGCGGCCTCGCCCGCTTTTATCTAGATTTTGTCAATAAATTTGTATCCTTCAGCACAGTACTGTTTTCTGGATGAAACGTACCCTATGTTTTATTCTGTACCCATGACAACGTGAATGTGAAATATCATGATAATCACTCGAGTATTTTGGCGTGAAAGCGTAACAACCAAATAAACTCATAATCGCATTTATAATATAAGTTAGTATACCCCGAAATTCTAACTGAAGGAAGAATATATAATTCATCCGTCCTCTGGTCTTATCTACGTAATAAGCTGACCTATTACGTGGCACTTAAATACATAGCTAGCTATATGTCTACACAATACACTTCTGCATACCCTTTGAATATATACGTAAGTACATATACACCATCTAAGTACTGCTAATCAGTGTAATACCTTCCCATCTACCTTGTATCGCTCTCAGAAGACAATTTTGGCGATTACTTGCCATTCACTGCCGTTTAATTGCGCTGTTTCATAGCTTAAGTGCAATGGATAATGTCGTCAGGTTGCTACTTTGACAGGAAGTATAGTTGGGTCTCGGAGACCACGGCAAAGGAGTACGATTGTTAATTATTATATTGTTGGTTTCTAATATACTCGCGTGACATGTACTATGAATTATTTTACATTGAGTCGATAGTGTGTTGTCGACAAGAGGGTTTGCGTCATATCTGTGCTGATAGCATAGCGGCTCATTTGACAAGTTATCACAGGCAACCATCAGACTGATTTTAGGATACGTTTACAAACATTTTTATACAGTTAATCAGTTTTTGCCCGCAGCTTTGCTTATGTAAATCCCGTGGAAACGTTAACTTACCAGAAAATTAGTTTGGTATTCTGAGTTAACCCTGAATATGGTTTTTGCGTGGTGATAACTGATGTGTGTAACCACAAATCCAAACTTTCGCAGTTATAATAAACCTACTAGTTTACCCAGCGTTTCGCTCAAGCACAGTACTTTTTTCTTTAGGAAAGGTACTTCACGATGATCATATTCGTAGTTAAAGCGTGAAAGCGAAACAAACAAACTCACATTCGCATTTACAATATTAATTTTAAGATTTAAGATACATAATTCGAATCACCCTAAGATTCTTGAATCAAGTTAAAAGCTACCAAACTATAGATATTTAGATTTTCATTGGAAATTAAAACATTTACTACTGTTTTAGCTAACTAATTAATTAAATGCAATACTTTTTTTAACGATGACGATATAAATCCAAGCGAAATTATATGCATAAAAATAGTTCATAGGCTTGACGGAGAAATCAACTTTGTATCGAAAGATGAAAGCAAAGCTGGCTTTGTTTTTTTAGTAACAAATAAAATAAGACACAAATAGCGAAGACGCACATAGCTCACTTGAAGGTAAGCCATTATCATAGCTTAAAGACGCTTGTAACATTAGCGCTATTATTCGTGCCTTGCCGGGGCAGCTTAAACTGCTTGCATTTTGTTACAACATGTTTATGAAGGCCTCAGCGGCACAGCTTATATGTATAATGTATAACAGAAAGGTTTGGTCATATTTAAGGGCCGTAATGTATATTGAGTTTCATGATTATCGGTCGAATAGTTCAAGCGTGAAAGCGCAACAAACAATGTGAGTTTTCACATTCAGATTTATAATATTAGTTAGGATTTAATGAAAACTTCAAACATTTTATTAAACATCGGAATAAATGTATGACATCACTATCAAAGTTGCGCCTAGTCATTGATGGACTTACGGCGGTTCCCTATGCAGTTGTTGGCGTTGTTTCAGTATTAGCCACAATGTTTTATATTGATTAAACGATATAAAATAAAATGCTATATCTTAGTAAAATAACATGTACTTATACGGATATATTTGCCGCGGTTTTCCATTGGACAGTGGCTAGGTATATTATATGACATTTAAATATGACCACACATGTCTGTTACACACTGTATATATATCAACATTTGCGAACGACATTGCATTATACTACTATGCACACTTAGAAACAGAAGACACACATTCAAACAGTTTTATTCAATACGAAAACACTCATATGTAGGTACACACTGTTGAAACGTATGCCGGCTCAAACATTCATCAGTTTCCTTCATTCACAGCGACGCATAGCACAAAAGCAAACAAACCTATCTAATACACAAGAACTCGATTTCTCCAAAGGGGTAACGGGTTAGTGACACACACATATACAAATATGTACATTCATACATCATACCATATTGCGTAATACGGCGCCTTTGTTTAAGCCCTTCCATTAGAATTAAATCGTCGTGCCATGTTCCTGACGATATTTTATGCATATGTAAACCTATTCAGAATTAAGCTAAGTTGAAGGAATGCTTTTGTAGTACAATTTTACGATCTTACGGCCTATTGGATAGTGATGGGAAAGTGTTAAAAGTCAATATCGATAATTTATTAAAGTACTATTAGAGGTCGTATTGAAACTAAGTTTCGTGCAGCGCTAGCGATGATTACACTTACTTTCATTTATAGATATTAAGGAATAATCACCAAAATATGCATACTTGCGAATTGACAGTTATAAATTGAATTACCGCCATCGACAATTATAGAAGTGTAGTAGACGTAATCGATTCAGTTTTCTTTACTAAACCAATTTTCGTATAACTAATAGGCCCAAGAAGAATTTAACCCGTGAGGCGATAGCCCACATTGTTCTGAAGGAGCTCTCAAAACAATGTTTCTCAAAATACAATAAGCTCATTTGCTTGCAATTTACTGCAAGGTACTTATCCCGTCTAGTTTCTTCAGGATAAAACGAAGATCTCGCTGTACTTCTCAGAAAGCACCACATGACGTAATTATTTTCATTTTTTCGAAGGGTTATTAAGATTTGAAATGAATTAATAAAGTAATTGTAACGTATATTTACTCATACAAACAAATATTTAATGCTAAAACTTATTTGACAAGTAACTGTTTTAAGCGTGGTAAAAACTAATTCGAAATTCACGATAGCTAAAAGCATTCTCTAAATTGAAAGCCACTGAACTTGATAAATCCAAACCAATTTATTTGATTTTAAAATATGGCTAAAGCGAGTTAAACATTCCGAGTCATGCACTAAAATAATACAAACGCTCGTAAAGAATTCAAAATATAACGATAAAAGTACCAATAATTAATTATATCGATAAAAACATCGATATCCCGCATTCAGCTACTTCACTTCTAACTACAAACGGCCCACGCCAGGTGTTCTCAATCTCTTCCCGTTCATTTCTCGTATAATCCTGGCGATCGTTCTACGAAACTGAGATAATCGACTACGTAAAATCGATCCATTCTTCGATTATTTTGTGGAATAATAATGAGGTGCCATTGACGCCTGCTGTTTAAAAAAACTTGAAAAGAAATATGGCTGCGCGTCAGTCTTTTCGGTGATCCCGCGCTTTTGTTACCTATTTATTTTTTTAGATTTATTTTATGTGCATTTAGTAATAAAAATGTCTCGATTTGTCCCAGATATTGGAACAGGTTTATTAACTTAAATTTTAGGTAGGAATGTCTGTATTTCACGGTTGTTGTAAGGCTTTGATGTTAGGTATTTATGCGGTAGGACTATGCATGAAACCGTTTTATGTTCGTCGCTTAATATTTATAACAAGGTTAAAAAGATATTTTAGAAATTCCTGTGTCATGACGGACAAACGTTACAAACATTCGAATGATGAACACAAAGAATACCCAGACTCGGAATAACGATATTTAGTGGATTACACAATTTTTATCTCATGGGGGTATCGAAACCACAACACTCGGCGCAGTGTCAGTGACGAGGCGACCACTTAAACCTAGTGGTTTCGCCATCCGTACAGTCACAGTATTTGTAAACTTAATCGTTTAATTGCAGTAGTATTTGTTTATTTCATTAACAGTACTAAAACGCTTACACCATTGAACTAATATAATTTCTATACATAGATCAAGTATAATCCTACTAATATAATAAATGTGAAAGTGTATGAAAAAGTTTGGATGTCTATTATTAAATCACACGTAATCTGTTGAACGAATTTGGATGACGTATGTATAGCTAGACGATGGACGACCTGATAGGATTTATTTAAATCCTGTTTGCCATCCCATGAATATCCGCGAAAGAAATTGACGTAAAAAATAAATGAGAATCTCTATGGTACTGGGCTATGGTTATGGTTCAAGTCTTTACTTAAATATATTACTCGCTTGTAGAAATATAAGTTTTAATTGCCGTCCCGGGCCAATCATTGTTTGTTATTGCAAACCTTGTTTTCAAATATACATAGATGATACCAGAATAATTGTCAGTGGTGTATGTGTTGCTAATAAGTTCGAATTAATAATTAAATGTTTAGGCAAACATTTGTGATTGTTGTTAAAGTCACAGCAGGCTTCTGACATACATTTAGGAGTTAGCTTAAACAGTCGGGGCTGTAACTCTTACTAACAGAACATTGCAACTTTAACAGTCGTGTGTTTCACTTTACGAAGACTAATCACTTAATGAATAGCTGAATTGATGAGAAGCGAGTGACAGCTTAGTATGTACTAAAATATATAACATAAGCGTGAAATGCTAGTTCGCCATATTAATTGTATAAAAAGCGTACACCTATTATCATTTTTAAGCTGTGCTTATTATGAAACTAGATGCTCCCGCGGTTTCACCCGCGTTTATCGTTACTGCGCCTTCCCCGTGGATCGTAGCGTGATGTTATATAGCCTATAGCCTTCCTCGGTAAAGAGGCTATCCAACACTAAAATAATTTTTAAATTCGAACTAGTAGTTCCTGAGATTAGCGCGTTCAACCAAACAAACAAACTCTTCAGCTTTATAATATTAGTATAGACAACATATATATACAATTGATAAACATCAATATCAAAGATTACTTCAAACTGTCATTGATTAAACTTGTTCGGCAAGTTGCTTGACTGTAGGACCACCCCGTCGCTTTATACAGCTGATATAACATGTACAAGGATGCTCCAGGGTGTTCTACAATCAAGAGGTATTGCTCAAAGAGACGGGCGATATAACTATAAGCCGATAAGTTGTTTCTACGGCCATATTAACTGAGAGATCGTAGGCGTGATTATTAATATAATAATAATGGCGAGACTATGTATGAACTTAGTAGAAGGAGTTACATATTTTTACTGCGTAATAAAATCAACCTTATTAATGGAAAACAGACTGATTGATTGATATACTTCATTGATTGCGTAGTGGTTCAAAAGGTTGCCTCGCGGGATTCCACACGGGACAATAAATTGTGTGATCCACAAATGCTATTTCCTGTAAACGAACTCAGAACATCCAGAATGTTCTGAGTTCGTTTACAAGAAATTATAAAAAACACAATTAATTATTTAAAAAAAGCGCACTGGCGGATTTATTATCGGACCGTTTGATTGTTTGATTGGCTTATTGTAGAATGTATCATGCTAGAGCCTTTTTTTTTCTTTTAATTAATATGTGAGGTATACAGACACTAAAAAGGATTTTTGGACGTTTTAGACCTAATTAGTGCATTGAGTTTGCATACAAAAAGAAAAGTGTCAAATATCATTGAAATTGTGTGGTTTGTCAAATCTCAGGTAGTGGTTGGTCCCCTGTTGTACATGTACTATAAAATAGATTGTGACTGTGGACTCTCATACATTGGTCAAACCAAGAGAAGCATAGGCACCCACATAAAAGAACACATAGCTGACGTAAAACACAAACGCTCGTTGAAGTCTGCTGTGTGAACATGTACAACAGGGGACCAACCACCACCTGAGATTTGACAAACCACAGATTCTCGCTAAAGAACACCGATTCCTACCAAGGATGCTTCGCGAGGCTATTGAAATCAAAAAACATCCAAATTTCAATAGAGAAGATGGTTGGAATGTACCACCAGCTTGGAATCCAGTACTTCAAATAGTCAAACCCAAGAAGAAACAAACCACAACTAGACTTCATGATACTTTGAGCTCATTCTGCGTAAATAGAAACACCAATAACTAAATTATGTTCGGGTACTTTGAAATAACTACACTGGAACATTGAGACAACTACCATCTTAGTCTCCCCGTGACCATGGCTGCTGAAAAGCAACCGAAACGTCGGGGAAAGTGTAAACTTAAAAACAAATAGATTTGATAGTTTTAATAATTTAATTAGCTTAAAATTAGTAAAGTTTAATAGTATAGTATAGTAGTGTAACAGTTTCTAAATTATGTAATAGATTGTTAAATAAACAACGCGATAAAATCTGTATATAGTAGTTTAATTTCAATAAATAACATTCGCGTAAACAGAAGACAATATTATGTGTCAAATATTCCAAACACGTATATCATTAACCACATAACGTAAATGCAGTGAAACCATCTTTATCACATTGAACGCAGCACCGGTTACAAATGACCGAGAACAATGCATTTCCACTTTCTTTTTAATATTTTTTTATTTAAAAGATTTTGTCCGCTACATAACTTTCAATGTGTAAGCCGATGGGATGTGGGTCCAAACACTGTAATAATATGATATAGTAAAATTTTTGCATTGTTTGATTCAGTATAAAACCACGTATTTCAAAAATAAGTACTGAGTTTTATGAGACTTTTGATGGCAGCTAGGCACATCAACACTAATTCTAAATAATACACAAACGTAGCAAGTCTACACAATAATGACCTATGTTTACGCGACTGTTATACATTAAAATAAAACTACTTCATACGGTTTTTATTACGTTGTTCATTTCAAACACTTTACTTACATAATTTTGAAACTTGCTTTTCAGCAGAAATATTTACGGGAAGTCTCTTTGTGAACCTGCTGAAAAGCAACCGAAACATCGGGGAAAGTATAAATTAAAAATAAATAGTTATAATAATTTTAATAGCTTTAATAGTAATAAACAATTTCAGTGTAATAGTTTCCAAATTATAAAATAAAAGTATTTTAAAATATACAACGCGATGAAATCCGTATACAGTCTAGACTAGTGAAATATAAAACCCAGAGCACATAAAACCCTAGAAGCTTCAACAAACCAAATATAAATAGCCTCGAAATATTTATACTGCGTATAAAATATATTAAAGTATATGCGAACAGTTGTATCTCAGGGTACAAAGGGCCCATCAAATATTAAAGGCGGATATTAGCGGATATGATTCTAACCCTCCAATGGTTAATGTAAGATAAAAAGAAATATTCAAAGCAAGGGTAAGGACCGAATTACTAAAGGTCGGATAAATCAACATCGATGTGTGGGGCAAGTTAAAAGATGCAAGAAACTGGCTGGGTTATTATTGCCAAAGATTTAAATCATAGATATACCCTCATCGTACCTAGACCTCACGATAAAGTGTCCACACTAATAAGAGTAAGCGCCCAGTTTTTTACATGATAGACTACGATGGTGTACAATCTTCAATAGGAGTAAGCGTGATAATGCTATATTTGAAATTATGATGTCTCGTTGGCATTGTGTGTCTAGAAAGGCGACCACACACATAGTAGGTTGCATCTACATATATGGTTTAAAGCTATGATTATTGTAAGAAGCGTTTGTAGTTTTAATCATTACGCTTGCTTGAAGTAATGCGTTGCTACGTATTATTACTGGCAAGGTATCTTTTATGAGTGGTAAAGCCCACTAATGTCATATGTTTGGCGAAAGTACGAGTTCGTCGGCTCTAGAGAGACGGTTTAAAAGTAATAACACTGTTACTGTGTTTTACTAGGTTTGTTAGAGCGGCGGCTCTTCTTCACAACCCTCGAACTAGGAATAATTTTAGTGTTGCGGAGAATGCGCGCTTTACACACATTCTAATAATGGACACGAAGAGCACCCAGACTGAAAACAACTACTGCGGATCACATAATTATTTGTCTCGTGTAGACATTAAACTGCAACACTCAGCACAATAGCAGAGTCGAGGTGAACACTTAAACCACTACGCCATGCCTACAGTAAATAAATATAATAATTTATTCGACAATATAAAATAAATCTAAACCTTAGATTACTAAACTTCCAATCAAACTATAAGCCGCACTATCCCAAGGCTTAGCAAAAATACAACTAATCCGCTGCATCTCATAACTCAAACCACACCTAAAGTCACTAAGCAATAAAGGAGCGCAGACAAATTTTAAGGCATCTTTATTAAATATGGCGTGTGAGCGACGTAAGGAGACGAACGTGCATTTGTTTTTATCTTAGAGGAATTTGGGGAGTCTTAAAAAGCTAATCATATTATGTTCCTTTACTTTTTGTTGCCTGTAGCGCCAAAAGAACCCATGTAGAGTGGCTTTAATGAAGTTCAACAATTTCATTAGTATATACAGGCAAGCTGTTGCCTAATAGTACATACATGCCTACGTATTCTTACGCCTATATTACTAAAGGGGTTCGCAGAGATGTATTACCGCCCGCGTCATAGTCATCTATTGTCATCTCTCGGGAACAGTTCCAAACTCCGTGCTGATACTGAGAATTTCTTGACAGCAGTCTCACACTCAGCAGTCACAATAGACACACAAATAGACGCCATCGAAGCAATTAAGATAGTATTGCTCCGTTAAAACAAAGACAAGTCGCTCAGGAAAGACGGTATCATTCTAATACTAGTCCCAAATAATATTATAAATGTAAATGTGAGTTTATTGTTTATCTGTTTGTTTGTTTGTTACGCTTTAACGCCTTAACTTCTCAACCGAGCATCATGAAATTTCGCAAACACGTTGTCTGGGGTATAGAAAAGACATGGCATGCCTTTCATCCGGAAAAAAGTACTGTTCTCGAGGGATATAAATTTATTAATATAACCTTCATTAAAGCGAGCGAAGCTGCATACAAAATCTTGTATATACATATATAATGGAACCAACAAAGCTCTGCTACTTCATAATAGAACTTTATGATTGAAGCAATAAAAATTGAGTCAATGACGCTATTTTAATAATTCACGAGCAAACAGCATTCTCATTGTCGAATGTAAATGTAAATTAAAATGCGTTATCAACGAGGAATTTCATTAAAACACTCAACTTAGCTAAGATTCCTTAATGGCTGTTTGAATAAGTCGTGTATGCAAATAAACCGTATGTTTTATTCGCACAAGGCTACAATATTGTTGCGCAACTTGTTTGCAACTTTGTTGTAGTTACTTGTTTGATTTTTGCTTTTAATATAGATATATACCACTGCTAGCCTATTTCAAGAATATAGGCGTGGAATTATGTTACCTATCTATATATGAAGACTATGAAGTTGTCTGACGCTTTAGGGATTATACCTACAATCTGGCCGTTTTTGCAGACAATGAAAACAAAATGTCAAACATATTCTAAAAGAATATTTTTTAAATAATAATTATAGTTTTTATTCAAATCACCATGCGATAATCTATACGAGTTAAATATTTGGCTAATTTTTATTTTAGAACTAACTAATGTCAAACAAATTTAATGGAAAAGAAGAAACATTTAAGGAGATTTATTAAAATTTATTAATATTGATTTCTTGAATTAATAACTAATATTTAGATATATAATAGATATAAATATATAATAGATACATAATATACTTATATATAAATAAACTACTAACTTTTCCAACCTTTGCTAGTTAACGAAACTATATCAACGCGTCGCGCAACTATAAGTTGCCTTGTGCGCGTATGTCAAGTCATGCGAATTCTCAGTTATTAAGAGGATCGTTGAAAGATAGAGCCGAGTATATAGCGGAATATGACAATTGTAGCTGGTTCTTCAGTATACTGGCGATGAAACGTACGAGGCGAGGACTCAAGGATATTTCATGATATTAGGAATGAAAGTTGGGAAAATCGTTTAAGTAAATCTCTATAAGTATGTTTGGTAACTTGATATTATGATTATGAAGCTGCACGGAGCGTGTAAACCATGCGTAGGTAGTGGTTTAAGTGGTCACCTCGCTGCTGCTATTGTTGTGCAAGTGCTGTGAGTTGGAAGCCCACACGGGACTTAAATTTGTGTGATCCTCAAATAATTATGCCGGGTCTGGGTGTCCTTTGTTGCCGCTGTTCGAATGTTTGTAAAGCAATACATGAATTATTCTTAGAGCGGGACTTGTCTTTACTGAGTGAATATTTATTTGATATTCCCGTGAGACTCGAACAGGCGAAGTCTCGGCAGAAACATGTATGGCAACGGTAATTAGAATATAGCCTACAGGGAATTACGTGATATTATTGTAAATTATATTTTTAATCTACATAATCTTTGCTTTAGAATATAAATGGAGTTTACTTTAGTATACCTACTTATTTATTCACAGAGAGCAATGGCATTGTTGTCTCTATATGTACACATCGAGGAGATAATATTAACAAAATTGAGTGCACGGAGGGCGCAGTTGTTTCAGTGGCCAACTCGCCACTGCCACTGTGTTCAATCTCCACACGGGACGAAACATTGTGAGACCTATAAGCAGCTGTTCCGAGTCTGGGTGTTATTTGTGTCCATTGTTTGAACGTAAAAGTAGTAAAGTCGTAAAGTCTCCCGCGACAAAAAAGAAATAATGTTTAAAAATGCTATGTACGTTATAATTATTTGACTATTTTCTAGATTTTGTACAATAAAATTGTGCTGAGGTATGCTAACGACCAATAACTAAGTCTCGCGTTGGATTCTCGGGTTGAGCTCGTCGGAGTCGGAAGATATCCTATAGTAGTCAAAACTGTATTACACCAATATTTTACCATTTATAGTTTTAGATCCACGTAATAGAGGACGACTCTATAGTCGCCTTTCAAGCAAAGTTCTACATTTCATGTTGCTACTTAAAATTTATTGACAGATAAACCAAATAGCATTGATCCCGATATTGAACCTGATACCTGATACACAGCAATCGCATTCACTACCGCCACCGAAGCAGCTTTGATATCTTTTGTTGTAAACAATCTAAATCCTATTTCCTTTATATTACAAACTTGACCTAAATGTGACATAATAGTTAAAACTTTGAACACACTACGCAATATTGATGTAACTTACTCTGGTAATCTCTATTATTTTAACCAGATTGATGATACGGCTTAATGACTTCATATGAAACTTAATTGATATTTAAAACGAACGTTGTTGTTAAATTAGTCATTTAGCGTCACGCTTTAGCTATAAAGGATAGCTAGGGATGTGGTTTTGTATGAAAAGTATGGATGTTAAGCGAAATTGGATACTTTAATGGATGTTGAGATATCTTTTCTGAAGATGAAAGATCTGATAGAGAATGATAGTCGTATTGGTGTTGTGGGATATGTAGTTATATTTGTAGTCGGTTGTGAAGTTCGATTCCCTAGAGCAGTAATAGTGTGTTATTCTGTTTTAAATTCTTAATAGTATATTGGTCTAGTCTAGAAGGTTCAATAAAATCTCAGAGAAACAATAATCATTATTCGGAAAGATCTATTCCGTACTTTCCACAAAATTAAATGTCTATTCATTTAAAGCATACCTTGTTTAATTTAGAAGTCCTACATTACCAAAATCATAGATTTTCTTAATATAGGAGACTAAAATAATATGACAATTACTTAACCCTTTTCAATGTTACAGATACCTACGTCTTACGTGTATATTCCCGAAGGGATAAGCAGAGGTATATTACACCTACATCTCGCTAGATATTATTTTAGGTACCACATAACAGGGGGCGAGCTTATAGTCACCGGCCATAGTCCCAAGACTGCACGGAGTCTAGTGAATATTTATTCTCAGGTAAACCTAACAGAGCATTTTGTGAACTCGACCTGCAAATTAAACCACCACAAGTACAACAGTCGCATTCACTACCGCTGCCATACTACGGCAAACTATTTTGAACATGATTTCCCTAAAAATACACATACAAAATACATTATGAGTAAGTGAAGGGTTTTGCTCTAAAAACCTCAGTAACTACATCCTTAGGGGCAATAAATGTTTTAAAAAAAACCCGTAACGGTCCTCTGTATGGCTTTATAGGACTGCTGGGGCAAATGCTCGTTAATAACCTACTTTCAGTTATAGAAAATGTTTAGTTAGATGTTTATGCGTTTATATTCATTAGTATATGGTTTTTGGAGAATAATTCTTACTCTGGTACATATAGATCTTCTTTGCGTCCACTCTTTAAATGCTGAGGGCAGCAGAGGCAGATGCAGGCGACCATATACATGCACTTCGCTATAGCCAAAAACAACATGTATGAGATATGGATAGTGTAATATTTAGCCGTGACATCATCAAACTGCTATCAAAATGAATGGGCTGTCGTCTTGTCAATTTTAACGTTTCTGTTATCTTTGGACGGAATTGAAATGCATTGATTTACATACTATTGTCTTCTGTTTACGCGAATGTTAAAGCAACCGAAACGTCGGGGAAAGTGTAAACCTAAATATAAATAGATTTAATAGTTTAAATAATTTTATTAGCTTATAAATTAGTAAAATTCAATAGTAGTAGTAGTGTAAAAGTTTCAAAATTATGTAATACAGTGATT
Organism: Catocala nupta; assembly: GCA_963675205.1. Taxonomy (NCBI): domain Eukaryota; kingdom Metazoa; phylum Arthropoda; class Insecta; order Lepidoptera; family Erebidae; genus Catocala; species Catocala nupta. Next base: position 12,734,084 of record OY776099.1, read on the forward strand.
AATAAACAACGCGATAAAATCCGTACCTACATATATAGTAGTTTAATTTCATTGAAATGCATTGTTTTGAAGTTATTTATAAAACAAAGATGGCAGACATAGATACGGCCCGCTTTATAGTAATCGCTTACCACTTATTATAGCTAGGCTATGATGGTTTGCAATATCTGGATAATCGCTGACTCTAGGGAATATGTGTTAAGGATGAGATGACAGGAAATAAAAAGAAAAGTACATAAGTTAAAAACTTATCTATTAGCTTCATGAGAAACACATAAAAAAATTCCGGTGGCATCAACATTAATATAATTAACTATTTTGCACTTAACTCTACAGATAAATTCTGTCCTAAACATCTTATGTTATAAAAGAGAAAAATATTTATCGACTCTAAGCAATTATGAGCAATGTGTATGTGTTTCATGTTATAAGAATACCGTGTCGTTTGGGATCGAACATACAACACTCGACGTAGTGGCAGTGGCAAGGCGTACATTACAAACCGCTAAGCCATCAGTTAGTCGTAGTAAGTCTATAAACATATTTTGTGAAATTTTGAATGCCCTAGCATACATAATAATGATAATTCCCAATCTTTTATAGCAGCAATAGTTAAAGGATTGTCATTTTAATTAAAATGTATTACTATAAACAATGATTAGACATTTTTCTATACGAATATTATAAAGAGAAAATATTTGTATATTCATTGTAATTAATAAACTCATGAACAACTGAACCTATTTAAAAGAGTCTCCGTTAGAAAGCTGCTTTATTCGAAGTAACGTAACCTATATAACATTACGCTACCTATATAACATTACTACCTATATAACATTAAGCCACAGGAGTAGAGCTGTAATCATAAACGTCAGTAAAACCTCGCACGACTAATCACTACTCGTCAATCACAAAGTACTTTTTATATTTACCGTATTTAACCGTATTCCTTATAAGTATAATCCTGTAGACGATAAACCAGATGTCCGCTTTACTTACCTGGAAAGAGAGAGAGATTTTATTAATGTGTATACTATCAACCTAATAATCAATACAAAAGTTCAGTATTGCTAACCATTTTAATTGCAGTTATTTAGTAATCTGGGGATAAGTTTCTTCTCTTAACTATTAGATCAACGCCAATTTTTTTTTATCAATCATCATTAGGGACAGTTTTTATATTGCGGTGGCCATAACAATCATTAAAAACAAACTTGGTACAACCATTAATTAATCACTAAAACCACGTGGCAGTGGCCGAACCACAACCGGAGTTATTCTCTCCTACCGGTATAGTTTACGCTATACCCTAAAGGGGTAGGGATATAGGAGTAGGCGTATAAACGTAAAACTGTGTATGTATTTACCAGAGTAACGATATTCTAGTTAAAATTTAAAACCGCTTTAGGAAGGCTATAAAAAATAAAATGGCAAATATGACTCAGAAGCACGACATTGACACTCAAATCACATAACATCACCATGATACCCCTAAAATTTTACGAGCCTATAACTCTGACATATCCTATTATACGTTATGCGTGAATTCGGTCGTAAATAGAGGATAATTAAATTTTAATGTACAAAGGGTGGCAGGAACCCTTCTCTTAATTAAGTCAGAGGTACGTGTTAAACGGGGTGTTCATAAATATAATTGTGTTTAAATGCCGCAATGTATTGACATGACCTGTCATTTTAATAACGTAGTACATACCTATCAGTATAGGTTGCAAAAAATAGCTTGCCCTGCGAAAACACGAATACGCTTGAATTTATGCACATTCGAACAAATATTAAGGAGTCTAACATCATGCCTGATAGACGGAAAAGGCTTACGCTATATGACCTGAATGTATGTACAGTAAGCTGCAAAAATGCATACCCATTTCAAAACTGAAATGGTATAAATCGGTAATTGACGCCATCTGTTAGTTTATTTATATAGTAATAGATGACGGTGCACTACTATAAAATAAAAGAAGCAGATTTCTTAATAGCTCAATTTTAATAAATTAACTTGTACAATTTTTTTATCTCTATTCACATTCGTTTATTTAAAAAAAGAACAAATTTCAGGGTGAAACATGAAGCAAAGAATTACAAATTAATTTATAAATTTATAGTGGGTAGTTTATTTTATAGATAATTTCGATGACGCAAACATTATTCTGTCCCTGTGTTCGAGTGCCTTTTCGGTTGAGATTATAATTTCTTATAAATTTCACCTATTTGCTAAAACGAGTACGCGTTGCAATATTTACAAAACAACATCAAATCTAGTTCATTCATATTCTATTCACTCGAGTGTTCACAGAATTTTGAACCTTAAGGAATCCATGCACTATTACAGGTGACTGTACACGTAGATGTTAAGCAAATCTGTTTTACTCATTAAGGATGTACTGAAAAAATTATGATTTACGTAAGTAGCATCACTATCGAATATTTCCTTTTTCTTTAATCGTTTCCCTTTTGAACAGCCGTACGTTATACATTCAATAGATTTGTTAACAAATTTAAAACGTGTGCATATGAGGCCTTTAACCACCAAAGCCATAGCAATCTCAACATTACCAACCCCTAACATTCAACAATACGCACATATTAAAAGAACACTATTACTTCTGTAAACTTTAAAGGAATTAAGAGACGATACATGGCCATGCTTATTTTGGCATGTTTATTTTCTAAATTCCTTTAAAAAACATTTCTAAATACCTTTAAAGAGATTTTCCAGCATCTGTTTTATTATTTGATCAATGGAGCAGTTTCAATAAGATTATTTTACAATGACCATCAAGTTCAACCATCCAAACATTATACTCAAAAGTAAACAGAATCCGCACTCAGACCAAATAATTTTCAAAGAAGTAGTGATGCGAATACATTATAATATAATCTCTAACGAACGTATTTTATCTCCTATAGCATCCGAGGAGCACTCGGCAAATCCGACACGCTTATAAAACGCCGTCGTTAGGCAATGCCGAGAGGCAGAAATTCTCGTAAGTGGTATGAATTGGGCACAAATATTTTTACTTAAAAGCAAAACGCCACTGACTCATCAAGGCAATAATATCAACAGCTTAGTTCGCAGAAACTCGTAAATGTCAAAAGGGATTACTTTATGCATTATATGTATCCAGACAGTTTATGTTCAGTTCCAGTCTGATACTGAAAAGTCCTTCTACAACTCTAACTTCTAACAAAAAAACCCAAAAACACTTTGGTCGGGAATCGATCTCGCGATTACCTGCGAAGTAAAGGTGTATAAGCGTATTAAGCTAACAAGCTCACATTTGCATTTATAATATTAGTTAAGATTTTCGCTTGGCAAAGGAGGCACTGGCCCATTTGATAGTAAGCAGTGGTGACCTTATTCTTAGCACTGTAGAAGCAATTTTAAGGAAACACAACTAAGCCACTGTCTAGTTAGATAACCTAAAGTAACAAGGAATAGAGAGAGGCGAAGAACAGAGATCGAGGGCATAACTGAGCCACCACGAGTGCTCACTCATTATACGAAACGCAACAGTATACTGTTGCGTTTCGTTCAATGACTACGTGTGTTTGCATCCACTTGCCACGATGAAGTCACTTGCAGGTCTATAAACGATCCTTATACAAAAAATCATATCCATTTGTTATTCCGTGCCAGACTAACCAACTCAAATAATATAATAATATATTAGCATCGTTTTTCGAAACGTCCTATGCATCTAGGCAACGATTGTAAATACAACAGTTCCCTTTTGTTTGTGCAATAGTTGAATATTAGGTACTACAAATACTAGTTCGAGTTATCCACATAGTAAATATATTAATTTCGGGCTGGATCCCTCGGGACGCTGGTAAATCTGAGCTGTTATATATGTACTGGGTGCGACGAACAAAATATAGTCACATTAAATATTTTCATCTATTTTACTCATATTTAGTATGTTGCCGTACTAATTAATACTATTACTTTAATATTATTATATAGAGCAGCGATAGCTCAGTGGGGAGACCAACAGACTGCAATGCAGAGGGTCTCGAGTTCGAACCCACGTCGCGCACCTCTGACTTTCGGAAGTTATATGACTTTTCGAAATTATGTGCGTATTGATTGACAATTATCGCCTGCTCCGTGCCTCGGAGAGCACGTTTAGCAGTTGGTCCCGGCTGCCATGAACATCTATGGCAGTCGTTATTGGGAAGTCAGTGCCCTATAATATCCTGACACTGGTCTAGCCTTAGGGTATCGTTAACCTTCGGGTTGCGGAGGTCAGATGGCAGCCGCTCCGTGTAAAAACTGATATCCAGTCAAATCCGGTTAGACTAGAAAAGCCGACCCCAAGTGACTTGGGAATAATAAAGGCTAGGGAGAATAACTTTAATATTATTATATAAATGTTTGGGGAGATGTTTGTTACTTAATCACGCGTAAAGCATTTAGCGGATTTAGATTAAACTTGGCACATATTATACTTTTTATCCCGATGTGCGTTCCCGTGGGATACACGAAATTATATATATTATTAAAATCTTGTGTGACCTGTTATTGGATCCAATAGTTGTTATAAGCGTACAGTTTTTGTGTCCGTTATTTAAATGTCTGTAAAATTTGCCGTGATACGGGTAATATATAGAATACTAGAACAGTATTCTTGGTGCTGACTCTTTTTAATTTTTAAACACTAAGGAAAATAAATTAGAAATGGATGCAAGGGGATAACGGGAGACATTATCACATATTTAAGCCTCTTACTTACTGGGTAAGAATACCTCTAAACACATGTACTTGTATATTAAGATAATAGCAACTAGCAGTCCGTAGTCATTGCCTACCTCTAAAAAAACTGGCTTTAATGTTTATTATAAACTAAAACGCACACTAGTAAAAACATCGACTATGGAGTTTTGTAACGAGTTAGTCCCAACTCTAATACCCTGCATTTAAAAATGGATAGCATGTACTCTAAAGTAAAAATAATTTAAAATTTCTGGAAGTAAAACATCAACTAAAACGATACTAAAGGTAAGACCCAACATATTATTTACGATTCTTAATTTTTACCCTTTTGCTCGGTTGTTCTCTGTTTGAGTTGTGCAACAATTTTGTTAGAATGCATTCACTTGAATAAATGAAGATACTGCAGTGCGTATAAGTGCATTGAATTAACAAACTTAGATTGTTATTATTTGCCTAAGAATGTAATGAAAGCACTGCTATCGCTTTTTAGTTTTGAAATGTGAAACACAACTTAGATAGCCAATCTTATCTTATCTTGTGTGGGGGCCAGTCAGTACAGACCGGCGACACTTCGACCCAGTGGGATCTTTTGTGTCGACTTTCCCAAGAACGACTGCCATAGATGTTTATGGCAGTCGGGACCGTCGGCTTAACGTGCTCTCCGAGGCACGGAGCAGGCGATAATTGTCAATCAATACGCACATAATTTCGAAAAGTCATATAACTTCCGAAAGTCAGAGATGCGCGACGTGGGTTCGAACCCGAGACCCTCTGCATTACAGTCTATTGGTCTCCCCACTGAGCTATCGCTGCTTTAGATAGCCAATATTCGTAATAAAAAAAAATTCAAAATATAATTCTAGTCTAATGAATAAATCAGAATTGAAATGCAATTTGTCGTTTATTTTCATTTAGTAAATATATTTATGATACTGAGACTAGATCGGAACTCTATTTTAAATTGCTTTTATTATGAGAATTGACTGTAAGATGACGATGATACATCGAAAACAACAAAAATAAAAAGTTGTCGCTTTTATCGCGACATAATATGAGGAATATTATGTCTAACATTCCTAATATTATGTCTCTTTTTAATTATGTTGTTGTATCTTTTTTCTTTAGTTTATATTTCTTGTAAATAATTTGTGTATATATTATGTGAACTATTATTGAAACATACGAGAAACTCTAAGATTGTTTTTTTATTAATTTTCAATATTTTATGCTTATATAATTAGTTATAAGTTATAAGGTATTACTTATAAGCATATATGAACGTCAAAATATTTTATCTGTTTTCATCAATTCATTTAAGTTACAAAGCAACACAATAAACGTCAACTTTCGTAAATTGTTTTATTAATTTACGTTACAAAAAAACACATGTGAACGTCAAAGTTATTTTAAGTACACATAATTTGCAAATAAATAATATTTTTTATTATATAAATTTGATATTCATATGTCCTAAGGAAAAAATAGCTGCTGCATAAATATTTACACAAGAGTGTGTATTTAATTAGGTAATTAAATTAAAATTTATTGAAGTATAATCCACAAGCGATATGTAATTGATATCTTTCAGATAAATCTATGTCATCGTCCGGGTAGACCGCGGCTAAGACTATAATTAGAAAATGACCATATTGTCTTGGCAGGTTTGTGCTCAATTAGGAACCAATAAACCTGCCTGTTCAGTTGTGTGTGAGTACACATCTGTCAATATTGTGTGCCAGGTTCAATTTTAGAGTAGGGTTCATAATATTACACCTTTGGTAGATGCACATTTTTTCTAGTTGTAGTAAATTATATAATACTAGATTTTACTTGCTTAAATTTATTTAGATTTTGTCCATAAATTTCCATCCCTCAGGATAGTTATTGTTTTGGATGGAAGCTACTACCCTATGTCTTATTGCTGTTATACCGCTGACAACATGTATGCAAAATTAAATGATCATCGGTCGAGTAATTAAGGTATTAAAACATAAGAAACAAACAATAACAATACGAAATTATTTCTAGTGCGGGAGCTATACATATTTAAAAACAATATCTCATTTATAATATTAGTTAGGATATGTACATATAATAATTATTATAAGCTAGAAGCAATAACTAAGTCTCTAGAGAATTTATTTTTGTTAACGGAACTTGTATAATGTTAAACAGGAGACACATTTATCTATGTTATCAGCTTCTTCATGAACAGGCGAAGTTGAACATACAAACGTTAACCCTCCAAACATCTGTGCTTCACGACATGATATTTTTATATCGTACAGTGTTCTAGAGCAGACGATACCTTTATAGATAATGTAGTGTTGTTTCAACATTTTTTTATTATTGTATAGGTTTATTATTTTATTAAATGTTATATTTCAAGCTTATTTTGTAAACGTGTGGTACAATTACAGGACAAAACATTGTGTGATCCACAAATAGTCGTTCAAAGTCTAGGTTTTCTATTGTAGCAATTTTTTATATAATAAGTACTCAGAAGCGGCACTGACTCATTGGTACTGTGCCTGCTAGACAGCAATAGGCTCACTGGACCTGACACCACAGCTGGTAGAATGTGGATGTAATATCTCTGCCTACCCCTTCAGGGATATAAACATTGGACAAGGTATGTGGGTTAAAATATTATTAGAATTCATAAACTTGTATAACAACAAATTGTTTAATGAAATAGTATCCTAGTCTCGTACACGTCATATTATTTGCACTACACCGCAACCGACAAACGATTTATTGGATTCCTGTCAGAACAACTCATTGTACCTTCGATATGACTGGACAAGGTTCCAGATCACTGAAACTGGACCCTCGTTTTGGAATAAACATGCAAACCTTTTAATATATAAAGGTATTCGAACGCTTCGAGTTCTATTATCATGTTTAGAAATGCAATTTTTTTTATGGATGTGTTTGAGCCGTATTGTATTAACAAGGGTCATAATGGACCCGCGTTTTTGGAACGCTTCTATTAAATTATTCTGATGTATGTATGAATGTAATGAATTCTTTTAATTCAATTTGCATTTGCTTCTCGATTACCAAATAAATGGAATACAATTTATTCTTAGAAGCAAAAACAATACAATGAAAATCACGTGTAAAGTAATATAAAATACATTTATACGTAAACGAATACCCAGGGCAAAAAAATTACAAATAAACTTAACTTTGATGTTCATAAGTGTTACATTGTAACTATGAATAAATATTTTTTGAATTTGAAAAAGTGAACCACATTTAGAGAATGTCGGGCAGTGGACAGTGACGTTATTAAATTTAAATTTACATTAGTTCCGAAGTCAAGAAAAGGCTAATGAGCTTATGTGGCGATATTGGCAAGAAACCAACGGCCACTCATTTCAAGACATTCTTTTAAAATAATTTCAACATATAATAACCATACAATCTAATACTATACTATCATTACTTATCTTTTTAAAACTGTAGCTTAGTAAACTATCAGAAAGCAACACACAAACAAATAGATTACGGTAGATTAAATTAAAATATTTCTTTGCAGTTCGCACTTACAGTTAAAAGTTAAGAAATGTTAAAGAAAGCCGGGACACATTTTAATCCCGGAGATAGCGGGGAACTGCGGACTATAAGCTCCAAACAACTTGAGTAAAGTAACTGGCTAAAACTAAAGTTTCCATCAATAGATGCCGACTTTATAAACTCATTTCTTCGGTATACATAATACTATTTTATAGATCTTATTTTATAGCAAAGCTCTTATTTATAGCTTTAGACAGATATTAAAGATTTTTATGCAGCAATTAATTGACTTAATATTTTTTTTATTACTAGCTTCTGGAAGTCTCGGGAGCAGTATTTTTTTAATCAAAGTCGCCTTAAGTCCTCTGTTGTACCCCTGACAACAAGTATGCGAACTTTCATGATGATGGGTCGAGTAGTTAAGGCTTTCACGCGTAAAAGACAACCTCACATTCGCATTTATAATATTAGTTAGGATTTTAAACAAAATGATCCGAAAAGTTAAGTAATTTTATATCATCTGAAAAACATAATAACATTAAATTCAGGTAACAGGACAAATATCAAATTACTGTAAAGGATTCGTGATTTTCAAGATACACATTGTAACGTAAACTATCTAGATGTAACCTGCAAAAGAGATAACGAGATATAACCACAAAAGCCACACATTTTTCCATACCCATATTGAAAATATTAATTGCTACCTCATTTACAAAACCATTTGAATGCCGTTTTCACAAATCGTTTTGCTTTGAATGCTTTTTAATGTAGCGGATAACTGCAACATGAAACACGCCACTGCACCATTGATATAACGCACAATAAATGTAGACTACCCCAGCAAAGTTCTACGAATGATTGCCACTCATAGTCAGAAGTTAAAACTTATTTAACACTTATGAACGTCAAAATATATAGGAGTAAGTGAGTTTACTAAGTTACTGAAGCTACATTTAGATTAGTTGCTAGGTTCAGGCAAAGGTTTGTGCCTATGAAAAGAAACCTGCTAGAAACTAACGGTCACTCTTTTAAATCGCTAATAAAATATAATATTAGTATTTTACAACTCATATCAATAGTATTTTTTTACTTATTTGGTCAACAAATATTTTATTATAAAATATTTCAGGTTTTGCATTCAGACTGTCTCTTTTCCTCCAAAATAAAAGAAAGACATTACATATACACGGGGTCTCCAGCAACCAGGGCGTTATATTTGTTTACTAGATAAGACAATTACTTTACACACATCATTCATCATGATATTGACATCTGGTAGTATGCCTAACCCAGTAATTCACAGGCGCGATATAACATCATCTGATGAATACAAAACCTTTTACAATAACATTGATTTAGGAGAAATAATAAAATAAAGTGTTACCACATTTCAGATAATCCTATATAATAAACAGTATAATTCAATCGCTATTCAATAACCATCAATTAATGCCTAACAAGCCGAACCACACAATATTATACTTACCAAGCATTATAATTCAATACGGATCCTCCATAGTAAATAACGACTTAATACCATTCTATTGTAATATAAAATAATTAATATTACTTACTTCACAGTCCACACTATTTTGACATCATCAATAGAGTGGCCATGTGTCCGGATTACAGTGGACTTCAATATTAGTAGTCCCCGTTGATAATTTCTAACACCTGGTATTAAAATAGACTCGCCGGATTAAATTATCGGAAAAGTCCGATAATTTATTAGTGATAATTAAATTTGCGGTAATTGTATGTTGTGTTTATCGCGTATGTTATTGAATATGTGTTTTATATGAATGAACTTAATGTATTTTTTATTAGTTTTTGGTGACAATAAAATATTACACTTTAGTAGTTTAGAATTCGTGTGTTTTTTAATATAACGTAGCATCACGACTCTATTTTCTTTAAAAGCTTTAGCAGAGCGATATTTACATTTTACCTGATCCGGGAATCAATCTTACAATAGTCACTATCGCAAATATTTGTATTTATGTCTAGGTCTAGGTCAGCAACATATTGAAGGTTTTTAGTGTTAAGTATGTAATCCTACTGATATTATAAATGTTTAATTTTGTAAAGATATTTATTACTAAATAACGCGAAATCCATTGAATGGATCTGAATGAAATTTGGAAAAGTCATAGACATGTCTAACAGATACATCTAATGTTTTTCTCGGTGCGCGTGCTACGGGAAACACGCGTACGAAACCGTGAGCAAAAGCTTGTTTTATATGATTGGTATTTCAGTTGCCATGATTGATGTTAAATAATAATATAATAATCTACCACATACACACAACACCGTCTAGCCTAAACTAAGCAGAGCTTGTACTATGGGTTCTAGACAATGGATAAACATTCATAATAATATACTTTTTTTTGTAAATACTTACATATTATACATAGAAACATCCAGACCAAGACAAACATTCATGTTCATGCACACAAATGTTTGACTTGTGCAGGAATCGAACTCGCGACCTCAGGCGTGGCAGTCGGTTACACTGACTGTTATTTTGTACGCAAACGAAACAATATAGTTGATTGCGCACGTTCAATTTCAATGGAAAATTTCACACAAAACGAATAAATTGTTATATAACAATTTTATCGCATATTTCACAAAACTGTCAGTTTATATAGCGAGGGGTGTTTCGGCATATTATATTATAAAAAACATTGAAATATGAAATGTTTTTGTTACAAATACATGTCGCTAATGAAATAAGTAATTGTATTATATTAAGCTACGTATAAATTCACGCCTGTATTTTTGAAAGGTTAGCAGGCTTGTATTTAACTGACTAAGAGGCTGCCTTTTAAGCTTGGAAGTGCATAAGCTTCTGGCTTTGAGTATTAATTTTTTCGTTGGGCTATACAACAGTATCTTGACAACTCCATTTTTGGATAAATCTATGATCCTGTATGCAATCGTTATGTACCTCGCAATTAAGATAATAAGCAATTCTTTAGTTTATTATATCGTTATTAATTATAAGATTATTTATTATAATCAGAAAAATGAAAATCTATAATACTCCTAAAACCATGTTTGAAAAATAATTCGCCATTCTAGGTCGAGTTCGTTTTCCGCCTTGACCTAAGTATTATTAGGTTCATTTAATAGCTAATTCTTAAGCTTTCGATAAGTGAAGCACATATGGAAACCTTATAAATACTGAGAACTAAAGCCATCCTAAGCGTCGACGTGAATTTTCCATCTCCCCAACATCGACAGAAGAAAGCATTTAAACATCTCTCTAACTACTTTTCGTTTAGAAATTATATGTGGTGCATAAGAGTTGTTTTATACGCTACCAGCAGTATAACCTTCAGGTATAATCTATATCTTAGATATAGCGCTATATATTTCTCAAACCATACTTAATGACAGAACATTATATCCTTACAAACAAACTAGGGTTGGCCGAAACGAATAAAACCCCTAATCAATCCATATTAATAAAATACCGGGATCACCCTAATCTTGTCCATTTGTTCACATTCTTCATACGTCGTAATGACAGTTACGGGAATGTCCGCAATATTATGGTTACTTTAGTAAGTTATAGGGAAAAGTAAGATCGGTTGCATGTTACGCAATATCGTATGTTACGGGTTATGATGTGGTTACTTTCCCATAGAGTTTGTGGTGTGTAGGGGAAAATATTATGTTCGTCACCTTTTATACACTGAAATATATTATTTTGTGGAGTGGTAGATGATTTTTGGGGTAAGCTGGCTAATAACACGATTCAAGTGCATGGGGCAAGTTATATATCTAAGAAGTAATAGTTAACCGCAGTGGATAATATGTTATATTGCAGTGAATAGCTGATTGGAATGACTTACTGTGTTATAGCTGATAGATGGGGCGATGGTATGGTAGGGAGAATTGATCGAGCAATCAATCAATTATTAAATTATAAATATGAATAGCTTAATCTGTGTGTAACGTTTTCGCTTCTAACTGATTCCGATTAAATTGGTTTGTAGATAGCTCGAACTTCAAAAACGAGAAGTCTTAATACAAAAGCGGCCGACTTATTTTCCTTTTTAACACGCTTTTATTAGCTTGGTATGTATGTATCTATGTGTCTATATATCTTTGAATCTATGTAATAGAATCTTTGAACGTGATTTTCATCCTTTTCAAACCGACGGATTGATTTGAAACTTTGCACACTTATTGAGGACCGATGACAATACAATAATTTAGAAAAAAACAAATATGTAAACACAAAAGTAAAATAGTAGCTTTCTAAGATATTTTTATAACCCCCACCCTACGCCTTTTTACATTAAAATTATTTTCTACTCTTTAGTTTGTTTTTTTTAATAAAGCGTGTATTTTGTTTTTTTTTAACTATTATTTATCTTTAAAAAGACAACTCCCGCATCAGGAATAAATCCTGTATCGTGGAGGACTTTACAATCATTCAAACAACGGACACAAAAATCACCCATGCTCGAAACAACCGTTTGTGGATCACAATAAGTTTTGTCCCGTGTGGGATTCGAACCCACAACACTCGGCACAGTGGCAGTGGCGAGGCGACCACTTAAATAAACAAGTTAAATATATCAAAACTCATGTTTTAATATTATATTTATATGCATACATAGTATCTATCTTAATTCTATCTTAGAAGGGCGAGGTAGATATGTATGAAAAATAAAAGCATATATCCAAACTATAATAACCACTTATTAGATGGTACGAACTTTATAAAAGCTCTGGATTTATTGGAAATGACCCATCACAGTCGCCGTAAAGAGAAACCAAAATATTTTCTCACGTATTCATATATATGATTAAAAAGATTTTCTCTTTACTACAGAATTTTCATAACATTTCACACCTAAAAATATACAGACACTAATAACATAAATTATGTATTATATTACAACTTTTAATTAAATTCACCGACTGTTATGATGCTTGTCACTTTTCAATCATGCCTATGTTTTTCAACAATAACACTTAAAGTGGCGAACAGTAAATGAATATACAATTAACAACAATTTTATTTAAAGTATTTGTTGTCAAAATTTATCAAACATTTATTATTGTACCATACCTTTTAATTAACTCCACTAAACGGTCGTTACTTTTACTTCACATGTATGTTTCAGCTATCTAGAATTGTTTAAATTGTTTAAAAACATAATAAACATCGTTAAATATACAAATATACATTGCTTGCTAAACTTTCAAATAAAAAATAAAACTGCTAATATTTTAGGTCTCTTAACGCTGTTTCATACTTTGGTACATTGTAGCGAGTTCTATAAAACATCACAAATGATCACATGCATAAAATACTATGTATGTATATAATACATATGTATGTAGGTATATACATAGTCCCACGAAGTGTAGATAGATGTGCATTACACTCATATTTCACCAGCCATATTTTAAGGTCCCACTTAATAGGAGGTTACTGTCTGTCTAGTAGGCATTGTCCGACTCGGTAAAAGAACCCCCGCAGACACAACACACACAGACCTATGCACACAGTCGAATTCTCTGCCTACGAAGCAGTTGGTATGGAAATTGCGTGTGATTAGCTATACATATAATAAAACTAGAACTAATCGATGCCTGTACATAGGAGTTATTAGAAAACATATATGAGGATATATATGTACTATAGATACAAATACATTTAGAATGTTTGTCTGTATGTATACGCGCATCACGCTGCATGAAATTGAATGCTGTTTTCACAGTTATATTGCTAGATGTGGAAATTAAAATTTGGTGCGTGTTTCATCGTGGTACCTCGCTGCCTAGAAGTCAAGGATTGAGAAGGAAAAATGTAGATATGCATAATAATAATAACTAGCGGTCGCCAAGTGGTCGAAATTCGCCCATAATTTATTTAAATTTTAAGTTTTATCATTATTAAGGTTTTATTATCTATAAATAAACCCTAAAGCCTCGTATTCATGGTAAACATTTGTTTAGCAGCAGTTGATCAACGTTGTTGATGAATGGCGAGAATGCTGCTGGAAACTTTGTTTAAATCAATATGGGTTGTCCACACACGCCAGTCTGCGTTAAAATGTTGCCCAAGGAAGTAGTGTTGTTGTGTTCTCTGTATCTGATGTATAGGATTACTAATAAAAAAGATAAAAAAAGATGGTGGGTGCGGAACTATCTCCTGCAAAGAGAAAATTTGATTAGTGACCTCAGAATGACATATGGATCATTTAGTAACTTTACGAGAATGTCAAAAAGTGATTTCGGACATATTCTAGAAATGGTTGGTCCGGCAATAGCCATAAGGAAAACAAATATTCGTCAGCCAGTTTTACCTCAAACGAGGCTTGCTATTACATTACGGTATCTTGCAACTGGAGATTCATACAATTCTCTTTCATACACATTCAGAGTATCAAAACAATTGATCAGCAAAATCATACCACATGTATGTCAAGAACTCATTATCAGGATATGTGAAGGTAAGTACAAAAACAATGTTTATTCAATAAAGTATTTTAATAATAAAAAAAGAAAAAGATGATGCTATTGTGTAGACTCATCACTATCTAAACCTATTCCGTTAAAACCTGCCAATTGTGAACTCGTGGTATTAACTTGTGTATATTTACATAACTTCTTAAGACGTAACACACTTTCCAGATCCATATATACACCTCCACAAACATTTGATTTTGAAGACTCTGAAGGTAACATATTAGAAGATTCATGGCGAAGGGAACTAGGTTCGTTTCGTATGACAGATTTGCAAACGGGGCAGGCCATCATAACAATCAGCTTTTTGTATAAGAGAACAGTTTGCCGATTACTTTATGAGCCCAGAGGGAAGTGTTCCATGGCAAAATAATGTAGCGTTATAGTAATAATTTTACAAACACTGTAGGTACTAGCACAGATAACATAATAGTACACGTACAGAAAGTTCTCTCTCTTTCTTTCCATATATCCGAATATTACATAAGCCACTGAAAATACAAGTACAATAAAAATTATATGCAAAAAGAAACTTACTGTTTTATTCATAGTATCCGATTCACCAGAAGTGGTGGCACCATATAATAAAAATTCTAATGGCTCGTAATAAATCCATTTACATTTTTCTATTGCGCCGCTGCCTGTAGTTTTTATTGCCGCTAACTCTTTTTTCTCTCTAGTAAATTAAGTGCGCAGTACATATATTTTAATTTCTACGTCTTTTTTGGGTATATTTAGGGCTTGAGAAATTTCTTGAAATGCATCGTTCTTTTTGTTTCTATGCTTGTATTCTTTGATAGAAGAATCCCATAGTAACGCTTTTGATTGGAATAATTCTATTAATTGCATAATTTTATCGTTGCTCCACACTACCGCCATGTTTATAAACAATTGCAAACACGTCCACACACGTCAACATGATTGTTGATAAACTGATGTTTTCGCTCGCCGGGCGTCAACTCTGCAACAAGGCGTGATCAACTCCGCAACACAAGTGTTGCCCGCAATATGTTGACAGCAACTCAGCTACATGTTTATGCAACCATGTTTATAAACAAATGTTTACCATGAATACGAGGCTTTATAATCACAATTAGTCACCTATTTAGTCACCTACTCCACATACATGTATGTAACCATAGTTACGAAGCATTCTACGAAGTCAACCGAACAATGCCGAAATACTACGAACGCGATTCGACTTCTTGTGTCAAATGCATGGCTGTGTGCGTGTAGTATTTTTTTATTAATGTAATGTATTTTAATGCATATTTTATACAAATATTAGGATTCGCTCCTCCTTCTCCATATAAACTTTAACTGTGCCAACATTCATACTCCTCCATCCGCACAATTTTCGTAAATAGGGGTACAAAGTTTTTGCTTCACGTATTAATACATAGATAAATAATGCGCCCAGCAGTGGGACAGTTTATACTTTCCCACTGCTGGGCACGGGCCTCTTCTCAGTTTGAGAAGGGTTACGCGACAGTCCACCACGCCGGGCCAGTGCGGGTTGGTAGACTTCACATATCTTCGAGAACAAAAATAGCTAGATAGAAATCCACCTATTACAGCGTCGCCAGTGCAAGGAACAAAGACTTCTCCTTTTACTGTTAGCACAATGCCTCTTTAACACAATCGATCATAAAAGTCACAGAGCACTACGTTTAAGGCCTCCACAGAAAAACAAACTTTAACAAAAACATTCGTGTATTTATTGATGACTCTCCATCACTTAATTTTTCAATTTACTCTGCAATCCGAAATGTTTGAATTCACTTTTTTGTTACAATAATCTTTTTCTTACCAACTATTCAAATTTCAACTTTATAACGATGTATTTAAAGTTGAAAATCATCTGTATGTTTTGTTATAGGCAGTTGGAAATGCTGTCGTAATCCCGACATTGTATGCAGTAATCATTTGAGTATGACGTTTCCAGGGCATAACAATGTGCTGAAATCCAGTGAAAAGGAATTTTTTAATATATCACCCAGTATTTGTTTACATGTTTTATGTATGAACTAGCCCGTAGCCTGAGTGAATGCCGCGATGTGGGATAAAAGGTTGAATCATTTAATAATCAAGGAGATGGTCAATCTATGTGGCAAATACTAAATCACTCAATCATGTATAAAACGTAGAACGATTTGGATAACTAAATCTGTTCCAACCATCAATATAACTTTATATCCTCTAACATCGATAATAATAATAATAATATCAGCCCCGTATATAAACTGTCCCACTACTGGGCCGAGTCTTGTCTCAGTGTTAGAACATTCATCTATAACATTACCAGCTAAATCCTACCATGGTTTGCGGTGGCTTATTTTGATATTAAATATAAGAGAAGTAAATGACTATGTTATATTGCCGAACTTCGACATAAAATATATATAGCATTCAAAAATAGAAATTTAAGGATGTGTCCAATTTTTAAATCTAATCCATAGACTACTTTTCGAGTACTGTATTGTAAAAATAAGTGTTTTGGCTTCTATAGCTCTTACAAAGACACCTCATATTTATTTTTCTTAAATATCTCTTAAGTGCAGACATCGGCCGGTTACAATTTTATTTTAAGCGTGATTAGTAAGTTCAATACCATCAAATAATCTCATAGATAATGATGTAAAGGGGGAAATTTCAAGTGGCGCTGCGAGTCACGACTGCCTTGAATTTGGGAAGCTTCTTGTCATAATCAAAGTTTTTTTAGTATATTTCTATTGCATTTGCTTCTAATAAAATCAGCTTGCGTGGCTTCGTAGAAAAGGGGTGCGAGCTCGAGCTCAAATTAAACGCTTGTTTACTGAAGTTTATCTGTTATCTGTCTACTCTCTGTATCATATTATTTGTCTACGTCTGTATACGTATATACCTGTAATTATTCAGTGTTAGAGGGTAAGGCATTGCAATTTCGCTTAAATCGTTTATTTTGATTATTATGTATATACTATATGTAACCTGCCACACTACTGGGCTCTTTTCAGTGTGAGAAGTGTTAGGCCATAGCGCACCACAATGGTCCAGAATGGGATGGCAGACTTCCCATACCTTCGAGAACATGAAGAACTCTCAGAAGTGCATGTTAATGATCACTTGCTTTAACGGTGAAGGAAAGTTCACCATTAAAGCAAGTGATCATTAACTAATATCGCACGCACATAACTTCGAAAAGACAGAGGTACGTGCCTTGGGATCGAAGCCGAGACTTCTGCGTAGCACTCCTACGGTTTTCCTCTAGGCTATCGCTGCTCTAAGTTTCTGTTTAAGTCTATTTTTTTATAATGTAGCATGTCTACTTAACGATTACTTGCTTATATTGCAGCAAAACCGGTTTTTATTAATTTTCGCAACTAACCTTGTGACGCAAGAAACTTTACAAACGTAAAAACAAAACAAAATGTTAATGAATTACACACATTCTAATCTTGTGTTATAGAACTACATTACTCAGGCCCTGAAAGTCGTCTACTAGCGGGCTAAGTGGTTGTCTTGTGTCTTACGTGCGATCCTAGCTTCCAAACAAATAATATAAATGCGAATGTGAGTTTGTTTGTTTGTTACGCTTTCACGCCCTAACTTCTAGACCGATCGTTATGAAATTTGGCATATAACTTGTCCAGGGAACAGAAAGGACCTTTCATACGGAAAAAATACTGTTACTAACCTTACCTAACCTACATTTAGGGGAGCGAAGCCGCGGGCAAAATCTAGTATAGCAATAAATAGTTCGATCCTTCTCTTGTAACAGAAAATTATCTCAGATTTACAAAACACATTAATTAACATCACAATAAGTATTGCAATCCCGATAACCAAATCCATGAGCCACCGCCGTTACTGTGGTTAAAATTAGATAATAAATATTTAACAGCCATAATACAAAATGTAATTACATTAAACCATAAACAACACCCTAATGCTTACTTACAATACAAACCACCATTGTAAACGAAAATTTATATACTTTTATATTACAAGATTATCCTTTAAAATATTATCACGCTATTGCAAAGAAGGGTAGTCGTAAATAAAGGGAACTGGCAAAGAACTAACAAGTTATCAGAAATAAATTTCGGAAGTAATTAAAATATCTCTGAGTTACAAAACATATTAGTCATCTTAAATGTTTAATTAATTTCTGTGGTAAAATATAGTTCAGTTGGTAGATTATTAGTATTTGTTTTTTAATTTGAGCAGTTGGTTTGATGTCGGGGTAAATTTGCTAGTTTTAGAATACGTATAGGTTTTGTACATAGCCAAATGGGTAGAGAGAGGTATGAGATATATACATATACAAAATATTTCGTATATGTACACCTCTCTAATAATTGATCAATTCGCTTTCGTTGTTTATTGCTGAACAAAAATTCTTGCAAATTACATACATGCATAGCAGTGGTGGCATTTGTTACCGCTACACCAGCAGTCCATTTTATCTTGTTACATTGCTCAGAATAAGCCCTTGCATTGGTAGTCTGTATTTTGGTTTTCATTAGATGTAAGTAAAGAAGGGTTGTTATAACGAAATGGCAATTCAATAGCCATTGAATATGGTCCTGAGTTTATTTGATTTTAAGTTCAAATGTTTGCTGAAATTGCTGTCGCAGACCCCTTAGAGGATTATTCATTAGTTATTTCAGGCGAACTAGCTGCACTTAATTTCTATACGTAAATATCGTTCAATTTTCTGCACTTTACAGCGGCATCGGCATACAGTTCGCGATAAGTTCAGCTATTGCCAGTACGCCAGTGAATGGCATAGGTGCCAATTATTTGCCACACCTGTGCTCATTACTGAATGCCTAACGGCAAATGGTCCAATTGTTCAGCTAACTATACTGTTGGGTGTATAAAGTCGTTGTGCTACAATTGAGAGTACAGTTTGCAGAAGAAGTACTATTATGCCATTTTTTGTATTTTTAT
Source organism: Catocala nupta (assembly GCA_963675205.1). Classification (NCBI taxonomy): domain Eukaryota; kingdom Metazoa; phylum Arthropoda; class Insecta; order Lepidoptera; family Erebidae; genus Catocala; species Catocala nupta. The sequence continues at coordinate 12,753,774 of OY776099.1, forward strand.
CAGAGTAGGCAGGAAATTATTCAAGCTACTTCTTTATTTTGTTTAATGCGTGTTAAGTAGCTCCTTTAATCTATATTCAAGTAAGAAGGCATGAATATGCTCTACTATTGTCTAATATCTCGCTCCATTGTTATTAAATTACAAAGCAGAGTCCTATAGCTTTACTATTGTGTGCAAGCCTGCTCTGCGCGTGTACTACGGCATCACGCTGGATTAGTGCAGTTTAGAAGGATATTCCCATCTTCAAAGTCATGGTTAATTTACTTTTATAACACGTATGGTACCAGTTACAAAAATACATGATCTTGATGGTAAAATTAATTATGATAATTTGTTCAACAGATACGTTTGCGTCTCACGTAATATAGATGAGCTATAACTTAAAAATAACCCGGTAATTGAACCTAAAACTTCAATCGGTCATGAGAATAAGCAAAAATGCCACAAGACAAATGAAGAACAAATATACCTAATACATAAAATTAAGTCAACTTTTCATTTTGTTTTTATCTGCTAACGCTACTAGTCAGCGTTGGTGTGATCAGCCAATTTGCGCTGATTGATCGCGACATTTCTCTTTCATTATAACAACTTGCTGTGCCGATACACTTCTGTTGCTTCGAACGGCTAATATACTGGACATATCATGCTACAATATTTCGGAGTTTCAAGCAATATTTTTGATTAATTAAATTAGCTAAGGGCACACCCAATACTAAGTGAAATGAAATGAAAACATTTATTTGTACTAAAGGAATGTATAGCCGTAATAAAAATTACTTTTGATTAAAATTTGACTCTGATTATAACAATTCGCAGCTTGTAATAATAATGTCCTCCTGACCGAATTTCGATCTTAACGGAGACTGGCCATCGGCGCAGGAGATATAATAGTGCACAAGTGTGTGCACAAACACAAGTGCACTCTCTGTTCCCTAACTCTCATGATCCGATGGGACGAATAATCCAACACGACCAGAGAGAGATCAGGCGCAGGACGAACGGCTTTACGTGCACGAGGCACGGGGGTGTCTAAACACTGCCAACTTCCTAACTTCGGGCTTGTATTGAAATTTCTTAACCGGAAAACCCAATAACTTTTTGGTGGCCCGACCCGGGATTACAGCCCGAGACCTCATGCACAGCAGTCGCATTCACTACCGCTGCGCCACGGAGGCAGTTTAAACATAGCATCGCAGTTTGTACATAGTATGCGACAGTTTTACTGCATATGAGAGTTTTAAAGCAATATTTTTAATAGAGAGACTTAAAAAACTATTGGTGTTATAACACCAATTTGTTATTTGTTCAGCGCTAGCCGTATAAAGTAACATAGATAGTACGAGACATGCGTCGCAAAAAAGTTCTGTTAAATAATACTAAGAATCCCCTTAACTCTACCAACTAAACTTAACGTTTCAAACGACAAAACATTGATTAAAGTTTGTACTTGCCATCTTTTAGAGCCAATTCTAGCTAAAAACAATTAAATATATATTGAAATTAAACTACTATATACGGATTTTATCGCGTTGTTTATTTATCACTGTATTACAAAATTTTGAAAATATTACACTACTAAAATAATTTAAACTATTAAATCTATTTATTTTTGGTTTACACTTTCCCCGACGTTTCGGTTGCTTTTCAGCAGCCAAGGTCACGGGGAGATGGATGCTGAAAAGCAACCGAAACGTCGGGGAAAGTGTAAACCAAAAATAAATAGATTTAATAGTTTAAATAATTTTATTAGCTTATAAATTAGTCAAATAAAATCAATTGTAGTAGTAGTGTAATATTTTCAAAATTTTGTAATACAGTGATAAATAAACAACGCGATAAAATCCGTATATAGTAGTTTAATTTCAATGAATAACATTCGCGTAAACAGAAGACAATATTATGTAATTAAATATATACTTCCGATCTAGTCTAATAAAGTTTTAATGTGAACTAAAATGCAAATTATTTTCACATTTTTACCTCTTTTTTTTGAGAATTCCCTTTGTGATATTTATGATACTGAGACAAGCTCAAGATTCGTCATGATTAAAAAAAACGGATTCTAAGGGCTGATTCTTATCAAAATGTAAACAATTTTTGTCATAAATTGTCCTCAGAATTGTAAAAATACGTATATTTTACATAGTTTATTTTATATGTAAAATAAAAGTTACTCAAACATCAGTATAAATGTATTATCAATTTATAAAAGCTTAATATACTGCGGTAAAGTCATGATCAAAGTTTAATTTGCGTAACATTCACATAAATAATAATAATAATATAATAATATTCTATCACATACACACAACACCATCTAGCCCAAACTAAGCAGAGCTTGTACTATGGATACTAGACAATGGATAAACATACATATATACTTTTTTTTTTGTAAATACATACATATTATGCATAGAAACACCCAGACCAAGACAAACATCCATGTTCATGCACACAAATGTTTGACTTGTGCGGGAATCGAACCCGCGACCTTAGGCGTGGCAGTCGGTTACACTAACCACTACGCCACCGAGGTTCATCATAAATGTTACACAGTTTTGTTAACTAAATAATTGGACATAAATTGGGTTCTTATTCGCCATTTTGCACGTATTTAAAATAGTGTCTAGCCACTTATAACAACTATTTTATGTATAATCTATGATGGGTCTGACTGTACGAATGGCTTAGTGGTTTATGTGGTCGTCTCACCAGTGGCAATGCGCCGGATGTTGTGGGTCTACACGGGCACTATCCCCATCCCCACCCTGTTATGGAAAATTTCGTATCAGATCTGTCAAAGTGTTATTGGGCTTTGATATCTAAATCGAACTTGAGACCTATCGCACGGCAGTCGCATTCTCTACCTGTATTGCGCCACCGATGCAATTGATTACCAACAGTAGTAATATTTCTTCCGCTTAACAAATGACTTCCCTCGAGTACCGTTCAAGCCCAATTAACCATCAAAGGAAAAAACTATTTCATTAATATGTGAACCCTTCAAACCCGTAACTCTCCCCTAACTTAATATAAAAGTCGGTAATTCATTTCCCGAACGCCCGGCACCTTTAATTAGTGAAGTAACTTAGTCGTCCAGTGGTGAGATTGCGCTGGTTTGCGGTCAGTCTCGGATATCATTACTGAGTGGTATATAAAATATATAGTGCTACTGGTAGAGACGGCACGCATCACTGGCATGGCGTAGTAGTTTAGGTGATCGATACGCCGTTGGAGCAGGAGTTCGATCCCCAGCCGGAACAAACAACGTACGAGAGAATAAAATACATTTAATTTGATTAAGAATGAAGTTTATTGTATTATACTTATACATTTTTATGGTTTGTATCCTAACTAATATTATAAATGCGAATGTGAGTTTGTTTGTTACGCTTTCACAACTTTACTACTCTACCGATCATCGTTAAATTTTGCTTACATGTTGTCAGGGGTACAGAAAAGGACATACCTTTTATTCATAAAAATATAACTGTTCCCGAGGGATTGAAATTTATTAACAAAATATACATTAAAGCGAGCGAAACCGCGATCAAAACCTAGAAATGTTATAATTAGTCAAATTAATGATGTTAAGTAATAAATATAAGTATGTAAGAACAGGTATAATTTCAACAAAAGTTGTTTTTGGTTTTTGATATAAATTACTTATGTTAATACATAAAAAAGATTCAAGCTAATGCACTTTCAATGTATTTGATTTTGAAGGCTGTTGCAACTTTTTAGTCACAAGTACGCACCACTACCCAAAATGGCGACACAACACAAATTAATAACGCGTATGAAATAACACAGATGTTCACCGAAAACACTCAATCGCAAACAATAAACATGTTACCTACCATTTTCCATTGTTAATAACTCAGTGTCCCCTAACTTTTAAACATAACAGATTGCTTGTTATTATTTTGTCGTTGTGTTAAATCCATCCGTTTTTATTATCGCATCGCGACAATCGCACCGCGATACATCAACGCCAGTTTACGAGACCCATCACTCATTTTATGGTCACACCCGAATTCGTGTACATTCGCTAGCAAGTTTGCTTTAAAATATGTATTTAAAAAAGGCTTATTGTTGAAATTTTGGCAAACTTTTTTAAAAGACTACATTTTGTCTATAGGAAGGTACAAGCATTTCTCAATTAAAAAAGGTTAGCAAGCTAGTCCAGTCCGGTCTGGTCTACACACAACTTAAAGATTTAGAGGAAGTATAGAAGTATAGAAGAGTTAGAGGATAATAATTTTCTTCATTGTAAAATCGTTGAATAACTATTTAATAAATAGTATATAAAGATTTATTTTAACAATACCCATGTTAAGATAGAAATTTAATTATAAACAAAAAAAAAAGCAGCCTATTACATGTATTTTCCTGCTTTGTAGTTGAGTTTTATATCTATACGATAAATACGAAATACAGAGGCAAATACTATTTATAATATAAAAGTACATTCACTTTTATTTCATGTCTTTCACGTATATTTTATTCGAAATAAGGAAGGGATAGTGAAATACCCGCACCACGCTATCGCCAAACGCTATTTCTGTGGGGTTTGCACCTTGTACGGACAGTTTTACGCGGTCTTCTCTCTATAATATACAGAAAACAGAAAACCAAACAATAGTAGCCGATCAGGAAATCAAACTAAGGACTTAGCTATCACAACAATTCCTTCCCAGGAATCGAACCCAAGACTTCACTGGCAGCAGTCGCATACACCACTGCGCCACCGAGACAGGGATACATTCAATTCGTCCAGTTTTGTACTCGACTGTCCACAATCGTATGTCACGGTAAACAGAAGATATTTCGGAATTTGCTCGGTTAATGTCCGAATTGACCGGCCGCGGGATTTATTACACGTATGCGTTTTACGATCTGAACAGAATTAGGGAAGGATTTTAGAATAAGTATTTTTCCCTATGAGATGTTAGCAGGGTATAAAGATTAAGAAATGTTTGAGGATACAATGAAGATTAAATGCGTGTGTAAATAGTTTGAATATATAATTAAAGAGGTCTTGCTGGTGCAGTGGTTAAATGTGACTACTGTGCTTGAGGTCTCGGGTTCGATTTCAAGTTTTTACTTTATACGGATTTTATCGCATTGCTTATTTTTTATAAAACACTATTATTACATAATTTTGAAACTTTAAACTACTATTGTTAAACACTTTTACTAGTTACTGTTTACTTTTATTTAAGCTATTTAAATTATAGAACTATTTAGATTTAATTTTACACTTTCCCCAACGTTTCGGTTACTTTTCAGCAGCCATGTTCACGGGGAGACTAAGATGGTGGTTGTCGCAATGTTCTAAGTGTAGTTATTTTCAAAGAACCCGAACATAATTTAATTTAATTGGTGTTTCTATTCACGCAGAATGAGCTGAAAGTATCATGAAGTCTGGCTGTGTTCTAGGGTTTGATTATCTGAATTACTGGATCCCAAGCTGGTGGTACATTCCAACCATCTTCTCTAATGAAATTAGGATATTTTTTTAATTTCAATGCCCTCGCGAGGCATCCTTGGTAGGAATCGATGTTCTGTTGTGAGTACCTGTGATTTGTCAAATCACAGATAATGGTTGGTCCCCTGTTGCACATGTTCACACGCAGCAGAGTTCAACGAACGTTAGTGTTTTACATCAGCTATGTGTTCTTTGCGGTGCCTATGCTTCTCTTCGTTTGACTAATGTATGAGAGTCCACAGTCACAATCTATTTTATAGACCCTGCATCTTGTAAAGGTAGTTGGCACTTTGACTTGACGGATGGTAAAAATTTACTTATCTTCGTTGGCGGCTTGAAGTATGTGTTGATTGAAGCTCACTTTAAGATGTGGCCAATCTTGTCAGTGATATTACATATGGCAGTATGGCAGGCTGGCGTTCGACGGTGGCTGGCTTTTCTCGGGATCTGTGACAGCGGCGCGGCTGTTGGAGCTTGTTGTCTTGCAGTACTTGCTTGACATGTTGAAGCTCGGCGTCAAGGTGTTTCATGTCATTTGTCTTGTCACTTAGTCTCCCCGTGACCATGGCTGCTGAAAATCAACCGAAACGTCGGGGAAAGTGTAAACCTAAATATAAATAGATTTAATAGTTTAAATAATTTTATTAGCTTATAAATTAGTAAAATTCAATAGTAGTAGTAGTGTAATAGGTTCAAATTTTTATAATACAGTGATAAATAAACAACGCGATAAAATCCGTATATAGTAGTTTAAGTTAAATAATCAAATTTATTTAAACATACCTATACCTAACATTATACTTCCTCGTAATTTAGACATCGTTTAACAAAAAGTGAGTAATCGTCATAGAATGACGGTCTGAATATTAATGTCGACGCGGTATAATCGTAATATTTCAAAATCGGGACTAACCTTGTGTAGGCTTCATTCAAAAAATCAGATATCGGCAAGTCCGTCTAACCCTCTTTGTGTCAACATCTGTCCAATTGAAAAGAACTAGATGAATTGTATAAAACCAAAAATATGATCTTATTAAAACATATTTTCGTCCGATATATCGATTTAAACATCGTTACACACATCGTGAGTAATCACTAATCACACAAAAAAGAACCAACATATATTTTCAAAATAGGAACACCTTTAGAGGTGTGATTAATAATATCGACGAGTGTTAATCGTAATATTAAAATATCGAAATAATCCTCGCGTCACGAGGAACTTGACAAATAAATAAACAACGGAAACAAAGAACATTTACATAAAAGTACCTCTTTCTAATCTTTTATGGATTGATATCTGTGAGTCTCTGTTTACTATCCACTCGAAAAGAACTAGATTTATTCTAAAACCCAAAAATAGTGTCTTAACCAAATATATAGGTACGAGCAGGTATAACACTATACCTACTCGCAATTCGAAAATCGATTTAAACGTCGTTACATACATCGCGAGTAATGACACAAAAAATACCCACAACTTATTTTCAAAATCCACAATCCTAACAACTTTATTAGAGGTGTGATAATAACATCGATCGTAATATTTCAAAATCGATTTGGATTCCTTTAAATCGGACTCGATTACAGGTAGTTTTGGATTGTAATTTAAATAAATAAGGGCTGGCCGGGACCCGGTCATAAATTTACGTCCAATATAATGGGTGTCTTACTACTGTAATCATCGATTTCGAAGGAATAACTTACTTCAACTTTGTAAAGGCTACCTTATGTTAATAATGTTAGGATTTAGTTCAGTAGGTAACGTTAAGTTTCTCTTTAGTATGGCGACAATGTGTTGAGCTGTTTAGTGTGGCGTATATTTAAGGTTTTTTGGACAGCCTGGTTAGTCTTGTGGCATAAGGTTTTTGCAAGCATTGCAAGCGATTGTTAAGTCTTGAATTTAATTATTTGGCTAGGAGAAGTTCTTAATAAAATATTGTTGAACACAAATATACTTCATTTGTGTTTAACAATGTTTTCTAAGTGGGTGGCTTCACATTAGTTAGATAACTGAGACCCGGTCGAGCACAGCAAGTATAGAAGGATTGTACATATGTACTCGTACATATTTAAATACATGAGAATATTCTCGCGCCTAAATCTGCACGAAAAGAGGGCGAGGGCTGGCGAGGACTTCTTGATAAAAATACCAATAACTCTATCCCACACGTGAATTGGATACAAGACCTTATGCACAGCAATCGCTCACACTACTGCTGCGCCAAGATTATAACTATAATTAATTTACTAAAAAAAAAATATCCTATCGAGTTTAATTCGAGTTCCAATAGTACCTAACTAAAGCAATATGCTTTTTTTATGTTATAATTTCCCCATAAACTACTGCTGACCTATCATGGTGAGAGTCGTCTCAGAGCATTTATTACAAGATGGTGCTCCGATAAACCCCTTAGATATTATGGGAAGCGATAATGGGGTTTCAAGACGTGGTTTGATGGCTCCACTGTAAAAGATTTGATTTAATTTTTATTGCTTGGGGTAAAACATTGTGTGTGGTGGTTTTAGCGATATAATTTATTAATTAGTAGTTATTACTACATTAGCTTGACGGTACATAGAAATAAAATATTGCCATAAGACTGCTGAACATATAAATCGGCGCGTATCAGTGATGACTACATAGGCTATACAAATATGGGTGTTTCTCAACAGATTGCGATCGGATTGTTTTTACGATAAGTACTGATTACAACAAGTCGTACTATCGATTTTTCGATTAAGACTATTTATAATATTCGTGTTAAACTTATGTATGGTTACTCAAATTATAAAAATATTTATGCTATTTGATCACAGTTTGACAATACTTTTAAGCTTTTACGTATGAATTGATAGTTAATCATACTCTAATATATTGTAAATTAAAATTATCATGTATCAGATGATATGACTTGTCCTTAGTTCCAAAATACAATAAATCATGTGATGCGTTGAACCAAACCCCATATATTTTATTTTATTTTACAAATATTGGAAAAATTATAAGTATTATCACAAAATAAGCCGTGTTTACGTTATCCATCCAATTATAATATTTATAAAATCTAGACTCGCCAATAGACATAAGAATATTAATTATAATCACAGCACTTCCCTGTCACATTACACGACCCTTGACATCTTCCCCTTTTACTAAAAATATGTGATGATGTAATAAAACATTAATTACACATTAATATAATTAAATTAAAACTTTTGTTGGCAGCGACATAGTCACCCCTTACTTAATAGGGGTGACAGCCTCCTTCTTTATCATCACCCCATTATTTAAATAATGGGGTGATGATAAAATATTTAATTCAATATCGTTTCACGAGAGGACAAATATGTACCTTAAAGGCGAGTTCCCATTACACCATACCATGTCATCAAAATAATGTCGTCCAAACCGATTTCGATCACTGCAGCGAATCTTAACGGAGACTGGCCATCTGCGCTGGAGATATTTTAGTGAACAAGTGTGTGCGTAAACACAAGGACACTCTCTGTTCCCTAACCCATCCGACACGACTGGGTAGAGATCAGGCGCAGGACCAACGAGTGTACGTCCTTCCCGACGCACGCCTCTAACACCGCCAAATTCCTAACTCCGGCCTGCTATTAAGGTTTCTTATCAGAAAAACACAATACCATCAAACTCTATGGTTCGTTTCTGATCAAATGCAATAATATATTTGTAACCAAAAATCGTCAAAACAACCTGTATAAAGTCAATTAATAACTTTAGATATAGAATTGCAAAAAAATAATTGAACAAAGACTCATTTTTCTACATTAAATAATATGTAATTACGTGGTTAGTATTAAGCAATTCGTAGAAAAGCTTTATACAAATAAGTATGATATAAACTTATAAAGTATTCTTAGAATTTTACTTGATTTATTACTTTGGAAATTAAGTGGTAAATTGTTTAATTGTGAAGTTATTATTAATCTATCAAATCTTGGAATGCCAGACATAGTTAGAAACCTATTAAATCAAGTGTATCCTAGTCATTACTATTTTATCTTTCCAGCGGTATATTAGGCGACTCGTAGAATTGTGGATGAATGTACCCGATTGGTTTGATTTGGCAAATTACAGGAAGGACTGTGACAGACTTCTTGAAATCAAAAACATCGCGCGGTAACTTGCATGTCTGAGAGTTCTCCATAATGTTCTAAAAGATATGTAAATCTGTCAATCCACACTAGATCACATTACGAAGTGGCCCATGCCCTGCAATGATAAAATTAAAATACAGGGCTGATATTATTATTAGCATATCGCAGCCACACCTAAAGCAGTAGAAAAAATAAAGCCCATTTAGAATCGCCTTTAGTATAGGAACATATACCTATAAAATCGCGACCACAGCTAGTATTACATAATTAAGGCTTTATACTAAGAATCGGGGCAATATAAGAACACCGAATATCATAATTACAGTAGCAAAATCTCTTGTCTCGAAATTGTCAAACCACAAAACGCTGTAATTAACGTTACATGTATGAATGAGTTGGTTTAAAACGCTGAGCGACGTCAAACGTTCCTCGTATGATTATTACTCGCTTTACTTATTAAAATTATACACCTTGTAGGTCGTAAATGAAGAAACATTATGTTAAAATAAGTAAAAGAGGGTTTAGGATAATTCAAGCTTTGAACTCGATATATAATTTATTTAGGTTACAAAATAATTAGCATTCGACTTCGTGAACTCCAAACCTTTAATCGAAGTCGCAAAATAATGTTAATTAGCATTTGTGTTACCAACCAAAGATATTTAATTCGTATTTGAACCGTTTGGATTTAACTAGATTTTTGTCTCTTGAAAACAAAGTTACAAAAATAAACCAAAAGGTTACAAAGTTAAATATAGGTATCTTTAATAAGAATAAACCTTTGAATATCTAATTGATATTAGTTGTTCAAAATATTGAATTGTTACGTTTTGAAAATATTAGTAGAAATCCTTTTGAAAGTCTTACATGATTCTATAAGTTTTGGAAATTATTTACGTGTAATATACGTGTGATAAATTTCGTATTATTCGGTAAGATAGCCAGTGAAACCTCGGTTGAAATATTCTATTACGCTACTGCGTAAGGTCTAGCTCGATTAGACCGAATTCTCGCAATAAAAACTGTTAATAATAAAGTTCTCACTTCATAATCTAGTCTCAGTTTCATAATTTACGTTTATTATGTCCTTCTAAATCAAAACATAAATTACATTGCATTTTATTATTAATAAATGAATTTATTATTATTACAGTTCACATTTGACGTTGATTAGACCAGAGTGGCACTTTATTATTAAAGGCTTTCATTACGAGAATTGGTCCGTTCTAGCTATAAATATGAGTACATATTTTACATATAAATATGAAGAGTAATACATAACACTTATATGGTTTCGAATTATATTCAGTCAATCAAAATAAAATTATTATGATATCTAAAACCTTAAAATGCGATCTATCAATAAAGGAACTTTTGCGACAGCCATTTTGGTTGTAGCATGACCTAATCCTAACGTTTATTATAAATACGGATGTTTGTTTGTTACGCTTTCACGTCTTAACTGCTACACCAATCATCGTGAAATGTTGCATACAGGTTGAAGTACAGAATAGGATACAGGATACCTTTTATCCCGAATAAAAACTAATAATATTATAATTGTAAAAATTTGTGAAGATATATTTTACAACACACTCGTAAACCGTAGAACGGATTTGACGAAATTCGGTAGGCAGACAGACCATGTCCTGGATTAACACAAGATTAACGAGTCGAGCAAAGTATTATTGTGTGTTTTCGTCAAGAAATTTTCCGTAGCAGCACCCGCTAAGACACCAAGCAGAAAACAGCCGTTTTCTTTCGCTCCTCTAACATGGATATATAAAAACATAGCTGACTAAATGTGGTGTCATAAATGCAATACATTTCTGCTTAACCATTCAGTGATATAAGCGTTATATTATGTATATGTGTATGTTGAAATTAAACTGCTTTAGGGGAGACTAAGTAAGTAAGTTTAGTCTCCCCGTGAACATGTGTAAATGTAAAGGTAAATAGTTTTAATAATTTTAAATAGATAAAATATTTTTATTGATTCAGTAATAGTGTAATATTTTAAAATTATGTAATAAAAGTGTTAATAAGCAACACGATAAAATCCGTATAAAGCAGTTTAATTTCAATGTATAACATTCGCGTAAACGTAAGACAACATAAAGTATGTTTTTACTAAGCAATGTTCTGAAGTAAGCTTTACTACGAAACTACCATTCCTTATAATCTCATAAGGAATGGTAGTTTCGTAGTAAAGCTTACTTCAGAACATACGTTATAAAACAATACAATAGTGAGATCACCAAGTAACTATTTCGAAATAATATCATCGTACAAACGTATTTTACTCGTAAATTAGAAAAGCTATAAATCAGTCTGTATCATAGCAATATTTTATAGATGCCAGTTAAATTAAAACCTCTCTGTTAAGATAAAGAATAATAAAGAGACAGCATGTATATTTTCTAGAATATATTCTACAAAATATAGTTGACTTACATAAGAGAGCAGAGTACCTAACTATTATCAAATAATATCATAAAAATAAAAATGTGTTCGTTGCTTTAAGCTATAACTGAATAGCAGACCAATTTTTTTAATACACTTGTAGCAAAGAAGTTTTGTTATATTTAAGGGTCACATTATTAAGCCCCTGTACAATGGCAAATCGCGAAGATTATTTCAGTACATGATTCTTACTAATAACTAATATAGCATTTTCTTTTTATCGACATTACCATTACAACTGACTGACGAGTGATCTCCGTGAACACGATAATGAATGCGCAATTTTGATAGGGATGTAATGCAATTGTATCGATGTTTAAATAATAAAAAACAAAATGTTGAAACCTCACTAAAAATTAAATCGTTTCGCCCAGGTACAGGGCACATATAATATTTTCCAGATATACATTACATTCCTAAGAAATGATCACACCTTTTTGTTACACTCTGTATATAATATAGACCTACATTTTTTTTATTTTTTGAGCTGGAGCACTCCCCATAATTCTATAAGCAAAATTTTCATCCCGGGAAAACAGCTTAGATACATATTAGTATCTTTTTAAAGCACGGAGGCGAAGCCACTACTAATATACAAATATTGTACAAAAATTTGAACCTGCGTCTTTGAGATATCGTGTCACTTGATAATAAACACGGTCCTGCTTTAGATCACTAATAAAATGTGAAAATAGCACATTTTATCAGTGATCTGAAAATAATAATTATTTAAAGAATTGTTGTCTGTCTATACGTGTGTACGCGCATAGATGCATAAACTACAGCACGAGATTGGATGCGGTTATCACAATTGTATTAGGTACTTAAAAGGTTTCGGGCGCGCCACGATCGTGGCGGTAAGTCCCGTTTTTGAGGAGTGGCTGGAGGGGCGGCATGGCGCCCTCACCTTCCGGCTGACACAGGTTCTAACTGGCCACGGTTGTTTTGGCCAGTTCCTGTGTCGTATACGCCGGCAAGAGGCGCCCGGTTGTCACCACTGCGGCGACTGCCGCGACGTAGTTGAGGACACGGCGCTGCACACTTTGGCGGTTTGCCCCGCCTGGGCATCGCAGCGCCGTGATTTGATCGCGGCAGTCGGATCGGATGCCCTCTCGCTCCCGGCCGTAGTTCAGTCTATGGTCCGGAGTGAGAGGTCGTGGAACGCCGTCGCCTCCTTCTGTGAGGAAGTAATTTCCATCAAGGAGGCGGCGGAGCGGGAGAGGGAGCGTTTAAACCCTCTCCCCAACCGCAGAGCCGGGCGCCGGAGGGCGCGAGACGACCTCCAGCCACCCTGAGGTTTGACCTGGGGGTGGCGGGCTTTGTGGGCCTGCCCGCCATCCGTTCAGCACCAGGTCCGAGAGGCGGCGTGCGTGTTCCCACGCGCGCCTCTGTGTCGTGTCCGTCTCCTCTTTAGGGGGGAGACAGTAGGGTATTTTTTATGAAGTGAGTCCTTTGGGTAGGTCTCTCGTGTAGTGGCCTGCCGTTTCATACGGCGGGCCGAAACCTCGGCGGGGTCGCGACCGTATGCGAAAGTGATTCGCGCGACCCCGTCGATAGTGGTTTTGTCGAGGAACACCGTGGTAGGTTTAGTCGGTATTCCGGGAGGTACATTATCTTTTAACATCTTTCTTTTACCCAGGCGAGTCCGACATAATCCCTCCGCCCGCCCCCGCGGAGGGATATGCGTCATAGCATTGCCCCACGAAAAAAAAAAAAAAAAAAAGGTACTTAAAAGGTTTAACTTAAATTCTTGTGCATGTTTGATATCGATACGCCTTCTTATATACTTTCAAATTCCACGCGTACAAAGTCGCAGGCAAAAACTAGTTAAATAATAAATTATTCATAGACAGAAATACCTTTTATACATAATTAAGAACTTAACTCCTTCAGCTGATTTTCGGCAATACTTACCTGAAAAGAAAATAATAAAGTTATTAATACATACAACTAATAAAACATATAAATTGATTCAAGAACATTTTTGTTGCGGTTAGAACATATTGTCGTGGTGGCGCAGCAGTTGTGTATACGACTACTTTGTATGTGGTCTCAGGTAAGACGCCCGGTATAAGGCAAAATATAATTGGTTTTTTATGTCAAGACTCGCCATTTATGGTACGGGAGTAACGATACAGGCTTCGGTGGCGGCGGTAGTACATGGGACTACTGAGTATGAGGATACGGGTTCGATTCTCGAGTCGGGTAATATGTGATTGGGATTTTTACCAAGCAATTTTTAGTAAGCAAAGAGTCTGTAGGCGTACCATGAAACGTAAATGCTGATGTTTTTTATCGACTGTTCGTATTCTGAAACACATTTTTCCGAAATTCGTGCTGAAGTTCGGTATGTAACCTCTTGATTATCCGAAACCCCTTCATGAAGCTGTTCAAACCACGAAGTAAGGCCATTTTGAAATAATGAAATCCGAACACACTTAATTGTTAGTTTTTTTGTTCGGCCCGAAGTATCTGATAGACATTTTCACGGTAGGAACAGTACGCGGTAGATTATAGGCGGCTCCTATAAAGTGGAATCTCTAAACAGTCTAAACCATTGTCAACAAAATATGAATAATTATCTCTGCCTAGGCTCTCTCTTTAGGGTTATAGTCGTGATACTATATGTGACAATTAAACAGCAACCTAACACAATGAAAAAGCATTGCGTCTAGACCTTAGGGTCCGAACTTTGGTCGACAGATTAAAACGGTACAAAATATTTAATTATTTTAGGATCTAACTTTTAGGTCACGATTTAAGGCATACATTTGAAACCTTAACAGAACTAAATTTATAATTAAGCGTCTAATACTTAATACTAAACATAAATTAAGTTATGAATTAATTAAAACAATATCTATTTAAAACAATAAATTGGTTTAGCAGTCTTGTTGGTCCTTTGGGGTCTATTTACGTTTAAGATTAAGTTGATCACGAGGTCTTGGGTTTGGTTCACAAGTCAGGCGATGTATCTAGCGTGAATAGTGGTTTAAGTAGTTGCCTCGCTCAGCCTTAAATTACACTGGGGTGGCTTCGATCTAAACACAGGACAAAACATTGTGTGGACTAAAAATACTTGTGCCGAGACCCGGTCATCTTTGAGAATCGTTATTTTAAATTTTAATAAGTTTCCCGCTATACATATTTTTCATAAGGCGGGAGAAGCTGGCTTTTATAAAATCCGTTATTTTAAAAATCGTACTTTTGTATCTAATGCATGAGTCTTTGGTCACTAGATTCAACTTAATGTAGCGTAAGACTTTACACAAATACGGACACAAAAGATGAAAAGTACACCCAGCTCCAGAAGAACCATTTTACGGATCACATAAATAATTGTGTGAGAGTCAAACCCACAACAATTAGTGCGGCGATAGCAACGAGGCGACCGCTTTACCGCTGCATTATCCATGCAGACAAGTTTTCTATTACAAGAATACTTAGTAGCAAGTCTGGAAGTATGTCCGGTATAAATAAGGCTGAATGCTCACAAGTAGCAAAGTACATGCATTACAATTCCATATAAAGCGTTATCGCAAAGTTTTTGCTATAACATCCATTCCACACATATTAACGTCTCGCGTTTAACACAAAATGCAACGACAATAATAAACAGCTACCGTAATGACCAGCAACTTGAACATTTGCACTACCTAACATCGCATAAACTGTGGACTATATTTATCCCAGTTAAGAACAAATATGCTACAATTAACGAAGTCGCCTCATTGCGATGCATTGGTAAATTTCGCTACAGAATAATTGGTTACAGAAGTACCAGTTCATTTTTATTAGATACTGGAAGTAAGCGTAATTATAGCATCTATTACTATTAATTATAGCAGCGATAATGTGCATGAGGTCGTGAGTTCGATGCCCAAATAATAATAATATATTTATTTGCTAAAAATATGATTGTAGGTCGGTTTCGATTGTAAATCGAGTAGTGTTATTGAGGATTTCTGACAAGAAATTTCTTATCAAGAATGGAATCTGGAACAGTGCGCGGGAACAGCAAAAGGCTCGCTCTCTATTAACTTAATTCTGAAAACCATACCTAGGGAAATGTGTTTGCAATACACCTCTGCCTACCCCTTCGGGGATATAAGAGTGACAATATATATGTATGTACAGTCAAAGACAAAAGTCAAGCTCGACTTTTGCACCTGACCGTACCTTCAACCACCCTTTAAAAATGTGCTCATAAAACACCAATATACATATATAGCTGTAATCTAAAACGCAGTAATATAGCTAATGCATTGAGCTTGAAATACATCTAGCATGTTATATATATTAGGTTAGTATTAGGTAACAGTATACAGTTACAGTACAATAATTTAATTCGAAGTCTAAACCTGAGACCTTAGTTAATCATTATGGTAATACCAAACCTGTACTATCGTATTAAATCATGTATTAATCAACCAAGAATTATGTATATAATTTATAATAAAAACTATAAATTATTATTATTAATTAAATGAATATAAAAAAGAAAACACAATTAAGTAACTGTCCTAATGCTGGGCACGGGCAACTTCTCAGTGTGAGAAGGGTAAGGCCATAGGTCAACACACGCTGGCTGACCCAGAGCGGTTTGAAACATTATGGAGAACTCTCAGATATGCAGATTTCCTCACGATATTTTTCTTCATCCCTAAAGCGAAAGATAATTAACTATTTAATAAGCACTTCACTTAGAAAAGTCAGAGGTGCGTGCCGTGGCTTCGAACTCAAGACCTCTGCACAAATAATTGTTGTGTGGGATTCGAAACCACAACCAACCCTCAATAAAACACCTCAGCATGGTAGTAGCCGCGAGGTAGTTGTATTATCGAGTCGAGTATTTATTTAATTCGTGATAATCATCATCACTACATATTATAAAACAATGTCTCCGGCCGCGTCAGTCTGTCTGTCTATTCGCGCAAAACTTAAAAACGACGCAACGGATTTTCATACAGTTTTCACCAATAGACAGAGTGATTTATGATGAAGATTTAGGTGTGTAATTCGTTAAGGATTTGTGTAAATTGGTTGAAATATGACGATGTTTCTTAAAGATGTCGGGGGAAAACAAGACGACTGAGACCTTTTATCGAAAACATTTTGAGAAATAACAAAACAATTATGATGGTATTGTTCCTCTTTTACTGATCAACAAGAGTCCGCGATGGCATAATTATGTCTATTTTTTAACGAAAGCTTTACTATACACGTTCTAACTTCTACAAAAATTGTCAAATATAATATGGTCATTAAAAATCTATGTAGACAGAGTCAGTCTTAATCCTTATCAAATTTAAATACCTTAGTTAGCTTAAACATTTCATACATATAATGATAGCCTTTTACACTATGCAATTTAAATTAATATATTATAATAAAAACAAACGCACGAGAAAATAAATCCAAGCGGTCTCACACCGAAGAAACTCGCTCCATGCAACAATCCCTGCATCGCCAAGTATTGTAGGCATAATTATGTAACATTTAAATCTAATCAATATGCTCAAGGCAAGAAGCTGATGCTCTACTACCCTTGCGAAGCCAGAGCGGGTTGCTAGTATTACGTAAAAGTCGTTGGAAATGTGTGACCACTTTAACGCACATTGTACCTAATTTACTTTCTGTTTTAACTCACTCTGTGGATCTAGTTAACTTTTGCACTTTATAGTCACACCACCTGTTAGTTAGTAAGGTCAGAATACGTTATTGGTAATTTCATTACAACTGAATTTTAATTCGATTTCAGACTAGCCCCGCCCCGTCCCTTTCAGTTGCTTTTTATTAGTTAGTTGGTAGGTAGTTGTTATAAATCAAGTTGGTTTTATCTGTGTAAATGTTATTGGGAGTTAGCAAGCAATTGTGTTCGTGACTGTATTAATAAGTAGTACCTATTATATGAATATGTTTGATTTCATATGAACGGAATAACAAAGAATGTTTTTGAAGGCACATATTACGGTCTTTGTATTAGTTTTTTTGGGACATTCGGCGACGAAATTATTAGCGTTTAAACTGAATAAATGTATTATTTCTTTATTGAAAACAACAGTTGAATCAAAAGTATCTTAATCGCTGGTTTAAGTATCAGTCTGTTAGGGGGAGCTAGATAGATTTAAACAGAAGAAACATTTTTTAGATCATGGAACCACATTTCACCGGTTACAGTTTTAAGTGCCACGAGGGGGACAAGCCTATTGCCGTGTGGAATAGTTCGAGACACAGTCCTGCTACTAAGAATTTCCAAACGGACACAATAACACTTTATCTGACTCGGGAAACGAACCTAGTATCTCACGCTTCAATCGCTCGTTTTTCAGGCAAGATTAAAATTTTCCACATACTCGACAGTCAATCAGCTTGTCCCTCGTTTGATACTTGATCAAGTACCGCATCCAATTCATCGCTTAACAAAGCTCGCTCAGCCTTTGCGTACTATTGCACCGAACGTAAGCAGCTTTTCCTACTGGGTACCAAAAGACAAATAATATTCCTTATATTTTGCTTGTAAAATGGTTTTTGATACACTATGCTATATGTTTGGAAAAAAATGGAAATAAACAGGTGAAGTAGCTTTAATTATATACATATATCATAATTTAAAAATGTTCACAACTGTGCGAAGCTACTCGCGTGTGCTGTATAGTTAAGTAGTAACACTTGTTTACTCTTATGAGCTCGGTTCCTTTATGCGTCACACATACAACGTGTAGTTATTAACTGCTTTATCTAAGTGTATAAAAGGATAAACTGACTGACTGACTGAATAATATTAATTATTATTAAACAACATACAACGAGCAGTAATTAATTGCATTATCTAATTGTATAAAAGGATAAACTGACTGACTAATACAATGACATATAAAAATTACATGTAATGGTAATAAAATATAATTGAAATACTTATAATGTTTTAATTGTACCCAAAACTTGTCTTTGGAAATTATTGTCAACAAACTTTGTTCCCTAGCAATCGAGTGCCGTCGTTTGTTTGTTCCTATTTACCCGTGTTATTCTTATATCTTGTGTAAGTGAATATGTTATGAGGTAATGTTAAGTTGTTCACTATAAAATCAAAATCAAAATAAATTTATTCAAATTAGGTTACAAGGTAACACTTATGAATGTCAAAGTTACACGTAATTTTTTCCTGTGAATTTACATTTACTGCCACGTACAGCAAAGCAAGGGTGTGTAGGGATGAGAAGAACGGGCAAGAAACTCATAGCCACTCTTTTTAATCGCCAAGTGTACAATAATATTTCGTTTACAAATTATAACTGTAAGGTGCTGCAACCATTTTTCCATGAACTACTACTCAACATACTCAAGCATTTGATAAAAATTGATGGTAGCCTCTAAAGCAGCAGTATGGTAAATAGGAGCATCCACTTACATGTACATAAATAATCAAGACAAGACGTGATTATAGTCCGTAGTTTAATCTAATTGTTTAAATAAAATGTAGTAAGTAAATTATCGAATTCCACTAAACCAGAATTGAGAATAAGACTCAAAAGAAAGCTTAACGGAACTGTCCATAATCACGAGTTGTCTTCATTGCACATTCTATATTAATATATAAGCTATATTAATATGTTAAGAAGCTACTGAAATTAAGAAGGGCAGATGATTAAAGTTAATAGTTTTCTGTGGATATTTAATTTTTATCCGTTCTATTAAACTCTTAAATGGCAATTAAAATACTTCTCGTCTATTAGTTACTGAATCCTATGATAGCTTGTAATACCAAGAGTATTAAACCCGCTTTGACAACGCGTACAAAAGGGAATTAGAGATATGATGCCAGAAAAATGATGCTTTAACTGAAGAAGAAGAATAAGAATAAGAAGCGCAGAAACAAAATACGGTTTAGTTCACGAATAATTGGCAAGTCACCGTTTTCCTAATACAGTAACTGTGTTAAGAAAACGGTGTAGTAATTCTACTACGCCATTGTTTTCTAGAATTCTTATAGATTTACTAACCAGGCTTAACAAATGAGTAGTACAAGTTACACTATTACTGTAATATACTACGTATTTGTGCTGTATGTAGAACTTCCCTGCTCATTTGTACTGTCACCAAATAATTGTCAAGCACAGACTCATATCTAACCAAATTTAATTTATACATCACATACATATTGACATTGGTTTTTATTATCTTTTTACATACATAGTGTCATGCCTCTAACGTCGATGGGGTATATAAACCAACATTTCGCCATTTAATTTTAGTTCCCACTTTATAAGAACAAGCCTATTGCCAATAACTGGTCACAGTTCAAGAGGATCTCTATCCTATAAAGTGAAACAAAAAGACACATACACAATAATCATATACATACATAGTAACACAACAAAACATTTGTTTATCACAAGCATTGTATAAAATAAAACCATTGAAATTTGTAAACAATTTTATTCAACTTAGGATAATAAAGATACAATCGAAGACTATAAAAATCTCACGCTGAGATGAAATGAGCAACAAAATATTCATAAATATACGTAATGTTAGTTTAACTGAGTACAATCGGTTTTGAATATAATTTCTGAAGTACGAAAGACTTCGTTAAATAAAATATTGTAAGATTTTCTCTGCGGGGACATCTTTGTCGAACGATTGTACTAATGGCATAATGTGTGTTACTGTTTCGATGTTTAGTCGTCTTATTACATTTGATCTGTTCTGGAATTATTGGTTAAGTATTACCACTTATATCACTTGAACATAAAGATCGTCATTAAGCTAAAAAGTAAAAAATACTATTTTATGTCTAGATAAGCGCCTTACGTATGTAGTAAGCGGTAGATATTTACATGTATTTTGCCCATTGTCATTTACGAGGCACAGATCCATACTTCGAACTGTTACTCACTCTTCTAACCTGGGAATTGAACTTAATCTTAACGAATATTATAAATGCGAATGTGAGTTTGTTACGCTTTCACGCATTAACTACTCTATCGATCATCATGCAATTTCAGGGACAGAAATTTATTGACGATATCGAGATTAACGCGAGCAAAGCCGTATATAAAATAAAATTAATCACTATTGATAAATAATTAAACGCTGTCACAATAACTCCAAACATATTAATTACACAATTAACGTTTCTAAAACAGCACGCATTACTAACTATCATATTACGTTACGAACTGCAACGCATTTTTCATTCGTTATCACAGCACTGGGATTATGTAGCACGCTTTATTCACGCAATATGTAAATGCGTGCTTCGTTGTGAAATATTGCTACAGACTTGAAAGTCTAACACATGACATGACTTTCTTTTCATTATTTGTTTTCTTTTGAAAGACTACTCTCGTTTTAAAACAATAGGGTAGTTGCCTATGTCTGATTTTGTACGTAGGAGCGAGCCTATCGTACAGTCAGCCAAGAAAGTGGTCTACCAGTTTTGATAAAAGTTTCTGTAAGGCCTAATTATCGCTAAGGTTGACTTTTAGTGGTAGACCATATTTTTGGCCGACTGTACAGTTTACCAGGCATAGTTACAAACAGGCATACTAGGCATTTTGTAATAGTAGTAAAGTAATATCGACCGCATAGATGGCGCAGTGGATTAAGTAATCGCCTCGCCATTGCCGCCACGCCGAGTGTTGTGGGTTTGAGCCCCACACGGAACAATAACTTATGCGATCCATGAATAGTTGCTTCGTGTCGGGCTGTTATTTGTGTCCGTTCTTTGAATGTTTGTAAAGTTCCCCGTGACGCAGGCATTGTTTCTCGTACGAGAATCGTCTTTATCAAA
This sequence comes from Catocala nupta, assembly GCA_963675205.1. Lineage (NCBI taxonomy): Eukaryota > Metazoa > Arthropoda > Insecta > Lepidoptera > Erebidae > Catocala > Catocala nupta. The sequence goes on from OY776099.1 coordinate 12,775,655, forward strand.
AATGAAGAACTGAATACGATATTCAGCGGCCGTTAATAGAAAGCAGACGTCTATATTCTGCGGTATTTGCTTAATATCTGACAGGCCATATGCTTGTCTGCCACCTCAGTCATATTTGAGAGCCGACTTTTCTGCCAATAGATAGGCTATTTACGTCAATATTTTTTTTTAATTATGATCTTTTAACCTTCTGAGATAAGGTAAGGTAAGGTTTTAATGAAAAGTTGCTCTCCATTTTTAGTTAATCATTGCATTTTACCTCTCAAATACTGTTGACGCCGATTCTGATTCTTCCTTCAGATTTGTACTCGTTAAACCCCGGTGACGCGATAGGGCGTCGAGCACACTCGATTGTGTATTGTTTACGTTTTCAACGGCGGGGTTTGAGAGGTTTATGATGAAAAATGGAATGAAGATGACCTAGTTCAATTACTTTTGCATGCTAGTTTATATAAAGTAGTTATTATAGATAAGCCTTTGAAATTAAATAACTTTTAGGTACATTGCTTATTTCCGTGCGTAGTTATTTAAATAAAAGAGACCTTAAGTATAGATACTATTACACATAATTGCAAAATATAGGTAACATAGATAAATTTTGCAACTAATATTTAATACCTACTCATATTAGTTAACCTGTAAAGTTTAACGTTGAAATGATGCATCTGTAGGACGCGTTTCAATATATTTAAAATATATTCAATAATACATTAAAATAATATTATAAAGCAAAAAAATTGTCGTAGTATACTTCAATTGTATAATATAAGCAATATTTAGATGCTTACCGACCTACACGAAGATTATATACCAAATTAATTAATTTAACAGTACATACAAATAGAATATCACCATTGTATATAAACTGTCCCACTCCTGAGCACGGAGCTAGACTTCATGATACTTTGAGCTCATTCTGCGTAAATAGAAACACCCATGATTAAATTATGTTCGGGTACTTTGAAATAACTACACTGGAACATTGAGACAACTACCATCTTAGTCTCCCCGTGACCATGGCTGCTGAAAAGCAACCGAAACGTCGAGGAAAGTGTAAACCAAAAATAAATAGATTTAATAGTTTAAATAATTTCATTAGCTTATAAATTAGTAAAATAAAATCAATAGTAGTAGTAGTGTAATATTTTCAAAATTTTGTAATACAGTGATAAATAAACAACGCGATAAAATCCGTATATAGTAGTTTAATTTCAATGAATAACATTCGCATAAACAGAAGACAATATTATAATTATTGGGCTTTTTTTTTTTTTTACGTGGGGGAATGCTATGACGCATATCCCTCCGCGGGGGCGGGCGGAGGGATTATGTCGGACTCGCCGGGGTAAAAGAAAGATAGAAAGATGGAAATAATAGTAAAGTACCTCCCGGAATACCGACTAAACCTACCACGGTGTTCCTCGACAAAACCACTATCGACGGGGCCGCGCGAATCGCTTTCGCATGCGGTCGCAACCCCGCCGCGAACATTATTTACCCTTTTTTTCCACGGTGTTCCTCGACACAACCACTATCGACAGGGCCGCGCGAATCGCTTTCGCATGCGGTCGCGACCCCGCCGAGGTTACGGCCTGCCGTCTGAAACGGCAGGCCACTACACAAGAGACCTACCCAAAGGACTCACTCGAAAAAATTCCCTACTGTCTCCCCCCTAGAGGGGAGACGGACTCGACACAGAGGCGCGCGTGGGAACACGCACGCCGCCTCTCGGACCTGGTGCTGAACGGATGGCGGGCGAACATTATTTACCCGTTTTAACTTATTTTATATATGAATTTTATCATTATCTATTTCAAATCTATTAAACTTACTATTTTAAGAAAGAATATAAAATTATTGAAATGTCAGATATAAATCAAAACCTATTGAGTCTGGCTGCCGGATTTTGGATTTCTGAGTTGGTATTATTTTAAGTTAATTACGAATTTCTTCATACGGTTTCCATCGCTGTTTGTTTTAACCAATTGAGTCACAGTGGAACACCGCCACCGGTCAATGGGTTCTTAATTATGTTATTATGTGCCATTTCACCACCTGACAGGTTAGATTATAATTTCAGTATTTTACAATTCAAACCAGGCTCGTCAGTAGACTCGTTGTCAAGCAGCAATTCTAACAACTTCTACAATCTGTCTCTTTATTAATAATATCTTTGAATTTAGCACAACCAACGGCCATCATTCAAAACGCATTCTTATTAACAAATTCAATTGTGTAGCTGGCTCGAGTCGTGTGCACAGCATGCCCTTCAAGACTGCGATAAACATGTATTGTTATTATCAAATATGAACATATTTTATATCGTGTCACAAGCAGAATAGTACGGGTATATCTTAGGATTTGTAGGACAGACTGCGGGCTTACCTTGGTAGCGCTAAAGCAGTGTACGACTGCTGTGCTTGAGGACTGGCGGAATTATTGGCTCTTTTTGTTAAGAGATTCTCAGTAGCAGCACTGAGTCTTGAACTGTGTCAGGTAGACCGCTAACGATTTCTTCTAACTTTGCTGGTGAAATGTGGATTTAATACATATCTGCTTACCCATCAGGGATGGACGTATGATACGATGGGTCTTTAACTTTTTTATTCTGTCGTTGTAATTATAACTGATTTTGGGTGATTTGAGGACTGGAGTTTTAGTGGCATAAGATTGTGCTTAAATTTCTATGGGATCATGGTTATAATTCCTAAGTGTTATTGGGTATTGTTATTCGTTGTAGTTACCTTCGTTGCTAATTATTTGGTAATAATACAAATCAGCCGACTTGCCCAAAGAAGTACCAACCTCTTACAGGCAATATGCGCAATAGTAGTAAAACTATTGCGGCGATTCGCCCGGTTAGTAAGAAATATAGACGTTCATATACCCCATTCTATTTATGTCCATAACCCCTACCATTCCTTTCTTCTCATCCAGTCTTTAATTCCCTTTGCCAACCTAAACATGAAAAAGTGCCTCCCTGAAAAATTTATATTGAAATGTGTAGTATGTGTAATATAACTCAGCCTGACCATTAAAAATGTGTATTTACGTTTGGTCATTCAGATGTTTGTGTGACAATCACGTTTAAACCGTTCAACGGATTTGGATGAAACTTGGTACATATCTCAGGCAAACATGTCTGATAAACTATATCGTAACACGATAAAGTCACGGAATCATCATGACGGGCGTTCGATTTATCGATCCTAAAGAAGAAATATTTGATTTTTTGTTCGTTTGTTTGAAAGGACTTAACTCAAAATTTACAGAACCGATTTTAAAAATTCTTTCTCCATTTAAAAGCTATATATATTATCACAATATAACATAGGCTATTTTTTTAAAAGAACTGTCACTAACATAACCTCACCTATTTACGCGAGCGAAGCCGCGGGCAAAAGCTAGTGATTAATGAGTTAAAAGACAGGATGTCATCCCGTATGCGTTAATAGGATTAACGAGGACGAAACCACAGGCATAAACTAGTATATAATAACAACAAATCGCATTAACTTTAATGAATGATTATCCGGGTTTGTGCATGACACGTGCTCACACTACTGAGCTGATAACATTGTTGTGTCTGACACATATTATGCATTTTACCGCTGTTTAGTAGATTCGTGTACGATAAAACTATTGTGATGTCAAGTAAAATCATTCGGCCCACACACAAACTGACTGTATAATACTGTTTGTTGTGTAAATCGTGGTTTTGCTGGTTCTGTTTTATTTTGCACGCTGTTTGTGTGTGGTTTAGGAGCAAATCAAAATGAATAATGATTTGTATTGATAAACAGAGTGTAATAAAAATTATTCGTATTCTTTTTTCTTCATTGGTGGATAACATATTAAGAAAACCTGCTTGCCAGGTAATTCATGTTCATGTTCTTAAACATTTTGTTATACATATTTATATGTTTAACAAAATTTTGCCCGCGGCTTCACTCGCGTAAATGTAGGTTAGGTTAGTAACACTACTTTTTTCAGGATGAAAGGTACCTTATGTCCTAACCCTGACTATGTGTATGCGAAATTTCTAGATTATCGATTCAGGAGTTAAAGCGTGAAAGCCTAAAAAACAAACAAAGTAACATTCGCATTCATAACATTAGTTAGGATATTATTAGTTAGGACACAGATAATATAGTAATACTATACTAGTACAGATACTCAATCCCATACAAAGATCTTGGACATGCCTAACTCTGGCTATTCTACTTGCTATTTTGGTACCTATCTTTTTACACTAGATGGCAGCATAAAACTAGCGCCACTGCTGCCATCTACCCATAACAAGTACACAACTTCCGAATCCTATTTGATACCAGCTCATAATAATATTATAATATTCTACCACATACACACAACACTCTCTAGTCCAAACTAAGCAGAGCTTGTACTATGGGTACTAGACAATGGATAAACATACATATATACTTTTTTTTTTTTTTTTTGTAAATACATACATATTATACATAGAAACACCCAGACCAAGACAAACATCCATGTTCATGCACACAAATATTTGTCTTGTGCGGGAATCGAACCCGCGACCTCAGGCGTGGCAGTCGGTTACACTACAGTAAAATAGGTACTTGACTGTTTAGGTCGGATAGAACATATTATATTATTTAAACGAGCCGATGCGAAATATGCGCAACCTTGAAAATAAAATTACCTATAGTGTTGTGTGCCAAAATGCGTACGATCACACTTTGGTGATTCTCATTTACTCAGTCGAATATTTGTGAATATATCGTGTTGCTGTCAAAATTTGAATATTTTTTAGAATTTAAAATTAATTTTTCGAAATTTAATATAAATTTAATTTGAATATTTATCAAAATATTTATCAAAATTTGAATATGTAAAATGTTTATTTATAATAACATTTTATGATCAATTTCTTTTCAATAAAGCATTTTAATTATTCCTCATATTAACATTGGAACTCATAGTGCCATCTATGATAAATTTTCAAAACTGTTTACTTTTTGTTCTTATTGGTACCCCATGGTTAGGATAATAACATAATCAGACCTGTATATAAATTGTCCATCTGCTGGGAACGGACTTTTCAGTGTGAGAAGGACTAGGACATAGTGCACCACGCTAGCCCAGTGCGTGTTGGCAGATTTAGCACTAAGATGTGTAAAGTCTGTCAAAGAAGACATGTAGGTTTCCTCACAATGTTAAGCAAGGGATAATGAATTATTTAATGCGCACATCACTTTGACAAGTCATAGATGCGTGTCTTGGCATCAAACTCGAGACGTCTACAAGGCAGTCCAACGGTTTTCCACTAGGTTATCGCTGGGTATTGAAAATCCACCATGCTAGCTCAGCGCCGGTTGGTCGAATTTAACTGTCTATCTGCCTACCCTTTCAGAGATATAGGCGTGAGACTATGCATATAATAAATCAGATTCTCAAAGGACATCCACAATCCTAAAAGCTCATTCGTCTACATTAACCAGAACTTGACGTAAGAAGCTTAGATGTAGTGCACGCACACACGTGTACATTATCTTAAACACCTTCAACTTGCAACGCTAAAAGGCAAAGGGTGATGTCGCCAATTCTCGGCAATCTAATTTTAATGTCAACATAATTTTAGTGTACAGTCACTTTAGTATTTCACAAAGGGAAGAAGACACGCACAGATAAGCTGCCGCTTGTGATTAAAGGTTGACCGGTTTTATTCCTACATAGTTCCAAAATTTAAATGTTATGCACTTGTTGGTGTAGCGAATTCCATCTCTCTCAATCCTTTACCATATCCCTAATTTTCTATACTTACTTTCCTTCCAGTTAATCACTATAAAGAGAGAAATACCAAGAAGAAAGAATGCAGATCAACTCATTGTACTACCAACAAATTATACCCATTTAATTTTGAAAGGAAAATGCAGCTTACGCTTATCTCCTCTGCAAGGGGAGATAAAGAGATTATGACACTCACACCGACTAAGATTCCACAGTGTGCCTCTGGTTTTGGTATGTATAAGTTACTAGAACTGTGACTATCTAAGCAATCACAAGAACCAACTCCACACGAAAGCATTTAGCTCAGCGAGTGAAGTTAACATGCATACCAGTACTATACAGATCAACCTGTTCGACATAATTCTTAGAATAATACTTATACTCTCATCGCATTCTTCATGCATGACTTTTCTCCAGAATTCAATATCCTAACATATTATAATTTTTGTAAATATTAAGTATTATAATTATTTGTGTTTCTGTAATAAAACATTAAAGGGTTAAAAAAAACAAAAAAAAATATCCTATCTAGATAATTACTAATAAAATTTGAATTAACTGAACACAACTGCCAACCGATATGCCGAAGCCTCAACGCATCGATTTTAAATTTTATTTAGCCGCGGGCAAAATCTAGTTCTATATATAAAAATAATGCCAATGATCTCCCTTGAATCCTCCCACCTTCAAACAATACATAAAATCGCTTGTGCCTATATTTTCCAACGTACCGTACAGGCAAAACAGCATAAATTAAAAATATAATTAACTCCGTACAGCGAACAAATTTCTTCTCATTATAACCAGTATAGCATAGTAACCCTTCATACAAGTATCTACACGACATCGTAACAAAGTTTCCTACATGAGTGTTCTCGCATAAATGTGGATCTCGTGTAGTAAAATTACCTAAAAAGTTGTAATATTTCCTTCAATATAACTAGTTATGCTTATTTTCCTACCTGTGGGTTCACTACCTGAGATTTGACAAACCACAGATTCTCGCTAAAGAACACCGATTCATACCAAGTGTAAGGAAACTCCAGAATCAGTTCTCAAGTATTTATTTCCTTAAATATTATTGTAACATAATTATATTTTATATTAATAGTTTACATAGTTACACAATATGCATACCTGATTTAATTCAATGCAATATCCGCCACTTAATATACTTTTACTTCCAAACTTATCCGATCGCCACACAACGCACGACTGCCCGTTATAGTTCCGCGCGTTAGTTTTATACTATCAAGCATAGTGGGGCAGTCGAGAAAAATCAGTGTTGCCAACAGAAAACAACGGATACAATTAAACATATTCAAATAATGCTTCTACATCGCTACATTTAACTAAATATTTCTATATAATAATTATATTCTACCTATAATTGCTAACAGCTCGGCCATCCTGATGTTAAAGCGAGACCCTTCGCTTGAGATTATGTTTAACAACAACAGGTCAAGCGATTCGTGCATAAAATTGTGGCCACGAATCGCTTGAAGTACCGTCGTTTATATTCGTAATAAGTATAATTTAATGTATTTTATTTATGTACTTCTTAAGAAATTATTATGTATATTCTGTTACATAGAGACAATGCTCATTTTTATCAATGTGAATGTACACATTTATAACTTATTATTAAAGAGAAATTTATTTGACTCAACATGTGTACGATCAGGTGTTACAGATAGGTATTTTATGTCTCAACACGCTCTGTCTTGTCAGACATGCAAATGTATATGCTTAATAAGAATTTTAAAATTATGCTGGATCTAATATTATAATTAACATGTCAATTAAGCGTCTCTAAACAATGAAGTGAGATATATTATAAATAGGTTAGTTCAAATCCGTACAATAAATATAAAAATTAATTAATTAATAATTCATTTCCAATAATAGTATAGTAATAGATAAGTCAATAATTAAGAAATAATAATTAAGAACATGCCAAATTAAATTAGATCATGATAGACGATTATTAAAACAAAGAAAACAAATTATATAAGATTATCACATAGGAGATCATTAATATTATAGTAACATTTATGCAATAAATAATAAATTTCTTAAATTACGTTTAAATACGTTAACATTAAGGTCCTTAAATTTATTTGGTACTTTATTGTATATTTTGGGTGCCATGCAGAAAATGCTATTATTATTTGTTTTACATAATATGTATGGCATTCATACATTTATTTTAAATCACTGAAATATTATATAATTATTGAAAACAACCAGTGAGAATCACTGTTACAACTATTATGTTATCAATTCATTATTTTAGAAATATCATCACATTCTTTCTCTGAATTTACTTAACTAGAATCATTATTTCTATCGTATACCAAACATGGTTTTAGTTTATCTATTGATACAATATTCTCATAGCGAGGTCGATGCGCCTTTAACATTACTTAATACATCTAAAACTGTCGAGACGCGGTTAATAATTAATTTACTTAGTTTATTTAACGGTGCCGAGTTTTGATGTCGCGACTTCCCGTGTTATCCACGTTGTCGCAACACCTCCCTCCTCAGCCTTTACGATTGTGCCGAGTTTTGATGTTACGACTCCCCGTGTTATCCACGTTGTCGCAACACCTCCCTCCTCGGACTTTTATTATTATGCCGAGTTTTGATGTTACGACTCCCCGTGTTATCCACGTTGTCGCAACACCTCCCTCCTCAGACTTTTACGATTGTGCCGAGTTTTGATGTTACGACTCCCCGTGTTATCCACGTTGTCGCAACACCTCCCTCCTCGGACTTTTATTATTATGCCGAGTTTTGATGTCGCGACTTCCCGTGTTATCCACGTTGTCGCAACACCTCCCTCCTCAGACTTTTACGATTGTGCCGAGTTTTGATGTTACGACTCCCCGTGTTATCCACGTTGTCGCAACACCTCCCTCCTCGGACTTTTATTATTATGCCGAGTTTTGATGTTACGACTCCCCGTGTTATCCACGTTGTCGCAACACCTCCCTCCTCAGACTTTTACGATTGTGCCGAGTTTTGATGTTACGACTCCCCGTGTTATCCACGTTGTCGCAACACCTCCCTACTCGGACTTTGTGACTTACGATTAAAAGAGTGTTTGTGGATTTGCCTCTCTCGCCGGCTCCCTTCCACTCCCTCACTCTGTATTTGTTTTGAAGTCTACCCTTTTCCGCTTTCATTATCGCGGTTACTTATCATCAGACTCATCCATTAGTCTGAAAATTAAGGAATGATCGGCAGTTTAAATTCATTAATTAAATATTTATCACAGTTAATCTGTCAGGTATACTAGACGTAATAAAAAATATCGAGTCATGCCACCAGTATGTCACTGAGACTCAATAGGTTAACTTTAATATTACCGTTGTAATAATTAGTTAATATTACATCTTTGTAACCCACACCTGTAGGTTTCAGTAGAAGTTAAAAACGACTACATTAAACGCTTAGTCAACAGTCATTTCTTTATGGTGACAGCCTATCTGTCACTAAAAAAGATGCAATCTATTTAAAAGAAGTATAATCATTACATTATAAGGTAGGGTGTAACTTTATTCTGTGTGCATTACCATAGTGCTATGTATTAACAAAATAACAAAAATAGGAATATTGAAAAACTTAATTTACTTCTTTAAATGCAGTTGTATATGTTATAACAATTTTATTTCATTCTTCGACACTAACAAGTTTATTAGTAGATTTTTATTGACTAAAGATACATCGTTTCTACCTTATTTTTATAAAAAGCAACTTGCTAAACTATTAGCATTTAATATATTATGCAGGGACCCAGTTACCAGTAGAGTAGTGAAGGTTATAGAACATAGTAGTATTATTACTACAAAACTTAGTGATACATCTAGAAGTTTAAACTGTTAAACGAGACAAAGGACAGGCATACACAGTATTAAACTAATTCATTAAAATATTCAGGGTCTATCCGGCAAGGAGTTAGAATTAGATTTATTTTTAAACATAATATTCAAGTATTTTGCATAACTGAACATTGGTTAAAAAGTATTAAATTAAAATTTATAATGAGTATTATTCAATTGTAAGTGCATTTTTAAGAGAATTCTATATATGGTGGCTCTCTAATATATTTATGTAATGATGTAAAACGTAAAGAACTTAAAGATATAGTAAATCTTTCTATCGTACTGATGAATTATCCTGTGTGGAACAAGAGCAACATACCATAGTTTGTGTGTACTGTCCACCGCAGAGTGACTTTAGTGTATTCGAAACAGTAGTACAGGATATTTTAAATCGTTTGAGTTTTAGTAATAGGAATATAGTAGTATGTGGTGATTTTAATATTAATTTTCTTGAGCAGTCAGCTCTTTCTGTGAAACTAATTAGTTCATTAGAGTCATTTAATTAAAGTATCTATTTTTGGAACCAACCAGGATTATTTCACATTCTGCTATCTGCTTAGATAATGTATTATGTGACTCGGCCGGGCCATATTAAGTGAACCGACATCTGACCATTGTGGTCAAAGGGTAGATTTTTCTGTAAATACAATGCTTAAAGAGAATAAGATCACATGTAGACCAATGACCTCTAATCGCTTAAAGAAATGTAATAATAAAGTAAGTGTCAAGGTTCTCAATATGGAAGGATATCCTTTCTCAGACGAAGTATATGAGTCTTTACTTAACATAATTACTTTAGAATATAAAAATATTATTAAATGTAAGACCTTTACTAAGAATAATAAGATTATGTTTTGTGATCTAAATTATATGAATTATATGATATGAAAAATATTCAATTTTGATCCTAATTTTATTCAATATGTTAAAAATTATTTAAAATGATTTGTGCCACTGCCAAGTCCCTTTATCTAAAAACTAAAATACGAAATTCTAGTAATAAAATCAAAACTACTTGGAATATTAATAACAATGAAACAGGACGCAGCAAGGTGCGTGATAATACCTTTGAACTTAATACAAATAATAACAATAGGAATTCTATGACGCCTATTAGAGGATTTAGTTTTCTTCTTTTTTATTTCTGTTTTATAATGTTTTAGGTATAAGTTAGTTTTATAGAATTGTGTTTATATTATGTATATAATTAATAATTTGTATTGTGAAAAATAATAACATAATTTCAAATAATTTGGAAATAGCCGACACCTTTAATAACTACTTCGCAAAAATAACTTTAAATACAACTAGTACCCTAAGGTCTTGCCCAGCTCGAGCAGAATACTTGGTTATCGACAACGTGGGAGAGTAAGATACTATTCAGTTTTGAACGTGTACATCCATATCATATAATAAACGTATTTAAGTAACTTAATTAAAAAATATCTGCTAAATTCAGGGGTTCCTATCTCTGTAAAATTTGTTGAAAATATTATTGTCAATATAGCGCCACACCTAGCTGCTATAATCAACGGGGCATTTTAATGAATATGGGCATTTTTCTTAACTTAATTAAATGTAGTAAAATACTACCTTAATTTAAAATTGGATACCAAAGCGACCCCAATAATTTTAGGCCAATTTCAATCAGTAAAGTATTTGGGAAGATTATATTACAGCAATTAAAGAGCCACTTTAGTGTAAATGATTTATTTCATACAAATCAATATGGTTTCAGGATTTGTGTGAAATTCTTTTATTCGTGGATGACAAATCCCTTATTTTTAAAGTAGACTGAAAAGCACCGAATTTATGTGCTGTTAACGATTAACTCGCGCAAGTCCTAGACTGGTTTACGACGAATAATTTACTACTAAACTTTACAGTGCCAAATGTAAAGAGTCCTAACGTAAATATAAATTTAAAAACTTTAGATGATAAAGTTAAGTGAGGCGCTCAAATATCGTGTCTTGCAGGTTTCTTCTCATAGGGCCAACCCTTTGCCTGAACCTAGCAACTAACCTAAATGTAGCCTCAGTAATTTTATTGACCTTTACTAATTTTTAAGCTAATAAAATTATTAAAACTATTAAAGCTATTCAATTATTTATATAATGCTTATTTTTTATATAATACATTATATATTACCATAAACAAAATTCATATAAATACCAAATCATGTCTGCATTGACATAAACTTTATATTTTATCAATTACATTATTTTAAAATAGTTTAACTATGCTTAACAATCGTTCTTCAACATTATCTGTTATTTGTAGATATACAACCTGTTTACACCAAACTCATTAGTAGATATCGTGCATGTTTTGTTCGCTTAAATATTACAATCAATATTACAAAACTGTCCTTACTCAATTAACTTACAGTTGGTATTTCTAGAGTGAGAATCCTTACCTCGCCGTAACACAATTTGACTAGCACGGGAGCTAAAGAATTTTTATCGGATTGCCGCCAATTTTATATGTTGAAGTTAAACAGAATATTTTTCTTATTATTTATACATTAATTTGCTAATGTTCTAAGTTAATATAATAAATATGTTTAACTGTACTATATTGTATCTGTTTTAAACATGCTGTGCACACATATTTAGAACATATATTAAAACACAACAACATTGTAAACCTAGGCTAACTTTATCTATGAATAAAGTTTTATCTTATCTTATCTTATCTTTGTGAACTAAATGAATAAATGATATTGACTTTGACCATGAATTCAGCTCATCCATGAAAGCTTTAATCTTTAAGATAGTACCTATATAGTTTCATTGTGTTTTAATATTGTAGGTATCGATTGAAAATAAAAGTAATAATATATTAATAATGATACCTTCAATCAGTATGTCAGTATAGTGCATATGAACATAGCGCACCAATATGGGCAAAAGCATTAACAAGTCATTCCTCTTCCTAATACCATTTTTGATGGACATATAGCAGATTGCACCTGATAACACATCCCCAGAGAGTAGCTCTAGCTGGATATAAACAGTGCCGAGAGGAGAAATACCGAGGAGTGCCCCAGCCAAATTCAACCTCATCAACCGCAATAATGCTACATATCCATAAGTACACAGTACATTATCAAGTAAATACGTCGCTTGCCAATAGTTAGCTACCAGGGAGTGCCTTGGCCAAGCCAAACTACGACGCCGACACAACGAGTCCACCTAGCATCCAACACACTTATCTGTAAGTCTCATAATCGAGACGAAAAAACAAACAAACACGAGTGTCGTAGTTGACTTCAACGCATCAGGACGGAAATATAAACAAACCAAATTGATGTTAAATCTGTTAAATTTATCACAATTACTCACTACATGGAATAAGTAACAATTATCCATATTTTCAACGTTTTCACACGATACCTTAATATTTTTTAAAGCATTTGGCGTTCGATTAATAAATGTTTGATTTAAAAAATCTCAGACGAAAAGTGAGGTTATTTGTCAGATGCCAAAATATCTATAATTTGGAGGAATTTAAATTAATCTGTCAGTAATAATTACTAATCCTATCCCTAAGGTTATTCTTTAACAATGTAAAATTATGTACCTACCTTGAATTTTTTTTTTACTGTATGTCGATCTACTATATTCTGTTTGGTCAAAAGCGGATATCAACTTTTTTAAATTCAAATAAGTAATTAATTGTTTTACAATTGATGCTACACTTGGACATCACTAAAATGTCTATGGTCATGTCAATGAACCGTTTGTATTATACCTTTTGATTTTGTTGTATTGAAATCGACTATATCGCAATACCCCATACAATGCGTGACAAGTCAAATGTTGAGAACCAATTCTGAACGAAAAGTATATATTTTCTTTTATTTGTTCATAAAAGTTAAATTTGCACGTGGGCTGGGATAAACGAGTGCCTTTTAAATAAAATGACCCGTCTATCCCACTTCTGAATTGTAAGGAAACTCCAGAATCAGTTCTCAAGTGTTTATTTCCTTTAATATTATTGTAACATAATTATATTTTATATTAATAGTTTACATAGTTACACAATATGCATACCTGATTTAATTCAATGCAATATCCGCCACTTAATATACTTTTACTTCACAAACTTATCCGATCGCCACACAACGCACGACTGCCCGTTATAGTTCCGCGCGTTAGTTTTATACTATCAAGCATAGTGGGGCAGTCGATAAAAATCAGTGTTGCCAACAGAAAACAACGGATACAATTAAACATATTCAAATAATGCTTCTACATCGCTACATTTAACTAAATATTTCTATATAATAATTATATTCTACCTATAATTGCTAACACAAGGATGCTTCGCGAGGCTATTGAAATCAAAAACATCCTAATTTCAATAGAGAAGATGGTTGGAATGTACCACTAGCTTGGGATCCAGTACTTCAAATAGTCAAACCCAAGAAGAAACAATCCACAGCTAGACTTCATGATACTTTGAGCTCATTCTGCGTAAATAGAAACACCAATGTTTAAATTATGTTCGGGTACTTTGAAATAACTACACTGGAACATTGAGACAACTACCATCTTAGTCTCCCCGTGACCATGGCTGCTGAAAAGCAACCGAAACGTCGGGGAAAGTGTAAACCTAAATATAAATAGATTTCATAGATTAAATAATTTTATTAGCTTATAAATTAGTAAAATTCAATAGTAGTAATAGTAGTGTAATAGTTTCAAAATTATGTAATACAGTGATAAATAAACAACGCGATAAAATCCGTATATAGTAGTTTAATTTTAAAAAATACCACTTTTACAGTGCCTCCTTAAGGACCCTGGCAAGCCTACACCACACGGCAGTACCACAACCCAAGAGTGTTTGGTTCTTTGTGTAAATTCTGCCTTGCAGAAGAGCGTTAGAGTATGATAGGGAGTACTTCCCAGCCGGGCTGTTTGAGTTTGAGCGACATACCAGGTTTAACCAAGTTATCTAATTAGGGGACCAATCATACTTTTGCGCACTTAGCTCTTATTTAAATACGTAGCTGAATTAGCCTATTTTTTCATGCAGTTATATACTTAGTACGGTCGGTTTTTAAATGGACATAATTAATACTCATAACACAAATACATATAAGTTCGTTTTCCAACTTGAACAATGAAAGTTTTGCAAAGCCGTACCGATGCATGTCAAGAAACAATAAGTCATCAAGATATATTTACGGTAATTGAACAATGAAGAAACTTCAAAGTTGGTATATTTTTAATATTTCGTTCGGCCTGAATTTTGCGATTGACATTTTTTAATACTCTACTCAGCGCAGAAATACTTCGCAAGGTAGTGATATACTTTGAAGGTATTTCTTCAGCGTTTTGTAGTTTAAAATGAGCGTAAATACTTTCTGAAAACGTTTGCTGAGAATCTCAAAGTGTATTTTGGACTCCGAAACGAGTAAGCCGGCGATGGTTTCAGGTCTCAAATAATAGCGGGCGAGCCTATTGTCATCTCGATAGACGATCAGCAACTGTGCCCGATGACATATGTAGTTGCTGACTCTATGTCGCTACTGAGAATTCGTAGCAGGCAACTCACTTACACTTAGGTTGTTCTGGGAATCGAGCACATATACATAGCACTCGCATTCGTTGCCGCTTCATAACTGTGGTTGTTATAAGATTAATGGTATGAAAATATAAGACAATGTTAACTTAATGGTGTACCATTTAAATCAGTTTTATAACAAAATCCCGCTGAGATGTTTGATATTGAACAAAGCAAACATTAAAACCACGTATGAAACGAATCAATCAAATTCCAATAATTGATTTTATAATTAAAACATGTTATCATATTTGTAACTGAACATGATATGTATGCGAAAGATGTTTGTGTGGGCGAGTTTAATATGACCTTCCGGAGACGTAGGTAGACTGTTTGTGGATGTATTTTTGGGGGGTAGCAGCTGGGTGCTACCCCCTCCCAAAAATCGCAATTTCTATAAGCTATCTCTGGAGATAGCTTATAGAAATTGCGAACAAATGTCTCTACTATTACTGGACTTAACCCAGAACAGATACCATCCTAATTCTAATATTATAAATGCGAATATGAGTTTGTTTTTTTGGCTTTCCCGCCTTAACTACTCGACCAATCATCTTGATATTTCGCATATACGTTGACAGGTGAACATAAAAAGACATAGGGTATATCACGTTCATCCAGAAACAAGTACTGTTTCCAGGGGATGGAAATTTATTGACAAAATCTACATTAACGCGAGCGAAGCCGTGAACAAAATCTAGTATAATATAATGATAATATCAGCCCAGTATATAAACTGTCCCACTGCTGGGCACGGACGTCTTCTCATTGTAAGATGCGAAAGATAAGGCCATAGTCCACCACGGTGACCCAGTGCGGGTTGGTAGACTTCTCATATCTTTGAGAGGAAAGAAGAATCTTCTTACTGCAAAATTTCATGAGTTAAGGCGTGAAAGCGTAACAAACAAACTCACATTCGCAGTTAAAATGTTCGTAAGGACACGTTCGACGCAGGCAGATATTAGAAAGTCATTATCATACCGATATTAAGTTTTAAGATATTTAGATATTGTAACACGATATTTGATTTAATGAAATGTTAAAGACACAAGAATACAAAACAACTCAGCTTTATTACAGAAGGGAAAATTACTGTTACTCCTTAATACATATTATTTAATAATCTAGCTAGGAGAACAGTGCAGTTTACTCATTTGATTGTAGATTAATTTAGTATACTAAATAGAAAATAAGACAAAACTTGTACTACAATCCTTTATTTTGGTAAATAAACTTATTATTATGTTTCTCTTATCACAGGTACTTTCTAACATATTATATTAGAAAATACCTGGCCCTTTGGGAGGCTTACACGGAGACATGGGTCCAACGTGAAGAGGCCCTTCGAGAGTTTTAATTAAAGGTGTGATGGAACACCTACAGCGGCACTAGCCGCAGCAGGCGTAGGACTATTGCTACGTATGGATTCTAATATATGAGCTATGGGTATGGGTATTTGGTGGACTGGTATATTGTTAACTATGGATGAAAAACGGCGTCTGCCCTGAATACTCTAATAGCATCAATGCAATGGGCAGACGGTGACTCGCCAACTCACTAGATGGGCCCCCTGATAAGCCACTATAGGCATACAAGCCAGCAGCAGAGGGCAACACCGGTGCGAGTGGCTAGGGGTGTCGAGCGGTGCGGCGCCGGTTTCACCATCACGGGTCTCGTGACAACGGAGACCCGGAGCGGGTTTCCCCGTAGTTATGCCCTTGAAAATGACACTTCCACCCCCAAGCATATAGCTCTAGCGGCCTCCCTCTGACCGGCCGACCAAGGCAAGCCAGAGTTGAGAGTCCTACGGGTGCTCTTGAAGTTCCACCCCAGCCAAACAGTAACGGCAAGCCGGGGACGAGGCGCTAACCAACTCTCTGAGGCATTCAGGACCGCAGTGTCGCCACTCACATTCAGCCCGCCACAAGCTGCCCTGCGGTTTGTGCGCTTTAATTTAACCTGGTGATACATTTTTTGTTTATATCACAAGGCGAAGGTGATAGTTTTAAAGCTAGTGTACTGTGCCCTCCGATATCGCGTTAGTCTCATGATGAGATAACGACTGTCCCAGAGGGGTTATTATTATTATTATTATACCTTGATCTCTAGCTGACTAGCTCGCTCAGATCGATCCTAGAAACCATACAATGACAACCATTAATAAGCCTGTTTCCATCATATATAGTATCAAAACGCATAAATATAAATACCTAATTAATATTCAGACCTTATATGTAACTCTATAAAATGACTCTTTAATATTATCTAGTTGTGATGAGCCTGTATCAGGGCCACCTAAGTAAAACCAGTCTGTTTCCCTGTTTAAAACTTACCGAGTCCCTTTTTATTTACAAAAAGAGGGCCCTTTAATTACCTTTTAATTTGATCATGTTTTCTAATTTTATTTTTCTGTTTAAATGTTTACCGTACTCCTAATTGGAGGCTTGTATATCGCGTTCTTGGCGCTATTAATGTTTCTAATGTACATGTTCTCACAGCTATAACCTCAAGGGGGTAGGCAGATGTATACTGATACTACATTTTACTAGCTTTTATGTTACGCAAGCCTATTACAGTTTGTTGCCCTTCAGAGTTTTATCGACTGTAAACGTTTCAGTACCGGTAGCAATATGGATCCTTTTATATAATCCCAAATAAACAAAACTTTTATAATATGCCTTTTACAAAACGTGTATTTCATTAATGTTGAATTTAGATATTTGTATTTTAAATTCGACTGTTTGTTTGGCGCAGCGGCCAAGTGGTTGCCTTGCTGCTACAGCCACGCTATGTGTCGTGGGCTTGCTTCCAACACGGTACAATTGCTTATTTAATCTCTTGTGATTGCGTTATCAAGTATTGTATTTCTACATATTGCTTTTGTTGATATTGTGATATAATTTGCATTTATGTTTTCAGCTAATCATGAGTTCTCAGCCTGGATGAGCCTAGTAGATACTTTATTACGAAGAATACAACTATCATTTGATTTTCTAGGATAGCGCGGAATGGGAAAATAATAGCTCAATTGTTTTTGGTTCGCATTGCGAACTATTGAGTAGCCAGCTCAGCTTGTAAAACTAGAGTAGTTACGCGTGGAGACTGTCGCTCTCTTCATAGCTTTATTGTTCTACCTCAATATATAATTATAGTTTTACTAGTTTACTATCTTCTATCTAGTAGTTCAGCTAGTATGACCGTCGTGCGCTATATGTTAACTAACATACTATCCTCATATTTACACTGCCTCCGTGGCGCAGCGGCGTAGTGAATGCGACTACTGTGCATGAGGTCTCGGGTTCGAATCCCAGGTCGAGCCAACAAAAGGTTATTGGGTTTTTCTGTTAAGAAATCTTTATATCAGCCTGGAGTTAGGTAGTTGTTGCGGTTAGATACCCCGTGCCTCGGAAAGCACATAAAGCCAAAGGACCAAAGGTCCTGGCGCCTGATCTTTCTCAGGTCGTGACGGATTGCCATCCCATCCGATCACGAGAGTTACGGTACAGAGAGTGCACACGCTTGTACACTATAATATTTCTTGCGCAGATGGCTAGTCTTCGTTAAAATTGGCCGCCGTGACCGAAATTCGGTCTGGATGACACTATGCTTATATTTATAGCTCACTGATCTGACCGCCATACACTATACCTTTACTAGCACACTATCCAATAATTTACAGCTCGCGATCTGACCGCGCCCTTAGACTCCGACAAATATATTTGGTAAAATAAAACATATTGTTCATGAGCAAACAAAACCATCATTAAGGCAGATGAATCAAATAAATAAATTATTCCTCTATCCCAAATATTTCTCGACCGAACCCACAAAATAAACTAGTTTAAAATATCAAAATGACGTCCAACACTCATCAATCAAATCGTGATTTATTTCCATACTTAACCTCAAATGTGAAGACATTTATAACAATACCATTAAATTGCTTTACAAAAATGGTTTTTATTAGATCCACTTTAAAATTTAATACGTAAATTAAGTTATAACTTTATTTAAATATTTTGTGGTCGTTCTGACCCAACGGTGGAATTTAAAGGGTTATGTTTGACAGATGTTTGTGTTGAAGTTTGTATTTAGTGTGAACAGTTAAAAAGCTATAATACTGAACCAGTTTTTAAGAAATAACGCGACATCACATTCGTTGTAGAAATATATCATAACTGCATTTTGGCGATTACAGTTAGACCGTTGTAAAAGGCAGGCGTATATAGACCGTTGTAATAGCTGTTTCATTCTTTTTTCTTTTCCTAGAAAAAATTATCTCCCGCACTAAGAATGTTTCCTGTGTTGTAGGGCACACATATTTAGATAATGAACACGATACAATCCGCTAGATGGTTCTAGTTACAATTATTTTATTTATGCATTACTAGCAATTTGTGTATTTTAATATTATCAATATACTTAATCGTATAGACTATAATATTGTCTTCTGTTTACGCGAATTTTATTCATTGAAATTAAACAACCATATATCTACGGATATTATCGCGTTGTTTATTTAACACTGTACCTATTACATAATTTTGAAAACTGTTACACTACTACTACTATTGAATTTTACTAATTTAAAAGCTAATAAAATTATTAAAACTATTTATATTTAGGTTTACACTTTCCCCGACGTTTCGGTTGCTTTTCAGCAGCCATGGTCACAGGGAGACTAAGATGGTAGTTGTCTCAATGTTCCATTTCAAAGTACCCGAACATAATTTAATCTTTGGTGTTTCTATTTACGCAGAAGGAGCTTGAAGGATGCCTTTGTATTCCCTAGTTATTTGATGAATGATCTTTAGTTGAATGATCGTATATAGTCCTGTCCAATTAATTAACTCATACATAACAATCAATTTTCTACTCCGTCAAAGTATCATATTAGTTAGTTAGTTTACTTAGGTTACTGATGATACCTTTAGGTTTATTAATCAGCCTTGTATATGAACTGTCCCACTGCTGGGCCCGGCCTTTTCTCAGTATGAGAAGGGTTAAGCCAAAGCCACTCTAGTCCGGGTTGGCAGATATCACATATATTTGAAAACTTTATGGAGAATTGGAGAACATGCAGATTTACTTAGTAAACTCACTTACCCATATATTTTGACGTTCATAGGTGTTACTTTGTGACCTAAATCAATAAATGATTTTTGACTTTAACTTTGATTTCGTTTGACAATTAACTATTTAATAAGCACATTAATATGAAAAGTCAGTGGTGCCTTCATATCGAACTCGTCGTAGTAGTCCAACAATCTCCTACTAGGCTACCGCTATATCTGTATCTTAATGTAGAACATTAAGATTAGTTAATAGATAATCGCACACTAGTTATATTGAACTTGCTACTACCTCCTGGCAATTTCTAAATCTAGTAATGTTGTAAACTGACTCACATGTTAACTAAAAGCAGTTCTCCTGGCTCGTGCATCAAATTAAATAAAGAAACTGTTTAAAGTTATATTGTACGAGAAAGTCAGAGCAATTAACATTGACTAAGCGTTGTGGGCGACAGTAAAGATGCTAGCGTTAGCTTAAGTGTCGGCTCAGAGCCAAGTGAATTGCCTAACGTCAGACAATAGCGGTCAGAAGGTCACTTTTATTGTCGGTCAAGTAATACAAATCGTGGCGCGTTGTCTTATGTAGATTCAGGCCTGTGTCATTCAGAAAAGTAGGCAGAAGTATATTAGACACATATTTTTATATCACAAGTTATAGTGAGCAAGCCTTTTAGTCGGCACATTAACAGATACAATACAGTAGGGATTTTTATCCCTATTGTAAATTCGCAATAGTTTTCCTAATCCGGAAAACAACAATATCCGACAAGGAATTCAGAGCAAAAAAAAATTCATACAGAAATTTACTACCGAGATAAATTTCGTAAAAGATGAAAAAAAACTCATTATCTCTCTAGGAAATCGCTTAAAGCAGAGATGAAATATATACATTACATCAACTACTTAATTTTATTAATTTAAATTTCGTTATAAATATGGAGTAATTTACATCTAATAGTTTGTAATAAATGAACCAGTACAAAATACGTGTTCAATTAGTGGTAACTGAATATTTAATGGTAGAAGGAAATGGGAATAACGGGTGTTCGCCATAGTTGCCAACTTTTTGATACGAGTCTCCAGTAAGAGCGGATTTTAAGAACCAAGCTTATTCATATTTTTAAGAATACATGATTTAATACTAATCTATACACATACCTAATGTAATTGTAACAGATCGATGTCTGTACGTAAGAGATCTTTAAGAAAATGTGTGGTATTTATTAGAGCTAAAACAATTATTTTAGAATTTTTGTCTGTATGTATATTTATTTGTGCGTCACGCAAATCGACTTCACGAAATTGAATGCGATTATCACAGTTGTATTTCTGGATGTTTAACTTAAAATCTGGTGGATGTTTCATCTTGATACGTCGTCTAGAAGTCGAATATGATGTGTGCAGATAAACTTCATTATACATGCAAAGAAAAATATATAGGGTTCATATAGGTATCTAATCACAAATTCTACGCGTACAAAGTCCCGGCAACAGTTAGTCACAAATACGAAGATAACTCTGTTTGTTTCTTAGAATTATAGATTGAACCCAAGACCTCAGGCATAGCAGTCTTATTTAATACTGCTGCTAACGACACAGCTATTTTTAGTTATTAGAACAATTTTAGTAATAGTAGTTTACAACGATTTAAATACTATAAGAAGAGAGTTTTAGCTTTCCAAGTGGAAAACTTAGCGTGAAATTAGACGACAAGGATAAGGCTGAACAATTTTCGTTTGTAACGAGCCTAAGAACATCTAAATATGGGTGCGCTGCGCTGGTTAGACAATGACACAAAACAGTAATTATATTAACAAAATTATACTCCTATATGTTCTAACCCTTCTCAGACAGTTTAACACAGGCCTTCTATTATTATATACACTGGTCCTTTTTTCACATATTCTGCCGTTAGTTATACACGTAATGAGTTACGCAACAGACGTAGTATTATACTAATCACTGATATGGATCACCTTTCTAAACTATCGCAAATAAACTACACTAGCCAAAAGCGAACCTTTTTATGTAGTTATATTAAGCGTTAATCAAAATCATCCATCAGTTTCCTCTAGGGAGCAACCTACATCTACTACTAGGCATATTATTAACACACGTAATATATCCACTTTTTATCCACTAGAGCTGTCGTCTGTGACCGCGACAACTTTACTTCGAATATTATTTGAAGTAGAGCATTAAGTTTCCTTGGCGTACATTTCACATGTATAATATATTAATATGTAGTTCATTATACATATTGTTACGCTTATATCCCCGAAACTGTATATTATATTTCACCAGCTATGGTTTTAAGGCCCAATTTTTTTATTAATTGCATTTATTTCGATAAAATTAAAATGTGGTACATTGTTTACAAACTCGCCAAACTGTAAACACAGTTTGTTGGCGTAAGAGAGGATTAATATAGAGCGCTTCTATTTTCATCTATTTGTATAATTCCAAACTCCTTGCTGCTACTAAGAATTCCTATGAAAGAAAAATATAATATAAATTCACTACCGCTGGCTACGGAATCCGTATATTCAGAATGAAAAACTATTAATCTGTCAAAGCACTATTCTTATAACAGTCATAACCAAGCATAAGTCCAACTGTTACCTGCAACTTATTGCAGAAAGAATGGAATGGACTGTCCATGACTTAATGTTTTTTTTAAAGACGACTTCCGCTCTAGGAATGATTCTTGTGACACGGGGGACTTTACAAACATTCATACAACGGACACAAAGAATACCCCGACTCGGAACAACCATTTGTGGATCACACAAAGTTTTGTCCCGTGTGGGATTCGAACCCACAACATTCGGCGCAATGGCAGTGGCAAGGCGACCACTTAAACCAATACGCCATCCATGCAGTCAAGTCATTCTGCCTGTCCTAGATGCGATGTCACATATGACACGCCATAGCGTGAACAGAATTAAGTAGTTTAATTGTAATTCATATACCTATTTAATATACAACATGTCACAGATATAACGCACAACATCAAACACCCCAATTAGATTATTTAATCGTAATAATAATATTATCATTAAAATGTTACTTTTATATACTTAAATATTTTAATTGAATGAATTAGTTCTCTTTATTGTGCGCGGATAGTATGGATATATTACAATAAATCTAACATTATTGCCTTTATTGCATCACAAACCTTATTGCCTTTAATTATGATACATTTTCGTTTATTTCAGCTTTCTAATAAATAGGTGACTATAATTTAATTCGTTTTAATTATTTTAGGGATAAAAAATTACCTATATTAAAAATTGCTGGAATTGATTCAGTAGCCGATTTTGAAAAAACTACTTTCAAGATGTGCGTTTATTATGTTACATGTTGTATATAATAGGAATGTATTTTTGTCTGAAATAAATAATTATTATTAGTACAGTTTTCTTCATTTCAACAGTCGCCTTATGGTCTTGGCACTCGGTACACTCATCGACCTTATATTGAAAACGGTGACTAACAAAATAAAAAGCAAAACAATCACACACAATCTATTATCTGCGACAATAAAATCTACAAAAACGATTAAAAGCAAACGCGCTACTTAAAAGTTTACAGCATCAACGTGACATACACACATAAAAACACACACATAAATAAACTTTTTTATTGCAGTGTGTGTGTATGTAATTTCAATATAATTTTATTGTTCAAGATATGCTTCTTACGATATGTTAGATTCTGCTAAGTAATAACCGTGGCCGATTGTAGTATAATATGGTTTGAATTGCTTATTGTGTAGCAATAATTTTATGAGTGTGTTAAATCCTAAAATGTTTGCTATAAACATGTGTATTTGTTGTTGAAGGTGGTGTTATGTGCTGACTGCTATATATAAGTCCTCGAAATCGATTCCCGCGTCGTGTTAGTCGGTTTTTGGACTATTATTTTATTTATGCAACAGACAGATTGTTATATGCTGCGGTGATCGTCATAATATCCTCAAGACCGAATTTTGCATATCACGTGCGCAGGAGACATTATAGTGCACTCTCTGTTCCCTAACTCTCATAGTCTGATGGGACCGCAATCCGACACGACCATAGGTTGAACAGGTGCAGAATCGTGGCAATGCCTGACGCGCTTTCCGAGGCAAGGGGTCGTGTAGCTCCGCAAACTTCCTAACTCCAGACTGCTATTAATCTTGGTAGAAACACCTAATAACTTTTTGTTGGCCTCGCCTGTGATTCGAAGCCGATATCAAATGCACAACAGTCACAATCACTACCGCTGTGCTACCGAGGCAGTTAGGTCTTTTTTAATATTAAGTTACCTTTAACGTAAGGGCTACGTTAAAGGTAACTTGCAGATGCAGCCTACCCTGAATAAACCCACGTCGTAGATAGAACTGGGACTCAACCCTTACTCACAACATTGGACAAAAGTTGTCCGATCTCTAAATTTTTCGTGTTAAACCTGATAGCATCGTAACAGTAAGGCATATTGAAAACTCTTATGTGCTGCCTCATTGAACATACGTATAGGATAACATAGTTTATATGGGATATAGCCTACATAACATGTTATGATTGTTTTGCCACCCATTAGATTAAATACAAGGGTTTTATCTTATTAACTAGCTTATCACCAAGTTTTGTCACTTATATGATATATATACATATTTCCCGCAGGGATAGGTATATAAGTTGCTGATTTAATCACCTACAGTACTTCAGCATCCTAACAAATATTATAAATGCGGATATGAGTTTGTTTGCTTTGTACTCTATCACGCCTTAACTACTTGACCGATCATCATAAAATTTCGCATACACGTAGTCAGGGGTAGAGAAAAGGAGAAGAGCTTTTATCCGGAAAATAGTACTGTTACTTACCTAACCTAAATTTACATGAGCGAAGCCGCGGGCAAAATCTAGTAGGTAGGCATAGTTGTTAGAATTAAGGAGGTAAGCAGAGGTGTTTCACATCTACATTTCACCAGATTTGGTTTAAAATTTCACGTAACCGGGGCGAACCTACTGCCATTTAACGGAGATTTTTGACAGGTAGCCATTAGGTTACCTGTCCCTTTTCCGACTCGGCAATCTAACTTTAGACCTCATGCGTAGCAATGACGTTCATTACAGCTGCGCCATCGACTTATTACCACTCAATATCTATAAATTATTTGGATATATATATATACTAGCGGACCCGATAGACGTTGTCCTGTACACACGAAAAAAAATCTACTAAACCAATCTCGAATCCACTTGAATACACGCAACATTTCATCAAAATGGGTCCAGCCATTTAGGAGAAGTTAAATTACAAACACACGCACTGAAGATTTATATATATAAAGATTCTCAAATTAACAAGTCTAAATAAAACATCTTCTGAATGAAACCATCTGCTGTATAAGTATTGAATTACATTATTACTCCACAGAAGGCGAGCGGTACTTTGATATAATTTAACTAATTTAACTGAAAAATCCAATTAACACTATTGGATAGAAATTTAAATATCAATAAAGTTCAAATACTCTTCGGCGCTTTGAAATGTTTTTCTGCAATAATTGGATTTAAATACAAAGTAACATGCTGGTGCGTCCGTTACTCAACGGTAGTGAAGAAAATTTATTGGTTTCCTTTTGTTTGGCAATTCTAAATAGCAGCGTGGACTCTAGAACAGTCGCCGGACACTTTTTATTTTGAAATGAATCTAATGCCCTCTCCATCAGATTCACTTCAGGATAAAAACAACAGCAATCTCTTAGTCTCCCTATGATTATGGCTGCTGAAAAGCAACCGAAACGTCGGGGAAATTGTTAACATAAATATTAACTAAGTAGCTTAAGTTGTAGTCCAGTTTAATGATAATAGTGTCATAGTTCAAAATTATGTAATAAAAGTGTTTTAAAATGAGCATCGCGACAAATCCGGTATAGAGCAGTTTAATTTCAAATAGTAATCAACCGATGTGTAAAAATTTTAAGTTAATTAATCGTTTACTTTTCGAATTTTTCACAAACATACGAAAACAGAACTTGCATATATTACGACTAAATACAGAAGAACACAACCCAAAACTGAGCATCTAAAGCATCTCTTATATAAAACCAACAGCATTAGAACTAGATGGCAACCCCAACTCTCAACTCAATCCACCTTTAAACTAGGAACTTTAAAAGCGCAAGTTCTGAATACTCCACCGTCATTGAACCTGATTGGCTATCACTGATACCGTTCCGAAACACTCAATCAATGGATCTTGATTACCTAACCTTGTTCGCAACTTGATTCGTAGTTTGAGATTTGAATGGAATTTAGGCCTACGAATTGTAAACGTGACTTTCATAGTAAAGTGGGTTCTTTGTTTGTGCTGTGCTACATGTTGCGTTTGAACGCTTACAATAGCACCTTCTACGTGACAAAGGAAATGTTGGTAAAAATATACTGAGATATTTAGATGATGCCTATCCTTATCTGTGTAAAGTAGTTCAATTTCAATTTGAATAAATCCTTAACATGTAGTATATATTATTTGTGGCTTTTCACTGATACCGTGTAGATATAAACCAAACAATATATAAAATATACGTGAAGAATTTCATAAAAGTTATGTATTTATTTCAAGAAACAACAATATCCATTCGAAATCTTAAGAGAACGCAGACTTTTAAAAGCCTATTTGAAAGCAACCGCCCCCAAATCTGTATGATTTTATCTACCTTGCTCCATAATTTATTCTACAGTCCTTAAATATAACCACACTTTTCTGTTACATGCTAACATTAAATAATAATAATATAATAATAATATTCAACCACATACACACAACACCATCTAGCCCAAACTAAGCAGAGCTTGTACTATGGGTACTAGACAATGGATAAACATACATATATTACTTTTTTTTTGTAAATACTTACATAATATACATAGAAACACCCAGTCCAAGACAAACATCCATCTTCATGCACACATATGTTTGACTTGTGCGAATCGAACCCGCGACTTCAGACGTGGCAGTTGGTTACACAAACCACTACGCCATCGATCTCTTTCTCCAGTGCCGAAATCCCGCTTACCACTTCTAATAGGATACCAAAGCGACCGGCTGGTCAAAGCTTTTCCTTTTATCAGAACCACACAGGAAAAAGGTAATAAGCGGAACAACAGGAAAACAAAGAAATTAATATAATACTGACAGTCGCCAAAATATGCTCTCGGACGAGGATATAAATTGTCCACAGTTGATTCTGTTTTTTAATTAAACAAAAGATCATCAAACCGCAACCTAACAAAGATTAAACTGAGATGGAAATGCAGTTGAATGCATTTAATTGATACGATTTTACAAAAAAAGCCGTCTAGGTAACTTCATTATTTTCTTTTAAAAATGACTACTCACGCACTAGTAATATTTTGTCGCGGCGACATTAACATTGAAACAACGGACACAAAGAACAACAACTTATTGTGGAACACAACAATCTTTGTCCCGTGTTTTGAACCCACAAGTCTTGGCGTAGTGACAGTAGCGAGGTGAACACTTGAACCATTACGCATTCCGTGCATTAGCTATGAAAATGAACTCTTTAGTTTGTGTTTTTTGAAGTTGTTGTAGTTGCAAGTTTGATCATCAAGTCAACCAAAACAATATTGGGTTTCCTCCAAATATTTACCTGAAAACATTCCGGAAGTCTGTGCTCAGTAGAAATACATTTATTTTTTGCATACCTTATTGGTATACTATATGGGATAGGATTATCGTAGCCTATAGACATCAACATGGTATGACTAACATTTTGCCATCTCATCATAATAGGAATCGCTAGGCAGCCAATTCAAGAGTAGTGATTAGTGTAAGCACGTTTTCCCAAGTATTCTAGAGTATCAACGCACATAACAACAAATAGACATAATAGATATTTTTTGCGTAAAGTTAGCTTGTAAACTAAACAGAAGCATAGACTCTCAGCAAAATGCATGGTACCTGTAGTATAAACATTTCGCATAAGGCAAAACCGCAGCTAAAAGAAAGTTACTGTTATAAAATGAACATGAAACAGCGACAATAGTATAGACAAATTATATACTTATCCAGTCAACCATTATAAGCCAAATAAAACGCCACAATAAAAAATAATATCTTGAAGTCGGATCCACCGTGATTGTTCAGTAAATACCAATAAAATAAACGATTGACAAACATCAATGGGTTTTAACTCACTCAGTGTACACGCGATTTAGCCACAAATATCCAAATGACATCACGAACCTTCACACTGATAATATTACCAATACAACGCTTCTTATCCACCTCTACAATTCTAAGCTGAACTGAATATACCAAGCGCTGTGTAGGAAATTGCACAGCATTGCACGAAATTAAATACGCGGCGAGTTCTTTCTTTCTTACAATCAACGGGGGTCTTCCAAATGAGTTATTTACTCTATCTCTCACAAAATGTGCGAGAGAATTCTTGTTTAACATTTCAATTATTAAAACAGCTCTTGTTTATGAGTTACTAGATTTTGTGGCTTTGCTCGCGTTAATGTTATGTCAATAAATTTATATCCTTCGAGAACTGTACTTTTTCCTGACTGTACTATAGGCGAAAATTCATGATGATAGGTCAAGAAGTAGTTAATATGTGAAAGCGTAACAAAGTTATATTCGCATTTATAATATTACTAGATTTTGCCGACGGCTTTACTCGCATTACTGTAGGTTAGATTAAATTAGTAACAGTATTTTTCCTGTCCTTTTCTGTATCCCTGATACCGTGCACACGAAATTTCATTATGATCGGTCGAGTAGTTAAGGCGTGAAAACATAACAAACAAATAAACTCACATTCGCCATTATAATATTAGTTACGATTCATGTTGATAAGTTAGTAGGTACATATACAGAATGTGCCTTAAAGAGGATGAAAGACGAAATCCTGAAACATCTAAAAGTAGTCATCTAATAAATTTCAAACAACCATGTTTTCTAGGTATTACTTGAGATAAGTAATATTTGAAAAATAAATACGACTTTTCTCAATACTTTGCTTTTCTATATATATCCTATAGCACCTTAGTTCCAAAAATGGTCCAGGTGAACCCCCAGGGGTCCACGGGAGACTCGACGGGGGTCTACGTTGGCGTGACAAAAAAATGGGGTTCACAATTCGTAAGCGGGGGTCCACGACAATTTATTTGCTTTCGATAGTTAAGAACTAAAATGTTGCCTTGACTTCACCTATCAATGTAGGCAGATAATGACGGATATTGAGAAAAACCACTCGCTGAACACCCGAGAATATCTAAAAAAAGGTCACCCCGTAAAGATTTGACCAAATTTTTTATTTTTTGGTCCCCATATACCGATTTTACTTGGCGGATTAAATTTCTAGCGGCAGGGTGACCCTACATTTTGAACGTGGTCTATGACCAAAAAGTCTGGGAACCTCTGTTATAGCTAGTTACTAATCAAACATAACCGACATTTACGAAAGCGTAGCCGCGGATTTAATCTAGTATAACTATAACTGTAGTCCTTTTACTATTCACGTTACGAATCGAAAACTTTCTACCAAATATTTACGAGTCGTTGCCGTTTATAACAGGCCTCAAGAACAAGGACATATAGCAAGGTTTAACACCACTTTTACTATCAATCTGTTACGTCAGTCACCCTTAAGCTTGAAAACTAAGCTGCAAAGATCTGTTAAAACTAGAAGCTATGTGCTTGGAATTAACAACGATAACACGGAGTTTGTTTATCCGAAGTTTTGTTAAAGGTAGACTAACTGAATCGCTAAACTTTGGTGTTATTTACACTAAAGTTTTGTCTTGAGTCTGTAGTCCACTCGACTAGAGTTCATTATTTTTTGTTTATTAATTCTTAAACAATAAGTTTTTGTTGCCAATATGGTAATGAAAGAATGCATGAGGTACTTACTATTTTCATCAAACTATGCTTATTCACGTTTGGTGTTTTATTTATACGCATACTTACATAGTCTTACATCAATATCCCGAAAAGGGTAGGCAGAGATGTACACTATCAATTAACCAACCATGACTTTAGACCATACTACCGTTTACCGGGCACAGTCCTAGACTCTGTACTGCTACTAAAAACATAGAAACACTTTTACCCCCCGGCATCAAACCTAACAATCGCAATCGAGGCGACAGAAATCCT
The DNA here is from genome assembly GCA_963675205.1 of Catocala nupta. Lineage (NCBI taxonomy): Eukaryota > Metazoa > Arthropoda > Insecta > Lepidoptera > Erebidae > Catocala > Catocala nupta. Next base: position 12,806,151 of record OY776099.1, read on the forward strand.
AACCAATATTATATATGCGAATGTGAGTTTGTTTATCTAGTACACTTCTCACCTTAATTAATCAACCAATCATCATGAAATTTCGTCTACACGTTGTCAGGGGTACATAAAAAGAACACAAGATATAATAGTAAAATATGTAAATAAGCGAATCGACAGCTTTACACGATTTTGAAACTGAAAACCGCGGGATACCTTTGCGCAATCATCATCAGTATTAATAGCTACTATCTTTAAATTTCCCAATAGACCAATAAGGTTTTATTGCCAAGGCATTTATCATGAGTGTGCGTAATGCGAGAAAAGATAAAAACATTTTGAGGCCTTCGGAGTGTTTTGGCGGAAATGGACGGATTTTTACAAATAGGGTGAAAAATAGTGAGAGCAAGATTGAAGTTGGTAAATCCCTATACTCTGCCTACCCTGGTATACTGATGTAAGTATATGTACTCGTATGTGCTTAATTATATCAGCTCTGTTTATAAGCTGTACCACTGCTGGGCACGAGCCTTTACTCAGTGTCAAAAGGGTTAGGCCGTAGACGCTGGCCTAGTGCGGGTTAACATATTTGATATATCTTTAAGTACATTATGGAGAACTATCAGACATGCTAGTTTCCCACGACGTTTTCCTTCACAGTTAAAGCTTCGAAAAGTCCGAGTTGCGTGCCTTCAAGTCGAAGTTAGGACTTCTACGTGGCAGTCCAACGGTCGGCCATAGGGTATGGCTGCTATATGTGTATTACAAGATGGCATATAACATCCGTCAAGCCATGATGGTAAGCGGGTTTGGTTCATGCGCAAACTGCAAGGCCCCTTACCAATAACCTATCGGGCACAGTTCCAGACTCCGTACTAAAAATATACTGACAAAAAACCTCTATAGCACTGTCCAACCTGGATGTCAAACCCTTAACCTCACCATCGACAAGGCAAACTACAAATACATAACAATAACTGACTTCACATTATACCAATAAAAAAACTCTAAATTATCGCTTCGGTAATATAAATAAACTCAAACATATGGGGCATATATCTACATTGTGTCACGTCCATATGTATCTGAGACACAAGCCCCTTCGGGTTTGGATACATCCCCGAAGCGTCTACTATATGTACGTCTAAAATACGACCACACTTTTCTGTAACACGCTGGACATTTGAAAACACCATACATCACACCGCCCGCATGCGTGCAATAAATAAAATAATTATTGCCATGAACTGAACTATATAAGGACTGACTAATGGCTCTCTGAGCGAATATCATTTGTACAATACCTTATTACGTGTATAATGTCCCGTGTGTTTGACTTTATTTATGTTAACGAAGCGATCATTGCGAGTTTTATTATAGGGATAATGTCAAGTCAATAATTGATATACTAGCTGTCATGACCTTGGTTTCATCCACGTTTATGATTACTGCTCCGCGCCTGTAGCTTATATCTATACAGACGTAAATAAATTCAATACTAGATTTGACCCGCGGTTTCGCTGTATGTAGATTTTCTCAATACATTTATTTCCCTAAGAAATAGATTTTTCCTGGATGAAAAGCCTCATGTTCTTTTCTGTAACCCTGACAACGTGTATAGGCAATTCCATGATGATCGTTGGATAAGGCGTGAAATTGGATTAACAAACTCAATTCATTCATTCACATCTATAATATTAGTTAGGATTATAAGTATCTATCACTACCAGGTATTCAACAAAGCTTCACCTAAAAGAATAAGCAAGTGACTAATTAAAGATTAATATATTTCTAATTTAAGTACTGATCCCAATTATAACATAATAATATATATTATAACTTTGGAACAAAACACTGCGATCTGGGACCAATACTACGTCAAATAATATTAATATTATAATACCAATCACTAATACATAATGGCTGATCAATACTAAACTAATTTAGATGTAATACTAAACCTCATTCGGTTTAAATTTATTTCGTCTGGCAATACTCAAGGGAACCGCTCTAGTTATTAAAAATATTTTACTCGAAAGTGCGTTATGTTTTTATAGAGTAAATTATGTTGGTGTCTGCGGTTCAAATGTGTATCGTGATTTGATTTATGTGTACCTACGCTAGTCTAGAGAATGACTACCAGAGGGCGTTAAGATTGCTACAATAACTTAAAGGTCGTCTATATACGGTGTGTCCCGTAAATCCTAACCAATATTGTAAATGCGAATGTGAATTTGTTACGCTTTCACGCCTTGACAACTCGACCGGTTATCATGAAATTTCGAATACTTATAAGTTATCAGGATACAAAAAAAGATATAGACAATATATTCTACATTTAGGCAAGCAAATCCGCGGACAAAATCTAGTAATGGATCCTGAAACATACATTTTTAGGTATTAGTAGTAGTAGTATTAATGAATATAAACTTTACTCTTCCTGCATATTAATATTAATCTTACCTCGTATTTACGCGAGATAAAATAATATATTGCATTCTGAAATCTGTATTAAATACATATTTTTTAATAATTTCATTTATTTGTAGCCTAGGTATACATATCGGCAAAGTATTGTAAAAGATTGTATATTTTTATAACGAATCTTGATCATGATGAATCTTAATCTTAAAATAAAATGTACAAAAATAATTTCTAGGTTATTTATTTATTTTTATTTTAGCCTATTTCGTCCCACTGCAGGTTACTACCTAGAAATTATTTATGTATATTTTTATTTTAAGAGGCCCCTAATAGTTGTACTGTAAGTTATTTCAGGATTAGCCATAGGTACTTTACGTATAAATACCTATTCCTTGAATGAATCACTACCGAATATAAACAAACATAAACGCAAATGCGAAAGCACCAACAAGGCGACTCCGAAACAGAAGTTATTAAATTAACCACCAGAACTACGAACAATAATTTATAAACCTCAAAATCATGCCTTGTCTGGGCCATACACTACAATCCTAACCGAACATCTAATTCGATATCCCATACAAAAGCATGACGCCGCGGGCGGTCGGCTCCAATAATAATGCACGCTTGCCCTAATGTGAAGTTTTATCTTAATAAAAAAGGCAAAATACAAGTTTTCGAGCCTACTGCATTGTTCGTGTAGGTGTTGATTTATATTGCATACAACCTTTTATACGATTTTTTTTTTCGTTTATGCCATTCGGTGAATGAATTTTAAAAACATGTGTTAAGGACGGATTTGGGTTTAAAAGAGGTTTCTGGTTCAGTCGTGTTAGGAGTTCTGTCGAACGGATTATAATGGATTGGCTGTATTGTATGTGAGCGACGAAATTGTATGTTTTTGCACAACCGTTGCATTAGTCACACAAATATTTGGTAAATGCTAATGGTTTTTATTCACATGGACTTTTGTAGAGATTTCGTGCAATTTGTTCTGCAAATTACTAGTATTCTTTTATCCTTCTAGCTAAGCTAAATTCTTGTATGAAGAGTGGTTTTACGTCTGTGTGATATCTTAGGTTGGATTTTAAATTGCCACTTATTGCACTTCCGACGTGACCTAACACCTACGGCCATTCGACCGCAGGTCTAACGCCTTATCTATCGGACTACCGTTGCTTTTAATGTTCTTCTGTTTCGTATAGATATGGAGTACTTCAATTTCTAACAATATTACTTTCTATCTATACTTATAAATAAAGCTAATGCGGTAAAGAGTTTGTTGTTTTGTTTGAACGCGCTAATTTTCGGAACTACTATCGGGTTGCAAAAATTCTTTTTGTATTTGGAAGTCTTTTATCTCATATATTTAGGCAGATTTCAGTCTATAAAACATCACTCTACTAACCAAGGGAGCGGTATATAACTATATACTAATATATAGCGGTATAACAGTAATAATAAACGTGGTAGAAACCGCAGTGGACAGCTAGTATTTATACAAAAGGTAATGTAATAAACTTTTCGGGTAGGGCAACTGTAGGAGAGAGGAAGAGCAGATACTTTTAAATAGCAAAGCAAGAGTGGCTATGAGTTTCTTGCCCGTTCTTCTCATGAGCCCTACACACCCTAGCTTTGCTGAACGTGGCAGTAAATGTAAATTCACAGGAAAAAATTTACGTGTAACTTTGACATTCATAAGTGTTACCTTGTAACCTAATTTGAATAAATTTATTTTGATTTTGATTTTGAATAAAATATTGAATATGTAGAGATTTAAATACAAATTAATTTCTTTTTGTTTGTAGGTACCTGTAATCAGAGATTTCTTATTCTTATTTACCGGTAGACTTCAACTATGCCTTAATTTTATTTGTATTGTAGTAGCTAATATAATAGAGGTTAAATAATAGAGGTATAAGATAAGATAAGATAATAGAGGTTTGTATTCATTAGCAATGCCGACCGTTGAAAATGTAGATACAACAACAGTCGAGAATTGAACTCACATTCGACAGTTGTACAAGCGATAATTAATATTTTTACTATTGCACTACAGACCTTGCTCTCGTAATCTTGCTCTCGTATTTGAAATCGAACTCACGCAGAGCAATCGCATACTGATGATGAATGTAGTTTAAATACAAATTTGCACAGTGGCATTAAACTAATGTTAAATGCAGACCGATTGATTTTTTATTTTGTTTCGTTAGTCCGCGGAGTTTTTCAACAACGAGTTTTAAAAGCAGTTTCGTTGTTTTAAAAACAATCTGTCGCATTCGGTTTACAACTGCGTAAGTTTCACCTCAAATATTCGAATGTTATTAAATATTATGCAATAGTTAATTTGATAGTTATGACTACGTTACTGGTTCTGTGGCATAAGTTTTGCGCTTTGTTGTGAGGTTCTAGTTTCGATTTGCGGTTTTCCGAATGAAGACAAACAATTGATCTTTTATTAAGAAACTATATTTTGCCTACTAACGTAATAGTAATCACTCCAACCAAGATAAAATTTGGGGCAGACGGTTTTAATTTGAATCTCAAGTGAAGACTTATTAGGCAATTAGTTAAAAATGAAATAAAAAGTTTAGACTGAAACGATACTCTGAATAAAATTCAGGTCGCTCTCGAACTTATTGGCAAGAATTTATAAATTATAATGTATAATATTCATTAAGTTATTGATACTACATATATAGGCTGCCGTACGCTAGCTATCATGTTAGTATGCGTCTGTTAGGCTACTGATCTCGGGGTCTCGGGTTTGATTCCCAGATAACACAGACTATTATTAAGTTTTCTTTATTATATGATGTAGAGTTTTAGAAGCAGCACGGGATTGAGACCGGCGCACGATAAACAACGATAGGCCATTAAAAGAAATATGTCAGATAAGTCTCAGTAGTTTAAATGGTCTCGCTAACACAGCCAGTGCGCCGAGTATTGTGAGTTCGATTCCAACAATACTCAGCTTTTCTAATGGTTCCGTTGTTCCAATGTGGTATATCTTCCACGATACAGGCATATCCCTGGAGATATATAGACGTGGATCTATAAATTAATGTAAGGTTTCACCATCATCTAGCTGCACCCGGCTACACTATGCCTTGGTTTAGTCTGATACTTTTAATGTTCCGTTCCCATGAGAACTTTAGAATAAAAAGTATAAAAATGCAACATAGTGTAAAATTTTTAAGTCAATCCATCCACTCATTTGCGAGTTTTGCAGACACAAACATATGGCTGTAAAATTGTTGTAAGTAAAGATTTATCGGCCTGTAACAGACCTGCTTGACTTGGGTCCCTGCCAAAGCTCTCTGTAAAAGTACACCGCTGACAAAAGCTCCGGTATCCCAAATATTGTCAGTCTTAATCATAGTTAGCACCTATTTTCGTTTTAACCATAATTTAATGCCTAACAAAATAAGCCAGAAGTCCCTTAAGTATACCACGACTCACCGTTATACGAATATATCGGCGGCGTTTTTTACAATTTTCTCTGAAGTACATGGAAACTCACTTTCCATGTAATGACCTATTATTTAGGTCAGGACATATCGTCAACGCAAAATCCTTATTTTGATAGAAAGGTCACTTGAGAATACCTAGGTTACAGTTTGAAGTCTATAAAAACGTTACGTTTTTCGAAAACTACCGCGGCGGCGCCGGCGTAGCGTAAGTGAATGCGACTGCTGTCTCGGGATTGGTTCCTGTTTTGGGTAAAGTGTTGTTAGGATTTTCTGTAAAGCCCGCATCACGGACTCTGGAACCGTGCTTCAGTCATTTCAATAGTCTCGTCCACTATTACGTGGGGCCTTAAACCATAGCTGGTCAAATGAGCCTCTACCGATCTCTTCAAGAGTATAGTCTATATGTATGTATGTATGTATGTATGTATTTTCTGAAGATTACTGGTAATTCGGGCTGCACATTACTGGTTATTACATTAAGCTAGAGCATTATGATGGAAGTGGGTTCAAGGCGCTCTAGCGCAATTGGTGAGATTGGAACCCCCGCTATCTCAATCCACAACCCTCGGAGTACTGGCAGTGGCGAGACGACCAGTTATATCACTACGCCATCCGGGAGTTAATAGATTATTTGTTATCAATTATTTAATAATCAAATAATAAAAAAGTAAAATTAGATAAAGTTGTATGTGTTTGTTTACTATTTATCAGAATACTTTTACGAAGACCCCTTGTGCCCTTTTACCGCTGAGCGGATGAATTTTCGAAAGCCCTTCCTTTGTTGCCAACGTTAAAAAAGCAACATGTAAGCAACATTAAGTAAGTGTGCAGACTCTACGGTTTCAAAAAAGCGTAAGTTCGTTAGTCGGTAAGTTTATAGGTATAAGTATACTTATAATATGTGTTTATACAGATTTGTATTTTTGTTTATAATGAATTATTTCAAAAACTACTACACCGATTTTAATAATTATTTTACCCTTATAAAGCTTCTTTATCCACAAGTAACATAATATATATAACATCACGCTACAAGCCACGGAAGCGGAACAATCATAAACATCGGAACATCGGTGATACCGCGGAGGATAGCTAGTATTTTATACATACATAGTTTCACGCCTAAATTTACAAAGTAGTAGGCTGAGATGTATTACAGACAAAACTCGCTTGATATGTTTTAAGTCCCACATTATAGAGCATGAGTATATTGTCGTCAATATGGAGTGGTGCTAGACTTCGTGGTGCTTCTGAGGATTCTACTTCACGGAAAACCCAGTTACATTTTACCCGAACCGGGATTCGAACCTCAAAACCTCACGTACAGCAGTCGCATTCACTACTATTGCATCACCGAGGCAGCCCAACAATCGGTGACTTCCTTTTACATGTACTATTATTTAGGTTTCGATGTTTTATATTAGAAAATAGATTCTGTATTATTTGCAGTGTTGATATCGATGACTATTGTTGTATTGAGAGATTTACGTACCTGAAACAGAAAGAGAAAACAAATTAATAAATTGTAAGAAAGTGGTCGAACTTGCCAGAGCTTTGTTTTTAAATAAGTACGTAGAAAATGCAGTATGTTATAATTCCTATTGTAGTTTTAGGAAGCAAGAGCAGGATTGCGATATTATTTGCATTACTTAAGTAATGAAGCTAAAAAACTAAGATTATAGTAACATCTAAGGCTAGCTTTTTCCCGTGATTTCGCTCGTGGAATTGTACTCTTTTAGTTTTATTTTCCTAGATGAACGGTATCGTATATCCTTTTCTGTAATTCTAACAACATGTATGCACAATTTCATGATGATCAGTCGAGTGTTGAAAAATTTAATGCGGTCAAGCCAGGTATTTACGTAACATTGTGGAACGCTCGATATTTCTACTAACTAGGTCATTATAATAGCCACTATACATTGTTTTGTGAACTCCAACAAACGCTGAAACATTAACAAATCTCCAGCTTCAAAAGAAATGATTCAAGTTAAATAAAGATCTAATAGAAATTACATTTGTACTGAAACTTGAGGGCGGGTTGGAAGAGGCCAATTTTTTCAGAAGCCACTTTTCAGGATTCGACTTAACCCACTTTGCGTAAAGAATATTAGAATAAAAGCAACATATGAAAGCATTAAAGTCTTTTATTTTCGTTCTAGGTTTCTATCAAGTGGTTTCTATTGTACTATTTCCATTCTTATATAATTTTCTGTATAATCGAAGAGATAGGCACTGTTTAACTGAATGTCGCCTGCATTTTTATACAACAAATATAGTAACTACATAACTAGCCTGACGATAAGGAGTAAACGTTATCTACGACCGCTTGCAATATTAGGAGTAAGCCTCATTGATCCTGCGTCTAGGACAAACGAAATAAAAATGGAATGAAGGTAAATAAATATCAGAGGCATGCTGGACGGGTAGAAAAACAAATAAACGTTACGTATGGTCAATAAGGAAAGACAGTTGTTGAGTGCCATACATAGACAAACAGATAAGATCATGATTATGATTTTATTGTATATTAGATTTTGCCCACGACTTCGGTCGCATTAACTCGTTGCGCGCCATTTACACCGCATAGGTGCATAAGCGCTAAAAGCATGCTTCAACTTTTTAACCTGGCGTTCAGTTATAGATTTTGTCAATAAATTTTCAACTTAACCTTCCTCGTGAACATGACTTTTTCTGGAGAAAAGTGTAATTACCTAATCCTATCTCCTTTTCTGTTATCCTGACAACGTACTATATGTCTACGGATATGACTATATCACGGCTTGGACCATCTTACTGCAACATATAGATAGGATATTATAAACACGCCTATTAGATCGCTACCAAAAATTTATTCATCGCACGAAAATCTGATTTTATAACGAAACGAAAATTTTCTAGTTCGAAGATATTAAAGGCCTGAAGAACTAGAAAATTCGTGGCATGAAGTGTGAACGCTTGTAAAATTCCCTGTCGGTTCCGTATCATCATTATTATTATTAGTAGTGACTCACGGTAATATTTTACAAAAAAATTCTGTTAGGAATTTCATAATTGTAGGACATTGTGTACTGAGCCCGGTTGACGGCAATAGACTTGGTACATAGCTGGGCTCTAAAACTATAAGTAGGAATACATATCCTAACTAAGATGTATTATATTGTCTTATGTTTACGCAAATGTTATACATTGAAATTAAACACTTTATACGGATTTTGTCGCGTTGTTTATTTTACTTTAAAACACTGTTATTACATAATTTTGAAAACTCTAAGTTCTCTGTCTCCCCGTGAACATGGCTGCTGTAAAGCAAGCAAAACGTCGGGGCAAAGTGTAAACTTAAATATAAATAGTTTTAATTAAAAATATGTAGCTTAAATAGTAGTAAAGTTCAATAATAGTAGTGTTAGAGTTTTCAAAATTATGTAATAGTGTTTTAAAGTAAAATAATCAACGCGACAAAATCCGTATAAAGTGTTTAATTTTAATATGTATTATAAAAAAATGCGAATGTGAGTTTGTTTGTTGAGCTTCCGCGACTTAATTACTTGATCGATCATTATGAAATCAAAAATCTAAATTAAAGCAAGTGAAGCTACGGGCAATATCTAGTTATAATAAACCTATGCTTATCTGTCTATATATAATATGGAAGTAGAAAATCATTTCATATATGTACATGAAGAAACAACATGGCGCGAAGTTCGAGTGCGAATATATTTATTTTCACGACTTCTGCACATGGCATATTATCCATTGTTTACGAGCAGTCGGTGAATCTCATTGACCTTACGGACGGCGCATCAGTTAAGGTGGTCTCATTGTTAATGCTAGTGTGCCGAGTATTGTGGCTTCGATGCCCACACGAGGCAGAATCATAAAATGGTGTAATTTATATTTTCAAGTTATATCCTAACTAAAGTTATAAAAGCGAATGTGAATCTGTTTGTTTCTTTATTTGTTTGTTTAATTACTAAATATTGCCCGCGGCTTTGCTCGCGTAAATATAAGTTAGGTTATTCACAGTATTTTTCTGTATCAAAAGTACTTTATGTCCTATTGTGTTTCCCTGGCAACGTGTATGCGAAATTTCATAATGGTAGGTCGAGTAGTAAAGGTATGAAATCTTAACAAAAATACTCACTTTCGCACTTAGGTATAATATTACGTTAGGATTAAATGGTCGCGGGTATGTATGTACAAGATAGGTATTTGCGATAAATATATGTCGATAATAAATTTCATTAACTCTCAAACCTGAGCCTCATCACTAGCAATATACCTTAGGTAAAGTAAGAATATTATAATCCTCCCGACCGAATATCGGTCACGGAGGCCAACTCTAACAGAGACTGGCCACCTCACCGTCGCATGGCGCAAAATACAGGTAGTGCACAAGCATGTGCGTAATCACAAGTACTCTCTCTGTTCCCTAACTCTCATAATTGGATGATACGAGCGATGAGAGATCAGACGCAAGACCAACAGTTTTCTGTACTTTTCGATACACGGAGGCGTAAACCGCGGCCAGCTTCCTAAGACCGTGCTGCTATTAAGATTTCTTGGCAGATAAATTACCCAAAATTTGTTGACTGGACCCGGGATTCAAATACGTGATATCATTTACCGTAATCGCATTCACCATAAGACTATTAACGCAGTCAATGTCTTTACAATAGACTTCCGGTTTTACCTTCTAAAGTACGAGACCCTAAACGGAGGGGAAATATTCAACAATGCCTCCGCAACTCATAATAATAAGACATTATAATAGAAAATCATTTTTTCATTTCAGTTTTTCTGCTTAGTCACCCACAAATGAAAGTAGGCCAATTAGGGGTAACCGTTTTATTTAAAGTTGCCGCATACTCGGTTTGTATTGTGGGTTCGCTTTAATGTTTTATATACGTAGCTTTATAATATGTGGGTGTACACCTCTATCTATCTATTAGAAAGAGACTGCACGGATGGCATAGTGGTCGCCTCGCAACTGCCGCCGCGCCGAGTGTTGTTGGTTTGATAACCGATTGGATTTGATAATAAATAAATAAATAAAGATACTCGAGACAAAAATTGGTGTGATCCACAAATAGTCGTTCCGAGTCTGTGTGTACTTTGTGTCCGTTGTTTGAATGTTTGTAAAGTCCTTCGTGATCCAGGAATTATTAATAGTGCGGGAGTTGTGTTTTAAAACTAACTAGGTAATATTGTCTTCTGTTTACGCGAATGTTATTCATTGAAATTAAACTACTATATACGGATTTTATCGCGTTGTTTATTTATCACTGTATTACAAAATTTTGAAAATATTACTCTACTACTACTATTGATTTTATTTGACTAATTTATAAGCTAATAAAATTATTTAAACTATTAAATCTATTTATTTTTGGTTTACACTTTCCCCGACGTTTCGGGTGCTTTTCAGCAGCCATGGTCACGGGGAGACTAAGATGGTAGTTGTCTCAATGTTCCAGTGTAGTTATTTCAAAGTACCTGAACATAATTTAATTATTGGTGTTTCTATTTACGCAGAATGAGCTCAAAGTATCATGAAGTCTAGCTGTGGTTTGTTTCTTCTTGGGTTTGACTATTTGAAGTACTGGATCCCAAGCTGGTGGTACATTCCAACCATCTTCTCTATTGAAATTGGGATGTTTTTTAATTTCAATAGCCTCGCGAAGCATCCTTGGCAGGAATCAGTGTTCTTTAGCGAGAATCTGTGGTTTGTCAAATCTCAGGTAGTGGTTGGTCCCCTGTTGTACGTGTTCACACACAGCAGACTTCAACGAGCGTTTGTGTTTTACGTCAGCTATGTGTTCTTTTATGCGGGTGCCTATGCTTCTCTTGGTTTGACCAATGTATGAGAGTCCGCAGTCACAATCTATTTTATAGACCCCTGCATCTTGTAAAGGTAATTGGCACTTGACGGATGGTAAAAATTGACTTATCTTCGTTGGCGGCTTGAAGTATGTGTTGATTGAAGCTCGCTTCAAGATGTAGCCAATCTTGTCAGTGACACCCCTTACATAAGGCAGTATAGCAGGCTGGCGCTCGACTGTGGCTGGCTTTTCTCGGGATCTGTGACAGCGGCGCGGCTGTTGGAGCTTGTTGTCTTGCAGTACTTGCTTGACATGTTGAAGCTCGGCATCCAGGTGTTTCTTGTCACAGATCCCGTGGGCTCTCTGAAACAAAGACATTCCCACGGTAGCTAACTGTTTAGGATGGTGGTGAGATTCACCGTTCAAGTACCTATTTGTATGGGTCTTTTTCCTATACACGGTGTGGCTCAAAGTATGATCAGGATTCCTGATGACAAGTACGTCTAAGAATGCTAATGAATTATTTGCCTCTAATTCCATAGTAAATTTGATGTTGTTATTAATGGAATTAAGATGTTCTAGGAATACACTAACACTCGAGCGCCAGCCTGCTATACTGCCTTATGTAAGGGGTGTCACTGACAAGATTGGCTACATCTTGAAGCGAGCTTCAATCAACACATACTTCAAGCCGCCAACGAAGATAAGTCAATTTTTACCATCCGTCAAGTGCCAATTACCTTTACAAGATGCAGGGGTCTATAAAATAGATTGTGACTGCGGACTCTCATACATTGGTCAAACCAAGAGAAGCATAGGCACCCGCATAAAAGAACACATAGCTGACGTAAAACACAAACGCTCGTTGAAGTCTGCTGTGTGTGAACACGTACAACAGGGGACCAACCACTACCTGAGATTTGACAAACCACAGATTCTCGCTAAAGAACACCGATTCCTGCCAAGGATGCTTCGCGAGGCTATTGAAATTAAAAAACATCCCAATTTCAATAGAGAAGATGGTTGGAATGTACCACCAGCTTGGGATCCAGTACTTCAAATAGTCAAACCCAAGAAGAAACAAACCACAGCTAGACTTCATGATACTTTGAGCTCATTCTGCGTAAATAGAAACACCAATAATTAAATTATGTTCAGGTACTTTGAAATAACTACACTGGAACATTGAGACAACTACCATCTTAGTCTCCCCGTGACCATGGCTGCTGAAAAGCACCCGAAACGTCGGGGAAAGTGTAAACCAAAAATAAATAGATTTAATAGTTTAAATAATTTTATTAGCTTATAAATTAGTCAAATAAAATCAATAGTAGTAGTAGAGTAATATTTTCAAAATTTTGTAATACAGTGATAAATAAACAACGCGATAAAATCCGTATATAGTAGTTTAATTTCAATGAATAACATTCGCGTAAACAGAAGACAATATTATGTAAATCAGTACGGACTGGAAACAGCAACAAAAATACGCCGGTTAGAAGATCTGCAAACTAAGCGCGCAAGCTATGTAACATCTTTAAATTTCTTGAAGAGATGTCGTGATCACAGTCTCATTCCTACGTGTGTCAAGATATCAGCCAAGAAAGACATACGAGGAAGCGCTAAGATCTTAAAACAGGCAAGTCAAAAGTTATTAATACAAGTTATCAGAGAACATCGCGCTGACTTACGCAGCATAAATAGGAACGTTGAGATTTTGTCTAATGAAATACAGAGATTAATAACTCCATTTGATTTTAAACAATGCATCAATGCTATAAATCACAGAGAAAGATCAAAATATAATGCGTGTAAAACGAACAAAATTCAAAAATATGAAAAATTATTATCAAAATCAAATGCCAACAGCAAGAAACGAAACGTCAATGCACGGACCAATGACACGCCGCCCTCATCTCAAAGACAAGCAGTTATTAATCTGTCAAAACAAACTTTAGACAAAACAACCGAAAAAGTATTAAGTAGAGGTTTAAATTATGCAATAACACCGGCTAGGATACCGTATGAGGCCATTATTTGCAACGTCGAGGACTGCCTAGTCAAGAATAACATAAGAAAGGAAGATTTGGAGGCTATACGTCAGGATATTTCATCGGTCTTGCGTCGAAGTAAAGTGCCCAGACCGAATCTTCCCAAAGATGAATTCGTCGCATTGAAGAACTTGCGGGCTAGGCCAGATATTACAGTACTCCGTGCAGATAAAGGAAACGCTACGGTAATAATGGATACGTCAGATTATAAACATAAAATTGAAAATTTACTTTCGGATTAATCAACATATAAACAGGTTAAAACAGACCCTACAAACAAAATATTAAACAAAACCAAAGACATCATATATAAATACTCCGAAAGACTAGATCTAGACGTTAAACAATTAATACCAGCTTGCGTAAAACCTCCAAAGCTGTATGGGTTACCAAAAATACACAAGGAAAACGCTCCTCTACGTCCTATTGTGAGTCAGATCGACACACCAACTTACAGATTGGCTCAGCACGTAGCGAAGATACTCTCACCACTCAGAGGCAACTCGAGAGCACATGTAAAGGATTCATACCATTTTGTGAGTGAGATTAAACACCTATGTCTCACTAACAATGAAACAATGGTTAGGTTTGATGTACAGTCATTATTTACATGCATACCTGTACATGACTGTATTGAAATAACTAAAAGGAAACTAATAGAGTACAATATGCCTGAGGAATATGCAGAACTACTTAAGCATTGCTTAACAACTGGCTATCTGTTGTGGGACAATAAATTCTACATACAAGTCGATGGTGTGGCAATGGGCTCCCCAGTATCGCCTGTTGTTGCCGATATATATATGGAGGACTTCGAGGCTCGAGCTTTACAGACTGCCCCCATCACACCCAGGATTTATAAGAGGTTTGTAGATGATACTTTTACAATATTACCAACAGATAGTGTTAGTGTATTCCTAGAACATCTTAATTCCATTAATAACAACATCCAATTTACTATGGAATTAGAGGCAAATAATTCATTAGAATTCTTAGACGTACTTGTCATCAGGAATCCTGATCATACTTTGAGCCACACCGTGTATAGGAAAAAGACCCATACAAATAGGTACTTGAACGGTGAATCTCACCACCATCCTAAACAGTTAGCTACCGTGGGAATGTCTTTGTTTCAGAGAGCCCACGGGATCTGTGACAAGAAACACCTGGATGCCGAGCTTCAACATGTCAAGCAAGTACTGCAAGACAACAAGCTCCAACAGCCGCGCCGCTGTCACAGATCCCGAGAAAAGCCAGCCACAGTCGAGCGCCAGCCTGCTATACTGCCTTATGTAAGGGGTGTCACTGACAAGATTGGCTACATCTTGAAGCGAGCTTCAATCAACACATACTTCAAGCCGCCAACGAAGATAAGTCAATTTTTACCATCCGTCAAGTGCCAATTACCTTTACAAGATGCAGGGGTCTATAAAATAGATTGTGACTGCGGACTCTCATACATTGGTCAAACCAAGAGAAGCATAGGCACCCGCATAAAAGAACACATAGCTGACGTAAAACACAAACGCTCGTTGAAGTCTGCTGTGTGTGAACACGTACAACAGGGGACCAACCACTACCTGAGATTTGACAAACCACAGATTCTCGCTAAAGAACACCGATTCCTGCCAAGGATGCTTCGCGAGGCTATTGAAATTAAAAAACATCCCAATTTCAATAGAGAAGATGGTTGGAATGTACCACCAGCTTGGGATCCAGTACTTCAAATAGTCAAACCCAAGAAGAAACAAACCACAGCTAGACTTCATGATACTTTGAGCTCATTCTGCGTAAATAGAAACACCAATAATTAAATTATGTTCAGGTACTTTGAAATAACTACACTGGAACATTGAGACAACTACCATCTTAGTCTCCCCGTGACCATGGCTGCTGAAAAGCACCCGAAACGTCGGGGAAAGTGTAAACCAAAAATAAATAGATTTAATAGTTTAAATAATTTTATTAGCTTATAAATTAGTCAAATAAAATCAATAGTAGTAGTAGAGTAATATTTTCAAAATTTTGTAATACAGTGATAAATAAACAACGCGATAAAATCCGTATATAGTAGTTTAATTTCAATAACTAACTAGGTATTAAGTAGCTAGAGGTGTATTACATCTACATTGCTCTGGCTATATTTTAGGTTTCACGTAATTAGGGCGAGCTTGTTTTTTTTTCTTTTTTTATTTAGCTCGTCAAATTGACCACACTCCGCCTGATGGTAAGCAGTCGTGTGGTCTAAGAGCAGTGGCCTCCACATCGTCCTCATAGCAGCCGAGGCGATGTTGAGGTCTCTACTTTGACGGCCTGAGAAGGTGCTTTTTCACGCCCCGCTTAAAGGACCCAGGATTGAAGGAAGAAGGAAACACGTGCCTTGGCAGAAAATTCCATGCCTTGATCGTTCGGCAGAGGTATGAGGACCCAAGCTTGTTGGTACGCACTCTAGTCGACTCCACCGTGTAAGGATGGCATCTGAGCCCAGCACGCGTTGTTCTGGATAGGAAAGGGGAGGGCGTAGCCGGGATATTGCAGGTAGGTCGTGTCTGCAGGACGGCGTATTTGAGTCTCCGTTAGAAAAAGCATTGCCGGCCGAGCCGTCTCCAGGTGGTGATGGACAGCATTAAGGTTAGCGTGGAGTCCTCTGATATTAATAAACTCCACGACACCGGAAGAGGAAGCAGCGGTGGGGTTACGGCGATTGGCTGCTGTTAAACGACAATGCTTTGTTCGTACTGCCATAGAGTGAAAGGAAGGGAAAGCGTGAAAAAAAAGAGGCGGCTATTATCGCAGCAAAGTGGGGCAAGGCGCAGAGCAAGTTTCGTCATATTACTGTGTGGTATGGCGATAGCCGATCCGACGGACGGAAGGACCCCCGTACCCTCCCGAAAGTGGTCGCTGGGACCCACCCTCCGGTCACCATCCGGCACGACGAGCTACCTCGAGATTATGCGCGGCATGATGAGGGAGCCAACCAAGTTGGTTAGACTCGGTTGGGCCTCTAGACTATACCGCGGGCGGCCAGCAGAGCACCGTTTCTACGGCTCTCCCTGACCGCCGGGTCGACTCGCGCCACCCACACAATGACTCTACGGATACTCTGCAGGTCCCTCGTAAGCTGCGAGAATCGTCACCACATGGTTAGGCCTCCGGCACTCTCATTCACCGAACGAAACACAGCAGTGAAACACTGCTATTTCACGTCGATTTTCGAGCAGGCCCATTCTTGCTGTAACCAGCTTGGCTCTACTACCGAAAAAAGATTGATAAGATTGTTGCCATCTACTAAGCACATTTCCAGGAATAGATCCTGCTGCTAGTGAGAATTTCTTGAAAGAAATCCCAATAATTAGTATCTACTGACCAACCTCTGTATCAAAACGGTGAAACGAAATAAAATAAAATAAATAAATATCCTAACATATTATAAATGCGAATGTGAGTTAGCTCGTATGTTACCTTAATGACTTTACCGATCATCATAAAATTCCGCATACACGTTATCAGGGGTATGGAAAAGGACATAGAGTACCTTCCATCCAGAAAACGTACTGTTACTAACCTAACCTGTATTTAAGCGAACAAAAGGCATTTAGCCCGCGCAAAATCTAGTTCAAAATAAAATTTACCTTGATGAAAGCCGAGGAAAGTAGTTTAATTTAAAACATTCGCATAAATATAATACAGAGTAATAAATAGTTCAGAAATTTCTAAAAGTTTTCCATTAGTGACAATTTTCTTAAAGCCATTAGTCTGGAGACTAATTGTATACAATCTTAGATATCGCTAAAATTAAGCTTTAATTAGTTCAAATTGGAATTGCCTATTTGGTCTATCAAAGTGATTTAATTGGTACATAATCAGATGGAAATTGCTATCCATGGCTATACCAGGAGTATTTCTTTACATTGTCTTTTGATAACTCGTTTTAAGAGTTCTCAAAACATCTGAAGACTTTTGGTAAGAACCGTTACACATATTTTATTCGTCATATGCCTTATGACACAAGGGACATTTAAAATATTCAAATAACGGACACAAAAAACAGCCAATTGACTGCACGAATGACGTTCTCGTTACAGTGGTACCGCCGCGCCGAGTGTTGTGGGATGGATCCCCTGACGGGACAAAAATTTGTGTGAGCCATTATTTGCCCCAAGTCTTTTTTTTTACCTCGTGGAATGCTTTCACGTCTAACACGGGGCGACGGAGAGGTTATGTCGGACTAACCGGGAAAAAGATATCCCGGTAATACCGACTAAACCTACCACGGTGTTCCTCGAGATAACCAGAGTTAGCGGAGCCGCGCAAATCACTCTCACATGCAATCGCGACGCCGCCGAGGTTTCGGCCCACCGTATGAAACGGCAGGCCACTACACTATAAAAAGAGTCCTTCTACTGTCTCCTTGGGGAGGACGAATACAAAACGACACAGAGACGCGTGTAGCATGAACACGCACGCCACCTCTTGGACCTGGTGCTGATCGGGTGGCAGGCAGGCCCACGAAGCCTACCAGTCTCAGGTCAAACCTCAGGATGGCTGGAGGTCATCTGGCGCCCTCCGGCGCCCGGTTCTGCGGTTTAGGAAAGGTTTCAAGCGCTCCCTCTCCCGCTCCGCCACCTCCTTGATGGACATGATTTCCTCATAGAATAAGGCGACGGCGTTCCACGACCTCTCGCTCCGGATCATGAACCACGGCCGGGAGTGAGAGAGCAACCAATCCGACTACCGCGATCAACTCACGGCGCTGCGATGCCCAGGCGGTGCAATCCACCAAAGTGTGCAGCGCCGTATCCAGAATAAAAGTCTGGGTGTTCTTTGTTTGAATGTTTGTAAAGTCCCCCGAGATACAGGAGAGTGCGGGAGTCTTTAAAATATGTTTTTTATTTAGCCAAGGGCTGAATTAACGTCAAAATCTTTGATACACATAAGAATCACACAATGTCTTCGGTTTTTTAATGTAGAATATAGTTAAAGTCAAAGTCTGCCAAGATTTGAAAATCAAAGACAAAAATTAAATATAGAAGTCAGGCAAAGATCTGTATTATTAACCAATCCCCAATGAATACTAAACTAAAATCTTTATTCAACATATTATAAGCTATCTTTATTCAGTCAATTTTGTTTTAAAACATTAGTAAATATACAATATACATATATTTTATTAGTAGATGAATCATAAAAACAATTAATATCTAATAAATGTTTGTGGTTGGGACAAAATATTAATTTTAAAACGATGCCGCTCGACACTGAAGATCGCCGATCGACAATTTGTGATTAATTGGTGTTTACGTTAAATATTTGGTACTGAAAATAATTACTATTTGTATTTGATGCAATTGGAAATGTTATCATTTTTTATGTTAAATATGTATTTTTTCTGAAAATCTGTTATAGCAAACGTTTTGGTTACCATTTATTGTTGCAGAGGGAGTGAGAGAGTCACACGCTTGCACTTAAATAGCATCTACGTCAAAGTTTGTATCGTGCATCGTTTATCTCTCAATCATTAGAACCAGCCCTATCTATGAGACTTAAAAGGCTTCTTATTTATTTTTGAGAGGAAAGTATTAGTTACTATTATTTTATTGAATATAATGCAGCAATAGAGAACGTTGTACTGCCACGTAGAGATATCGAGTTCGATCCCAAGGTTCACCTCTGACATTTCGCTTTCGAAGATATCTGAAGTCTACAAATTCGTACTAGGCCTGCGCAGTAACTTACTATGGCATTACCCTTTTTACGTGCCGGAGTGGGACAGTTTATATACAGAACTGATATAATATTCATTTAATATGTTTTGATTAGTTTTAGTAACAATGACAACTTATTACGTTTTGTATATTGTATGTTAAACAATAATTCACTCTAGTTTCTACTTTTCCCTATTTGCACAAACATACGCACCCACCGCTTTATTACATATGCAACCACAAAAATCTCTCATGCAAAATGTTTTGTGTTTGTAAATCAGATTAGGCATATTTGCTCTTATAAGATTATTGTTCAACCGCGTTTTGTTTGTGAATATACCACGGTAGTCTAGTAGGCGTATTATAATTCAAAATATTATAAAACTAGATTTTGCCCGCGGCTTCGCTCGCGTAAATGTAGGTTAATTTAGGTTAGTAACAATACTTTTTCCTGGATTAAAGGTTCCTTTAAGCGGGGCGTGAAAAAGCACATTCTCAGGCCGTCAAAGTAGAGACCTCAACATCGCCTAGGCTGCTATGAGGACGATGTGCAGGCCACTGCTCTTAGACCACACGACTGCTTACCATCAGGCGGAACGTGGTCATTTTAACGAGAAAAATAAAAAAAAACCCCTTTGCCCTTTTCTGTAGCCCTGAATGCGAATACGAAATTACATAATGATCGGTCGAGTAGTTCAGGCGTGAAAACGTGACAAACAAACTCACTTTCGCATTTATAATAGTTAGGATGATAACTAGGCTTTACAAGGTTTAATTGTAAACTTATAAATAACTAGCTATGACGCTATTTGATTTTGCAGTTTTATTTTCTCTTCAGTTTATATTTTTCTTGTAAATAATTTGTATATATATTATGTTAATTATTTAATTATGTCATTGATTAAATATAATAATAACACTAGCTAAGCCCGATCCTAGTTTCTTGAGGATAGTTTGATATAAAAAATTAGGGAAGTGAATAAAAATAGTATTAGTAGTAGTCTAGGAATATTTCCGATACTTCGGAATAATAAGTATATACAGGCTGTCCGGTAAATAATGGATAACCTGGAAATGTCTTATAGTGAAACTGATGGTCGTTCAGAAAAAAAAATGAAAAAAAATTAGTAGTCCACCTGCGAAATGTGTTTTTTTTTAATTACCATGTATAACTTTTTGTATACTACGACCATAAATGAATGAAATGCATCGGTTTTTTGTTGTTTTATTATTAAACACTTATTATGCTAATAGATAGACAGTCAAAAGCTGCTGTGCTATGCTTTCATAGCTTGCACTTTTTAATATATATATTTTTTTTTCTTTTTTACTGAACCGGCTGCAGTTCTACTATAAGACATTTCAAGGTTATCCATTAATTACCGGACAACCTGTATAAACACTCTTACATAGAAAAGCACCATCATGTAATAATTTCAAGTCAATTCATCGAATAATTTTTGACTTTTGCGGATACAAACAAACGTAGCAAAACATACCAGTATATCTATTAATATTTATTTATGATCTACAGACAATTATTGCCTACAACAAAAACTCAATAACAGCACGCACGACTTGCCAAACGAACGCGGCACCACGCGACCTGCACTAGTTCTAGTCCTTCTAATACTGCAAAGACGATGATATGCATCAGTAGAAAAGAGGTCGATCGTACCAAGTTGTAATTGCATGGGCGGGAACAAGACAAAGCTATACATTGTTTCGTTCCTACGCATGAAATAAAATGCTTTAAGTAACAGTAATAGGGCTTCTAACATTACAAATGTATATAATGTTACAAACTTTATTACTGTTATATAACCCACAGAAAATGCTTCTTTTCCTATTTTACTACCAACAAAGAAAATAATATAAAATTAACTTGTCTACTACAACACAAGGAAAAACTATCCGACCAACAAAATATTTATAACAAAACTATGTTATTATAATATTTTATATTACATAAGAGATAAACTGTTTAGCGAAACGTTTATTACAGAACTTGTTAGTGCCCTTGTCAGTAGATGAGGCGGGAGAGTATTTTGTTAATCAAATTTCGCAGCCTTTTTATACTGTGTAACAGTTTATGCGAGAAAAGTTTGAAGGAAGGGAAAATGGATGTTTGATAAAGTGTCTCGGTAATATTTTGATGATACTAGGTTACGGGACGCTTTACTTTAGCTAAAGGAAATTATTTACATACAAAGACTCACACTTGACACGAACCGGTATATGTATTATATGTATTTGTTATTTAATAACTTATATCTGTCGTAATTGGTAGTAATAAATCAATAATACGCCGATTTCGTATTTGAAAAAGCTACATATTTGTCGCAGAGTTGTTGTATTTCATATTATAATATAATAATAATATTAGCCTTGTATATAAACTGTCCCTCTGCTGGGCTCATCTCTGGTGAAGTATTTTCTTTCACCATTGAAGCAAGCAATGATTAAGTATTCGCCTTGGGATCGAACTCGAGACCTCTGCGTAGCAGTCAAATGTTATTGCTGTCTCTTCCATAATGTCCTATCTTCAGCCAGTGCTTGACTTCTTGATACGACTTAACTTTTACCTTTTTTTTTACTTGATCTATGCACGTCCTCCTTGGCTTTCATCTTCCCCTTCTGCCTTCTATTTTTCCTTCCAAATAGAAGGATTTTTATGTTTCTAAAATTAATAAATAAACTGAGCCCAAAATTCAAATAACAGACAACTGTAACACATACGAGTTCTATATTTCATATATTTTATTTATACGCCGCGGCCGATTTGACGTTTACAGGAAAAGTTTTGCAAGATATATGTATAAAAAAGTTTCTTAGAAAAACAATATTACTTGTATTTTGTTGTTGTGGGTATATTCAGATATAACAGTCCTTGCAAGAAACAATTAATATTATCAATACATATAGTAAAATTGTAACTGGCCCATATCTTTACATCAATATAAATGCCAAATTTTGTTCATTAGTTTGTTACGCTTTCACGCCTTAACTGCTTGATCGATCATCATGAAATCGCGTACACGTTGTTACGGGAACACAAAAGGACATAAGGTACCTTTCATCCAGGAAAAATCTAGTAAGAGATATTTAAGAAACTCTACTTTAAATATACATCTCTATAAACAGAAACATGTATACTCAAAATATTAAACCATGTCTTGATTACTTTAACATACTGTTAAATTACCTCTTACAACACTAACATACTATATTTCACTAACAAAAAGTTACCAATCCTATATCCATTCCAGATTATGCCTCAGAGATTGCAGTGACCGCGACACAGAACTGTAAACAGCGGTCACTTAGACCTAACCACGGCACCACTGCCATGATCGATTTATAATCTGATTATATGCCAATGACGACTTGGTTATTGCATCATACTGACGTCATAGCTTATATTTAATGATAAACCGATCTCTGGATCCGTAGGTAATGAGGTACTAATAGATGTGATGAGTTTGAAGCGAAGAAAAGAAAAACAGAGGAGACATACTAGTCTTTAAACACCTAATGTTTCCTAAAACTAGTATGTATTGAAATATAGTGGGTTCAAAACTAAGTGATTATAATAGTGACTTAATTTAACATATTATGACATACTTTAAGCTTATATGGAAGATAGTAATAAAAATATGTAAACAGCGCAATGATATTATAATAGACTACTAGCTAAGCACGGTTACGCATCATTGATGCTCAGTCTAATCTTAATGATTAGGGAAGTAAATAGGTGGTATTTAGGGAATATTTCATGGGGCTTTGGGTTAAAGTATATAAATACACTCTTATACTGAAATGCAAATGTTTGTAAAAACACAAGTCCATCCATTTACTACTTTTCGAGATCAGCGGACACAAACATACGAAAGCTTATTTTTTATATGAATGATGACACATACCATTTGTTAATTACAGATCATATTACAGTACATATCCAGACTTCGTACTGCCACTTAACAATAAAACCTACCCTTAAACCTTGCCTTGACTGATTCGCGAATCGAACCTACAATCACACGCAAACATTACATGACAAGACAATCAATAAAAGCATAAAAATCTTGAGTAACCATATAACATACACATATTACAGAAGTGGCACTTATACAGGTATAATACATCCAAAGGTTTTTCCAACTGCAATAACACTTCTACGATAAATAGCACGACGCAGACTAATAAATAAAAAGTAAAAGACAAGTTCTGACAGTTGCAACTCCTCAGTATAAGTGTTTCACAAAATATCACGTATAACAGAACAGTAAAAGTTTCGCGATAGCCTTTTGTACCATATAAGATATGATATAATTTAAAAAATACGTAAGAACCAGTGGTTTTTGATTTATTACAGACGTATAATCTCACGGACAGTACACAGGTGGAGGTAAGCAGATTTGTATGATACCCACATTTCACCAGCTGAAATTTTTAATCGCGTGAAAAATAAAAAAAATATTTTTTTTAATATTGAGCTAGCTAGCTAGTTAGCCAACTATATGCACAGGGTCACATTCCATCTAGCAATATGATTTCCCAAAAAATACCAGTAATGCATTATCCAAACCAAGAAACAAAGCCGAGACCTCATGCACAGCAATTACATTCTTTTCTGCTGTGCCACCGAGGTAGTACACTTATTAACAAAATTATTATACACACATACGCACTTGTGCTCGTATATTGCCGAATATGTAGGCTTATTACAACTGCATTTTGCCAACTATTTTCTTATCTCACACTCAATGAAAGCCGACCGAGCAGTGATAGCTCAGTGGGGAGACCAACAGACTGCAATGCAGAGGGTCTCGAGTTCGAACCCACGTCTGCACCTCTGACTTTCGGAAGTTATATGACTTTTCGAAATGATGTGCGTATTGATTGACAATTATCGCCTGCTCCGTGTCTCGGTGAGCACGTTAAGCCATCGGTCCCGGCTGCCATGAACATCAATGGCAGTCGTTATTGAGAAGTCAGTTCCCTATAATATCCTGACACTGGTCTAGCCTTAGAGTATCGTTAGCCTTCAGGTTGCGGAGGTCAGCTGACAGCCGTTTCGTGTAAAAACTGATATCCAGTCAAATCCGGTTAGACTAGAAAAGCCGACCCCAAGTGACTTGGGAATAATAAAGGCTAGAAGATACTCAATGAAAGTCGACCCTAATGGCATTTACTGTGTACATATAGACTTCGTGCTGTCACTGAGAATATTCTTCAGACAAATTACAAATTACGCTAGTCAACTGAGGCATCGTATTGCAAATAGACCAAACAAACAACGGACTTTATACTACGGACGCAACAACAAAGCGCAAAAGCAAATAGGTCAAAATAGAATATCCAACAATGGTCAAGTATTTTCCTCTTGTATGTGTTTAGAAAAAAGAACGAAAATCGCAAAGAGATAATTAACTTAGAAGTGACACTCAATTTATCTATACATTCTGCCTACAGTAGGTTTGAAGATTGATCCCCTTCGATTTTCAGGAAAACAAGTATCCATTCCTTGACAAATAATTACTCTGCCTTTGCGAAATTGTATTATCAGAACGAATTTATGGAACATTTGTATTATTTACATAAGAAAACAGAAGTTGAAAGGATGACGTCATCAGGATCGCAATCCATTACAATTGGATTAATGTGACGGTTTGTTATAAGAAAATTAACTATCTGTGAAATTTTAATTGTTATTTTGATTCATGGTCATGGCCTAGTAATAATTACGTGTTGTGAAGGATCAATATTAACAGATCTCTAAATTCAATATTAATGAAGCTTGTTTGGGCTAATTAGGAAATATAATGCTCTATATAGCCTTTATGAGTAGCGTTAGCCTAGTGTGAGCCCGCTGGACTGGTACGCAGATTGCTTTGAATTCGATCCTATGGCACGCACCTCTAATCTTGCGAAGTTTGTATTAAATAGTTAATTATCCCTCGCTTTAGCGGTGAAAGAAAACATCGTGATGAAATGCATAAGTAATACATAAGTATGAGAGGTCTCATAATAAAAGACAGATTGCGATATGTGAAATGTGCTAAACAACACTGGGACAGCTTGGTGTAATATATATATATATAGCTTACTCTGTCTCATAGTGAAAACAGGCCCGTGCCCAGCAGTGGGACAGTTTATAAGCAGAGCTGATATTATTTATATACAATTTTTCCATAAGTCACAGTTGCATGAGGCGATGCAATTCCAGAAAAACACGTAATAAAATCAAAGCCTTTAAAAAATAGTATGTTCTTGAGCTTATAAATGCGACAATAAATAAATTCGACGATAAAAATGACAAGATCAGAATATTTCTTATTAAAGTGAGCTGTGAAAACAAGATCATCCAATTGACATTTAAATTAAACGCAAGCAGATTCTCCATAATACAGTTCAATACAAAAGAATCATACGCGGATAAATCTGTGCCCAAAAATAAAACTTTGATTACGCAATGAGTCATCGCCCTCAATACAGGGAGCCGTTTTCCGAAAGCATTCCTTGAATCTCACACTTGGCAGTATTCTAGATATCCTTACTCAACCCCTCCTTGTCTTACACACACTGAAACCGTATAAGCAAGTAAGAGATAGAACATATATTTTGTATCTAGTGTTATTCGTCGGTCCGCATTTGTAATTCTATATCCGTGTGCGGATGACGGAACGGGTGACGGACTATAGTGATGGGCCTGTATCGATTTATCGTGTGCCGATGGTGGATTAATTAGTTACGTATGTAGTCTCCGTGACTTGGAATGCAGTTGTGTAGATTTAGTTCACAGTGAATTTGTTTTGTTTTGCACTACTATTATAAATTTTTCATGATAAATAAATGGTTAATAAGAGAGTTTAAATTATAACGAATTTGTTTGCAAAGATTATCGTATACGCACACATATATAATTGAGCTGGCGAACAAGTAAATTATCCTCGTCTTTGGTAAACAGTTACCAAAAAACAAAAAAAAGTTGTTGTCTAGTTTCAATCATAATTTGGTATTGCTCCAGGTGATTTGGTTATTTTGTCATCTTGCAATAAATTAACTGCACTTTATAGGTACATATAAAACGTATTAACTAAATAATAATATTTTCGTATTGTATTGAACACTGCTAACACTCATAAAAATTTCGAAATATCTGGCGTCGCAGGAATTATAAGTATTGCACGCAAACTTCACCAGTTATGTATAAATACCACATAGAACAAGACAACCGTTTTGTCAGGATTAATATAAGACTTAACTATGATTTTTTTTTCTTTTTACTTAGAAATAACTAAATAAATCGCCGCCGAGAACAAGTCTGACCTAGGTCAGTAAGGCAATGACTAAGGCAAATGTAAAAACACACGCGTTAATTAGAGTTATTCCGGTCGGATCCTCTGGTCTGATCCTGGTTATTATTATTATTATTTTTTTTTAATTCCTGACTTATCCACTATAAGCTTTGTCGCTCCGGTCTGATCTCCTTACTCTTTTTTTTTTTTAAAGATAAATACAGTCAAGAGAAAAACAGTTATTCATGTAAAATATTTATTTTTATTTATTTAAGTGTTTATAATCATCACAGGCAATCAAACATTTGGTCTTTTTATTTGGACCAACCTTAATAGTCGGGCACGCCACGATCGTGGCGGTAAGTCCCGTGTTTGAGGAGTGGCTGGAGAGGCGGCATGGCGCCCTCACCTTCCGGCTGACACAGGTACTGACTGGCCACGGTTGTTTTGGCCAGTTCCTGTGTCGTATACGCCGGCAAGAGACGCCCGGTTGTCACCACTGCGGCGACTGCCGCGACGTTATCGAGGACACGGCACTGCACACTTTGGCGGTTTGCCCCGCCTGGGCATCGCAGCGCCGTGATTTGATCGCGGCAGTCGGTTCGGCTGCCCTCTCGCTCCCGGCCGTAGTTCAGTCTATGGTCCGGAGTGAGAGGTCGTGGAACGCCGTCGCCTCCTTTTGCGAGGAAGTGATTTCCATCAAGGAGGTGGCGGAGCGGGAGAGGGAGCGTTTAAACCCTCTCCCCAACCGCAGAGCCGGGCGCCGGAGGGCGCGAGATAACCTCCAGCCACCCTGAGGTTTGACCTGGGGGTGGTGGGCTTTGTGGGCCTGCCCGCCATCCGTTCAGCACCAGGTCCGAGGGGCGGCGTGCGTGTTCCCACGCGCGCCTCTGTTTCGAGTCCGTCTCTCCTCTAGGGGGGGACAGTAGGGTATATTATAGATGTGAGTCCTTTGGGTAGGTCTCTTCGCGTAGTGGCCTGCCGTTTCACACGGCGGGCCGTAACCTCGGCGGGGTCGCGACCGCATGCGAAAGCGATTCGCGCGGCCCCGTCGATAGTGGTTTTGTCGAGGAACACCGTGGTAGGTTTAGTCGGTATTCCGGGAGGTACATTATCTTTTCAATATCTTTCTTTTACCCCGGCGAGTCCGACATAATCCCTCCACCCGCCCCCGCGGAGGGATACGAGTCAATGCATTCCCGCACGAAAAAAAAAAAAAAAAAAAAACTTTAACATAAAAAATATTTTGAACAAGCCAAGAGGCCAAGAGGCCAAGACGAAAAATAACGAGTCGTTGTTCCTCATTACTAAGTAAGTAAGAATAAGTAAGTATATCAATAAACCCTGTACGTAAATTATGTTGCTGACTGGCCCAAAAATCTGTTAATAGATAACTAGGGTATCCGACCGGCATAAAATAGTTAAATTTATTTGTGTGACCCTGCACGGTGGATCGGACCCAAATAAAAAATATAATAAAATAAAACTGATCCCCTAGGGAATCAGATATCTGACCGCTATAACTCGTTAATTAAGATAAAAATCTACGGATTTTCTAGTAAATTGTGACCAGTTATGACATAGATGATAACTTTAAGTGCTTACTTGCCAATTCGAAGTTTATTTCACAACTTATCGATTTGTTGTAGGATCATTTAAGGGTAATTTAAGTTTTCTGATTAAGGCCATGATATAGATAGAAAACGTAACGAAAACTTCATGCGAAGCTGCGGGCAACATCTAGTAGTCTATATTCAATTGGCAGTATTGTTTTATTCATTTGTTTGATTTAAGTGAGTCTGGATAAAACAGTCTTCTTGACGCAGCTCAAATAAATAAATTAAAAGAACAAATAACTAATATTTTTAGTACAAAGTACTTTGTTTCTCATTGCAGCTAGAACTACAAAAAAGATTGATAAAAGAGGGCGTCATTTATTTTCATCAAGGACAAGAGTTTTATAGGCGAATCAGTTACTTGGTTAAAAATATTGATGGCAGTAATTAATACTTATCGCGCTTCTTTATATAAATGTAAATTTACAGGGTGAGGTTGAAATTGTCTTTGTTTTTTAACAAAGAAGCTCTAACGAGTAATCACATTTTCTATTATTTAAACAAACAAGTTTCATCTAGGCTTTTATAATGGAAAATAGTGATAGTAATAATGTTTAAATATTTTTATATACATTTTTATTTAAGATAGTGTTTTGTCCTCGTCTTATTATTGGCGACGTGTGGTGAACTGATGTTATACTTTTTTTAACACAAACAAAATATGTTTATTTGACTAACTATTATTCGTTACATTTAGACGTAGAAAATACATGTTTTATTTATTTACTACTAGTAATGACTATAATTTTAGAAGAAGTAAAGTTGTCTACAGCAAAGGTAATGGTTTTTTTACTATTAGTGCTCTAATTTGAGTTATTACAGCTATTTTGCCATGATTGTGATTATATATATAAAATTTGCACAAAATTAAGATGACAACTAATAAACAAACTTTCAAATAGTAAAAGAATTAAAGTTCCTTTGTTTAACAATTCATTATTATTGAATTACTTCTATATAAATAATCAGTGACCTGTTTAAACCAGTCCAAACGATAAATAAATTTAAGCCGGAACAAATCAACGTATCGACAAACGTTGACAAGTTGTGACGGGCGGACGTCGGCACGGCATATCGATAAAATCCAATTAGGGTACATCACTACTAAGTGACCACTTGATTCAGTTGATTCAAATAACAGCAGAGCACCGATAGCCTAGTAGGATACCGTTGGGCTGCCACGCAGAAGTCTCGAGTTCGATCCCAAGGCGATTTCGATTAAATAGTTAATTATCGCTCGCTTTAATGGTGAAGGAAAACATCGTGGGGAAACCTGTGTAGGTTTCCCCACGATGTTTTCCTTCTGAGAGTTCTCCAGAGTGTTCTCGAAGATATGTGAAGCCTGCCCGTGTACCCCTATCTCTGTGAAGAAACCCGCACTGAGCCAGCGTGATGGACTATGGCCTTACACTGCCTACACTGAGAAGAAGCCCGTGCCCAGCAGTAGGACAGTTTAATATAGGGTTGATATTATTATTTTATTATAAACAACACTACAAACACACATGTCAATTGTCATGTATGTTTGACACGTGTTTTATATCAGGGTTGGCAGAAGTGGTTTTATGAATGGTGTTTATTGACTTTACATATTGACTGTTTCTTTTGTATTTGTTGTGTTTATTCTCGGAGTAAATTGATGGTGTGATCTACAAACAGGTTTTTTGATTCTGGGAGCTTGTATATTTTTGTAGGGTCATTGAAAAGGCCGGAGTACGGTAAATCTTCTTGCAAAAACTGACACATAAATACTCTATTTTGGCCTAAACCTTTCCCTAAAAAAATACCGCGTATTTATACTGTATATATGATACTGTTTTATATGATAAGGTGACTCACCTTATTATATAAAACAACAGCTTGTATCTTTTATTTATAAATGAATCTGACACCAGGCATAAATTCTCTAAATGACAGTGGAAACTGCATGGCAATCCGTCGCATAGTTAAAAAACTAAGCCGACATAATATATATGTATATACATATTATATATAGACACACAGACGTATAAAGCGACATTATTTCATACTATATAGATACTAGAGATAAATAAACAAGTACTTTTACTGAATTTACATGACACACCCATTGATAAAATGGTCATTTTACTTATATACTTGTGACTCATGTATACGTACGTATGTATGTGTACACACAGCGACGCATCAACCTAGACTGTTTGTACTTTGAACTATTAGAAGTTGAACGCTGCGAATCGTGCGAGAGAGTGCGTTATATTTTTGTTACGCTCTATCCTTACCATTACATCGACGCCACTATGCATTGTCCCTTTCCGACAAATCTCTATTTTGTATGTAGCGTAGTCATGCGTATATAGGTGTCTAACTTGATGTGTAGCCGTGTGTACATGAATCATACTAACTCATAATAAACACTACAGATAAATCTAGACCACGCTCCTCTAGGACTGTTCAGGTCATTTGTCTAATACCAGCACTGTTTTATGAGCCAGTATAAAATTATGTATCTATGTAGATATCACACGTTTAACGACAAACGCTACTCGGGGTAAAACGCGCGGCATAAAGACTGGCTCTTCTCAATGGTTCACCCTCTATTGAGCTATTCAAACGAGCGACAATTAACGTACAGTCGATGACATTAACAGCTAAATAAAATTCTAAATTAATAATATCATATAATTAATATAATAATATCAGTCCTGTATATAAGTTGTCCCGCTGCTGGGTACGGGCCTTTTGTCAGTGTGAGAAGGGTTAGACCATAGACCACCACGCTGGCCCAGTGTGGGTTGGCATACATACATATTTGAATAGATTCTAAAGAATTCACAGTCATGAAAATTAAGTCAACTTTTTCTTTAACCGTTAAATCGTACGATAGTTAATTATCACAATTTCTTTTTCTTGTTTTTTTGCTCGTCGAAATGACCACACTCCGCCTGATGGTAAGCAGTCGTGTGGTCTAAGAGCAGTGTCCTCCACATCGTCCTTATAGCAGCTGAGGCGATGTTGAGGTCTCTACTTTGACGTCCTGAGAAGGTGCTTTTTCACGCCCCGCTTAAAGGACCCAGGATTGAAGGAAGAAGGAAACACGTGCCTTGGCAGATAATTCCATGCCTTGATCGTTCGGCAGAGGTATGAGGACCCAAACTTGTTGGTACGCACTCTAGTCGACTCCACCGTGTAAGGATGGCATCTGAGCCCAGCACGCGTTGTTCTGGATAGGAAAGGGGAGGATAGGAAAGGGGAGGGCAGGATAAGGTGGAATAACTCTTCAGAGCACTCCCCGTGGTATATTCTGTAGAAACATGCCACTACGAAAAGTCAGATGGATGCCTCCGGATCGCACTCGAGACTTGCATGGCAGTAAAACAGTGGTTCACTATACATACTAAGGCTGCTTATTTGCTTATGTATTGCGATCAATTAAGATGCAAATTATAATAGAGGGAAAGGACAATAGATGAAGCTGGATTTATATATGCGGCCTCGACCAACCGTTATTTGTATACGATATGTCTTTAAGATTCTATAAGACCATTTCTTATCCTTACTAATATTCTAAACGCGAATGTTTGTTTGTTTGTTACACTTTCACGTCTTAACTTCTCGACCGATCATTGTGAAATTTCGTATACACGTTCTCGGAATGTACAGAAAAGGACATACCTTTCATCCAGAAAATTTAACTGATAGCGAGTGAGCAAAGTCGTGGGCAATACTAGTTTCCTATAAAACTATTTTATTTCTGGTAATCGTATAAACTACACCTATCACTGACTGTACGTGTATTACGGAGTACAAACATTTTATATGTGTTTTCATTAGTTACGTAAAAGTTGTTTTATATACTTGTGATATGACGAACTAGTTTTAATAGCTAGTGTTTACACAGTGTTTGCTACAATGTAGTCATAATTTTGCTTCAGATGAGACTAGCAGGACCCGCGGTTCTGCCCGCTTGGATTATATACTAGTTCGGGTAACGCACCTGCGCTCGCCCCAATTTTTCTTTCAAATGAGACCATATAATATGTATGTGTACTCCTGCCTATATTCCTGAAGCGGTAGGTAGAGGTTTAATACATCTGTTTTTCAAAAGCCATAGTTAAGTTTTAAGTCCCACCTAATAGAGCGTGGTACTACTAAGAATTACTTGAAAGATAAACCTAATTGCCCGACCCGGAAAACGAACCCAAGACCAGGCGCACAGCAGTTATATTAACTACTGCTGTGTCTCCGGAGCTAACTGCCGACTGGACGACGCTAAAATACTATAGAGGTAGGTATGTTATGGTCACCACGACATTACGCCGCGCCGAGTGTTTTGGATTCGATCCTCTTACGTGACATTTTGTGTGATTCACAAGTATTTGCCCTGAATCTAGATATTATTTGAGTCCGTTGTTCAATCTTTGTAACTGCCCATCGATACAATAGCAATACTTGGAGCAAAGGAGTTGTCTATTTTTTTTTATTTTTTTTTTCAATTCTTTATTGCTCTCCTTATGTATAAATGTTGTTACAAGAAAATACAAAAGATCAAATATGGACCCTGTCGGGCACGGCAAGCAGATAGAAGAAAGGAGGAAGCCACTGAGTTAATATTGTATCATTACTAGTTAAAAATAAACAATTAATCAAGAAGTCTGAAATAACTATATTCTAAATTTGCAAATTGTTTTGATTATTAATTATATACTTATGATATTTGTTAATTATATACTTATGATATTGTGTAATAATAAATACTCATAAATGTTAGATCTACTTCAATGTTACTAGTTGTGGTATCGTAACGTCACCCGTAATACAGGAATAAGGAATAAGGTACTCCTAGACCGAGAGTAGTCTGTTTTAAAACTAACTGTCATTCTTGAATATTTCATCTACTTCAAAGTTAGTGGATGTAGTAGTTTGTGACCCAAATTAATACATTAATTCGCAAAACTGTTTTAAAATATGATGTCTATAGTTACAACTATTTTGCTGTGTCTGTACCCTTTTAATTAAGGCTCGTGGTTGCCTTATAGGGCAATTAAGGGCCTGTATGAGGTGGATAGCCAGCCTCAGTTAATGGCGTATCGTGACTATCTTTAGGATAAGCTTATGGAAGAAGTGATTAATTATCTAAGGTTATTTCTGTAACTTTATTAATAGACTAGCTGACCCGCGCTATTTCATCTGCGTCACATAAGAGAATTTGCCCCGTTTTTGCAACATTTTTCGTTGATGCTCCGCTCTTTTTGGTCGTAGCGTAATGTTATATAGCTTATAGCCTTCCTCGTTAAATGGGCTATCCAAAACTAAAATAATTTTCAATTCGAACCAGTAGCTCCTGAGATTAGCGCGTCAACCAAACAAATTAACTTTTCAGGTTTATAATATTCTAGAGTATATAGTATAGAAGTATATCTATAGTTCTATACTATATAGTCTAGAAATGAATAGATAGATATCTATAGAAAATAGAAAACTATTTACGAAACTTTTACACTACTTAGCCTTACCTTACCTTTTACCTACTAACAGCCCAGTATAGATATACTGGGCGATCGTGACACAATTACATACAATTATACATATATGTGTATTGTGATGTTAGTGCCGTTAGTGAGAATTTTTGAACAGAATAAATTTATTTCACTTGGCTCGAGCCGATAATCATAATAAACTAGAACTCATGCACATCAATGGCATTCGCTACCGCTGCGCGCCACCGAGACATATCTATAGATATAATATACAATTGGAAGATGTTTAGATTCAAACAGCGATTGTAAATTTATCGAAAGATTCTTAGTAGAACTACAGGTGTCAAACAAAAATTAGGTATGACCTAGAAGAAGACTGTTTTGTTTCAACACGATGTCTGCCTGCAAAAAGTACAATATCGATAATTCCATACTCGACAAAGGCATTAATCGTAGAAAGCAAAGCAAACCATTACTTTATACGAATTTTAACGCGAATAAAACATAAGGTTATAACCGCGATAAAATCCATATAGGTACAGTAGTTTAATTTCGATGTATACTCACGTAACCATACAAAAATAATATAACCTTATGCTTGTTGTAACAGGCCCTTTGGCAGCCCTGTCGGTAATCCAATATGTGTTTGTACCATTTTTGGTCAGGCCAAATATGGGACGAGATTGGAGTGGCAGATGTGTAACCGTATACAGGTTATTCCAAAGAATTTTATATTAACAGTAATGCTGTTGAATTAGGATGACAACCAGCTTAACGTGCTTGTCAAAGTACGGTTTATGTAATATACCGCTGGAGCACGGCGGAAGTAAATTGGTTGTTAGTGGTGTTAAGCTTGGCGGATGCGATTTAAAACGCTATTCAAAATTTTTTTATGAATGCCAAATTGAGGTAGTTTGTTAGTGACGCCTTAGTATCTCGATCGATAATCATAAAATATGTCGTATATGTTGCATTCATGTCGTCAGGGATAAACAAAAGGACATAGGGTACCTACCATACATCCAAAAAAGTACTCTTTCTCGCGGGTAAACCTAGTCAAAAATAAAGAAGAAACCTTTATATTTTTTGGAAAATATCTATGTAAGTCTTTTTAGAAAAATAATACGTTTCTTATTACAATAGCTTGTTTATCCAACAGTATTACAACATAGTTTTCATCCGGAAACGTATTCACGCGCTATCTTTTAGTTCAGACCTAAGTTATCATACAAATTGGTACTCACAATCCCAACCACAAACCCTACGCAGCCTACAACTTATAAATAAAATAACCCTCACCACACTGTCGCAGCTGTATTTAGGTACAAATCTAACCATTCCTTTAATCTTCACCGCAAAACAAAGTCGAAATAAAAAGGCCCTATAAATAAAAAGGTACAATTTAAACAGTTCCCACGTCAAAAAAAGGCCTGTAGAAATCCTCTGTATCTGCAGGTACCAACTTTATAAGCGTTTTAATAGTACATTTGCATTATAAATACATACTGTTGTAAAATATTAACAAAACAATCGCGAGCTCTTGGGAAATTGCAAACTAGTAAGCAGATAACTTTCGCTTTTATTACTTATGTTTTAAGGCACATTGATCTTGGATGAAAGTTTGTACAATCTTAAACCCAGTTGCCTGGCGTTTTATGAGAACAATAAAAGGACATGACTGATTCCCACGTTTGTAGTTGGCCACCGATTCAGGTAGGGCATAATACAAGAGTTAAATGTTCTATGTCCTACAGTAAGCGAATAAGCGAATTGCTTTGTCGCTTACGTAGGACTGGTGCAAAATAAGCCAATAGAACAAAGTATTATGTGACTCTTGTACACGAAGCGGGTACTATGCGCAAATTTAGGTATGTTTGCGGGTCGTATGCATTTTGTAAACAACATACGCAAGCCAACCGTATGGTTTACGCAGGCATAATTATATTCTGCGCAAGTAGCCTGTGCGCGTATTCTGGATCTGATACTATGCAACTACCTATATCACATCTTTACACCCAGTATCTGAAAGGCTAATCAGCGATATGTCAAAATCAAACACATTCCAGTGATTTGATTGGTTATAGATATTTCAGATATCCAATCACAGCAGTTGACATGCTTTGACCAATCGTAAACAAATGTTTGTTTTGATCTGTCTTCTAGAAAGCGGGTGTTAGTGTCCAAGTGAAGTAAACTGGACTCCAAGCTGACCGGACAGACCTAACCCGTACGCTGTTCGTAGCAAAGATTAGTTAATTTGGCTTTAGATGATTAATATTATAATTTGCAGAAGGAATAATATAAGGTCGCTTGTCCCTGTTATAAATTATAATACTGCAATACATAAAGTCTAGCATACAAATTTTATATAAACAACTACGTCACACGAGCTATGACGCGAGTTTGTCGTGGCTGACCAGCGGTCTCACGTCACGTTTGAAAGTTTTAATTGATTCCCATTGTGATTGCTCGCAAATTGTGCACCGAATAACCAAAGCGAGGCGGTGAAAATATAGTCTTGCAGTTATTATAAATGAAACTGCTTCGTGGCTTCAATAGCTCATATAAAACAATGCGAAATCGAAAGTGTCATGCTACTTCACTTTTATTATCCGAGTAGGAAATGTAAATGGGCCTTTACCCAACTCACAATAATACAGCAAGTGTTTCACGTTGTATACGAACATTGCAAGCCACCCGCTTAATCTGTCAAGTCTTAGAATATGGTGTCTGACCACCAGTGAGCCGCTGCGACTCAAAATATTAAGAATGTACTTACACACGCACGACAATAGAGTAGTTCACTCAAATTTATTTTTATTTGAGTCACTTAGTTACATTACTCAAACACAAAATAAAAAGAATTTTCGTAATAAACTCAAAAATAAATTTGATAGATGCGTTCTAAATCTGGTATTAAGGGTAAATGTCAAATGTCATAAAAAGAATGCACGGTACAAACTATGACGTAACCTCTTTTTAAATGCTGCCGTCCGAGGGAGATAGCGAGATATTCCCACTACGGTCTCACTTTTCTTATATCCAAATTTAAATATACAGTAGAGCCTCGCTGATTTCATATGCATTTCATAGCATGAATGGGCGGCTCAACCGGGGAAGGACTACCCTCTCATAGAATATCGACGTGAAATAGCAGTATTTCTACTGTTATGTTTCGTTCGGTGAGTGAGAGTGCCGGAGGCCCAAACACCCTTTTTCCCCCTTCCCCCTTATATATATATATATATATATATATATTATATCCAATTTTAATACCTACTGTTTTCACAAAAGGATTTTTCTTTGGTTGCCATTTGCACTTGTGTGTAAAATAATGTACAAAATCACCTTATAGTATTGTTAATATATTCGAATTTATTTTGAATGCATTGTTCACATCGCTATCCGCTTCTTGCCGTCGGTATGACCTTTACCTGCCCGCACTGTGTGTCCACAGACTTAGACAATGCTATGATCAGCTTTTAGTCAGTCTGCGTATAGACACATTTCCGTGTCCCAAAGAGACTGTGGTTGTTGTACAAACTAGGTGCAATTGTATGGAGATCGGGTAAATTTCTATAATCCTATTTGAACCTTTGATAACTTATGATCCCTTAGGTTTGATATATAAGACGGTAAACTTCCTTGAAAGTGCAAATTACAATTAAAATTAATGTGAATCAGGATTTAGGTCTATAATACAAATAAAATAAAAGTATCAAACGAAAATAAATATAATGTTTAATCATATTATACTGGCTTGTTGGCTGCGCTTATTATATGTGAGGTGTCAGGTTCTTTTTTCGAGCTGGGCATAGTGTAATTGCCTATTTTGTGAGTAAATTCTCAGATGCGAACGTGGTTAGGAATATTCGCCCGGTAGACTACAATATCGTTCTGTCTCCTATTACATGAAACCTCAAAAAGAATACCTAGCTACATGTGGGTTTAATATACTTCTGCCAACCCCTTCTGGGTTATGAAGCAACTGTAACGTAATTATATTATTGATTTTTTTTATGAGGAAAGTATCCAAACCCTTATATCTACAACAAAAGAGAAATTTGAATGAAAAAGATATTCCTTACGGTCAAGTGCAGAATGTTACATTTAAAAGATTTCTTAAGATCCTTCAGTTCTTTCTCCGATAACAAGATAGAAACCCAAAGCACCATATCATTTGTGCCTTTTATCAAAATACCTTGAAGTTAATTCATGTTATCAAAGGGTTAGACAAAACAAGAGCTGATTCTTATAAGCCAATGCTAATATTGACTTAGGGTTCGGACCCTTTGAAAGGATATATTCTGCTCGAGAATATTTCTCAAATAGTAAAGGGTTTGGAAAATTTATTCAGTTTCTTTTGGTTTATTTGAATGCTATTACTTTTGGGACTGTTTTGGTGTATCTAATTATACTATATTTCCGCTCAGTTGATAGTATTGTGATCCAAGATTGCGATATTGTATACTTTTAATAATTTACCACAAATATATATTAAGATATTGTGTATACTAAGGCGCTAAATGTGTAAGGCAGGATAGACGGCGTAGTGGTTAAGATGTCGCCTCACCATTGGTACTGCACCGAGTGTTGTGTGTTTGATAGGGAACAAAATATTGAGTGATCCAGAAATAATTCTTTCAAGTCTGGGTGTTTTTATAACCGTTATTTGGATGCTAATAAACATTCAAATAACGGTAATAAAAGGATACAGAGAAAACTCGTAGTGCATGGGTTGATTGCTATGAATAAAAGCCATAAAAGGATATTTAAGAACCTTGGAATATGTCAATGTTAATAGTGTAGTAAAAATCGTGCTGGTTTTAGTATAGAGTGACCGGGGAAGTATTACCTTCTAACAGAATATCGACATAAACTAGCAGTATACGTACTCTAGCATATCTTTTGGTGAGCAACAGCGCATGAAGTCTAATCTGTCTCTTAGATATGGACCTACCGCTACTACTGAGAAGAGGCCCGTGCCCAGCAGTGGGAGAGTTTGTATACAGTGCTGATATTATTACACGTAGTAATGTTTTTCGCTAGCAAACTAAATTATTTTTAGTGTTAAAACAAACACATTTAAACCGAAATGCTGGGTACGTGCCGCCTTAACCAACATGCGGTTGTAACCATCAAATTATGTTAAAATACCCAATTTTCCGAACTCATTACCGGGAAAATAACGGCACTATTTACTGAGTTGGTAGTAACGATAGTAATCCGGATGAATCGGATGAAGTTATAATAGGGATCGCTGACGTCATACACTCTCTAATGACCGCTAGTGGATTGAAAGATTTCCGAAACAGGTGGTTAGTTGGCTGAAGTGGTTTGGCAACTGCCTCGATGGCGCAATGACATAGCCGTGCATGAGGTCGCGGGTTCGATTCCCGCACAAGTCAAACATTTGTGTGCATGAACATAGATGTTTGTCTTGGTCTGGGTGTTTCTATGTACCTATAATATGTAAGTATTTACAAATAAAAGTATATATGTATGTTTATTTATTGTCTAGTACCTATAGTACAAGCTCTGCTTAGTTCCGGCTAGATGGTGTTGTGTGTATGTGATAGAATATTATTCGCATTTATAATATTAGTTAGGATAACATACAAGTATATAAAAACGAAGCTTATTTGCTTTCAACAGGCACACGATATTACCATATCCGAAGCAGTATTGTCCGTAAACTAGGCCGGCCTAAGACACGAGCGAGTATGTTCACATAACACGTATATGTCCGCCCAGCGTTATTGAGGAGCTCAATTGTAAATTAATTTCTAAACTAATTGCTGAGACATATGGACGTATAGCTTGGTTGACAATTTTGTAACTTTGGACTAAGCCGAGCTGGGCAGATCGATTGCATTGCCAGTTTAACTAACTTTATCGGAAATAGAATTAATAACAGATGATTTTGATCGCGGCTACGCTCGCGTAATTGTAGATTAGGTTAGGAACAGTATTTTTTCTGGATGACGGGTACCCTATGTCCTCTTTTGTTCCCCTGACAACGTGTATGCGAAACTTCATGATGATCGGTTGAGTAGTTAAGGCGTGAAAGTGTTACTAATAAACAAACTAACATTTGCATTTATAATATAAGTTAGGATACGTAGTTGCGAGATGTCTATGTTTCTGAATGGGTGGACAGAAGTGTATGAGGCGCATTTCACAGTAAAGCTAATAACATTTGCTCCATCCGAAAATCAAACATGAGACCTAATGCATAGAAAATGCAACTTATCTGACCACTACGTGTCTAAAATATGTTGGACAAAAAGAACATTTTCTTCAAGTAATACTTAACTTGGGAAAATATAATAATGTATATATTGAAATGAAATCGCGTTATTTAGTTCGTTCAGTGATAACGTGCCCGTAAGTACTGTACGTTTTCAGTGATAATTTCAATTATAGCTTTGGAAAGAACTAGTATTTATGTCTTACTCGTATTATTTGATAACAATTAAATTCATTATACCATCATATAGTTACTCCTTTTAGACAATATTCATCCTAAGTACTAATATATGAGTGAGAGTGTAAGTTTCTTTGTTTGTTAAGCTTTCACGCATTAACTACTTGACCGATCATCTTGAAGTTTTACATACACTTTGTCAGGGATACAAAAAGAGACAAAGTACATCTAGAAAAAAAGTACTGCTACCGAGCGTGCGAAGCCGTGGGTAAACGTAGTGTCTCTAGCTACCTTTACGATATATTTGTTTACTAATTGAGACACGTAAGAAAAATGAACTACCTATATATACCGCGGCGCATTCCTAACGATAAGACTTCTTTAAAAAGTTTATAAAGCTTCTATCATAGCAAGAAGTGGCATAGCTATCTTTCCTTAGCAGAGTAAGTCCATGAGCAGCGATTAGCCTCCTACCATCGGCCACTGTATCGTTGGCAACCCGAATCAATTAAAAACATGTTAGATTATAAGTCAGATGTCAGTTAAAATAGCAAATCAAATTCTTACTTATAAAGGTACTATAATAAATTACTTGATATTTTTACTTCAGTTAAGCGAGCCATACCCATACTTACATAGGTATACTATACTAAATCACTGTAACTTCTTTTTCTTCTGTACCAAAAGCACAGGTTAATAAAATGCTACAGCCTGAGGGAATCATAGCCTAATTTAATATTCAATTTAAACCTGAGCACTATTTCCAAATACAACGATCGCGATGGATTTTCTTGAGCAATCTTACACGACTCCAGGGAATACGGTTTAATAGAATATGTTTTTCAGATAAAAATCTATTTCTAACGTATAATATCTGAGTTTGCGTTCGTCAGAGAGGCACGTTTGCCAATTAAAAATAATATATATTTGCCTATTACCGCCTAAAAGCTATAACAAGATCGTGAAACGTGACCGAACGTGTTTTTTTATTGAGTTAATGCGGGCAATGGTGTTGAATTCTGCGGGTTTTGCTAGAAATATATACTAGGCCTAGCTTGGTTAATCTTTTTCGTTACTAAATGTGGAAAGAAATATTTCCTTTTTATACACAATCCTAGTGGCAAACCGTTTAACTGCTGCGCAAAAGTCTCTCTTGAGTTTAATCCCAGAACGCTCTTTCTTCTGCATACCAACGATATGTTGAATCTCGGCAACATACATTGTTATGCGGACGACAGTACCGTGCATGGGCGGTATCTTGGACATCCTGCAGCCAAACAGGCTGAGGTTGAGGGGAAAAGGCAGGATCTTGTCGTTGAACTTGACCAGACCTTGGACCGCATCTCTGAATGGGGTGCCAAGAACTTGGTCCAGTTCAAAGTTTCGCAAGAAGACCCAGGCATGCGCTTTCTCAACAAAAAAGTCTCCGTTCCTTCCCCTCCCTTCTCTGAAGAACACTCCACTGGTGATGCGCGACATCCTCTCCATCTTAGGTATCTTTGCCGCTCCCTTAATCCCAAAATCTACATCGAGAGCGTCATTAAGCAATCTTTGCGAAAACTCGGAGTTCTACGGAATATACCACGGGGTGTGCTCTGAAGAGTTATTCCACCTTATCCCGCCCTCCCCTTTCCTATCCAGAACAACGCGTGCTGGGCTCAAAATGATGCTATCCTTACATGGTGGAGTCGACTAGAGTGCGAATCAACAAGTTTGGGTCCTCATACCTCTGCCGAACGATCAAGGCGTGGAATTCTCTGCCAAGACACGTGTTTCCTTCTTCCTTCAATCCTGAGTCCTTTAAGCGGGGCGTAAAAAGTACCTTCTCTGGCTGTCAAAGTAGAGACCTCAACATCACCTCGACTGCTATGAGGACGGTGTGGAGGCCACTGCTCTTAGACCATACGATTGCTTACCATCAGGCGGAGTGTGGTCATTGTAACGAGCAAAATAAAAATAAAACATAAAAAATGCGTGTATTAATTACTCAATTAATACTTGCTTTGATAGCGAAGGAACACATCAAACAACGGTGGGGAAACCTGCATATCTTCTTACACAGAATGAGTTCGATGCCTGCATGTAAGCTATGCGCCTCAAAGAACTGTATGTCATGTTAAAGTTAAAACGGCGTACCGGTGGTATATCATGCTGAGTTATTCCGAGGGTTCCTTCTTTTCGTGTGGTTAGTGGCCAACCTGTTGTCAAGAGTTGTTCAAGCCCGTAGGCCTC
The DNA here is from genome assembly GCA_963675205.1 of Catocala nupta. Classification (NCBI taxonomy): domain Eukaryota; kingdom Metazoa; phylum Arthropoda; class Insecta; order Lepidoptera; family Erebidae; genus Catocala; species Catocala nupta. Next base: position 12,848,640 of record OY776099.1, read on the forward strand.
TGACATGGCTTAATGACTGCTGTCAATTTGTCAACAACCGGGACCGACTTTTTACGTGCCCTCCGAAGCACGAAGACGCTCAGATGAAATATCATCGCTATTATTAACTTGGAACCTGATCTGATAATTATATGTAGGGATACTTTGCTCTCTAGGGAAGTACGTTTAAATTAATTATGTCGAAATAGATTCGTGTAACGACTATTGATATTTTTAGCTAATATTGTCTTCTGTTTACGCGATTGTTATTCATTGAAATTAAACTACTATATACTGATTTTATCGCGTTGTTTATTAATCACTGTATTACATAATTTTGAAACTATTACACTACTATTACTATTGAATTTTACTAATTTATAAGCTCATAAAATTATTTAATCCATTAAATCTATTTACATTTGGGTTTACACTTTCCCCGACGTTTCGGTTGCTTTTCAGCAGCCATGGTCACGGGGAGACATGAAAATATTTTTATTTTTATTTCAATATTTTTAGCTTTTTAGAAAGCAGCAAGCCTACCATGAAACGTCAATGGCGAAGTATTGGGCCAATTGTTTGTACCTTGCAACACATTTATACCGAAATATGTCCTGAATTTCGATACGTAACCTCTAGATTATCTCTAACTCTCTCATGAAGCAGTCCAAACAACGGAGTAATAACATTTTGAAAAAAGAAATCCGTATTAACTTTATTGGATGTTATTTCGTTTAGCCCGCTGTTTTGACATACCTATAGACATTTTTTGATAGACCTATAGCTCCGTTAAATTACATATTCTAAGAAGTAAGCATAACAATCCTCATTTTGCCAGCTGTGCTTTTAGATACCACGTAGTAAAGGACATGCCCATAGTCGGTCTACGGGGTTTAAGACTCCGCGCTTCTACTGAGAATTGCTTGATAGAAAACGCTAATAACGCTTCGCCCGATACAAGCATCGAACTAAAGCATTGACTTAAAATAATACCGATATATACCAACGTATAGAACCAGAAATGCCAAAATCTCCTCAAAATTCTCTAGCGTATTAAGTAAAGTATCCAGTAATTTGAAAAGGTTGGTTATTTATGAAAGGTTTTTACTGAGAATCAAAGATTTGATTCCTTTTGAAGGGAGACAGTCATAGACGTTTCTGTAGGTATGTCATATCACGTAGGCTTCGTTGATATTCCTACTTCAATATATTTTGAATGAGATCGGTAATTTAATACTTTATTTGTGAATAAGTAGTCATACTGGAATATTAGGCAGATCGTATGTTTCAATGGATGTTACGGTTGAGTAAGATTTAGAAGTGTAGATGTCTGGTGTGATATGATGTTATAGATTTATTATATGTATATATTTATTTATTTGTTATACTATAATATCAGCCTGTTATATAAACTGTCCCAATGCTAGCCAAGGGCCCAGCAACTGTTTACACAATTCACAAAAAAGAGGCCCTTGCCTCTTCTTTGTGTGAAAAGAGTTAGGTCATTGTCCACCATGTTGGTTCAGTGTGGTTTGGCAGATTTTGAGAATTTAATGAAGAACTCTCAAACGAGAAGTCAGAGGTCAAAGGGAACCATGGGATCGAAATCGAGATCTTGACTAGGATTTCCGGAACTTTGAGGATGCGGTGTATTATCAGCAAGGAGACAGGTCGTTAAATGAAAGCCTTGCAACTCTCATATTGCAGAACCACCATTAATATTTCTAGAATTGCTAAGATACATAGGCGTTCGTAAACGCTTGCCATCCATAGCTCACTAACTCAGTCAAATAAAAATGATCACTTGTTTATATACCCGAAGCGGTACGTAGAAAAAGTCCTGAAGAAGATTCCCAGGAAGGTCTACCAGACACATATCTAAGCCCGGTGCTTTTACTAAGAATTACGTAAAAGAAAACTTAATAACACTTAGCCCGATCTGAAAATTGAGCCCGGTTTCACATGATCTTAAACAAATATAAACTCAACTTACGGCCAAGGGATCAACAAGGCTGTCAGCTGTAAAACATAAGTTTATTTTATAACTCCACCTACATAATGTCTAATTATATTTAGTTTGGCAACTTTCTGAGAAAGCAAATCAAATTCTCTTAATGTAACGAAACCTTTTCAACTGCCAACATGTTACATTATAAATAGGTTTTATTCATAATATGTAGCTAACAATATTGTTGATGTGGTACACGAGGGAACTGGCAAGTGAAGTGGAGGTGTATGTCTATGTGGCCTCGAGGGAAAGCGTATTCGAGAAAACATTAGTTGTTAATGTTAGATCACGAGCGACGCGACGGCCTGAATAGGATCGAAAAATAAATCTTATTTGAATAAAAACGTGAGAGAGTATTTTATATTGAAGAAGGTAGTGAATACGACTGCTGTGAAGTCTCAGGTTTGATTACTTCGTCGGGTAGTATTACTGGATTTTTTGGTCAAGAAATTCGCAATTATAGTAACGCGGTGTTTGGAACTGTGACATGTACGGCGATAGGCCTTCTATATTGTGGGGCATAAAATCATATTTGGTGAAGTTTCAGTGTAAAAGAACTCTGCCTACCCCTTCGGAGTTTGAGGCCTGAGAGCAGAGAGGCATTAGGCTAAACGCAGTAGCAGTGTAATAACTTTTACGCAGGTTTTCATTAAAAAGATGATACTGGTATGGTACCCTCACCAAAATTCAACCCTGTTATTTTTTTATTGATACCAAAATGATAGTAAGCAGTAAACCATGAGCAGAGACCTTTGCACCACGTCCCCATTGAAGAAGAAGTGGCTCCAAGATCTTTAAAAAAATGGCAGAAGCGGGTTTCTTCAATCGTAAACTTATTTACAAAACAACCTTTACACATACTCCTAAAATAAGTCCTTAATATTTATATAACAATATTTCCCTACTAATCCAGTTCCTTGCATAAGACCACATACACACTGTAACACATTTAATAATTCCGACTTAAGATTTATTGTTCCTTTCGCTACATTTGCGTAACATACGACTGTTTTACGCGTATGGTTAGTGTTTAATAAATCAGATATACGACTTTCCGGTCACAGCGTGTGCTCTTCTCCTTAAGAGACAGAAAACTAAGGGTGTGACGGTAAAAAGATAAAAAGGTGTAAAATTTCTAACGGTTTTGGGATTTGAAAAGGGGCTTATAAGATTTAGTACCCTTTGTAATTAATTTTGTTTAGCTTACTAAGTAAATAAGTATAAAAAACATGAAATAATGGTAATATTATAATTCTGGAAGTGTCTTAAGATCTTAGTTTGTTTGAATATTTGTCACTCAATCACGTGTAAGCTGTTGAACAGATTTGGGCCAAACTTGGCAAGCAGACAGGCCATGTTCTGAATTTCACGATTGTAACTTTATCTACTCCATTTCCGTGGTTAAGTAAGGTAATAAATTCATACAATTAGCATTAAATTCACAGTTTATAACTGACTGAATTAGTGTGCATGGATGGCGTAGTGGTTTACCTGGTCATCTCGCTACGTTAAGTGTTGTAGGTTCAAATGCCACACGGGACAAAAATGTGTGTGATTCACTAATGGTTGTACCAAATTGGCTGTTAAAACTTCGCTTTAACAGTTCAGATAAAACGAACTTTTGTGCCTGAATTATAAATGTAAAAGTGCCAATCAGGAGAGTTTAAGTGGAAATATCTGACATGAAAATCAAAGATTACGTCCGAGTTCGAACTCCATTCTTATTTAAAATAGCCTTTCCATACGATAGGCAATAAGAAGGTAGATTAAAAAAAAACTAAGAAAAGTCTACCTTTCGTTACAGCATCTATGCAAATATGGATTTCCTATATTCTAATCTGTCTTTTCCACTGTATTACTCTTTTATTAGTGAGTTTTTACTTTTTCTTTGTCATATAATGAATTTTTGCACGACTGGCATAGTATCAATGCGTCAAGTGTTGCTGTTTCAATCTTCACAAGGAAAAATAAAATTCCTTTCGCTTTTTATTTTTGTAACCTGTCAATTATTGGAATGCAAAACATAATTAAAACATATTGTATCTGGCCACTGGTAGTCCCACACTGAGAATAATTTATGTGTCGCAAAGGACTTTCCAAACATTGAAACTAAGAACACAAATAACACAACACCCAGATTTAGAGCAGCCATGTATTACAAATTTATTGTTCGGATTCAATCCCACAACCCTCGCCGTAGTAGCGGTGACGGGCGATCACTCAAACCACTACGCTATCAGTACATACACTATCATATTCGTTAACTTAGTTAATTATTCTGAAAAACTACAACTTACAAAACTTCACTAAAATAGATACTCACTGGTTACGTAACAATACAACAAAACGTAACGTTTCAAAATGTATGTCGATTTTACGACCAGCTGAAGCAAAGCAAGTAGTACATTTTTAGAATTTTGTATCATCAAAGGGAAATAGCAGCCGCATTGGATAGCAGGGGCAGCTGTTTGTAAATCATATACGATTACTTCAGTTATTATACCTATTTAGTGACGTGCTCTTAACTACAAGAAAATATAGTGCATATATTTATTTAATAATGGAGTAAGATTTAACTTATTGATAAATTAAGCAAAAATAGTCAATATTCAATATTGCTAGCTAAAGTTTGAATAAATAAGTTAAGTAAATAATTAGTTTCAATAAAGTTTAAAGTCCAGTAGTGGACGTCTTTCGGCTGAGATGATGATGATGAAATTTATATAAATATTAAAATCTACAATATTAACATATAGCATAAACCTACCACGTAATTTCTATTTCATCTCATTATTAAAATATTTTAAAATTTTAGTCTTTTGAGCAGTACTTATAATAGGGCAGACATGCATATAACCCGCACATTCATTCAAGAACTTCTAGCAATGCATTAGTGCTATTTCAACTCGCGTTTAACAGCACACTTTAACCACATCAGCGTTGAAAACCCTCACTATACACAGATACCAAACAAAGATGTATCCAAATATAAGTTACAATTCTATAGAATTTCAACTGAAGCGTTAAAAGTAAAGATTTAAAATGCAGCACTTCCTCAGATAACAAGATAAAAATGCACTAATTACCGTCCGCCATTGATTATTATAGAAACTTCATTCAATCGTTAAATGTTTAATACTTGCACGCAAAAATAATTGTAGTTTTTAGGTTAAATCAATGGAAGAGTTTATTAAGTGATTTTACATAAATCGTTTTCAATTGTTTCGGTTTTCTCCAGTATGAATTTTTAATAAAAATGTATATTGTAGTTAATTTTAAAGAAGTTTTAAAATGGTATTTGGGTATTCAAATATAGGTAGAATCTATGCTTATAAGGCTTGGTTTTGGTTAAGTTAGGTAAGCAATATAAAGATGATTAACATCTTTATATTGTTCAAATGATTATAATATATGAAGCAGCGATTAGGCTATCTAGTGGGAACCCGTTGAACTGCCATGCAGAGGTCTCGAGGTACATTTTCATGAGTTCGATTGATTGTTATGAGTTCAATTTCACTTAGGAATAAAATACACGGTAGTCCTGTCCATATTCTGCAATTAACTGGCGTACAAATGTTTTTTTGATATCAGTTAAGTAATGTATCTTATACATTCTTAATTTCTGTGGGTATTATTATTTTGAAGAAATAATTTTGATATATTTTATATTATTAATTTAAAAAAATGTCTTTCAATTAAATATAACAATTAGATAACGTCTAATTCAGAATATCGATTAAGAATAGTATAATGCAAAATGACAGTTAGATCATCAAGTAAAGATATAACATACAAAGTAGCAAAAAATTATATGTCAATGGAATAAAGAATGTCACACAATAAATATCAAAATATAAAATTTTAATCAAATCATTAAAAAAAAAGAAAGGAAAAAGAGATTATCGCATTAAAAAAAATACAACATGTCAGATATTATATAATTTAATTAGTCTCTATGTTATTAGTGTCTAACGTGTAAAAATCGTTAGTGAGTTATTGTTTTAAAACTGGAAAGATAAAAGATTACTAAGGGTTTGATAAGTATAACTCACCGATTCGATTCGCGGGTCGGGTTGATTGTTATTTCGGACTTTTTCTATTAGATACCACTTAGTATTTATAATTTGGAAATGCACCTGAATAACGCCACTGACTTTTGCCTTTAAGCAACTCCTAAATATAGCTGGATAAAATAGTTCTGCCTGTCCCTTGGAGTATAACGAGTCTCTGTAAATTGGGTCTAATCTTATAGGATACACACTTCCGTCGATATACACGATGGATTAGATCGATGGTCCATTACATATATTTCCAGTTAGTTTAACAATATACCTGCCCAATGCACCAAGCAATATTTCAGAGACGGCTCTGTAAACTACGTCACAAACGCTTACACAGTACAATGGCTCTCATTGATAAAGCACAATGAAATAGGTTGCAAGCCACACGATACAGAATTGCGCCATTGACAAATTTCATTAGGCATATTATTAAACATCTAGTATCCGTGCTTACCCATAGTCTATATTCCTTACCTCTATTATTTATAGACACATATTATGGCTTATTGGTAGCTAGGAACAATAAATACACACATAATATGTCTATATAGTCTGTCTTTTTTTGTTATTTTATGTATTATCAAACGAATGTAGTCTGGAAGCAATTGAATAATTGGTAATGAGTTTGTTTGTTTACCATTTAAGATATGTAAGAAAATGGACTATATTTATATTTATCATAATACGAGATTTTGCCCGCGGCTTCGCTCGCATAAATGCAAGTTACGTTAGTAATTTTGGATGAAGTGACTTAACTATCTTGACTGACTTGACTGACTTTCTGTTAACTTGACAACATGTATGCAAAATTTCATGATGGTCGGTCGAGTAGCTAAGGCGTGAATGCGTAAGAAACAAACAAACTCATATCCGCATTTATAATATTAGTTAGGATGCAACGGTTATAGGAATAGAGAAATATTTCTATACTGGCCGGCAAAGATTAAGACATCAGCTAGCGATAGGATATAGGATCAATAAAATCAAATAATTCAAATCTTCAAACAAAATTAAAATACCGTAGAATGGGGTTACTTTGAATCGCGGGGTGACTTTGATAAAAACTTCGCTTTAGTTTTAAACTTAAATTGTGCGAATTCTCAACGCATCCTTTCAGTTTTTACTTACGGCTGGCATCATTGTATATCATTGTCATTGTGTGTTCAATCGTTGTGGATGGATCCATGCCAATTCGCGAAAAAATACATAAAACATGTAAGTACTAGTTTTGTGTAATTTTTGTTCCTGTTTGGGGATACTTTCGATCACCGTATAAAAAAAGGGGGTATCAAAGTATAGTTACCATAGTTTAAAGTTGATCACTGACATTTTATTATTTTTCTCGAGAAATAATCAAAATATAAATATTTTTATTAAAAAAATCAACAGTACATACAAAACCGATATTTTTATATTTATATATATTTTTTCGCTCGCATATTTTAAGAAAAATGTAGTTTTAATCCCGATTCTACCTTTTGATTATCAAAGTCACCCCCTTCTACCGGTATGCGAAATTCATTTTGTTTAAAAAAAACGCTCAATTCTTGTTAGTATTAAATAATTACTGTCGAACAATTGAACAAGGTACAATAAACACCCAAGCTCGAAGCAATCATTTGTGGATATGAATTTGTGGGTATCGAAAGCACAACACTCAGCGTAGTAGAACTGGCGAGGCGACCACTTAAACCATTACGTCATTCGTGCCGTCAGATATACAAAGGTAGTTTATTACAAATCAGCCTGTGACTTCAATTGTGTTTTGATAACACTTGCTTCTTGGGCTACCTTTATAGTATATTGCATAAAATCGAGCAGTCAATGATTGATTAATTAATAATTGATTATTTAAACACGCGTGCTACGTCAATACGAATGCAATTACGCTATTTGATTATTCACGACCGTAGGACAACAAATTGATTAACAGTCGGATGATTGATTTCAGATTTCGAATATCTGAATTTATTTTTTTGCAACTATTGCACATCGCATTTATCAGCCCTGTTTATAGACTACCCCACTGCTGTATGTGTCAGTGGCCTTATTTCTGTAAGAGAAGGGGTAGAACATAGTCCATCTAGCTGGCCTATTGGTTTGTTGTTCACACATTTTCAAGAAAATTGTGGAGAACACTCAGATATTTTAGCTAACGTACACATGCACACGATTTAGTTACCATAGGTATTGTAAGGAAGCTACCCATGCCATAAAAATGTGCATGTATCTGGTGCATGTATCTAGCGCATAGCCCACGCATATAGTCTGTAACAGTTATTTGCGTCGTATACTAGCAAATCTTGGGTTTCATTTCCACTTTACGCGTAGAAATCGTAAATGCTATTTGAAGTAAAATTTCCTACAATAATTCATCTCAACGTATTAAAGCAAAAAGAACATACAAAAAATGAGTCACGTTAACAGAAAATTGTGAATTCAATTAAAACTTTGTGCCGAACTAAAGATAAACTATATAAGTTTAATCAGAGTTCAACGAAGTTAAGCTACTTCACGCATGAAGATGAATATTTGTAAGGAAATTTCTCCTTTCCTGTGAACACTTTCCAGCTAATGGAAAGTTGGGCGATCATTAAGTTGTAAGGTCAAAAAGCCTTTCCATCTTTTGTGCAGCGATCTCAATAGGTAAGTCGTGAAGTGTTTGGAGCTTGTTTGAAAATATTTATTGCAGTTAATGAATGCAAAGACTGTATACGGATATGTGTGATGAAATCGTGAATAATACTCGGGACTTTAATAAGGGCAAAATAGCGAGGGGTGATTATTATCGGAATTTAAAATTTGATTAATATTATATTTCGAAAGTTTGTCAATTATTCGATTACATTTAACTGTGATATTTATCGATGTAAAACGAAAAAAGTACTGTTACCAACAAGTACCAAGTACGTTAAATAAAAGTATGATGTACTTCCAAAACACAATGTATCTACGACCTAAAAGAGCGCATTATAACATCATTTAAACTAAGATGACCTCACTATGTTTACCTTCGCCGTTACAACGAGAGATAATTAACTATTTAATGCGCACATAACTTAAATCAGAGGCGTTTGGATCAAACTTGAGATTTCTGCGTGGCAGTCCAACGGTTTCCTACTAGACTGTCACTGCTATATTGCTACAAAATATACAGCTTTATTATTAAAAATTACTACAATAAACGCTAAAGAAGGATATCTATCAAATACAAAGAAAACTAACTTCTAAAAGCTAATGCCATAAATCAGTTTACGTTGCTCCACTTTGCATAAGACGCAGAGCAAGTCAGATACTACCCATTTCTCTCTTTGTCGAAATTAAATCCAAAGTATCAAAATGTCGGATATGGATCCCGAAATAAGCAAAAGGAAGCGCGAAACGTCTTCAAAATTTCGCTCGAAAAATATATTAATTAAATTAGTGCTTTGGTTTGAGTGATGCAACTTATTGAGCTCCATTTACACCAACATCACGGCGTTTAGAAACGCAGCACTGGTTACTAATCTTCTGCTTTACAAAATATTAAGTTTATATTCATGCTTAGTGTTTCAAAGGACTTTAACGAGATTAATAACAAGTTTTTTATGGACAACTACCGCACTAGGGACTGCCGCGGGGGACTTTACAAACGTTAAAACAACGGATGCTTAGAAGAGTCAGACTTTGAACAATTATTTGTGTATCGCATAAATCGTTGTCTTACTTGGGTTCGAACTAAACAACCCTCGGCGCAGTCTTAACTGCTTAAGCATCTTAACCGATAGGTCATCCGTGCAGTGATATATACTGTGTTGTACTAGTTTGTGAAAAAACGAGACTAAGTCAAAGTCAAAGTAATATTTTTTTATTTCAAATTGGCCTGAGTAACAAGCACTTTTAAAACGTCAAAAGCTAGGTGTCAGTTCCAAAAGTGAATCCCATGGAGAAGAACAGACAAGAAACTTCATGGATGTATTTTGTTTTCATCTTTTTTTTATATATACATATATCAATGAATTTTACAAATGAGTGGGATGTGAGGACGATGCAGGTCAATGTATTGTAAATAATAATTAACATAATAGTTGCCCGATCAGTGCGTATCGACCAGTCCCAGCAGAAGGCACCCGTTCACGAGCATGACGCTCACATCAGCGCCGCACAGCTCAACCATTTTGAAGGGAACCGTACGACCCGATGTGAAACGCCACCAACTTTGAGACATTTTAGTGAGCATGACGAACTCGCACAAAGGCACAATAGGAAAATTAAATGTAATAAATTACCAACACCAGGGCCAACATCATGCTCACACCTTTACAAACATTTTATTATTTTAATATGAAGTATATAATCTTAATTATACAACACGAAATTGATATATTATTTGTCAGTAGACCGAGGAAATGAAAAATGTATGCAGGGGGGGACCGAAGACCAAGCATTTTTATCGTCCATATATTGTTTCGTGCTATAGTATGCTTTGAAGAGTAGAGTGCGTTTCACTCTCTCTTTAAACTTTTTGACGGGTAATTCACTAATGTGGGATGGGATTTTATTATAGAATCTGATACTATTTCCAATAAAACTTTTACTAGTTCTGCTAAGTCTAAATCCCGGTACCATAAGTTTGTGTTTATTGCGAGTATTTAGGCTGTGGACGTCACTTTTCTTGATATAGAGCAAGATGTTTTTGCGAATATACATGATGTTCGTGAAAATATATAATGATGGTAGCGTAAGAATATTTATCTTCTTGAATAATTCTCGGAGTGAATCACGACCGCCTAGGTTATAAATGGCGCGAACTGCTCTTTTTGTAGAATAAATATAGTTTCGACATCTGCCGCAGATCCCTATAGTAAAATGCCATAAGACATAATACTATGAAAATAAGCAAAATACACCAGCCTAGCAGTCTCAATATCAGTCAACTGTCTTATTCGTCTAACGGCATAAGCTGCTGAACTCAATTTACTTGCAAGAGCCTGTATATGGGGCCTCCAATGCAATTTAGAGTCTACCGTAATTCCTAGGAAAACAGTTGACGGAACGAGGTCCATCAATTTTCCATCTAGATTAATAGTGGAGTCTATTTGTGTAACGTTAGGTGTTGTTAATTTAATACATTTGGTTTTACCTGAATTTAGAAGAAGATTGTTAGCAGAAAACCATTTAGCTAAGTACGGCTCCGCGTACAATCGAGCGCCTGCGCTTGCCGTCGTTGCTTGACACCGATATGTGAGTGTGAATAGGGCCTTAGTTCCTCAAGACAGATCCAGTTTCTTGTAAGATGGCGTATTCTGCGAAGGTTCAAGTTTGGAAGCTGATTCACTTGTCAGAAGCGCTTAGCACTCTTAAAAGGCTTCGGTAAATAAAAAGAAAACCTGTCCAGGAATCTTATGAATACTTTCTAACTGCACAATATACCTCTTAACTACACAATAAACATGTACGTACATAACATAATGTTATGACGGCTAACATTACATTGCTTTCGATATGACAGAGAACATATTGACGTTAATGTTATTGAGTGTGAGTTAAACATTATTACTCGAAAGTATCTTGAGAAAAAGATACATATACCGAGAACTCATTGATATGGTTGAGAGTTGTCGGTCCATATTTTACTATCATGATGGATGATGGCCGACTCCAGTGGGGTCATGGTTACACTCATAATAGCACCTTATTTTATTTTGTTCGAGTATCACGCTCATAAAAAAATAATCAAATTTTTAAACTGCCTCACTTGTTTGAAGTGCAATAGTAGATCGAATAACGTAAACGTGAGCTTCACTGTTCGATTATCTACATGTCGGGTCGAGTAAAGCATTATAGCAGTTCTTATGATGTTATCAGTAACAATTTGAAGACTGCAGTCGTACCTACTGGGTATCAAAAGTTCGCTACCATATACCACAATCGCATTGACCGCCTTTTATTTGTATAACAGATTCTATTGGACTTCATATTTCTTAGATCGTTCAAGATCTTTAATACTACCGCCATCTTAGTCGCCCTATGACGTATGTGTTAATTTAAATAGTCTATCGAGTTTAAACGGATGAATAACAATTGGATACAAAATGTGTTTTAAAATAAACTGCAATAAAGCAGTGTAATTTGAACCCAAATTTTTTTTTATTAGCAAATATAGCCGTCAGTTTAAAAACTAATTCCACCGAAAATCTCTTTCCACAGCCACAACAGCCACGCAAATATATACATGTTTAAAAATGGTTTCGCTAACGAACGAAGTTTTGCATTTTTGTACAAAAAGAGTCTCTCACTATAATTGTGGTCCCAAACGTGAAACAGAGTGACAGATGAACGGACATTTCTATTGGATGCTGTTGTTGACCTGTCGCACATTTCAACATAAAAAGTTAAAAATATTGCTTGAAATAACCGCCAACAGTTCTATAATCTAGAACTGTCGAAGCAAATAAATGTAGCAAATATTTGACATTTAACACAGATATATAATTGTACTAGATTGTTCGCGTAAATGTAGCTTAGGTTAGATTAGTAACAGTAGTTTTTGCTGGATGAAAGGTATGTCCTTTTCTTTTCTCCTGACAATGTGTATGTAAAATTTCATGATTATCGGTCCTGTAGTCAAGGCGTGAAAGCGTAACAAACAAACAAATTCAGATTCGCATTTATAATAATTATATTAGTTATGATATGTCATTTAACACAAATATCTAATTGTATTGCTACGGAATGGTATTGACAGTTGGGTGTTAGTTGCTTCTAAGCGGGCATTAGTTTTACTAATAAGTGTGGCTTCATTATAGTAGCTGGCCACGTTGCCAACAATCAATCACGGTAATGTTTTGCATTTGCGCGGCTTGCTATGGTCAACGTATTTAAATGACTGACTATAGTTGGATTGTAGCCACTGTGTGGTTGTTTGTTACGCTTTCACGTTTTAACTACTCGACCGATCATCACGACGCGATCATGAAGCGATAGCTTACACGTTGTTAGGGCTATAAAAAAAGACATAGTGCACCTTTCAACTAGGAAAACGCGAGAGAAGCCGCAGGCGAAAGCTAGATTTACGCAATTAAAGATATGTTATGACATTATATATGTACCTGCTCACCATTTTCCTTTTCGTACTTAAATGTATTCAGATATATTCTAAGAACCAATATTATGTAAAATCACATAAATACGTATTCCACTCAGCAGAATAGATATTCGGTCATTTGGCACCGGAGTCTCGTAAACGATCTTAATGTCTTTACGGCTGCTTAGGTAGGCAAGGGTGAGGAAATCCCAGAGACATTTAAAGCGAACTTCTTATAAGGATAATAAGTGAACTTTTCCGGAACTTAAATAGGTACTAACAAAAAGTTAAAAAGTTAATCGATATAACACAGTACACAGTACAGACTTTATTGATATAAATATTGTCTTGCGTTTGCAAGAAAGTTACATATTGCATTTAAATTTATTAACGGCTTTAATTGACGTTTATTTTAATTACAACTTTAATCTATTTAGATATTATTTAAATATATTAATTACGTCTGGTATCTCATTATGACCATGGTTATTGTTAAGCAACTAAAACGTTGGATCAAGTGTACATCCTATTTAATAATATAAATACAAATGAGTGTTTATTACGCTTTCACGCCTGAACTATTTAACCGAGCATCATGAAATGTCGGATAACCGTTGTTAGGGGGTACAGAAACGGACATTATGGGTATCGTCGATTTATGCTTTTTAAATCAAACAGCATTTATTTTCTGAAAAGAAGTATAACTTCCAACTCCGTGTTGCTACTGAGAATTTCTTTACAGAACAGCTTAATAACACGTTGTCCGACCGGAGAATAGAACCCGAGACTTCAAGCACAGCAGTTGCCTACACTACCGCTACGAGTAACAGTTTTTTAATAAACTTATAATAACGAAGACAGTGCTATAAATTATTTATAATCTTCACTTACGCCTATAATTATTATTTGAAGACAATAAATTTAATTAAACTTGACTTTGAAATATTTTATTATCGCGCACATCTAACACTATATAATATATAATTAGAAACCTAATTCTAGAAACTTTTATGTTTGCGTGGTGGCGATGAATATATAATTTAAGTTTATGACTAATTGTAAATAGGTATTATGTGTCTCAATCTCAGTCAGGACAAATATACTACATAATACATATTAAGTACACAATATAGGCAAATAATACGCGATCTACATATATGATAGTAATATTTACATGATGGCGTGTATGGTGTAAGTAGTCGCCACGCCTACATGCATCACATGACTAATAAAAGAGATCTGTATCGCGTTCAATTTCTAATGGGGCAGTAAATGTGACTGCTGCGTATGAGGGTTCGTTATTCACGGTTTGGTCAAACGAACTTAAGACGAGTGGAAAGCAGTCGAATTAACTACTATTGCGTCATCGAGACTGATTCGTTTAATTTTCTACTTCTTAAATGTCATTACAACTATTAGTAATTATAATATCTGCTATGTTTATTAACTATGCCAATACAGGGAAAAGGGCCCTTCATAGTACGGGAAAGGTTACACGGTCACCAAAATTGTATCTCTAAATTATTGAAATAACAAAATTGAAATTAAGATATTATAGAGAGTCCCAAAACTTTATAGATAACCAAACCCAATTGCAATATCAATATTAACACTGGAACATTTTGAAAATTACAACTTACTAGATTTTGCACACGGCTTCGCTCGTGTAAATGGAGATTTTGACAGATTTCTATCCTTCTGAAACAATGCTTTTTTATGGACGGATGACCGATGTCCTTTACTGTGCCCTTGGCAACGTGTATGCGAAATTCCATAATGTTCGGTCGAGTAGTTAAGGCGTGAAAGCTTAACAAAAACACATACGCATTATTTATTATAGATTAGGATTATTGTTCAAGTTGAGTTGGTAGAAAGTTAGTAACATTCGTAAATTACATATTAAAGACAAAGAGCTGAAAATCGGGCAAGCAATATTCTAGTTTCTAGTAAAAACGGTCACCCAACTTGACCTTAAAAAAGTGGTTTTAAAAGAGGTCGCGTATTGTCTGGTCTGACCGCTTGGCAAGTAATGTTTGATATTCTTTTTTATATAGCCATTGTACCACGCGTGAGTAATCTTATAGGGTATAGCAGAAATGTACTCATATCATCTCCAGATACTTATGCTTCTATTGAAATTTTTGAGTAAGGACTAAGATTTGCCCGCAGCACCGCTCGCGAAAATGTAGGTTATGTAAATTTTCTATTCATCTTCTTTCTGGTTGCAAGGTACCATATATTCTTTTCTGTACCCCTGACAACGTATATGTGACATTGTATGATGATCGGTCGAGTAGTTAACGCATAAAAGCGTAAAAAACAATCAAACAAACTCACTTCCGCATTTATAATATTAGGTAGGATTTCAATAGTAGATGGCCTCACGTATAATGGCAAAGGAATAGGCAGAAGAGGGTTAATGTCAATCATTCACATTTCCAATCGCCATGCTTAAATGATTTTCTGACCGAGAAATGTTATTTCAGCAAATCCCATACGATTTAAATAAATTTATAAGAAATCATCCATAAACAAATATATAAACCAAATAAAAATGTGCGTGAACATTGATGCTACACTCAAACACACAGGATGAATCTCAGATTTCTTCACATCTGTTAAAATAGTTAGAGAGCTACTTCCCATGCAAACAACCAACGCTAAATGACAATCAGAAATAAACAATGTCTTGCTTGCTCATATGATAAATAATATATTCAAATAACATGACCACAGGAAGATACTATTTACCCAAATAGCTATTTTATTAAAAACACTGTCCACAAAATGTCAGTCACAGCAGATATAACCTTCGATTATTCAGTAAAAGATATAACATTAGCAAAATACTAAGTTTAAAATACCGATCCAATTTATTCAATTGCTAAATGAAGATAAAAAGAACTTTGCGATTCTTTGTATCGATAAAATAATAGCGTTGCTCGTCGCCCTTTCATAAAGAAGCGCTTTCTTACAAAAACCTTTCAGAATCGAAAAGGACTTAGCCAATATGTTCCCCAAGCTGTACAGTGATAAAAGTTTTGTAATTAAAATACATAAAATAAATGATAAATATTGAACAACTTCTTAAAGTTCATAGCAGATATGGAGAAAAGTTCACAAAAAAAAAGGATTTAAACGAAGACAACAGTTCGAATACACTTTAAATGAATTTTATTGCCATGTAATATAAATAATAATTAAAATAGGGTGAAATATGATATAACTAAGCACATTCAGTATTCTATTCCAACATTTATTGCATCACGAACTTATTATAAATCATATTAATATTTCTTAATAATAATACCAAATAATAATCATAGAATTAATCATTATAATATATCCTCCATTATACGAAATCAGTGTTAAATAATTAATTATACCAAAATCATAAAGAACATTTACGCCTCGGTATATTTCGATTTAATTAATGGCAACACTCAAGAAATTGTCAATTAACAAAAACTCGTCTCGCACCGGTTCTTGGTTGTTGTTGTTTCGTGCTTTTTTGTGCAATTACTTTGTTTCACCTTTATTTTTATAATGTCGTAGCCCCACGCGAGTGCTCCACTAGGAAAATGGACCTTTTACAACCGTGTATCAATTGTGGTATCGCCATAAGAGAACGTATCAGTCGGCATATAATATCATCACTTCGCCCTGATATGTGTACTCTTCTCGATAGAGCCACTCCGATGAGTGGCTGGCTTTTGAGGTAAGTTCTAGTTTAATTCATATAAGTTGCATAAAACATAATATGTATTTAAATAACATTACAATACAAAATCAACAACACCGTTCGCGCTGGCAATTATGAAGGAAGGCTGTGATCATTCGTGGACGTTACATGCGATTACGATGAACTAACATAAACAAAAGGAATTAAATCATTGTCTGCATAATAATCTTAGTCAACGTCACATAAAAAATTGTAACTCCCTTTTTTTCCAGTTATCACCGCAAACGTGTATCTGATAACAAGATGTCTTCAAAACAACATAAGAGAAAGTCAACTTGGTCATATCAATGTTTGCTATGGATGTGGTAGATCAGTATCACTTGCAAGAAGACATGCTATAGCAGAATTAAGCCCAATAGCTTCAGTTGTATCCTCATGGCATCACTATGTAAGTGTTCTTATTCTCATTGAATTATCATAAAACAGCAATCATAATAATAATATTAATATTCTTTGTTGATATTGATTACAGTAAAAACTATTTTCTTCTATTTATTGACAATTACTTACTCTATATTATATGACAAAAACTGTGTTATAATGAGAGCATGATTTTAATACTTTTATATTTTTTCAGGTCAGGGTACCCAACTTTTTATGTCATGCCTGTTACATGAGGGCTAACAGAGAAGTAGCACGAATAAATATTATAGATAATAGGAGAATACATGAAATAGAAGGAAACGCATAAGCTCAAGAAGTTGAAATACCAGTTCCACCACCTCTTTCTCCTGGACCAGTGGTTAGAAATGTGCAAGATTTTCCCACAATTGTGCTGCCGAATTATAAATGCTGTGCCAACACATCTAGAAGACGTGTCTTTGATGGGTGTCAACATAGTGCAAATGGCATAGTTCCTACTATTATTAAAGCAGAGTTGCTTGCTGATCATAAGCTTTTTGTACCTCAGAGTGCCAGAGTTTACGATGAACATCTGGTGTCCAATGATTGCGAAATGTTGTTAGAAAATACAAGCTTATGTAACTCTTTTACAGCCAATCAAATTGAAAATATTTTAGACAGTAGAACTGAGGAAAATGTCCTTGATTTTGAAAATGTAGAAACAATGGCAAATCATTTATGTCACAATAATGTAAATGTAATCATTTTTTACCGGACTGTTGGATGTTGTGCACACATTATGACAATTCTGTGGTACTTGGGATGGGTGAGATACCAGGCACATATTGTTCTACCAGCTGCATTTTAGATAATGTTCTTATCACATTAAATGATTAAATGCATAGAAACAATGTTCTTTGTTTTATTTTTATTGTAACACAAACCCTACAAAACAAAACTATGGTAACTGTGGATAGCTCTGTTTTATCCAACTTAAAGACTGCTAGTCTTGTCATGTCTTTTTAGCAAAAATGGAACACAATTTATATGTATTGATTACGGTGCATAGCTATAATACATTATGGAATTATGAAAATATTGGAGTGATCAAAAATCATTTTTTTCGACCTTCATAACTTTTGTCCAGATCTGCTTTGCTTGATGAACCTTATTAATTCTTTATATAGAAAATCTAAACTGTTAATTATCATATATTTGATCTCTGTAAGTATATTCTGGGGTACAGCCTCATACATTTATTGGCCATCTCCTTTGTGTGACTAGTTCTCATTTCATATCACGGGACGTGGACGTCATAATACGTATTAACCAGACAATTATTGGAGTAAATATGTTAGACTTAATTGAAAACCTATTGTGTCTAACCGCCGGTGTGCCGCTACGACTCAATAGATTAATATAATTAAAATAAGGTTGTTCTATTTTTTGTTTGTATGGGACAGTTAAATGATAATGACAAGCAAGCGGTCGCAGCGTGACTGCCGCCAGGTCGAGTTTTGTGGCTTTGAATTCCACACAATTATATGCACAATTATTTCTGTAATCCATAAATGATTGTTCCGAGTCTGGCTAGATTTGTGTCCGTTAATTGTTTGTTAATTATGCCTACCGCAACTAATGGCGCGTTTCCTAGTGCAGAAGATTTATTAAAAAAACGACTTCTCAAATACCGCTGACGCCGATCGGCGTCCGATCGGCGCTCAAATTTGTACACGTCAAAACCCGGTGACGCGATAGGGCGTCGAGCACACTCGATTGTGTATTGTTTAATTTTTGTTTAAGCATTACGTATTTGCGCTAACCTTAAAATTAAAAAGTCATCGAACCTGTATGAGTGACGCGATGCTAAGCACCAGTATTATATTGAGAAGGGTCTCTTTTCCAAAACAACTCCAAGTGCAGCAGACTTCTTTCTTATATCCATGATAATCTGTACCTACGTACTGTCCTAATATAATATTAACAATACAATTTATTTTGGCTCCACACATGCTATATTTTAACATAATGAACATCTACTATTTTGTCTAGTCAATATTGTCGACAGCTAAAAGGTGACAGCATGCAAAAGTAGCGTCGTCTTATATAAAAAGGCCTTGGATTCAAAAAATATGCCGCAATTGGAGCGCTCATAATATAATTACATATTTTGATAATAACGTCGGATCAGTTTTGTATTCAATTCCTATACTCGGACCTGACGTTCAAAATACGGAATTGTGTAATTTAATTCGCATATTCCCTTTGATCGGTTTGTTTTTCTTGTTCCAATTACATAGATTGAAAGTAATTTTAAGACTTCAAGGCGGTTGCAAGCATCGGCTTGAGGCCTTTTAAATTACCAGGCCGCGCGTTTCCTACTTCTTTCAATCCTGCTTTCCTCTAACCAGGGCCAGAAAACTAGATATATTTGAAGATGGTGGAATAGAATGGCCTTTACCTTTAGATACCACTGGATACCATCAGACGGCATAGAACATTTTGATAGAAAATCAATTAGGTAATGAATTAAGTAGCGATTAAAAAAAAGAAACTACATGCATTCACATACCACATATTCCACAAGCTATAGAGGCAAGCTTATTACCGTCTATGCACTATGGGGCACATACCGAGGCGCCTTGCTACTACTGAGAATTTCCTACAGAAAATTCAATTACATGCTCGACTTTGGTGTGAAACGACACCTATATCATTGCACTAACGGAGCAATATATTTATATACAATTTTTTTAATAAAACTCTTTCAACTGCCCTTATACCCATAACAACATATTTTATCTCGATCCACATCGTTAGGTAATCCAATATCGTGGTATAGGAAAGGCAGACGTGTTAAACTTCCGGACCGCAACAACTAGAGCGAACAATTTAGTGGAAACCAACAAGCGGACCGGATTTTACAAACTATTTTTGTTACTTGCTTTTTTAGTCAAAACTTTCAAAATAACACAGTATTGGTTCGCTCAAAGTCTGCCAACCAATGCTTGGGTAGCACTGTAGCAATGTTCGATACGTAAAACTTAGATAAAGGCAATGTTTTTATTAGAAACTAGTACTTTAATTATAACCGTTTGCACTATAATAATTTTGGTATGTATTTAGTTGATTATAACAAGACTATCTGTAAGCGACTAGATCATTCTAAATGACCGAGCAGCCTTACAAAAGACAAAAACCTAAGACAGTCTTTCTTTTTTTTAAGGCAATTCACGCACTCGATCTACATACTGTGTCATGGGAGACTTTACAAAAGCATTCAAACAACGGTCACAAAGAACATCCAGACTTAGACCAACTATTGTTGAATCACGCAATTTTTCGTTCCGTCTATTGATCACTTAAACACCTACGCCATCGGTGCAGTTAAAAAAATGTCCGTTCTGGAACCTTGCCGTAGATTTTAAAACCGTGCTCCATAATACCTAGTAGAGAATATATTTAATCTATGGCCTATGTGAGAACAGAGTGTATGGCTTAACGGTCAATAAGCAACATACATATATGAATATAAAAAAAAAATGCAGTTTAAATTAATATTTTATATACCTAGCTCATAAAGGAACTCATATAATTTTATTTGAACCACTCCACAGTAGTTTTGATGCAATTACACTAACAGTTTGAAGCTGTATATACAAATAATGTACAAACATTAGAAACCTCGCATAGTTTGCATAAAATATTATGATATTTGGCATGGACGACATAAGGACACGAGTACACTAAACAATCTTGTATGTAGGGCTGCCATCATGTTAATCTAGATTTGGTAAGTAAATTATATTAGATATACAATTGTTTTCGGAATGAAAGGTATGTTCTTGCCTATACCCTTGACAACGAGTAACTATGCGAAATTGCATGAAGATTGGTCGAGTAGTCAAGGCGCGAAAGCGTAAAAAAACTTACAATCGCATTATAATATCTATTAGTTAAGATTTAAACCGCCTCGAAGACTCATCGGTTCTAACTTTGTTTATTTATTAAATAATGTATTACACAAAACTGAGTCCTAGGGGCTTTATAATGTTTATTTAACAGACACAAAGTTGCAAATGGTATTCCAAATGCATTTATTCCCTAACCTTAATAAAATCCTATGAAATAACCAATAGTCAAATGTTGGTCATGAAACAATATTTTTATTAGTGCAAAGTTTATTGTAGGTATATATTATGTTAATGAAAATAATTACAATAAAATTGAATAAAGCTATATAAAACAGTTAATAACGAATAATATTGTTTAAACATTGTAATATTATTACATGAACTATAAAAATATTTTATGAAGAATAGGTATTGTTAAAAACTCTTAATTTTTTTAAACAAATACGAAGGTAATCCATATAGCAGGACTTGAACTCGTGACCTTGACTAACCTTATCATGGCTACCTACTCAAGCTATTCACGATACTTTGGCATGGCATCTTGACATAACATTGTTATTTATATTAAGTATCACAAACAAAGAATAAGACCAAAAATCATTCCCTCGCTCAGATGCATAGAAATCATAACTCGATTAAAAAAGCAATTGAACTCTTGAATGTAATGGCTCTAAGTGCAAATTACTTGCGCGGGCTATATGCGCGAGCTTATCTTACGGGTTACTTAATCGGGTAGCTTGCATCGGCCATATATGCGATACATACGAACTACGCAAGTGCATTAACTTGCATATATTACTCGCGTCATGTACAAAACCCATCAAAAAGAAAAACACTACCAAACGAAAAGATTCGTCATGTTGCATGATTATAAAAGAAAATCCAACACAAAAATGTAAATACACATAAAATCCCATTTATTTACTTTAAAAATGCTGTCTATATCTCAAAGCTCAAGACAAGGCCAATGACTAATTAGACCCGCCGTTCCCGGGCATGACGCATAGACTGTTAGAGAATAGACCTCCAAACAAATTAATTTATTACTGTTGCTTACAAAATATATCTCATAACATCCACTTATCCAGTGACATAATATCTCAGTAATTATAGCTCGTTCTTCAGAAGAGCTTATTATGATATCTAGTTATAATAGTAATCCACGTTCCTTACTAAATTTCTTGATTAATTTTCCTTCATTGACTTTGCATTTGTTCAGTTTTAACAGACCCAGCACGGGGTTAGACAAGAATAAAAAAGTTGTTGCTTAATTAAGAGATTTAGTTGTCGCCCAGTAGTCTATCCCGACCATATATTTTTGTAACAACCTTTCTACCAATACCTGGGTGTAATGCTATGCTAATATTAGATAGGTATAAAATAAATAGTTGCTTAATTTAGATTTTTGTTATTCGCTTAGTGGTCAATCTCGACTATATACATATTTTTCGTAACAACCTTTTTAAAAATCCGTGTGTAAACCCTAATTAGAAACACACTAATCATAATAAAATGAGGGTGTTTAATAATGGCTGTATCCAAAGCAAGAAGCTGATGCAGTGTAATCTTAGACGCTTCTTGCGTGGCTCGCGTAAGTCACTCACAGCTATGTATGTATCGCGTAAGTGTTTAACTTGCGTATGTTGCACGTGTCGTATACCTTTGTATACGACAAGTGCAACATGTACAAGTTGACCATTACTATAAAATTAAGATTAAGTCACATCCATAATTTTAATAATGAATGCGGTCTCGGGTTTAATTACCGGATCGGGCAAAGCGCTACTTAGTTGTTTTTGTCAAGAAATTCTCAGCAGCTAGTGATGAGTCTGGATCTGTGCCCGATTAATGACAATAAGCTCGCTGACCTGCTACGTGGGACCTAAACCATAGCTACAGAAATGTGGACGTAATTCTCCTCTAACTAGCCTTTCCGAGATGTAGGCGTGATACTATGTGTAAGTATGTATTATTTCAAAATACATGTCATAGTTTTAAATATTTGTTTTTTTTTGTAAAGAATGATATAGTCTGTTGGTAAATAGTTGATAGATACTTGCGGCAATTGTTAATGAACTATTCTTTCAGAATGTTTATTTGATTGCTGATTTATAAATAAACTAATCAACATATGTACTGAAATTATAGTAATAAATTATTATCTGTTTCAATTTATACGAGCTGAACCCCGTGACCATGGCTGCTGAATAGGAGTCGAAACGTTTTATTAAAAATATAGTTATAAGACGTGATAAAACCCGCATATGGTATTCAAATTTGAATGGATAACGTAACACAATATTATTAAAAACAATAGTTTATTTGTTTTACACGAACACATTGAAGTCCCTATTATAATATATATTACAAGTAAACAAAATAATAAGAAAAATAAATATGTATCATGACTTGCCTTCCCTAATCCGGTTCATTAAAGTCCGAAGGAGCCTGTAATTTAATAATTCAATTTCGGTGTACCTTCACGTTGACGGAAACAGTCGAAGATAGCCGAATGTTTACGAATGACGATTTAAAACATTAGGTACTAGTTATGCATTGTGGAAATCAGTTATCATAAAAAGCATAGCACTTTAAAAAAATTAGATTCTTAGAGGTTTTGCTCGACAAGTTTAGCAGAATTAGTGTATTATACCTAGGTTTAATTAGCTTTGCTTAAGTTCCATGTAATTTAGGGAAGGCCATTGCCTCTTATCAGACGTATTTTGAGGCGGTGGCAGCCCAATGGATAAAAAATCTGATTTGCGGTAAAGAGGTCGTGGGTTCGAATCACATCATTTCAAATATCGACGTAGCCTCACCTGAACACAAGCATTTTAACTTAGTTCGATTTATAATGATAATAACAAGAATATTATTCCTCTTACTTGTTTTTAAAAAGACATTTTTATGTGTTTAGTTTCCAAAAGATTGCTAACAGTACCCATTTGGTACTTAGACAAAACTTTCAGATATATGTTACAGGATATATTAATTTAAAAGTTCTATATAATTATTTTCCGTACGAAACGTGCATACGACACCTCGTTTACGTGAATGCTTATTAACCCTTAACGCACAACCCATTGCCTAAACCTAGCATTTAACTTAAATATAAATTCAGTAACTACGCTAAGTCATAAACTTTGAAACGTTTATAAGTGTTACTTTGGGACCTAAATGAATAAAAATATGTGTTTGACTTTGACATATAGGTATGTTCTGTAAAACATGTAGGATACTTTTATACCGATATAGATAATATTCCTCGCATGTTACGAATCTTCATGGAATTTTTGTGAGACGCTTCGGTATTATACATGACTCAATGAATTGGAATCTAAGTGCCTATAAATTACAGATCTAATTGAGACGGTCTTACGGATTTACGAACTGGAAAGAACTACATATATTTTCAAACACTTTTCAATTACTACTTAACTACTTACTTATTATCTACGTGAACGGTGCAGTGGTTGAATTTAACAAGTAGAGTATTGAGGGTTTGATTCGTGCAAGACGTTATATACAGTTTGACTGCACGGATGGCGTAGTGGTTTAACTGGTCACCTCGCCACTGTCGCTGCTCCGAGTGTTGTGGATTTGATCCCCACACGTGACAAAAATAGTGTGATCGACAAATAGTTGTTCTGAGACTGGGTGTTCTTTGTGTCTGTTGTTTAGTGCGGGAGTTGTCGTATATATATAAAAAAAAAGAAAATGATACATTACACACGTCCGCTATTTCAGTATTTGTGAAGCCGTTAGTTATACAGGAATCATTACCAGTTCGAGAATTTTGTAAAAGGGTCTCAGATTATTTCTAGTTTGTCTGTAAGATCTACATATATAGTGTCATGCCTCCATCCTCGAAGGGTTAGGCAGAGGTGTATAACACCCACATTTTGGCACTGTTATAGTTATAAGCCCACGTAATAGGCGCGGGTCTATAAAACTTTAGCCGACCACGGAAATCAAATTTGAGATCTTTTATGTACAGTAATCGTATTCACTATCGCTGCGCCACCGAGATTTCTATTTCATATTATTCTAATAGCTGTCAGGAAATTTTCAGCACGATGCCTTATGTCCCTTGGGGCGCAAGACTTCTCCTCTACGTGAATTATCTGCTTACCCTCCGAAAGTAAAATAGGTGGTAAGCGTACAATAAAAATAAAACATCTTTACGTGTAATAAACGCGCAATTACCACGTTCTCAACAGTTAAATAGCAAGTAGGTACGTGTAACAAATTCAATTCCCAAAGCAATAGACGTTTACGTAGACAAACTGGCAAATTCCTCAATATACCTAATTAAATTCCGTCGCCATCAAAATATCAACACTTAATAGAGCATTAACACGATTATGTCAAAATTCGTTCAGACACCGCCTTTACGTAATTAGGAAGAACCATGCGGGTCACTATTGTCATTAAAATACAACCTTATATCTTACGTGTTATGGTTTATTTTTGCGAAGTTATAAGTTTTGTTTATTATTTATTTTATGGTGTAATGTAATGTTTATACGGCTAATTTGTGGTTTAGTGAATTTAATTAAACACGTGTCTTAGTTTTATTGGTCGTAAATTTATATTAATAGTAGGTTTTGACCGCGGTTTTGCGCGGTTATGTCGAAGAGTTTTATTCTTGACAAGCCTACAATACTTGGAAAAGACTACGGTCAATGATATTTTATGTATGTATATAGGTATATAGAAAGAAGCAGATATGTTAATACCACACGCAAAGTAAAGATTCTAAAAATGTTTCAATTGGGAAGTTTGTCTATTGTTCTCAAAACAAAATCGGTTCTACAAGAACCTTTATAATTATAATATCAGCCCTATTTATAAAATGTCCCACAGCTGGGCACGAACTTCTTCTCAGTTTAAAAAGTGGTTACAGCGTATACATAACGCATTTATTTAAAACAATAAATTTATGATTATATTTTTCTTATTAGATAATAATTAGACAATGATCTGATCCCAGACTTTTGATGTTTAAAGATACACATATCCCGCTTTATTTCTGTACAAACGTATAATTAACGTTCACCCGATTTATATATTTTTATGGAGTACCTACGCAAATAATTGTGCCGTGTGAGATTCGAACCCCTGACACTCGGCGCGCGCCAGCGAAGCGATTGTTTGCACACTAAGCCGTATATTTTTTGCTAAATATTAAAAAAGAAACATGGTGTTTGAGACTTCATAGAATAAATAAACAAATTTGTATACATATATATCGGTGTGGTAATATTTCATAAACAAAATATTACCAAGTAGTAATTCCTGGGCGGTTACGTTGCAATATTTCTAATACCGCAAATGGACCTTTGGAGTTACCTAGTGCACATCGGTCTTATATCAAATAAGTTATAGAGCTATAGACATTAAATGTAATAAACTTGTGTCTCTCTGTCGCTCTCAATATATTATATTAGGTAAGGTCAAGGTCTACCTTGCTGTATGAGACACTTCTTCACAGAGAAACTATCACTTTGCCCGGACCGACATTGCATCCGAGACCATATGTACAGAAACAGTACTCACTATCGCTGTGCTATCTAAACAGTTTTGTGTGTATAATTTTTTTTTATAAATATTTTTTACTATATACAACCCGCTATGACTGTTTAGTAAGGAGGTTAAGTTATTAAGTTAATTCGGCAGCTTGTTTTCATTTTGGCACTGTACCAAACAGTGGTCAGTAGTCCCCGGTTTAAACGTGTCCTATTTGAATACTTAATTA
The DNA here is from genome assembly GCA_963675205.1 of Catocala nupta. Lineage (NCBI taxonomy): Eukaryota > Metazoa > Arthropoda > Insecta > Lepidoptera > Erebidae > Catocala > Catocala nupta. The sequence goes on from OY776099.1 coordinate 12,875,510, forward strand.
GACTAATAAGTATTTTAAGGATTAGTAAATGAAGTTTCATATATCTACGGGAAATGATCTCTTATCAGTATCACTTATTGTGACTTATACATTTCCCATCATTTCATTTTCGTTACGAAAGGAAAAGTCCCGAAATAAGATGTCAGTTACTCGTATTTACGATGATATTTGGGTATAGCACGATGATAAAAATCATAGATCCTCATCAAACTTGGATAACATGAAAAAATTTCCACAGTAAGAAGAGTGAGTTCACACTTCAGATAGAGAGCGATGGTGCACAATTTTCAATATGAGTGGGCATGATAATACTATATTTATAATTCAGATGTAATGTTAGTATTGTTATAAAATGGGAAGGAAAGGGACGCATTTTTTTAAATGTTGGGTACAAAAATATGTTTGTTACTCGACATAATTAACATCACGACCGTTGTTTGAATATTTGATTTAACAAACTCAGACTCGGAACAACTATTTGTGGATTATACAAATTTTTATTCTGTGTTGAATTCGAACCCACAACACTCGGTGCAGTGGCAGTGGCGAGCGGCCACTTAACGGATGCACGGAGGCCTGCACGGATGGCGTAGTGCCATCCGTGCAGGCATATAATTATAAAATAAGGCAATACTTAAAAACTACGTTTACACTTACAAATAAAATCTGAGAATTAAACTTTACAATTTTAGGTTACCATCGAAACTTTTTTGATGTGATTAGCTGCAGCCAATCCTTCTATTTTTAGAAAATCGTTGCTGTAAGTTTTCACCAGTCCCAGTTTCTATACCAAGAGACGATTCATTTTAGCTGTGGATCGTTAAATTTTGACATATTTTTTCTAAAATAGTGTTAAAATCAATTGCCCGTGGGAAGGACGACTCGTTTCTTAAATATAAGCACCAATCTATGACATGTTAATGTAATACAGGTCTGCCTACTCCTTCAGGGATAAAGAGTCAGAGTAAGGTCACCACGACCAAATAAACGTACACTTCCTAGAACACAATAATTTGTTTAAATAAATAAGTCTTTTGACAACCAAACCAAAACACCTCCTCCCAAGCATTACAATTTCCGTTTGCCGTCCATTCGTAAGCCCAGTATACAATATATAAGGCCTCTCCCCATTAATCTTATGGGATTAATCAACAAATACAATAGTAAGAATACGGGTAGGATCAAAACTCCTCGATTTACTAGTCCCACTTAAACTATATTAGTTGATTAGTATTATTCCTATTAATTCAGGAAATAGCCGTAAAAGTTATTTAAGATTGCAATTGTTTTTGTGCTTATCCGATGATATAAATAAAGGGATAAGGAAGTTTATTAGTGTATTTGTGCATTGAAGAAAAGTCTAATTGTAGGTGTATATTATGTAGCAGGAAGGTCTTTCAATATATACAGACAGTCTTTATTTTCGCAAGGGTAGGCAGTGGTGTATTAAACCCATATTTTGCGTAGATGATATTAGGTCCGACTATTGCCGTACCGGTCACAGTAACAGATTCAGTTACTGAGAATTTCTTGACAGCATAATCTGATAGTGTGCCAGACCCAGCTGTCGAACCCGCGATCTCATGCGCAGCAGTCGCTTCACTACTGCTGTAGTCTAGTGTCTGTTATTAAATAGTAATGTTCATGTTAATAATACTTCTCAAAAATATTCCTGACTGAATTTAGTATTTGTATTTAAATATGAAAATAATTAATTATTATTTGTTTAGCAAGAAAGTTCTCCGTAATATTAATTTAGAAACAAATCTTATATATTTATAATATTATAATATTTCTTTTGATTACAGATATTATCAAAGGAAATAATATTATATCTAGAAATGGAAGGAAAACGTTAAATCTGATCATATACACAGGCTTATTTATATTCTATATTCCTTTTTTCCCGTTGCGAATTTAAAAGTAGTTTAGTCCATTTAATTATCCCTAGGATGACCCTAACCCATGAACGAGAAACTAATATTTTGTAAGTGTAGCAATAAGGTGAGATCTTGAGACTATCTGGTATCTTATATATCTTATGTTCGTTATATGAAATATCAAAATATAGAGGCCATAAATCCGAAAATGTTTATATGAAAATATTATAAAAATAAATTACTAACATTGCACGTAAACATATTTAGATAATCATTAGTAAAAAGACAATTTGGCAGAAATATCTATCTCGATGAAAATATTTATTTGCTATATTTATCACCAATACCTACAAAAATATAGTAATATTTTTGCATATTGTCATATGCTTACCGGCGTTTACACGCTGTTTATATAATTGCTATACTTTTTGTATATTTAGATCTAGGAAAAAGGAAATGTAATTAAAAAAAAAATATTTACGTTACTAACACTAACCAAAAATAATATGAAGACAAATTGTATATTTTTTGCATAAGTGGTGTTTATAACAATATTGTTATAATATGTCGATAAGTTAAAACGATATGTTTATTATTGAAACGATTGTAACTAAAAATTATTACTTACATGATTCCTCAATAAGGTTCTCCTGCTGGCTCTCCACGCAGTACTGCAGGAGAATGCTAAAAAGCACTCCAGAGATCACGTGCGACTTTGAGAACGACATTATCACTACACTATCGGTATTTATTGTTATCACACACTTTTTTAATGCACATCACTAGCACTTTTTTACACACAATCACTTAGTTTGAAAGATCCGTTAAGTTCCTGTAACAAAAAAAAACATTTTGTTAATAACAATATCAAATAAACAATTATAAAAAGTTGAAAACATCGATAAAAACATCATAGATACCAAAATACACGCACAAAAATATACAAAAAATATAACCTGAAATTTGTCATTTCGCATCTTAGGCTTGCCATCCACTAAAGCATAGCAGTCTTATAAGATTTATCGCCCACTATCCCTTACGCTAACATAAGTCAGTGTTATGCTAGTGTTTCGAAACATTTTATTGAGCGCAGTCGCATCGCGGCGCGCGAGCGCTGCGGAGCGGAGATGTGATGGGAATGAGTGGCGTCAAGCGGCGCGGTTGATCCCACCCCGCCACCTGCATTGATACAGTGCTTTATTAACGCGCGGGAGATGCATTTTATGCTGTCAATGTGTTTATGTCTTTTCATGCAGACCGATTCAACCTCTCTTTCATAATAATCAAAATAATTTTTGATTAATATGAAAGAGTTTGTCCCAGGGTATACATAATATCTATATAAAAACGCACGGTGTTTGCGGATCATGAGGTCCTTTAATTGAAGAGTCGAGCAAAGATTTATTAAGATTTTTCTCTAATAATTTCTTAGTAACAGCAAAAAACATAGCTGGCAAAATAAGTGTAATACACCTCAGCCATATCCCTTGCAGAGTAGGTATTTAAAAGCAAGAATCTATTTGACATTTCTATGTATACTTATAAAGATTTCATTTTTCAAAAATATAATGTAGTTAAAGAGATATAAATTGTAACGAGAAGAAATCTATAGTCTTACACCATCGCTAAAAAGGCTTGAGTGTGCAAATGTGTCTATAGTAAAATTGTTTAGTAATATAGAATAAAATAAAGTCATGACTCATGACTGACACACTAGCGAAACAGCGATTGAAAAGAGCACCGGCGATTTTTGCCTGTGAGCTGTAATTCCTGGTACTGGCGGTTTTTAATTTTTTACCTGTCTGTTATTTTTATTTTTACGTATCGTGTCGCATCCATTTATATTGTTATATTTTCAAGGAATATCATTTGACTTTTACCTGGAACTATGTGTATTAAAATAGTAGTCTGTACGTCATTAAAAGTGCAACCAATTAAACAATTACGGGTCAAATGAACAGGGGCTGTATCACCGTCTTTGTATGCAGACATATGTTTTTTTTTAGGTGTGTGCAGCAATTACAGATTTCCACTTGCTATGATGTCTATCTTGGTTTATTCATTGAATTACATTCTTTTTGCATGTTCAGCAATTGAGAGCGCTGGTCTTCTTATAAAATGTTGCATATTACTAGCATTTTTGTTCCCAGCTAAGCTTAAACGCTTGTGTAACGAGTAAGTTCACCTCGGTATTGCAATGGATGTAAATCAAACCCTCCTCTTTTTCGTAAGTCTAATACTTATTTATTGGGCATCTTGTCAATTTGTCTTACGTTGTATTTTCGTTGTCAACTACTTATTAATATAGTACTACTATAATGTACATTATAAAACAATTATTGTGTACTAGATTTTACCCGCGGCTTCGCTCGCGTAAATGTAGGTTAGGTTGCGTTAGTAACAGGACTTTTTCTGGATGTAAGGTACCCTTTATGTCCTTTTCTGTTCCCCTGACAACGTGTATGCGAATGTCATGACGATCTATCGAGTAGTTAAGGCGTGAAAGCGTAACAAACAAACAAATTTACATTTGCATTTATATTAATAGTTAGGACTACTCTGTCTAGTTGCCTCATAAAGTTAAATTACAAAGCATTCATAAATATTGTAATGCTTCTAAAAGATTGCTAATTTTAACTAAAATCACGGCCACAGTGCAACTAACAAAACTATTTAAACTGCACCAAAAATTTCTTTACCAAACACTTTCAAATATTTAGTTGTTTCTACATACAGCTACAACTTTATGCACCGATATTTTATAAAACAGTGCAATATATGCATGCAAACTGCAAATATTTTATCAAAAACTTGCAGCAATTTTCTCATGGTTATCCGTTAATGTTTCATATGAATACCCAAGGTGTGCTGCTGCAATGTTTTTTGTTCGTACGTTTTTGTTGATGGCACACTATGAAAACAAATAGTTTTATGTAATATATAGATTTAAAACTAGAAAACCTACACACTTTCCCCGACGCCTTCTCCCTTTCCTTCTCCCCGTGATCATGGCTGCTGAAAAGCAACCGAAACGTCGGGGAAAGTGTAAATCTAAATATAAATAGTTTTAATAATTTTATTTGCTTAAAAAAATTTCAAATTCAATAGTAGTAGTAGTGTAACAGTTTCAAAATTATGTAATACAGTGTTTAATAAACAACGCGATAAAATCCGTATAAATGAGGTTAATTTCAATAAATAAGGTACACTTCATTACTTTGAGGCGACTACCATCTTTTTTTTTTACGATGGGGAATGCATTGACGCATACTCCTCCGCGAATCACTTTCGCATGCGGTCGCGACCCCGCCGAGGTTTCGGCCCACCGCCGTATGAAACGGCAGGCCACTACACGAAGAGACCTAACCAAAGGCACTTACTCACTTATAAACCCTACTGTTTCCCCCGTAGAGGGGAGACGGATTCGACACAGAGGCGCGCGTGGGAACATGTTCCACGACCTCTCACTCCGGACCATCGACTGAACTACGGCCGGGAGCGAGAGGGCAACCGATCCGACTGCCGCGATCAACTCACGGCACTGCGATGCCCAGGCGGGCCAAAACGGCAAAGTGTGCAGCGCCGTGTCCTCAACCGCCGTGTGACAACCGGACGTCTCTTGCCGGCGTATACGACACAGGAACTGGCCAGTCATTACCTGTGTCAGCCGGAAGGTGAGGGCACCATACCGCCTCTCCAGCCACTCCTCAAACACGGGACTTACCGCCACAATCGTGGCGTGCCCGGAGGCGACTACCATCTTACATCATCTCACCGTAATAAGGGCGTCTAAAATGTCACTGAAACGTTGATCAAAATGTAAATATAAATTATAGCATAAAAATAGTGTTATTTAAAATAAACCGGAATAATTTCAATGTATAATGTTGGGGTTACAGTACGACAATATTAGGACTATTATGTAAAGCTTGAACGTTGATTGGCTAGTCTTAGAGTCTAGAGCAAGTGGAACTCATAGTAGGTTTCAGGCTTAGTAAGCTATAGGCAATAGTTATTTATCCATCAGGCGACCTTTGGTAATCAAGTTGTAAATTCCCATGGTCTAAAGTAAGTTGATTGATTACAAAACAAGGTGGAGTCAATCACAAACCAAGATAAACACCAAAAAGCCATCGTTTCGGTAGCGTCTCCCACAATTACCCTTACCAAACGTCCAATTTACCCATCCGTCCATAAAACGAGAAGCAAATTAAGACGTCACTGTGACATGTTCGTACAGTCGTTAATAATAGTGCATTCGATATTTCAGGGACTATGTATACGAGCAATTGTATGTAGCTATTCGGTTGATTCTATAGTCGCATGTATCAAATTTGAGTAGAGAACGAAAAAAGTACTACATTATAAAATGTATCTGGTTTTAGAAATAATTTATCAATTGTTTCTAAATTAAATTTACACAGACAACAAAGATGCGGCTTTTGAGACTTTGAGATGGCAAAAAGTGCGAACATTTTAATACGACACCAAATAAAAAGAAAGTCAAATGAAAATATATAGCTGCAGCTTGCGGTTTACTAGCATGATATGTAGGTATAGAAATAAAACTATATATTTTAAATAATAATAATTGTATTCCTTTAACTCTAAAACTATACCTTTTTAAGTATGTATTTGTGATGCACGTTTAGTAGACTTTCATTTATTCTGAATAAAAGTAGGTATCCCCAAAACATGTATGTCCTATAACCGATGTCTGTAATATACTCAATTGCTGCTTTTACAATGCTATTACAAGAAACTAGTAATCCATTTGAAAAATATTGTTATCAACAATAGGAACTATGGCTTGCAAAAAGTTGCTAGTCTGCCGCAACACCACTTATTGGCAGCTTAAAAATTAATAGAGCCTGTGACAGTTTCCTGATAGGACGTGTTAGTAGATGTTGTGACTGTTAATTGGCTGGTCGGTTTAATTCAACTATATTGCTCATTCTTTTTATGGGGAGTCAGTAGTATTAAAGGCTAGTTTCGCTTGCACATTCTTATCTCAGTAACTACTTTGATGAATGGGGTGCTTTTGCTGTTAAGTTAGACTGCCAATGTTATTTATAGACGACACTATATATAAAAGACGTATATTGCATCCACATTTCGTCAGTTGTGTTTTAAGTATTATGTGTTAGGCGACAAACCCAAAAATATTATAAACAAGATTCGGCCCGCGGCTTCGCTCGCGTAAACGTTGGTTAATAAAAATTTTTTTTTTTGGATAAACCGTAACCCTTTTCTGTTCCCCTGAAAACGTGTATGCGAAATTTCATGATAATCAGTAGTTATGGTGTGAAAGCATAACAAACATGCAGATAAACTCACGCCTGTATTACTGCGGGGTACGCAGAGACCACAGATGTCCATGGTCCCATTACGATATAATACTACATCATTCTCACTCTCCAAATACATAATTACGAACCTACATTTTATTCTAAAGTTGGCAATAACTTTAAACTATTTTTATTACCAGTAATGCTACAGTCTTAACAACATCGAAGACCATATTTCTAAACGTTAAATACTCGTAGTTGCCTACATGCGGTGTGCTCTGTAATTACTACAGCATTCAAAGAAAGTATTGAGGTGGTCTTAATTACGACTATAGTTTACGTGACTTAGTGACGTCACACGATGTTTAACGGAAAGACATGGTCATGTTAAAGATATATGAGTAATATAAAATAGTATCAGCTCTATTTACTGACTATCTCACAGCTGGGCACGAAGCTCTTTTCAAAGAGAAGGCATATGTATAGTTATATAGATTATGTCTGTATAGATAAAGTGACAGGCAGAGGTGTATAAAAACCACGTTTCGCTAAAACACCTCTTGCTCACTAAGTAGATATCTGAGTATTCCCGGAAAGGTATCCAGAAGTGAGTTGCACTTCAATTTTGTCGGCTGTACTGTAAGTTGCATGTATGAGGGAACAGACTATTATAATAACGGCCTCCAGACCAAATTTCGATCACGGCGGCCAATCAAAGTGCACAAGTCTGTGCACAAACACGAGTGCATTGCCTGTTCCCTAACTCTCATTGAACATTGGGACGGAAATCCGACCGGCAACAAACCAGGCATAGGACCAACGGTTTTGCGTGCTTACTGAGACACAGGTGTGTGTGTCACCGTCAACTTCCTAACTCCGGGCATCTACTAATTATTTCTTGTCTGAAAAATTCAGTGACATTTTGTTGGCCCGACCCGGGATTCAAACTAGGGACCATAAATCATACACATAAGTCGCATTCACTGCCGCTGCGTCAGAGACTTAGTATATTACCTATGAAGTACATTTCAAGCCTCTGTTCTGTGTTAACATTTGCTTGGCTCATCCGGAAAACCGAACCCCTTTTATTTCTTAATCATTATATATTTTTCTTTTTCATCAAGGCTAATTAATTTAGTCGATACATTGTACAAAGCTAACGGAAGCTACAAAATAATAGTATCTATCAAGTATCGAATATCAAGTCCGCTACTCGAGTGCTCACTAAAATCGGAACAATTATTAAGTAGATTCAGCAGTTGTATACCAAACAATGTTCTTTGAATCAACGAATACAGACCTATCAGTTATCATACTAATTAAATTTATATCAACACGGTTGTTTATTTTGAAAGCATTCTTCAGGAAAGTAGTGAAATTAATAATTTAGAATTCTGGAAAACAATTTTGATGTTCTCAACTCTGGCTTGCCGACTGTCGAAAGATCTTTTTATGTTGGGCTCATGTTTCCGTGCAAACCTTCCAAAAGGACGGGTATTCTTTTTTTTTGTAAAATTTTAAAGTAATACCTGTAATGAGAGAAACTTAATAATACCAGCTCGGTATATAAACTGTCCGTCTGCTAGGCACCTGCCTCTTCTCAGTGTGTGAGTTATATAGTCCACCACGCCATGACGGGTTGACAGACTTCACACAACTTTGACTCAGACATGCAGGTTTCTTTACGATGTTTTTCTTCACTGTAAAACCGAGCGATAACTAACAATTTATTTTTATTACTTTAGAGAGAAAGAAAAGTGTAATCCTAACTAATGTTATAAATTCGTATTATTGATGTTGATTTTGTATGTTATTTCACACATAAGAGCTAATAGCAACAAAAAAGAAAATTTGTTGTGGCAACAGGATCGAAATTGGTTGAAAATACGGGAGTTGAAAAGTATCAGCCGGTCGTCTCGTTGCCTTGAAGTGTAGTTATTTATAAAATTTAAAGTAATTTAATTTCAATTAATAAGATTTGCGTAAACGTAAGAAAACCCAATATACTTGTTACTATTTTAGTTACTGTTCGTTTCCATTAAAATTCAACTCATTATCACAATACCTCGGTATCGCAATGGTAATAAAAGTGACTGCAAGATCTCAGGTCTTAGGTCGATTTCCAGATCAAGCGACGTGTTATAGGGTTTTTCCGTCAAGAAATTCTCAGGAGCACCACGGAGCCTGTTAACATGCCAAGTGGAACGTTTATATTACGTGGGACCTAAAAACCATACTTCGCGAAATGTAGGTGTAATACACCTCTGCTTTACGCGTCATGGATACAGACGTGAGACTCTGTATGGAGGTACATATCATTATCACACGTCACTGTCTCACTTAAACCGATACGAATAATCGATTGCTAACAATCGTTACCCACACAATCTTAATCGAGATCAGTATCGAATATCACATTCTTGACTTGAGTTCATAACACATTAAGGTGTGACTCACTCGAGTGACCGAGCTCGACAGAACTACAAATATTTTGCACAATTTAACCTAGGCGAGTACAATAAAAGATACATATGTACCTTGTACATAGATTTACGACTTTATATCTCCAAAGATGTACTATACTCAGATTTTGCCAAAGAGGTTTTTAGGTCCGACGTAGAGGCAAGTACATATTGCAGTCAGTAGACTGCAATCCTTGAAGAAAATCGCAATAGAATTAAGCTTTGCTCGACCTCGGAATCGAGCCGAAGACGTCGTGATTGCAACAAAATTTAGGCGCAAGCTTATGTCACGGTAACAAAGAGATAGCGAAAGATAACTAATCGCATTGACCACTAATAAAAGGATTTATTTATTTACGAAGCCTACTCGCCATTGATAGCTAATAATAATAAAATAAACTTAGTCTAAAACTAAACTAAACAAAATCAGTTTATATATATATATGTTATAGATCAAAAAACAAGATATCAAATATATTTAATATTTGTTTTTTGGGCATAATATTTTTGTCTATGCAAAATAACACGTTTATATTTCTTTTGCAAAGTTTAATCATAATCAATAAATATCAGAACTAAACTATACATGAATAATTTTACATTTTACTATGCATGCATAATGAAGCCTTATTTAAATTTAATTCATTAATTAAATTTAAATAACGCTTCATTCAAACAAAAAGAAAAACTAAGTAAACCTACATACTTATATTCAATCAAAAGCCTCACACATCTACAAATCTTACTTAACCAAACATTTCTATTCATCTGTATAAAAACAGTTACCAAAGCATATAAGACTTGGCGATACAAAAAAATATATGACAGCTGCGCTCACACCAAATTAGATGGGAGACCAAACCATACCAGAAAAAGGGCTTTCATTATGGCGCCAACAAGACCTCGTTTGGTTCAATTGATAGAACCACCTTATGAAACACGTACTGTTATATTTCGAACCTATTATAATAAACGTGAAATCCCAAGATTTGACTGTAAAGCCGGTATCTAACATATACATAACAAAATTCAACTATGTCGATAAAAATGGCGAAATTTGAGTACTCAGTGGGTACAAGCCCTTGTTTATCGTGAAATTTCGATATGCAGACAGCAAGTAGTCCGGCGTTTGGAGTGAGAGATATCACTTACTTCGTGATTCGGAGAGGTATTAAAAACAACAGAAAAAAAGATGTTTGAATGTTTTTAATTATCATGTATCCACGATAATACTGCCGACAAACTGCTCACCGTTTAGCAGGAGATGAATGTAACGAAAATGTAAGTATATGGTCCAAACATTTAAAACACTGTTATATTGCCTAATAGGGTGTTTATTTATATATTGGTTTTGGAAGAATATGAATGTAGATAAATATGTATATATGTATTAATGTTGCTAATGAGACTTCACACTTTCCTTTATATTTTAATAATATATGGCTATTCTTGCCTACAAAGATGATTAAAGAATGGCACCACTCAAATGCGATATAAAATGAAGAAACATATACACACACATGCATACTAAGAAGTTTGGGTGCCACTAACTGCTACCAATATAGGTACCTTCCCAAACTGAGAAGAAGCCCGTACCCACCAGTGGGACAGTTTATATACAATGCAATGATACTATTATACTTGTATATAACTGATACCATTATTAGTTTTAAGGAATAATGTTTACTTAACGGGCCTGATATTTAAATGATACAATAATGATGAAATATATCCTCGTGGTTATGCTTACTTAGCTTGGCGGATACAAAAACTAAGACACTACTAAGCATGCCAAAGGATAACAAAAATAACGAGCGCTGAAAGTTGCAGTGTAGCTGTTTATTTTCGTTGAGCCGCTGATGTTTTGTTCAAACTCCGCTAACCATACAAGTTCAAGCTTCGAAAACCTTTGTGTAGTGTGTTTGTTTGGATGCTAGATTAAACTTTAGAAAAGTTGTAATTTAAAAATGTTTGTATGGATTTTCACACGTTTACTTGCTTAACACAACGGGCAAATACAAAATCTATTAATACAACGTGTAAAGTCGTTATTTCTATATTCAGAATTTGTTACTAATATTGTTTAATTTTTTGATAGGAACGTTTCGATATGCTTCGTCGCATGTCTGAGACCGGCCTTAATTGTAAATATTCGCAACTTCGTTTGACTATTATATAAGAACATAAATGTTAATATTATCGAAGTTATCAACATTAAGTATCTCAACACCATTTTGTTACAAGCGGTCGTGTTCGCAATACAAATTATATTATAAATACAAATTACACTACAAATACAAATTATATTATAATGACATTAATTTGGCTGTAAGACTAAGAATACATATATATTAGCGCAAATATTCTAACTGGCTGGAATTTATTCAAATCGGTGTAACTGGCTGAACGTATAAAATTCAAATATAAAAATCGAACAAACAGTCATGCGACTATGTCATTTGTATGTGCGAGACGTTACGTGATTCATTCCAACGCGACCTATAAAAGACCGTATGCATCTGTAGGAACGGCATAGTGGTCTCGAACGTGTGAACGAAGTGGCTATGAGTTTCTTGCCCGTTCTTCTCATCAGCCCTACACACCCTTGCTTTGCTGAACGTGGCAGTAAATGTAAATTCACAGGAAAAAAAATTACGTGTAACTTTGACATTCATAAGTGTTACCTTGTAACCTAATTTGAATAAATTTATTTTGATTTTGATTTTGATTTTGAACCTACCGATTTTATCGGTATTTCTACCAATTTGGAGTTTGTTCTACCGAAATACCGAAATGGAAAGATTTTCTACGATTTTATTAATGTAAGGAATTTTGCCCGATTTTCTACTGATTTTCAACAATCTCTAACGCGATAGTGTTTCTTTATTGGTTTAAAAACTATTCCTACAAGTACTTGTGAAGTTTTCTTTCGAATACCCAAACATGAGTGATCATCATGGAGCCAACAATTGTGACATCAGCAATGCTGACGTCACACCTTTTAAAAACACTTTGGAGGTTCCTCCTCCGTCGTATAATAATAATAATAATCCTCCAGACCGAATTTCGCTCACGGCGGCCAATCTTAACGGAGACTGGCCATCTGCGCAGGAGATACTGTAGTGCACAAGTATGTGCGCAAACACAAGTGCACTCTCTGTTCCCTAATCCTCATGATCCGATGGGACGGAAAATCCGACACGACCGAAGAGCTTGAGATTTTAAACCCAATAACTTTTTGCTGGCTCGACCTGAGTTTCGAACCCGAGACCTCATGGACAGCAGTCGCATTCACTACCGCTGCGCCACGCAGGCATATATAATGTGTATTAACAGTATTAGATTTTCTTTATACACAGGTTTCATGAGTTCGCAAGTCACTGAAATAATATAAGGTATGTACTGTATTATTTCAATTACATAAATATGCGTAAAAAAACAAATATGATAATTTTAGGACTACTCCTAAGTAAAACTTTATTAAATAATCATGTCCTCCAGACCGTATGTCAGTCATGGTGGCCAATCTTAGCAGAGACCGGGTCAACTGCGCAGAAGATATTACAATACAAAACGCGAGCGCAAAAACATGTACACTTTATGTCTTCACTCTCATTGTCCGATGGGAGGGCAATTAATCACGAGTCAAAACAAATAAATCAGGTTTTACATACTTTCCGATGCACATAGGTGTGTAACACTACCAAATGCCTAACTTCGAGCTGCTATTAAAATTTTTTCGACAACAAAACTCAACAGCTTTTTGTACTCATACACAGCAGTCGCATTTACTATCACTGTGCCACTGAGGCAGCAATATATTATTGCTTTTAGCAGTGTTATGATTAGATGGTTGCCAGCACAGCACCTCCCAAAGCGCCTGGAAACCACAGACATAAGATTTATACACAACTTTGGCCACGATTTTCGGAAATTGACGGAACTGTACGATTAATCCTATGTTTGCTGTAACTCTTACAACTTTTATTATCATATTTAAAGTGATAATAACAGGGTTATTGCCTACATTTCAAATAATAAAAAGATGTGAGTCGATAAGCATTTTTTTTTTTTTACGTGGCATGCTATGACTCATGTCCCTCCATGGGGGCGGGCGGAGGGATTATGTCGGACTCGCTGGAGTAAAAGAAATATGTTGAAAAGATAATGTACCTCCCGGAATACCGACTAAACCTACTACGGTGTTCCTCGACAAAACCACTATCGACGGGGCCGCGCGAATCGCTTTCGCATGCGGTCGCGACCCCGCCGAGGTTACGGCCCGCCGTGTGAAACGGCAGGCCATTACACAAAGAGACCTACCCAAAGGCACTCACTTCACATATAAACCCTACTGCCCCCCCCTAAAAAGAGGGGAGACGAACTCGAAACAGAAGCGCGCGTGAGAATACGCACGCCGCCTCTCGGACCTGGTGCTGAACGAATGGCGGGCAGGCCCACAAAGCCCACCACCCCCAGGTCAAACCTCAGGGTGGCTGGAGGTCATCTCGCGCCCCCCGGCGCCCGGCTCTGCGGTTGGGGAGAGGGTTTAAACGCTCCCTCTCCCGCTCCACCGCCTCCTTGATAGAAATCACTTCCTCGCAGAAGGAGGCGACGGCGTTCCACGACCTCTCACTCCGGACCATAGACTGAACTACAGCCGGGAGCGAGAGGGCAACCGATCCGACTGCCGCGATCAACTCACGGCGCTGCGATGCTCAAGTGGGGCAAACCGCCAAAGTGTGCAGCGCCGTGTCCTCATGAAATATATAAATTCAAATATTAAACAAAGTATTTACTTGAATATATATTATAACATAACAATAACTGATGTCGTAAATAATAAGGGGCAATAAAAAGGACCGCCCGTTATTATTTACGACATTAAGTATTAATTTTCTTAATTAGAATAATGGTTTCGACAAAATTAGAGTACAGATTTTTTTCATGAAATAATTTCAAATAGTCATATTTTAACCACCTGACACAATCTTAATATTTTACTAATTTAAAAATACTAACATAACAATAACTGATGTCGTAAATAATAAGGGGCAATAAAAAGGACCGCCCGTTATTATTTACGACATTAATTATTAATATGTTTTTTTATTTTAATTAGTAAAAAATCTGACACCATTTCACGAAAAAAACGGAACAATAATTTTTCAAAAAATATAATTCTAATTAAATAAAAATATGGTCAGGGTTATTCTATATCACCAGTAGAATGCGAATTACACGATTTCAAAATCACCCTGTATATAACTTTACTGCCAAATTCTAGGTATGTTAATAAGTACATCAAAATGAAATCACATTTTAAATGATTGACTCTTAATGGTAATTATATTTATCATTTTAATAATTAATAAAACATTAGATGAAATAAAGCTGGCAAACTATAGTTATTTGTGTTAAATATTGAGATTAAAAAGTCTTCGGTAAATGTCATCAATCAATGTCAAATCATAAATTCTATCAGTTTTGAATAATAAATCTATTAATCGAATGTTTGTAAAGTCCCCCGTGATGGATAGAGAACTCACAGACATGCAGGTTGCTTCATGATGTCAGCCTTTACCCATTAATACAAACTTTTAAATAAATTACACGAAATTTAAGACTCATTTTACATTGAGCCTAAATAGGAGTATCTCATATGAGATGTCACAGAACTGTGGGCCTATTCTATGATTCTTGTCTCTGCAATATACTGCAAAACTAATGTCCTGCAGCGCTCATATGAAATATATAAATTCAAATATTAAACAAAGTATTTACTTGAATATTTTGGAGCGTCGCATTCAACAGAATTCCTGATCAAAAATTGAGCAGCTGGACTGAGAAATGCACATTAATAATAGCAACTGAACAAACTCCTATGGTACGTATTACTAAAGAAGAAAGCATAGTAACAAGAATTAAGAAAATTGGTTAAATGTAATATAGTGCCATGCAAGGTATACTAAAATGGACGGGTTTGTAGAAATAATGGATGACATAAGATTGACCAACAACATACATACACAAAATTATAATAAGATGATTCTACATCTACAACCCCGAGGTGTTTTACACCCAAATTTCTGCTATAGTTTTAGGTCCTATGTAATACAGTTGTACAGTGTACAGTTCACAGTTGCATACGCTGGGCTGCTGCGAACTTGGTGACAAGAAAACCCAAGAATATTTTGCCTGATTCGTGAATCGAACCCAAGACACATCATTATAGTCTCATTCACTAACAATACATTATACAGTCAACGTTCACTAGATTTTGAAATTGCTTTATCATACAAATGTGTCGTACAAAATGATGATAATTTTGCTGCAGTAACGGTTAAGGAAGAGTAATTGAAAATCATAATGTAGGTATTACTATAGAACAAAAAAACTAAAATTTTCACTTTTAAAATACTAATACAAAGGAGGGTGAGAACCCCTGGGCCCACCAGTTATCACATTGTAATTGATACCAAAAAATTCGTTATATTTTTAGGTACTTACCACCAAAATACGTTTGATTATTTCTTCATAGAAAGCGAGAAACTTATATTAAATTAAGTTAACCAATAATCGATTAATATGCATCTCTAATTATATACTATCGAGTATTATTAAATCGGTATAATCTCAAAATATGTTCTATAATCGAATGATGATAATAAAAACTCAATCGATTGAAAATCGTGTTTTGGTTATTAATTACCTGTGGTCACCGACTGACAAGTTTAACGGCTAATGTCAAAATCAAGTTCAACACTCGTTCGGTTTGTTCCAAATGTACTCTGTGGTTTGTTCCTTAGGAGTTCGCACGTATTTTTCTTGTTTTGTTATGTTGTTTGCTTTACCCACGACTTTGGCTTGCTAAAGGACTGTTCGACGGATCTTGTGACTTAGAATTACCTGGCACTTCATATTAGACAACTGATTCCGCTTCTGAATTGGATATTGACGACATGGATCGCTGTGTGAACTATACCATTGCGATAGGTCGCAATAACTCTATTGGCAGAAGCGTTTTGGAGGATGAAGCGATTTTATCAGTTATACGTCAATGGCATGCATAGGTATAGGTATAGCAAGTATGTAGGTATAGCAAGTGAAAAATGCGTGCAGTTGCATACTTATAGAGGGTAATGCCGCAATCTAAGTAATCTAGTGGATCTTTGCTTTGTCTTTAAGTGGTCCGCATCTGCGTGTTACAAACAAGGACGTTTAATTTTTTATTTATAGGTACATAAAAATCAAAGCAATATTGATGTTTGTTTTCTGAGGTGCCTACTTCTATCTATCTATCAGCCACAGACGTCCACTGCTGAACATGGGCCTCCCCCATAGACCACCACTGGTAAATAAATAGATAAACCTTCGATAAAGTACCTCCGTATAAATATATATATAACATTTTGCAAACGATTAATATCATATAACCTCACTTTTACTTTATTTTATATAACTTAATTTCTGGGAAGCGAAATATCGCAAAATTTTTGGTGACGACTTGTTATTATATTCTCTTTCAAATAAGGCTACTTTGATTATGATAACAACTGGGCCCAGATATATATGGAGTGATTCCTTCGTCCTTTGATAAATGATCAGATACTTATGTCGCTGACTGTACAGTCATCAAGAATAAGTATGTATTTTCCTGAAAGGATAGGAAATGTATTATTTGGTTTCGCCTGCACCCATGCATTCTAATTATCTTTTGTATCTTAAGTTATACACCGATTCTTCGGAATTGTAGTCCATATTTATAAGACGCGAGTATTGAACCAGTCTGCATGCTTCTACTGAGATTATACAAACACTGCTAGACCCTGATATTGGACGCGGGAGTTGAAGATCGGCTACAAATCCATATAAGCACACTCCAATGCCAGGACACCAATAAAGTAGTTAACATCAAAGATTTCAACTATTCACGCGCCCTACTACGTTTAAATATTGTCACTTTTCTAGACGTTAAGTCGTCATCTGTCGCACGATGCCAACATGACATCTGAATTATATAAACGCTCACTATTATTAAATATTGTACACGTACGTACGTTTTCTACCATGTAAATGTTTTCCACTTTTCTTAGTGTGGACACTTTTGTGCGATTTAAGTACTTTCAGCGTATATCTATGATTTAAATCTTTCAATTCATATTTTTGCTGAGTCCTAGCTATCTACATCAACCAACACCTTAGCATCAGACTTTAGTTCGCAACTTTCCCTTCTATATTGACCATGACAATAGTTAAATCGAGCGATTTTGAAAATAGTCGCCATCACATTGTATTCTGAAAGCAAATACGTCACTTCAATAGATTCTATTGTCATCTTATATTGACAAATGTGGAGTGAGGGATGAAGTCACTTGCAATGCCTTTGTCTGATTTTATATATCGGTTTAGTGTTCCGTAGCAAAATGGTGAAAACGGTGCAATTACGTCTATACGTCCGTCTGTCATGTTGCTTATCTCAATAACTGCTGAAGCTATTTATTCCTATATATAAAAATACCGTCGAAATTTATTACAAAATTAATTAAGTAGGATTACTTGGGCACATTCAATGTGTTTAACTAGGATATTTTTAAATTAGAAAATATAGACAAAAATAATAAATAGACATAATTAGACATAAACAAAGTTAGTTTTGCGATCGGCATTCATGCATTGCGAATTGATTTATTCAAGTAAACATGTAGGTAAGTCTCTATTTGGCCTCTGTGACTTAGCAACTGAGGCCGTATAGAAAATACTATATTTATATATTTACACATATTAATTAGGTACTTCCTATAAGTTTTCTTCTAAGGACCCTCAGCGAATAAATCCAACTCGCACATGACCGATGTTTTTGGATTTCAAAAGGCCTGCTGTTATAATAGTCATAGGAATGCAGTGAACGTTGTTAAAGAGATGAGCGATGATGACTGTAAAATGAGGATGTGGTTCCATAGTTCAGTAGCGTCGATGGAACAATTAATATTTAATTTTAAGAACTGTGCTGGTGGGCTGTTCTTTGATCTTGTGGTATTAGTATTTCTTGCCCTTATTCAATCACGAGAGCCCCCGGGTTCAATCATGATCGCATATAATCTTTACTCCAATTTTGTCAGTCTAAGGCCTATATAATTATAGAGTGCTAGCGTATTACCGTCGGTCTGCTGGCCGTAATGAGTGAACCCGTGCCAATACCGAAAATTGCCAGACAGATAATCGCAATAATACTTTGCACGACTTGAGCATCAAACCTAAGACTTTATGCACAGCTTCGCATTCAATACCGCTGCGCTACCGAGACAATTACTGAAGATTATCTCGTAGATCTACAGTTATATAGTCATATCAAATCTCTTGTAAATCGTAATGTGCGATTTTGAGGTGGGTGAAAATATTAGCAATCAAGTCTTTTCTACACAGCATGGGGTCTGGGTTTATGCCTCGCATTTTATGTCATAGGTGCTACATATAGTTAGCGATGGTGCTAAATGTGGGTGTTCTACACCTCTACCTAATTTTACACTTCTGACACACAGATGTGATACTATTTTATACTTTTCAAACGACATGTTAGCTCGTGCGCTATGTTAATGAGTTTTAAATTACACTGACGCCATGTGATGTTGTCAATATTTATGACTCATGCTCTTTGGAGATATGAGCTACTGAAATGTGTTCCAAAAAGCAATTATGTTTGTGCATGAAAATATATTAATGCCTACTACAAAACATGGAACGTACGTGGCAATGACAGCGGCTGGTAAGAAGTCGGACTTCCACTGCAAGCGGATTCAAAGTAACTCCTGGACTCAGTCAATTTGAGGGAATGAAGTAAGGGAAGAGCCAAGGTCGTTGCAAGTCGCAATCCGTAGCGTCTTGCTTTCTCTTCCAGGCATAAGTATATGTGTATATACGGAGATGCATGATGTTATGTTATGGGTATCGGTATCCTTCCAAATGTTACCTGGGCAACACCATCAGTCAGAGTGTAGTCATTTTGAAAGATAATAATAAAAAATGAAAAACCATCTACAAGTTCGCAATCATCGAATATGTGACTTTGTACGTGAACATTAAAAGGTAATTACTTCTCGGTTTAGCATTGATCGTGCTCCTTTAATAAGGTAGCGTAACCTCACACTTATATTTACGTGAGAATATGCATCCATTCGCAAAGAGAAAGCTTGTAAGTTTAACCACACATAGCAAACATAGGCAATACTTACATAAAATAAACATGAGAACGAATCCGTGAACTAGCTGGTCTTTTAAGACAATAGACCACAACCAAAGCACCATATAGTTTTAGACAACTTAAGCCACGAGGTTATTAGACATCATAAAATGTAAGAAAGCTATGTTTTTAACTATTATTACAATGTTAATAGCGCATACGATTATTGCACTACGTGCCTACGACGGCCTACTAAATATTTAATGCTTTCGGCAAAAGGAAGTACCTACTATAAAAATGAGTACTTTGACTAATTATTCGAATGAATTCGTTTTGATGGCTGTGCAAATAGTGGTTTGGTGAAATCGAAGCTGTTTTTTGTGGTATGTTAACCTTTAACGATGGTAGCTTAATTTTTTATATACACTCACGACTGTGTTTGTGACACCGAACAGGTAAGTATGTGTGTATTAGATCCACAAATCACCAGCAAAATATTGGTGGACCTCGTAAGCCTATTATCTACCGAGTTCATCTCCTTATTCAAAGCTTCTACTGAGAATTGCCTTTCAGAAAAACTCGATAACACTTTGCCTAAACCGGAATTGAACCTAACGTAAATGAATATCTATGCCACAGGACCAACTAGGCAGTCATATTATTCTACTAATATTAGAACTGTGAAAGATTGTGATGATGTTTAAATGTTTGTTACTCAATCACGTGTAAACCACTGAACAGATTTAGATGCAACTTGACACACAAATTAACCATAACCTGGATTATTAATATTTTATTAGTCCTGTATATTAACAGCCTCCCTGGTGGGCACGTGTTGTTCTTAGCATGAAAAGGGCTGGGCCACTACGCTGACCATTCTTGGATTAACACATAGTATATTTTTTATTACAGTCCGCGGATAAAGCCGCAGATAGTTCAAATCGGTGTTTCTGTGGTATAAATGGTCTGACATTAGGTAAGATGCCGATGAATCTTAAAATAAAAGGAAATTTCACAATTAGTGAGAACATCTTCTTGCATGGCGACAAAAGAGCCATTTGTGAACACATTCACAATGTAATAGAGACACTACAATGGAAATACACATCACGATTTGCTTGATTTATTTTATGGTTTGTATTAAAAAATAGATAGCCCTATAGGAGACCGTTGGACTGCCACGCAGATTTTCTCGAGTTTGATTCCAAGGCCCGACTTTTCGCGGCTATGTGCGTATTAAGCAGTAAATAATCGGAAAGGAAAACATCGTGAGGAAACCTGCATGTCTGAGAGTTCTCCATAATGTTGAACATTATGTATGCCAACCCGCACTGGGCCAGTCTGGTGGACTTTGGCCTAACGCTAATTGAGAAGAGGCCCGTATCCAGCAGTGGGACAGTTTATATACAGGGCTGATGTTAGTATTGTTAATTCAAGATATCAGTGTTCTTTGTGTTTAGCTAGTTTTCCAGCGTGAATCACACGGAAACGCAAGCGGTGATGAAACCCCGAGTCTACTATAAGTAAATTCAGAGCTTGATCTATTTGTGTGTCTAGTTACATCTAAATCTTTCAACGATCTACGCGTGATTAAATAACAAACATCATTTGACAATCTTGTATCATATTAGCTCTTGCCCGTGGCTTCACTCACTCGGGAAGAGGGCTTTTTTTTGGATGAAAGGTACCTTATGTCCTCTGATAACGTGTATGCAAAATTTCATGATGATTAGTCGAGTGATGAACTCACGTTCGCATTTATATCAAACAACAGTCACAAAGAACACCCAGACTCGGCACAATTATTTGTGGACCACAAAATGTATGTCCCGAGTGGGGATCTAATCCACAACACTTGGCGCGACGGCATTACTTAAACTACTACACCCTCCATGCAGTAGGTACTAGTAGGATATGAAACCATGAAGAAGCACTTTCAATATTGAACAGCTAACCCATAGAGTTTTACATAGCAATTAGGTTTGTTTCATCCTAGGCAAAGCAACGCAGGCGAAACCGTGGGCATAAACCATAAATAACTTAGTTCATAGGTTTGTCGTTGGAAAAAGGGCACTCTGTGTCGCAAATGCAATTTTTAACTAAATTTTGTACCTATCGTACGATAGGTAAAGAGATACAAAATACATCGGTATACAGTAACATGGGTTTTAAATCCGGGAAAACATCCTAAGGATATACCTGATACTCGTAGTGATGGATAGCAATGTGTGTCTTTTGAATAATTGTCGCCTCGCCCCTGCTGTTGCGCTGAGTGCTGTGGGTTCGAAACCTTCACTAAATAAAAAATTCTGTGATCTGCTTATGATTGTTCTTTGTGTCCATTGTTTGTATATCGTCCGCGATACAGGAATCAGTAATAGAGAGGGAGTTCCCTATTTTAAAAAAATGAGACAATGTAAGATTTTTTTAATTTTAATAGACGTCGTCTGCTCTAGTAATAAATCCTGTGTGCGAGGGCTTTATAAACATTTATCCAACAGATACAAAGAAAACCCAGATTCAGAACAAGTATTTGTGGATCACACAATTTTTATCCTATGTGGGGATTGTACCCACAACATTTGACGCAGTGGCAGTGGCGCGGTGACCACATAAACAACTACGTCATCAGTGCAGTCAAAATAAAATCTAATCGAAGATATTTTACGCAATGTGGGCGAGTTTTATGTAAACATTAAAAAATAAACATACGCTTAGAATTTCGTTTTAAGAATGTGATTTATTAATGTTAGTACTAATGAACGCTGTTCCGATTTTATCGCCACTTTCTATTCGTTAAGGGACCTAAGGTATACGCTTTAGGCTTAGATGTAAAAGTTAAAGCTTAAGCGAAAAGCGTTTTTAGGACACAAAAATTAATTTTCAGATATTGTCCCTGAAGCATAAACGCAAGTGATTTAGGACAGAGACATAATATAGAGTCCTCTATGGGCAACGATGGTAAATTATGTGACTGTTGTGCATAGGATCTCGGTTATGGTTCCGGAGTCGAGCAAAGTATTATTAGTTCTTTGTTATGGAATTCTTAGTAGCAGTAGTCTGGTACTGTGCCACTCGGACGGCAAAATTATAAAAGTTATGACTTTATTATGTGGGACCTAGAGTCATAGCTGACGGAATGTAGTTCACCAGCAAAGTAACATGTCCCGTGGGATAATAAGGTGAACATACTCTTGTCGAAGGAACATAAGATTTTGTAACAGAAACACAAAGCAGGCCCTCAGGATGTCATGAAGCTGAGTTTGATCCCCGGGTTGTGTGGTTATGTAACCACAAACGTTACTACAAGACATATGAGGTAGCCACAAAAATCGAAACAAGACCATGACCTACTGTCGCACTTACACAATTCTAAGTCAAAGGATTAAGGAAAATCCATCAAGTTTTAAGACACCCATGGGATATAATGAGAAGGCACTAGATCATATGTCATATTTCACATTTTTTGTATAAAGGTCTTTTCCCTGGGGTGGTGCAGGCAGCTGTGACAGAATATTATATTACAGCAATATACCATTAAATAAATAAATAATATCAGCCCTGTATTAAACTGTCCCACTGCTGGGCACGGGCCTCTTCTCATTGTGAGAAGGGTTACGCCACCATTACTTACCTTATTTTTTCAGCAGGTATTTACTGCTTAATACTGAGACATACACATGGGAAAGCATGGAATCAAAGAACTCTCGTAGAGATGTGCGCAAGTGTCATGTTTGTGAATGTTAAACTGTCTACATTGAGAAACTAGAGACAGTGAATAATATTATGTATTTTAGTTAATGCAACCTTACTTTTAATTTTATTCTTGTATAATCAATTAATTGCATTTAAATTTAAAATTTGTAATGTAATATTTAATTGATCTATTTTAAGTTTATAATCAAACGAAACCTAGCAACAAATATTGTATAAAAAGGATTGTAATAACCACTGGTGGTATAATCAATAAATAATACTTACTGGTAAATAAATCCTACTAATATGATTACAGCAGCGCTAGGCCAAGTGGGAAACCGCTGGACTGCTAGTCTTGAGTTCAAACCACGGCAAGCATCTCTGAATTTTCGTAGTTATGTGGGTATTAAATAGTAAATGATTATTCACATTAACGGTGAAGAGCATCTGAATGTTATTAAATAATATATATATATATATATATGTATAGATAAAAATTTACTAAAGATAAGTGATGTCTACCAACACGGTCCAGCCCCTAGCGTGACTATGCCTATATTTATATATTTCTCACACCAAGAAGAGGTCCGCACTCAACAGTGAGACAGCTAAAAAAGGGGCTGAGTATTACAGATAATCGTTTATAACTTGCACCAAACAATACTGTGATTAGTCTCTGACTCGGTTCGCTATTTGTTCTTATAATTACAAAACACTTTGAATAAATAATTAAACAGCCACGCTATAAGCTTTATGTTTTCCATTAATTAAAAATAGTTACATGTTTGTTACTTAAACTAAAGCCTCGGGTGTATATTTTATTTGAACTTTTATCCATTATCCATTATGAATTTCAATTAATTCTGGGTTGTTTTTACGCTAGAACTTTTTGCAATATATAACCTCATTGGGAATTTCGACTATCATCATATTTCAATTATTTGTCTAACATTATGTATATAAAACGTTGATATTTACAGAGATAATTAAACTGCTTATTCTGAACATAAATAAAACATACATCTTTTTATAATAACCTGTCTGGTGTCAAAATATAAAAAAATATATATTAAGATATATGTTTGTTAGAATGTTTTAATTAGATATTTTGAATCATAGCTTTAAAGTTAATTTTATAAACCTATGTTAATTTTATTATTTTTTTAATTTACTGGATTGTATTCTAATACTTAATTAATATCAATAGTAATTTCAATAATTTGCATGTACTTATATAAATATTGTTCATGTAATTATTCAAATTTTGCACGCCACACGTGGCAGAATATTCAAGAAAAAGGAAAATCAAATAAAATTACCAAACATGTATCCTAAAAAAATATTATGTATTTGTTTTTAAACCCTTCCAGCTAAGCTAGAATTCTTGTGTTAAAATTGAGTACACGTCAACAGTGCAATGAGTGCGATTCAAACCCACGACCACTCGATCGTTATTCTAATGCTATATGTATTGGGCATCACCGCTTTCATATATGAAGAAACATCAACGCGCGACTGATAATCCGTACGATGAAAAGTCAGTCAGCTAAGGTAACCGCTTACCATACTATGATTATTTGCACCACTATTTATTCTCTAGACGTCTACTCCAGTGAAATAAACTTGATGAGACGACGATGCATTTTCGTATAACTTATATTTAAATAAGACTTTCATAAATTAAAGTTCTATTTCTATTAATAAAATTAATTACACAGTTTCTAGAAAACCTTAGCTGTTTAAAACTTTATTAACTAATTTAGTTCACAAGTAGATGGCAAGTTTCCATTTTTGATGTCAAATTATATATAGAATATATGGCTTGTTAATGCGCCAACGACACGCGATATTAAGAAATTATCCTGCTGGTTTCATAGCATAAGTTAGCACTTGATTTGCGGTCGATTCTAAAGTCTTAGGTTCGATTCCCGAGTCGGTCGAAGTTATACAGAGCTTGCATGTTTATAAATTTTCAGTAACGGAACTGCTCGTGGTGTTGTTCAATGTGTTGTATATGGGAACAGGCAATTATTACGTGGGTCTACATAATTAGTGAATCTCTGATTAATATTTGAAACACATTTGTAGTATGTATGTATGTATATAAAAAAATTGTAGTACGTTAAGACGTACTACAAATATTTACTATAATTTTGATTAAAACCATTCCTGTCCACCCCATGTAAGCCTACAGTCGTTAAGTTATCACATGATGTGACAATATACCCTTGAAAGTGACCTTCAAATCGCAACAAAACGAATACAAATGATCAACAAAAGACTCACAACGTAGAATACCAAGAAAACGGATCGCCTTAGATTTATTATATAAATCTATCAGTTGGCGTCTGAATGGGACTAAACGGACGGAAAAGACATGAGAAAGCAATAATGATTTTGCCTAGATATAGAGATGAGCGAAAATGGACAAAGTTGATAGATGAAGATGGATCGAGAAAATATTCTGAGAGATTCGTCTTACTAATCAAAGCACGCTAAAATAAGCACTAAAATGAGCTTATTAGCAAACAAAGTCGTCTATAACAATATTCTTTTAACCGAACTTTGGTTACAACTGCTTATATTAACGTATATTGACAATACAGGAGATATTTGTACGTAAACATAACTGCACTATCCCATTCCCTAACGCTTTTAGTCTGACGGGCCGTAACTACGTCATGATTGGTGAAATATCAGATTTGGAACTGTAACGGTCTAGCCCGTCACACAATAAATATATATTTCACACGTCAATATACTATTATAAAAGGCACACATTTATTTACCATAAGTGGCGTTATCGTTATGCAATTAGCGAAACCATAAATTCTATGGGTCTGACAAGTATAACCTCTCCTACAAATATTAAATGTTTAAATTATGGGATAGCAGGACAAGTGCTCAATGCATTCTATGTATTTAAGAAAATACCACATACCCACATCTGGTAATCATAAAGTAGGCAACGGCGTGGACCTTTTAGCATTAGTTATAAAGACATGTAAAGAAGGGTCCTGAGACAAAAAACCATGAGAAAGGATCTTAGCAGGTTAACATGTTCGAAATGAGAAAATTAGGTGACACTTAGTTTTTAACTCTGGGGAAGGTCGTCAGAGGGATAGTTGAGTAAAGGGAGCAAGAATCGAGTGGTGATAATGGGTAGACAAAGGTAGTGTAGTTGTGTGGCGGTCCTACCTAATCCAGTGAGTGCTTAATATTCATATTGTGTCCGCGGCGTTATAGGTGTATAATATGCCCAATATATCTATATATTAATACGTGAAGCAAAAACTTTGTACCCCTTTTTACGAAAATTGCGCGGACGGAGGAGTATGAAATTTGGCACAGCTAAAGTTTATATGGAGAACGAGTGACGAATCCTAATATTTATATAAAATATGCATTAAAATACATTAAATTAATAAAAAAACACTACACGCACACAACCATGCATTTGACACACGCAGTCAAAGCGCGTAACTATGGTTACATATATCAATTATAATGACATATATCAGCAATATCTTACAGGCAAACTTTGGTCGAATTTCGAGCACTAGGCGACCGCTAGTATGCATTAATATCCCAGGCTGAGTAAAGCATTATATTTACAATAATATATCCAGCAGTAAATTCGTGCAACGTTTGTCGCGTACGCATTAGTATTGGTCCGGTACCTTAGTCACGGATGAATGAAAGGATGTCCTGAGGATCGGGAATCAGGCGGTAGACCAGGTGTAGGCTTTGTACGCTATGTGCTGAAGCCATCCCAATAACATCACTATGCTATTGGGATGTCTATGCATCCGTCATACCCTCGACGGGTTATCGGGGTTCGATTCCCCGTTGGGTGAGGCGTAAAACCTGCGACCCTGTAATCTATGCGCGGTGGCCCTATACGAAGGACGACGCTCGCGTGAACATCAATTATCGGGATGCAGACCAAGGTGGTAAACTGAGGCTTTGATTGCACGTCGTATAATGCTCAATACAACCGTTGTCATGCGTGGTGGACGCAGCCTGGCCGTGAGCCTCGTTCATGCGTGTGATACGGCAGATAGCGGACATGACATCCGTAGGATGGCGGAAGATGCGGGTTTAATTCCCTGCCGTGGCAATCGTAGGCTATTGAAGTGCGCCTTGCAACCTCTTTTCGGTATGCAATTGTATGAAAGAGTGATCACAAACCAATACTAATGTATCATCGTTCTAAAGCAGATATCTGTATTTAGTCCTCAAAAGTGTTATTTCGATTTCCTCTCATAATTCAAGTATTTACACTTTGTAAATACCATCGATGGGAGGGTATCCAATAAGGGAGGAACCCTACAGGTTTTGCGCGGGGTTAGGGGCACTAAACCCCCTCCACTGGGGTAGGGCTGATCATTAGTAAAAATCCCAGTTATAGGGAAATGTAAAATTTTAATCAGCCTAGGGTTCTCGGGAAACGGTTACAACGTCTTACTATAATTTGGGTTAAAACCATTCCTACCTTCCCCATGTAAAGCATACAGTCGTGAAGTCACATGGTGTGACAATATGCCCTCGATAGTGACTTCAAACCGCAACAAAACAAATAAAAATTACTAACAAAAGATTCACAAAGTAGAAAACGGATCGCCTTAGATTTATCATATAAATCTATTATTTGGTATCTGAATAAGACTAAACGAGCGGTATAGACACGAGAAAGCAATAATGGTTTTGCCTAGATATTGTTAGATGAGCGAAAATGTTACAATGGACAAAGATGATGGATGAAGATGGATCGAGGAAAATATTCTGAGAGATTCGGCTTACTAATTAAAGCACGCTAAACAAAGTCGTCTATAATAATATTCTCTAAACCGAACTTCGGTTACAGCTGCTTATCTTAACGTAGATTGACAATAAAGGAGATATTTGTACGCAAACACAACTGTACTATCCCATTCCCTAATTCCTTTTAGTCTGACGAGCCGTAACTACGTCATGATTGTTGAAATATCAGATTTGGAACCAAAGGTTTCGCGTGCTTTGTGAGGCAGGAGCATGCAACGTCGCCAACTTCTTGTCTCTCAGCTGGTACTGAGAATTTCTTGCATCGGAACTTCAACCTCGAAGCCAAATATATTAGCCCTATATGCCCTATATGGGACTAAACGTAGATGGTAGAATGACTTAGCCGTTTTCGAAAGAGACTGGTAGTGCATCTTCGATTAATTTGAAAGTTCAAGGGCAGAAGAACGTAAATAAGGCTAATGAAAAACAAAAAGAAACTAGCTCAAAGCTGGGTATGGACCTCTTCTCAATATAAGAAAGGTTAAGCCATAATCCATGACACTGAGCCAATACAGCATAGAACATTTCTCATATCTTTTAGGGTATTATGAAGAATACTCATACTTACAGGCGGGTATCTTTACCAATATTACTTTCTACATAAAGGCGGTCGATACCAGCGATAACTAGACTTGAAAATATAGTTGGCTAAATATGGAAGTCTTAGAGCTATGTCTCCATTTTCGTTATATTGAAGCGTAAATCTAGATAGATTATATAAGTTTTTGAGAAATTTAATGAGGCATCAAATATATTCTACGTAAACCGAATTCGCATTCTAGCAACTAAATCAAAGTTGAAAATATTTTAAAATGGCGGAAGAATTACATCAAAGGCGTTAACAACGTGCTTCATTCCAACTAAAAGAGATTTATGCCATTCTATTAGCGAAATCTATAAGTAATATCTAAGGCGGGCCGGTTTCGCGCGGTCACGGCCGAATTAACCCACAATAGAAGTTAAAAAAAGATATTTGACATTATGGTCTTTAAAATTACTAGCATAATCCGTTAAGGCCGACTGGCCACAACAAAAGAGAGTTCAGTAGTTAAATCTTATGGTAACTTAAAAGTTAAGATTTCAAAATATAAAAACAATTTGCATATAGCCCATCTACATATCTTTATATATAAATCTTCTGTGCGTGTGTTTGTAATTAAACTCCTCCTAAACGGCTAGACCGATTTTGATGAAATTTTTTGTGTGTGTTCATGTGGATTCGAGAATGGTTTAGACTTGTTGTTTTTTATTTTTTTTTCGTGTGTACAGGGCAACGGGGGACAGCTAGTTTTTGATAGAACACAAAGAAATAGGATGCGAGCCACACGGTATAAAAGCGCCATTAATAAATTTTCTCACAAGATAAATGCCAGTAATAATACGTCTATTACTAGTAATTATCTAAACGTAGTCTATATTCTCTACCTGTATTATTTAGTAAACAAATACAGCGTACTAGTAGTTAGAGACAATACATAGAGCCCAATCTCAATATATTGTTGCCAAGATAAGTAAGAAAAATGCCTGTAGGTTATATTATTACGTTCGACGGTGCATACATGCGCGAGTTAATCATGTGAGTTATTTGCGCTGGTACTCGCGTCGGACGGTTACACGATAAATAACACTACCTGCAAGAGTCAACTTGCACATGTTTCTTGCGCAGTCTGCAAGAGCTATTCAGCTCAGTGGTTATTGCATAAAATTATAGTACAAAATCAGAAGGTACTATGGTTTTCAGTAGTCGCTTCACCACTGCCCACGTGTTGTAAATTTGATCGGATTGGAACAAAAAAAGATTTCTACTGTAGTTTTACCGAGTATAGATGGTTTTTGAGTTCACTTTTCAATGCTTGCCAATTATTCTGCAACACAGGTTCTGATTCTAAAACCGGCGGTTTCTTATTTTTAACATTGAAGAGTAGACTATACTAAAAGGGGGTATATATAAAATAAAAAGAAAGGGTGAGACCTCGGCAAAATCCAAGTTACGAGCGCCCTAAATTCGTGCATAAAATAAAAGCATACAATACTTACTCTTTATATTCTTAACTTAATGAATGTTCAATGGAAAATATATTTTATACATTCTATCTATTTTTTATTTTTCATCAACATAGCCTAGTAGGAAACCGTTGGACTGCCACGCAGAGGTCTCGAGTTCTAACCCAAAGCGCGCATCTCTGACTTTTCGAAGTTATATGCGTATTAAATAGATAATTATCGCTTGCTTTAACGGTGAAGGAAAACATCGCGAGGAAACCTGCATGTCTGAGAGTTCTCCATAATGTCCTCAAAGATATGTGAAGTCTGCCAACCTGCACTAGGCCAGCGTGGTGGACTATGGCCTAACCCTTCTCACACTGAGAAGAGACCCGTGCCCAGCAGTGGGACAGTTTAATACAGGGCTCTTATTATTATTATTATTTATATTATTATGTTTCTCTTATCACAGGTACTATCTAACATATCATATTAGAAAATACCTGGCCCTTTGAGACGCTTACACGGAGACATGGGTCCAACGTGAAGCGGCCCTTCGAGAGTTTTAATCAAAGGTGTGATGGAACACCTACAGTGGCACTAGCCGCAGCAGGCGTAAGACTATTGCTACGTATGGATACTAAAATATGGGCTATAGATATGGGTGTTTGATGAACCGGTATATTGCTAACTATGGATGAAAAACGGCGTCTGCCCTGAATACTCTAATAGCATCAATGCAATGGGCAGACGGTGACTCGCCAATTCACTAGATGGGCCCCCTGAATAGCCACTATAGGCATACAAGCCAGCAGCAGAGGGCAACACCAGTGCGAGTGGCTAGGGGTGTCGAGCGGTGCGGTGCCGGTTTCACCATCACGGATCAATCCCGGAGCGGGTTTTCCCGTAGTTATGCCCTTGAGAATGACACTTCCACCTCCGAGCATATAGCTCTAGCGACCCCCCTCTGACCGGCCGACTAAGGCCAGCCAGAGTTGAGAGTCCTACGGGCGCTCTTGAAGTTCCACCCCAGCCAACCAGTAACAGCAAGCCGGGGACGAGGCCCTAACCAACTCTCTGAGGCATTCAGGACCGCAGTGTCACCACTCACATTCAGCTCGCCACAAGCTGCCCTGCGGTTTGTGCGCTTAAATTTAACCTGATGATACATTTTTTGTTTATATCACAAGGCGAAGGTGATAGTTTTAAAGCTAGTGTACTGTGCCCTCCGATATCGCGTTAGTCTCATGATGAGATAACGACTATCCCAGAGGGGTTATTTATATTATTATTATTATTTATATTATTGCATTATATTTTAACCGGCATCTACCCGACTCTATTGTTTTACTGTTTCACTGTACATCATAGCGGCGCGAATTATGTCCGAAACTCTATTAATTCTTGTACGGAATGAATTTTCTATTTTTACCCTGTGGTGTAAATTTATGAGAGAGGCCTTTTTGATTATATTATATGAGAACAAGATGATATAGGGCTACACTTTAGGTTCCGGTTATAAAGATGGCGCTCATAATGGCGGAATTAAACTTGTTTTTTTGGCAGGTAATCTCCGAGGATGTGGCGGTATTTTTGGGTTATGACGCCGTTAAATTGTTGTTTTGATTCTGTATAGCAGTCAACAACGACTTCATGACGCAATTTGTCTGCCATAAGAAACGATTAGAAGTCTTTAAGACAACAAGTTTCTTCTTTGCGACGAAGCCTAGCGAAACTTAAACAGCAATGAGGTTCTTAGCCAGCGATCCGGCCTCTATTACCGTCTGGTAAATATAGAGGCTTCCTCTTTGAAGGCGCTTAGCAGCACGAAGATACTTCAATAGAATTACTCGTATTTACAGAACCGTTGCTAGCTAAGAACCGAATAATTTCTAACATCAATAAACAAATTTGAGCGAGCTGGTCTTTTGAAATAAAACAAGTTGCAAAGGGAATTAAAGGTAGATGTTTATTTTATTTTAATAGTTTTTACACGTATCGCGAGACACAACCGCGCCATTTCGTTGTGGCTGTAAAGCTGATGGTAACGCGGTTGTGGGAATTATTGGAACTTGCTGGAAAGTATACAAACAAATAGTAGCCAAATATTGAGGGCATTTAATTCAGTAGATGCCATTATATTTAATTTATTTAATTTATTTAATCTCACTTTATATAATTTCAAAAAGGAGCATAGATAAATATATATAATTATTTTTGTTAATGCATGCCGTGGCAGCCTGTAAGTAAGGCAGCAGTATATTATGTATCCGCATTTACGTTTTATCACGATGTTTCAATTAGTGTATGCTTTGTTGGTTGTCCATAAATAAATAAATTATTAAAACAGGTGAAGTAAACGTTACCGTAATTATTAGGACTGTTTTATGAATCTCGCAGAGAATCGGCGATGGAGTCCAATACATAAGCTTTTAGACTGCAGTCGATCGCCAATCGCCAATCAAAAACTTTTCTATAAGACTCCAGTTAGTGCCTGAGCTAAGTAAATGGTACTTTTCGAACTGACTCCGCGTATTAGTTTAGCATTGCAAGCCTTTATTATATAAACCGAAAAACATAAAAACAATTTAAAGCGAACTATATTAAAACAATCCAAAAAAATAAGATTACAATCAATCTTAAACTAACCAATACGGTTTAGAACATTATATTAACAGATTACATTTCTTTGCGAAAATGTGCCACTAGGATGCGGCATCAAAGTTTAATCCAGTGTAGTCAAAACGCATAATTATTCGGTTTTATAGTTAATTATCTTTTGCGCGCATGGTACCAATGAAATGTAGCCTATGTCATTCTTTCTGCAGGTTTTAAACTATCTCTGTACTAAATTTCATCCAAATCGGTTGAGTGGTTTAGCCGTGAAGAAGACAGACAGACAGACAGAGTTACTTTCAAATTTATAACATTGTAAGGAAGAATAAGTATATCTTCTTAATATATTCATCGCTTATTACTAAACATAGTTCTCAGTGACTTCACAGGATGTATAAATATTTCATCAGACCTCTTTGGTACGTGTTAATCACACTACAATTTACAATCCAGTGCTGAATGTAATTAATGTTTCCGAGAATACGACGCCAATTTAGGCGACAATCGTCCCTAGAGGGCAGCCTACCGGAGGTCGAACTTTGAACTATTGCGGCGGCCGCACACTTTGATATTATAGATTTGGTCTTAGTTTATTTCTGTTGACAATACTGACATGAAATTGAAGATAACCTCTTTTTTTAGACTATGTTTTTAGAAATGCAACTTATTTAATGCTTATACCTAATAATATAAGCACTGTTTGTTAGCCCTACATATGAACTGTCCCATTGCTGGAAACTGAACGGTTAGACCATATCCACCACGCTGGCCCAGTGCGGGATGGCAGTCTTTTATCTTTGAGAACATTATGGAGAACTCTCAAACATTCTGGTCATTTTACTCACGATTTTGTCCTTCACCGTTACAGCGACAATAAACTACTTATTAGACACATAACAACTAACGTCATGTCATAATTCAAAATATTCGTCAATACATAACAATCGTTTGGTTTTCTTTTTACCCTTTAAGTGAATAAAGCTCAATGTACAAGCTAATAGGAAACCAGTTAAACTACAGCGTTATTTGTGAAAAAGTAAGGTTGACCTTAATGTAAATGATCCCATGTTTTATATGTACTATATAAATTAATTGACGAGCAGCGGAAGCCTAGTGGGAAACCGTTAGACTGCCACGCAGAGTGAATGTGAAGTCTATGTGAAGTGTACCAATCAGCGTGGTAGACTATGGCCTAACCCTTCTCACACTGAGTAGAGGCCGGTGCCTAGCAGTGGGACAGTTTAATACAGGGCTGATATTATTATATTTATATATATAAATTAATAGGCATCCGCTTATTAATTGATACATTGTTGCCGTTCTAGAAATAAAACCTATATGATATAGGACAGACTTAATTTATTGTTAAAGATGTTTTGGGTGAGATTCGAGATTTTATCTTTATTATTTTCTTAGAGTCACCAACATGAATCATAGTCTACGATAAATCACTTACCATTACCCGTGCCCTATGCTTGACAACTTTGTTATACTAACAAACAATCACACCTTTTTTACACGTCGCACTTCCATTTGCTTACAACACTAATATGGAGAAAATAACAAATGCTACCTTGCCACCAAAAATGCTTTAAACATCTCACTTCATATAGCATCGTTCAAAATAAAAATTAAGGTACCATAAATTCCCATAGTTAATTTATGATATCGATGCTAACATTTTGTATAGAGTGAGTACCTCATAAAGATTATGCCACTCATGTACAAAAGAGGTATAAACCCAGAATTTATAGTTTCAAGCAAACGTCACAAATGTGCTGTTAAATCAAACTGTAATAAAATGTTTAGTATATCTGTATCTTTGTATCGTAAAAGTTAAATATTTGGGTTTGCTTGGGTGTGTTCTAATGAGAATATAATCACCAATCCTTGAGGAGAATCAATTATATTTTCTAAAAAGACACAGGACAAAAAGAAAATCCTTTCAAAAATAAAATTATTCTGAGTCTGATTGTTCTCTGTGTCCATTATTTGAATATTCCCCTCACAAAACATGATTTAATCATAAAACGGAAAGTACATTTTATTTTTAAATAAAGATTAACGTATTAAAGGGGCAGGACTGCTTTGTGCATTATCACTGGGAATCTCAGCGATTGGCCTTTAGGGTTTACACCCGATCACGCACAACGCGCGTGTATCGAAATTATCCGTGATTGTACTTAACTAATGATTCATAAATGAGAGGGAATTATATTAAGGATGAACATTTTCTTGGCATAAGGAAAGTATTTCCCTCTGTTGCAGGTTAGC
This sequence comes from Catocala nupta, assembly GCA_963675205.1. Classification (NCBI taxonomy): domain Eukaryota; kingdom Metazoa; phylum Arthropoda; class Insecta; order Lepidoptera; family Erebidae; genus Catocala; species Catocala nupta. Next base: position 12,910,713 of record OY776099.1, read on the forward strand.
AACTAGTGCATAACAAAGTAATTTCAGTCCGTTGACCTCCTTACATATTGTCATAGGAAAATGTTTTATGAAAGCCTAATCGCATTTCTGTTTTACTTTAACGCAATGCTTTTTAACGTTTTGTTGTTACCGTCTTAACGACTATCTCGGTGGCACAGTGGTAGTAAACGTGATTGCTGTGCATGAAGTCTTATATTCGATTCCCAGTAAAGTTTAAAGTTTTGTCGGGTAAAGTTTTATAAGGTTTATCTATGAAAAATTCTCAGTAGCAGCACGGAGTCTGAAACAGAGACCAGTAAACACTAAAAGATTTGCCTCCTACTACGTGCATCCTAAAACCATAGTTTGCGAATAATAAAATAATAATAATATCAGCCCTGTATTAAACTGTCCCATTGCTGGGCACAAGCGTCTTCTTAGTGTGAGAAGGGTTAGGCGATAGTCCACCACGCTGGCCCAGTGCAGGTAAGCAAACCTCACATATCTTCGAAGACATTATGGAGAACTCTCAGACAGGCAGGTTTCCTCATGATGGTTTCCTTCATCATTAAAGCGAGCAATAATTAACTATTTAAGATGCACATAACTTCGAAAAGTCGGAGATGCGCGCCTTGGGATTGAACTCGAGACCTCTGCGTGGAAGTGTCTTACTTGGCTATTGAAATGTAGGTGTAATACACCGTTGCCTACCCCTTCGGGGAAAAGGTGTATCTATTTATTACAAGCCTAAAATATACATAACTACCAAATAAACATACACCTCTTTCATTACAATATTGTAATGGCATTGAGGTCAGATGTCCCGATCATTAACTAAACCCAGGTATTACAAGTTGTCACATAAGTTGCCTACAATCCTGCTATAAATGGCACGATTATTTGTTGTTTTAATGGCATAGTAACTGTATTTAGGTAAATTGTTATGTTTACATTACGTTATCAACATCCCTTTGACCTATTAGGTTATTTAAAAACTTTCATGGCGAACGATTTGTTGACACTCCACGTTACTTGTATTTGTCAGTACTACAAGCATCGCACATTCATAGACTGCTTGTTTTTAGATTTCTGCTGCATGTTTCTTGTACTACATACCCAATAGTCGGTTTCCGTTGTACAAGGCGCATTGATTTTTCCGTGGGGGAATGCATTGACGCACACCCTTCCGCGGGTGTAAAAGAAAGATGGAATAAGAATAATGTACCTCCCGGAATACCGACTAAACCTACCACGGTGTTCCTCGACAAAACCACTACCGACGGGGCCGCGCGAATCACTTTCGCATACGGTCGCGACCCCGCCGAGGTTTCAGCCCGCCGTGTGAAACGGCAGGCCACTACAAAATAAGACCTACCAAATATAGGCACTACTCATTTAAAAGCCCTACTGTCTCCCCTCTAAAGGGGAGACGGACACGACACAGAGGCGCGCGTGGGAACATGCACGCCGCCACTTGGCCCTGGTGCTGAACGGATGACGGGCAGGCCCACAAAGACCACCACCCCCAGGTCAATCCTCAGGGTGGCTGGAGGTCATCGCGCGCCCTCCGGCGCCCGGCTCTGCGGTTGGGGAGAGGGTTTAAACGCTCTATCTCCCGCTCCGCCGCCTCCTTGATGGAAATCACTTCCTCACAGAAGGAGGCGACGGCGTTCCACGACCTCTCGCTCCGTACCATAGACTGAACTACGACCGGGAGCAGAGGGAGGAGAGGGCAACCGATCCGACTGCCGCGATCAACTCACGGCGCTGCGATGCCCAGGCGGGGCAAACCGCCAAAGTGTGCAGCGCCGTGTCCTCAACAACGTTGCGGTAGTCGCTGCAGTGGTGACAACCGGGCGTCTCTTGCCGGCGTATACGACACAGGAACTGGCCAAAACAATCGTGGCCAGTCAATACCAGTGTCAGCCGGAAGGTGAAGGCGCCATGCCGCCTCTCCAGCCACTCCTTAAATACGGGACTTACCGCCACGATCGTGGCGTACCCGAATTTTGCTTACCTATTACAAGTCACCCTAGATAAAATAATATTTCTGTAACAGAAAGTGCACTTTAACTTGTCAAAAATTAAACACATTGCGATATACAAGCAATCGAAACCCGCGGGCAGAACTAGTAATACAGTAAATCTTTTTATTATTAAGACATATCAATTTATTGAGTGTAGGAGTAAATTGTACACCTACATGCGAACCGAGAAAAGAAATAAAATTGGCTTATCTTCGTAATAAAGAGGTTTGTAGATATGTTTGTGTATTTTGATCTCGGGAATTGATGGACCAAAATTGGAGAGATCGTTGAGTTGGAACAGCATTTGATGTTTGTGTTAGGTCATGTACCTACGTGTAGTAAAGATTACAATATCAATTGGCTAGTTTAGTGATATGAGCAAGCTTGCCGATAACGAAATGGATTCAATTTCCAACTAGGGATAGTGATATCAATGTCTTATATGAAACTATAATATATGGACGGTATGCCTGGTTGGTCTTATTGGTCTAAATTACTGCATTAAGGTATTTTGGTTTAAATATATGTATCAAAAAATTTCATATTTTACTTTATAAACTATAAAAAACTACTACTACTTATTTAATTTTACTATTTATATTTTGTCTTATGTTTTCGCGAATATTATACATTGAAATTAAACACTTTATACGGATTTTGTCGCGTTGTTTATTTTATTTTAAAACACTTTTATTACATAATTATGAAAACTCTAACACTACTATTATTAAACTTTACTATGCTATTTAATTTAATTAAACCTATTTTGATTTAAGTTTACACTTTGCCCCGTGTAGTAGAGAGTGAGAGTGATTAATTTCAATATATATATTTTCTTTTTTTATGGAATATTGGGAGCAAACAAGCTGGTGTTGCGGGTGTCCATAGGCGCTAATCGCCTATGGACACCTGCAAAACCAGAGGAGTCACAAGTGCGTTCCCGGCCTTTTAAAAAGAAGTACGCCCATTTCTTGAAGGTTATATACTTTATAAGTATGTCTACTGTTAACATTTATACATAGTCTTACGCCAATATTCTCAGAGGAGTAGTGTATTACACTATAATTTCGTCAGATTCTGTTCTAGTTACAACTTAATAGACGGTAAATCTGTTGCCGTCTACCAGGCATATTTATAGACTCTACGCTAGTACTAAAACTTTATTAACAGATAAATCAAATACCACTTTGCATGGCAAACTATGTCTTCTTTTAGATATCTTTTGACATAAATCTTTTGACAGAAGAACCTTGTAACGGCTCTTTTATTCATATTTACTAATGCAGTGCGCGTGAGAATGATTAAAACAAAAATACACCTCATAGTTTATATTATTTTGAAGTGGTTCTACTTGGTTGTAATTATGCTACTTAATTGGAGCTTTCTGAAGAATTCGGCAATCTTTAATAATAAGTAAGCTAGTGAACCCTTAAAATTACAAAATTAGAAATACGTATGAAGTAGATATTTAAAAAAAATTACCTATGTAGTCTTTATGAGAAATATAAAAGCCAAACCAGTTATTTTTAGAATTTTTGTCTGTATGTTTGTAAACGTAAAATCTACTGTACGAAATCTGATGCGATTTTCACAGTTGTAATGCTGGAGGTCTAACTTAATGAATGTACAAATGCACGATAGTTTAAATGGTCACCTTGCCAATGCTACTGCGTCGAGTGTTGTGGGTACAATCTTCACACGGGACAAAAACTTGTGTGAATTACGGCTGGAACGCGCGCTGCCTTTTAAAACGAAATAAATATGATACAGATTTAAAATCAGTTTGAAACGGCGCGAGCGTCCAAAAGACGAGAGTTAAAATAAAAAAAAAATATAGCTATTTCCAAATGCTATGCGTACGAATTCGTGGACAAAAAGTTGTTTATCTAATAATGCATTCCTTTTTAACTGACTCTTTCAGTGTCGTAAATGAAAATAGTACATATTATATACATTGTCATTATTTTAGTATAGTTGATATGACTTTAGTTATTATTTTGAGGTTTCAGAAGGCATATGACTCAACATATGCATATTTCTTGTCATGTATAAGATCCATTAGTGTCAAGACTTTCATGTTAAATGAAGCTGAAATAAAGATGAATGATATTTCACAAGAATATATTGTTCAATATACGTCATATACGATTAATTGATGAATTGAAACAACATTTAGTTCAATTAAATTTGATCAAGCTAAATAAGTGATTGAGAAAACAATTCTATATAAAGTGTTCCAGATGTCTTGTTTGTTTTATTTTTATTCGGAGGTATATTTTAATGGTAAATTAGGTTATAAATTTTATTTATTAAGTTGATAGTAAACTAACGTCTATATATCTTTGAAGGGGTAGGCAGAAGCGCTTTACACCTACATTTCTCCGAATATGTTTTATGCTTGCTTAATAGAGGGTTCGAGATTCGTCAGTCCTATGACAGATCACAGGCCTAACGAGGCCCTCACTTCACACACCCACACCTTCACATTCCCTAAGAAACAGGCCAGAAAATAGGACTCACATTTCCATTTAGTAGATGCGATAACCAAAGCAAAATTAAACCTAGGACTACACGATCGGTATCAAACATAACGTGCAATGGCTTCAACCAGGCAGGTATATTTCTTAATTCTTTTCAAAAGTAATTCTCGCATGTATCAACTCCTGCACTAGGAAGAAAGCTCCACTTTCTAGGGTACATTACTGAAACATTGATGCAATCCACGCTTCCTTATAGTGCTAATATTTAAAATAATGAGTTCAAAGCCATCTTAATGTCCGCCTTAGAGAATGTAATCGAGGCTCCTATTACAGGCGATGATCGTGTTACGTAAGTTCTACATAACTGTGCGCTTACAATGACTTGTTTAACAGATTTAATATGACGCTTTCCTGCTCCGTTTGTCATAAATGTGAAGTTTTCCTCAACTAACGTGATTTGGAATGTAAGAAGAAATTGGACTTCTACTGCGTTTTGTGAGAACCATGCGAAACATTGGATAAAATGTATATAAGCCAGTTGTAAACCCTATTCACATTGTTTATTCCACAAAATCTTGAGCCTATAAGTTTGGGGAATGAAGAGGCCACTATTTCGCCGCACACGCTTTTAACGCCTACATAACAAGGGATATAAAATATTCAATTATACCATGTGAGTGAGATAAATAAGCCAAGCAATTACCCTATATCTATCGTTTATTTGCACAGACGAATGCTGTTAACATGTTAAGATATGGATATGAAAGTGTATGTATGTTATAATGGCGAAATTTCTCCATATATGTGCTAGTTCACAATAAAAGCTAAAGTTTTTGCGTTTATAATCCTAACAAATATTATAAACGCGAATGTTTGTTTGTTACGCTTTCACGCCTTAACAACTCAACCGATCATCATGAAATTTTGTATACCTATCGTCAGAGGTACAGAAAAGAATATAGAGTACTTTCCTTCCAAGAAAAATGTCTGTTCTCAAGGGATTTATTGACAAAACCTAGATAACCGCGAGCGGATCTCAGGTAAAACTAGTACCGTACTAAATTTTAACACATTTGCTCTTTCTTATAACGCGAAATTATGTTCGGGTGATATTCAAAAACTGTGGTATAAAACGTTACTTACTTTACATAGTCGAGGACCATGCCAAATACTTATCTGCGCTGCATATATGTAGTGTCATCGATAAATTCGAATGTAATTGTGCACATAGCTATCCAATACTATCCAATCGATGGCGTTTACAATCTCTTTGTACCGTGTCCATTACGATGAACTGGTGGTTACCAGAGTAGCTATATGCACAATTGCATTCGAATTTATTGATGACGAATTTATTGCTACTGTGCAATAATTTTATATTATTGTTTACGCGTTGGTTAAATTTGATACGTGTAAATAATGAATAACATATTTTTGAAGTTTAATCACAAAATTTAGTTTCGCTTTTGCACATGCATGAATGTGTTAAGTAAGTAGCTGCTTATTTCTTTTGACCTATTATTTAACAATTTAATACAAAATAAAATCTCATATTTATCGGGAATCGATTCTGGTAACGGTTGACCTGTTATTCGAACCCTAATCGTCTACTATTAATTCATGAGAAGAGAGCCCAGAACGAATAGGTGAAGCCATACTTGTCATGTTTTTTTATAATGGTTATCAACTAATTAATTGAACCCGATATTGTTGCTTACCATCTAACCCAACCTATATGTGTCATAGCCTCTGTAAATTTACTCTCAGAAGAGATTCGTTTAGCTGCAAAGCGGCCGTTACTTCGTTCTCGTTTCCTATGTGTTTGCAGCTTTAGCTACGGAATTTTCTTAATGTCCCATTAGTCCCCTGTTTCGTAGAACATCAAGTGTAAATTTATTTCATTATACATATTATGTAGGGAACGTGATACGGCAATAATCATTAGGTATAAACCTCTTGTTGTTGATTTCACAAAATATCTAAACAAAACAGCGTTATAAAATGTCGTCATACAATTTTCTTTGTTGTTTTGAGTCGAGAAAATTTAAAAAAGCAAGTTCAAGGCTTTTATTACAAAACATGCGTAATACACTTGCTACAGAAATGTGAAAATTGAACTGATTCTTGAGCCTCACTAAATATAAGTTTGCTAGTTGTTTTTTTTTTCACGGTCGCAGGTAACGAAGCATTTAATATAACTTACGTGTAAGTAACATTCGAGATGGCGACATATGGACCGAAAAATTATATTCATTAAACTTCTGATATTTGTTTTTATCCAGGACTACACGAAGTAAATCCCAAAATTTCACAACAGAAAATTCACATTTCAGTTGTGAAATGTACTGCTATAAAGGTAATTCTATATGATATATAATATAACATATGCTTATTACTCGGTGATGCTAACATCGTCACATTATATAAAGGGAAAGGAGATCGCGGCGATTGTAACTGTTACCGTGGCATTTCTCTTTTGAGTATAGTTGGCAAGCTTTTCGGCCGAGTCGTTCTGTCTAGACTCCAAAAACTTGCAGATCGCGTATATCCTGAGGCACAGTGTGGATTCCGTTCCCAGCGGTCCACAGTGGATATGATTTTTACGCTTCGTCAGTTACAAGAGAAGTGTAGAGAGCAAAAGACTCCTCTGCTTGTGGCGTTTGTTGACCTTAACAAGGCCTTCGACACGGTCAGCAGGGAGGGTCTGTACTCGGCACTGGAGAGCATTGGATGCCCTCCTAAAGTCCTGAGCCTCGTCAAATCATTTCACGAGGATATGAAAGGTGCGGTAGTGTACAACGGTAGCACATCTGAGCCGTTTGACGTTTGCAGAGGAGTACGCCAAGGTTGCGTTTTGGCTCCTACCCTGTTTGGAATATTCTTCTCTCTTATACTGCGCACAGCTTTTGGTAACGCCAAACAGGGTATTCACTTATATACGAGGACAGACGGAAAGTTATTCAACATCTCCCTCCTCAAATCTAAGAGAAACCGAGAGGACCTTTTCGTCGACAGTCTCCTTTTTGCCGATGACGCAGCCTTTGTAGCTAATTCCGCAATAGAGCTTCAATCAATGGTGGACAAATTTTCTCAGGCATGTTCTCTGTTTGCCATGTCTATTAATACAAAAAAGACAGTTGTGCTGGCACAAAGCACAACTGTGGCTCCATCAATAACTCTAAATGGCACGCTGTTGGAGGTAGTTGACAGGTTTTGCTACCTAGGGTCGACCGTGTCGAATAATCTCTCGCTTAACGCAGAGATCGACGTTCGTATCGGCAGAGCGGCGACCATGTTCGGGAAGCTTAGTGCAAGAGTATGGTATAATAATAAATTGACAAGAAAGACCAAGATGATCGTCTTTCAGGCTTCCATCTTAAGTATACTCTTGTACGGAGCTGAGACCTGGACGTCGTATGCAAAACAAGAACGTCGTATCAATTCTTTCTATATGCGTTGCCTCCGCAAGATTTTAGATATATCATGGCAAGACAGGGTCACCAACGAGAGGGTCCTAGAAATCGCACAGCTGCCTAGCTTGACCGCGCTTCTCAAACAGAGGCGACTGCGTTGGTTAGGGCACGTGCACAGGATGGAACCCTCCCGACTACCACGACGTGTTATGCTCGGTGCAGTAGCGAATGCAAAAAGAGACGTTGGGAGACCGTTGCTTCGCTTTAAGGACTGCGCCAAGCGAGACATGGCCGCTTTTAAAATTGACCACCGCGATTGGGAGAAGCTCGCTGAAAAGCGGACGGATTGGCGAAAACGTGTTTTGGAGGGTCGCAAATTTTGCGATGAGGCCTGGTTCGGAGCTCTTGCTGACAAAAGACAGAAACGCCATCAAGGTCGCTCGGCACCAACCACCACAAACTTCTCATGCCAGACCTGTGGTAGAGAATGTCGTTCTCGCATCGGTTTATTTAGCCACCAGAGACGATGTCTCTCAGATATAACGCCATAAATCGTCTGAAATAGACGCAAAGGCCAATATATACATATATTTAGCTGGTAAAATAAATTCACTATTATTTTTAAATAACATGAAAGTAAATTAGCATTTCAGTTTAAAAATGTAATGCTTTATGTAAAAAAATATTTTATTAAATATAAATGAATAAACGTATATTTATTTAACTTAAAGAAAATTATATACTTAATCTTTGTTTGAATTAAGGGTATATGAACATGTAACTTTATATACGGACAATGATAAGAATATAATAATATCAGCCTTGTCTTAAACTGTCCCACTGCTAGGCACGGGCCTCTTCTCAGTTTGCGGAGGAGTTACGCCATAGAACACCACGTTTGCCCAATTTAAATAAATTATTATCTTATTTCTGACGTCATTGATATAATTACGCAAGAAAACTAATTGATTAAAATGTACTAGTCTGTCCTTAGCTGCCTTAAATAGATACATCTAACATACCTACCTACTCGTTTTAATGACGTCAGAGTTTCATAATATTAATATACGCTGTTCGCGATATCTTTTGATATCGCTTTTTACTTTAATGAGTGTAGAAACGTGATATTTATTCCAAATTAATATTATATTTTCGTAAACGATTTCTCCATAAAAGCATTTTCTATTTTCAAAATGGAACAGAAAGGTATATTTATTAAGGTCATGTATTTAGTTAATTCTGCCCGGTTATTGCGTAAAAATTAACTACATTTACCCAATACTATAAAATTACTTAGTAGTTTAGCGGTCGCCTCGCCACTGTCACTACGTCGATTTCAGTGAGTTCGATCCCATACGAGACCATAATTGTGATCCACAAATATCTAGTTGTTTCGAACTTGAGTATTATTTGTGACCGAAATTTTCATTTATTGATAAAAATATGCTTGAGTTGTAGGTTATAATTATGACGATAGAACGTCATAGTAGATAAAGAACTCATATCGCAATCTTACACCATACAAATACATCATTTTGAAACTACGTACTAAAACAGTGATATTACGGATTTACTGCTAAGCGCTCTAATTTAGTTACGTGACAGAGCGCGCATTGTAAATCAAACTGGCGACATTCTCAGAACACAGTGATGAGCTAGGTAGGTGTTGGTAGGGAAATTAGAGACTGGTATGTTCACGCTGCAGCTGAAAGCTAGTGTACTTTTAATATTATTTCCTGGTTTACTTAGTATTGTTAACCTGCATGTTAAGTTGTATATGTGTGGTATTTCGTTAATATCCTAATTCCTGCGAATGTGAGTTTGTTTATTTTTTACGGCTTTACGCCTTAACTTCTCAACCGAACATCATAAAATTTCGCATACACGTTGTTAAGCGTACAAAAAGTACATAATTTGCATCTCGGATAAAGTACTGTGCCTGAAGGATAGAAATGTATTGAAAATGTCTAGATTAATGCGAGCGAAGCCGCTAGCTAAATCTAGTCTTATTATATTTACACTGTCTATACCGTCATAAGGCTTATTTCCTGTATCGCGGTATATTTCAAACATTAAAATTACGGGTAGGTATAAAGCAAACCATAACCTGGAACAATTATTTGTGAATCTAACGTTTTTCCTTCTTATGTGGGAGTCAAACCCACAGCACTCGACGTAGTGACTAGTTGTACGGTAAAAGCAATCATAATCCATCCCAATTTTTTAATGTTAATTATGCGCAAGTAGCTATGGTGTATTTAATAACAGGCTAGGTTTACTATTTACGCTTTGCTGTTGCTTTGTCAAAGATTGAAGTCAAAGGTTAAGTAAATGACATATTGGCTGCCTTTACGTTCCATTAATTTTCTCTATTGAAATAAAAATAAAGAATTGTAACATGTCGAAACATCTTGGGTACAAATCAAAGTTTCTTTGCGAATATCTGTGGTTTGTTAAATCTCTAGTAATAGGTGTTTCGGTGTTGCGTGCGTTCACACAACGTTTCGACTTTTTCATACTACTAAGTCAGTTCGCCTGATGGTCAGCACGTATACCTAGCCTATAGGCGTTTGCAACACCATCAGTATCACGTGCGTTGCTAACCTTCCAAATGATAAGTGGTCGTGTACGCAACGCAAGGATTAAAAACTATATTGCCCATGCATGTATTCTTCCGTAAGGCGGCAGAACCTCTTCAATCAGGCCGCTCCACTTTTTCCCTAGGCTCTTTATAAAATGTAAATTAAACAATCCACTAGAAACATACAGGGAACGTCTCAAACAATGCGACTTCTTGCATAATTCATGTTCATATAGTATTAAAACGTCGTCTACATCTGCTAGTTCATATTCATTTGCAGTATGTCCTGCACTTACTTAGCACACTAGTAGAAACATACGGCCTAATGTTGTGAACAGACACGACGTGTGTCTTGATTTTTGACTTATTAATAGATAAGGCTTAGTAGAGCCTTATCTATTAATAAGTCAAAAACCAAGCCAAAATTAAGTCCAAATAAATGTGATACATCTATTTGGGCTTAAAATGTTTTTGATATGTTGTAAGCACTGTAAAAGTGTATCATAGATATATGAATTGTAAACCTTTTACTTTACTACCATACTACGTATTTAAAATTTTCGTCTCGTAATAGATATATATATATTTTTGTTTTACTAAAGTGGCAAACAAGCATACGGCCCACCTGATGGTAAATGGTCACCGTAGCCTATCGACGTCTACGATACCAGAGGTATCACTTGCGCGTTGCCGACCTTGTGAAAACCTTTTAACGCCCTTTTTGAAGAACTCCATATTGTAGTTTTGTGGGTAAACCTGGGGAGGGAGTTCATTTCACAACCTGAGTGTCCGCGGGAGAAAATTGCTTTAGAACCGCTTGGTGCGGCACCAATTAGGTTGTAAGGTGTGATAATGACATCCCTGTTGATTGCGAGCGGTGCGATAATAAAAAGTAGCTGAGGGCATCATCTCAAACAACTCATCAGAACACAATCCATTATATAAGCGGTAGAACACACAAAGGGAAGCAAAGCCCCGTCTGATACTTAGTGGCTCAATACCGTCTGTGAGTTTGGGCTCATCGACAATTTCCAATGCTCGTCTCTGTACCGCGTCAAAAGGATTAAGCTGGTATTTTGGTGCTACTGCCCAAAGATGACTGCAGTACTCCATGTGAAGCCGGACTTGCGACTTATATAGAAGCAGTCTTTGCCCCGCAATGAAGTACCGCTTAGCTCTATTGAGCACACCAAGCTTTTTGGAAGCCAGCTTGACCTTGCTCTCTAAATGACTGCGGAACTGTACATCACTTGAGATGTCGAGGCCAAGAATTCTAATACTCTTGGAGATGGTGAGAGGCGTGTTCTGGAGTTGAGGAGACACGCCCTTAAAATTTTGTTTCGTTTGTGCGCTTGTAAACGTCTGCCAAAACAAAAACCGAAAAGTTGAATGAGGCATTGCAACACGCCGCGCGTCAGCTGGCAATTATATTTAACAGAATAATGTTACACACCAGGTAAAATATGGTACATCCTGAATATATATTTATAATTAATTTTAATAAATAATTTAAATGAATGTTACACACTATTTACATTTATATCAAGAGGAAACTGAAATCTTATAAAATCTGTATATAATTAATTTCCAACGAAATGAAATTATTAATATTGAAATTAAACACTTTATACGGATTTTATCGCGTTGTTAAACTCTAACACTACTATTATTGAATTTTACTACTATTTAAGCTATATATTTTTCTAATTAAAACTATTTGTATTTAAGTTTACACTTTGCTCCGACGTTTAATAGTAGTGTTAGAGTTTTCAAAATTATGTAATAACAGTGTTTAAAGTAAAATAAACAACGCGATAAAATCCGTATAAAGTGTTTAATTTCAATGTATAACATTCACGTAAACATAAGACAATATTATGAAATTATTCATTTCACGATCGCCTAGTAAGCTGATACTTTCAGTAACCGAGAAATTTGATATGTTATGTATTGTTTTAACCCGTTCGCTCGTGATTCTATGTCTGTCTGTTACAATTCTTAGGACATAGTAACACATGGTCGGTCTGTAAATATGCAGGGCGTCTTAAGTTTTCTAAGAAAGCTTGCCTATTATTCACTAAGCATAGGTAAGTGCAAACTTGAACTAATTCGTATTGTATAAAATTGCATAGCTACAATTTATGCATATAAAATAACCTTATTACATAGAGTAAGTATAATCAAATTAAATAACTTTGCATTTTTTATATTTTTACGTATACAGAAATAGGTATCAGAGCATAAATATACATTTGATGTATAATCATATGACATAACTATAGGATATTAAGATTAATTCTAGCAGTTGGATTATAAGCAATACAAATATAGTAGGTTATAAACGAGGCAATAGAGAATTGGAAAAATTAAACCCAATGCTGCGACAAAATTTCATGAGGCAGGGCCATACATATGCATAATTCTTAGAGCGCTGTACGGTTTACCAAGATCTGCGTGTCTGCTTCGTGACTTTTACCTCATTCATAATTATCAAGCTTTAACTCACGGCTTCACTACCGGGGTCTTAAAAATTGGCATATCATTTTTTCTAGATAAAATTAACCTTTGTCTTTTTTAACTAGCCAGAACTTGAAACACAATAAGCAAAAAAAATTACAATCCGATGCTACGTGAATGTAAGACAAACCAACAAACAAATGTGTTGGTTTGTTATAATAAACCAACCCATTTGTTTGTTTGTTGCTTAAGCATGGCTTATTATAAGCCGATGCATTAATGTAAAAACTACCTGACTTTATTTTAAAAGTACTTTGTCGTTATATTCGCTGCACTCCTAATACCTACAAATTTTATCCGCCTTGATTCTGTTTGTTAGCAATTATAGGTAGAATATAATTATTATATAGAAATATTTCGTTAAATGTAGCGATGTAGAAGCATTATTTGAATATTTTTAATTGTATCCGTTATTTTCTGTTGGCAACACTGATTTTTCTCGACTGCCCCACTATGCTTGATAGTATAAAACTAACGCGCGGAACTATAATGGGCAGTCGTGCGTTGTGTGGCGATCGGATAAGTTTGTGAAGTAAAAGTATATTAAGTGGCGGATATTGTATTGAATTAAATCAGGTATGCATATTGTGTAACTATGTAAACTATTAATATAAAATATAATTATGTTACAATCATATTAAAGGAAATAAATACTTGAGAACTGATTCTGCAGTTTCCTTACAATTCAGAAGTGGGATAGACGGGTAATTTTTTTTCAAAAGGCACTTGTTTATCCCAGCCCACGTGCAAATTTAACTTTTATGAACAAATAAAAGAAAATATATACATTTCGTTCAGAATTGGTTCTCAACATTTGACTTGTCACGCATTGTATGGGGTATTGCGATATGGTCGATTTCAATACAACAAAATCAAAAGGTATACAAACGGTTCATTGACATGACCATAGACATTTTAGTGATGTCCAAGTGTAGCATCAATTGTAAAACAATTAATTACTTATTTGAATTTAAAAAAGTTGATATCCGCTTTTGACCAAACAGAATATAGTAGATCGATAAATACAGTAAAAAAAAAAATGCAAGGTAGGTACATAATTTTACATTGTTAAAGAATAACCTAAGGGATAGGATTAGTAATTATTACTGACAGATTAATTTAAATTCCTCCAAATTATAGATATTTTGGCATCTGACAAATAACCTCACTTTTCGTCTAAGATTTTTTAAATCAAACAATTATTCATTAATCGAACGCCAAATGCTTTAAAAAATATTAAGGTATCGTGTGAAAACGTTGAAAATATGGATAATTGTTACTTACTCCATGTAGTGAGTAATTGTGATAAATTTAACAGATTTAACATCAAATTTGGTTTGTTTATATTTCCGTCCTGATGGGTTGAAGTCAACTACGACACTCGTGTTTGTTTGTTTTTTCGTCTCGATTATGAGATTTACAGATAAGTGTGTTGGATGCTAGGTGGACTCGTTGTGTCGGCGTCGTAGTTTGGCTTGGCCAAGGCACTCCCTGGTAGCTAACTATTGGCAAGCGACGTATTTACTTGATAATGTACTGCGTACTTATGGATATGTAGCATTATTGCGGTTGATGAGGTTGAATTTGGCTGGGGCACTCCTCGGTATTTCTCCTCTCGGCACTGTTTATATCCAGCCAGAGCTACTCTCTGGGGATGTGTTATCAGGTGCAGTCTGCTATATGTCCATCAAAAATGGTATTAGGAAGAGGAATGACTTGTTAATGCTTTTGCCCATATTGGTGCGCTATGCACTATACTGACATACAGATTGAAGGTATCATTATTAATATATTATTACTTTTATTTTCAATCGATACCTACAATATTAAAACACAATGAAACTATATACTATCTTAAAGATTAAAGCTTTCATGGATGAGCTGAATTCATGGTGAAAGTCAATATCATTTATTCATTTAGTTCACAAAGATAAGATAAGATAAAACTTTATTCATAGATAAAGTTAGCCTAGGTTTACAATGGTGTTCTGTTTTAATATATGTTCTAAATATGTGTGCACAGCATGTTTAAAACAGATACAATATAGTACAGTTAAACATATTTACACTATTAATCATATTTGACTATATTAACTTAGAACATTAGCAAATTAATGTATAAATAAGAAGAAAAATATTCTGTTTAACTTCAACATATAAAATTGGCGGTAATCCGATAAAAATTATTTAGCTCCCGTGCTAGTCAAATTGTGTTACGGCGAGGTAAGGATTCTCACTCTAGAAATACTAACTGTACGTTAATTGAGTAAGGACAGTTTAGTAATATTGATTGTAATATTTAAGCGAACAAAACATGCACGATATCTACTAGTGAGTTTGGTGTAAACAGGTTGTATATCTACAAATAACAGATAATTTTGAAGAACGATTGTTAAGCATAGTTAAACTATTTTAAAATAATGTAATTGATAAAATATAAAGTTTATGTCAATGCAGACATGATTTGGTATTTATATGAATTTTGTTTATGGTAATATATAATGTATAATATAAAAAATAAGCATTATATAAATAAACTATAATAAATTTGAATAGCTTTAATAGTTTTAATTATTTTATTAGCTTAAAAATTAGTAAAGGTCAATAAAATTACTGAGGCTACATTTAGGTTAGTTGCTAGGTTCAGGCAAAGGGTTGGCCCTATGAGAAGAAACCTGCAAGACACGATATTTGAGCGCCTCACTTAACTTTACCATCTAAAGTTTTTAAATTTATATTTACGTTAGGACTATTTACATTTGGCAGTGTAAAGATTAGTAGTAAATTATTCGTCGTAAACCAGTCTAGGACTTGCGCGAGTAAATCGTTAACAGCACATAAATTCGGTGCTTTTCAGTCTACTTTAAAAATAAGGGATTTGTCATCCACGAATAAAACAATTTGAATGATGAAATAAATCATTTACACTAAAGTGTCTCTTTAATTGCTGTAATATAATCTTCCCAAATACTTTACTGATTGAAATTGGCCTAAAATTATTGGGGTCGCTTTGGTATCCAATTTTAAATTAAGGTAGTATTTTATTACATTTAATTAAGTTAAGAAAAATGCCCATATTCATTAAAATGCCCCGTTGATTATAGCAGCTAGGTGTGGCGCTACATTGACAATAATATTTTCAACAAATTTTACAGAGATAGAAACCCCTGAATTTAGCAGATATTTTTTAATTAAGATATGATATGGATGTACACGTTCAAAACTGAATAGTATCTTACTCTTCCACGTTGTCGATAACCAAGTATTCTGCTCGAGCTGGGCAAGACCTTAGGGTACTAGTTGTATTTAAAGTTATTTTTGCGAAGTAGTTATTAAAGGTGTCGGCTATTTCCAAATTATTTGAAATTATGTTATTATTTTTCACAAAACAAATTATTAATTATATACATAATATAAACACAATTCTATAAAACTAACTTATACCTAAAATATTATAAAACAGAAATAAAAAAGAAGAAATCTAAAACCCCTTTAATAGGCGTCATAGAATTCCTATTGTTATTATTTGTATTAAGTTCAAAGGTATTATCACGCACCTTGCTGCGTCCTGTTTCATTGTTATTAATATTCCAAGTAGTTTTGATTTTATTACTAGAATTTCGTATTTTAGTTTTTAGATAAAGGGACTTGGCAGTGGCACAAATCATTTTAAATAATTTTTAACATATTGAATAAAATTAGGATCAATATTGAATATTTTTCATATCATATAATTCATATAATTTAGATCACAAAACATAATCTTATTATTCTTAGTAAAGGTCTTACATTTAATAATATTTTTATATTCTAAAGTAATAATGTTAAGTGAAGACTCGTATACTTCGTCTGAGAAAGGATATCCTTCCATATTGAGAACCTTGACACTTACTTTATTATTAAATTTATTTAAGCGATTAGAGGTCATTGGTCTACATGTGATCTTATTCTCTTTAAGCATTGTATTTACAGAAAAATCTACCCTTTGACCACAATGGTCAGATGTCGGTTCACTTAATATGGCCCGGCCGTATTTAGAAATTGAGTCACAAAATACATTATCTAAGCAGATAGTAGAATGTGAAGTAATCCTGGTTGGTTCCAACAATAGATACTTTAATTAAATGACTCTAATGAACTAATTAGTTTCACAGAAAGAGCTGACTGCTCAAGGAAATTAATATTAAAATCACCACATACTACTATATTCCTATTACTAAAACTCAAACGATTTAAAATATCCTGTACTACTGTTTCGAATACACTAAAGTCACTCTGCGGTGGACAGTACACACAAACTATG
The DNA here is from genome assembly GCA_963675205.1 of Catocala nupta. NCBI lineage: Eukaryota > Metazoa > Arthropoda > Insecta > Lepidoptera > Erebidae > Catocala > Catocala nupta. The sequence continues at coordinate 12,928,013 of OY776099.1, forward strand.
GTATGTTGCTCTTGTTCCACACAGGATAATTCATCAGTACGATAGAAAGATTTATTATATCTTTAAGTTCTTTACGTTTTACATCATTACATAAATATATTAGAGAGCCACCATATATAGAGTTCTGTTAAAAATGCATTCACAATTGAATAATACTCATTATAAATTTTAATTGAATACTTTTTAACCAATGTTCAGTTATGCAACATACTTGAATATTATGTTTAAAAATAAATCTAATTCTAACTCCTTGCCGGATAGACCCTGAATATTTTAATGAATTAGTTTAATACTGTGTATGCCTGTCCTTTGTCTCGTTTAACAGTTTAAACTTCTAGATGTATCACTAAGATTTGTAGTAATAATACTACTATGTTCTATAACCTTCACTACTCTACTGGTAACTGGGTCCCTGCATAATATATTAAATGCTAATAGTTTAGCAAGTTGTTTTTTATAAAAATAAGATAGAAACAATGTATCTTTAGCCAATAAAAATCTACTAATAAACTTGTTAGTGTCGAAGAATGAAATAAAATTGTTATAACATATACAACTGCATTTAAAGAAGTAAATTAAGTTTTTCAATATTCCTATTTTTGTTCTTTTGTTAATACATAGGACTATGGTAATGTACACAGAATAAAGTTATACCCTACCTTATAATGTAATGATTATACTTCTGTTAAATAGATTGCATCTTTTTTAGTGACAGATAGGCTGTCACCATAAAGAAATGACTGTTGACTGAACGTTTAATGTAGTCGTTTTTAACTTCTACTGAAACCTACAGGTGTGGGTTACAGAGATGTATTCATGTTTTCAGACCAAATAGGTGTTTGGTCTCAGGGCATGAATGTGTTTTTGTTATTGTTATCAACCAAATAAGACCCAGGCATAACTTTATGATCAGGGGAGGAGATGGTATCACTGTTGACTGACTCCAAATCACAAACAGCTGACAGGTTTCAGCGGTAATATTAAAGTTAACCTATTGAGTCTCAGTGACATACTGGTGGCATGACTCGATATTTTTTATTACGTCTGGTATACCTGACAGATTAACTGTAATAAATATTTAATTAATGAATTTATACTGCCGATCATTCCTTAATTTTCAGACTAATGGATGAGTCTGATGATAAGTAACCGCGATAATGAAAGCGGAAAAGGGTGGACTTCAAAACAAATACAGAGTGAGGGAGTGGAAGGGAGCCGGCGAGAGAGGCAAATCTACAAACACTCTTTTGATCGTAAGTCACAAAGTCCGAGGAGGGAGGTGTTGCGACAACGTGGATAACACGGGGAGTCGTAACATCAAAACTCGGCATAATAATAAAAGTCCGAGGAGGGAGGTGTTGCGACAACGTGGATAACACGGGGAGTCGTAACATCAAAACTTGGCATAATAATAAAAGTCCGAGGAGGGAGGTGTTGCGACAACGTGGATAACACGGGAAGTCGCGACATCAAAACTCGGCACCGTTAAATAAACTAAGTAAATTAATTAATAACCGCGTCTCGACAGTTTTAGATGTATTATGTAATATTAAAGGCGCATCGACCTCGCTATGAGAATATTGTATCAATAGATAAACTAAGACCATGTTTGGTATACGATAGAAATCATGATTCTAGTTAAGTAAATTCAGAGAAAGAATGTGAAGATATTTCTAAAATAATGAATTGATAACATAATAGTTGCAACAGTGATTCTCACTGGTTGTTTTCAATAATTATATAATATTTCAGTGATTTAAAATAAATGTATGAATGCCATACATATTATGTAAAACAATTATAATAGCATTTTCTGCATGGCACCCAAAATATACAATAAAGTACCAAATAAATTTAAGGACCTTAATTTAAACGTAATTTAAGAAATTTATTATTTATTGCATAAATGCTACTATAATATTAATGATCTCCTATGTGATAATCTTATATAATTTGTTTTCTTTGTTTTAATAATCGTCTATCATGATCTAATTTAATTTGGCATGTTCTTAATTATTGACTTATCTATTACTATTCTATTATTGGAAATGAATTATTAATTAATTAATTTTTATATTTATTGTACGAATTTGAACTAACCTATTTATAATATATCTCACTTCATTGTTAAGAGACGCTTAATTGACATGTTAATTATAATATTAGATCCAGCATAATTTTAAAATTCTTATTCATATACATTTGCATGTCTGACAAGACAGAGCATGTTGAGACAAAAAATACCTATCTGTAACACCTGATCGTACACATGTTGAGTTAAATAAATTTATCTTTAATGATAAGTTATAAATGTGTACATTCACATTGATAAAAATAAGCATTGTCTCTGTGTAACAGGATATACATAATAATTTCTTAAGAAGTACATAAATAAAATACATTAAATTATACTTATTACGAATATAAACGACGGTACTTCAAGCGATTCATGGCCACAATTTTGTGCACGAATCGCTTGACCTGTTGTTGTTAAACATAATCTAAAGCGAAGGGTCTCGCTTTAACATCAGGATGGCCAAGCTGTTAGCAATTATAGGTAGAATATAATTATTATATAGAAATATTTCGTTAAATGTAGCGATGTAGAAGCATTATTTGAATATGTTTAATTGTATCCGTTATTTTCTGTTGGCAACACTGATTTTTCTCGACTGCCCCACTATGCTTGATAGTATAAAACTAACGCGCGGAACTATAATGGGCAGTCGTGCGTTGTGTGGCGATCGGATAAGTTTGTGAAGTAAAAGTATATTAAGTGGCAAATATTGTATTGAATTAAATCAGGTATGCATATTGTGTAACTATGTAAACTATTAATATAAAATATAATTATGTTACAATCATATTAAAGGAAAAAAATACTTGAGAACTGATTCTGGAGTTTCCTTACATGTTACAGCAAAATATAAAAAGACACGTAACTTTTAAAAAATGTCACCGATTTGGAACCCGATGCTCAGACGTACCCGGAAAGTAGAACTCTTCTCACTTTTCTTTTATGAACTTTGAAACAAACAGTTTAAAGGAATTTTAGCTGGAACAATAGGATTGCAATTCACTTTACAAAATATGCTGGCAGGGACGGTCATATGAAAGGAATGTAGCTATGTATGCAATGGAACTCTCACTGCAATTCGCATATTATATTATGTTGTTTAACAATGCTTTTGTTTTAGGAAACAGCAATAGTTAATAAAGGAAATAAACGTATGTATTATATACGACTAGGCGAATAGTCAGTCATAATTTTGAAATAGTGACAACGCTATCCTTTTCTAAAATTAAAACTAAAACTAGGATAAATAAGATAGATATATTAATTCTACAACAATCCTTACAGTTTCCAAATGACATCGTCGTAATCGTTGACTGCACGATTGGCGTAGTGGTTTCAGTGGTCGCCGCAACCCTACCACTTCGCCGAATGTTGTGGGTTCGAATCCCACACGGGACGAAACTTTGTGTGGTCCACAAAATACGGTTGTTCCGAGTTTGGGTGTACTTTGTGTCCATTGTTTGAATGTTTGAGGGGCCGCGACACAGGAATTATTCCCAGTGCGGGAGAGTTGTCATTTTACAATAAATACCAGATAACGGTCTGTCTTATGGTAAGCGGTTACCGAAACCGAAATGATAGCTTGAAATACAAGGGGCATCACGCGCGCGCTGACCTAAAGGAAAATGAATTAATGGCAACGATAGGTACCTACATAAGCCTTACTCACTGGTTCCTACTGGGTGAAATAAAGTAATAGTGTTACTGCTCTTATACTGGTGTCTATGAGATCGTGGTTTTTCTCGGGAGAACTGGCTGATTTATACCATCACCAAATAATTGCCAACAGATAGCCGTTACAGGCAAAATATTATATTTATATAAAAAATCTATTGCACTAGTTGTAATGCCTGTATCGCAGAGAGAACTATAAAAAGCATTCAACCAACGGAATAAAAAAAAACAACCACTTGTGTATCACACAAATGTTTGTCCCGTGTGGAACTCGAGCTCACAATACTCGGCATAGAGGCAGTACTGTACATAGTCTGTTACGCTTTCACTTCCTAACTACGACTCATCACTCGACCCATCATCATGAAATTTCGCAAACATGTTGTCAGTGGTAGAGAAAAGGACATAATATACCTTTCATTCAGAAAAAAGTATTGTTCCCGAGCGAAGCCGCGGGCAAAGTCTAGTATGATTATAAACTGTTTAAGTTATCCCCAACTCAAGACACGTGAATTAAACTTGCTGCATTATTTACCAACACAAACTAAAAACATCTTCATAGAATAAAAGCGCTTGTCAACGAATTTCCGACCCGTATATTGCCGCATTCACCAAGTTACTTGCATTTGTGATTGTCTTGAAGCGTTTTGAGCTCGTGAGATATATAGCGGCACGCGGCTACGCTCTGACTTACATACGCAGCAATTACCTAACTACCTACTGTCGACAACTTGTTATAATTTATGCCCCAAATTGTATTAAAGCAAAGTGAACTAGATTTTGGTGTAGGATTAAGATTTATGTTATAATGGAGCATAATTTTTAAGTTTTAATGTTTTATAATATAGAGATTTATAATACAGATAGATTTCGATACTTGTTCAGTAAACTTGTGACTATTGTAAGTACAAATAAATTATTCCTTTGTGAGGCAGACCATAGAATAATCTCACAGGCGATTTTTGGAAAGGTAGTACCCAAATGTACATGAATGACGTCACGTGTTAGATTTCCGGTTTAAGTTACTCGCTTTCATCGTGCAACGAATCGCACCCAGATGCGTTGAATCTTTGCGTATCTACGATGAGCAACCCCAAGTCTCTTTGAATTACTTTAATAATAATAATAATAAATTCAGTAACACCCCTCTGGGACAGTCGTTATCTCATCATGAGACTAACGCGATATCGGAGGGCACAGTACACTAGCTTTAACACTATCACCTTCGCCTTGTGATATAAACAAAAAATGTATCACTAAGTTAAATTAAAGCGCACAAACCGCAGGGCAGCTTGTGGCAGGCTGAATGTGAGTGGCGACACTGCGGTCCTAAATGCTTCAGAGAGTAGGTTAGGGCCTCGTCCCCGGCTTGCCGTTACTGGTTAGCTGGGGTGGAACTTCAAGAGCGCCCGTAGGACTCTCAACTCTGGCTTGCCTTGGTCGGCCGGTCAGAGGGGGGCCGCTAGAGCTATATGCTTGGGGGTGGAAGTGTCATTTTCAAGGGCATAACTACGGGGAAACCCGCTCCGGGTCTCTGTTGTCACGAGACCCGTGATGTTGAAACCGGCGCCGCACCGCTCGACACCCCTAGCCACTCGCACCGGTGTTGCCCTCTGCTGCTGGCTTGTATGCCTATAGTGGCTTATCAGAGAGCCCATCTAGTGAGTTGGCGAGTCACCGTCTGCCCATTGCATTGATGCTATTAGAGTATTCAGGGCAGACGCCGTTTTTCATCCATAGTTAGCAATATACCGGTCCACCAAACACCCATACCTATAGCCCATATATTAGAATCCACACGTAGCAATAGTCCTACGCCTGCTGCGGCTAGTGCCGCTGTAGGTGTTCCATCACACCTTTGATTAAAACTCTCGAAGGGCCTCTTCACGTTGGACCCATGTCTCCGTGTAAGCCTCCCAAAGGGCCAGGTATTTTCTAATATAATATGTTAGAAAGTACCTGTGATAAGAGAAACATAATAAATTTTATTTTCATAATCAATGCTACAAATATTGTGTAAAAGTAAACATATTAAAATTATAAGTACAAAATGATTAAACTAGTAGAATGGTCATCTATCCCTGTACTAGTTAAGAAACTGTATCACAGGTGACGGGGTGTTCCAATACAATAAATTCAGTAAACTAACGCAAGGAACAGACTTAAGATATAATCAAGGATAGTGCTATTTTATAAATATTAACATAGGTAAAAACTTAAATACTAAATTAAATTAATACATCGCCGAAATAACAAATTTCGTAAATATAGGTAAGAATCTAGGTTATTATCTAATTCATTATTAAAAACATAGGTACATATTATTTTAATAATAATTGTTGGTGTGCAATTTTGTGTGTTAGCGACATAAAATCGCGTATCAGCAAATCGCAACACTGGGTCATTGTCTGTTATGTAACACTCGTATTGAGTTTATAAATAATTATTTAATATAGAGTGCGGATCATTCACTAAGTAAAGCAGAAACAATATGATAATTAGACATTTAGGGGTATCTTTAGGCGCCTCCATAATCAATCGAGCCCTCTTGCTGACCCTCTTGTTCATATTGCCCCCATCATAACAATTTTTTTGTTATAAAGTCTAATGCGCGAATGCAACCAATTTAAACGCCTATAAATAATACTTGTCTGATTTGACATGGTTTGTCAAGATCGCATATTCAAGTCCTGCATAGATTGTTTTTACATATTTATAATTAAAACTATACTACTAACTAACTACTAACTAACCCAACCTAACAGCCATCGATTCGTTCTGAAAAACGAACATTGATACGATTCGAATCAAGAATCGATTCGTGCTAACTACAGTGGTTCGCATTGATCTATATATGACTTTCCTTGCAAGCGAAAGGAATTCATAATGAGTATACAGCTTAACTTAATAATTCAGCCAGTACAGTGGCAACCTACAGATACCTGATTTATAAAGTACGGCCGTAAATCCATCCAGTGTGTCGTACCGATTTAGGAATCGATTGTTTATCTCCTAATATATATAATATATGTTTTGATAAGTCGATTTCGCATCTACACGTCAGTATGGGTCTCGTTAAATGAAAGCCCAGTCGAGGTACTGCTGCTGGCTACCGCACACAATTATTCGATCAATCTAATTAGTTATCAAATCAGCTGCAAGCCAGCTGACTTTCAGAAGCTTTAGAGCCTTACTCTATTTGGATAAAATCATCGTTGCTTCCATTTTCTAGGAGAAATACATCTGGAATTACGTGAGGCAGTATTAATTCCCATAAGCTGAAACTTCGGTAACTTGATGACTAACAATTCGAAGCTCGTAGATTACGTCTCCACATATCAAGTAGTCAGTGACGTCACTAAGGCCATTATTCGGGACACTGTCTATTGTTGGCCGCATTATGCTAAGCAAGGTCTGTGCATACAGCTTGAACTGCATGTCATGAAGACATCAATCAAGATCCTATGCGTTGTTGTTTCAGACGGTTGTGTTTTATTGTTACTATTCTCAACGTAGCTGTGTGTATGAATGGACGTACGAGTCCATATACATATGTAGTATTGAATGTGCGTACTGACCTGTAACAATATAACATTTTATATTATTATTTTAATTTTAGTCAAACTAATATATACGTATACATAATCTTACGCCTATATCCCTGAACAAGTAAGCATAGGTGTATAACGAGGTATATACATTTTGCTAGCTATGCTTTTAAGTGCCACTTAATAGGGAACGAGCCTATGGCAGTTTTTTGATTAAAGTACCAAAAGCCGGGCTACTACTGAGAATTTCTTGAAACATATTACATACTTCTACTTGATTCTGAAGATGTTGATAACACAAGGGATCTTCTGTAGGGTGAAGGTACTTCCATACTAAGGATATATCATAGAGCTATTTTGCTTTAAAGATTATAAGAATGGAGATACTCCTTTCTTTTAATATTTAATCAGCAATCTCGTCTCACTCCAGCGTAGTTTACATTTCATATTATAGAGTAGTTTTTTGTATTCAATCGACCAGAATCTCAGACTACGTGTATTTCGAGTTTCTTTACAGAAAAAACAGCCAAAAGGAAAATAAGTAGGAACTTTGTGTGAAGCCTAGTCTATTTTCGTCTATCGGGCACAGCCTTGCATTTCATGTTATTATAGAAATTGCTAGTAACATTTCAAAGATTATTTAGCAATCTTTTGATTGGCAACATCGATCACACAACTTAAGAAACAAGATAAGACGCAGCAAGTCAAACTCGCCTAACCTCCAGAGGAAACAGACTAATTTTGTTACTAATGCTACGAGAAACAGACATAATACTATGTATATATGTATGTTCTTAAGACCTATTACATTTTATAGCACACTTCCGAATTATCCAACACATATTCCAACTGTCTTAGTCTAATTAAAAAAATTTGTGTTCATGACAGCTACTCAAAGTAGCGTAACAGCAAAATTGTACCTTATTTATGTGAAACAAAACACATATTGTATCGACCATAACGGTCATAAAAGGTTAAATTAATAGTTCGATATTTTCCACCTATTTTCCTCTTAACCGAGGAGACAGCCGTCATAATCCGTTATACCCAAAGAACGGGTTGTTTGTCTTCTGTATAAATATTTTATTGCTGCCAAAATACATTTGTTACATGCCATGTCGAGAATTCTTTATGATACAATGTATTTTAGTCGTTAAGGAAATGGGGACTATGAGGTAATTGTGGGTTTGGAATTTGGCTCGCGTTTCGATAAGTTGTTGGTTGGTTTCTGCTTCGATTTTAGCATCAGTTTGAACGAATATTCGGTCATTTAGAAATACTTGCTACATCGCAGTTACTGTAAATATAACAATGAATCAATTAGTTAGGATCCAGGCATGATAAAAAGTATTGGATGTCGGAGTCCGCTGGCCCAAAATATAATGTGTTATATGATTCCAGTAAGATAAAAGAGACACCAAATGGAAGTCCGTAGTTTCTGACCACCAACCCAAGAAACAGGCGTGAGTATCTATACTCTCATGTTTATTCAGTAGAATATATCTAGAAGCAGTAATTAAAACACATGGTGAGAAAATATGTTAGATAGCGAATACAATTAATTATTATATATATAGCAAATACAATTAATTAATCATTTGTTTTCTGTCAATAGCTGAAATCCCTGATATTTGAAAATAGTTCTATCTGGACCCTGGTAGGCCGCTGCAGCTCAAAAAGTTAATAATAACGGCTCAACCATATACGTTTTTTACTCTCGCACTAAGGAACATCTTTGTTGCGTTGGTAGCTATATACAAATATTTAAACAGCTACCTCAAAATATCCAACACTTGATACAAATATCTGTATATAACAAAGTTTTTGTTCCGTTCTGATTCAAGCGACGACAATCGTTTCATCCAGCAGAAGCCGAAAATGTGCAAAAAAATATTTAACTAAAATGAATTTAATTCCACTGCTTTAAAATAGAAGGCGAAACATAAAATATGAAAACAAAGGAGCACAAAAGTCATAAATGCAAAACATTTTGAATTCATGTCATCCAAGATTTTAAAAGTCATAACCGTTTTGAGTCACGGTCGAGCAGTTACTGTCGTATTGTTCAAACGCTGTCTCCTAGACTATTATGTTACGTCATTCGCAGTAGTACCCGACATTTGTATGTAAATGTGTGTCTATAGAAGATACCCTTGCGTAAACTTCGGCTAGTGTCATGCCGCGTACGTTATCGATATCGATACACTCAAATTCCTACCTATATTTGCATTGTTATTTTTCTTCCAATATTCGTAAATGTTTATTCGTAATAATACGTTTATTGATTGTATTGGTGCTATCTGTGATATTTATAATGGGCTATGAGGAAAAAAGAAAATGAAACCAAACATTTATGTGAAAAGTTTCGCGTAAATGTTAACTATGAACGTATGTATACTTACAATATAAGTGTACGTTAAGTAATATACGAGAAATGTCTGTAAAATTACGTCGCCGTTTCACTAATACGTTATTGTGTAAGTTGAAAGGAGTACCGGTAGGTCATGTAGTTTCTTTAGTTTAAGGCTTCTCAATGAATTTACAAACAAATAATATTATAAAGAGTATCAATACTTCATACAAGGCATTTAATGGTCAGATAACAGGATATCGTAAACAACAGAGTTAAGACCAACCCTATGACGAAGGATTAGTCTTAAATCTGTTTATTTATTTTCTTACATTATTCCATTCGCACACTCTAAAAGTTATATTAATAAAAAAGATACATTTTAATATAGATGTTTATTTATCCACCCTTACTTTAACGAATATGCTATCCTAACTAATATTAGAAATGCGAGTGTGAGTTTGATTGTTACGCTTTTACGTCTGCACTACTTAACCGATCGTCATGAAATTTCGCACACAAGTTTTCAGAGGTACAGAAAAGGACGCAGGGTACTATTCCCGACGCATAGAATTTATTGACGTAACCTACATTAATTCAAGTGAAGCCACTGGCAAAATCTGGTCTAGAATAATTAATTCATAAAGTATCAATAGACTGGGATGCATCCTACCAAAATACGGTGAGACGCATTTCAAAAGATTAAGATGCATTTGAGAGAGAAGAAATTCATAAGCGGGCTCGACGTACGGATCTAGACTGGTTACGACTAGGTGCTGCGAGGTGCGCTCCTCTGCGGCGTCGGCGTCATTTGCTACGCCAACGACACACTTGTCACAACGAGAGGTAAGTCGCACCAGGTGGCGACCATACTGGCGACCACTGCGATCGCACAAGTCGTTAATCGTATCCGGCGGTTGGGCCTCGAGGTGGCCCTGTCTAAATCCGAGGCCGTTTGTTTTCACAGCCTTCGGAACCGGCCACCTCCAGGGGCCTATATCATGGTAGGAGGGGTCCGCATCGGCGTCGAATCAACCCTAAAGTATTCAGGTCTTTTGCTCGGCAGCCGATGGGACTTCAAAGCTCATTTTAGTCGTTTGGCTCCCATTCTACAGGGCGCTGCAGGTGCGCTCTCGCGCCGAGTTGTGTTACTAGGGTTTTTCTGAGAAGAAGAAGAAGATGAAGTTTTTCAAGAAGTTCTCAATAGGCTCGCCCCTTTTACGTAGGTGCGAAAACAATAGCTGGCAAAATCTGGATGTATTCTCTGTCAACTCATTTGGATATATATTTTTGGTACTATGTATATCCTTATCCTAACTCACATTATTATTGCGAATGTGAGTTTGTTTGTTACGTTTTCACGCCTTAACTACTAAACCGATCATCATGAAATTTCGTATATATCGTAGATCGTAGAGGAAATAGGTCACATTTCATTCAGAAAAAGTACTGTTACTAACCTAACCTACATTTACGCAGGCAAAGCTGCGGCGAAATCTAGTGTATATAATTTAATCATCTAATTTTATCGATAACTCATTTCACCACAACACTATAATGTGACAAACGAATTACGCTGCAAAAAGGTGGCGGTGGACTCCGCCAAACGGGCTCCATAAAAAGGTTCCCATAAAACAAAGATTCCTGAATTTTGCCCATGGCGTGAGGTCATATTAATGACACTTTACGTGCCGCGGGACGGCAGAACTAGTGTTATTTATTGTATTACCTAAACAAAACTATAAAGTTAATTGTTGAGACGAATTTGTTGGTAAACTTTAAAGGCGGATACAAACCCGTATTTTTGTTGTGGTGCAGATGGCACAGTGGCGTTTGTAGTCACTTCGCCAATATTAGTGGGACGCGGGAGTTTAACGCGTAGCTGTATCTACCTATACAGATATGTTACCGGCCTATTATGCTCTTTACCAGTAAGGACCTGTAATTACTACCTAATAGAACAATTTTTTTTTATTTTAAAAAGAGAACTCTTGCTCTAGATATAAATCCTGTGTCGCGGGGGTACTTAACAAATATTCAAACAACGTACATAACGAACACTCAGACTAGAAACAACTATTTGTGGATTACACAAATTATTGTCTCGTGTGGGGATTGAACCCATAATACTCAGCGCAGTGACAGTGGCGAGGCGACCACTTAAACCACTACGCTATTCGTGCATTCAAATATAAGTTAAGTTAGATGGTTATTTCTACATAAACCAAGATATACATCCAAGTTTAAGGACTTTTTTAACTTCTTTATTCCCACGAAATGTTTCTACGTTCAGGCTCTAATGACGCTATCGAGACGTGTTGAGTGCTGTAGAGCTCTTGAGCGATCGTTTGTGCAAGACACGGGAAACGGAGGGTAGGCAGATATCTACATATTTCGTTACGTTTGCTGCATACATTCGGGCTTCATTTTAGGGCTGACGAGTCCCTAAGGCAGGCTAAATTATATGAGTCTACCCCGGATAATTATTAAATACTATCTTTCGCCGTACTAATTTGACCGATCATCATGGAATTTCGCAAACACGTTGTCTGGGAATCAGGAAAGGACGTAGGGTTTCTTTCATCCAGTAAAAAGTACTATTCCCAAGCGAGCAAAGCCACGGATAAAAGCTAGTATATAATATTGTAACGTGTCCCGAATTCGCAACACTCGATAGAGAGAGAGAGTGAGAATACAGAATTTATAATATATGGAAGGCGAGTTTGTCTTTATCCTACTATTAACCAAACGCTTTATCAGCTTAGTACATTAAAACGCAGAATGCGGACGAATCTGTTAGCATACATAATAGGGACATCATTAGTGTAGTTTGTGACAGCACTCAATTAAGTAAAAATATAAGGCTGGGTAAAGATTTTTGTGCCAATTATATGAACCTACACCAGTCAGATTGTCACCTTGGCCGGTGTAGCCTGGTCGAAACTTCAAGCACACTACATTAAAGTTAAACTACTTTATAGTGATTTTATCACATTGCTTATTTTAAAACACTTATTGCATCATTTTGAAACTATTAAACTACTACTGTTTTACTATTACTTAAGCTATTTCAATTATTAAACTACTTAAACTTAGATTTACACTTTCCCTGTCATATCTCCGTACAATGTTTAACATTCGCGTAAACATAGGACAATATTACATAAAAGGTACACATTTGGAAATATTATTAAAGGCTACTCTCACACTAGATATAGCTAAGATACCACGGAGACATGAAACAATTTAAACAACGGACACCTACAATACCAAGATACGGGATAAGTATATTTGGATCGCACTAATTTAGTCCGGCGTTCGGATCGAACCTTCAACGCTCGTTTAATCCGGAGTAGCGAGGTGATCACCGAAACCACTGTACCATTCATGCTTCAAACAATTTATAGCTAGTAAATATATCTTCGATAGTCGATCCAACTCGAGTCAACTGCCGCACTAGCAATACATATTGGATCGTGGAGGACTACAAACTTTAAAACAACGAACACAAAGAACACCCAGATTCAGAACAACCATTTGTAGATGACACAATTTTTTATTGCGTTTGACGATCGATCTCACAGCATCCAGGCAGTGGTATTGGCTAGGCCACCACTTAAACCACTACGCCATGTGCAGCCAATTTCCTTTGTGATGTGCCATAAAAGGCAAAAACGTTTTTACTGAAGAAACGAAATACCAACATACAATACAAAAACAGCTTGACCTTGTTAAATAAGACCTTGAATTCAATACAATATATAAAATATATACCAATAATCTTGCATAATCATGGACATTGTTATCATTACTATATGGTCCATATCATAGGTTTCTATCAAACAAGCTTTCTCGTAACTCCGCCACTCATTAAATTTATTGGGTTCGAAAACACACGGTCCATTATTACACCCGGGCAAGTCATAGTTTAATTTATTTTGGACAGATCTTTTCTTTGGATGAAATGTGCCTTATGTCCTTTTGTGTACCTCTAACAACGTGTACGCAAGATTTTATGATCAAGAAGTTAAGGCGAAGAAGCGTAACAAACAAACAAACAAACCCACATTCGCATTTATAATATTAAATTAATTATTAGGATATATAGAACCAAATTATGACGTACATACTACTTACAGTATACTGAACAAAAAAAGCTTATTTTTAAACTTAAACTTATTCGTTATTTTTTAACTTTCCATCACCCTGACTCAAAACAACTATTTTTGGATCACATAATCTTCGAATCGAAAACCCTGCGTAGGGTCGAAGCGACCATTAAAATCACTACGCCATTTGTGCAGTCTATTCATATTATGCGGGTAATATTGACACGATAACATCTAATTATTTATTTGTTGTAGAATGAATTGCATTAATGAGACTTTATAAACACGAGCATAAAAAGTATCCCTATATTCAAACAGCATTTTGTGAATCGATTTTTCACGTTATGCGGCGGTCGAATGCGCGATTACATTTGCTACGAGGAGACCCCATAAACTACTGCGCACTCTAGGATCAATCAAATAATATTATTATGAGTTTTGAGTCATAATTGAACTGTAACTTACGCGCAATCTGTACTAAATCATAGTCGTAAATCTGAATAACATAATTTTAAGAGCCAAAAACATGAAAATTTCATACGCTACGGCCGTTTTATTTAAGACCCTACTTTTATTGATGACAGCTCAAAACTAGGTAAAAAGCAAATAAAATATTCATAAAACAAACTTAAAACTCTTATTTAGTTTTACGATAGCTGTACAATAAAATTTAACTGTTTCTTCGAGGTCAAAGTATTATTTGCGTGTTCGTACGCAATATAGTTCCGTACGATTACACTCAGATAAAATCATTGTCATCAATCAATCATTCGAGCCGTATTTTATTAAATTTGTGTTTTCTGCGTTTGGACTAGGTCTATCTACGAGTCCATAAGGGATTTTATCCTAAATACCGAATTATATTAGACATGTACCCACATGTTTCTACAGCTGGTTTCTATGGAACAAAAGGGACGTAAATGGATAAAAATCGATGTCCGAAGAAAATTTACTTTATGAATTTGGGTTTTCACATGGACGTTTAGAATGTGGATCAATGACCATCTTGACATGTTTTTCTAAGAGACAGGAAAATGTAATAATAATAATAATAATAATTCTTTATTTGTAACAGCAAGGTGAATACAAACATTATGCAGACCTGATTCCCAAACTAGCGTGAGCTGTATGTTGGGAGTCAGTTCCTTCCCAAAGAAAATTTAAATCAAAATAGTTACAAGCTGTTTAGTAGATACAATTTGCTTTTCTTTTTCTTTTAGTTAGGTTCAATAATAATAATAATACGTGTTTTAATAATGTATGGTGCGCGCATGTGTGTGTTTATGCATGAATATGTAAAAAATGTGTATTTATGATTGTATGATTGTGCGCGCTTTCGTGTGTGTGTGTGTGTGTGTGTGTGTGTGTGTGTATGTGTGTTTGTATGTTGTTTTTTTATGGTACTTACGTATACTTTGGTAGATAAATAATTTTCGCACAGTTAAAACATCAGCTTTTTCATAAACTAAATGTGTAGAGTGACGAAACGGAAGGAAAAGAAGTACTTTGAGCATGTGGTTATTCATTAAGTTTTTGTAGCATTGGCATTACGCGAATTGTGTCCCAGTAAGGTAAGTGTGTAAAGAGTGCATTGTCATGTCATGCTATGTATGTCCGCAAATGAGTAGGGAGAGGTGTATCACGGCTATATTTCACCAGCTGTTTTGGTTTGTCAGCTGCAATGCACAGAAGAGAGAAGAAGAAAGAGAGAAAGCTTGAGAAGCTCCCAACAGTTAAACCCAATAACATTTTGTTCGGTTCAGAAATAGAACTCGGGATCTCAAGATCGTACGTAAACATTCGCCAACGAGGCAGTCAAATGGATCTATTAAATCCTATACAAAAAGAAAATGTCCTAAGTTACTTCTTGTTATTGCTTATTGAGAATAGCTTTCGTAACAGAAAGAAAGAGTCTAACTTTTTCTTATAGACACCAGCTAGTCACTACTTGACTCGATTTTCTTGACTCAGTCGTAGAACCTGAAATCGGCAGTCACGCTCACTCATACTCTCGGATACTACAAGGCAGTTTACCATGCCATCAAGCTTTAGTAACATACAAAGTTACAAAAACTAAAGTAGGCCGAACTTCCACGAACTTGCCTGAAGTTTCCCGAACGATGGTCCAACTGCTGAACTTAGGGAGCAAAAACTACTGAACTCTGTATACGTCGATTTTATGTTGTATAGCAGAGGACAGAAAAAGTAGTCCTGTATTATGGCTGTGTAAATGTTCTAAAGAAAATGGTTGGAGCAGTAAGCTAACGATTTAAGGGTCAAACCTTCAATCATCGCTAGAGACCAATATTTTTAACAAATTCCAATGACATTTTGCCGCATTGACAAACGCTTCGGCACCGAGGCAGTAAATAATGAAATACATTTTTATTTTGTGGACGAGAGAATACACAAACATTTTGGAGAAAATCCTTTGCAAAATAATGATTAAAATTCACAACAGCATATTATGTAACATCAGCTTTGTGCTCGGTATTATTTAACAAGAGTCCTGAGCCGATTGTCAAAGTCAAAAATAATTTATTCACTTAAGTCACAAAGTAACACTTATGAACGTCAAAGGGGTTAGTGAGTTTATTACATTTACTGAATTTACATTTATGTTAGTTGCAAGGTTCAGGCAAAAGGTTGAGCCTATGAGAATATACCTGCAGGAAACTTAGGGCCATTCACTTAAATCGCCATCAACTTATCATTTCAGTATTTTACAACTCATTTATGTACCAGGTGTTGCAGTCATTATGCTATATGTCACTGTCCATATAAAACTAAATTCTAAAAATAAAGAAAATATGGTAATATTATGTAAGAAGCATTTGAGGTTTAAAATAATATTTATCAGTAGGTAGCCATTTATAATAGACAGTAGTATGGCATGATGACGCATACACTTACACTTTGTGGCATGAAAAGGTAGTTCGTGACTACATGTAGTTAAAACAAAATTTACGATAATACTTATAAAGTTTGTTTAAAAGAAAAAGATACTTTAACACCACAAAACCTTCACTTAGCTAAATTGACTTATATAATACATACATTGTTTGAATCCTGTATGAAACAAGCAACTAGTTTCATGAGTTTTTATCATTTAAGTAATCATTGATTGAATAATAGCCCTTCCGGATAAGCTGACTTTTAACAGCACTTTTAAATTTTAGTATAGGTACATTTATAATATCAATCGGTAGTTTATTAAAAAAGCGTATACTGAGTCCCGCAAATGAATTGTGAACTTTATGTAAACGATGATACGGACCTACTAACTTATGCTTATTTCTAGAGTTTAAGTTGTGAATATCACTATTCTTATTATATAAGTGAATATAATGTTTTATAAACATAATATTCGTAAATATATATTGCGGCGCAACAGTAAGTATACCAATTTCTTTAAAACGCTCTTTAACTTTTATAAAATAACGACATAAGTATAACATTTACGGTAATTTTATTTATGCTGTGGTTGCAGAAATGCTTTATCAAAAAAGAAAAGGTCATGCTACCTGCATACAAATTATAATATTATTGGATTCTATTCGAAAAGAGGTTTGTACCTATCTATATATTGGTATTGCTAATATAAAGAAGAGTAATATCTTCTAACTCAGCTTAAGCAGGAATGTATTGTATTAATGTCAATAGTGCGTTAGGTAGGAATCAAACCCATGACATTTCAATTATAAGTTACTAGATATGCCTCGGGTAGAGGATTTTTCTACTTTTTTGTACCTCTGGCAACGTGTATGAGAAATTCCAAGATGTTCAATTGCGTAATTAAAGACGTGAAAGCGTAACAAACAAACACGTTTGCATTTATAATATAAGTTGATTTGATTTTTGACCCATTGATAAGCTTAGGTTCAAATTTTGTAGAAATGGCATGTGTATGTTTTAATTGTAGACTTGTATGATATAATTTTAAGAAACTTATCATCGGTCAATATTATGTATCAAATCATGCATTTAGCATACCAACAAGTCCATACCTATAAACTAACTGATATTAAAATTAACCGCTGCCTTAAAGTTCCATATTATACGAAAACTTATGACATATATTTCTATTAAAGAGTATATTTACGACGAGGAGATCTTTTGTATCATCATGCATCACATTTTATACGACCAATTTTTTTGCACCCCTGTGTACAGGTAAGCGCAATGCGAATAAGCAAACCGGGCCATAAAACTACTCGAGCCGTGCCTATACGATACGCAATTATGATCTTTGCGCACTTATCAGAATAAGAACGTATACTTATATCACGTTAAGACGGGTACACACTAATGTAACTGGTTTTTATTATTGCTGAGAGAAGGATTTCCGGGAAGAATGAAAAGATATTGGAAGATTTTTCTTTATATAGGTTTTATCACGTTGTTTATTATAAAACATAAAATTCGCGTTAACGTAAGACAATATTACGTGAATAATTTCAGCGTATGTATCAGAGAATATCAAGATTTGAGCAAGTAATAGATGGCGACAGGACTACAGCCCATTCCTAAAGCATAGCAAAGCAACATAACTAAAGCTAATTGTGTATATAGAACTTCTTTGAAGGCTTATTAACTGGAAATAAGGGGACTGCCCTTATTTCCAGAAGTAAACGGACCAGTTGTATTTAAATAAATAATTTATCTTGAGAGTAAAGAAAGAAAATACTTCATTACCTGCCATTTTTGGATACTCTGATCTCAAATGGAAATATAAAAACTATATTCTAGGTTCGACTAATGCGCTATCGATTGTCACGTGTGATAATTTCAAATGTTCGCGTATCATTTATCCACACACCGATATTTTAATCATTTAATTTGCCAAACGATATATCCGCTATACAATTATTTAACAGCAGATTACCAGACCAAGCAACGTAAATTAATTACAGTTGAGTCCCTGGCAACAAAGATTTTGTCTTTAAAACTGAAGCCCGAGTGTAAATTTCGTGTCATTTGACGTAGTACGTAACGATTAAGTCAATCGTGCTAACTATCGATCGAAAGTACTTCGAAATAGTCAGAGTGTGAAATAATGCAAACCAATCTATTCGCATCGCGTAATCTCACTTTGCCGAAAGTCAGCCGAAAGTTAGGTATTTTTTTTTAAGTTGCCTACATTGCATTACGAGTATCTCTATTTCGTTTTATGGAGCAGCGAGTAAAAGAGATGCTAAATGCTCTATGCGTCGCGTCATGTTTCAATACAAAAAGTCCTTTAAACGGTGATCTCAACCCAAAATATTTTTCTGTATTTCTACCAATATCTGCTGTATCGAAATACCAAATTACATAATTTTTCATGAATATAATATTATAATGTATGGAAGTTATATTATAATATTCATTATGTATCATAAAGTTTTCCCATTTCTATTTATATTAAACAAAGATTGAATATTTTCTTTTATCATATACCGATTTGGGTTAGAAACCTACCGACATTTCTGAATTACTTTAAATTTTGACGTTCGCCTTCAAAAGCTTAGCGGTTTCTTGTGATATTTTGAATTTATTGAAGTTATAATATTATAATGTGCGCAATTTAGACCACACCATTCCAATTTGAAATTCTGGTAAAGTTTATGGAGCAGTAAGTAAATAAATACATATACAGTTATGCATGTTTACATATAAAAATAATCACTTTATAACGAAGTAACGATATAAAAATTAAACTGCTTTATACGGAATTTATCGTGTTTAAAGCAGATTAATTGTAAATTATATATAAATTTTAATCATAAATTATAGTTATTTTACATAATATTATGCTTCGTTTACGCGAATGTCATACATTTTAATTTTACAGACACGGTGACATACATAAGCCGTCGAATAATGTAAAAGGCAGAAATCAAGCAATACAAGATTGGAAAACTTGTCAAATTTATTAAATAATGATCCCACCGGGGCAATGAAAAATACGGAAAAGTGAAGAAAGGTATCTACCTCATCGATTACGATAAATACCTACTTAAATAATGCATTTAACTGATGAGAGTTAATTATTTTCAGAGCCAAAATGACGATAATACTATTACTTTGTCACCAACATCGCCTATGCCTGCTAGAAGTCCTCAGGTTCTTGAAGCAGAAAGCATTCCTGTTATTGAGTTAAGTAGGTACATATACTGATTATAAAAATATTAATATTATCTTATATATAAAATTCTCGTGTCACAATGTTCGTTCCCGTACTCCTCCGAAACGGCTTGACCGATTCTCATGAAATTTTGTGAGCATATTGAGTAGGTCTGAGAATCGGCCAACATCTATTTTTCATACCCTTTAGTAATAAGGGTTGTCCACCCCTAACATTTTTTTAAATCTTTTGGGCAAAACATTTTTTTATGGCAAAACAACGTTTGCGGGGTCAGCTAGTAATTTATAACATTGTAAGCCCAATTAAGGAACCGACAAGTGTTTCGAATTGTGAATGATAAATTGCTGTAATAGGTTTAATCACTTTGATACGTGACAGACGTATAAGAATATAAATGTGTGTGCTTCATCTTCATAATATTCAGGTGTGAATTTTAATTGCTTTCTTTTTTAGCTGAATGCGATATATCGAATATGCCTGGACCATCACATCAGAGTCTCCATACTCTACATTCAAACAATACGCACGTACCACAACCGGAAGCCGATACATCAACAGGATCCCAACGTCGTCGACGTGGAAGAGCAACCTCAATAAAGTGTCACAGACATATAAGAATATAAATGTGTGGCTTTCACACATTTATATTCTTATATCGATCGTTTGCCTGAAACTACGTAAATGTAGCTTCAGTAACTTAGTAAACACACTAACCTATATATGTTGACGTTCATAAGTGTTACTTTGTGACCTAAATGAGTACATGGTTTTTGACTTTAATTTTAGATAAAGAAAATAAGAATGATTTCTGTGTAACAGATGTTGCAGATGTTGTGAATTGATTAAAAGAGAAACATTATTTTTATGTTAATGCGCCTGTCTTCTTTAATTAAATAAATAAATTTGAATATGGTGTCAGTAGTGTTATTTACAAAGCCACATTGGCACAGTTTTTATATAGATTCTTAATAAAAACAAACATATTAAATCATGTTCATGTAAGTAATTCATATTGCCAAAAACATTAGAAAATGAGAATATGACTTATTATAACAGTGAGAAAAGCGAATGTAATGATTATTATACCAATTGAGATCAAAATATAAAAAAGAACCAGTGACTACGTCTAGCTATTTGATCATGCAGTGCTCTTCCTCGAATCAACTCGGTGGTTGCTTGTTGCTCTTCCATATGCTGGACTTCCATATATTGTAGCTTTATGATGTTCACTTAGATCTAATATTAAAGGAGATTTGTTTTAGTAAATCCTTAATGTTCATACTGTCCATTTGAAATATAGATTCATCTTAATATTATGAACCATTCTTACCTAAATCATCTGGTTCAGGTACTCTATAACCTAATGCAATATTATAGAGCACACTATTGTGCCTGAATAATTGTGGCCTGAATAATTTGTGCGTATTTTAGAGGCTTGTAATACAATACTCTATCTTTGCAAAGGCAACGCCTACGATTGGTTGGTTGTAATTTGTTCGTTCTTCTAATTGCATATTTCCTATACATAGAAACAGGAAGGCTTCCTTTGATAAGCAATATCTATTTCTAAATTCAATGTTACTGAGATCTTCTACTGGATTAAATGAGGCACGAAAATCAGCTCTCTTTTTCTCAAGTAATTTATTTCATCTTGGTAATGAGTGGCCATCATCAGTTTTCACCAGAAAAAACTACGAGCCGTAATTTTCACCCAAAAATAAACACAAAATTACACAGTTATTAATATCGTATTCAATGTCAACTACGTCTCACCAACCCAACACCTAGTGAGTTTACTGCACGACCGCGTTACCGTTTCGAGACGATTGTAAATGTCAAATTTTAGTTCACACTCGCATAATCTTGAAAAACGTTTGCCGAAACTATCAATACCGCGTCCGACACGATAATTTTTACGTCACTTCTAGTGACACCGCTATTGTAGTAGTGCAAACGATTTCACACTCGCTAGTTTTTCTTACAATAGTCTCCGCCAGGGGCGCTTTGTAAGTTACCATACATTTGTTAGTCGATACGACAACTTTGTTAGCTTTATGAAAAATCCACACTTGGGCCTCTGAAACAAAAGTAGTTGTAGTAAACAATGTCGAACTTAGTATGGTTTGAGCAAAAGCTGTTGCTTTTCTTGTGCAACGTGCTATGTCCTGGCTATTACAAAGTTGTTTGCTGGTTAAATTAATGCTTTTTGCATGGCTGCACAATATTAATAGTATGAAGCGATTTGAAAATATGACAAAATACTGCTTTAAAAATGCTGATTCTGTATTGGATTGCTTGAATATTTATGCTGTCGTTGGATTTAATATTTTTAACTTAATTGCTTGTCTGTTTTCATTTGGAAAGGCAAAATTTATTTTCTTTTTTTTACTGAAAACTATTCTGTGTGTTATATACACTGAATAGTTTTCAGTTAAAAGTTTACAAAGTTATGCTGTCAAATTACTATCCGCCAAAATTGACAATGTAAAGAGCCTCCCAATAAATGAGCCATTGTGCTAGTTTAAACACTTTTGGTCAGTTTCGAAGGATTACTGGAATAGTTTATCTCCCACACTAGGATTAAGGCCTATATCACGGTAAAATTAAAAAAATTCAAACAACGAACACAAAGAACAAACAGACCCGAAACAACTAGTTAAGGATTATCCAAACACTTGGCGCAGCGGCACAAGCGAGGCAACTACTTAAACTACGCCATGCAGTTGAGTTAGAAAACAATATGTCTGTCCCCGCCTTTATGTACAGATGTGTCTTACATAAGGACGGTACACATTTATTTTATGTTCTGATTTGAGGGAAAATCGTTAACAAGTAGTGATACAGGAACTATTTTATTGACGTCACTTGATTTTTATGGGGTAAGTTGTATTGCGCCCTTAGAAGAAGATGTTGAGATGATAAGATACGGTATCCAAGATTGCTTTTGTAGGCATTTGAATCCACGCTGCCGGATAAAAATGGAAATGGCGTATTCTTTAAGTAGTTTTGTTTTTTGTGAGGGTTCTAAAAAATAAAACAAGAAAAAGGAATATAAAAAGTATACCATTTATTGATTTTCGATTGTCTTACCTCGTTTCTGCTTGAAGTAATTCCAGGAAAGCGCTTCTAAAGTTTAAATGTTACCGCCAATTTTAGAAATGGTTGTATCTAATAAATGGTAACAAAATGTATACGCAGAACGATATACACTTGCCAGTACTAAAACTAACGTGAAATTGGACTGTTTAAATGTTGGCCGTGTTTCGAAACAGTATTCATCCACATGGATGCTTTTTGGAGGCACGGTATTTAGGACGACGAACCGTTTAGGGTTTCAAAAAATCGGTGACATAAGCCGTGCAATTTCCAACAGAGTAGCAAATAAAAAACTATTTGTATTCAAGATTCTTAGGCGTTTTAAATCCTTGATAAACTAACAGTTAGGTCTCTTTCCAAAAATTATCCTCCACAAATTAGTACCCATTCATTGAGTAGTTGTTTTAGCAAAATAATATAAATACTAAGTCGGGTAGGCACGTTAAGTAAAACAGGTGAATAGGATACCAATGTATTATTATATATTGGCGGTTCATTCAATTGAATTGTGTATTTTGTGAAAAGTCCACAGAAAAATATGTTTTAATCTCTATAAGGGCACAATGATTTACGTGATCCACAAATAGTTGTTGCGAGCCTGGGTGTTCTTTGCATCCGTTATATCGATATTTATAAATTCCGTCGCGGTACAAGCATTTAATATGTGTATGTGCAATATACTTGATTATCTTGTCAGATATCTCTAACAAAAAAAACGACTTGACCTTCCAAGCACGGCATGATGTTACGTCAGAACAAAATGTCGACAGTGAGTGTTATAAAAGCAAGCACGTCGAACGCCACTACAGACAATCAGACAACTTTACATTGCAAATGTAGAGCTGCACCACTTATTTCTAAGGTGTAGCAATAGAGCTTAACTGTGGAACAAATAAAACTGCACCTACATTCTGTGACCAGTAGGGTCAGCATTAATACCTTTTAAATGTCAGGATATGCTCCATTGTGAAAGGACTTTGACGCTTCTTATAAAAGCACGTAACGAGAACATTTTAGGTGTCGTAAACATGTATGACAGTCTTTATAGTAATATAGTTTAAAATTCTGGACTAGCAAATAAAATATGTCGAAATTAAATATTTCACATTGAAAATGATAGTCTTGCTCTTAGATAGTCTGACAAGTGATTTAACTTTTACTAATTTGCTTCATGTTTTTCATGTACCGGTTAATGTTGCATTTATTTTGTTATATACTTTAGCGACCTACAAGTGCCAAGAATAAATAAAGAAAGAAGAACTGATTCAATTGAATTATCAGATTTCAAGGAAAAATATTGTTCAGACACTTTTCATTGGTTTAGATTGCTGTGGAAATCTTACGTATGCTTTAGCTTAAACATTGTAATGTCTACTTTTAAAGTCGCCAAATAACTATTTTATTCATCCACACATGAAAGGCAAAAAGTCTCAATACACCAACGTGCTACATTATTGGTCATCCTACTCACAAGCAAGTTTGTTCGTGAAATCCACTAAGAAAACCGACTCCTAAAAGCTTACCTTTATTTCGAAGAAATCCCACCAACTAAACTGAACTTATATGTATAGCTTGTCTCGTGACTTCACCTCAAGCGGTCCAAAAAAGATTTTTAAATTTCCCACTTCACTTCGCTTTAAGCGCTGAAAATATAAGTTTGTGCCAAGTTATGCCGTAAATAAACTATGTTATTCATGCTCTTGCTCTTGTCTGTCTGTAGAAACGTTCGGGTGCACTGTTAATGATCGAAACGGTCACTCGCTATGCATAATGCGTTTTGTGCCGTGTATATCGAACCCACAACACTAGACCGTTCTTTTTTGTACAAGGTGTCGTAGACAATTTTGCAAGAACGCCGTGTCGTTTGCGAGCATGTTCAGGTATGTATGTACTCGTAATGCTCTCGTTCAACACGTAGGTTACGCGACGTATAATGTAATCTCAATATAAAACTGTAGCTATAATGATGCTAATCTGAAATAGTAGGTACTGTATCCTTACTAATATTATGAATGCGAATGTAAGTTTTTCATTTGTTTGTGTCGCTTTCATGCCTCATCTACTCAACCGGCCATGAAACTAGACAAGCAGCGATAGCCTAGTGGTATACCGTTGGACTGCCACGTAGAGGTCTCGAGTTCGATCCCAAGGCGCGCATCTCTGACTTTTCGAAGTTATGTACGTATTAAATAATAGTTAATTATTGCTCGCTTTAACGGTGAAGGTGAACATCACGAGGAAACTTGCATGTCTCAGAGTCCTCCATAGTGTTCTCGATGATATGTGAAGTCTGCCAATCAGCATTAGGCCAGCGTGGTGGACTTTGACCTTACCCTTCTCACACTGAGAAGAGGCCCGTGCCCAGTAGTGGGACAGTTTAATACAGGGCTGATATTATATATGTCCTTTTATGTACCCCTGACAACGTGCATATTAAATTTCACGATGATCGATGGAGTAGTAAAGGCGTGAAAACATAACAAACTCACATTCGCATTAATAATATTAAGCTAGGAAGCCACAACACCCAAAATAAATTTCAAAACGGTTTTAGTTACCTCGAATTAATTAAAACGATGCTGGAGTAAGTATATTTTTTGTCGTCAGGTAATTAATGGAGTATGGCTCGAGTTCTCCAGATGGCGGAAGACAAATCGAAAGAAAGTACACTTAAAAGTAGAAATCTTTAGTTCCGATTCTGTTTTATTGATATTAAATTAATTAACTTGGAAGTACTAGAACAACTAAGTTTTCCAGGTAATGTATTTGGTTCCTTTTCAATGTGATTCAATAAAGCTTATAAATTTGTCTAGTTTTCTGTTTGAACGTGGTTCTGGAACTAGGTAGGTACCAGTCGGATTTAAAAATATTTTTGCATTTTATAGCCGAAATCTTAAGGAATGTTATCCTATACTAATATTATAAAGAGGAAACATTTGTTTTTTTGTTTGTAATGATGTAACTCAAAAACTACTACAACGATTTTAATTTTGTTTTCCATTTAAAAAAAATCTTTTACCATTAGAAAGCTATATTATTACCAAGTAACATAGCCGATATTTTATTTATAAAAAGTCCTGTTCCTAACATAACTTATCCTACTTTTACGCGAGTGAAGCCGCGGGCGAAAACTATTAGGTATATATAGCTCGTTATTGAGCCTTGGGAGCGAAGCAGTAATGATAAACGTGGATAAGACTACAAGGGACAACTAGCTCTGAGATACGCTGAATCGGGACGTGGCCAGTATTCCTATCAGTAAGTCATTAGGTACTATAGACAGTGACAAGGCAAACACTAAATACACTAAGCCACCCGTTATTTTTCTATACTAATATTATAAAGAAGAAATATTAGATTTTTGTGTTTGTTTTTTTGTTTGTAAGGATATAACTCAAAAACTACGGAACAGATTTCAATAATTATTTCACAATTTCAAAGCTTTATATTACTGACATAGGCTACATATTATTTAAAAAAATGTACTGTCA
Source organism: Catocala nupta (assembly GCA_963675205.1). Classification (NCBI taxonomy): domain Eukaryota; kingdom Metazoa; phylum Arthropoda; class Insecta; order Lepidoptera; family Erebidae; genus Catocala; species Catocala nupta. Next base: position 12,954,485 of record OY776099.1, read on the forward strand.
CACTTAACCTAATCTACAATTACGCGGGCGAAGCCGTGGGCAAATGCTAGTCGTTAGTATAGACAATGGTGAGGCTAGTACTAACTAAACCAAGCCACCCATATTTTTGTATAATACGATTAAAATAGTAAGTAAGTCTATCATGCTTCTCCATCTAAAATATTAAACATACCTACAGATCACTTAAAACCTACCAAACTATGACAAAAATATCTAAGTATGGAATTCCTTAACGGGAAAATCTAATAACACCTTGAAAACTGAACGAACCGGAAATCAAACCTAGGCTCAGGTTTGATTTCCGGTTCGTTAATTTTGTAATTTTACAGTCGTCACTTTGGTAGTTACGGACTGTATGCGCCGACTATATGACAAGAATATTCAATCAACAGACACAAAGATCTTCCATACTCAGAATAACTACCTGTGAATCACACATTCACTGAGTAATTGTGTAGAAAATCCTTACTTCGACTTGTTATATCTTTCATATAAAGATAAAAACTGAGTAAGATAACCGAGGAACACTAGATTTTTTTATCTGACCGATCCGGAAATGAAAGTGAACAGATTTTCTATTAGAGGAGTACGTGATTCCATTTCAGCCAGCTAGTTGGCAGTGTGGCTGTGTTATGGCTACACTGTGTGTCTGTCAGCCAATGCGTAGTGTTGATGTAATGGACGTTTGATGTACGGTAGATAGAAGAAAATTTGTTTATTTTGTAAAAAGATTAATAGAAAGAAGAAAGATAATTATAGAACCATGTACCTATAGTGCGAGGTGTTTAACGTCACTCGTGCGTAACACCTGTCCTCTCTTTAACGTCGCCGCGTCGTCAAGCTAATAAAACTGTTCTCTATGACTCACTTTTTTTATTTCCAGCAACTCACCCTCTTTGTATTATATATATGTATAAAGTTATACAAAAGCGCTTGAGCGTTACTGTGTGAAATAAAATTGTACAATATTTTTAAATTGTTTTAATAACGTGTTTTTGTGAGAGTAATATTCTGTTTTGGAATAAGGACTTTGATATAAGGACTTTGATTATAAATAGAACGAGGGAAACAGGTTTTTATGGAACTAGGGGTGAAAATACCTTACAAATCACCTAATGGTAAGCGGTTATCCTAACTAATATAATAAATGCGAATGTGAGTTTCCTTGTTTGTTACGCTTTCACGCCTTAACTTACTTAAATTTTGGATACACGTTGTCACGGTTACAGAATAGGACATAGGGTACCTTTCATCCAGGATATACAATTGTAGGTATCCGAGCGATTGAAAATTGACTTAACCTTACCTTAACATAACATTTACGCGAGCGAAGCTACGGGCAGAATCTAGTAGGCTATAATCGCTTGTAGTAACAAAAGTAGGTAATTATCAATTACGTCGGCTGAATCTAAAAAAAGATTAAACATATGATGGAAGAAGAGAAGTGAGTGAAATACATAGATATAAAAACCTGAAGTTGATGAATCGCAGTGACAGTGTTAAATTCCTAATTGTTAATTGCCCGTTACTTCTAGGCTGGTATTACTCTCACGGGCGTACCGGCTTATTTTCTCTGTCAGATACCAACATATTCGCCAACTAAAATGAAGATGGACAAGTCTTAATTATCTAAAAACACCACGACAGGCAGTCTAATATTACTGAAATATAATATAAAGATTTCCACTTTGGAAACCAAATGCTATATACCATAAACATAATCAGTGCGCATTTAAATATTAATTGTCATTTTTAAGTACTTATAAAATATATTATAATTTGTGCACCATACTTTTACGTGGTACTACCAAGTCCATCGCATATTGATAACGCAGCCACGACCATCGCCTACGTATAACAAAGTCGCAAGAACTCTATAGTAAACTAATCCACAAATTAATGATTATAATTTTAATATTATAATGATAATAATTTATTGTAATATTATAATGATAATAATTTATTGTATCCAGTAAGTACGTAATACCAGATCACTAATTCATCACCCTAAAATCTGAAATAAACATATGTACATATATCACATTGCTTTACAAAGCCTCATTTTGCGGTCACATTGAGGTTCTAATCAACTTTGTCACAAACCATCTCCGGCATGCATTGTTCTATATGACATACATACGTTCGCAGTTTTAAAGTAGCACCTAAATAGCTTTAGTTGAATAAGAATTTTGTGGCATCTTCTTTTGATCTCATCCCCAGTTTGACCCAGGACAAACTCAAGATTAGGAGCAGAAGTTTCGTTTATACAAATACTAGCTATTGCTTCGGCTTTGCCTGCGTAAATTTCATATTAAGATAAAATGATTCTGTGTGTACGACCATAGCATAGTTTGGGTGAGTGATTAATAAAGATTTTTGATATAAGATCATTAAAAACAATTCTCTAAAAATGAGAAAATAAACAAGTGCAAATAGAATTCAAATATATACAAACATCTCTACAAACTTTACACATAATTTTTAGGGACGTGTCCTATTACTCGACTAGTAATGGGACACGTCCCTAAAAATTATGTGTAAAGTTTCACAGTGTAGCGAGTACATTACAACCATTTAGTTATTGGACACAAAATACACCCAGATTCAGAAAAATTATTAGTGGGTCACACAAATAATTGTCCCGTGTGGGATTCAAACCGACAACACCAAGTGCGGTGACGACCGCTAACCTGCTACATCATAATTCATAAGTCATCATCAGAAATAAATGAAAAAATATCTGTTTGTTAAGTTAATTTTGATAACATTAATTATATTGATTTGACATGAAAGATACATACACAGAAACTAGCCTTATATCCCAGAAGTGATAGAAAGTGGTGTATTACAGGCACATCTGGCGTTTCTTGCTCTTTTCCATACTCAGAGCTGCTCCGAAGAATTCTTAAAAGAACCGATCCTGGAACCGAACCCGGGACCGCAACACAACCTTATGTCGCGAATGTCGCGATACCAACCAGGCAGCATCAGGTAACAAACCTTTGCTTAAATTAAGCCCAGTCATACTATAATGGCTAACTGAGAGTTGACTTCACAAACAATACTGACGGACTGATAAACTACATCAAAGTTCAGGATTACTTACGAATTCATATTTTTAATAAGTATGCAAACTTTTTAGATTATATTAAATGAAAATGTCGAGACTGAATGAAAATGATAATTTAAAAATAGAACTGCTGTAAAATATAAAATTATAGCCGAGAAAATAAAATTATTGCATAGTCTCAAATATGTGTGTTATTAGAGTATTTTTTTCTTCATTTGCGATTTAAATGATTGTTGCCAATACTATTGATTATTAGTCTTTTAAACTCAACAAAAGTTTCGTAACCATAAATATGGACACTTCGTCCGAACAAGTCGCTCAAATTGTGGCATTGGTGCGGTAAGGCTTGGTTCAACGAACGACTGCTAAAAATTTAAACTAGTCTACGGTTTCTAGAGTATACCGAAGGTTTGGAGAGATAGGTTCTTACAAAAGGAGACCCGGTACTGGCAGAACTCGAGCAACTACCCGTTGTGACGACCGGTTTATTGTGTTTTAACTTGCCTATGAAATCGTTTCCTCACGTCAGTAAACATCAAAACAGAGCTGAATGAAGTGCGTGGAGTAAACGTGAGTGCACAATCAATAAATAGGAGGCTTAAGGAAGCGGCAATCACCCTTGTTAGACCAGCAAATGGTCCAAAGCTGTCTGCAGCTCACAGACAAGCTCGCTTAAGATTTGCGCGTGAACATCTTAATTGGACTGAAGAGCAATGGGCCTCCATATTGTTCACCGATGAGTGTAGGACATGTTTAAACGATGCAGACAGTCGCAGAAGAGTTTATCGTCAATGTGGGTAGAGGTATGCTTAAAGTTGCATTGAGGAGCGTGTTCCTTTTGGAGGTGGTTGATGTATGGTGTGGGGTGGCATTTCGATGATCGGGCGAACGGAACTTGAGTTCATCGACATGGCTCGTCAAACCGGTAAAAGAGATGGTTTGACGGCACAACGGTCTATAACAGAGGTTAACTTACATGGGATTATAGGCGAAAATTTTACTATAATGCAAGATAATGCCCGACCCCACGCCGCTGCACAAGTTGGACAATATTGCGAAGAGGTTGGGATACGTACCATGAATTGGCGCTGGCCAACGCAGCACGGATCTTAATACCATTGAGCATGTTTGGGACAGTTTAAAAAAAGCTGTATATTCGAGAAATCCTGTGCCCACAACAGTGGCAGCACTTAGAACAGCGATTTTACAAGAATGGAATAATATTCCGCAAGACCGTTTAATAACCATAATCAGATCTATGCGGAACCGATTAGAATCTGTAATAAGGGCACGTGGAGGAAATACATCTTATAAAAAGAAAAAAAAACCTGTGCTTCACCTATTTTTTTATTGTAAAAACCAAATTTTCAATTATCCAACAAATACCAATTATTGTTGCATTTATCTTTTTTGTTAAAAAAGATTGAATGGTCCTCTCCAGTATACAAAAATACACTTAAGGATATGATACTACGCTGTTATGAAGTTAACGAACCAGACTATAAGTTTCAATTTAAATTTGTATAAAAAGTTTGAATAGTTGGTTAAAATGTTTATTTCAAAGGCGTCTTGAACATTGATGCAGTTTATGAGTCCGTCGCTCGTCAGTGTACTTGTTAACACAATAAGAAATTGTTTGAAAATCAGTTTGAAACTTCATTTAGTACGCACATAACTTTGAAAAGTACCTAACTTTTCTATTGGACGCACCGGGGATTCAAAAGTCAAGTACAGTTCAATGGCCGCCTTATCATTTATTACTCATTGTCGTATAAGTAAATGTAATACAAACTTAGCCTGACGCCCTATATCAGGTAGGTTAGGTAGACAGAAATATATTACACGCTAGCTTTTGCTCGCGGGTTCACCTGCGTAAAAGTAGGTTACGTTATGTTAGTAACAGTTCTTTTTTGTGATTAAATATAGCCTGTTACTCGGTGATATGTAGCTTTCTAAGAATGAAAGAATTTTTAAAATCGGTTGAGTATTTCTTGAGATAAATCCTAACAAAGAAACAAACAAAAATCAAATCTTTCCTCTTTATAATATTAGTCTAGACTACATTTCGCCAGGTATGTTTTAAGTCCCATGTAAAAGAAAGCGAGCGTATTGCCCTTGACCGGGTACAGAGCCAGACTTCATGTTGCTACTAAGAATTTTTTGATAAAAATCTAATTACAACTTTGTTCGATCTACAATTATACTACCCTATCCTGCTTATATTATAAATGTGAAAATTTGAAACGATGCTTGGACGTTTGGTAAACGTAAATCGCTGAACAGATTCAAATGAACGTTGGCAGAAAGGTTGACCATATCCTTGATTAACCCATACAATACTTGATGTCCTAATAGGCGTTCCCGTGGGCTAAACGCGGGGTAAGTCGCGGACAGAAGCTAGTAGTTTTCATTATAAATGCGAAACGATCGGTGTCGTCTATTTGTGTTTGTTACGATTATACGGTTACCGCTGACCCAAATTTAATGATGGTATATATGTATGTACTTCTTCTTATTCATAAAATAAATCATTTGAATTTGCATGTTTATGTGGGATTTACAAAAGGTAGGATATTAGAATCGGCACCAATTGGCAACAGACAGGCAACACTCCAATATAATCGATATTACGTAAATGTTAAAATTCTTTTAGGAATCCACAAACGTTACCCTTTCAGTCAATACGCTCAGAATCTCACGATAATCTCTGCTATACCATTCAAGGGTATAAAGCCTCACGGCTTTATGCTGTTTGCGTAACGTTCACACGTTACGCAAACATTCATCCCGCAAGCACAGCCGCTACCAAAACTAGGTAGTGCAAAATCATTAATCTAGCACCCAAAGTATTAAAAGCACAAGTATATAAAAGAACTCAATTTCGCGCTAATTTAAACTTCTACCCGCCATCTTGATGACGTCAGAGGTCTAAGTTAATTGGATTTGAAGATACGGCGCGAATATTCGTCAAACTTGCCCCCTTTGATCTTTGAATTAGGCTGTGCGGTCCAATGCGTGACTGTTCAAAAACCCTGCTAATGCTGAACAAATACGTCCTTTTGATTTGAGGGTTTATTATGTTTTAACTATGACCCTTGATGACGTCATCAAAAGACAGTGACTTCGTTAAGGACATGGAAATGTGCTGTGACCCTTACAAGTTTATCATTGTTATGCCCTTGATGACGTCATCAAGAGAAAGTGACGTCGTTAAGGACGTAGAAATGTGAAGTATTTTGTATAATACGTATTACGTTAGCTATGACTGGTTGCAACACTAAGGGGTATTCAGCAAGTGTTACTTCACAGATGGCGTAGTGAGTAAAGTAGTCACTTCGCTATTGACACTGCGATGGTTTCGATTGCCACAAGGGACAATAATTTGTGTGATCCTCCAATGGTTGTTTCGAATCTGGGTGTTTTTTTGTGCCCGTTGTTTGAATGTCTGTAAATATCTGTAAATATCCTAAAGCGGGCGAAGACCAAAAAATAATAATTAATATATAATTATTAGATGGATGTTATGTCTGTCGTGGTTTCGAATCTCACACATTGCACTAGCGACCTAAACCCAGTCCTAAAAGAAGCTTATTAGCTTAGCCAGAGAGATTAACAAGAATACTAAGAAATCGTAACCAAATCGCCAGAAACGAATATCATGTTAAGAAACTTCCACATTAAGAGCGTTTACGCTTTATGGTCTTTTGGCCTGTTGCAAATGGCAACTTCGCAAACAAGTGTCATATTTTGAGGTTTAAATTGTAATTAATTTATTCGACCTTTGTTTTCTAATTCTAAATGTTTTAATACACTCTATAACGAAAAGTAAAAGTGTATTATAGATGTAATATCATTATATTTGTAATTCTTTTACAGATCTTTTAGTAATCCGTAATTTGCAAATTATGCATCTAAAACTATGTGTAGTAAGAGACTACAAATATTGTATTTATCATACACTATTACTTTAGTCCGTAAAGTGTATTAAGCCTATAGAGTCGCAGCAGCAAACTGGAGGCCAGACACAATAGATTTTTAATTATGTTTGACATTCCAACAATTGACAGGTAGAAAATCATTTGAAACAAAGCTCAAATAAATAAATTACATTTAAAATTCTAAATTATAAAACGCTCTTAATAATATTAGGAAGGAAGATTTCTAACTTTCTATTAATAAACACAAGATAGACAATATCATAAATCGCAATTATTTCTTTTCACTAACAATAAAAGCAAGAGATAAGATGTTTTCATGTCAAAGAAAATTATAACTCGACATTATCTAAGTTCTAACCAACTTCAGACTTCAAAAGAAATAATTAATGGAACTTCTCGACAAAGACACTCAGTTAGGTTGTTTAAGAAGCCAAAATCTAAAATATATCTTAAAAACCTCTTTTGGCTTTTAATTCTTATTTTTATTACAGATAAAATTAGTAATTTTTTTATAGAAAGACTACAAAAGCGTTTGCATTGAATCAAACATTCTAATAACGGATGCAAAGAGCACCCAGACTTGGAATATGTATTTAAAGATCACACAATTTTTGTCTAAATTTGTAAAATATTTTTATCGTATTATGAGAGGATTCATTTTAAAACCTGAATTTCGCTCTAACTAAAAGCAGCTTGACTGAAAAAGTGTCGGATAATGTGAACTCTTACTGACGGCCATGATCAACTTCTGGACAGCGAGAGAAATTGCCATCATCTTGTAGAAAGAGGTCGCGGAGTGAATTCGTGAAGAGAATATCTTCGCGCGCCTTATGCCATCATAGGGCCGCGGGCGGAAGAGCTCGGGTCTTCTATCCGCAGGCCCTTGAGTTGGAGCGACGCCGTTAGTCTTGCCGGGGCATCGCCTCGGAGTCGTTGCTAGCAAGCCTGCATTGGTCACTGCTGGGTAGATCACTAAAGTAGTTTCTGCTATAGCCAACAAAAAAACAAAACAGCAAATTGGCAGAATAAGCGAAGGTGCCTTATGTAAAGCTACTACAAGAGATATCAGTCGTATAATGGCAACAATGCCAAAAAAGTAATCTATTTCCTATCAGCGCTTACAGCATTGTGTCTTCCCAAATACTACTCCACTAACCACAGGAACACAACATAAGGGTATTTTGCTCCAGCCTTCTGTCAGATAGAGGTACCTTCTTCCTTTATCTTTCGCTTCTTTATATAAACATGTTTCTGTATTAAAATAGAAGAAAAAGACAAAATTGCATATCATATTCAGAGCGATCTTACCGTTTATTTCCTAAGGCGAGAAAAGAACACAAACACTCCATTTACAAGTATTAATATCGATATCATATCTAAACGTCGATATAACGCTTAATCACTATTATTACGTTTATTAACTGAACAAATAATATTGATTGTGAGACATTGGGAACAGCCTTACAAAGTAGCCAGTACATTCTGACCTTTCATTTTATTTCATCGCCTCATGTTTACGAAGCACTTGTAATCAAATAGAGGTCTTATTTTATTAGTGCTGTATAATCTAATTAAGATTATCTTTATTAGGGATATATGTCCCTTTTATACTCTTAAAGACCCAAAATTGGATTAATGGGTTGGTTAGAGGACGGGGTCATCTTTGATAAATTACTGATATTTGATGGTGTTGCGTAATTAGATCTTAGGAGTTGTAGTTCAAATGAAGGTGTATTGTAGGGCCGTAACAATTTGGTAACAAAAGTAAAAATGTTCGGATGTTATCAGAATTGTCATCAATCTACAATTAGTTATATTGTATTCTATAAATCCGTTTATTATCTGACAAGAAATTTATTGGTATGTTTAAGATTATATTATTCACACTTTTATAATATCTTTCTTTACTTAGTAGTAGTACCTAGTAGTCTTTAGACTATACATTTCCTTAACATTTTGTCAGTTTTACGTTAGCCATCATAACATACGGCCTTAAAATATATCCACATCTCACTGCTATACGATATATATCTTCATATATAAATCTTCTGTGTGTGTGTTTGTAATTAAACTCCTCCTAAACGGCTGGACCGATTTTGATGGTTTTTTTGTGTGTGTTTAAGTGGACTCGAGAATGGTTTAGATTTGTTTTTTTAATATATTTTCGTGTTTACGGGGCAGCGTCTGTCGGGTCCGCTAGTATTTATGTAAAAACTTTCGTTGCCCGTAGCTGCTTTTGAAGTTAGTCTAATCGATTCCAACCTGTTCATTGTTGGAATGCCAGACATAATTAAAACATAATTAGCCGCCCGTGTACTGCTGCAATTCAATAGGTTAAGATTCCAAATGAATCTGATCCAGCTGACCGTCTCAGCACATGCAGCTAAGCATGTACATTGAGGGCTCCGTTTAGTGAAGTAAGCAGCTTGTACTTCACCAAACGGAGCCCTCAATCACAATAAAGCCTTTAAGTATTCAAAAGACCACAGCAGACCCTCCAGACGAGTACTCCTCCACTTAGTAGTTTGATTGGGACAGCATCTCCCTTCTTTTTAGAGCTTTATGATTTGTATCCCAACCATAGACTTAGAATGCGAAAATATTTTAAGTCTATGATCCCAATTGATAATAGAGGTTAAGGCGTGAAAACTTATAACTAACTGTAAAAACTTATATTAATTTCACGATAACATATAAAATATAAACACATCACATAAATGTCAGAGCGTAGGTAATCCGTGCCCGCAATGTGAAATAGCCTACTTTTCTAATGTTTTATTGAGTGGGTTTCTATTAAACATATAGTTCCTAACGAATCGAATCGAGAGGATTTGTTTTATTTATACTATTCATAGATTTTGCCCATGGCTTTGCTTGCGAAATGTATGTTATTGCACTTCTGTGTTTTGGTCCGTAGGCCCGAAGTAAGGGAGAGCCTGACAAAAACCTCTCGCCTCCCGTTATGGCTACGAGGTATGCAAAAGGGGCGTCTTCCAACGAAAAAAAAAGGTTAATAACTGTACTTTTTCTGCATAAAAGGTACCCTATGTCCTTTTCTGGTCTCTACCAACGTGTATGAGAAATTTTATGATGTTCGGTCGAGTAGTTAAGGCGTGAAACCGTAACAAACAAATTCACATTCGCATATATAATATTAAATAAAGATTAACTGTAAAAACGATGTGTACTTTAAAATTATAAATGAAAATCTTACTTAAATCACCTGATTGAGGACTCCTTAAGCGAAACTGAGTGTTTGTTTTAGCTATATACAAGAGCAGCGATAGCTCAGTTGTGAGACTAACAGACTGCAATGCAGAGGGTCTCGGATTCGAACCCACGTCGCGCACCTCTGACTTTCGGAAGATATATGACTTTACGAAATTATGTGTGTATTGATTGACAATTATCGCCTGCTCCGTGCCTCAGAGAGCTCGTTAAGCCGTCGGTCCCGACTGCCATGAACGTCTATGGCAGTCGTTATTGGGGAAATCGACACAAAAGTTCCCACTGGGTCGAAGTGTCGCTGGTCTGCACTGACTGGCCCCCACACAAGATAAGATAAGATAGCTATATACAAAAACTACTGCTCGGATTGAAATTTAACTACTTTATACGGATTTAGCGGTGTACTATTAAACTACTGATACTATGAGACTAAACTAATATTAAAGTAGGTATTTTAATTATTAAACTATTCAGATTTACATTTTCCCCAACGTTTAAGTTGCTTTTCAGCAGCAATGGTCACGAGGAGAGTGCTTGTGCCCATGGCTGCTCTAGAGGACTGACTTCATTTATCGACTGGAACAGATATTCATGACATCTATCAATTTCTGGCGCTATTCGAGCTACAAATAAAGTAAAACCTTTTTGAAAAAGTTAACCTATCTATTAGAATAGCGCTCCCAACATTGCTTAACCTCACGCATCGACTAAACTACGAAATCACACTGTACGATGTGTCCCTTGATCAAATCGTCACTTTATCAAGATAATATTCAAATTCTTGTATATCAAACAAAATGCCCTTGTGGAAAGAATATACAATTGGATTATTTAAAAACCTTTTTAAGCTGCTTTAAAACCGCAGTAAGCTTTACAAAGAGAACAAAATATAATTACTTTACTACATCATGAGTTTATATAGCTCCATACACGTTCTGCAAAGCTGGCCACCCATGAAATGTTAATGGAACACACGAAAAAGTACATTTGTGCAGTCACTACCTCACAATATTTTAGTCGTTTTGACAACATTAAAAGCGTTAATTACAGTTAACGTATTAAGGGCAGTTGGAAAAGGAAAGCCTAGCTGATCATAACATGTTATGGCCAGAGAGGTATTAGAGTAAAACCTTCTTGAGTTCTCAAAATCATATTATTATGTCACGAGTTCACTGGAACCTCTGCAACTCCATAGGGACATCGCCTCATTGGCATGTTTCTATGGAATTTACCACAGGGAGTGCTCTAAAGAATTATTCCACCTTATCCCGCTCTCCCCTTTCCTATCCAAAACTTGTGGGGTTGATTAGAGCGCACACCAATAAGTTTGGGTCCTTATAGCTTTGCCGAACGATCAAGGCATAGAATTCTCTGCCAAGGCACGTGACATTTCTTCAATCCTGGTTCTTTTAAGCGGGGTGTGAAAAAGCACCGTTTCAGGCCGTCAACGTAGGGACCTCAACATCGCCTCAGCTGCTATGAGGATGGTGTGGAGGCCACTACTCTTGGACCACATAATCACTTACCATCAGGCGGAGTGTGGTTATACTGACAAGTTTTGGACAAAATTAAAAAATAAAGAACATTTACTTCGCTGTTTTGGTAAGCGGTAAAGTGGTCTTCTGCTTATTCTTGGGGATATAGGCGTATGGCTATGCATGTATGTATTTTAATACAATTATCTGATTACACAGATTTCCAGAAATGGTAGCCAGGTCACCTGACTTAGATGGACAACAAACACAGTATGGTATAATTATGACATACGGGTTACTGACATACGGTTTACCGACGTACGGTTTACAAACATACGGCTTACCAACGTTTCACAAAATAAATAAAGTGTTTACTGATGAATGATGTCGCATCAGTTCAGCGCACCAGCTTACACGTCACCTGATTTATTTAGTCAAATATTGTAAAAAAAACTCACATTAACGAACCCTATTCAGTGCCTTGCAGTTTATAATTAATTAAAAACGGGTTTAAATATTAGACCAATGTATGTAAGCCCGGGATTAGTCTTGTTAAATATGTATGAATTCGCTGTAGCACTGTAAAATGTTTATTTTTTTATATTTTAAAGGATTAATTCATATTACATCAAGCTTGTATATCACGAAACGGTTAAGTACAGGTATATAATATTAATAATATCAACCCTTTATAAACTGTCTCACTGCTGGGCATGGACTTCTTCTCAGTGTGGAAGGGTTAAACTCATAGTCCACCATGTTGAATGTGCGGGTTGTCAGACTTTACAATTATCATCGAGAACATTATGGAGAACTTTTAGATATGCAGGTTGCCTAACGTTTTACTTCACCGTTAAAACGAGCAATAATTAACTATGTTAAGTTAGAGATGCGCGGCTTGGGAACGAACTCTAGATTTCTGCGTAGCAATCGAAATGGCTATAGCTGCTTTAGTTAAATTTTTATATTAATAACATTAATTAATTTTAAGTCGGGGAGTCACCGTATGACTGTGTGCCGTTGTGACTTTTTATTTAGTTGACGCCGTTTATTATCTATGGTTTGCGTTATACCGGCCCATCAAACACCCATCCCTATAGCCCAGATTTATTAGGTTACGTAAATAGCCATAGTGTCATATGCCTGCCGCAGCTATAGGCACCAATTCACTACACATACATTAAACATCTCGAAGAGCCTGTTCCAACTTGCAGTCTCTTTGAGGGTCCCCGTGTAAGCCTCCCATAGGGCCTGGTATATTCCTAACGTAGGTACTAAAAAATATCCGTGAAAGAGAAGTACATTTAATTGGATAAAATACGGTGTAAAAACATTTTACGATATAATGTAGTTCATACATGTTTTGCTAATATGCATAGCATGCAAAAGAATATATAGATGAAGAAATATGCGCATATAAGCCGCGAGGAGCTTGCATGTGTAGACCGCGTCAGCAACTTGCATTTATGGTTTTTAATTAGTCTTTTAGTAAATGGTAGGTATTTTTGGTATATGGCTATACAGCCTTATAACATAAAAAATATTACCACGCTAATCCAGTTATTGCAGTATGTGTACAGATTATTATTATTGTTCAATTGGAGATTCAAACTAAGTATAATTAATGTATTCAGGTAGAAAACCTCTCAATAACAGTACGAAGTCTTAAAAGGTGAATTATTTTAGCTTTACTTTTCGGGAGAATTCTTGATGCGACTATCATGAGCGTTAACTTAATGAACGCTTTAAGAAAAATCGTAACAGTTAAAAAATATTTTATGTTTCTAAAGAGCTCTTTCATCTTATATAGGGCCACGCTATTGCGTCTTCACAAACAGGTAGAGGCAGGAGCGAGTTTATTCATATTTTACTACTTATGTTTTAGTTCCTAGATATGACCATGAGGTCATATTGTACGACGTACGAGTACCATTGTGAATTATTAAATAGAAAACCAATGATTTTTGTTAATTTTTTCTACATCGGTCTATGCTATTAGCTCTCAAATTGAAAATAAAATCGCCTAAAAATATCACAGGCTGAATGTTTCCCTAAACTACATATATTCCTGCAAACAAGTCAAAATCACAGTGGGGCAACAAAAACAGATCATTTGAATAAAAACAGTCGCAAACAGCTGACAGAGCAGCAAAATTGGCGCTTTTGTCTGACAATCGTCCTGTCGGCAATTGTCGGCATTTGTCGGACTGCTGACTGACCACTAACCGACGAATTACGTGTAGAGGGGTCCGCGTTTGAACGGCTATTTGGAGCGATTCAGAGAGATTTTTTAAGCGTCAACATGTAATGTCTGAACCAAATGGTGATACCTGCACAAAGTTTAGAATTAACGTGATTGAGAATTGAAAATTCATTACTAGAGCATTTTTCAATCAACCATTTACGTAGAACTATTTAAATTTATAAAATAACTTTATATGGGTCACAAAAAATTTTGTGCCATCCGCCCATAGTATTCACATCACAACGTTACCTCAAAGATAATTCGTAAATGCTCAGTAAAAAATGGGCAAAGGACAGTCACTGGCTAGTCAAGGACGTATTCTAAGAAAATGCAGCGAATTAGCAAGCCATTCAGATCGACGGGACTTCTATCTTCTTAGAGATCCGTTGTTGTTCCCATCCTGTATAAATAAGATATAAGTCGTAAGTTACTGCAGTGATAACAGAAATTGCTAGAGATTTGAATATGAAATTGAGTGAATAAAGCAAGAGCGATAATATCCAAAGATCTAAGCAAGTGGAAATCTAGGTCTTGGTCTACACCTGCGGGGATATCTAATGTTAAAAGCGTTCCCTAGTCTCATAGTTTCGTTAGATTGTGGGTAAGTGGCGCGTAATAGTGTCCTAAAAACACCGATTATGTGCAATTCGAACCCGAGTACCGAGAATTTTATTGTATCTTAAAAGACTCCGCAGCGAAAGATAGGTATTTAGTTAAATTGAGCAATCGGATACAGCGGTGGATGAAAGTATATTTAAAAATATTCTCTGTATTCGATATAAATTATATGTAGCATAAAGACAAAATAGCATAATGTTAAAGTTAAGCTCTTTCATATGATAACCCATTATTAAACTAATTCTTCTTGTTTCTACTCTTATCGGTCCCTTTTAAACATAGATACCTACTTTGTATTTTTTTTTGTATTATGTAGTTGAACGACTGTTATTCCAATAGACAGACGGTGGCACAGGAAATTAGTACGATCAGAATTAATTTACTTTCATTTTGATTTGGATTGGAATAGGTTTGTATCTAAAATTATTTCAAATCGCCATTTTTATTGTTAAGATACAATACATAAGTGATACGACTTTAATTACAGAGGTGACACAGCTTGCAGTCGAATACTGGTATTTTGCTCGAGGAAACGTGTCAGCACCCACAAAATATGTAGTTCTGTCAAGCGTCGAGAATTGTCGGTACAAACCATATATTTTCCTAACAATATATTGGTTTTGGCATACTATTCAGCTATGTTTTCGATAAGGCGAATTATATTCGTATATTAAAAGATTTAGGTGAAAACCTAAGCTTTGTTCAACTGATATTTAGCAGATCAGTATGTTTTCACGTCTTAAATATCACTCGGTACGAAGACTCAAGTCTTTTGGAAAAGTTGAAGTGAATACTTTATTTGGACTGGATATTAAGGCGTTAATGTATTTTATAGAAGGCGCTACTATGCGCGTATTTTTCGTACAGACAACATGATAAGTCGACGATGTGTATAGCCACACAAACAACACATCATAAGTCTACTATACACACCTGCGATTTCGATTGCCTTTCACTTTCGGAATTATAACTAATGTAAGTTTGCAATAGCAATAGTAATTAGTATAGGTGATTTAATCATAGTTAAAAAATAGAGGATTATAATAAGGATTTTAGTTTAAAAATAATTTTACAAATTTAGCAGTTGTTTAGCTTCTTATATTGCCGACTACGCATTCTAGTACACGCTGATACATATAATGCTATGTCACGGTAAAATCAGCTTTTGGTAGTCCAATGCTGGACATAGAGCTCTTACCATTTATGAACCAAAACCCTGATTTTCGTCTATACGCTCAGAAGCACAGCGTACTGCACTAAAATGCTTCCTGCGGAATATGTATATATGTAACAGATTTTTATATTCATTATAATATTACTAACATGCATTAGTTAATTTTGTTGAGCATGACATTGCATCGAATAATAGGAAAGTGATGAATATTTTATCCGTCTTGCCTTATTTTGATACCCTAGCTAGGCACGTTACTGTCTTAGATCCGTTTGTCTCAATGGCTATCGGTGCGTTTTTGCAAACACTAAACGCAAACTGTTTGCAATACAAAGGCAATTTTTACCCAGCTGCGTCGAGTGGAGGGTTATGCTTTTGGATGGATGATCTTTATAACCTGAACAGCTTCATAGAGTTTCGTGAATAAGGTGTAAGTATGTATATCTAAATCCTTTCACGGATAATATCGTGTGTGACAATAATAATATACCTGTGACATGCAAAAAGCTATACATAGAAATATGTTCATCAAATATAATTCTAAATAGACTGATGAGCATACTTCTTTTCTATGCTTATTTGACACGACACGGTGACACAGTCCGTCACATATACGTACAACCACAAAATCACACAGCAAAACCCCAAAGTACCTTCCCAACAAAATGTGTATAGCCACACAAGCGAAACGTTTCTACCTTCGAATTCACAACACGCTTTGCCGATCCGCTTTTTGGTTTTAGCTGACGACACAATATTGTCAGTACAAATCATTCTGAAGATATTGCATCTGGAAACCTGAAACATAATGCAATTTCCGAGCAATAAAAAACAGCTGAAAGTGCTTTATGTTTCTGACTCTGTTTATTACATTCTGCTACCCTTTTTTTTAATAATTGACGGTATGTTACTGATGCGTTCTTAAGGTATGTACCAAAACACAATTGATTAAGTGTTTAAGTGATATATTATTATTATTATTATTCATTTATTTGCAGACTGTTAGGTCCATAGGATTATTTTTACAAAAGCAACTTATTAACTATTGTTAGTAAACATACATACAATAAATACAAATGACAATAAAAGACAGATAAACACAAATCACGGGACACTCAGACATACATAACAAACGATATTATCTATCTATTTTCTAATTGAGTGTGTAGGTCGTCTCGGCTGAAAGAAAACCACATTGATAGAGAAGATGGCAGCCAAACAAGTTCGCATTGTGTCTGCTTTAAAGAGTCTGTGCTGTTGAAAAAGGGTCAGTGTGATCTTGACCCCTTGTGCTAGAAGCACAGTGACTGAAGGGTTGGTAATGTACAAGTGTTGCACCAAGCGTTGCAAGAGCTTACGGTTACCGCTGACTATTAGGCAAGATGTATGCATATTTGCCAGAGAAGAAAGAATTTAAAAAACATACGAGGGCATCGCGCAATACAATCCAAGTTGCTTATGATATTTGTACTCCTTACTTCAATATTCCCTTAAATTACACTTACATCTACATTTATTTAGAGATTTAACTCAAAAATATAGCGAAACTTTATCAAAGTAAATATACTCACAGACCGTTAAATGTTTATGAAGCCATTAGCGAAGCATACCTGAAATAATAAAAAAGAAGTTATAGCCATGTAAAAACTTTACGAATGAGGAATACTTACGATATTTCTAGATCACATACATAAACTTGTCATGATAAGTTACTAGATAAAATACAGTTGTAAAGCGGACCGCGTCTTACGACTCAAAAAGGCATGAGTAAGTGATATAGATAAATCAATTCACAAGGTCTAATCGGTACTAAATATAAGATGATGTAATATTATTCGAAACATCATTCCAATTATCCGACTATTAAGGTTATTCGATTACATGTATATTCGACCAGACCGTGTGAAAAATCTTGGGGAAGGCGTATGTCCAGCAGCGGACGTTATTCGGCTGAGACTGTGAAGGTAAGAAACGAAGAAAAATTACGTTACATAAACTTGTGAAGATTTTGAATTGTAACGTTACCCAGAAAATATGTTATTTATTGTCCCTAGGTTGCGACTTAGGGACAACAAATAACATTTTTGTCTTTATATTTACAATTACGTCTATCTTTGGCGTAAAGTAGCAAGTGGATACGCCATACGAACGCTTACACCATAGCATGTTAGTTTATGTCGTTTACATATGTTTTGTTCAAAATCAGAATAGAATATCAAAACGCCCACGTCACGTCCGCACCAGCCGCCATTTCTGTGTAGCTTGCGCTTTATACCAGAGCCCTAAAGTTTCGAACAATACAGCCCGTCTGGTGACAAACGGTTACCGTAGTTTTTAGACGCATTCAGTACCAATCTCGCACTTCTGGCAAAATGAAATGAAAGAAAGAAAAGAAGCTTAAACTATTATGACGACAATAGTAATATATCAGCCCTATATCGATCTATTCCACTGTTGGGCATGGGCTTTTTCTCTGTGAGAGAAGGGTTAGGTCGTAGCCCACCACGCACAGCAAAGCAAACGATAAAAAATTATTATTTAATAAGCATATAATTTGAAGTCAGAGTGAAGCGCCTTGAGATCTAGGCCGAAAAATCTGCTGCATTTGTTCCTACAGTATCCTCATTAATATAATAAATGTGCATGTCAGTTTGTTGGTTACGCTTTCAGGTATAACTACTCGATCGAACGTCATGATATTTCGCATACGTTTTCTCAGGGGCATAGCAAAAGATCGACTGTACCTACTTTTTTTAAAAAGTTATTCGTTCCCGAAGGAACCTTCGGGCATAAATATTAATACTAAATAAAAAACATAGGTCAAGTCGGAATTTCGCTCATACCATTCATAGTATGAAAGTATAAAACCGTCGGTTCCCATGTCAGAATCACACTTAGATGACTTTTAAATAATACTTAAATATAAAAGTGACCTAAAACATTTTAGATCGTATTCACAAAATTTTCTCTACTTAATTTCCTTCATAAAACTAAATGCTCCTTTCAAGATTTTGGTGAAAGCAGAATTAGTAGTACATAAGATCACACAGTACTATTCAAGTAACAGTTTCTATAAAAACATTTGGCAACGTTATACAACATACCACACAAATCAGCCCCTATTTGGTCTCATGCCAATTAAGTATAGTCTACATTCAGTTCGCAGTTTTTTCTGAGTAAACAAATACCAGTTTTTGAAGACCTCAATATTCAAAGAAATATATACTAAACACATACCAACTCATAATGGTCGTTCCTATATGAAAAAAACAGTATTAGAAGGAACATCTCAACGTAGACGTTTGCATGTCAAGCTGAGACCTACTTACGATGGCGTTTGTTCGCTGTTCGGTTAAAAGAATCAGTTATGGAAGTGATGTTTGATTTAAGCACAGGTCACGTCATTTTGGGTGTTCTCAGACCAGATTATTGAACTTGGCGAAATTAAGAATTAGATTTTTGTCAATCGCCGTGTTATTATAGGTGTTACACTTTGTGTTCAAGTACCCACTAAGTTATTCAAATATTAATTTGACAGTAAAAGATAAGTTTAACTTGTTTTGGAGGGTTGCCAAGTGATAAATCTGACATTTCTTATCTTATATGATTATATTTGAGCCATAAACTCTATAGTAGATCTTTCCTCTATGTTCGATGCTAATTAGGTCGGATTATCTGCTAAGCTGGCTGTAAGCCTGTGGAAGAAATTATAATAATAATAATAATAATCGTTTATTTCAGATAAAATATTCTCCATATATTGTTAGTACAAAGTTCTTAACCTAATGTTAGTAATCTTATAATATATTAACAAACAATGCACTGAAAAACAACCACACCACCAGGTATCACAATACCTTGGTATGTAGCTGAATCCAGTGCTTTAACATTGGGAAATCCTACCTATCACATAATACGCTCAGAATGCCGTGGGAGCTGACACGACAATTATGATAAAGTTTTTCTGTCAATAATTCTGTTCAAGGTCTGGAAAGCACTAGACTGCAATACGGTCTCCTATTACTTAAGACCTTTATAGCAGTTGGTAAAATGTGGGTGCACTACACTTCTGCCTATTCTTTCGGAAATTAAATATTTGTATTTAAGTTTTTGCCAGATGGTCATTTTATAAGCACGATAACTTTTTACCAAAATTTGTCGTCCAAAGAATATAACTATATTTGAGTATTGACGTCTACTTATCACAGTTCAACACCTCATAGTGTTACTAAATATTTCCTGAGGGCAAGATTGCATAACTTTTAAGCTAGCAGTAAATCAAATCAAGGACCATCCACAATAACGTGAACCAAAACTTATGCCGTTAAACGACTTCAGAATCAATGTACGACCAAAATAAATACGGATATTCTGCTCCAAATATTTCGAAATAAAATATTCAGTCAAGAACCTTATCGTGACCATACGGTTTTCTCACAATACGGTGCTTAAGCCAGCGTGGCAGCAAGCTCGTAAATTACAAATACTACAGCGAGTATATTTGCGGCTATCATATACAAACGACTATGTTGTAATATCTGTTTGTGGCTTAAAATATTGCCTAAATACAAAAAAAAAAATCACATAAAGTGACTAGACGAAAAATAACTAGTTCCTCTTTTATTTTAAACAAATTTACGACGTCGCTTACGTGAATCCCGGAGGAACTATGTTTAAATGTTTTAGTTCAGGAAGTTTTACCTGTGTGAAAAGTTTCATTTAAATACTTTTACCGTTTATTTTGTGATTGAGTTGAGATTAAGACATCCAAATCTCCCAAAGTCTTCAAATATTATAATTATAGTAGAAAGAAGTATTCGGAGCTGATATACAATACTGGCAAAACATGATATACAAGCTTTTGACCGCGGCTTCGGTTGAGAACAGTACTTTTTTCTAGATGAAAGGTACTCTATATCCTTTTTTGTACCCCTTACAACGAGTATGCAAAATTTCATGATGATCGGCCGAGTATTTAAGGCGTGAAAGCGAATATACAAAGAAACTCACATTAGAATTTATAACATTAGTAAGGATATATGTACTCGTACCTACATACATTTATTGTATCCTCAGAGAAAGTTGTTAAATGTTTATATACACATATTACACTATCCATACTTTTAGATTCCCCATGATGGAGGGCGAGCATATTTTTGTTGCTCTTTAGCTACCGTCTAGAGGCAACGCTTTTATTTTTTTACTGCACCCAGTGCTTTTTAAGCATAGGCAGACTCTCTTAGCCAGTAGGCTGACGAGCCAGCGACCTGACGACCCACCTAATGGTAAGTAAGTATTAAGCAAGTAACCGGACCTTTTTTTACATCTATTGATAGTTTCGGAAGCGAATATTGGAACGAGTGGTGTTATTAGCATGGCTAAATGACGTAGAAGAAATTATGATAGTAAATTTGACACAGGTCTGCACAGCTATCCTAGTTGGCAAGGCACCAGCACGTGCTGAGATCGTCTGTACAAGTTATGCCTTATGGTTGTACTTTCACCCATTTTCCATAAGTTCGTTTTACCGTTTTAATTTTATATTTTTTATATTATTTACTTAACAGCAGCACTGAGCTGTAATAGGCGATGGTAGTGAGCAAACCACCAACAGATACTAAGATAAATTGTAAGTTATGCTTTATGGTCGTACTTTTACCCTACTTTACATACCTTACTTTTATGGTTTATAATTTCCTTTTTTAGCCTAATGGAAGACCTGGACAGGTCACAGACTAGTTAGACTACCACGCAGAGGTCTTGAGTTCAATCACCTCAGACGTCTCGTGGTTATGTACGTATGAAATAGTTAATTACAGCTCGCTTTGACGGTGAAGAAAAGTATATGAGAAAGAAACTTGAAAATATTCTCGAAGATATGTGAAGTCTGGCAACCTACAATAGGCCAGCGTGGTGGTCTGTGGCTGAACTGTTCTCACACTGAGAATATTCCGTGGCCAGTATTGGGTTAGTTAAATAGGTACAGAACTAATAAACATTCATACAGATTACATTGACGCCTGTTTTCCAAAGGGGCAGAGACTACGGATTTCCATTTGCTACGATCCTGACACACTTCTCTGGCTTCATTCACTTTCATAACATTCCTCATACACGCTCGCCTGTTTAAGGTGCTCTGAACGTCTCCGATCTGATCAATAAACGTTCGCCTAGATCTTCCCCTTGCGACTGTTCCGTTCACACTAGCCTTATACATTTTTTTAGTCAGTCTTTTCTCGCCCATTCTTTCTACATGCCCAAAACAGCGCTCTCATTTCTACAGCATTTATTCTGCTCTCATGCTTCTTTTGCCATACCCAACTTTCAATTCCATGCATAAATGTAGGCACTAATAGAACTAATATAATTATTAATTATTATGTTATTTATAGATATGCTTACCGTAACTTAATGCTACAAAACTTAATAAGTATCAAATAAATCCAAGCAAAACTGTAAAACGACAAACTTGGAAAATTATTCCTGGAAGCTCTCTTGGTTGTATGATGTTATGTAAAATGCATGCCGTTTTTATTATAAGGAAAGCCAGTTAGCTTCGTAAATTTAAATGGCTTTACTTTACGAACGAAGTTTGTAGTGTTTACAGAGACTGATAAGTTGAAGCACTTCTGTAAAAAATCTTACCTGTGTGCGTTTACATTAAAGCTTGGCTATTATTTACACTTTAATGTAATTCAATTGACATCTCGCTAATTTGGAGTTCTGAACGTGGTGAGAAGGTTGTTCAAACCAAAGCCAGTGTGTCTATGACATTATCGGTAGAAATGAGCCCAATATATTATTCTGGGTACAATATTGTTAATTGACACCAACTATTATAAATGTATGTGTGTGCGTGTGTGAAATGCGACGCCACGTAGGTATAATGAAGTTTACAATGCCATGAAAATATGCAATTTTATCTTCAAGTATATATGTAATCAATTTGATAAACTATGCGCAATCAACACGTTCTCCACGATAGCTCCTTAATGAAATCACTGCTTTAATTAATAAAAAACAAAGCACACATATGCCAGAGGAAGGAAAACAAAAATATGAATACATAAACAGTACGTCGAGCATTGTTTTACGTGCTTCGTAACTGTATTATTCGCACAGTCAGTTACAAAAACAAGCAACTCATGTAGCAAACGAAAAGATGCAGATGGTTTGCTAAACCCGTCAATTCTTGGAATAATAGATATCATTTAAAACATATTGTGTCTGGCCGCCGGTGTGCCGCTGCGATTCAACTTAACAGCTTTTAAACCTTATACAATAGTGTGACAATCTAATAACTTTATGAAAATTATTATAAAATTATTGTAAAATATATGAAATATTTAAAATACTATACAGATTAACATTAGTAAACAAAAATTACAACTAATTCACACAAAATTAAAAGCTCCTTCATTATACATTAATTCTTAAAGCAACTTCCAAATATTGTTTTCCTCTCATTTCCTCATTAACCGCGTGCGAAAATTTCGAAAGGGAAAATACATACACCTACTTAATAACAACATTGGTAAAGTTGTTACTAGAGACTAATTTCGAGTGTGTGAAACATAAAATTTTGTCTCCAAACTTGGAGACTCGATGAAGATTCCTTTGAATTTTAGTCCAGTGATTCCCAAGCTTCTTAAATGGGTACTTTCATTTTGTTAATGTAGTCATTACCACATTGCCTAACTTGATGTGAAACTTGTCTATACATGAAACTAGGTCTACCTCTTAGACGATTTTGGTTGTCACGTGTATTTTAGATAATTAAATAAATATCCTATAGGTGTTGTTTTGAATTCTACCCATAATTACGAACTATACGGCTTGCGTGTTATTTTGAACACGTATATCAATAAAAACCACATACTTACCCTAAAAACATATAAAATTTTATTATAATGATAAATAACAAATATTCTCTAAAATATTAATTTAAAGTATGGTTATTAAATTATTGTAGTACAATATAATTTATTAATTATGATTAAATATGTCTGTTACTGAATGTTACCTAAATTTGACGTGAGTCCCGATATACAGAGATATACCCGATATACGATATAATTGTGGCATATTTCCTAATTTAACTTAGACAACACTGTAAATCACATACAAATTCAGGGTTTGTCATATTATATTCTTTGTAATAATTCATAATATGCACTGGCAATTTTGCCAATATAGTGTATATTTTGTTTGTAATAATAACATATTTAAATTACTTTTATGTTATAAACCTAGAGGATGTTGTTGCAATATCCATATTTGTTATAAAATGCATGTATAAAATGATAAGGCTAATATATTTCTTTGCATTATTTTTGTATCCTAAAAATAGTAAATATGTCTCATTAGCAATCCGCAACTTGGGAGACAAAAGATCTAAAATAAGAAGGTAACATAAAAGTTTACTCTAAAAGCGTAAATTCTCAGTAGCAGCACGGAATTTGGGCATTATAAATGCGAATGTGAGTTTGTTTGATACGCTTTCTCGCCTTGACTAATAGACTGATCATTGCTATCGTTAAATACTAGCTACTCGCACTCGTTTTATTTAATTTTACGCTTACTCTAATTACATCCAACCTGGAAATTGAATCTTACTAAAAACTCGAAACTTACTTCTTGACATAGGGAAGACAAATTAAAAATACAATTCTAGGTAACTGCCTCACTTAGGGACTAAAAGAAGTATTCTCGAAGCTTCTAGGCGTCACTAGAATGTTTATTTCATTGGTGTTTAAACAGTGCTATGCGGTTTTAATTTGTGATTCGAAACGTCTCATCGGTATTGTGGTGTAGACTAAGCTTGTACTGGGAGAAAGACGTTAAAAGCAGAGAATAATTGTGAGATAATTTGTTCTTAGTGATGTTTAATTCTGAGCTGAGTTTTGGTATGACTTTCACGAAAGACTGAATAATATCATTCGAAAGCAACTAAGCGTATAACCAGCTTAAAAAAAAATCGAATAACGCTCAAAATTTAAACGTGAACTCCAGTGTACCTTTTCATTAACATGAATAACATTTTCGTCGTTACATAATAAATGTGCAACAAACAGACACGGGTGTCGAAAGATTAACCGAAGAAAATTCAACCTACTAACAGACCGTTGACCTCTCGTTATATACACACATAATAAAATTGTAACTGGGCGATGTCTGTATAAAAAGATATTTTAAATAAATTTCGTTTTATCAGAGCTATATAAGCCAAAACAATAAAATTTTGAATTCTTGTGTTTCTGTCTGCCTATATGTTTGTAATGCTGGCGGTCTAACTTAAAATCTGGTGCATCATTGAACATTCATGCAGTTTCATCTTAATACGCCGCCTAGAAGTCGAATATTATATATGTAGATTATTCTTGTGTAAGAAATAGAAAAATATGTAGATAGGTGATTCGTACTGCCAAATTCCACGCGTGTGAAGTCGCGGGCAAAATCCTTACTTATATTATAAATGATATTATGAGTTTATTTGTTACGCTTTCACGCCTCAATTACTAGACCGACCATCACCATTTTATATACATATTATTATGAGTACAGAAAGAACCATAGGGTTTTATCCAGAAAAATTGCCGTTTTCGAGCTAGCGAAGCCGCGTGAAAAAGCTAGTGTAGTAATCTATATATTAATACGTGAAGCAAAAACTTTGTACCCCTTTTTACGAAAATTGCGTGGACGGAGGAGTATGAAATTTCGCACAGTTGAAGTTTATATGGAGGAGGAGTGGCGAATTCTAATATTTTTATAAAATATGCATTAGGAATACATTAAATTTGCTATCTGGTATTTATTTACCCAACTTTAAATTAATATTTAGTCCAGAATGTTGGTGGTTTTCAGGTGGGAATTGTAAAAATCTGTCTGCATGCTATGGTATCAATTTTGGCATATATCTTTGAAGGGGTAAACATCTCAGTTTTTGCGTTGCTGCTTAGAATTTGCAAAGATATAATGACACTGCCCGACCGAGGAATCGAACCCAAGTCTTTACAATCGGCAACAAAGAAACTTATAACACGTAAATAACGAGGAATATCTGCCTTCTTATGTTTACACCCGCAGCGCTACAGAGGCGGTTGGTTTCCTTTCCTATCTTCACTATATTTCTGTTACTTACAGCAAGCGATAATTAGTATTAAATCTGCATAATATCGAAAAGTCAGTCAGTTCAACGGTCTTGCCGTAAGACTTTCGCGTTGGTCACAGTTTTAATAGAATTTAAGAGCCAATCACAACTGATAATAGACTAAATTAAAATTTCGTATATTTTTTTGAAATACATTGTTTACACAATAATTATTAGGCTATATTTTTTGTATATTATGTGTATGGAACTGATCTACAAATACGTTTATTGTTGACGATATGGTTATACTACTCACATTTAAATGTAGACATACGAGTCCATATAGTATTGTATTGAAGTTGTGTACTACTGACCTGTAACAATATAAAATATGAATATATCGGACATCCCGCTTTATCTTACATAATTCAAGATATAGAATAATAGAGACAGAGAGAGATCTATAAACTGTATAAATCTTTTGGTTTAACCTTAGTTTGAGGCGTGTACCTTTTCTAATACATCAGTTGCTTGTGACATCCAAACGGATCTTTAATTTTTATAATGCTATAAGTCAGAAATCAACTTTTCCATTTAGAATAAGCTCTTAAAATGAACAAAAAGTTAGGTCTTTCAGTAAGACTCTGTAAGTAAATATCGAGCTCTTTAGAAGTGTCTATAAATCTTAGCTGACAATTTTATTGGACATGGCGAACTTTAAATTCTTTTTATCTTGCAACCAAAGAACGTGAATTGGCGCGACGGCAGACTGAATGTTAAAGGGTTACATTTTGGCGTAACATGTAACATTGTGACTTTTATACATGACTCCGGTTTGGACGTTTTGGTTTAGGTCATGGAGAACTAAAGGATTAGGTCATATACTTTTTCAAGGAGCATACGTCGGCTAAATAGTAAATAGTTACTATAACCTACGGTTACCTTAACTGCCAACCACCAGAGCAATTTTTACAAGTGCGTTATTGATCCTTTAATAAAGGTGTCGTTGTGTTGTCGTACTGTTGACCTTTCTGCTGACAGCACAATGGAGTCTGGTTTATTTACTGCAAGAACATACCACAAGATTGCCTGACTACGATCATATCCACACGCCTTTAGTGACTATACATCCTAAGCATTTCCCTATTTGGTTCACCCCAATGTTAATACGTATTTATAAAAACAAAGCCAAAAAAAAATTTATAAAAACAAAGGCAAAGAATATTTGTGATTATGAATCTTTCTCTATGTACAGATCACGTTTTCAAACAGAGTGTTCGAGATGTTTTGCACGATACATAGCATCGGTGGAGGACGGTATTAAATCAAATATTAAACGAGAGGTATATTTATAACCGCAAGATTAAACAGTACCCTCAACAATGCATTACAAAAATCAAAAGTCTAGTGATTCTAGTAAAATATGCGATATGTTCTCAGTCTGTTTATGAGCCTACCACTTTAAATATAAACCAGTGGGTATCTCCGAATAATTGTATTGATAATGGTGTCTTGATTCACGATTAATATATCAGTAAAACTATAATAAATCGAGAACTAAAAGCTATGGACCAGTCCAAAGGACCTAGACCGGAAGCCATCCCACCTTCCTTTTTAGTTAATACAACTGATGTCATCTATAAGCCATTGTACATCATTTTTAATAAATGTCTTTGTAAGGTCATCTTTCCTGCAATATGGAAAGTAGCTAACGTCACATAAGTCTGGCTCAAGACAAAATGTGGAACAACGTGGGTCCATCTCTATTTTAAGCGCTATGTCTAAAATGTTTGAGAAATTTGTTCACAATGCAATTTACCCCCAACTGGACAATATACTATATACGACATAATAATATGTGTTAGAAGGACTCGATAGGGATGATCAGATAGCGGCTGTGTACGCTGATTTTCAGAAGGCGTTTGACAAGGTGGACCGTAAAACGCTTTTAGCTAAGATAGCGTTCAATGGAATTCGGGATAACTTACTTTGATGGTTTGCCTCATGTGTAACAAATAGGAGCCGAAGTGTCGTTAATAACAGGTTTTGATCAGTTCAAATTCGAATAACTTCTGGAGTCCAACAAAGATAAATTTTAGGGCCTCTCCTTTTCATATTATATATAAATGAAATTTAAAAAAAGCTCCATGCCGACGATCTGAAAATGTTTTTAACAATTAAATCTAATCATGACTTATTACTTCTCGAAGAAGATCTAGATCGACTATCAAAATGTTATATTAGTAATAAATATAATATTCTGATAAATACCTCTGTTTAAATACTTTTAAATGTTTCAATATTACATTTACTAAAAATAAAAATACATTTGATAAGACACTCACACTTAGTAATACAAATCTAGCTAAAGTAAATAAAATTAAAGACCTGGGTATAACTCTGGACTCAAAGCTGCACTTAGATTCACAAGTTGAAAAAATCGTAAATAAAGCCTTTCAACTTCACTTTGTATTCGTAACGAGAGCAACTAAAGACTTCAAGCGCCCTGAAACCTACGTCCATCTTTTTAAATCCTCAATTCGTCCGCAATTAGAATACGCAGTCTCTGTTTGGGAT
Source organism: Catocala nupta (assembly GCA_963675205.1). Taxonomy (NCBI): domain Eukaryota; kingdom Metazoa; phylum Arthropoda; class Insecta; order Lepidoptera; family Erebidae; genus Catocala; species Catocala nupta. The sequence continues at coordinate 12,982,897 of OY776099.1, forward strand.
CCTTTTTACAACAAATATAAAGACAGAATAGAGAAGGTATAGCGGCAATTCCTGAGAGCTCCTCAATTTAGAACTCGCTGAGGTCAGTTAACATATAAACAGTTATTAACAACCTATGAACTACCTACCTTAGAATCTAGAACACTTCTTCTACAGTCATTAATTATTTACCGATTATGTAACAATGCTTTCGACTATAACACACTGACAAACAGAATCTGCTATATTGTGCCAAGAACCATGGATATCCGTGAGGTTACACAACGACGCCTCTTTCTGACGACTAAGTGCAGAACTAACGCCGGTCTGAGATCACCTCTGCGACGTATTGTTGATATTTATAATAAAAAGTTTGAAGATATTGATATATATTTGCCTTGACACCACAAAACTTCAAAAAAACATTCATAAGCCGTATTACACCGAAATTAAATTAAATCATATTTATGTGACATAGTTATAATGTATTTTAGTTAAGCATCACCTAGCATTAAGAAAACCTGTAGATTGTAATGTGTGGACAACGTCGTTGGTTGTACATTCGTTAACCGTAGTTGTAATACCTACTAAACTAAACTTATATTGTATAACTGTTTGTTTGTTCCAATAAATAAATATCTTGTAGTATGTATTATAAAGTGGTCGTGAACTTGTCTATTACCTGACTAGTATGTAAAAGATATACTTTTTCGCAGCGATAGCCTAGTGGGATACCGTAAGACTGCCACGCAGAGGTCGCAAATCGATGCCAAGGTGCGCATGTCTGACTTTTCGAAGTTATGTACGTATTCAATAGTTAATTATTATTCGCTTTAACGGCCAAAGCAACCAGCATGTCTGAGAGTTCTCTTTAATTGTGTCAGCGTAATGGACTTACCCTTGCAACACTGACAAAAGCCACATGCCCAGCATACAGATCTGATATTAGGTACACTTTCGAATGCAATATGTCTAAAATGTAATACGCTTATCTTCATGTACATAAATGTAACCTTTGAGCGAGTGACCTACTAAACCGATTTAAAGAAAACTTAGTTACCCGTTGGAGGTAGTTTCACTAGGAAATTTGTTTGACCAGTGGTGCTGCCGAAATACAGCTGAATAGCGTGTTGCATAATAGGGGTTTAATAGTTTAAAGCAGAGCTAAGCAAGTTTGCCTTATTAGTAAATGCTAGTGGGCCAAATGAGAGCGTTTGCGCAATAGCCTACAGTTATTAAATAGTGATGAAGTTAAGTGTTTTTCTATAATATAAGGGTTTAAGCCATAGTCCACCACACTGGCCCAATGCGGGTTGGTAGACTTCACATACACACACATTACAAGATAAGGCTGTAATTCTTAGTATTGGAAACGTTATATGCAACCGTAATCAATTACGATCAGGCGAGCCGTAAGCTTCTTTGCTACTTATATTCTTCAGTGGAATCTTAACTAATATTATAAATGCAAATGTGAGGATTATTTTGTTCTTTTGCTACGCTTTCACGCCTGAGTTACTCAACCGCGAAATTTTGCACACTAGTTGGCAGAGGTACAGAAAAGGACAAAGGGTAGTAAAACTTAGGACTAGAAAAATACTGTTGCCGAGGGATAACATTTATTGACAAAATCTAGATTAATGCGGACGAAGCCGCGGGCACAATCTAGTGATTTGTATTTTCGTATTTCTATTGGAGCTATTACAAACTATGGCTACAAAACAAACTATTAATTCCTGAGGGCAAGATTGCATAACTTTTAAGCTAGCAGTAAATCAAATCAAGGACCATCCACAATAAGGTAAACCAAAACTTATGCCGTTAAACGACTTCAGAATCAATGTACAAACAAAATAAATACTGATATTCTGGTCCAAATATATCGAAATAAAATATTTAGTCAGGAACCTTATCCTGTCCATACGGTTTTCTCATAATACGGTGCTTAAGCCAACGTGGCAGCAAGCTCGTAATTTACAAATACTACAGCGAGTATATTTGCGGCTATCATATACAAACAACTATGTTGTAATATCTGTATGTGGCTTAAAATATTGCCTAGATACAAAAATATTTTCACATAAAGTGACTAGACGAAAAATAACTAGTTCCTCTTTTACTTTAAACAAATTTATGCATGAGGCGTCGCTTACGTGAATCCCGGAGGAATAAAAATAATAAAATAGTTTTACTTAAATTACTTCTTATGAAAGTCTCTAAAACTGTTCTAGAATCCAGTAAAATTGAAAATAAGAAAAACGTAACATATATTTTAAATTATAGCATATTATTATTCTGTAAAAATTTTCATCTCGGAATCAAATGTCAAATTCTCAGAAACCGTTATAATAGAAGTGTTTCTACGGACAGCAGTACCTACAATTAATTTCGAGCTCGGTAGACCTTACGTATGGGCAGTCGTTGTTTCAAGAACAATAGTTTTGGAGCGAAATGCAGTGATCCCTTATTTCCTGCACATAGCATAAGCTATATGTAGGTCACAAATTGACTGCAAAGATGGCTTAATACTTTAAGTGGTCGCCTTGCCACTGCAACCGCGCCGAGTGTTGTGGTTTCGAATACCACTGGGGATATAAATTCTGTGTCTGGATGTTCTTTGTGTCCGTTATTTAAGTGTTTGTAAAGTCCAACAGGAATTAAGCCTAGTGCGGAAGATGTCTTGAAAAAAAAACATATCAATCTCGATTTAGCAGGAAAATCGTTACATTTACCAAAACGACTGCACGGGTGGCGTAGTAGCTTAAATGATCGTCGCCCGCTATGCCGACAGCTGTGGATTACAATCTCTTACGGATAAAAATGTGCGTGATATACATGGGTCGGCAAAGCGCATCTGCTGTAGTGTTGCAGGCGTTTATAGAATTTTACCACTTTAGTAGTAAAAATAAAGAAAAAAATATTCCGGGTCTGTGGCCGTTGTTCGCAGTCGTAGATGCGAATCCCCCCATTATATTACCCAGTACCCACATAGTACATCGACGTGAACCCTATTCTAACACAAGCCTACTAGCTTAGCTACGGGGTTTACAAGAATATTAGTACTTTGCAACCCAAACAGACATAAATTTAAAAAATACATATTTATACCGTACTTATTATAGGTATTATTACTTATACACTTGCGTCCGTCCAAGATTTGGCTCGCATGGTTTGTCATCAAAACATATCCTATCGTGGGTACAGAGCGATTGTGTAGCTATCTATTACCGGAATCATTGTTAGATTCGATTCAATAGATTAGGTTACCTGTTGTATATAAACAATCTATTTTAACCTTATTGTAATCCTAGGTAGCGCGTCAGTAGTGAATGCAACTGCTGATGATGTCTTGGATTCGATTCCGCGTTGAACAATTTTATATGACTTATCTGTACCTATTGTCGTTGCCGAGCTGCAAACGATCTGAAACTGTGCCTGGTAACGTCAATAAGCTCGCTCGCTGCTACGTGGGATCTAAAACTAGCAAAATATAAGTGCAATTCTTATCTACTTACCCTTTGGTGGGAAAACCTGCATAACCAGAAATGTTTCTTTGCGGTGTAGAAAATATTTGAAGTGTACCAACCCGGCACTCTGCTAGCAGAGTGCAAAGTCAGCGCCAATGGGCTCGCTCCTCATTACGTGGCGAAAAATGTGTATATTACACTTTTGAAATAGAGGCGTAAGACTACGTCTCTATGTATAAAACGAGTATAGATAAATTTCTACGTTTTTATACCTAAAACAGAACATATCAATGTAATACACTCAAAGACAAAAATTCGAGAAAAATACACAAATAAGAAGAGATAAAAAAAATCTGATCTGATATATTTGAGGGTATTGAAGCCTTTGTTCTTGTGCCGTTACATTTTCGTCTAATGGCTCCCTCATGCGCTTTGAGAAACGCTGTCTCTCTGTCTATAGGTCAGGAGCTTGCTAACTCAAACACATACGAATTCGTATATTGTACATATATGGAAACATTTGCTTTGTAAGTGGTGCGCTTATAATTACTGTAATACGTTAGGTCTCGAGTTTGATTGGAAACTGTTACTGAATTTTGCTAAAATGAAATCGTAGTAGGTATATATTTTAAATTATTGGCTCTATGATACGGGGTAACGTAAACAATCGTATTGTATATATATATTCTCGTAATACCTTGTGATATGTACTTTACCAAAAACAAGGTTATTATATTAAAATAAGGTTTAAACTGGCGCGCACTTGGGGGCTCGTGTCCGAGCCGGTAACAAACACAAGTTACAAATGTAGCGGCCCGGCCTGCGAGCCTCAAAGGCCAGGTTAAATTTTATTTCTTTTAACAAACTACGGTTAATTTGTTTCCTCAATAAAAGGACGAGAACCTATAGCTGTCTCCTCGGTAAACTGCCAGACGTTGTGCTGTTATAAATAATTGCCTAAAATTAAAACTCCATAACACTTTACACTAAATGGGAACCTAACCGAGAATCTCCAACTGATTGACTCAAACAGGCCATAAGAGCTACATTCCGGCTTTATAATTTCTACTTTGTAAAAGCTACTTCTTTTTGATTGTACCTCGTTTTTGAGCAAAATAAATAACGCCTAAACCTCCCAACACCAACACAAACATTAAAATTTACACAATATTACTAGAATAACTAAGATATAAAAGTTGTTTTCAACTACAGTACAACGTTAAACACGTTGTGGTCATCAGCTCTCAGCCTATACGTATAATAGTATAATATTTTTGATCTCTCATCCCGAATACGATTTCTGTTTGTTTAAAGTCGACTTATTCCCTTGGGTTTGGTGGGTATTCGTATGATATGTGATATGCTTTATTTCCGGGTTCAAGTGATTTGGTTTTATGTTATTGTGTATAAACTGTGCTGTGTGGAGGTGAAACGCGCTCATAGTTTTGTGGAATAAATGAGATTTATATTCGTCACTATTATGACGGTAGATGTCCTAATTTTCATGCTATAGTTATTTGCTGCGGTTGGGCAGCAGTCGCGAAAGCCATCGCTGTGCAAGAGATATTGGGTTTAATTCCCGGGTCACACAAAATGTTACTTATTGGATTTTTCTGTCAAGAAATCCCAGTACCGTTACGGAGACTGCAATTGTAACAGGTTGACGTCAATAAAAGCTTGCCTATTTACCAAGTAGGACATAAAGCTAGTTGGCGAAATGTGGATATAATGCACCTCTGACTATGATTTTGAGGATATAGGCATTTGACTATTTATTATGTACCTTGCTATATTTACTAGAGCCATGTTTAATATTAATTGCCGTTATTAATTAAGATCTATAACGTTTAAAGTTCGATGTTTCTATTGATTGCCTGCATGATTGGCACAGTGTTTTAAGAGGTCACCTCATAACTCGAGCAGGACAGGGATCGTAGTGTTAAAGGTTCCATACTGATATAGGACAAACAAATGTGACCTATAAATGTTATCATTATAGAGACTATTATATGACAACCAGCCTACGTGGGACTTAAACCATGGCCAAATGTGCATGTTATATACTTCAGTTTATCTCTTTAAATATACAGATATGAGGACATCTATGTACAATGCGATTCAAATAAGAATAGGCATGAAACCGCGCCATATTGTGATGTCATAACTGTCAAATCGAATAAAATAGGTAAGGTCAGTAAAACTGATATTTTTTAAATAATATTTATTTTTAATCTGAATCTCATAGTTCTTCGATTCCGCTCATCCCACTGCTTGAGTAGTCATCATCTTCGCCGCTATCATCATGCTCACTACTACTTTCCCCTTTAAAAAAATATTTAGGTCAAAAATATTCTACTGCCTGTTAATTAAAAGTAAAATATTAATTTTGTTACCTGTGCAAACAAACAACAAAATGATCTAGGTGTTTATTGTTTATTAAATAAAACGCATAATAATGTTGACATAATCACGCAAATTATTTTTTGTTCACTAATAAAACGAATAATAATATAATAATATTTACGCAAATATTTTTTTGTTGCTCTCTGTACTTTTCTAGTGACATTTGACAGATCGAGGTCATTGACGCGCCTATTCTTATTTGAAACGCATAATATGTATCTAACTAATATTATAATTAGGATTGTGAGTTTGTTTTTTTGTTTGTTACGCTTGCACGCCCTAACTACTAGACCGATCATCATAAAATTTCGCATACACTTTGTTAGTGATATAGAAAACGACAAAGAGATCATTCGTTCAGAAAAAAGTACTGTTATCCAGTCATAGAATTATTTTGACATTACCTACATTGACACGAGCGAAGCGGCGGACAAAATCTAGTGCATGAATATTTTAATTCCTCGATTGCACGTTCGATACAATGAAATGTATGTTAGACTAACCTACGACTAATATAAGGCATTATATAGATTCAGTATCAATTTAAAGAACAAAAAGAGCAGCGATAGCTCAGTGGGGAGACCAACAAACTGCAATGCAGAGGGTCTCGGGTTCGAACCCACTTCGCGCACCTCTGACTTTAGGAAGTTATATGACTTTTCAAAATTATGTGCGTATTGATTGACAATTATCGCCTGCTCCGTGCCTCCGAGAGCACGTTAAGCCGGCAGTCCCGGCTGCCATGAACATCTATGGCAGTCGTTATTGGGAAGTCAGTGCCCTATAATATCCTGACTCTGGTCTAACCTTAGGGTATCGTTAGCGTTCGGGTTGCGGAGGTCAGGTGGCAGCCACTCCGTGTAAAAACTGATATGCAGTCACATCCGGTTAGACCAGAAAAGCCGACCCCAAGTGACTTGGGAATAATAAAGGCTAGGGAGAAGAAGTATCAATGTAAAACAAAGATCCACATTTATAAAGAAAACTAAGAGCATCACGTTCCAGTTTACTTAGTAGTTGGATTTGATTGTATGTGATTTCAATGTTTGTTAAGCCAAATATTTACAGTTGCTTATTTGATATAGAAATAAAACAAACAGCTATTTGGTTACACAAAGCAAACAACGCTACATGAAAAGGCAGAGCACTATTGAAATTCATACATATATGCGTCCAAAATTGTGAAAATTTTAAAACGTTTTTAATAAAAAATATACTGCCGCAATTCAGCCAAATCGAATAAATTTCTATACAATTCATAGGCAAATTTGAACTTTAAAAGCTTTAAGATAAAGTCTAGATTTGAAAGTATTTGTTAGATATTGCAGCAGACATTTTGGATTCTGCTATATCAGGAGAGATACAAGCAAAAAGTATTGCGCGTCAGACGTAAACTCTATTATGAAGTTAAAGTTTTGTTGAAAGTCTTACTGTCATTCTAATCGTTACTGAAATGGTTGTGGAAATACTACGGTTATTTTACCAACGACAAAATTTTGCACGTGAGTGTGACAACTACACAAACAATACAAATATGCACGGACTGACTGCACGGATAGCGTAGTGGATTAAGTGGTCGCCTCGCCACTGTCACTACATCGAGTGTAGCAGGTTGGAATCCCACACCAGACCACAAATGGTTATTCCGAGTCTGGGTATTCTGTTTATAAGTTGTTTGAACGATTATAAAGTCAGTCGCGACACAAGAAATAGCATCAAAGAAGCACCATACCATCAATTTGGCTATAGCGGATTGGACGAGGCATTGAACTTGCAATCGAGATCGTCACACTTGCAATCTCGTAACACAAGCATTAATCTTAGCTCAAGGGTTTACCAAGAATACTAGTTACTTGCAACTCAAATTGTTATTTTTAAACTACAAAATGTATTTGGATTTTTTTATTAAATTTAACGATGTCATCGTCGGATTATTTGGAGCACACTGAGTCGCCATATTGACAGTAACTATTAAAATCGCCGGCTGTCATGAATTTGACTGCATGGTGAAGTGGATCTAATGCTCGACTTAAATCTACCACTACGCCGAGTATTACGGGGAGATAATATTGTGTGATTGCACAAATGATTATACCGAATCTAGATGAGTTTAACATATAGAGTGCCATGCAGCAGACACAATTGAAAATGTAGTGTTCGCGGTCATTTGTGACCAGCATGGCGTTCAATGTGTTAAATGTTTGTAAAGTCCCCCGCGACAGATAAATTAACCTTAGTGCTAGTAGCTAGCTTAGTGGCACTGTCTTTATAAAAAAGAGAAAAGATCTACATTTCTTCTCATGACAGCTAATACCAACAGCTTTATGTACTGAAGAAGATTCGTCCTTGCTAATCTGTAACCTAATAACACTATCGAATTGAAATAATAATACCGGCTAAAACAATTGTTGCTACACACTGAGCCACCGATGGCGACAGTAAAGCCACTAGTGGCTGCCACACGTTGTAGTTGTAGCAGAAGTTTTGATACATCTCGTATGGTACCGACGCACACTGAACTTTAGGGTAGCTGCTTTAGTTACAAGTTGCGAGAGTAATCGGCGTGTATCTGTGACGGCGTTTGCGAACATTTGACCACACCACGCCAGCTTCGTTCGTCCTCTGTCTAATTTATTTATTTAGGCATGTTTTCAGGGTAAACACGGATATTTAAATAAGATTGACAATTATTAAAGTGCATGTCCAAGTACAAATATGCACAGCATTGGCAGGTAGACAACATGCAAAAATTAAAACAAAAACTTAACTAAGATGAAGTGTTTCTTCAAAAGGCCGCTTACCTATCTAGTTTAAGTAACTAGACTACCTACCTAATGCTAAGTGAAAATGTAAAAATGTCATCATCTGCTCTGCGCTCTTTACGAAAAGTGCAATAACTCGAGTTTGAGCCGAATTGAGTTAAGTACATATTCGGAATCAGCAGAACGAGATCTATATATTCTCTTAAGATAGTTATTACGTATCTATGACGAAGCCTGATAATATAATAATACTAAGCATAACAGCAACATCTAGGTCCGTGTTTTATGATTTACTTATCAATACTGAAATAACTGTAGAGAGGAATAAGTTAGTTACACTATTAAGTATTTTTTCTAACTATATCTGCAATAAGTAAAGTTTTATATTTATAATTAGAATATTTCCTTATTTGTAATCTTCATTTACTAGTTATAATAAGTGCAATAAGTTTGAGTTATTGCAGATAGGTTAAGGAAGTTTATTTACGCTATTTAGTAATTTTACTAACTATATTTGCAAATAGTTTTGTTATTGCATTTATAATTAGCACATTTCGTCATTTACTAGTTAGTAAATTAAATGTTAACAAAATTTTTACCTTCATAGCTTGCTCGTTTGTTACAGAGCATCAATTTGGTTACTGAGTACCAAATGACCGTGCCTGGTATCAATTGTAACCAAGTGTCATTAAAAAATCAGGTATGCTAACTTCTATTTATTCATGTTTGACATAAAAATGTAACTGCAAGCAATAAGTCACTTAATGCACCTATGGTTAGGAAACAGTTATCAAAATGTAATAATTACTACTCAAAAATGCATCATGTGGGTTTCCTAACTATTAGTGCAATAAGTAGTTTCCTTATTGCGGTTATGGCTAGTAAACATCCTTTCTACATACTAATAATACTAAACATAAGTAGATTTATTGCTTTTTTATAGCGGGAATAGATGTATTTCCAAACATTAAGTACTACATGATATTCTCTACATTTTTTTCTATCATGTAGCGAAAGTTACAAGTCGATACCATGTACAGTGACGGAGATATAAACAAAATAAAAAATAAAATCTCTAACCGCTTTTTCTCAAAATTAGCTTTAATTTAGTTATTGCACTTTTCGTAAAGACGGCAGTGCTGACATCCAAAGGAATAATTATATCCTATCTGAAATACACAATTGGGTGCCAAAAGACAGTCGACAGCGATGGGGCAGACCTAAACAGGGATGGCGAGATGACTTTGAGATATTTGAATGAGACTGGCAGGAAACAATATCTTCGAGTAGTAGTCGAGTCCAAGTCCAAAGGCGGGGATTTGCCGAGTAGCGGGACATAACAAAAGGCTAAAATAAGAAACTGAAATAATAACGTAACCATAGCTTAGGATAAGTTCCGTGTGATATGACTTTACTCTTCTATACTTTTTTTTAATAGTTGATGGAGATGTCTAAGAAATTCGTGATCAATTTTAATCATCCATCTAAGCTTGGTATTCTTTTACGAAAGGGCTTGAGTGAAGCTACCTTTCACCCTTCGCCAATTGGTCAGTTTATTCAAGTGTCTCGTTTTGCGAGTAGTGGCTCCTCTTGCCTAATGATCGTAGCCAATAGCGGCGCAGTGTACGGCAGCACTAATGTCACTGATACTTACGTAATACTACTAGATTTAAAAAGTACAAATGATAGAAAACGTTTAGATTCGAAATTCGGATTATATCTTAACAAATTAATGCAAATTCAGCATCAAAGCTCAGAATCCAAAGATAAAACACATCAATTGAGAATCAAATCAATCGAACGAACATTTATTATCAACGATAACGTCACGGAGTAACTGGCAACTTGTGATGCCATCAATAATCGTGAAAATGTCATTAATATTAGAATATTTGTTCGGAGGGACCGAGTTTAAACGTAATAAACGATTTCCGATATATTACTAACTGCGCAGAGCATCGGTAGAAATGTAACTGCTGTGCATTAAGTATCAGGTTCGACTTCCGAATTGGTTATTAGCCAATATTTTTTTAGTAGCTGTCGACATGAGGATGTAATATACCTCTGCCTACCCCTTCAGGGGTATATATATGTGTGAAACCACGTAAGTATATAATAACTTTATTTATCATATTTATCTTAAATTTATAGTTTGACTGCATACTTAGCACAGTGACCCTTAAACCTATGATCTGAGTTCTCTATTCGAGCGAAGCCTTATTGAGTTTTCCTGTTAGAAAATTCAAAGCACAAACACAGAGCGTAGATACATACTTAGATGTCGGGTGTCAATTAGGACGAACTCGTATTACTAGAGTATCACCAGTTATGTTACATAATAAGAAAGAGTGTGACAATTCTCCTGCGTCTTTAAATTGTTTTGGCGTAATAACATGTATGTAATATGCCTATTGTTTTTTTATTTTTAAGACGACTCTAGCTTTTGTAGGCATAATAACTGTGTTCGGCCTGAACAAATATTCAAATAACAAACAAAAAGCATTTTTATGTCTCGCATAGATATCGAAAACCAAACGCGATACTTAAAACCTATCACAACCATAACATGCGTATTATTTTATTATAGGGCCCGGCACCTTTTATCGACAGTACAAAGTTTAATTAACCATCAATATTCCCTACACCATAAAAAAACCTTGTTGAATTTTTATTGTGTACATCCATATTTACGAGAAATCTTTCTAAATACACATTACTCGATCTTGAATCCAATATTCTCAACTTTGTCATAACTAATGCACAAGTCGAGAAGTATACCCATCGATTTCTTAACCTTGCAAACTTTGCTAAGCGGAAACGCTTCGAAACTGGTCAACAGCAACAGCTTTTCAAAAGCTTTGCAAATCTCACCTGTATATAATGGCCGACATTAATTATTTTGCACAAAGGCTGTCCTATGGCACACATCCAAGTTAGATCCTACTCGGTCGGTGCTTAACCACGATCAATTGGCCACTCGACCCCCACAAACACAACCGACCCAAAGATTTCAACAACTAAAAACCTACATTAAATTTCATAGATGTCGAATTTTCTCGAAGCTCTTCTCGTCAGCTACGTTTCACAAATTGAAAACTAAAATCCATTTGTTACCGTTTGAAAGTTTAACCTCTTAAGAAGAAATGGCGGAAAACGTCCATTCATTAAGAGTGTCATGTGAATCACCAATATAATGGATAATCACCCTCAGAAAACCCTAGACAGAAGACCTAAGACCCTCAAAATAATTTATTCGCTAGAAGAAGTGGTAAGAATTTCTTACCTGCCGAAGTCGACTTTAGATAGTCGGTATATATTTAGAAGACTGATTGACTGACTGAACAGAGGGCGTAGTGGTTTAGGTAATTCGAGGTCGTTGTTTAAATATTTGTAAAGTCCCTCTCAATATTGGAATGAAGCCTAGCGAGGATGTCATCTTTTTAAAAAGAAAAAGGAAATGACTTAAGTTACTTGGAGAACAGCACCAAATGCGTGTCATGGAGGCATCTTGCAGCCTCCTTCCACCCAACAGGATCACTCGTCACTGTCGACCTGGCAAAGATCACTTGCCAAGGGTATTGAAACGCCTCTACTCCATGCACTTGATAAATATTTACATAGATCATACTTATGTATATTATTAGGTGCTAAATTAATAGGTAAATATAATAATAAAATATGATGTTCGTAATATCCATATCGGTTCTAAACCGTTCTGTGTACATTCTGTGTAATATTAAATAATTTCTAATAAATCACTGATTTGACTCATCATAACGGACATTTAAATATGTATATTAAATTAACTTATTAAATATTATTATGTAATGTAATGTTAAGTAATTAATTATAAATCATATTGTGATAGCCATTTCAGTTATAAAATCATTTTGTGTAATATTAAATTGTTTCTAAAGGAAATGCCGTTATGACTCGTCCGGTCGTTCTAACAAATTTAAATGAAACGTAAAATAAACTAAATTGTATGTTTAAATAAATATTAAAATTATATACAATATTTTGTAATAGTAATTACCGTTCTAACACTATTTTGTATACAATTAAATGGCTTTTAATGAAACACTGATTTGACTCGTTATCACAACTGTGAATCGTCCGTTGTTTGTGAGTTGCTATAAAAGCAGAGAGCCAATGTACTATAGTTCAGTTGCTCCTTGGCGATCAAGCGTAACACATAAGGTATGATACCATTCTGATTATATTATGGCTGGTGTTTTGTAATTAGTTGTTATTATGTTGTTTGATTATAATATATAGTAAAATGTGTTATAATATAGGAAATGGCTGATAATTTTGTTGGTAATTAAAATAATATAAATAAATATTTGATATTGAATTATTGCTTTTATTAATTAGTTTAAGGATCTAAGGAAATCACATAATTCTGTCATTAATATTAAATTTAAATAAAATGCCTAAACCAAATTGCTTATTTACTTCACTTACTATTTAAACCTAACATCAGAAGTGGGATAGCCATCGCCTCACTTTCTAATGCACCTAATTAAAAGTTTCAGAATGGATCCTACTATCCTGGAGGGTCTTCTCAAAGCGATCCGTGATGCTGTCTCGGGCCAGCGCCATCCTGACGACGATGTGGCACTACCGGTCTTCAATCCAGCGACCAGTGACAACGGTGCGGACAGCTGGTGTCTCAACATTGAAGAACTGTCGAAAGAAGTTGGATGGAGCAGCATAAAAACAGTTGCGAAAGCTGGTAAGGCCTTAAAAGGATCCGCTTCATCTTGGTTCGAGTCTTGGGAACCACCCGGAGGCCGGAGCTGGGAAAATTTCCGTACCGATCTTACGGATTTATATCCTGAAAACGAAATTTAGCCGAAAAGCTCTCCAAAGCTGTGATGTACAATTCCGATTCGGCAGATTCTTATTGCGAATACGCAAGAGAAAAGGTTAGGCTATTGCGTAATACGAAAATTTCGTTTACCGACTGTCAATTAATTGAACTAATTTGCGGTAGCGTAACCGATGTTAGAATGGCTTCCTTTAACAGTAATGTGAGTAGTACTTCCGAAATCATATCGCTTTTTTCTAGTTACGTAAAACACAAAAAACGACCATCAGAGCAAATGCCAATAGAATCTCTTATAGACACTGGCGCCAACTGTAGTTTAATCAAAAGGTCTATTGTCAAGCAGCTACCATGTAATATATGATCATATATACAGAGGGCGTACTCAAGTAAACATTGTCTCCGTAACGTTCGTTGGTAAAATTGTTAAATAAAATATAAACATTGAGTTTTAAGTGATCTGTGGATGAAGAAAGTGATAATTAAATGACAATGCATGTGTAAAAACGTTTTTCATGTAAACTATGGCTAGTGAATTAAGTTATCTACGATATAAAATACCTGACTTAAAGTGACACAAATGAAAACATTTTCACTGGTATGTACTGAAACTGAATTGTTTGAAAGACAGTGTATTTGTGACGGAACATTTCCATTAAAAGACAAGTAAATAACTCCCAGGAACTTAAATATAAACATTTTTCTGCAAATCATTGTACATCCACGACTCTAGTGACGAATAGATTCAACATACAATTCAAATTACTATACGTTAAGTCCATTAGTGACGTATATGACACATAGATGGTATTACTTTCTATGAGTTTCATTGTATTGGTCAGAAGCGACATCTTGTGAGGGTTAGCAGCAACTACTTACTACAACAGGATAATCTACTTCAACTTGGTTTTGCTACCTAGCGAAAGATGGCAGGAAACTCAGCTCCAAATATCGCAGATGATTCTTTCGGCAATAATATTACCATAAGAAGCAAACCAAAAGCCACCCTTCCGATGTACAATTCATTTGATTGTCTAACAGAAACATCAGATAAAGAAGATGAATATTACAACTCGTTCAATTCATCTTCAACGCGCTCATGTGAATTGAATAGGAGTTTCCCCAATTTACACTCAAAAACGAATGAGGAAGTCTCTGATTTAAGAAAAAGAATACGCATACTTGAAGAGAAACTGAAAATTGCTGAAAATGAAATAGAAAATCTTTTATAATATTGTCTTCTGTTTACGCGAATGTTATTCATTGAAATTAAACTACTATATACGGATCCCATCGCGTTGTTTATTTATCACTGTATTACAAAATTTTGAAAATATTACTCTACTACTACTATTGATTTTATTTGACTAATTTATAAGCTAATAAAATTATTTAAACTATTAAATCTATTTATTTTTGGTTTACACTTTCCCCGACGTTTCGGGTGCTTTTCAGCAGCCATGGTCACGGGGAGACTAAGATGGTAGTTGTCTCAATGTTCCAGTGTAGTTATTTCAAAGTACCTGAACATAATTTAATTATTGGTGTTTCTATTTACGCAGAATGAGCTCAAAGTATCATGAAGTCTAGCTGTGGTTTGTTTCTTCTTGGGTTTGACTATTTGAAGTACTGGATCCCAAGCTGGTGGTACATTCCAACCATCTTCTCTATTGAAATTGGGATGTTTTTTAATTTCAATAGCCTCGCGAAGCATCCTTGGCAGGAATCGGTGTTCTTTAGCGAGAATCTGTGGTTTGTCAAATCTCAGGTAGTGGTTGGTCCCCTGTTGTACGTGTTCACACACAGCAGACTTCAACGAGCGTTTGTGTTTTACGTCAGCTATGTGTTCTTTTATGCGGGTGCCTATGCTTCTCTTGGTTTGACCAATGTATGAGAGTCCGCAGTCACAATCTATTTTATAGACCCCTGCATCTTGTAAAGGTAATTGGCACTTGACGGATGGTAAAAATTGACTTATCTTCGTTGGCGGCTTGAAGTATGTGTTGATTGAAGCTCGCTTCAAGATGTAGCCAATCTTGTCAGTGACACCCCTTACATAAGGCAGTATAGCAGGCTGGCGCTCGACTGTGGCTGGCTTTTCTCGGGATCTGTGACAGCGGCGCGGCTGTTGGAGCTTGTTGTCTTGCAGTAC
This sequence comes from Catocala nupta, assembly GCA_963675205.1. NCBI lineage: Eukaryota > Metazoa > Arthropoda > Insecta > Lepidoptera > Erebidae > Catocala > Catocala nupta. The sequence continues at coordinate 12,998,491 of OY776099.1, forward strand.
TTGCTTGACATGTTGAAGCTCGGCGTCCAGGTGTTTCTTGTCACAGATCCCGTGGGCTCTCTGAAACAAAGACATTCCCACGGTAGCTAACTGTTTAGGATGGTGGTGAGATTCACCGTTCAAGTACCTATTTGTATGGGTCTTTTTCCTATACACGGTGTGGCTCAAAGTATGATCAGGATTCCTGATGACAAGTACGTCTAAGAATGCTAATGAATTATTTGCCTCTAATTCCATAGTAAATTGGATGTTGTTATTAATGGAATTAAGATGTTCTAGGAATACACTAACACTATCTGTTGGTAATATTGTAAAAGTATCATCTACAAACCTCTTATAAATCCTGGGTGTGATGGGGGCAGTCTGTAAAGCTCGAGCCTCGAAGTCCTCCATATATATATCGGCAACAACAGGCGATACTGGGGAGCCCATTGCCACACCATCGACTTGTATGTAGAATTTATTGTCCCACAACAGATAGCCAGTTGTTAAGCAATGCTTAAGTAGTTCTGCATATTCCTCAGGCATATTGTACTCTATTAGCTTCCTTTTAGTTATTTCAATACAGTCATGTACAGGTATGCATGTAAATAATGACTGTACATCAAAACTAACCATTGTTTCATTGTTAGTGAGACATAGGTGTTTAATCTCACTCACAAAATGGTATGAATCCTTTACATGTGCTCTCGAGTTGCCTCTGAGTGGTGAGAGTATCTTCGCTACGTGCTGAGCCAATCTGTAAGTTGGTGTGTCGATCTGACTCACAATAGGACGTAGAGGAGCGTTTTCCTTGTGTATTTTTGGTAACCCATACAGCTTTGGAGGTTTTACGCAAGCTGGTATTAATTGTTTAACGTCTAGATCTAGTCTTTCGGAGTATTTATATATGATGTCTTTGGTTTTGTTTAATATTTTGTTTGTAGGGTCTGTTTTAACCTGTTTATATGTTGTTTCATCCGAAAGTAAATTTTCAATTTTATGTTTATAATCTGACGTATCCATTATTACCGTAGCGTTTCCTTTATCATGCAGGGGTCTATAAAATAGATTGTGACTGCGGACTCTCATACATTGGTCAAACCAAGAGAAGCATAGGCACCCGCATAAAAGAACACATAGCTGACGTAAAACACAAACGCTCGTTGAAGTCTGCTGTGTGTGAACACGTACAACAGGGGACCAACCACTACCTGAGATTTGACAAACCACAGATTCTCGCTAAAGAACACCGATTCCTGCCAAGGATGCTTCGCGAGGCTATTGAAATTAAAAAACATCCCAATTTCAATAGAGAAGATGGTTGGAATGTACCACCAGCTTGGGATCCAGTACTTCAAATAGTCAAACCCAAGAAGAAACAAACCACAGCTAGACTTCATGATACTTTGAGCTCATTCTGCGTAAATAGAAACACCAATAATTAAATTATGTTCAGGTACTTTGAAATAACTACACTGGAACATTGAGACAACTACCATCTTAGTCTCCCCGTGACCATGGCTGCTGGAAAGCACCCGAAACGTCGGGGAAAGTGTAAACCAAAAAAAAAAAAAAAAAAAAAAAAAAAATAGATTTAATAGTTTAAATAATTTTATTAGCTTATAAATTAGTCAAATAAAATCAATAGTAGTAGTAGAGTAATATTTTCAAAATTTTGTAATACAGTGATAAATAAACAACGCGATGGGATCCGTATATAGTAGTTTAATTTCAATGAATAACATTCGCGTAAACAGAAGACAATATTATGTAAATCAGTACGGACTGGAAACAGCAACAAAAATACGCCGGTTAGAAGATCTGCAAACTAAGCGCGCAAGATATGTAACATCTTTAAATTTCTTGAAGAGATGTCGTGATCACAGTCTCATTCCTACGTGTGTCAAGATATCAGCCAAGAAAGACATACGAGGAAGCGCTAAGATCTTAAAACAGGCAAGTCAAAAGTTATTAATACAAGTTATCAGAGAACATCGCGCTGACTTACGCAGCATAAATAGGAACGTTGAGATTTTGTCTAATGAAATACAGAGATTAGTAACTCCATTTGATTTTAAACAATGCATCAATGCTATAAATCACAGAGAAAGATCAAAATATAATGCGTGTAAAACGAACAAAATTCAAAAATATGAAAAATTATTATCAAAATCAAATGCCAACAGCAAGAAACGAAACGTCAATGCACGGACCAATGACACGCCGCCGTCATCTCAAAGACAAGCAGTTATTAATCTGTCAAAACAAACTTTAGACAAAACAACCGAAAAAGTATTAAGTAGAGGTTTAAATTATGCAATAACACCGGCTAGGATACCGTATGAGGCCATTATTTGCAACGTCGAGGACTGCCTAGTCAAGAATAACATAAGAAAGGAAGATTTGGAGGCTATACGTCAGGATATTTCATCGGTCTTGCGTCGAAATAAAGTGCCCAGACCGAATCTTCCCAAAGATGAATTCGTCGCATTGAAGAACTTGCGGGCTAGGCCAGATATTACAGTACTCCGTGCAGATAAAGGAAACGCTACGGTAATAATGGATACGTCAGATTATAAACATAAAATTGAAAATTTACTTTCGGATGAAACAACATATAAACAGGTTAAAACAGACCCTACAAACAAAATATTAAACAAAACCAAAGACATCATATATAAATACTCCGAAAGACTAGATCTAGACGTTAAACAATTAATACCAGCTTGCGTAAAACCTCCAAAGCTGTATGGGTTACCAAAAATACACAAGGAAAACGCTCCTCTACGTCCTATTGTGAGTCAGATCGACACACCAACTTACAGATTGGCTCAGCACGTAGCGAAGATACTCTCACCACTCAGAGGCAACTCGAGAGCACATGTAAAGGATTCATACCATTTTGTGAGTGAGATTAAACACCTATGTCTCACTAACAATGAAACAATGGTTAGTTTTGATGTACAGTCATTATTTACATGCATACCTGTACATGACTGTATTGAAATAACTAAAAGGAAGCTAATAGAGTACAATATGCCTGAGGAATATGCAGAACTACTTAAGCATTGCTTAACAACTGGCTATCTGTTGTGGGACAATAAATTCTACATACAAGTCGATGGTGTGGCAATGGGCTCCCCAGTATCGCCTGTTGTTGCCGATATATATATGGAGGACTTCGAGGCTCGAGCTTTACAGACTGCCCCCATCACACCCAGGATTTATAAGAGGTTTGTAGATGATACTTTTACAATATTACCAACAGATAGTGTTAGTGTATTCCTAGAACATCTTAATTCCATTAATAACAACATCCAATTTACTATGGAATTAGAGGCAAATAATTCATTAGCATTCTTAGACGTACTTGTCATCAGGAATCCTGATCATACTTTGAGCCACACCGTGTATAGGAAAAAGACCCATACAAATAGGTACTTGAACGGTGAATCTCACCACCATCCTAAACAGTTAGCTACCGTGGGAATGTCTTTGTTTCAGAGAGCCCACGGGATCTGTGACAAGAAACACCTGGACGCCGAGCTTCAACATGTCAAGCAAGTACTGCAAGACAACAAGCTCCAACAGCCGCGCCGCTGTCACAGATCCCGAGAAAAGCCAGCCACAGTCGAGCGCCAGCCTGCTATACTGCCTTATGTAAGGGGTGTCACTGACAAGATTGGCTACATCTTGAAGCGAGCTTCAATCAACACATACTTCAAGCCGCCAACGAAGATAAGTCAATTTTTACCATCCGTCAAGTGCCAATTACCTTTACAAGATGCAGGGGTCTATAAAATAGATTGTGACTGCGGACTCTCATACATTGGTCAAACCAAGAGAAGCATAGGCACCCGCATAAAAGAACACATAGCTGACGTAAAACACAAACGCTCGTTGAAGTCTGCTGTGTGTGAACACGTACAACAGGGGACCAACCACTACCTGAGATTTGACAAACCACAGATTCTCGCTAAAGAACACCGATTCCTGCCAAGGATGCTTCGCGAGGCTATTGAAATTAAAAAACATCCCAATTTCAATAGAGAAGATGGTTGGAATGTACCACCAGCTTGGGATCCAGTACTTCAAATAGTCAAACCCAAGAAGAAACAAACCACAGCTAGACTTCATGATACTTTGAGCTCATTCTGCGTAAATAGAAACACCAATAATTAAATTATGTTCAGGTACTTTGAAATAACTACACTGGAACATTGAGACAACTACCATCTTAGTCTCCCCGTGACCATGGCTGCTGAAAAGCACCCGAAACGTCGGGGAAAGTGTAAACCAAAAATAAATAGATTTAATAGTTTAAATAATTTTATTAGCTTATAAATTAGTCAAATAAAATCAATAGTAGTAGTAGAGTAATATTTTCAAAATTTTGTAATACAGTGATAAATAAACAACGCGATGGGATCCGTATATAGTAGTTTAATTTCAATAGAAAATCTTTTGGTGGAAAATAGTACACAAGCTAAACAAATAATTAACTACCAACTCAGAATAGACCAGTTATCTCACATATGTGGTAGCACCTCGAAAGAAAAAACCCCCGGGAAGATCAAGTCTAAAACAAGCAGCATACAATCTACCCACGATTTCACTTATTTGCAGAGTCCGAAAAGGGGCCACACAAAATTAAATGACACGCCATCTATTGTCAGAAAGGGAAAACAGTCAGAAAAATCGATAATTTATGCCACATCTATCACTGAGCCCACGGAATAAATTGAGCTTACAGGAAGTACAAGACACGAGAAAACAGAGGTCACTACGAGCATCCCACTAACTGATTTGAGCATAACACCTGAGCTGTCAAAAATGATAAATAGAGTTTTCAAAACAAAATTTGCTTAATTAGTGATAATAACATTAATAATGTATTAAAACAAGCAGAGAACACGTTTCCAGATTCTTATATTTGTCACTATTGTATGCCAAACGCTTGTACTGAAGACCTTTTGGAATGTATAGAATCTAAACTTAAATCTTTTACTTTAATGGATTACTGCATAATATTACTGGGTAAGAAAGATTTTTTAATATCTAAAGACTATGTAAAGCTTGTTGGATACATAAAATGTAAACTGGAAACATTAATGCATACAAATGTTATACTGTGTCTGCCTACTTTTAAGCTAAAAAACAACATTTTGTATAATAGCAGGGTCGAAGCTTTCAACCAATTGTTGTATCATAATAATTGGACTTACCAATATACCTATATTTTTGATACAAATAGGCATCTAACCAATACTTATGAGATGTTCAAGAAACTTACTGGGTACATAAATTACAAAGCTCTAAGATGTATTTTTCAAGATTTAAAGTTGTTTATACAGGCAAAAGTTAATATACCTCATGATAATGATCATTTTAAGTCTCCAAGTACACAAAAAAATAATGAGAAAGATAGGCTAAAACCTGGCCCTATACCATATTATTTCAAACAAAAAACAATTGATAAGGTAGGGTTTTTTCGCTAGTAAAGATGAATCAGCTGTACTAAATCTAAGCGCTGAAGAAAATGTATATGGAAATGAGCTTAATATCTTTCACCAAAATGTATGCGGTCTTAATAATAAGCAGGATGAATTGGAACTATATTTGGACAGTTTGAGTTATCCCTTACATTATTTATGCATTAGTGAACATTTTCTAAACAACAACCTTGTATTGTTACTTAATTTCTGTAAATATCAAATTGCTTCATACAACACTAGAGTAAACAAGCAAAGGGGAGGTACACTCATTCTAGCAAACAGAGACAGAGAATATGAAGAATTAAAAATAGCTAAAACATTATACATGGTTGAAAGTTTTGAAATATGCTGCGTAAAAGATGTGCAATCAAATGTGTGTATATGTTGCTGCTATTACACTCCTAATGACAAAAATGTAGATGTATTTCTACAAAGACTAGAGAAATTATTAGAATACTTTTTTGACAAGAACTGTATGATATGTGGTGATTTCAACATTGACTTATTGACTGAGAGTAAAAAGAGAAATGAATTACTTAATTTATTGACTTGCTATAATTTTAGGCCTTTAATAAACACAACAACATTTATTCGTACTGATTCTCAATCATGTATAGACAATATATTTTCAAATTTGACTAATTATAAACTTAGAAAATGCGAAGTAGACCATAACGGTTTAGCAGATGGCCATGCAGGATTGTTGTGCTGTACAGTAATAAAGAATTCCGCACCAGACATAGGTAAACAAAATACTTTTGTAGAAGTCATGAAAAGGAAATTCACTGAGAAAAATAAATCTTTATTTCGTCAACTATTGTTAGAACAAAATTGGTGTAGTATGGGCATAAATTCATTTATCAAAGTGTTTAACGAAATCTTCACACACTGTTTTAAGAAAAAGAAAATAAAAATAAATCTGTCACGTCCTACACAATTGCAATGGATATCAAAGGGTATAAAAGTGTCAAGCAATATGAAAAGGTTCTTGTGTGTGGGCAAAAGATATCAACAAAATGACACTATTGTAAATTACAGGAAAAGGTATCTCACATTATACAGAAAAGTAATAAAAACCTCTAAAAAATTAACTGCACAGTCAATGATAGTGAAGTCAACAAATTTGTCAAAAGATGTCTGGAAACTGATTAATAAACATAGAAATAAGAGACATAAAAAGTAAATTGATCTTAAAAAGTGCAAATAAGCTTATAGCAGAACCATCAGAAGTAGCCAATATTTTTTTAAAGCAGTTTGAGCTGTGCTCAAAGGTTAGTTCGACAAATACAAAAGATGCTATGGATATCTTACGCAATACTGCAGACAAAGTAAAAAGCATTCTTATATTAGATCATTCAACTCCACGAGAGATACAGAAAATGGTACAGAAAATGGAGAGTAAGAAATCAACTGGTTATGATGACGTACCAATAACAATGATAAAAGAAAATATAGATATACTAGCAGAACCACTTAGTAGTTTATTTAATAAATGTTTTGATGAAGGCATTTTTCCAGAACAATTCAAGATAGCCAAAATAATACCCATTCACAAGAAAGGATCGAGACTTGATCCGAATATGTACAGGCCCCTATCTCATTGTTAACTACTACTTCAAAAATTCTGGAGAAGCTAATTAAAGACAGGTTATTGACGCATCTGAATCGAAACAAAGTACTCAGTAGTAGACAATTTGGGTACCAAAAGTTTGTAGGGACACAAGATGCAATTTACACACTTATAACGGAGGTCGTGGGTAGAATGAACAATAAGAAGAAAGTAGCAGCACTCTTTTTGGACTTAAGCTCAGCATTTGACACAGTAAGCCATTCGTTACTATTAGAAAACTAGACTACTATGGAGTACAGGGTAAGTCTCTGGAACTTCTGACATCATATCTTAAAAATAGAAAAATGTTTGTAGAAATAAAATCTTGCACTAAAGAACCAGATTCTTCACATGATAATGCACTTTATGAGAAAACACATAAGTCACACATATCTCAAATAAATGCCGGTGTACCCCAAGGTTCTATATTAGGACCAATATTCTTTCTAACATTCATTAATGATCTTATACAATATGTAACTAACATAATTGGCGACTCTACTCAGTTGGTTATGTTTGCTGATAACACAAATGCAGTAGTATCCGCCGATGACATAAACACTTTGAATGTTAAGGTTAATGAGACATTAGACACTTTTTACAAATGGTTTACTGTGAACAGCCTTAAAGTTAATATTAGCAAAACAAACGTAATACTGTTTCGTTCAACTGCCAAAAATAATGAAAGGTTGAATAGTAAAATTGACGGTGAAAGCGTCACCCAAACCTCGGTAGTTAAGTTTCTAGGAGTATACATAGACGATAGACTAAATTGGAAGTCAGAATTAACACATATAAATAATTCAATTAGTTCAGCCTGTTATGTACTCAGAAGTCTTAGAAATGAAATTAGTATAGAACATTTAAAAAGGTATACTTCGCGCTAATTGAGTCCAAATTAAGATATAACATACTTTTTGGGGAGGAAGTTATGAGTACAATATTCATAAGGCGTTTGTTGCCCAAAAAAGAGCAATCAGAACAATTGTAAGGATTCAGCAAATAGAATCATGCAGACCACATTTTAAAGAGCTTAGAATATTGACAGTTCCATGTTTATACATGCTAGTACTATTCACTCATTTGAGAAAATATGTTCATGAGCATGAAAGTCGAGAAGAAGGAGAAATAAGGGAGAGTACAAGAAGGAAAGACCTGCAAACTAACTATATACCTAGTCTTGATATTGTGAAACATAGCGCCTTTTATAGATCGGTTAAGCTTTTTAATAAATTGCCTGTCGATATAAAATTATTATTGTACAAAAGGGACTTTGAAACTGAGCTCAAGCGGCACCTGTTAAAAGAATGCTATTACTCCATAAATTACATGTAAAAATTATAATTTATTTTTAACTTGACATGATATATTATGGACTGATTCTGACATTTTTATTTATATTTTATTTTGACATGGCAATTAATTTATTAATTTATTTTTAATTAGATAAATATGTAATTTTGATCACAATTGAATTAGTTATTTGATGTAATGTTAATTTTATTGAAATAATTATTTATTTATTTATTTTATTTTATTTATTTGGTTTATCAACAGTTGTTACAATATTAAATTTTTATATTACATTGATCAAATTTTATAGTCTAATTGCACAACTAATTACAGATAAACACAGCATGTACATAAAAACAAGATTAAAAACAGTTTAACATAGGTATTCTCATTATCTTCTAGGTCCAGTGCATAAAATTGCATACAATTAACAGTAAAATGAAAAAAAAAAAAAACAAACAATTTTAATTAAGTTAACCTAAAAATTACAAAAATGACACAAATTTAATTATTTGTTCTAAGAGTAAAACACATATTACAAGATAAAAATAATGACTATAAAAAATCTGAGAGAGAAAGATTACATTTCCTGGGCTAGTCTCTTAAAGGCACCTAAACTTGACGAAAAAATGTCTAAAGTTTCATGACTCTTATTAAGAAGTCTGCTCAATCTAGGAACTGGCGAATTATAGCCCAGAACCGTCTTCCGGAATGGGGGCACCATAATGGATATTTGCTTGCGTGGTATTCGTAGTGGTACTTTGAAATTGAAACTGTTGACTAATTGAGAGTTATCTATGTGATTACGTAATATTTTAAAGGCGAACGTTAAGTCTAAGATTGTTCTACGTTTCTCCAAAGATGTCAATTTAAAATATTCCAATTTTTGGTCGTATGACCTGCATTTCTTAGATATCCCCGCTGTGTAGGCTAAGTGCCAAAGAAACCGCTTCTGAATGCGTTCAAGTCTCAATATATGACTTGAATAGTGTGGTCTCCATACAACCGTGCAATATTCAAGAATACTACGTACCAGCGTGTAGTACAGTAATATTTTTGTTTGAGGCCTTCGGAATATTTTGCCATTCCTAATAACGAAACCTAGCATATTAGACGCTTTTTTAATAATATAATCATAATGTGGAAGAAATGTGATTTTTTTATCAAAAATTACACCCAGATCTTTTATTTGGTGTACTTTAGTGATGTTTTTACATCCAAGTGTGTATCTTGACTGAATATATTCGAGTTTTCTTGTAAAAGTCATATGAAAACATTTTTCTGTATTGAGATACATTCTATTATTTCTGCACCAATCTTGTAACTTATTTACGTCACCCTGCAATAAGGCTACATCATCATTCGACTCAATGACGCGAGAAATTTTGAGGTCATCAGCGTAAAGATAAGATTTTGAATATTTGAAGTCACTAGTTATATCATTAATAAAAATATTAAATAGAATAGGACCCAGATGTGACCCCTGAGGTACGCCAGATGTAATTTTGTGCAAGTCTGATCTATACCCATTCACCACTACAAAGAAAGATCTATCACTGAGGTAGGATTTAAGCCAGTCCAGAAAAATACCCGTAAAACCGTACGCTGAGAGCTTGTGAATAAGTATGCAGTGAGAAACTTTGTCAAAAGCCTTACTAAAATCACTATAAATTACATCAACTTGCTTATGATTATCAATTGCATTCGTAATATCCTCTACGTAAGTAACTAAATTTGTAGTAGTTGATCTTGCCTTAACGAAGCCATGCTGACATTCAATCATATATTGCTTAAAGTAGTTTTGAATGTATGGGCATACCATTGATTCAAATAATTTAGCTATTGTAGAGAGAATGGATATTGGTCGATAGTTGTTCACATTACTCTTATCCCCAGATTTGTGTATGGGAACTAATTTTGCAAATTTCCACTCCGTTGGGAATTTACCTGATGATAAGGACTCATTAAATATTCGACTCAATGGAAATGATAAAGACAAAGCACAGTTTTTAATAAATATGGGGGGTATCCCGTCTGGACCTGCTCCTTTGGTAACATCAAGGCTTTTCATTTTAGTTACTAGCAGATTTTTATTTATGACGAGATCACTAAAGTTAGAGCTGTTTTGACCAATATTTAGAAAGTAATCATGATTAGTGCAATCATTGTCAAAAACTGGTTTATTATCATACATTTTTGAGAAAGTTAGTGCAAACAAATTACATATACTATCCCCGTCCTTTTTCTCTTCTATACCATCAGACATTACGTTTGGATAATTACTAAATCCTTTTTTTCTACTTTTAATAAAAGACCAAAAATACTTTGAGTCGTTTCTGATTTTATCTTCAATGTTATTTACATAATCAGTATATAGCTCTTTTGCTAGCTTTACACTCCTCTTGCTCAATAATTGAAATTGAATTCTATCTATTGGATTTTTGTATTTTTTAAGCCTGCGCCGTATATTGTTCTTTTCCTTCAGTATTCTGATAAGAGACTTATTAAACCACGGAGGATAATTATTACCCTTAGAACATCTACTAAATGGTACCGTCCTATGAATTATCTCTTTAACGATCTCATAAAATTTTGTTACCATAGAATCAACATCGTTACATGCCAAAAAGACACAATCCCAATCAATTTCTGTCAAGTTTTTATTAATTAGGGCGTAGTCGGCTTTGTGATAATTGAGTTTTCGATTCAACAAATTGATAGAAAGACAATTGCTCTCAGAAATACCCAAATCTATATCCAAAGAGGGGTGCAGAGGGTCAATAGAACAGAGTGGATTGCTACAGGCAGTTACGTTACAGTCTGGGGCATCGACTAGAACAAGATCTAGTATTTTTTGTTTATGGTTTGTTATTAGATTACATTGTTGTAAGTTAGCCAAAGAGATGAAGTCGAGCAGTAACTGGCTTGTTGGCGGAACCTTATTTATCGAGTTATTATTGAACAGGTTCCAATCTATGTTACTTAGATTAAAATCGCCTAATACGCAAGTATATCCTGTATGACGATCAAAAACTTCGTTACATTTTTCCAGATAGTGCTCCAGCATATTTTTATGCACTGGAGGTGGTAGGTAAACGCAACAAAATGCTACTTTGTTTTGGTTTAGATTCAGTACCACCCATAAATCTTCACACATACTTTCCCAGTTATTCATGCGCACGACTGGGATGTCTTTAGAAACAGCTATCAAAACACCACCTCCCTCCTTATTGTTATGAAAACCAGAAGTTTCCCTGTCACGTCTGAAAACAACGTAGCGAGCATCAAATAATTCTGCACTAGAGACACTACTATTTAGCCACGTTTCTGTAAGTACAATTATATCATAATTATGCAAAACAAGACTATTAAAAAATATATGTGTTTTAGTTCTTAAGCCACGAGCGTTTTGGTAATATATATTTAATGGCTTGAATTTTACTGGTTATAATGCTAAAACATGCTAATGAATAATAAAAAAATATTATATTATATTTTATAATTTAAAATACTACTTTAAATTAGCCAAAACGCTCCTGTCCTTAATCAAAACATACTTGTCACCTTCAGTTTTCCGCATAAATATACGCCCCCCTCGGACCCACACAAATTTAAAGTTCTTTTCTTTTGCAACTAGTCTAGCAGCGGCGTGTAATGATTTGTTATAAGAAGACAAATGTTCTGTTACGTAAATAGGAACAATTAGACCACTGTATCCGATGTGAGCACTATTAAGCTGATTTGATGCATTCTTCTTATTGAAGTTAACCACGGCAGCCAGGAAATGGTCGCGGAGCAACGTACTGCCAAACTCAACAACAAGAGAGCGTGGCCGTGTGCTTTCGGGATTTGCTTTAGCAGTCCTGGTAGCGTGTATTATATTTTCATTCTTAACTTCACACTGTACGGCTTTTCCAATATCCTTTATTATAGTTAACAGATTTTCGGATTTTTTTCAGGGAGGCATTGAATTTCTATATTTTTAGACCGCGCGTTTTGTTCTAACAGATTAATACGTGACTGCAAGTCCATCACAGTGGTTTCCATATACTTATTTTGATCTTGGAGTATTTTGATTTGCTCATTAGTTGCTTTGTGTTCCCTTACAACATTTTCAAATTATCTCGTTCATAAAAGCCATTGACTTTTTAAAATCTTTTATCTCTTCTTTCATTGTTTTAAATTCGGTATCAAGCATAGAACGCATTTTATAACTGAATTTCTGTGTTAATTCATTTAAATGCTTCTCTAAAACTTCGTCCATTATATGACGTACCTCTTCGCGAGTTATGGGAGAGTAGTCGGCATACGGGGATGATAGCGCTTGCGTTTTGGATGAACGGACAGTAACGTTTGTGTCAGGAGGAGACAGTAAACTTTTACTGGCTGGACTAGTATTAGTAGAACTTTCGAACCGATTTGATCCAACCGGTGTATTAGTAATATCCTTCTTCGGTTGTTTACTACGACAAGCCGGGCATTTCCAATTACGTCTTTTCTCAACGCTCATCAAGTTGTATTGCTTTTCGGTGACATTAGCACAAAGCAAATCATACCATGAATGACAAAAGAAGCATTGCAGACATTCTTTTTTTCTGATAGCGTTCATGCATCCAGCGCAAACTTTGGTCGACATTGTATCGAGCAACGAAAAGCAATATTTAAAATATACGATACTATAAAGCGCTTTAGCTGGGTATTATGTAAAGCAGTAGCATTTAACGGATAATTAAAAGTCTGGTATAATAAAGATGCAACACTGATAATAAACTTCTGAGAACTGTGTTACTCGCCAATCTTTTGAGAATAAGTTGCAGATAATTAATATAATATTCTCAAAAAGTCAAAAAAATCACAAAAAGTTCTGATCTGTGTGGGGATCGAACTCGGCGCACACGGTTACTACACGTCGTCGTTTCTCAACGCGCCGCACCAACTTATACAAATGTGGCCAATTTAGTTAGTGTATTCGTGAATCCAGAGAGTAGGTACTTATTTTTTGCACTTGCTCGACACTAATGAGTCCAAAGTCCAGTCTTTTGTTTAACGACTACACTGTTTATACACTTTTTAAATTTTAACAGAACTTTGACACAGTTTTTTAGTCTAAATAACTTGTCTTCATAAGATAATTCACATTAAAAATATATCACGGGATAGTCTGTTTCACGGTGAATGTTTTGATATAAAAATATTGCGAGAACAATCACTTTTACTGCGGTTAATGAATTAACTGTCGGAGGAAAAATGTAACACGGACGGCAGGTAAGAGATATATATTTGATTATATTAGTATTATAATTATTGTTGTATGTTCACACACAATGTAAAATTGTTATTGAATAAATAAATAAATAAATAAAATAAATAAATAAATATGTAATATCGTGTTTCAAGTATCTTACAGGAGTAGGTAATGGTAAACTTTTAGTCTCTGGTAGAATAACGGTTCCGGTGAGGTTTGATGATTTATATTTAGAGCTTGATATTTTTGTTGTTAAGGATAACGAAATTAAATATGATCTTCTAATTGGACGAAATGCCGTTGAGCATCTGGATATCGAAATAATTACTGATCATAAAGGTAGTAGAATAAGAAGGAAACAATTTAACACCGTTGACTTACACGTAAATACCTTGTACAATTATATCGATATTCAAATGGCGGAATTAAAATCTAAAATAAATCACTTGCATATAAAATTACAAAAACAAATAATACATATTTTTGAGGAACACATTACTATATTACATAAAACAGGTTCAGTCTCAACAGGCGAGTTAAGGTTGAGATTAAAAAGTGATAAAATAATTAATTATCGCCCCTATCGTTTGGCTCCTTGTGAAAGGGAGAAGGTAAAAATTATAGTCTAAGATCTGATCGAATCTCCTTATTCAAGTCCGGTTATTTTGGTTAAAAAAAAAGACGGTAGTGATCGACTTTGCATCGATTATAGATCTTTAAATAAAATTATTGAAAAAGATACGTATCCTCTCCCTCTAATTGAAGACCAGATCGATAAGTTAGGTAACGCAAAATTTTATATCTCCATAGATATGAAAAATGGATTTTACCAAATACCAGTTTCCAAAGATTCTGCCAAATATACAGCTTTCTCTACTCCTGACGGTCATTTCGAATTTATAAAAATGCCATTTGGTATCTGCAATGGACCATCAGTATTTCAACGAGCCATTTCAAAAGCTGTTTCACATTTGAGTTACCTACTAGTCTATATGGATGACATACTCATTCCATTTGTAACTATTGAAGAAGGGATCGAATATTTAAAACTATTTCAGCTCTCGCTAGCCCTGGATTTAGAATTAACACGAAAAAATGTAAGTTCTTTGTCAATCATATTGAGTATTTGGGTAGAGAAATATCACAAGAAGGTGTCAGACCAAGTACATTAAAAGTGTCTGCCCTTATAAATTCACCTATTCCTCGTAACGTTAAACAGGTTCGCCAGTTCATGGGCCTGGCTTCTTATTTCAGAAAGTTTATTCCAAATTTTGCCACACGTACTGCTAGTATAACTTAACTAACACAAAAGAACCAACAGTGGGAATGGGGTCCTCAACAGGAAATTGCAAGAAATTATGTACTTAATTATTTGGTATCTAAACCCTTATTATCAATTTATGATCCTAGTTTACAAACGGAACTATACACTGATGCTAGTGCAATAGATTATGGTGCTATATTAATTCAAAAAATCGAAAAGGAGTCTAAAGTTGTCGCTTACTTTAGTAAAAGAAAGAGAGAAGGAATTAATTTCAAAATTATAACTGATTGTAATGCCATCAAATCGACTATGAACAAAAAGGATTTGTCACCACGAGTAGCTCGTTGGTGGACATATATGCTGGATTTTCAATTTGAAGTTATTTATAAAAAAGGACAATACATAAGCCATGTCGATTTCCTCAGTCGCAATCCTGTTGAGAGCCCCACAGCTATCGCTAATACTGTAAATTTAATAAATGATCCACAGTCATAGCTACAGCTGGTATAACAAAGGGATCCTGAGACTATAGCTATTATAACCCGAGTTCGAACGGGAGATGTAGATGCAAACCAATATGTAGTTCATAACAACTTGCTATATTATAAGACGACGCAAAACGAAGATTTGAAATTATACATACCAAAAGGTACCAGATTAAGTATTTTACGATTATATCATGACGAAAACTGTCACGTCGGCTTTGAAAAAACTATAACTAAAATACGTGAGCACTTCTGGTTTCCAGCGACAGCCTTTGTTCGTAAATATTTATCACATTGTTTAGTTTGCATAACACATAAGGGCCACCGTATTCCTAAGCAGGGCTTCCTACATCCTATTCAAAAAACTGCGTTACCTTTCCATACCATTCACTTGGACTGTACAGGGCCCTTTACTCAATCCACTGAAAATTATAAACATATTTTATTAATCGTGGACAGATTTACTAAATTTTGCTTACTCAAACCCCTTAAAACCCTGAATGCCAATGAATTGATACCATTATTACGAGATACCATCACATTATTTGGAACTCCTTCTATTGTTATTTCCGATCGAGGAACAAATTTTAGTAGTAGTCAGATTAGGTAATTCTTTGAAGAACTACATATAGAGCATCATTTAATTTCTACGGGTACCCCAAGAAGTAACGGACAAGTAGAACGTTACGTATCTACTATAACCAAAATGCTTAATACTATGTGTACTGAACAGTCAGATTGGCCGAACATTCTTTGGAAGGTACAACAATCAATTAACACGACTGTTCAAAAATCTACAGGGTTCTCTCCTTTGCGTTTGCTTATCGGTGTAGAGGCAAATATACCTGCAGTCCAGGCTGGTTTGAATGACGTCTATGATACTAATATTAATCAAAATTCGATAAACATAGAAACTGACCGAGAAATAGCTAGACAACGTCTTTTAAGAATCGCGGCAAAATTTAAAAGTAGGTTCGGTGCTACTCGCCGCAATAATGTCAATTATAACATAGGAGACATCGTGTATGTTTCACAAAATCATAGGCGTAATGACAAGTTGGCACCTAAATTTAAAGGACCTTATGAAATATCATCCATACTCGCTAATGATCGTTTTGCTCTGCGAGGCATAGGTAATTTACGAAATCTTTCAATCGCAAAAGAAAAGTTGAGGTATTGGCCTGGTGAATTAATTGATGAGAACATGGATATCGGGAATACTTTATCAAATTAATTAAATGACTGATTAGTTATTTTTTTGTGATAATGATTATGATGAATTACGCATTAAAATGATTTGTAATGTAAGTTGTGATTGGTAGAATAAAAAGGAGAAAATCCGCTGGGCGATCGTTTACTTGGTGCTTGTCTATCTCACCAGCAGCGGGTGAATGAGACCTGCATGACAAGGTAAACGATAATTATGTTTCCGCTGGTCGGTCAATTGTTTGGTGCTAGCCTATTCCACAAGCAGCGGGTGGAGGGGGCTTGTCATGTCGAGGCAATTGGCAAACATAGTCTATATTATGTATATAAAAAGAAAAGAAAAATTACAATCACATCTTACAATTAATAATGTACTTCGAGAGCGAAGTACTAGTCAGTATGGCCGTGATAAATATTTACATAGATCATACTTATGTATATTATTAGGTGCTAAATTAATAGGTAAATATAATAATAAAATATGATGTTCGTAATATCCATATCGGTTCTAAACCGTTCTGTGTACATTCTGTGTAATATTAAATAATTTCTAATAAATCACTGATTTGACTCATCATAACGGACATTTAAATATGTATATTAAATTAACTTATTAAATATTATTATGTAATGTAATGTTAAGTAATTAATTATAAATCATATTGTGATAGCCATTTCAGTTATAAAATCATTTTGTGTAATATTAAATTGTTTCTAAAGGAAGTGCCGTTATGACTCGTCCGGTCGTTCTAACAAATTTAAATGAAACGTAAAATAAACTAAATTGTATGTTTAAATAAATATTAAAATTATATACAATATTTTGTAATAGTAATTACCGTTCTAACACTATTTTGTATACAATTAAATGGCTTTTAATGAAACACTGATTTGACTCGTTATCACAACTGTGAATCGTCCGTTGTTTGTGAGTTGCTATAAAAGCAGAGAGCCAATGTACTATAGTTCAGTTGCTCCTTGGCGATCAAGCGTAACACATAAGGTATGATACCATTCTGATTATATTATGGCTGGTGTTTTGTAATTAGTTGTTATTATGTTGTTTGATTATAATATATAGTAAAATGTGTTATAATATAGGAAATAGCTGATAATATTGTTGGTAATTAAAATAATATAAATAAATATTTGATATTGAATTATTGCTTTTATTAATTAGTTTAAGGATCTAAGGAAATCATATCCCTGTCATTAATATTAAATTTAAATAAAATGCCTAAACCAAATTGCTTATTTACTTCACTTACTCTTTAAACCTAGCACACTCGTCGACTGAATAACCAAATAAATATTCTTATACCCACACTAGATATTTTTCTCAAGCAAATGTTACACGGTATATATCTGGAAGAGATATCAATATAATATCTAAAATATGCAGACATCTTAGGAGATTTACTATAATTCTAATAAAAGTAACGAGAACTAATTCAACGAGAGGAAACGAGTTTGGTGCAGTTGCCAAAAACCTAATCTTGTTATATGCATGCTAAAATCTGTTTTCCGTCTAACCAGAGAAGACTGCATACTATATTATATCAGGGCAGTTTCTTTGTTTATTACGCTTTCACGCATTAACTACTCGACCGATCATCATGGAAGTGTATTCGTTGTTGGGGGAATAAAAAAAGGACATATTGGTGGTGGTATAAGGTGCCCACCTTTCATCCAGAAAAATACTGTTACTAATCTAACCTAACTGATAAGTATTTACGCGAGCGAAGCTGCGTACAAAATCTTGTAATCCTAACTTAATGTTATAAATGCGAATGTGAGTTTGTTGGTTTGTTTGTTACGCTTTCAAGCCTACTACTGAACTACTGGACCGATCACCGTAAAATTTTGCATACACGTTAACACGTAACATTGCAAAATCTAGTGTTAAATAATTATCTAGATTTTAAGCTAAGATAGTCTTACTAATAGAGGCCTATGAGAATCTAGTGATCCATTTCAATCGTTTATCTACGTTTCGTCCTCTTTTACCAAAGTACTTGACTAAAGCAAAATTACTCCCTTCGCCAATCAACCAGTTTGTACTTTTCAATCATCAACGACTCATCCTCAAACTTATAAAATATATTTACTTGGGCAAGTGTCCAGAGGTATTTAATATGTATACTAAATGTACTTAGCGAGGCGAGACGATCACTTGACCCCTTCGTTAAACCAGGGCTTTCATGAAGTCAAATATCTTTGTTCACCATTATTCACCTAAATTACGTTATGTATCTCTAAAAGAGGACATAAATACTCAAGTTAGTTTACCACGAATTACAATGGAATGGAATAGAGCCCATTGTACATACGTAGGCCACTACACAATTCACAGAACAACGTCACCGCAATACAATTATCTTGTGTGAATGCCTACTTAAATTAAACTCCTGTATTGTGAACATGTTACTTTGTGTGATTTTACTTGGGTCCCTTCTTTTATTTTCATTGTATAAATTCTTCAAGACCTTGACTTTGCGTGACAATTTCAAGGACATATCTTAATAGTGCCTACTCACTCCGGTCAAGGTGAATAATAGTCTCTTTAGAGCTTCCTAGTGAATATTGGTGATTTCTTATAAAAAAAATATTTTCTTAAAAAAAGCAACTTCCGCACTAGGAATAATTCTTTTTTCGCGGGAGACTTATAACACCAAGACTCGGCACAACTATTTGTGGTTCACACAAATTTTTATCCCGTGTGGGGATCGAACACACAATCTGGTGTCTTCTCGGTCCTAATGCAGCCTTTACATGGGAGCTAGTAATGCCGATGTAAAATAGAAGGTAGTTGAGTAGGTAATGTTCTATTATTATATCTATTTTATATGGAGTAGGTTCATAATACCAGTATAAAGTTATAAAATCTTTATCTGTCTGTTGTTTTAGCACCAAGAATTGGATTAGGATTTAGTAGCAGCCACTCTCAAATACTTAAATCATAGCAAAGTATTAATTAACAATTAATCAGAAAACTCTGACTTAACACTAGTTCAGTGTTAGTCGAATAAAAGTTCAATAATAGTGGTTTGCTGTTAATCCTCAGTTTATCATTGATCGTTAACTTGAGAGCTGTTTAGTTTTACGATGGCAAAGTACCTACCTATTCCGTTATTTTCCAAGTACGGTTGTTGGAGTTTAAATTAATATCCAAGTCACATTTCATCCAATTTTGTTCAATAAAATCGGCAATATAGGTATGTATACCACAAACGTGAATGTCCTGTGATTTACACAAACAAATCACGGATATTTGCTAGTAAGATACAAAAGGGGCTATTGTTTTTGTGTTCACTGGGCGATGCCATTAGCAAGTAAGGTCCTGTCAATCCTGTCACAGCTGCTGTCAGAAGCCATATTTGGCTGTTATGATTGTGGATTTTTGGGGTTACTGTTAAAGTATATATAGAGCATGAGGTCTAGAGACCTTACTATCCATTGGCACCATTAGCGGTATATTCAAACGCGATAGCCCTCGTTTCTTTCATCTGTCTTCCACTTCACTAACGATAATCAATTCTAACTTCGCAGAACGTATTGTTTGTTCTGTTTAATTTTCTTGTTTTCTTTTATTCGTTTCATTGGATTCTACAAGTTGTCAGGCAGTTGTCGTGTCTTTCGAAAGAAAGCTAACGCTAGGTTAGAGTTTTCCAGCCGCATGTAAACTTCTGGCTTAAAGGTTGTGGCGATATTTTGATGATACTTAATTCCCATATTATAGAGCGAAGTAAGTGTTCATGACTGACATTTCCGATGGTTTTAATGACGATCAGACACTAAATGACTGTAACTTCTCCGACCAGACACTTGTGCCAATGAAAATTTCCTGTGAGAAAAACTCTATTTCTATCTAAGGTTCAGATAGAAATTGAGTTTTTACCAGTCCAGGAATCGAAGCAAAACCGCACGATTTACAATTACGCAATTGCTTACGTTAGTGTCAAAATACTTACAAATATGAGAAATGTAGGCCATGATAGCATCAAACCTAATCCCCGACTTGTCGAAAAAATTCAGTCCGGAAAATGGTGTCATCATAAAACCATTTACAAAGTAAACTTAGATGACAATTACGAAATGACATTATACATGTTTAGTAAGTAAGAATTTGCAGGCTATTCAGTTTATTCTCACATCTTACGCTGATGAAAAAATTAGTAACATGACTAAATTAAATTATAGTTTAGGTAGATACAACATTTTATAATAATAATATAAAATAACAAAATCATTTATTTCGAACATAATCCATATGAGTTAGTAACAATTTTCATACAAACTATGTTAGTAAAAATAAATAAATTAAGTATACATATATTACAGTTTTCCCTTAACGATGCCCACCCAGTGTGCCTGTATGGGACAATCATTACGGGACGCAATCATTTGCAGAATGCTGTTGGTGCTACTACGCAGTCTCTGAAAAAGTGACGCCGCTTTTTTCCGCATTATAGCGTGAAAGCCGTCAACGTGCGCAACAACATTTATACTTCTTTCTTTTAGGTAAGTGACAAGATGTAAAGCTGGGTGCGACAGACAGCGATTATTGAGACAACAAGATCGACTCGGGAGAAAACACTATAAAATTGAATAGCATTGGAATAAGTTCTCAAGTCTTATGATACGCCTAAGATCTTCACAAACGCGTTCCAACAAAACGACCTTTCTAGGAAAATCTTTCATCTTGCATCATCAGTACATACCTACACAGTGCTATGTCGATAGGCCCGAAAGCGTAAGAAGAAGGTTATCAAAACCATTTTTCGACTGTTATGGTTTTACTTTTTGCATAATAGAGGACAAGCCTATTGCCGTCTACCGAGCAAAGTTCCGGGCTCCGTACTGTTACTAAGAAGCATCTAAGAAGTGACTGACAGAAAAACCCAGTAATACTTGGCCCGGTCCAGGCATATAACGCAAGACCAGTCCGATAGTCGAATACATGCGCCTACGCCCCTGAGGTATTAGACCTATGCTAATGTATGACAAATGCGTTGGCATTATATTAAAGATTAAGACGACGAATTCTTCATATAATTTGTAACGGCATTCGTGAGAAATACTAACCCAATCAAAAACACAAAAGCGTTGGAATTTAAGGCATCTATGGCTAGTAAGTTATGAATAATTATAATAAAATAACACGGCAACTAGATTAGTAAACTAATTTAGTAAACTGTTTTCCATATAAAAAACAAATGTAAAGTTAAACTCTGTATTACACATACTTTAATATGCATAAATAATATTAGTTCTGTAAAATATTAATATTGAAAACTTACGATGAAATGCATAATTTATGAACTAGCAAATATACATATGTATACTCTTGTTGTATAATATGAAGCTCTTGTAACGTTAACCTTCTTTTTATCTACATTATACTAAAAATTACAACGGACAAAGGAGTGACAAGATGAGCTGGACTTCTTTCGGAAAGATTGGATCCAACTTGCATCGGATCGGAAAAAGTGGAAGGTGGGAAGGTTTTTGCCCAACGGTGGGATAATGACAGTATAACTGGTAGGCAAATCCATCTATATAATATTGATTTTTTATTTGAACAATGCAAAAAATTCTTTAAATGATTTGTTAGCATCTACCTATAGAGTTCGGTACCTAAAGCACTTTCTGCACTCCCTTGCCACTAATACTCCTTCGTTTGCGTAATAGCTTAAAAATATTTAGAAAGACTTCTCTTTACGTCCTAATAAAAGTAGCCCTAATATGATCAAGCTGCCCGTATACACGGTATTTTCTGTTCCGTGATTTTAGAAAGGTTCGACCTGATTGTGTCAAAGATTATACAGATATTGCAAGAACCACCACGCATGAATCAAATCATATATATATATATGGTGGTGGTCTATGTGTA
Source organism: Catocala nupta (assembly GCA_963675205.1). Classification (NCBI taxonomy): domain Eukaryota; kingdom Metazoa; phylum Arthropoda; class Insecta; order Lepidoptera; family Erebidae; genus Catocala; species Catocala nupta. The sequence continues at coordinate 13,020,963 of OY776099.1, forward strand.
CTCCAGTAAATCCCTTCAAGAGAAGACAGGTGTGTATTACACCCACATTCCAATTATCAGACCACCTACGATCTCTCCAGAACCTTTTAATTTAATAACTTACATTTCATGACTCGTTTTTATACCGAGATGAAGATTACGTCGTACCTGTAAAGAAAAAGAAACATATTATTTATTTGTAAATATTTATTGATGTATTTTATTAATATACAGGGTGGATTAAACAGTGAGGCTTTATTTCTAACTACATATAGTATGTACCACATACAATCTCTACACCAAATTTCAGTTCAATAGTAGCAGTAGTTTAGCCACAGGATAGACTTTTAGTTTTTGCTAAATGGCAACGGGTTGTATCTGCCCTAACAGCTGACCGAGAGTCTAAGCATACGTATACGTAAAATGTTGTCGCTCTTGCACTTTTATGAAGAGAGTGAACAAATCATAATAAACGTCCCGCTCTTATTCAATAAGAGTAAAAGAAAAGAAAATAGATCACTATGCACACTTGAAAGCGATTGGGCCTCGGTCATTAGCCCGACGGCTGGCGTCCACATTTGGAAAGACCATCGTACCTATTGTTTGGGTCCGGGAATTACCAGATCCTAACGAGTTAAAATCTCCAAAAATTAAAAGAACTTTTTTAGTATGCGACAGCGCAGCGCCCGAGCCGCTCGGATCTTTGGATTAAATAGTGTTTGTGTTTGGCTTTTTTAACTTTGTGACACACTGTTTGTTTTTTGTTTTTATTGTGATTACTTGATTAGACACGCTGATTGCAATAAAATGCCTCCCGTCACGTACACGTCGTCCGAATACACTGACATGATATTGATATAAGTACGGTGAATGTCACGGAAATGCTGCCCTAGCGCTGCGAACATACAGAGAAAGGTATGGAGACAGCCGTACATGTCCCAGCAATGCCCGCACTATAGTAAAGGCCAAATAAACCCATAGTGCCGCATCAAGAGGGAGTAGCTGCACAACGGATACCCGCTGCACGAGCTGCAAGAACAAATCTTGGAGCATTTCGCCCGTAACCCTACAAGCCTTCATAGAGCCGCGCAACAATTCAGAGTAAGTCGTGGCACCGTGCATACGGTTTTAAAACGTGATAGGTGCAAACTTTACAAATTTAGAAAAGTCCAAGCCTTATTGAGCCGAGACTTGCCGGTTAGGAATAGTTATTGTCAGTGGCTGTTAAATTACGTTAGTTTCGACGATAACTTCTAATCCAATATTGTGTGGACCGATGAGAGTACATTTACGCGCAACGGCATTTACAACAGACAGAATCGTAGATATTGGAGTGAAGAAAACCCACACATGTTTCGGGAGTCCGAACATCAATACCGCTTTTCACTGAACGTGTGGGCGGGCATGCATAAAAATCATGTCATCGACCCTAGTTTTATTGATGGCACCCTTAACGCGACAAAGTTTTTGGACATATTAAATGGTCCCGTTAGTGAGCACGTAGATGAACTGTCTGTAGCCGAATATCGGCGGTTGTGGTACCAGCTAGACGGCGCGCCTCCACATTCAGTGGTGTCTTCCAGGGCGCGACTCACAGAAATGTTTGGGCAGATTCGGCCCCGTACGATGGCCCCCCCCGATCTCCGGACCTAACGCCTATGGACTTCTTTTTGTGGGGGTACGTGAAAGGTGAAGTGTACGCCACGGATGTAAATAGAATAGACGAACTTAGAAATAGAATAATTGTAGCATTCAATAAATTAAAAAGCTTGGTAGCGGACAATAACTTCATTGTAAGACTACAAAATAATATCTTACGTCGATATCAGTTGTGTGTAAATGAGAATGGTGGACATATTGAAAATTTAAATATTTGAGGTGATTTGAGTAGTTAGTAATAATTATGTAGGTACTAAATATTGTGTTCTCTTTGACTAAAAATTGTGTTGTGCCCGTAAAACTGTATTAGCTACGTACACACTTGAAACATCTGTGGCTCCGCCGCCCGCCATCGGCAAAATGAAAGACAACAGAATGCGACGTTGCCGTTTTGTTATGCAAGTGACCGCAGGTTAGTGTAAATGTTTATAAATGGTGTTTGCGTATTAAATTGTTTTAATTTGTTTGAAAAAAGTGATTTTCTATTTTTATCTTTATCGAGTTTTTAACCGTTTTTAATGAACACTGAGCCCATATGGAATACTCTGTCCATTTTAATGCCCATCGGTCATAGCCACCTTGTATAGCGGCCCGCCCCGGCTTCGCATTTTGGGATAAATAAAGATAATTTCATAGACGTGCACGCCCCTGCACCGCACTTCGGTGCCCCCTCTCTCGCCGCGTTGCTCAGTGCGCTGCACGCCACACCGCCGGCGCGGCGGCGCACTGTGGGCTGAAAATCGACCTCCATAGACATAGAAATGTAAGTTGCTAGATGTTCGTTTTGTTGACAGATATGGCTTCTATTAGCTATTATACACATAACAATGTCGTCTGAGCTAACTCCGCACAGAAATGAATTTATTATAAGGTTTTTTCGAAAAAAATGTATGGAGCTAGCATGAAAAATCTGAATATCTCTGAACTTGCAAGGAAAACCGTAATATCCTCAGAGATGGTTATAGGACTAATTATTTGTGATTTTTTGACATACTTCATATAACGGTACCTGCTGCAGAATTTTTTTTAAAAATCATCTAATTTTAATTAATTTTTTTTAACATTAAACGATTTGTTTTATTGTAAAAGTAAAGAAACAACACGTTATATGCATATAATACTAAATCTTCGCCAGTTATTTGTTAAAATATCAAGAAAATTATTTTTGCCTTACATAGTATATATGTTTTAAAACAGGTAATTGGATACCATTACTAAACTTTGCATACAGGTAAACCACTGAATATTAAATTAGCCTTCTAATGAGTTCTGAATAAGAGATTAAGTGATTTGCAATATCGCACAATGGTAACTACGGAGTACACTAATTAAATTCTTACAGGTAAGTACATAAGTAAACTAATTAGTTAATTAGACATGTTACGAGTTCTAAGAAATATTTTCGAAAACTGTCTAATTATTTTATTATTATGTCTAAATGAAGGTATTTTTTTAAATCATTAAATTCTACTAATGTCAAAGTAAAGATCAATCGATAAGTTAGTTATTTTATTAACGCTAATAATAGGCATTAAATAAAAAGAAAAATAAATTAAAAAGGTATTTTTTAATAGTTGATAAAATTTATATAAAACAAAACATAGGTACAAAAGTATGCAAAAATATAAATAGGTACAAGAATAGTAATATAAAATATTTAAAAATAAATCAATTGCAAAACATAGTTACGTACCAAAGCTAAATAACGAAAGATCATGAAAAAATTACATTGAATAGAATTATAATTAAAAGCACAAAAAGTTTCTAGTTTTCCTTATCACTCTCGTCGATTTCTGAATCAGAATCTAGATTGCCTAGAAACTCAAAGTCAGTTTCTTGAAACTGAATTAAATTGAGGGTTTCAGGAAATAAATCCTCCTTTTTCTTGGCATCTAACTTGGGCCTTTGTACATTTATAAAAGGATCCGAAGAAACAACTAACATATTAAGGATATCATGATTCGAATCTTGCCTGCTCTTTTTCTGCGAATGATGTTCCCGAAACCTCTTAAAATCTTTATTGCGAGACTCGGATGCTTCTTCCGAGAGACTTCCTATGGGTACAACATCATTCTTCTCGATTATGTCTGCCCCGTGTATAAGTAATTTGTGGACGGTTGATGACATATAGTACCAGTCATATAATTCCACGTACCTCTCTGCTGTTTTGAAGGCATAATCTTTAAATTTAATTATATCTACTTTTTCCCCGGAAGTTATTGCCTGTAAAATCACAGCAAATCTTCTTATTAGTTCTTCGTCCAACCCAGTAATGGCTGCAGTTTTATGGGGAAATTTGAAAAACTTTCTTGCAGTGTTGCCGTCATTAGTAGTCGTTCCGGAACCTTGTTTAACAATGTCAATCAATAGATTTAATTCGTCTTTAAATTTGTCTTGAATAATCTTTTTTCTCTTACTTAGCATTTCTTTGTGCTCGTTACCTCTCGCAGCCCACTCTTTAAAATCTAGTCTATACGAAATATGTAGTAAACATTCCATACAATTTATACGGGCGTGTAGAGATGACAATCCAAACTCGTATATATCAGAAGATACGGTCTTTGCTGTTACTACACTCAAACGGTTCATTTCTGTCGGTTTTGCCAGACACAAATAGCATGATGAACTTTATCTGGCTTGAGACAAATACGTGCAGACTTTACCATCGATCATTGTCATCATTAGGTGATGATTCACTCTGTTTCTATTATTGCACTCTGTAGGAATGAGAGCCTTAATTTCTTCATCCATTCGTCGTTTGTGTTCGATGACTACTGCTTCGCTTTCCTTCACAAAAGTAAATTGAACTGGACGACAATACATTGCTGAGCATGGTTTTGGGTTCATCCACAAAGTATTGTCTCCATCAGTCAGTTTTAGTGGCACCAAGGAAGTCATGAAAATACTTGAATCGTCTTGATCGCTATCCATTTTCTGCTTGTATCGGCTTTGGTTTGACGCACCATCGAAACCCCATTTAGATATCAATTTTAAATCCTTATTTTGCACATCATCGTTAGGAAAACTGGAGGATTCTTTTGACCGTAATGTCGAGTAAAGCTTGAAGGGTTATTCTTGCCGATGAATCGGTCACTAACACTGATTGCTTCGGAGGATAGCATGCCAGCTTGGTTTGTTGCACTTTATAGTAGGATGGATAAATATCCTTTCTACCTTCCCGAATAGCTGACTCTCGTAAAGTGATGTATTGCCACTTTGATAATTTTAATGAAAGGAGTAATCCAAGTGCTTTTTCTGGTGTAAATAAGATAGTTTTCACCGGTTGCTTAAGCGTTTCCTTAATTTTAGAGGCTGCTTCAGGATGTTTCAGCATATATTCGATTACAGATGCGATATCCTCACAACCTTCTTCCTTAAAACGCGCTGCTGCTGTATATGCCAATTCACTGGGATTGTCAGTTTTATGCTCATCAGATCTTCTCTTCTTCTGTTTGCTTTCCAGATCTTCGAATGGTTTTCGTGACCTCTTTGTCATTGTACCAACAGAGTATGATGTTGAGGGTTCTGGAGAGATTGATCTTGATCCCTCAGCAACAGTTGGTTCTTGAGCGACTAAATTTATACAACTTGGCCAATCGATAGTTGCTTGCAGCCAAATTTCGTATTGTATTCTAAAAGTATCAAGAATTCGGTGAGATTTTTGCCACCTTTGTGATGCAGCTCGTACAAATCTCCGACAAAATTCTTTTAGAGTCACTTGATCTTCAACGGAAAGACAAACGTCTAGGCGGGATATAACTTCACTAAACAATACCTCATGATCAAATGAAGTACTCTTACATTTTAGAAGAACGAATAGGTCTAAATTGGTATTTAAACTTTCCATTATAAAATTTCATAGTTATATGTCAGGGGTAACAAAGCTTAGAATAAACTAAATTATGATGCAAAATGTTAACCATTTTATATTTCAGTCCAACATTAGTTAACGACCTCATTAGACAGTTGTCGAAAATATTTGTTAGAACTCGTAACATATCTAATTAACTATTTAAGTTACTTATGTACTTACCTGTAAGATTTTAATTAGTGTAATCCGTAGTTACCATTGTGCGACATTGCAAATCACTTAATCTCTTATTCAGAACTCATTAGAAGGCTAATTTATTATTCAGTAGTTTACCTGTATGCAAAGTTCAGTAATGGTATCCAATTAACTGTTTTAAAACATATATACTATGTTAGGCAAAAATAATTTTCTTGATATTTTAACAAATAACTGGCGAAGATTTAGTATTATATGCATATAACGTGTTGTTTCTTTACTTATACACCAAAACAAATCGTTTAATGTTAAAAAAAAATAATTAAAAATAAGATGATTTTTAAAAAAAAATCTGCAGCAGGTACCGTTATATGAAGTATGTCAAAAAATCACAAATAATTAGTCCTATAACCATCTCTTTTTTTTTTTTTTTTTTTTTTTTTTTTTTTTTTTTTTTTTACGTGGGGGAATGCTATGACGCATATCCCTCTGCGGGGGCGGGCGGAGGGATTATGTCGGACTCGCCGGGGTAAAAGAAAGATGGAAATAATAGTAAAGTACCTCCCGGAATACCGACTAAACCTACCACGGTGTTCCTCGACAAAACCACTATCGACGGGGCCGCGCGAATCGCTTTCGCATGCGGTCGCGACCCCGCCGCGGTTACGGCCCGCCGTATGAAACGGCAGGCCACTACACGAAAGACCTACCCAAAATAGGCACTACGTCGCATAAAATCCTACTGTCTCCCCTAGAGGGGAGACGGACTCGACACAGAGGCGCGCGTGGGAACACGCACGCCGCCTCTCGGACCTGGTGCTGAACGGATGGCGGGCAGGCCCACAAAGCCCGCCATCCCCAGGTCAAACCTCAGGGTGGCTGGAGGTCGTCTCGCGCCCTCCGGCGCCCGGCTCTGCGTTTGGGGAGAGGGTTTAAACGCTCCCTCTCCCGCTCCGCCGCCTCCTTGATGGAAATTACTTCCTCACAGAAGGAGGCGACGGCGTTCCACGACCTCTCACTCCGGACCATAGACTGAACTACGGCCGGGAGCGAGAGGGCAACCGATCCGACTGCCGCGATCAAATCACGGCGCTGCGATGCCCAGGCAGGGCAAACCGCCAAAGTGTGCAGCGCCGTGTCCTCAACAACGTCGCGGCAGTCGCCGCAGTGGTGACAACCGGGCGTCTCTTGCCGGCGTATACGACACAGGAACTGGCCAAAACAACCGTGGCCAGTTAGAACCTGTGTCAGCCGGAAGGTGAGGGCGCCATGCCGCCTCTCCAGCCACTTCTCAAAAACGGGACTTACCGCCACGATCGTGGCGTGCCCGGCACTGGGGTGCACAAGTCGTTCCTTCCAATTGGCCACTAGGACCTGGCGGAGCTCGGACCTCGCCGCCTTGATTGCGGCAAGACCCGGTCCTTCGCCCCGAGCTAGCGCCTCCTGGCGCCAACGGTAAAGCGACGCCAGGAGCGCCGCTTCCAGGTCCCATGGCATCGATCCGGCGAGGAGGCTCGCAGCCTCGAACGAGATCGTGCGGTATCCTCTAATCAACCTGACGGCCATGGCGCGCTGTGGTGCACGTAGCGCCGAAATGTTTCGGGCCGCCAGGTTGTCGCCCCAAACTGGGGCCCCATATAGGGCCATGGACCGCACGACCCCCTCGTAGAGCCTCCGGCAGGAGGTGTTTGGCCTCCCAAGGTTGGGCAGCAGGCGCGCGAGCGCACCTGCAGCGCCCCGAAGAATGGGGGCCAAACGACGGAAATGGGCTGTAAAGTCCCATCGGCTGTCGAGCAGGAGACCCAAATACTTAAGGGTTGGCTCGACGCCGATGCGGACCCCTCCCATCATGATATGGGCCCCTGGAGGTGGCCGCTTCCGAGGGCCGTGAAAACATACAGCCTCGGATTTCGACAGGGCCACCTCGAGGCCCAACCGCCGGATACGACCAACGACTTGTGCGACCCCAGCGGTCGCCAGTATGGCCGCCGCCCGGTGCGACTTACCCCTCGCCGTGACAAGCGTGTCGTCGGCGTAACAAATGACGCCGACGCCACGGAGGAGCGCACCTCGCAGCACCCAGTCGTAGCCGATGTTCCACAGGAGCGGACCCAGAACCGATCCCTGTGGAACACCGCACGACATCTCTCGCCGACTCCAACCGTCGTGACCCGGGTAGACGACTACCCTCTCCGATAAATATGCCCCGACTATGCGGCGGAGGTAGGTCGGCACTCGATGGAAAACGAGTGCCTCCGTAATGCAACTCCAGGGCAAGGTATTAAAGGCATTCGCGATGTCCAAAGACACCGCGAAGACGACCTCGCCCCGGGACACCGCATCCTCCACCAGGCTCCTCACACGCTGGACAGCGTCAATGGTGGAGCGCCCGCGGCGGAAACCATATTGGTTTTCCGCCAAATCCGGGCCCACCGTGGACAGACGCTGGACGAGGCGCTCCGCGATAATAAACTCGAAGAGTTTAGCCACCTCGTCCAGCAACACAATGGGCCGGTAGGCGGACGGAGAGTCCGCCGGGCGCCCCTCCTTCCTGATCAGGACCAGTCTCCCCACCTTCCACTGGCGCGGAAACTGGCCCTGCACCAGACACTCGCTGAGGAGCCCCCTCAGTCGGGGCGCGAGCTCCTCGAGGACCAGGGCCAATGCACGACCTGGAATGCCGTCGGGCCCTGGGGCGGTGTTTTTCGAGCGAAGTCTCGACACCGCCGCTCGCAACTCTACCTGGGTCACTTCGGGAACCACGTCGTCGTCAAAGTCCGCGCTGGACACCATGGAAGGCGGAACCATCGACGGAGGAGTGTGCTCCGCCCGTGAAGGGAACAGAGCGGCCACCACCTCCTCCACCAGCTGTGGCCGGAGACTCTGGGACAATGGGGGCGCCCAGGGGCGAAGCTTGCCCCTTACCAATAGGTATGGACGCCCCCAGGGATTATGGTCCAGAGACCCCAGCAGCTCTTGGCGGGCCAGATCTTTGGCCCGCTTGATGGCTACCTTCAATGTAGTTTTGGCCGCTCTGTAGGCCTCGTACAATTCCGCCTCCCTGGCGTCAAAATCGGGTGGGCGGCGACGCCTCCTACGAAGCCGGATGTACTGGCGTCTGGCCACCACGCAGGAGTGGCGAAGGTCGGCAATATGTGCCGACCACCAATACACCCGGCGCCTAGCTGGAAAATTTGTAGGCACTCTTGGCATCGCCGCATCGCAAGCTTGCGTTATGGCCTCCCGGAACCACTCAGCCTCCATCTCGACATTGTCAGGCCTGGCCGGTGCTGGCACCCAGGCCTGAACGATGGAGGCTTCCAGGAGGACCTCCCGATTCAGCTTCTTTAAAGCCCAACGCGGACCGCCCCCAATCGGGGCTCTTGGGGCTGGGGGGTCGGAGGTCTGGGCGGAGACGTCGAACCGTATATACCGATGGTCCGACAACGTCTCCACCTCCTCGACGACGCGCCAGCCTTGGACACGGCGTGCTAGTGCGGGGCTAGCGAAAGAAACATCGATGACGGAGCCGCCCCGCTGACGCACGCACGTGTGCACTGACCCACGATTGAGGACTAGCAGGCCGTTTTCTACGGCCCACTCCTCGAGCAATTCACCCCTCGCGTCCGTGGCCGCGGAACCCCAAGCCGAAGATTTGGCATTAAGATCCCCGACGACGAGCACGGGCCGAGGGTGGCTTCGAGCGACGACGACGTTCAGTTCGAGGAGATACTCCTCGAAGTCGGCGAGAGGTCGGTTGGGTGAGAAGTAACCGCCCACCACAACCGCTTCTCCTACGAGTGCTGCGACGCAGCCCCGTCCTCGGACGATGTTCTCGAAGGACGGGGCGCCGGCGGCGGCCGGCGAAATTAACGCAACCGAGCCATCGAGGTCCCCTACCCAGTCAGCCCTGGGAGGGACGAAGTAGGGCTCGGCTACGATGGCGACATGAATTGACCACTGCGCCATGCTCTGGAGGAGAAGGTCCTGAGCCCTGGCGCAGTGGTTTATATTAGCCTGGAGGAGACGGAGGCGTGGAGGCATTACGTCTCCATACTAACCTCCGCCCCTCCAGCCGCGGGAGCGGCGACCTTCGACGTCGCCGACGAAGAGGCAGGTGGCCTTGGCGGTAGCTTCTTCTGGGTGGCGGCGCACCCCTTGGCACCCGCCCGGTGCTCCGCTGGTTTGCCCACCGCCGCACACAGAACACAGTGCGGCGTGGACCCACACGTTGCGGCCACGTGACCGGGCTGACCGCAACGGAAACAGCGGCCGCTGCAGTCAACCCGTGAGGGGCACGTGACACCCACGTGGCCGCTGGATAGGCAGCGGTAGCACCGGGCGATCCTGGGCTCCAGCGCTTTAATTTGCGCTGACACCCACCCCACCAAAAGTCGCCGGCCATCGGCCAGTTTCTTGGCGGCGGCGACGGGACAGCTAATAATGGCCGTCCCCATTCCGGAGCGGCCCTGCTTAATTTCACCGCACTTGATCTGTTCCGCAGAGCACCCTCCGGTCTTGGCGACGGCCGCGACGACCTCTTCTATATTTACAGAGTCATCCAGGCCCGTTATGCGCAAATCGATGCGCTTTTGGGGCCTGGAGACGCGGACCTCTTCTGTATTCAGAACCTGGCGGAGACTTTCCGCCAGGCGGTCCGCCTGGTCGCCGCTTGCGACTCCCGGCACTTCGATAAGGCGGGCACCGGTCTGGGTTGTCCGGCACCTCAAGCCCGCCGTTATTCCTAGCTTGCCGGGGTCGATCGCCGTCCGCGCCTTCTTTAGGAGCTCCGCATAGGTGGTCCCTCGCTCGATGGCCGCCGGCTGCAGTGTTATGACCACCGCAGTAGAGCGAGGGGCCTGGAGCTTCCTCGCCGCCTTTTTGGCCGCCTGCCTGGCCTTCTTGGCCGCCTTCTTTTTCTGCTTGGCTGCCGCTTTCTTTTGGCCGACGACCTCCCAGTCGTCGGCTTTGCGCGCGGCAGCAGCGGGTTGTACTCTGGGAGCGGCAGGGCGTTCGGCAGCTGCAGTTGCGCGCTTAGCCTGCCGACTTTTCTTGCCCTTCTGGCTGGCAGAAATGTCTGTGGCGGCCGCTGGAATAACTGCTGGTGGCCGCGGGGCCCTTACTTTTGCTGCGTAGGATGCCTGCGGCACAGGCATCGGGGGAGAAGGCGGGACAGACTCTCTAAGTCTGTCCGCTGCCAGAGGAGGGCGCAACAGCCGGCCCTCCATGACGGAGAGTTTGGAGCGGAACTCTCCGAGCTCCCGTCGGACGAGAGCCACAAGGTCCGATTTCTTCTTGCTAGTGTTCTGGTCTTGCCGCTTCTCGATATCCTCCTGGCGTCGCTTAAGTTCTGCAACTTCCTGTGCCAATCGAGCGTTTTCGGCCAGCAGCTTCTGCACCTCCTCGTTGGCTGTTCGGGTGAAGACGACCTCTGCAATGTCCCGAATGGCCTCAATCGACTCTTTAAGGGTCTTTTGGCACGTGCCCTTCAGACCCTTCGATTTCCTGGAGACCAGACGGATCGCCTCAAGGGCGTCACTAAGCCGGGTCTTCAGTCGGGACACCGGCAGATCCTCGGCTTCTGGCTCCACCACTGGCTGCTTACGCCCCTCAGCGACTCGCCGGGCCGCCGCAGCAATGAGGGTGTCCTCCTCAGACGTGCGCTCCTCATCTTCAGCCTTCCTTAACGCGGCGGCAAGTTCGGCCTTTGCCTGTGCCAGACCCACGTACCTACCGTGGGTGGGCGGACGACCGCGTCCACGTCGTGTTGTCGGCACTTTCGCCGCCGACACCGCATCCTCACTCGAGCCTTCCGACTCCTCCGAGAGCTGCGCAGACCGCGAGCGTTTGCGGGTAGCCTTCTCCGGAGTAGCCTCCGAAGTTAGCTCCACGACGTCACTGTCCTGCTCTGACTGCACGGACTGCTCCTCCGCTTCGGAACGCGCAGAACTGGGCGTGCGCGACCGACTCTTTACTACCTCCAACTTCTTTTTTAAAATTGATTTGATTGAGTTTTCCATAATAATACCCACGAGTATGGGAGAAATATACGTCGACCCGGGCAGAGATCCCGATACCCGGGCAAGCCTAATACTTCAGGGGGACGGCAGGTACCCTGAAGGGGCCGCACTAGTGACTGAACTACCCATCAGCCATGCATCTCCTCGCCGTGCGGCAGCAACTTGAGATTCGGGGTGGTTTTTATAGAGGGCCACTCCCTCGCAGTCCGGGCGGTGAAGCCAAGACCCTCGCTCCCGTCAGCAGCCGCGAGACGTGATCCACGACACTGCACAATACGGGGTTACGATATGCGCCAGACGGTGACAACGGGGACAAAAGTCAGAAGAAAGGGGGGGACAACAAGAACAAAAACAAAACGGGGCAGAAGCAAAAGGGGACAAGAAACAAATTTGGACGCAGAACCAAGAAGGGGGAACAAAACCAAAACAGGGGACAAAACAAAAGAGGGATAAAGAGGGGGAAAGAATCGTCAGAGTGACGAGAAGAGACCCCGTTGTCTGTTCAGCGGCAGGGTGAGTGCACGCCGAACCCGTCAAAGGGGCTCTCCCATGTCCACTCTAAAACAGAGCGGTACTGGGAGAGCCGGGCCCAAGGATAGGGCCTCCGGCTTGGGGATGGGACTCACGTCCATCCCCCCGCCTCCGGTGCCAAACGCGACAAATGGCACCGGTTGTCAGAATATTAGCCACCAGCAACAATGAAAAGCATTGTTGCTGATGCCCAGGGTGCACCACGGGGAGGTTTTCTGACACGCACCCCCCTATAACCATCTCTGAGGATATTACGGTTTTCCTTGCAAGTTCAGAGATATTCAGATTTTTCATGCTAGCTCCATACATTTTTTTCGAAAAAACCTTATAATAAATTCATTTTTGTGCGGAGTTAGCTCAGATGACATTGTTATGTGTATAATAGCTAATAGAAGCCATATCCGTCAACAAAACGAACATCTAGCAACTTTCATTTCTATGTCTATGGAGGTCGATTTTCAGCCCACAGTGCGGCGTGTATTTTTTGTTTATATTGACATTTTTAATTTCGTAATATCTTTTGAATGGAATGTCCGATTTCAATAATTCAAAAAGTAGTCAACAGGTACTGACACAGTTTTAAATACGAAATAATTTATTTGGATAAGAATTATTAAAATGGTGGGAATAACATCGTCTGATTTTGATCGGCATTTCTATCAACTTTTAAAATGTAAAAAAGTAGTTATAGTGACATAATTACAATAGTTGGACATATGGTCTCGCGAAATTTTTTGTAGATATTGATATGTTCTATAATATAGTAGATTTTTTTTTGTTTTATCATCAATACTTTCCGCAGCGCATGCGATGAAAGATATTTGTGGCTAATTTTTTTTACACCTTGGGTTGGTTTTAGTAGGGATTTCTAAGGATCTCTAATTTTTATAGAAATTATATATAGCCTATGTTACTCAGTGATAATGTAGCTTTATAATGGTAAAATAATTTTTGAAATTGGTCTATTAGTTTATGAGTTTATTCGTTGCATACAAAAATACAAATCTTTCCTCTTTATAACATTAATGTAGATTCCTTCATTAGAAAAACACGCTTCTGTATTTTTATACAAATTACTAGATTTTGTTAACAGCTTCGTACGTGTTAATATAGGTTTTGTCAATAAATTGCTATCCCTCAGGATGAGTAATTTTTCTGGATAAAATATACCATATGTCCTTTTCTGTATCACTGGGAACGTGGACGCGAAATTTTATGATGATCGGTCGAGTAGACAATAATAGGCTGGCCCTCTATTATATGGAGCTTTATAGCTACTACTATTCTTACACCAGTTGCCTGAATGCTTGACCCTAACACCTTTAATAGGGATTAAGGCGATTTTAAGTCCACCCTCATTCGAACCACAGCATTACTGAGAACTCATTGTAAATATGTCATTGTAGATAATTGTCATTTTGTAAACTTTGGACTTTCGTAGTCATCGCTACACAATTTATTATTAAGATGGACTTGAAACTCGCAGATTTGAGTAAGAAGTAAATATCCGTTATACGAATAAATAAGTTTGAAATATATAATAAATAATAGAATTTTTGTATGATTTTATAAGGTTTTTTGTGCCTTTACATATATTGGTGCTTACCTGACCGCCATGTCGATTTAGTGACGTCAATATTAATATCTGTCTAGAGGAAGAAAATAAGTAAGATGATCTTATAGACCTCATCATTTGTGAATACGAATCGCTAGCCAAGGTATATTATATAACCACGTTATGTTGGCTAGCGTCTTTAGATATCTGGTATTTTTAGGGGCTACAGCAACAAACAAGTACAGTACAAAACTCCGTGCTGCTATCAGTAGCAATACGAAGACGTTTCTGTTTTCTGGCAATTTCTAAAATTTTCCTGATAGAAAAGCCGAAAATAACTATAGGCTTGATCCAAAAACCTAACAACCACATCTAGCGTAAGCATTTAGTTGATTATTTCCCAAATTGCAATTTATTTTAAAGATATGTTACTGCGTAATAGTCTTAATTCGGCCGTTTTAATCGACGACTTTAAAATAGCCCAGCACATATTTGGCACATATTTGTCACGTGGGTAGTGCAATAAATGGGGATCTGACAAAGACTTCTTGATTGCAAGTCCGATGCCATAATCATAAGGCTGCCACCATATTAAAACGATGTTTATATTTTTAGTAGTTATATGCCTAAACAAAAACGATATATTAGTTACAAAAATTTGTAGATAAGATATTTTTTGTTTTCTCGTATTATCGGTAAAACCTCGATACCATTAGTAAACCTAATAAATGGTTGCAGATTGCCGTAGATCGAAATATATAGAAAAGTAGGCCCTAACCTCGCAAAAGCTTGTTATCATAACTATAACGAGCGAAAAAAATTGCGTGAAATCGTAAATAACAAAAATTTCATGGTAATCAGTTTGCCTAACGTAAAAACAAATTGAACATTACAAAAAAAGCTTTTCTTTCTACGAGTCAATATACGTTTGGGTGTCGATAACTTAAACTATATTACGTACGATGGATCGGACAAATGATGTCAACAATCGTGCAGTGCGATGCTGCCGATAATCTGTTACGTTACTGTGATACGTCACTGACTGATTCCATGAGTTTACACACATCAATGTTTATGGTATATAATTTTCTCTACGAAATTTTCTTGGTTTCTCTTTTGATTTGTTTTGACGAATATGTCTTATACGTACAGTAATATATGTAAGTGAGAATACTGCCGAGTGTATAGTGTATTTGATGTTCGTGTCGCGTAATGTCATTACATTTTTCTGTCTAGTAGCTTTAAGTAACAGCATGCCTTTTTTAAACTGTGCCCATCTAAATATCATTTTAGAAATCAAATCTAAGGCGAAGTATATATTATGGTCCTGGGTTCGATTACAGGATCAAGTAGTGTTGTTCGGTTTTTCTGCTAACAAATTCTAAGTAACAGCACAGAGACACCAATAGTGCTCGGTAGACGGCAACAGGTTCACCTCCTAATAAGTAGGACAACATAACTGGCGATGTGGATAAAATACATTACTGCCTACGCTTTCACGGAGTACAGGCCTAGTAAACGTATGTGTCTTCACATCACGAAGTATACGGGTTTGCCCGTAATCGAGGCTCTTATGTTGTGCCAGGACATTGTGATTATAATATATTCTATAATATACACACAACACCATCTAACCCAAATTAAGCATAGTTTGTACTATGGGTACTAGACAATGGATAAACATACATACATATATACTTTTTTTTTGTAAATACATACATATTATACATAGAAACAGCCAGACCAAGACAAACATCCATGTTCATGTTTGTTCATTTTCACACAAATGTTTGACTTGTGCGGGAATCGAACCCGCGACCTCAGGCGTGGCATGGCAGTCGGTTACACTAACCACTACGCCATCGAGGCCGACTATGTTCAAGAACCCCTGAAAGATCCGAAACTAAACATGTAAAACCGAATAACACGTATGAGTCTATATTATTATTGTCTTAAATAAACCTCAACTACAATACAAAACGTACCTTCCCTCAAAGAAACTTAAGATTCATAATCGCATAACATCAAAATATATTACCATCGGCAGCGCGATGTGGGTAGTTCTATTTTTAAACGTCGTTCAGAATCTGTTTACCCCCTATCGCTGTTTCAAAACTTCTTTAGTCATGTTATGTTTACTTCATGATCTTGTTTGATACTTGGTTGCTTTTATCTCAGAAGAAAGGTCACGTCAATGATATAAGGTTTCTGTAGCTAGTATAACCTATAACCTTTTGGTTAACGTGGATTAACTTGTCTGCGCTTGACAGTCTTAAAGTTAGGTATATCAGATAAAGTGACAAATTAAATTGTTCATTTTTAGAGGTAAGTTATTGGTATTAAAATACATTGAAATTTTCTTAAGGTAGGTTATATATTAGTGTTATTATCGGGTTGAGGATATCTGAAGGTCTACTATATACTCAATTAGTTTTTGACCGCGGCTTTGCCCGGATGGATCGGATTAAAGTATTCTACGTTTATATCTAGGATATGGTCTATCTGTGTTCCAAGTTTCAGCTAAATTCATTTAACGGTTAACACGCGTACTATACTGACGTGTACCGAGTATTTCAGTATCTGTGCTGCTACTGAGAATTTGTAAGAAAAATAACGAATGCAGTACTTAATCCAGAATCGTGCTCAAGACCATGCAAACAAATCGCAAATTTATGCCGAGTCCAAAACCGGAACCGGACACTAGCTGAATATATAACGTCGTACCTTTCTTAGTTTATTGCGCTACAAAGAACTGTACATAGAACTGCTATATATTACCCACTATCTACAAGCCTAATAAACGAAAAGGCACAACCACTTCATATCAAATGATCTTCATTGGCAAACTTCCCCAATCAATACTCCCTATAATGTTATGGTGTTAGGTAACATGGCTGCCATTAAACTATTTTAATGACCCTGAACTCAGCCATTTAGAATATCACATAGCTCTCGACCACAAAGTAATTAATAAAAATATTTTATTCAATTAAAACAAAGTTCTATTTTATGATCCGTTCGGTATTTTGGCTCGTTCCGGGATAATATTCCTTTCAATATAGAGAAATTAATGATCATTATATTCTGAATGGAATGATAATATGGATGCCTAAGAGTTTTGTAATAAATCCTACTTGTAAGTAATGTTATAAATGTAAAAGTTTAGGATTGTCTTGGCGGTGTAGCGGTTGTAAATGCGACTATTGTGTGTGCACATGATTTCTTTTTCTTTTTATAAATTCTCAGTAATAGCATGAAATAGATAGAATACCCTACTTTGCATATATACCCTATATAGAGATAAAATAAATATTGTTTTAAAGACGCACGTTATATTTATTTTTTAATACGGACTCATAGTACGTCTATCATAGACTTATGAGCGTAGCGAAAATATTCTAAGTCTATGACCTCCAGACTCGGAGCAACCAATTATGGATCACACAAGGTTTTGTCCTGTGTGGAATTCGAACCGACATACTGTGGCAGTGGCCATTCGTGCAGTCAATACCCATTAGGTCCACTGACGTAGCATCACGGATTATGCAAATGTATCCGGTAGACGGCAATAAGCTCACCCTCTGCTGGGTGATATTAGATACCACGTTCTTCTACGTGTGAGTGAGGTGAGAGTAAGTGAGCGATCAGTCGTGACAGATCGTGAACCAATTCGATGCCTAGGACGAGCCGAGTAATGTGTTATTTCTTTGAATATGTTAGTTGGTATTTGTAATTAAAATAGTACTACAACAAGTTAAAAGTAGTATACTTTCAAACGCTTACATTTGTGTAAATGTAAAAAATTGTACCAATATCTTTTTGTTCAAAATATTATACTCTTTTAGTTGCCATCATTACATAAAAAACATACTTAATTTAAAACTAAAATATTTTCTATCTTTGCGTGTCTAAATAAAAAAAAATAAGGTACGTCCGCAATGGAATGAATAAAATCCGTTCTACAGAAACTGTTTTGTGATTAAACTATAACGCTCAGAGAGAACGTACATATAATATATAGAAACTAAATACAAATAATAATTCTGAAAATCGTAATAAAAATTGCAATGTATTTCGTCGGAGATATTTTCTTGCGAATCGAAGCGTAAATTTGTAGCGGTTCTACGTCAATCGTAGTCGCGTAGCCTGTAGCTGTAGACGTTCGTAGCAAGCGTTTTTCGTTATCTACTACAGGATTTTCTTTCTTTCTGCTTATATTCTCTGTCATTTTATTACTTCAATAATATAAGAAATGATATGGTAAGAAGAGAAGAAGAATTGAAAATAATTTATAATTATATTAGTAGGAATTATGTGTGTAAAAGACTAGAAAAATGTCGTAAATTGTATGAATTTACAAAACTTCTTTATTCAGATCTAGAGAAAAAAGTTGTAGTAAAGACAAGTAAGACATTGGGACTCTAGAGGTCCTGAACATCACATTTATACACGTTCATATGCTTATATTCCCGAAAAGGTAAGTAAACGTATATTATTCCTAACGTATATTTCGACAGGTAATAGGGGTAGTGGGCTTGATTACCAGATTGGGACAAAGTAATAATAGACTTATATTGTCAGGTTTTATTAAATGTCTTATCTATTGTGGCGACTTTCCAAATGTTGGGTCATAGTTTGCAATGGCTAGTCATATTTCAAATATGAAATTGTTTTGTAGAAAAAGCTTTGTTACACAGATAACGAATTAAACAGAGAAAGCAATCGGCACTATTTTGCGTTCCGAATTAGAGCTGCAAGTGAAAGTTTGAGAACCTGATTGAGAGTTTCTTGGATAGTTTAGTTTTGGATTAAAGAATGTATGTTTTGCTAAATGTGTAAATTAAGAAGAAATTAAGATATGCAATAGGGTTTCTGTTACTGTATAAGGGATAGAAGTAAAATAATAAGATCCCACTTGAATTAGGATCGGCGTAGTATGTCTTCCTTAACTAAATATGTGTACCAGTCATCATATTATCATGAACTCGTTTTTCTTTCAGATGATTCCTTATACGCTACATCCATATCTCCTTTGTCGTTCCTATACTTTCAGTTCATTTAAACAGATAATAGCATTGCTTTACACATGGCGCATGGCATAACCATGCCGATCGTTGGGTATTAAAATATATATAGCCCTGAAATATCCATTGTTAACTTCAAATTCCTAGGATGTGTTTTATATCCTAGTAATTTAAAGTTAACCATAAGTGATTTTGAAACCATAATGGTAGATTTTGTTTAACCTCGATGTTAAACAAAATTATAAAACCTCGATGCCTTTATGTATCTAGAAAAGGATATAAGCATTTTCTAAATAAGTAACGACTAAAGTTGTTTTTTCTTTTTCCATATTCTCACGCCTATATACCCGAAAGACTATAAAAAGAAATATGAAACAAACATTTCGCCAGCCGTAATTTTAATTTTACGTAAAAGGGTCGAGCTAATTGCCGTCTACCAGACACAATTGCAGGATATAACGAAACCTTCTTGAAAATAATTTCCAGTAAAATTTAGCACATCACAAACCTAATGCAAAGGCTATAAATAAAAACTGAAAATAAAAGCGTTCATGCGACATAAAACCGTTACTATGATAATAAATTAACAATCACTGTATTTAATAGTTACTCTTTCTTGATATGATACCTGATTTTAAAAAAATCGTCCATATTAATTCAATAAAGATTGTTTTCTTTCTTCTTCTATAACTTTAAAAATCTTCTTCTGTAGACTGTTCGCCTGCGAACTAATTGAGTTTGAGCTTTAAAAATAAATACAGTTTAATCTTTTGGTGTTGTTATTTCATTCCAAAACGTCTATACGGATATATTATGTCGGCCTCAATGGCGTAGTGGTTAGTGTAACCGACTGCCACGCCTGAGGTCGCGGGTTCGATTCCCGTACAAGACAAATATTTGTGTGCATGAACATGGATGTTTGTCTTGGTCTGGGTGTTTCTATGTATAATATGTATGTATTTACAAAAAAAAAGAAAGTATATATGTATGTTTATCCATTGTCTAGTACCCATAGTACAAGCTCTGCTTAGTTTGGGCTAGATGGTGTTGTGTGTATGTGATAGAATATTATTATATTATATTAAATTATATTATATTATATTATATTATACAAACATTTGTGTGCATGAACATGGATGTTTGTCTTGGTCTGGTAGTTTCTATGTATAATATGTATGTATTTACAAAAATGTATATATATGTATGTTCATCCATTGTCTAGTACCCATAGTACAAGCTCTGCTTAGTTTGGGCTAGATGGTGTTGTGTGTATGTGATAGAATATTATTATTATATTATCAAAAATACGTTACACAAAAAAATAACAATAAAACTATTGCTTATTTGGTAATTATAACGTATAAACAAGTCGTTCGCAATATATAGGTCTACTCCTGTAGACGCATAAAACACACAGAAAATTTCTTAAACTGAATGCATCGAAAATATTTTGTTTCTTTAGTTGGTGTTCTCTCTCATTTGCTCGTTTTGAATTTGACGTAAAGATCGTGATATAGGTCTACTCCTGTAGACGCATAAAACACACAGAAAATTTCTTAAACTGAACGCATCGAAAATATTTTGTTTCTTTAGTTGGTGTTCTCTCTCATTTGCTCGTTTTGAATTTGACGTAAAGATCGTGTAACGGCAAAAATATAAGTAAAATCAATTAAACAAGTTTTCGGTCGAGATCTGTGTTTCTCTTCTGTGCTGATTATACCTAAGTAAGAAGCCTTGTTGTTTTCAGTAGACAACCTAGTCTTTTCTATTGTCGTACAAAAACTAAAAATGTGATTTATTCCCATAACATCTAAGACTGATCTGTTGTGATATTATTATAATAAGATTAATAAGACAACAAAAATAAGTACAAAGTTGCATAGCGTTATTTGAAGTTTTATTTTGTTGATTTTGTTACAACTTCATTTTGTGTATGACCCAAAGCACTCAATTTACTATTCAAATACAAAATACAAATTCTAAACGCTCCTAAAAACAAATATGTTTTCCCCTAAACCATTCGGTTCAACTTACAGCACACAGTGTTACGACTTACATTTTTAAAATGGCAGCGCATGAATTTCAAGCATTGTTAGTACGCCTGGTTACCCAGCGCTCGAGTGACCTCAGGTTTAACAGAAAAATGCCTCAGCATTCCAGACCGATATAATATTCTGAAGGGTTTCATACATGGATCTGGTATTAGTGATGTTACTTTTTGGTGATATTGAAAATAAAAAGATATTAAGAATTTTTATATATATGTATGTATATGTAGATTCATGCGTGAGGTATGCAGTGATGTAATACACTTACATTTGTTTAAACGTCTAACGTAAGAAGGCAAGCCAGATAATCGGCTGAAGCAGGTTTCTTGTTTAATACTCTTCATGCACTTTCATGTTGTGAGGAACTTTATAAACATAAAATTGAATACTGCTAGACTCTGAACAATCATTATTTGATACCACAAATGATTGTGAAATTCATAACCACAGTAGTTAGCGCAGCGACAGAGATTCACTGCGACACTCGATTAACCAATATGAACTTGCGGACAAAAAAACAACTACAACTAATTTTGTTTCAGAATAACGTTAATTACTAACTAGTATTACAATTTAATAGCTTGTCAACGTCACACATATCTTTATAGGTTTTTCATGTAGTAGGCGTCTAAAGACAACTTCTTCTTTTTCTTCTCTCTAGCCTTTATTATTCCCAAGTCACTTGGGGTCGGCTTTTTCTGGTCTAACCGGATTTGACTGGATATCAGTTTTTACACGGAGCGGCTGCCACCTGACCTCCGCAACCCGAAGGCTAACGATACTCTAAGGCTAGACCAGTGGCAGGATATTATGGGGCACTGACTTCCCAATAACGATTGCTGTAGATGATCATGGCAGCCGGGACCGATGACTTAACGTGCTCTCCGAGGCACGGAGCAGGCGATAATTGAATTGTCAATCAATACGCACATAATTTCGAAAAGTCATATATCTTCCGAAAGTCAGAGGTGCGACGTGGGTTCGAACCCGAGACCCTCTGCATTGTAGTCTGTTGGTCTCCTCACTGAGCTACTACTTGTATTAGATAAAATAATTACTAATGTAATATTATAAACTAGATTTTGTCTACGGCTTCGTTCGCATAAATGTAGATTAGGTTAGATTAGATAAGTAACAGTACTTTTTTCCTGGTGAAAGGTATCCTATGTCCTTTTCTGTTATCTTAACAACGATACACGTTGTGTAATTGCATGATGGTTGGTCGAGTAGTTAACACGTGAAAGTGTTACACAAACTCACATTCTTATTTATAATATTAGTTAGGACGTGAAAGTATTTTGAAGTCATTAATTTAGTAATAGCTCGGTATCTAGAATTCCGTGAATCCAACAAGTAAAGCTACTGAAATGAGAAGAGAATCACAGGCAGTCTATGCATGTACCATGCATATTTAGGTAATTTAATATTAATTTATTTAAAGACAACCTTGTCTTTAAATAAATTAAACACACACACACTTGTTCACACACACAGTCACAATGTTTTGTATATGCTTTGTAGGTACAAAGCATATACAAAACATTGTGATAATACCACCGACTGCACAGATGAGGTAGTGGTTTAAGTGGTCGCCTCACCACTGCCTCTGCGCCGAGTGTTGTGGCTTCGATCCCCGAACGGGTCAAAGGGAGTTGCCTTTAAAAAGTTAAACCTGCAATGAATCCTAACCAATATTATAAATGCAAATGTGAATGTGTTTGTTACGCTTTCATGACATTACAGATTCGGTCCTTTTCGGGTGTACAGAAAAGCACTGAGTACCTTACATTCAGAAAAAAGTATTATTCTCGGTCAAAGCCGCAGACAAAAGCTAGTAAGTAATATATAGGAGTTGGTAAATAATAAAGAGTAAGTATGACACGTATACTTAGTGTTCATAGAAGTTTAGTCTTTTGCGGGCGCCGCATCCTCCATATTAAATTCTGTCACCCAGACAAGCACAATATCGCATAAAAAAGCATACAAATTTCTTTATACCATGAAATTAAAAATCTTATTTAAATTCAACCAAGTCTAGTCCGTCTTTTGTATAAGCGCTAGACATTTTGCATATTTAACTCTAAAAGTAAAAGCAAAAGATAAATAGAAAATTTTGACTGGATTTTTGTCGAAATATTTCCTCTTATAGCCTAACAATAAAATGTGAACTGAGCATGTTTAAAGACTGCCTGGGTGACGCAGCAGTAATAAATATGACTGCTGTGCTTAATGTCTCAAGTTTGACTTCCGGATTGGGCAACGCGTTATTCTGTTTTATTTATACATTCTGGCTACCTTTAAAAGGATATATATTATAAAGGAGCAAATATAATATATATCCTAATATTAAAGAGAGAAAAGTTGTGTTTGTCTGTTTATAATCAATTATCTTTGAAACTACTCACCCGATATTAATAATTGTATGTATTATTATCCATAATTCAGAAGTAAAATAGACTATATAACATCGCTACGAGCCATTGGAACGAAGCAGTAATCTTAAACGTTGATGTAACCGCCGGGTTCAGATAGGATTTTATTTATAAGAACTTAAAAAATCTCTCAAGGCAAGCACTGTTCATACTTTAAGTATTTTTAGCGTTAGTTAATTAAGCATGGCTGCCACTCTATACTAGCTTTAATCCAGTCACTATGTTTGTTGTCGTCTAATTGGAAGTAGTAGTTGACACTATGTAAACTACGGTTTATGCAGAAGAAGAAGCGCGCACCTGCGACAAGACGTGTCGTTTGTTATTGCGACTTTATATTTCTATGTACGCAAAATACTGGTGGTGCAGTGATAGTTCATGAGAGCGCTGCGCATGCGGTCTCGATTTCGGATTCTATAACACTGTTTAAATCGGCGTTAAGCAAAGGGTTTTTAGGGTTTTTTAACAAGAAATTCTAAGCACGGAGTTTGAAGTTTGGAACGGTGTCTGTTAAAATAATTAAACGACAATAGAATTGTCCCCTATTTCGTGTGATCTAACAAATTTGTTTTTTTATATTTTACTTCTCTTTTCTTATCTCTTATTCTTCCACTCCTTATTAAAAAAAATTACTATTACACCAACAAACGTACCACGAAATTTAAAACATATAAAATATAGCCAGAACTGCCACTCATATCTTCAAAGCAGGTATACAGTCATTCAATTACTAATATCCTATAAAAAAATACGAATTTGTAGTATAAAAATCAACCAAAATCAAAACACTATAAAGCAAGCAAACTATAAGTTATACCTATAATCTACCACCCAGGTACTCAATACTGATTATTCCCAGTCGAGAATGCACGTGGTACCTTAGCTCGCGATTGACCGTACCCGGCTCTGACGATTAATGGTCACAGCCCAATTTGAAATTCAAATCAAAGTCCGTGGTCGTGTTAAAAGATTCAGTGCCACCCCTGTTACTAGGGTTGACGGCAAGAGGGTTGGAATTCTAAGAATTTTAACATTGTAGTGAAATGTATGGGAGGGCGTGGGATTTAATGGTAAAGGTAGAAAGATATAATGGTGTTAGTAGAGTAACGATGTCCTTTGCTTTTAAGCGTTAAGTGGGAAACAGACTTTGGGAGTATTTTGCATGAAATTGTGTGCAATAGTGCTCTTATTTTGACATGGACCGACTATGTCGACATAAGGCGCTGGTAGCGTGGCGCGTGTATTTTGCTATCCCTTTTTTATTTTAAATAAAATATACGTGAACGTCGTGAAACAGCATGCTATGGCGTTGGCGCTCGTATGGCATACCTCCGTACTATACACGACGTCAGAGTCTCTAATTTAAGTACGTCCGTATTTATCAGAAAAATGTTGAAACTACTTGAACCTTCATGAAAGATAGATAAATTATTGTTTTATGTGTGTGTTCTTAGATAATACATACGGCCCAATGCATCAAATAAAGGAAGAGCACCCTTGAAAATTTGCGATTAATGTAAGATTGTTTTAGTAGAAGATGTCGCCTGTTCCGGTTTTTTGGTGAGAGTACGCTCGAGATGGCTTGCCCGGGTCCAGGCTCACTTGCCTTGAGGTAACCAGCCTAATAATACTGTTCTATAATACAATAACACAGCGTTCTGTCTTGTGAGAATAATTTTATACGCGCATCATGCAAAAACTACTGCACAAATTTGAATACGTCTTCGCAGTTGTTTAGTTGGAGATCTAACTTAAAATCTGGTGCACATTTCATTTTAATACGCCACCTAGAAGTTAAATATTATGTATGTAAATCAACTTCTTCTTAGAAAGAATCCTATAGATAGGAATTTACCTTTAAAATACCACGTTTTGCGGGCAAAATCCTAACTAATAAATAATACAATGTGAGTTTGTTTATATATTACGCTTGCATGCTAAGAATACTACTTGACCGATCATCATGAAATTATTTGTACGCGTTGTCATAGGGATACAGGAAAGGAAATATGGTATCTTTCATCAAGAAAAAAGTAAAATTTTCGAGGGATAGAAAATTGACATAACCTACATTTACGCAAGCAAAACCGCGGGCAAAATCTAATATTGTTATATAAAAAGATATTTATTTTAAATTTGATACATTTTCTTTTAATGTTACAAGGTTTCTGACAACCCTTGACGTGAAGATCGCACAGCACGTGTGGGTCTATGAAGGTACCCGTCAATCTTGTCCTCTTTGATATAAAGGGCGAAACAGATTACATAGGTAATAGTCATTGCTACAGGATTAACTTTATAAACGAGATTGGGAAATGAAAGGACAACAAAACGATGAATGGTATTAAGCCTTTAATTCGGGCGGATTGGTGAATGCTACGGTACTTGTGATAAGTTAAATTACCATGCGAAATAAAAATGTAATCCGTAGTTGTTATAAGGCTAGGTTTTAGGGTTTTGTGATTGCTTTGGTTCTGCAGTGGTATTGTATGCAATTGCTGTGCAGATCCATTTCCGGTTCAATTACCGAGTTCGACAAAGTGCTTTTTTGTAACAAAATCTCAGTAGCAGCATCGAACCTGGAACTGAGCTCTGAAAAAAGCTTAAGCCCTTTTAAGTAGGACCTAAAACCATAGCTGGCAAAATGTAGGTAAAATACACTTTTGCCTACCCCAACGAGGACATACATATAAGACTATATTATGTATTTTGTGTCGTGGTGACATGACGTTGTGTCAGAACGGCGATATAGACATTTTACTGCCATCCAAAATTTCGTAAATTTTCGGCTTTTGAGCAAATTACAATGTTAAAGTGGACTCACTAAATAATAATATAATAATAATAATAGTACTAAGTTTGATTATAAGTAGCAATTAATTTCAGGCACGCCTGTTTAGAGTGCTATATTAAAAATAGACTTTGACTCGCTCTATACTCCTCGGCCACGTTACTAGTGACTAGCAGTTTATAATCTCGCTTCTATGGCCTGTAGGGTGATGTTAATTAGCCTATCGCCTCACACAGAATTTGAGCAATCAAACGTAAAAATAATTTTTGGTATCCTACTGATAGTATCAGAGATCAGCGCGTTCAGACAAACAAGCTGTTCAGCGTTATTTATATATATATATATATATATATATAAAATTCTTCTTAAGGTGTGCTTGTCACTAAACTCCTCCTAAACGGCTGGGCTGCTTTTGATAATTTTGTATGTATTTGGGGGAATCCCTGTACGTTTTATAATCATAAAACAATGTCTGTTGGCTTCGCTAGTATTAGTACAGATTTCAGTTTTAACTCTACATATTTTACTATAAACAGACTTTACATGCTTATAGAAGCATAAAGATGTACAACATTTAATGAGTGGTTACCCGTCCAAAAACTTGACCGAGGCAAGGTAGCTTAACATCACTCGCTAACAATTGTGGCATAGGTCACATTCCTAGCCTTACCTAGCTCACAGACGTAAATTTCCATACAAATGAACCGCCTTACATTCACAATTAGTCCAACTAACTTTAGTGGATTAATGCTACGAGTATATCATAACTGTGATCGTCGGAACAGATATAACAGGGGTATTATGCGTACCTATTATAAGTTAGGTCTAGGTAGGGAAGCAGACTGTCGGGAACAGAAAGGCTAAGGTTAATAGCAGTCTGTATTAAACATATACACTAAATACAGGTGTTGTTTCTCTCTTTATAACAAACTAGGTTTTGTCCGCGGCTTCGTTCGCGTTAATTTAGATATTGTCAATAAATTTCTATCCCTTGGGAACAGTGCTTATTTTATAGATGAAAGGTATATCATATATCCATTTATGTGCCACTGTCAACGTGTATGCGAGATATTTATGATGATCAGGCGATTATTTAAGACGTGAAAGCGTAACAAACAAACAAACTCACATTCGCATCTATAATATTAGTTAGGATTTACGACGATTATGTAACTTAGCAATCAATTCTTTTTTTTTCATTATATTGTATTAGTAGATAACTAATATAATATAATGAAAAAGTGCATTATGCTTGCATAGTATTAACAAATAAATTGAATGCGCATGAACAATAAAAAAATTATTACTCTAGTGTTATTAGTATTCTTTACGCCGTCTAGTTTGTGGTCTTGGGTTCGATTTCCGAAGGTAACAAAAATGTGATTGAGTTTTTATTTAGGAAATTCTCAATAGTGCCAAATAGTATAGTAAGATAACGAATAAAGTTAAAGAGATTTTTCTATACGAAATAGTTTTAGAGATAATATATGACACAGACAGATAAAAGCTGAAGTGACTTTAAGTACTTATTCAGTAATACCGAAACTACGAAAATTTAATGGTATATAATACTTGTACTATCTACAACGGATCAGAAAATTCCAATACTTTAGAACAGAATAAATAACTGTCAAAGATTCAATATAACTTTTAGTGAGGGGAAGTTTGGCCCAGTTTCTGAACCGTATACTGATGGATTAAGAAAAATGCTAAATATCTCGTGTGCGCTGAAAGATTAACAATTATTTTGTAAACCTTACTATCAGCTTAATCCTTACTTCCTTACTAATATTATAAAAGCGAATGTGAAAATCTACATTAAGGCGAGCAAAGCCGCGGGAAGAGTCTAGTAATTGAAATTAAACTACTGTATACGGATTTTGTAGCGTTGCTTATTTTAAAAGACGTTTTTATAATTTTGTGAACATGGCTGCTGTAAAACAACCGAAAGGTCGAGAAAAGAATTAACTTAAATATTAATAGTTATAATAATTTAAGTAGCTTAACTATTAGTAAAGTTTTACAAGAGTAATGTAGTTTAAAAATTATGTAATAAAGGTGTTTTTAAATAAACAACGCGATAAAATCCACATAAAGTAGTTTTATTTTAATGTATAATATTCGCGTAAACGTAAGACAATATTATGAAAATCTAGTAATATTATAAATATAGAAGACTGTGAAGTTGTTTGGATGTTTGTAACTGAATAACTTGTAAAGCCTTCAACAGATTTAGATTAAATTTGTCACACAGGTAAACCATTCCTATAAAATTCACGCTAGCGGAAGCACGGCTTAAAACTAACCTTGGCAAGGACTGGTAAAAGTTCTATGAGATGATTACTTTCAACGAATGTAGTTGTTATTTCTTAATATTACAATTTATGGTTTGTGATTCCTAAAATTAAAAACCGAGAGCCTCAATTTTACAGCAGCGTATTCAAATTTCTTGTCTTTATATGAAGTTCTCTCTGCTACTAGTACCATGAGACCTTCTGAAAGCCAGTAAAGTCCAGTCCGCCCTATGTCTCTTTTTGTGTCGCCGGAGACTTAACAAGCATCCAAACAACGGACACACAGCACCCCCACTCGGGACAACTATTTGTGGAAAACAAAAATGTTAGTCCCGTTTGAAGAACGAACCCACAATACTCGGCGCAATAGCAGTGGCGATACGATCACTTTAATCACTAAGTCATCCATGCAGTACACTATTACTATCCTATACTTAAGTACAAGAGGCTTACATACCTAACTATCCCATTCCTTTCCTATCAACTTATCCTTAAATCACTTACTAACGCGCGGAAAATACCTTAGGTAATTCCTATATCAAGAAACGAGTCGTTTAAGCTACGGACAGTTACATTATGACATAATTTTTATAGAATATGTGTTAAAAATTAACTGTCCGTAACGAGTCGCTTGGACTCGTTTCTTGAAATAGGAACTGGGCCTTAGTCAGCATTAACGATGTTGTCCGGTCATTCTAAATATGGTGTATATACAATGTTTAAACTAGGCACTGACTAATGAAGTATGCTCAAACTGATGATGGTAAGTACTTCTAGTATTCCAAACGATCATAAGCTACAATAACTGCTTTCCATCAAGCGAATATGCTAGCTGTTATATTAAAAAACTTTGGAGACACACAAATCACGAGCAAAGCGTATGCCGAACATAAACAATGTACTAACTTTTTAAAATAACGGCTTGCCTATATTCTGAATTGTTTTAAGGCTTCGTGTTATCAGCAATCAGTTGGCAAAGGATTTAGCGATAGGCCCCATCTGTGCCACCTATTATCTTAAATCTTAAAGCAAGTATGTAAGATAGCACGAACGTGCTCGGCGTTTTTCGGTAAAGACTGCTTGAATGACTAAAGTTCGTGTTGAAAATGTATAATAAGATTGGGTTAATTCTTAGTTCTATCTAGTTATGACGGTAAATTTTGATTGTAGAGGAGAAGAGTGTAGCTGCTTTGTCGTTTTAAAGAAAACAATAGCCCATTCCATTGATAATAATAGCCCAGTCGGAGACCGTTGAATTGCCACGCAGAGGTCTCGAATTCAATCCCAAGGCTTGCACCACTGACTTCGAAGTGATGTGTGTATTAAATAGTTAATAATCGCTTGCTTTAAAGGTGATGGGAAACACCGTGAGGGAATCTGCATGTCTGAGTCCTTCATAATGTTCTCAAAAATATGTGAAGCCTGTCAACATGCACTAGGCCAGCGTGGTAGAATATGGCCTAACCCATCTTACTCTGAGAAGGGGCCAGGACCCAGCTATGGGACAGTTTAGCTTAGCTACGCGAATTGAACCTGAAACAGTAATCGCATTCACTACCGATACGCCGCCGAGGCAGTATTACTTATTATATGTATATTTAATTTTTCACTTAAGCAATAAAGGAAAGTAGACAAAGCATGCTTCGTTACAATCAGTTTCTTCATAATAGTTTCTAATAAACTTTTAGCAGTCTGATTGTAAACACAAGGGGTTGTTAACTGAGTGAACTGTATCTTGAGCAAGCTTGCTCATTTCCACAACACTATGCATAGTTGAAGACGAAACAATTAGCCGCATGCAAAGAAACGCTTATACAAAAAAAAATTGTGTCATAACAAGTATGAATGACACAAGAATGCTATGAAAACTTTATACAGTGCAGTTAAGTACTGTATGTAAAATTTAAAGACGGTTGTAGAGTTAATTTCCGACAAAACTGTGATAGCAAGAAGTAACATTTTTTATGGTAGTTGTAAAGATTTGATGTACGAAATAAAATTGCTTTTAAAGCTTATTTGCTATTGCGATTGCAGTCTGCAAATTTTTATCAACCTCGCAGAATAATCGATGTACTATTTTGGTTTTTCTTTCTAAAATACAACTTTACAAACATTCAAACAACGGACACAAAGAAGATCTAGACTCGGAAATTGAAACAACTATTACCAGGTAAATTTTTGTTTCGTTTGCTGAATGAACCCACAACACTTAGCACAATGGCAGTGACGAGGCGACCACTTCAGTTACTACTCAGCCATCATCTAAATATTATCGAAATCACAAATTAAAATTAAAATAATTATCTTAAAGTCTAATGAGTTTGCTTATATTCTATTGCAATGGCTACTTTACTGTCTCGTGTGTACACCTCATAAAGTAAGGTCAGTGAACTTATATCTCTCATAATATAAAAGCTCAAATACTTTTATAATTAATAAGCTCATTAATTTTTTTTTTTTACTGAATTTCTGTACAAACGTTTTTACAATGATTATTTCTCAATTATAGAAGAACATGATAAGTATTATGTGTCGTTGACACCTGTACAAATGCGAACATTGTATCACAGGTGTCATATCACGTATCATAATATCATCTTCATTCTTTAGCGGTGCGGCCACTGCCATAGAATACTTTTATGAGTCTGTTCCCATTTAGTCGACGTATCAGTGCAGCATTTACATTAAGCTTAAAACGGGCAATTAGGCTCCTTAAGTATCCAACATCTAATTTAACGATAGGAAAATAGGTAACCCATTTAGGATACACAGTTTAGGTGGTAATCGCTTAGTGCTAACACTGATCCCACCAAAATCATGTTCATGTAAAATGTTGCCCATGTACGGTGTTTGACAGTGCGAGCCATATGGTCTGGCCATATGGCTCGCACTGTCAAACACCGTACATACACAGGATAAAAGCTGACTTATATTTCTATACATTTCAAAGAATCCAACTTTAGAAAATTCTATGTTTGAAACAGACAATAATATCAGGAACACGAGAGATAAGATTTTATAGCTACGTATTTCTATAGTCGAACAATTGTATTATGTTCTTGTACTATAAAAGTTTATGTGTTAATGCAGTGGCTTTCTGTTTGTATCTACTGATCAATAATAAGCTGTTTTGTGGCGGAACAGCTGTTTAGAACCGTTAAGTTTTGCAAGAAAATATCTGTAAAATTGACTGTTTAGATATGGCAATGGTGGTTATCTTGCGTGGTGTGGATTCGAACACATGAGACTAAAACTTTTGTGTAATCTTCCTACTTACTTTTTGGACACATTTTTTTCTGCCATTTGTTATAATTTTATTTAAAAGTCCAATCAACGACAGGAATTTATATAGAGCATAAATTTAAAAAAATATTGTTTATCTACTAGATTTTACCCGCGGCTTCGCTCGCGTAAATGTACGTAAGTCTAGTTTAGACTAGTAACAGTACTTTTTCTGGATGAAAGGTTTCTCTGTCCTATACTGTACACCTGACATTCGTACCCCTAAATTTTGCATTATGATGATCGGTCGAGTAGTTAACACGTGAAAGCGTAACAAACAAACTCACATTCGCATTTATAATATTAGTTAGGATGTCGACGCAGTTGCCTATCGGCATTAAGTGGTCGCCGAAGTGAAGTGAACAAAATTAGTTAAACATATTTTTGACCCTTTGACCTAGATTTCAGTTACTGATTAGCCTGGTATACATTATTCTGCCCCTTTTCCGATAGTAGGTGTCATACCACAATGGCATAAATCAAGGAAATGAAAATGATTCATATCAACCACAGCTCTTCCACTGCTGGTAGATTCTTACTTTACTTTATGCTAATAATAAGCTTTTGCCAGCGACTTCGCTCGCCCGGGAACAGTACTTTTTTATGGATAGCATGCTTTCAGGTTGCTCTATGTCCTTTTTTGTACATCTGACAACGTGCGAGCGAAATTTTATGATGATCGGTTGAGTAATTGAGGCCTTAAAGCGTACGCACAAACAAACTCACGTTCGCATATTAGTTAGGATAATAAAAAGATTATTTTTAGTAAATACTACTACTATTTATTATTTATGAAATCTATTGACTATTATAAGTTTCATAAATCTTGCACAATGTAATGGAGAACTTTCAAACATCTTCAATATTGCTCACGATGTTTTCCTTGTTCCTTAAAGCGAGTGATAATTAGTTACTAATCTGTAGCGATAAATAGTTATTTAACACACACATGTCTTCGACAATTCGGAAGTAATGAGTCTTGGGATCGAAATCATGACTTGCACGTGTCAGTCCAACGGTCTCCTACTAGTCTATCACTACTATATTTTCAGCTCCTATGTAATAGGGAGCGAGTTTATTGTCGTCTACTTAGCATATTTACAGACTGAGACTTTTACTGTTAATTGCCTAACATAAGGACCAAATACAACTTTGCTTGATTCGTGAATCGAATCCGCAATCGCAAGCGAAATTATGCAAAGGGTACCAATCCAATATTCAAATTTAATATGAATATAGAAAACATGACTTTATTAGAGATAAAACCTAAACTTGCAGGGAATAAAATAAAATAACTATATGTTATATAAAATAACTTGTCTTGCAGGGAGACTTAGTTCAGCCGCATTCGCGGTTAGGAAAGTAAGACAGCTTACTGATATAGATACTGCGAGACTAGTATATTTTAGTTATTTTCACAGCGTTATGTCCTATGGCATACTATTGTGGGGTAAGGTAGCTGATATTGAAACAATTTTCATTCTTCAAAAGCGTGCAGTACGTACCATTTATAATTTAGGCCCACGAGTTTCCCTGAAAGAGCGTTTTAAAGAAATTGGTATACTTACTGTTGCATCGCAATATATATTTACGAATATTATGTTTATAAAACATAATATTCACTTATATAATAAGAATAGTGATATTCACAACTTAAACACTAGAAATAAGCATAAGTTAGTAGGTCCGTATCATCGTTTACATAAAGTTCACAATTCATTTGCGTGACTCAGTATACGCTTTTTTAATAAACTACCGATTGATATTATAAATTTACCTTTACTAAAAATTAAAAGTGCTGTTAAAAGTCAGCTTATCCGGAGGGGCTATTATTCAATCATTGATTACTTAAATGATAAAAACTCATGGAACTAGTTGCTTGTTTCATACAGGATTCAAACAATGTATGTATTATATAAGTCAATTTAGTTATGTAAAGGTACTT
The DNA here is from genome assembly GCA_963675205.1 of Catocala nupta. Classification (NCBI taxonomy): domain Eukaryota; kingdom Metazoa; phylum Arthropoda; class Insecta; order Lepidoptera; family Erebidae; genus Catocala; species Catocala nupta. The sequence continues at coordinate 13,054,526 of OY776099.1, forward strand.
CGTGTTTATATTGTGGTGTTAAAGTATCTTTCTTTTCTTTTAAACAAACTTTATAAGTATTATCGTAAATTTTGTTTTCACTACATTGAGTCAAGAACTACCTTTTCATGTCACAAAGTGTAAGTGTATGCGTCCTCATGCCATACTACTGTCTATTACAAATGGCTACCTACTGATAAATATTATTTCAAATGCTTCTTACATAATATTACCAACCTTTCTTTATTTTTAGAATTTAGTTTTATATGGACAGTGACATATGGCATAATGACTGCAACACCTGGTACATAAATGAGTTGTAAAATACTGAAATTATAAGTTGATGGCGATTTGAAAGAGTGGCCTAGAGTTTCTTGCAGGTATCTTCTCATAGGCTCAACCTTTTGCCTGAACCTTGCAACTAACATAAATAACCCCTTTGACGTTCATAAGTATTACTTTGTGACCTAAGTGAATAAATTATTTTTGACTTTGACTTTAAACATTTCACACGCTCCTTGGATCCCTCATGACATAAAGGCAACAAGCTAAACCATATTGGACAATCTTAGTCTGGCACTACTTGCTACGTGATGCCACTTAGAATTTCCTTAACTTCCTCACGCCAATCGATAAACCTTTTACCTTGTGATCAATCGCTTTAGCTAAACTCGACGCCTCGAAAAGTCTAGATAAATACATAAAACCTTGTTGGAAGGATTTCTACTAAACTTTTCAAGGGATAACCGATCTCGATTAATGTACCGTCCACTTTATAAAGAACCCGCTCAAAGAGACTGCGGACCGTCCGACATTTGCCCAGTATTTCTTTCTCCCTTCAGTGGGGAATCTATTTATTACCCGCATTTCCTTTTTGCTGGTTAGTCTTAATTATTCTTTCGCAGCCAATCAGAAATAGTCGGTGTAAAAAATTCATGGTTTTGTTTTTAGCGTAGGGTTGCTGCGTTATGGGTGCGGAATTTTAGATGGAAAGTATAAAGAATCTTTGATAACATGTAACATCTTTTCGGGTATGTTCGCAATATATTCGAAATATACGCAGTTGACTGCACAGGTGGCGTAATGGTTTAAGTGGTCGCCTCGCCGCTACAACTGCGACTAGTGGGTTCGATTTATAGAAACACAAATTTGTGTGATCAACGCATAGTTGTTTCGTTAACAGAAATAACACCTCCATCTGACCGATGGAGGTACTCTTTCTGTAAGTTATTTAAATGTTTGTAAAGACACACAGAAAAAGAACAATAACACATCAATAATTCCTAGAGAACGAGAGTTAATTTTAAATTAAAAATCAAGTGTTTTAGGCAGCACTATGCTATTATATGTACATGTTTCAGAATTCATGTATAACCTCTATCAGTAAGTATGGTTCGTGGTCAACTTGCCTTCGCTACATTTAAGCCTCAGCTGCACAATATAGCTGCAAAATAAAATACATAGGTATACGTTAGTGCGTTCAAACAACGAACACAAAGAACACCATGACGCAGGACAACCATTCATATAATCCAGACTAAAGACAACAATTTGTTGATCACACAAATGTTTGTCCTGTATGGGGATTGAATTCACAATTCTCGGCGCTGTGGCAATGACAGGGCGATCACAAACCACAACGCAATGCATGTCTGTAATAGCTATGAATCTATGAATGCTAAAACTAAATAGATGCAGTCGATTTAAAAGCTCTGTCATCGTGAATATTCAGAAGAACGCATATGCATCGCTAGTACATTTTACATTAGAAGTTCTAGTTCTAAATGTAGTAGGTTGTCTGACAAGACGTATGGAGCGATCGGTAGAGCACTCGCTACGTGAAACATTAAGAGGGATGCTGCAACTCTCCGAGCTTTTGTTGTACGGAGTTAATGTGAATGGAAATCGAACCAACCGTTTCCGTTGTAAGAAATAAATGTTAAGTTGTATTACGTTCTATTCTCACAGTAAAGAAAACATACTCGCATTTTATTTGATATGTTTGATGTATTATACAAGGATATTGCTCTCTTTTAATTAAAAACAAACAAACAGTCAAAAATCAAACATCGTTCCTGAAGGTTTTTGGTTGGATTACAAGATAAGACAGAAATACCAGGAAAATTTGAGGTGCGGTACGGAATTTAGAAGGAAAATACACATGCAAGGATGGTGCAGTTAGATTTAAATGGACAGTAGATTTGATACGCAAACGGGTCCTAAAATCGTATAATTCACAAATAGTTATAAAGAATTTGGATGCTGTGGCCGTTGTTTCAATGTTTACATAATTTCCTGCTATGCAAGGACTATATACACAGTTCAAGAGTTGCATACATGTATAGTTTTACGCCTGTATCCCCGACGCGGTAGGCCACCACATGTGGTCACCTATCACGTAGGCCCACTTAATAGGTAGCACACCTATTGTCGCCCCGGCACAGTGCTAGCCTCCTTGATGCGATGAGAAGTTGATGAGAATTTAATCCAAAAACACAAATTTATTGTACCCCACAATCTAATGAACGACAGTCGCATTTAGTATCGCTGCGTCACCGAGGTAGTTTAAAAACGATTTTCAGAAGAAAGATAAAAACTAAACCCGATCTGGAAATTGCCTAGCCCTATTATCTAATGGACAGTCGCATTTATTACCGCTACTTCACTAAGACAGTCTGGAGATGATTTTCAAAATAAAATACAACGAGAACTTAATCACCGACTTACATATCTAGCAAAATAAGGCTCCATTTCTATCTTACCCTAAATGGAAAAACGCACAACATTATATTTATTTACAAGCCATTAGCATCTTAGCTTACATATGGATGTTTATAAGTATATATCCTATGTAAGTATTTCATCAAAGGAAAAATAAAAAGAAACTAAAGAATTCCAGTATTCAACTGATGCGTGTAACAAAGCAGAGGGTTTATGGCGCCAATTTACAAGCATAAAGAAGAAAAGGAACACAGACTATATCTTTACTCTCATTTATGTTCAAGGAAGTACTACAATTTGTATAACTAACTATTTATCATAAATAAAATGGAAATAATGTGCTGTCTTGTTGGTCAAATGGAACAAGTTTACAGTTATTTTTGGATTTTCACTTGTGAAGCGTTTAGAGACGATCGCTCATAGATGGCTCAGTGGATTAAGTAGTAGCTTTGGCGCTTCCACTGCGTAGAGTGTTTTGGGTTTGATTTCAAAACAGGACAAAAATTTGTATTTGTCTACAAATTATGTTCTTTGTTTCCGTCGTTTGAACGTTTGTAGTTCCCCACGATACAGGAATTGATCCTAGTGTGAGAGTGAAATTGCCTTTGAAAAGAGATCTTTTCAAAGGCAATTTTCCTATACGACAATTTTTAGTTTTAACATGGAGTTTGTTTTAGGACTTAAAGTCTTGTAGTCTCTCTGCCAGAGAGCTTTGGCTCTTAAGTGACCCAGTCATCGGGTGTCACTGATCAATATAACACGGCAGGTGTGATAAAGTACATGGTTTAAGAGATCTTTTCGCCGCTGCCATTTTGCCGAGTATTATGGGTCCAAATCCCACGAGATAAAAATTGGTGTGACCCAAAATAGTTGTCTCGAGTCTGAGTGTTTTTTGTATCCGTTGTTTGCATTTCTATAAATCCTCTCCTAGTTATCCGGCTGCCACACACCGAGCCATTTCGTTGCTACGATAAGTGACCAAGCCGAACCACTAAACGCAACTACAAGGCGCAGCAGATTTCCTTATGAAGTTTTCCCTCGCCGTTAAATCAAGCGATAATCAACTATTAATACGCACATAACTTCGAGAAGTCAGAGATGCGCGTTTGGAATCGAACTCAAGATTTCTGCTTAGCAGTCCAAAGGCCTCCCACTAAGGAGGCCGTTGGAAGCCTAGTAGCTATCGCTGCTGTCTAGTGACTAGGTTTTCACTCAGTACTCAACATAGCGGGATGAATTTGGCGACTATATCTACTGACAGTACGTTGACGGACATCTAAACGCGGCCAAATGTAGTAAGCGCCGACTCTTCTCTCGAGGCTTGGAAGCGGCTACTCCTATGATCATTGTGTGTTGGTAATATACAATCCTAGCTAATATTACAAATGCGCATGTTAGCTTGTTTGTTTGTTACGCTTTGATGCCATAACAATCAAGGACATACGTTACCTTTCCTCCAGAACAAAAGTACTGTTCTCGAGTGTAGCCGTGGGCAAAAGCTGGTATATAATGTGTATGCAAAACATCGTCCGCAACTTGGGGCGGCAAATAGCTTCTTTACTGCGGCCGGTAGCCTACTGAACTAAACTAGTAACTAAACCATAAAGGTACTATTTAGCGAGTAGTAAGGTATTCGAACTATATACGAATGTATTGATAACACTATACATAATTGCGAGGGCTTCCTTAGCGTTGTGTCTATTCCAATAGAATGTCATTCGAATTCTGTTCAAATCAAAATGAATTCAATATTTTATTTTCAAATCTATGACGAGTATACAAATTCAATTATCTCTAATATTTTCAATCTCAAATCTAAATTTTTGTTTCACAATGCAAGATTATCTAGTATATTTATACCTAAAAATAATAACAACAATTTTTCGTATACATCAATGTTCAATAGCAAACCTACATTTTCCTTAAATATTAGACCTTATAAGGAATCAAGTCTCACTCTCCAAGTCTCAAGATTCGTTCCAATCTTAACGTTATCTTCGTGTATACAAAACCTGGATTTTATAAACGCTCACAACTGTATTAAACAAATTCTAAAAAGATAAAATTAACTAGAATTTTAAAAGCCTCTTCAACTATCCATTTACTTTTTAAGCTAAGATAATTATTTTAGACTATATTATTTAATTGTTAAAATATTTAAGAATTCATTTTATTTAAGTAAGATTCTGTTAAATATAGCATTTTAAATGCAAGCAGACACAACATACAAGCAATAAAGTTTGATTAAAGTTTCGATTGAAAATCCTTATAATTTAAAAATATTTGTCATACATTATTCTAACAAGCTTTTGCTCCCTACTCCTTTTGTTAATTAATAAAGATAAAATTAAATGATCCCTAATCACAGGGAAATATCGAAAGAGAAAGATAGATTATAGGTATAATACAAAGTAATATATTGATATTACTTGGTATTATGACCTAGTTACATACCAAACTAAAAGGGTTAGTAATAATATACAACATGCATATTATTATTATTATAAAATATATATAATATTATCAAGCAATCACCCTATTTATTCTCTATACCGTGGGAATCCACAAAACGTCTGAGCAAAACTTCTACTTACTAGGTTCATGGGATGAGTGAGAAATGAGAGACGAGAACGTTGATGAGTGTGTTATGACTTCTCTATTTGTACATATATATATTGATTTCATTACAATGGTTGAGCCAGAAAATATAATAGATATTAATTTTGCTTGTATCGGGAGCCCAGAATATACATATTATATTAATAAGAGCGCAAGTTTACGCTACGTGACCGACGAAGCAGTTAAAGAATTTCTAATTACTACAAAAAGAAAATAATTCTTTGTTTGAAATATGTTAACGTCTTTTTTTTAATCGCATTACTTCCAACCAGTCTTAAATCGTTTAAATCGCCAGCTCAATCCAACAGAGCCGCTAAAATAACAATGTAAATTGTGATTTATATCTTCGCATTAGAACACAATCTAGAATGAACAATAAACAATTATTATCCAAGATTTATTCGAGGAAAGAAAACAATTATTTTTGTTATTTTCATTTTCCCTAATTAATCTTGGGTGCAGAGACCGAAGATTATTAATGTTATTCAAATGAAAAATTTGGTTTGGGGTTTGGTTTGGGTTTGATTTTATTCCAATACTTTTTAGTTGCAACGTTCTTTTCGTTTATTCGTATAGTTTAAAAAAGATAAAAAGCGGCCATATTGATTTCGGGCGCTTTTGTTGAGCAAGCCGTTATTGGGGTCGCTGTGTTGTAGTGCATTCTTTCTTTAGAACGATATTGAGGTTCCATAGGTCTTATAACGTACGTACATTCACGCCTGTATCCCTGTAGGGGTAGACAGAGATCTATTCCACCCTTTTACTAGCTAAGTTTTTAAACCTCACATTATCTAAGTTCCAGACTCGCTGCTACTAAAAATTGTGTATATAAAAAATCACTGAAACTTTACCCAACCCGGAAATCGAACTCGGTTGCTTACAATCAGACGCAGACGTAAGCGAATCTATGTATGTCTAGATTAAAAAGTCGTTTCATGTATTATCGCACCTTTTTATGTATTTATATTTTGATAAAATACATTAGTCGTTTTACTCATTCTCATTACATCGCTCAATTAAATTTTCGAACTAATGCCGACCACTGGAATACTCGTAAAACCTAGTAAAACAACATGATTAAAGTTGCCAAAAATAAATACAATAATTATTCATATCAACTGAACTAACACAGAACACACATACTTTAGAAAACCTTATGATTTAATTACTTACATTTAATTATTCGTGTTTATAATTTATTCTGAGATGAACAATGAAGATTACGTCGTACCTGTAACGAAAAAATAACATCGTATTTATTTGGTAAATATTATGAGACCTTCGTTCAATAAAGACTCTGTAGATATTTTTCTGTTTACGTAAAATATATTTTTTTTATTTTTCAGTTTACGCTAAAGGTAAATGTGTAATGTACAGATACGATCACTTCATTGATTTATTGCACGTTCATAGTTTCGGCTTTCTAACTAACTATGCCTCGATGTTGCAGCGGTAGTTATTGCAATTGCTGTGCATGCGGTCTCGGGTTCAATACTTAGGTCGAGCAGTGTCATTGGGTTTTTCAGTCAAGAAATTCTCTGTAGCAGCACGGAATGTGGAGTTGTGCTTGATAGAAGGAAATAGGCCCACTGTTACCAGGGATCTAAAGCTATATCTGGCGAAATATAGGTCTAATACGGTCTCATACTTCTATGACTATGTATTAATGTATAAAATAAAACATTCTGAAAAGGATATGTAAAACACACATAACTGTTGAGTGAGTCTGGGTGTAGGTATTTTATGTCCGTTAATTGTATGTTTGTAAAATTCCTTTGTGACAAAGGATCTGATCAATAAAGCAAGTAAGTCAAAGTCAAAAATCATTTCAGAAGTGTTACCTTATGACTTAGGTAAATGTATTACCTAAGTCATAAAGTAACACTTCTTCAAATCTATTGATTAGTGAGTTTACTAAATTTCTGAAGCTACATTTAGGTTCAAGCAAAGAGTTGAGACTATAAGAAGAAACTCACGGCCACTCTTTTAAATCGCCAAATAAAAATATCATCAGTATTTTTATTGATTTGAAAAACTCAGATATAAACAATCGTAAGCTGTGGTAAATTCTTATCAACAACTTAGAGCGTAAGCCTACTGGCTTACCCAAGTAGTCTAAAAATTCTATAACAGACAAAATCACTATAATATAGGAAATGTTTACGAAAAATGCAAGTAACAAGTTGATGAAAGATTCGTCTGGAACCCTCGTCAATCAGACACAATAGGCCAATCGAACGCGCCGCTACGATAGTATTAAGCTATTCATGTTGTTATTGGTTTTTCTATTGGTAGAAACGATTTGTGGTTTCAGTATGTATCTACATACTTGGACTCACATGTATTCCCTGGAGGGGTAAGCATAATTACAGACTGTCACTTGGTAAGTTTATAAGCAGCGATGTCTCGAATTCGATCCGAAGATGTTGGCGCACTATAGAGTTTTCGAAGTTATGTGCGTATAAAAAGTTATTTTTAAAGATTACTAGCAATTTGGGTTTCAAATTACTAGTAATTTTATTACCCCTCCAGTTAAGCTAAAATGCTTGTATTAGGAGTGGGTTCACGTCGGTAGTGCAATGGATGGGATTCGAACCCGCGGCCTCTCGATCGCAAGTCCAATGCCTTATTCACTGGGTTACCGCCGCTTGAATTGTCGCTGGCTTTAACAGTGAAGGAAAACATCGTAGGAACTATGCATGTCTGAGTCTTCTGCATAATTATCTCGAAGATATGTGAAGTCTACCAACTGGCACTAGGCCAAAGTTGTAGGCTATGGCCTAACACTTTTTTTACTGAAACGAGGTCCGTGCCCAGCACTGAGACAGTTTATATACAAGGCTGATATTATTATTCTATTATATGGCGAAGCGGTAGTGAATGCGACTGTCGTGCATGAGGTCTCGGGTTCGAATCCCGGGTCGGGTCAACAAAATTATATTGGGATTTTCTGTTTAGAAATCTCAATACGAGCCCGGAGTTAGGAAGTTGGCGGTGTTAGATACCCCCGTGCCTCGGAAAGCACGTGTAAGCCGTTGGTCCTGCGCCTGATCTCTCTCCGGTCGTGTTGATTTACCATCCCATCGAGTCATGAGAGTTAGGGAACAGAGAGTGCACTTGTGTTTGTGAACACACTTATGCACTATAATATCTCCGACCAGTGCCTATTAAGACTGGCCACCGTGGCCGAAATTCGGTAGTCGGGTCAGAACGGATTGGAACAACGTCAAAACCTAATTATCTAGAAGTGCTATTTTACGACAGGGGCACGATGCCTGTTCTGTATTTCTTTGTATTCGTAACGTAATACAAAGAAATACAAAACTGGCATCGTGCCCCTGTCGTAAAAATAGCCCACGCTCTCGCGCGAGCTACAACTAATCAAGCTGCTACTTCTCAAGTGGGCTGGCTACATACTCAAATTACTCGTGTGGGCTACATACGCAAGTTTCTCTCGCAGGCTACAGGCAAATCGCACAGGTGCCTTGTGTATCTTAGTGCTTGTTCACGTAGAAACGCGCGGGCACGGTGGCGGGTGCGGGCGCGGTAGACCTGCTGAGTTGTGTTCACATTGAGCGCCAGGCGTTTGCGCGAATGTGACGTGTTGTCAGAGGTTGAAAAGGTGCCAATGCACTAATAAACTCATCTGTATTGAACGACATGATGAAAACGTGCTATCGTTTCTAGCGACAAGTTCAAACTGGTTGAACTTACCTGACGTCGCGAGTAAATCGCGCGCTAGTTCGACGTGACCACACACAAACAACTTATGCGTTTGATAATGCCGCGTGCGCGCCGCACGCGTCGGCCGCTAGCTTGCCCGCTACTTACACCGCATGTGCGTTACGTACGTGAACACTTGGATATTATGTCCATATTTTTGATATTTCGTGACCGCGCCCGCCGCCGCGCCCGCGAATCAACGTGAACAAGCACTAACCCAAATCGTGTACAAGATCCATTATAGACATACGTACACTCTTTCCTAAGATCGATTCCCAAGTCCGAGTAGCTGTTATTGAATTTTTAAACCAAAATGTTTACAGTTTTCTTGAGAATAACTCATGTCTGGACACAATTTTTGACACCTACAGATTTGTACTGCATTACGGTGCCAAAAAAGGTGCCGAGTAGGCAACTGTAACTGTCTGGCTTTTAATCGGCAACTTTCTGGCTTTTAATTACATGAAACTTCAATATATATAGGTCACAATTATGTATAAGACACCTCTGTCTACGACTTTAAATATTTGTATATCTAATACGTCAGATATACCAATCTAAGTCCACGTTTTCACACGTCAGCAATATACTAACCGATCCAAAAGTTTTTGTATATTCGAAACTTCAGCTAAACACTACAGCCAATTCCAATTCCAAGTGATTTATACTAAAAGGAAAATCAAATAATTCTACAGCTCTCATGCAAACCTGTCGACTGAAAACCACTTTATGACTTCGTACAGCTTCCAGCCTATAGATAAAATTATGTTTTCCACGGGGTCAGGTCAACCGGGCAAATAGCCAACCAACACAAGTGTTATTTTTAGTACCCTCTTTTAGGATGAATTTTAAGGAAAGTTGTTTACGTACGTTGAGAAGAGTTTGCTAGAAAAACTGTTTTCAGTTAAGTATTCGTAAGTGTTGCCGAAAGTTTACTGCCAGATGTTTTCTGAGTAATATTTTATTTATTCTATGAGAGTATATTTCATTTGGTTGGTTGGTTTAAAGTGCTAGATAGTCTAGTAATGATTTTTTGTCTAGATGTTCTTATAGAACACACACATATACCATATGTTAAGCGGTTAACGAAGGCTATGAGCTCTTGCAATATCAGAGCTATCACAAGAATACCGCCGACTCCAAGGTAAAGGAATTTAAGATGGAGTAAAAGGAAATGGAAATAGGCGAAACGGGGATGTGAGTCGCCGAAACAGAACCGGTACTTACAAGACAACCCCACTCTTATCACAACAAGAATTAATCCTAACTAATGTTATATGTAAATGCGAATGTAAGTTTGTATGTTTGTTTCGCATACACGTTTTCAAGGGAACAGATTTCTGTTCCCTTGAAAACGTGTATGCGAAAAAAAGCATTTAGTTCCTGTAATGTTACAATATTCCAATCCTTTTGTCGGTTTTGTGCTGCATATAAATTTGTCTGATCAACTATGTTCAATAGGACTTCATCATTGAAAAAAGCATTGAAGTATGCCCCAGGAGAACTTCGATTACGAAAAAATTGTGACAGTCGCAGTAAAATGTCATCGAATTTCTCAACTAGCGGAATATGTGGAAACTGCATTTTTTTCTCTCTTCATCGCCATCATCTTCAGAGCTATCTTCTGAACTAATTTCCGTGCTATCTAAGTCATCAGATTGCATAGCCACAGATGCAACAGGTCTTGTGATTGAACTAATTCTAGAAATAGAGGGAGTAGGTTGAGTATTGCCTGCGATACTACCGTGTGTGGTAGATCCATGCTAGAAGATGACGGAAAATTCGAAACTGTTGATGTTGTTGTTAGCTGTGATTCATTCAGACTAGATCCATCTAAAATTTCTTAAAGCTCTGTGTTGGTAAGCGATGAGAAAACTGCTTTATTTTCGTCCTTGTCACTCTCATTGTCGTCTTCGGAATTTTCGCCGTCTGACAGAGCAAATAAGTCTGCGATCACCTAAACAAGCAACCTTTTATTAACTTATTATAATGCAAAAAAGAATAAATAAATATATAAATGAAATTGTAAAAATTCTATGAATTACAATGTTAGGAATGCTCCCTAGGCGGGCAGTGTCGAATATATCGACGTCATAATTTTTCGTTGAATATGTATGTAAAAACAAAATAATATCTGAAATATTGATTTAGATTCAATATTTATAATAAAAATATAATAATAACATATATAACAATTGAAAGACCGGAGTACCTCACATCTCCGTATATACGTTGGTTCTTAAACCGACAGTGCTGCAATAGACGACATTTATAAGCACTTCATAAACTATGGCCAAATAAATGGCATAGTCATAAAAATAAATTTTGGATTTGTACAATTTGCTGAAGAAACAAGTGCACCTGAAGCCATCGCCAAAGCCAATGGAAGCAATTTTCAAGGCAATCGTATTGTAGTAAAAACTGCTCAGTCAAACCCTGATAAGAGGTATGTAAAATGTTATATTAAACTATGTATAAGTGTATAGTAGTGAATGGTAAACATGATGCCTAAAAATGCTATATGTATATAATTTACTGATACATATGTATACTCATGCCTGTAGGTATATCGCCAAGGAGATAGACCAAGGTATACAATAACAATACCTTGATTGTTCCCTATCAACTTATAATATAGGTATAGTGAGTCTTCCACGAGCCCTTATAGTATTCTTGGTGCAGAATGAAGTCCTGCAGCCCTCAAGTGCAAAAGGCAAAGGGAAACAGAAATCCTGACCAGAGCAAAGGAGATAGATGAATTATGCCATAAATTACAACCAATGCAATAATATACATACTATCCATACATCCTGTTTTTAAGCTATGTTAGAAGGACAGGCACTAAACAATGTGCTTCTTAGACTGCAATAATATGCCTGACATGTACATTACCTAATAGAAAAACCAATTGCCTAACCTGGGAATCGAACCCTGGATTTCATGATTGAATTTTCTACATTAAAGAAGGGTATCTAGTGATGAACCTGGTACACTGCTTGCACTTATTAAATCTGTCTATTAACTTATTGTTTGTTCATATTTTCGTAATTCTTTACAATACCGTTTACCCAAAAAAAAACATAAAAATCAGTTACCAACCGTCAAGTATAGTAAAATAAGGTTTAAAGTGGTGTGGCACTTGGTAGCTGGCAAACGACCAGTAAAGTTGATAAAATAATAGGGTTAATATACCTCTGACTACACCCATGGATATACAGGAATGTTATAACAATAAGAAGTTTTATTTTGTACCATGGCTTAATAAGATTATTATATTATTACTAATATAATATAATACTAACATATGCCGCTAGTTGAGAAATTCGATGACATTTTACTGCGACCGTCACAATTTTTTCGTAATCGAAGTGCTCCTGGAATTTGAAATATTGAACATAGTTGATCAGACATATTTATACGCAGCAGAAAACCGACAAAAAGATTGGGATATTGTAACATTACAGGACCTAAAAGCTTTTTTTCGTATTTTTATATATTCGATATAGATCTGTACTGGTCTTTCGATCCTATGTTTCGTATTACAGAGATTGCTAATGTTATGACAGTCAAGAGATTCAAAAAATATGTTGACAAATTTACACCTAAATGACAACAGCCAAATGCCTTAGAGAGGGAAATAAAAATTATACAAAATAAGTCCTATGATCAACATTTTGAATAGTTATTTCCAAAGTAGTGGAGTAGGCTCATCATCACAAAGCATATACGATTGCATGATATAATTCAAAGGACGCAGCACTCTCAAACAATATATGCCAAAAAAGCCTGGCTTCAAAGTATGGTCGCGCTGCGACAGTCTGACTGGCTATTTGTACCTGTTTGAGATGCCAGTATAACTGGCAAAAAAGATGACTCCACTACAGAGGTTGGATTAAGAGCTAATGTGGTACGAGAACTATCTAAAACTCTGATTGATAAAAAGGTTAAGAATACTCACATCGCTAATAATAATTTTTTTGCGTCCTTTGAGCTATTGCAGTACCTAGTTGATAATAATATTTATGCAACTGCAACTGTACGTGCAGATCGTTACAAACTTGCCAAAACTTATAAAAAGCCAAAACAAAAAAGGGAAGATGGACCTGAACCGCCTCCTCTGGTACTGGCTAAAGGCGAGTACAAATGGCGAGTCAACTTAAATGTCGCATATTTTGTATGGAAGGATACTAAATTGGTATATGTATTGAGCACTGCCTATTATCCCCGTCAGAGAAGAACGTGTAAAAGGACGCAGAAGGATGGTTTGAACGCTGATGTCTCGTGTCCTATAGAAATCTTGAAGTATATCAAAAGGATGGGAGGAGCTGACAGATTTGACCAGAAGAGAGGAACATACTCTATCTCAAAACGTAGTAAAAGATGGGGGATGCGAATATTTTACTTTTTGGTTGATTCTGCCATTACAAACGCCTATATATTATACATCCAAAATGATAGAGTGCACAACCCTATGACCTTCTTGCATTTCCAAACAGTGCTCGCACGTGAACTGATAGACAACTTCAGCTCCAGGAAGAGGAGTGTAGCACAATCACTCAACTTTGTTACAAAAAAAACAAAATTGCCAGCAAGTAGGCAGAAGGCCATTTATGGAATACCTGAATTGAGGTTGAATGATGAGGGGACTCACATGCCAATGGAGCTACCAAAATACGGTAGGTGCAGAGCATGCAGCAGCAAATACCTTGGCAAAACATCTAAATATGTTCCATTGTGCATTGTATCATGCTTTGCTCAGTTTCATACACCCTGAAGGGCAGTGACGCATATATCGACAATATGATTATTATAAGTAATATAATAATAGAAAATAAAAATCTTAATATTAATAAAAAACATATATTTTCCACATACAAGCATAATTTTTTTATTCCCCAGTCAGGAGCTTCTGCACCTTAAAGGGTTAGTTAAGGCGCGAAAGCGTAACAAACAAACAACCTCAGATTCGCATTTATAATATTATATTCGTTACTACACTATAATAGTAATTATAAGTAAATATTGTATTGCGTAGATATACACAAATGTAACACATTGAACTACTTTAATCGGTATTATTCTTAATCACGATTTTAACTATATTTATCCCAAACGTTTCGGTTTATAGCAGACATGGTTACGAAGAAACTAAGATAGTACTCATCAGTTTTTCCAATTTGCCTAACCATAATTTTATCTTTGACGTTACTATTGAATCCAAAATGAACTCAAAGTATCATACAGTATTCTATTTTACAAGAAAATATTCTAGCAAACGACATCGTATAAGACAAGTATAGCAACACACACACTTAATACACGAACGATTGAAGTCAACATATTATTGACAGAGCATCGGTTCTTCAGTGTACTCGCAATGTATTCGCATCCAGGCGCGTGCGCTTCATACAAGCAAATAAGCACTGCATACCCTAGTCCACTGGCTTATGTAAATCTATATAATCGAAATCTATTTATTAAATACTACAATATAATATACAGATATATCTACACACAAAAACATATATAAATGAAATGTAGTGCCCTCGCAGAGGTTTCGGGTAGGGCGTGCATACCCTACCAGAAATCTTTGTGCATGCCCCTGTTCGCATCGTCAGCTAATGTTTGCATGACATTAATAGCTGAGAGTAACATGTGGTGGTTCAAGCCAATACTTTAGTTTAGAACAGATACGTGACTAATCTAACAATTGATGTTCAACCACACAAATCGGTTGATCTTTGAATACGTAATTCGATTGTGTAATGTGGATGCACTATTGCATTCGAAAATAATTCTAATGTGTTGACTATGTAGCGTTACTGATGAAACGAGAGACGTTTAACGTGCCAAGTCTTGGAATGGCAGACATAATTAAAAACCTATTGTGTCTGGCCGCTAGTGTACTGCTGCGACTCAATAGGTTAAAGACATATTAAATCACATGTAACAAATTAAAATATCTAGTAGGTACTAAATTATTAAAAATAAGTTAAATTAAAATTAAAGTATTCTATGCTCTTTTTTGTACCCAACGTGTATGCGAAATTTCATGATGATCAGTCAAGTACTGTAGATAAGACGTGATACTACAAACAAACAAACAAAATCACATTCGCCTTTATAATATTATTCATGGACATACACGTTGTCAGGAATACAGAAAAGGACGTAGAGTACCTTGCATCCAGAAAAAGTACTGTTCGCGAGGAATAGAAATTTATTGACAAAATCTACATTAATGCGAGCGGAGACGCGGCCATAATCTTGTACCGAAATGAAATAGACAGAGAAAACAAAACTACTTAAATCCTTTTATTGGCTTCAGACCACTCCAAATAGGATCCAATTTTTTTTAAATATATGTCAGATTCACAGACACAATCTCCTTACAGTCTTACAGATAGACTTCTTTTCGTCATGTCTTGTACGACTTCTTTCGGAAAGTATAGTAATTTATAAGTTAATTAGATAAGGCATGTCGAACTACCGTCGTGCGTCCATCTGTCATCATTGATAACGTCATTTGTCTAACTGACCCCTTCCGTGTACGCCGCGGGAATGCATACGAGAAATGAGGATTAAGAAGAAAGCGATCAGATATTTTTAATTAAGTGTGTGATATGTTTGCGCTCTCGTTTGGTGTACTGGCTATTTTACGTCAGTTAAAAATATACTGAATGATGAAATTAATCCGTCGCCGCTTTTAGAAATAAAACGGTATATTTTCAGGTAGAACAAAGTGCTGATGTAACTCGTTTGTACAAAATTAGGCCTTATATACAGATTTTTATGATTTCTGTCTCTTGTAACTGTCCTTATTCAATGGTGAGTAGGTTACTGAAAGTCAATATAATCAGTATCATTACATATTTCAAGGTTTGGTTAGGTTTTCAGGATTGAAAGCTTTACAAATAATTAATGGTAATAGTTGCATAAACAAGGTCAGAATTTGGTTACAGGTAATCATAGCTTTTAGAATTTGCAATAGCAAAAATATTACTTGGTACTTATTTAGATTCGATTAGTTAAGACTAGAAAGGTAAGCGAAGTGTAAAAAGGTTGTTAATTTTATGTTTAACATTTTATTTTACACAAGAAAGTTAGTTGCTATGGAGCTTATAAAATTCGCTAAGTTAACGGTCATGGATTAGTCTATTATTCAGTGACATCTTATCTACTTTAGTGAAATATATGTCTTAGACGTATTATCTGTACCTACTAAGAGAGAGACCTATAGTCGTCGTAAGTTCTCAACTTAGACCACATGATACCGGTCACGTATCCGATATTTATGCTATAGGATGGTACAGAGCGGCCTATCCTCTATTTTTATAGGTAAATCACAACAAGTACAGTGTTTGTACTATTTTCTCTCACGAGCATATATCATACGTCATTTTACTCATGTTACATAATATTTTGCTTTATTTATTTTCCTTATTACCGTTAAAAGGATATTGGATCTTTATTTTTTTATGGCGTGTGAAAATGGCAACCATATATGATCTGGCTGCGATGTTGGATGTTTCAGATATATGTAGCACTTTACACGTCTAAAGACTAAATATTATATGTCTGTTTTTTATTACAGAAATTACTCCTTGAGCGGGAGCAGTCATTTAGACAGTAATTCCTGTGTCGTGGAGGACTTCACAAACATAAACAGTGGACACAAAGAACGCCCAGACTCGGAACAATCATTTGTGGATCACATACATTTTCAGATGGAATCCATAACGTGGCAGTTAAGAGGCAACCATTTATACCACAACGCTTTCTATGCAGTCAAATTAAATTATTCTCTCGATTATTTGACCTACAAGAGAGATATATACGTCAGAAGCTCCATATAAAGTTGTCTTACGCGTTAATTATACTTTGAAATATAACTATTATATATGATATTGCTCAATGTGTATTAATAGGAACACCAAAATTAAATTATCTACTACGCTAGACTACGCTTCAAGACAATGGAAGACCACCAACTTAGTCTACCTATGAACATGGCTGCTAAAAAGTACTCAATTTAAATCGATTTTAAATAAGCGTTAAAATTAGGGTTTCAAAATAAAGCAAGATGAAATCGCTTTGTTACAAGATACAACAGACACTGAATACCCATACAAATAACTTTAGTTTTGTTGTCTATAACGTAATTAAATCAACAATGAATGTATTGGAATAGCAATTGATCAACAGAATCCATTTCAATAATTAAATTAATCGGTAATGGCCCAATGCCAAATAATTGACCTCATTATAACCTTAAATATGATCACCCGTTTCTATTACAAGTTGTTAGAGCAAAATTAATTAAACGGTTTCCAACTGGTACAAAGAAAATGTAGACGCAAGCATATCAACTAAATGCATAATTTTACATATATGCAATGCGTTGCAAATGCGAATGAACGGAATATGAAGTCCGACAAAACGGTTATGTGACACACTGTTCTAACGTACTTATTTTATTTTGAATTTATTCTCAATCATTTTCATTATCGCTCTCTTACGGCGAAGTAAAACATCGTGAAGAAATCTGCATAAATATATGAGAGTACTCTAAAATGTTTTCGAAAGATATATTAAATCGACTAACCCGCACTGAGCCAGCGTGGTGTACTATGGCTTAAGTCTTTTTAACACGCTTTTATTAGCTTGGTATCTATGTATCTATGAATCTATGTAACGGAATCTTTGAACGTGATTTTCACCCCTTCCAAACCGATGGATTGATTTGAAACTTTGCAAACTTATCGAAGACCGATGAAAATACAATAAATTAGAGGAAAATATTAAAACAAAATAAAAATAAATAACATTAGAAAAAAAATAGATTAAAAACTAAAAACACGCTTTATTAAAAAAAGTTGAAAATAATTTAATAATTTTAATGTAAAAAATGCCTGGTGTGCTTTCTAAGATATTTTGATATTAAATTATTTTCAACTTTTATAAAAAAGTAGTGTTTTCTTTTTGGTTCTTTTAACTATTATTTTCCTTTTTACACTGAGGAGAGACCTGTGGGGCAGTTTAATACAGGACTGATATTATTATTTTTAGCTGGTTGTAGCGTAGTGGTCGAGAGGCGACCGTAATTCGTTGTTTTATTTCTCTTAATTTTAGCTTTCTGTGCCTAGCTATTCTGAATCACACACTCCGCTATGCGCGCTATATACTTAAGGGTTACAAAGTTTTCTCATTACGTATTAATATAGGTATGGCTTGTATTAATTTTGTGTTTAAAGAGACAATTTTTGCATCAGTTATAATCTCTTTATCGGTGAAAAATCTTGCCAAACATTGAAACAACGGTCACAAAGAATATCTTAAGAATTAGAATATACTATATTTGTGAGCTTTGCCGCTGCGCATAAGCACCACTCATCTAGGTTTATTGATGATACAGCTAATTAAATTCATTATGCCATTACTAATATTACTTTTAATGCCTTTGACTCCAACCCCGAAGACAAATTATATTATTAATGCACCCTTAACGCTCTAATTCTAAAAAGAGACTTGCATACTCAATCCCAGCAGCCATACAGTTGAATGGCCGTGAGTTTTCTGTCCGTTCCTCTCATTCTAACTTGCCGATCTGAATATAGCAGCAGTTAAATTTATAGTATAGTTAAGTAAGTGTATTTTCCACGTTCATACGTATTACTTTGTGACCTATATGAATAAAGTTTTTCTTATATTAGATTTCAGCATTATCCGTGTCGGTATGTCTCTTAAGCGCATAAAATAGGTTTTTTACCGCAGCGAGCAGCGAGCTTACCGTTTGAAAAGCTGGAAATTGCGCTATCATAACTTTATAAGTTATCACTTACAGGATGTTCATGAACGAGTTTGATGACTGTTTGCTGAAACATTATGTACCTTTTGAACTATTGCTAGTGTTTTCTACCCGTGTTTATGTACCTATTGTACTTATATGTATGTATGTATGTGTGTGAGAAATGTTATACTATCACCAATTTACACCAGTAATGTTTATAGCGTGGCACGCATGGGATTGGTCGCACGTGTGCCTGTAATGTCACGATTGGCACACGCTTATCCGCACACAACGTATTTCGACTGAGAACCTAAACACGCTAGACCTATGTCATTTTATTAATGTAATAGTTATTTTATATTACTTCTAGAGTTGTGTATTATGGGGATCGCGTGGCAAAAGGTACGAATTTTCGTGCGTTTAGGCGTTCTTGCTATATACATATTACTAGAATCTGCTATAGCTCGCAATCGGGCCTGTTAACGTCTATGGAACCTATCTTTTCTATAGACTACAGAATTTAAAAAAATATTTCACCTCTCGTATAGGTCAGAGCATTGTTCCAATTCCTCTTACAATTTCGTTGTGGTTTCCCAAATATTTGAACTATACCCGAGACTGTCACAACGTGGCAGTTAAGGACACCACTGCTGAACCTGGCTATATAGGTGTTACAGTGGGATTGAGGATGAGATAGTGCGTTAAATTAAATCCGTCGAAATGTTGTTGCTATAGTTAAAATGTGATATATTAAGAATTAGTAACTTGAGTTTCAAAAGTAACCCATGAATCGCGCATTGTGAAAGAAATATAGATAAATTACACCTCTGAATAGCCCTTTGAAACTATACAAACTTAATGATATAGATAAATTTAATCCTATCCCGACGTATATTCAGAAAGGTTGTTATACAACTTATAACCGACTGAAAAGTGGAAAGTTATGAGTTATGCAAACAAACTTCAAGTTAAATTGACTTCCAGAGCTTGTGTGGACAGAATTACGCATCAATTTGAAGGAATCTAGTTTGGGATTATGTTCTCAGTTATTTATTTTATTCTCTGTTTCTGTGCAGTAAGTTTCGTGCAAATCTAATCAGATAACAAATATCTTCACAAGATTTTATATTTATGTCATTTTAGATACCTAATTCAAACATTAAACTATTTAAACGAGAACTATTTAAATTTACACTTTCCCCGGCGTTTCGGTTGCTTTTCAGAAGGAGACCCATTACCCAAAATAAATCACGGTAAAATCAGCGAACAGTTGTTAAATTTGAATAGCTTTCACATTTATGGCATTAATAGGATGTCTACGATTAACAATAGGACATGTTACAGCAGGTCGGCAATCGTCTGATGTAGACCCAAGCTTGCAACTAGCGTAGTGACAAAAGTAATTAAATAACACATAAGCTTCTCATTGTTCCCCAACTAATACTAACTCAACTCGCTCTTCGCTAATCGTCCCCCGTGGGACAAAAGTCTAAGCTACACCTTGTAACCTACCTCAAGAACAAACCACTACAAACTACAACTGGAGTGCGACATCGAACAATCAGCGGGAACGCTAAGTAAACTTATTATACAAGCTGCCGATTTAATCACTTGCAGAATTAAAATAGGTGAATTAGACTACGCATGCATATATTATATGCATTACTAATATCAGCAAACAAAGTACTTTAATTTTTTATCATAATATCCATTTGTACTGAATCATTGCAGATAATGCGCAGTAGACGAATGGTGGTGGTCATACAGTAGCTCGCATGCAATCAACGATCACAGGTTCGATGAATCAGGCCCATAACGCGCGTCTTATCTGTGTCCCTTTGGAATACTAATTACATTGTCTCGTATTTCAGCGATACAATTATGTATTGTTGTTTACTTTTACAAGATGACTTTTATTTTATAAATAATTCCTTGATCCCGAGAAACCTTATAAACAGTTAAACAGCAGACATAACGAATACCTAAACTCCAAACAATTTTTGTGCCGTACCATAGCACTGAAAGCCGCAATACGCCTATACGCCATTCGTGAAGTCAATATTATGTAAAGCCGTTACACCATACTAAACTATTGTAGGTAATCAAATAGGCACCCTTCAGTTATTAACTCATCTCGCTCCCTGCTAATCGCCGTCGATATGACAAAAGCTTTACCACTTCGCAACACCAAACTACACACTAAATCTGGAGTGCGACATCAAACAATCAGCGGGTAACGCTATCTAAATGAACTGCAACAACAGGAACTGTGCATCTATGTAAGTCTATATGTAATACATATATATAACAGCAGACGTTCAATCGCTTCACTATTGAGCTTAGGGAGTAGATACTAGTTTGTTAGTGTGGTACAAGGTATAAGCAGAAGCGAATCACAAATTTTTGTATTTTTTGAAAATTTTTACTGAATTTCGACTATCGAACGAATACCGGTGATTGTATAGACCATTTTCTTACTTGTTTAAATTGGTAAACAATAAACACATCATAAAAATCATT
Source organism: Catocala nupta (assembly GCA_963675205.1). Taxonomy (NCBI): domain Eukaryota; kingdom Metazoa; phylum Arthropoda; class Insecta; order Lepidoptera; family Erebidae; genus Catocala; species Catocala nupta. The sequence goes on from OY776099.1 coordinate 13,075,878, forward strand.
CAATTACTACTTCACCATATTCGTTTTCTAATAAATAGAAATGACGTTTTTTTGTATGTATGTATGTTGTCCGTATTGTTTTAGCTACATGTACGCAATAATGATTACTAAATGATAAAGAAAAGTAAGCAAAAATATAAATGTATGTAGTCGCATTTATATAAATATGTATCTAATGACGATATTCTAGTTAATTCCGTTGCCGAAGCTAAACGCTTTTGTTAGGAGTGAGTTCACGAAGGGTACGAATAGAACCTACAAAGTTCTGGTGGCAAATACAATGCCTTCCCGATTGCGCCGATTATTTAAATATCAGATTTTTAACTGAAGCAGTGTGTTAAAGATATTTATTGTCACGTCACGTCAGTAATTAAAATACATTTAACACATAGGTATATGCCAGAATTGTAGCAAGTGTGTTTTACGCAATGACACCACATTGTATGGTTTTTGAATATTTATGTATCACGTAACTATTAATATGCCTTTTAAATCTTTGCTTTGCATGATGTATAATAATTCATAACGGGTATTAACGCAATCATGCATAATGTTTACCTTATGAATGTTTGAAGTTTCGACACCACACCGGCCATGATCAAAAGCATATTGGTACGGCGATGTTTGTGAGGCAGCAGAATCTTCATTCACCTTCAGTTCTTGCTTATTTTATTTGTTCATGCGTCGGCAAATATGAGTAAACATTACGCAAGATCGCGTTAACACTCGTTACAAATTATATCTATATTAATAAGCCGTCGTTTTAAAACATTCTTCATAACAACATAGTTTAAGTTACTCCAATCTATTCAGTCTTTCGCTGCTAACTTATACCAATCATACGCAACATTCAAAATTAAAATGGGTCGCGTTAGCCTTTCGACACGGGTACAAGAAAACTGTTCTGAACATGTAACGCCCGAAATATACGTGTAATGTTTCAAAATTGGTGTAGTATCGAACATGACCTGTCCACCCACATAATGAGCGTTTAGGTAACTGCAGCGATGAAGACTTAGGTTCAACTATTACACTATGTTTTTCTTGATAAAACACAATTTAAACACGGTTGTATTAAAATTATGCAATAAAAATGTACGCGGTAAAATCCGTATTAAGTAGTTTAAATAAAAACTATAGACGGTTAATAACTTAGTTTCAAACATTTTTATTTGGACATTTATGGACATTGTAGATGTTATTAGCGCTCTCTAGAGAAACACTTATTTCAAATTAGTTCATCGATTTAATGAAAATGACTCCAATTGAATTTTTTTTTAATTTTCCCTATCAGCATTCTCGTATTAGCGTCGTAATAAAACTTATAAACTTCATTTTCTTTCGTTTTTACTGTTTACAGACCTTAAAATATGATCACTGTCCTGTTACGGGTTGAAGATACGTATTTTTTTGTTACTTTAACTCTCTTAGATATTACAACAAACCCAAAGTGTGTAATTAAACAATAAACTTTTTAAATCGAAGCGGCACACCAGCGGCCATACTTAATTAGACATAATTTTAATTATGTCTGTCAGCCCAAGACTTGATATTTTAACATATCATATATGATTAATATGTTTCCGTGAAGGCTAGATAATATTCTATTTCTATGCCACGACGTACATATAGCTCTTAACAGGTCCTAACATCTAAAACGTACGCAATAAAGAGTAGTTTTATGATCTTACATGTTTATACGAAATATGTGTTTGTCTGTTACTCTTTGATACAATTCTATATCCAATGAACAAATTCAAAATGACAACTGCAAGTCTACTATTCCACAAAATCAGAACAGCATTTTCCTAAGTCCTGTAGACTATACAGAGGTATATAAAACTATATTATCTTCGAAAAATTCGAAATCTACCGGCTATGACGGTATAAGTACCAAAGTGTTAAAATACTGTGCGATATGCCTAGCGTCCCCGTTAAGACATGTAATAAATTTATCACTATCGCAAGGTACTTATCCAAGCCGCTTAAAAAACTCAATTATTAAATCTCTACGGGCTTCCTCTTGATTTCAATTCCGATCTATCGACATTGGAATTATGACGTTTCGTACTCTTGAGTTCGACACTAGCGCCAAATTGTTATCAAATTGGGTGTCCATTTTGAGAACTAAGTGGAATCGGGATCGGGCTTGGCGTGCTATAAATGCTACTCTTGACTTTATTTTGACAGCTGTGTATTGCGCCAGTATTGCGTTGGGATTCTTTGTTGATTGTGATTTTTCCAATAGTGAAAGTGTAACTTTTATGAAATTGTTTTGCGTTTTTAGTAGTTTTTAGTGAGTAATAAGTTTATAATATGGCACAATTAGCATTTATATGCAGTATTTCACATAATTCCCATAAAAACAATTAAAATAAAGACGAGATGAGCGTCGGATAATGCGTTATACGGACAAAGCGTTTTCTATGAATGACGACGAATTTAAACAAAATTATAAAGTGAATAAGAATTTGTTTGAGGAAATTTATGAAAACATTAAGCCCTTTATGCCAACTCCTTTGCCCTTTATGCTTTGCCTTAAGTGGTCTTAAGCAAACCTTTAGCTATGCCTGGGTTTTGCACCAAGAATTCCACCAAACCTTCAAATTGGGCATATAACCAAGACGATTTGTCATTGTATCTGAAATTGGAAACTTTTATTATGTACAAGATAAAGTTATTTTGATGTTTATTTAGTTATAGCTGCATTAAATAAATTTTTGAAATATACAGAATTAATCTTCATTAAATTATTCAATGGTATATAAATTAAGTAGGTTATGTGTATTAGCAGGAGTTTTAAAAATAAAAACAGTTGCAGAAAGGAGGCAAAACAAAGTTTTCGACCGCAGAGCATTTTAATGCTTCGCATTATGAGTCGTGCAATATAAGTAATTATATAAAATATAGACCAAGAAAATAACTACATTGACAAAACAAAAATATTTCACTTCACAAAAATTGTACCTATATTTGAATATGATTGTACATTTACTTACTACTTGTATAAAACTTTAATATTAAATAACTTAACGGACAATCAACTGTTGTTACTGAAAAGGAACCACACGCGAACAATATCTTTAAGTCAATGTTCTAAAGAAACTTGCATTTCGAATTCAGTTCTAATTTCTAAAACCACTTGACTTTATTTTTGAAATTGGAGAACTTTTACGCCGTAATTTTTTTGTAGTATAGGCAACGACCCTGCCGCATACAGCCAAAGTCGTGTTTAATTTTATCATTTTAATCATGTTCTTACGCACAAATGAATGTAATACGTTACAATTAATCAATTAATCAACTATTTATATCATATTTATTTATTAACCTTGTTATTTATAGGATAAAGCCTTTTAAAGCCCTATTACTAGTTTATCGTAATGAGCTGAACAACACTACTGCGGGGCGAAACATAGCTAACTTCACGTGTAACAAAATAATCGCGGAGCAATCCCAATTTCAATCCAATGGTGACAGTATTGGTTTCAAGAGTACCAAATCACGTGACTGCAAAATTAACTTTGGAATCGTATTGGCTTTAGATTGGAATTAGAATTAGTTTGAAGAGTAAGCCCCTACAAAAAGGGTGACAAACTAAACACAGGCAATTACAGACCAATAACGTTAATTCCAGTAATAGCGAAAGTGTTTGAAAAGGTAGTGCATAATAGACTAGAGAAATTTATAACTATGTCCAAAGTTCTAAAAAAACAACAGTATGGTTTCCGCAAAAATAGCTGTACCTCTCTTGTAGGATTTTCTCTAATGCAACAGATAACTCAGAGCCTCAATGAAAAACAAATGATCGCGTGCGTATTTCTAGATATGTCGAAATTCGACTTTGTCTGCCAAAAAACTCTACTTTCGAAGCTATATAACTACGGCATACGGGGAGTAGCTAATGATTGGTTAAAGAGTTATCTGCGTGACAGACAGCAATGTGTAGAAATCACTAGGACTATTAAATCGCAGCAAAATACTTACAGATCAACGTATAGCAAAAATAATTACGGCACCCCGCAAGGGAGTTTGTTATCACCTTTGCTATTCTTATTATATATCAATGATCTTCCACATGCTTTAAACCATGAATGCGTGTTATTCGCTGACGACACAAACTTAATTATTAAAAGCAAAAATCAAACTATACTCAGAAATGACATACACGAGTCTATAAATAAAACCATTACATGGCTTGAAAATAATAATCTAAAATTAAACATGACTAAAACAAATATAATTAAATTTCAAACTTATAAATCAAACTCTATCAATCTTAATATATCATATAAAAATGAACCTTTAAATGTTGTGAATGACTGTATCTTTCTAGGCGTTACAATTGACAAACACTGCAGATGGAAGCCTCATATAAATAAAATCATAAGTAAAATAGATCGGTATGTATATGTTTTAGGGAGAATAAGACAAATAGTAGACCTCCAAACAGCTTTAACTGTATATCACGCATATGTCTCATCCATACTTCGGTATGGAATTATTCTATGGGGCAACTCGGTCGACGTGGACATAGTATTTAGAGCACAAAAAAGTGTATAAGAACAATGTGTGGAGCCGACCATCTAGATAGTTGCAAACCGTTATTTAGTAAGTATAAAATTTTACCTTTGCCATGCCTATATATTTTAGAATTATGCAAATTTGTGAAAAAAACATCCTGAATTATTCAATAAGTTGGGCGAAGCCGAAGGACATAAGGACAGACTACAGCTCCCCCAAATCAGATTACAACTATATGAAATGTGTTCTGTATGGCAATAAGAATTTTTAATCATTTACCTAAGGGCCTCAAGACATTGTCTAGTTCGGTATTTCAAAGCAGACTGTTTAATATATTAATAGGGAAACAATATTATTCCATAAACAAATACCTTGAAGACAAAATCACAATTGCAATGTAATTTTAAAATAGTTCTAATTACTTAAATTCAATCATTTATTTATTTTATTATTTAAATTTCTATCAATCTTATTTATTGTAATAATGGTGACACTTCTTATGTGTATAACATTAAACAATAGGTATGACATTCTTCTCTGGATCTATTTAATCTAACTGCATTACTTAATAATTACATGTTTTATAATTATATACCTAATTAGTACTATTTATTGTTATCAAATAAATGATATTGTATGAATTTTGCACGCCACATGTGGCAGAATATGCTGTACATTTCTGTAAAACGACCAACCTGTATACTTGACCATATTCTTGCAAATAAAGTTATGATTATGATTACAAATGGTAATTTTTTATATAGAAGGCACATACGTATATATACGAAGCCTGTATCCTTGAAGCGGTATGCAGGAGTAAATTAGACTTATATTAGTCAGTAGACCCCACGTAAAAAGGAGACCTAGGCTTTAAGGCATAGATAAAGACTCCGTGCTGCTACGGATAATTTATTGACAGAATAACCTAATAACACTTTATATCCCGGCCGGGTATCAAATCCGTCACATCGTATTCCCATCAGATATACCACAGAGATCTATAGAAGTACATAGGATTTTTTATTGTCTCTAGTAATATATGAGCTAGCAATTCGAGTTATAGCAATATCAAGGGCTTAAGAGGTACGCCTCTAAACCTAGTTTGAAGAAGAAAAAGTCATAGCGCATCCAAAACATATGTGCTTAGTTACTTTTCTTCTTCTTAGATCTTTTCATGTCTGTCTAATAACTTTTCAGGTGTATTATATTCGTTTTTTTATTTATTTCGAACCGATTTTCTAAGGACTGTCCATTATTTCAAATCTATTACGTGCCTGAACCCCTATTAATAGTTCTGGTCCTTGAAAACTTTATGTTCTCTCGATAATCAAGAGAAAACTCTTGATTCTCGAGTGAACATACAGTTTTATTTAAAGAACTCAGGCGTTGTTGAGTATCAGCGAAACACAAGGGTGTGTATAAGAAACGCTCTTATATTGGTCAAAGTTTTCGTCAACAGCACTCAAAGTTTATGGCTATAGTCAGTAAAAGAACCATGTGATATTGCAGGAATATAGGTAGCTTTTAGCTTTCTGTTATATCTCTCGCATTAGAGATCAAGTCCTACTTGCAGTGTATTTTAAAACATACTATCCTAGAATATAAAGCAGACCCAGATTTAAAAAATTGTTTGTGAAACCGAACGATCACAAGAAATTATCTTGTGTGAGATTTGAACCCACAAATCCTACCGTGGCAGTAACGGCTAGGCGACCGCTTCCTCGCTACGCCATCCGTGCAGAAAACTTGAATGAAGCAACACAGATATAATAGCACCGCAGGTCGAAATCCGTAGTCTATGTCCACCCCTCCAGGAAATAGACGTGAGTCTTTGTATGTATAAATCTATCCCTTTGAGCCTGGCATGATTTATTCTGGCTGCCTACGAGCAGACCTTGTTATGAAACCTGCCTTGCATGATGTTAGTTCAGGATAATTCAGACATATGCATATCTAATGGACCCAACAGACGTTGTCCTGCCCGAACGTTACCTTGTAACTCGATCGCAGCGCCACCTACCAGACCTAATTTTGAATCTAAACCATCCAGGGATTCATAAAACAAACACGAAAATAACATGAAAATCAGTCCATCGATTAAGAAGAGTTCAGTGATCCCAAGATGACCTCTGATTTTACGAAGTTATGTGTGTATTCATTAATTATTTATCGCTTGATTTACCGGTGAAGGAAAACATCGTAAGACAACCTGCATGTCTGAGCGGTCCCCATAATGTTCTTAAAAATATTTGATGTCTGCCTACCCGCGATGGGCCAGCGTGAAGGATTATGATCTAACCCATTTTACACAAAAAAGAGGCCTATGCCCAGTAGTGGCTCAGTTTATACACAGAGCTGATACCTATATATTAATACGTGAAGCAAAATCTTTGTACACCTTTTTACGAAAATTGCGCGGACGGAGGAGTATAAAACTTGGCACAGTTAAAGTTTATATGGAGAAGGAGGGGCGAATCCTAATATTTATATAAAATATGCATTAGAAATACATTAAATTAATGAAAAAACACTACACGCACACAACCATGCCTTTGACACACGCAGTCAAAGCGCGTAACTATGGTTACATATATCAATATATAATGACATATGTCAGCAATATCTTACAGACAAACTTTGGTCGAATTTCGAGCACTAGGCGACCACTAGTTATAATAAAGATATGTCTATATTTCATGCCTTCAACTGAAGCGATGCCAAAGGGCTTAGACCACCATTAAAATCCTCAAAGTTCCCTAAAAAATCTATCCTTATTGTTCTATTGTCTAACGTTCATAGCCAAATTACTCAACTGGCACAAAGTTTTGGCTAGGAAAGAACTATTTTTGTAACTTTTCATCCCCAAATTTATTACAGTATACCGGATTTCCATACGCCGTTTCACACATTAAAAGCCAGGGTAAAAAGCTATTGTAAGTAATAAAAACTAGACTTTACGATTCGCCATTTCTATATCTTTTATGAGGACATTATAGATGATTACAAAACATTTTATTTGCTGGTAGGCATCAAAATTTCAATAATCGTCGGCCCGCAATTCGTTACGTCGCGTCGTTGGACAGGTTTCAGAGTCTACTATTGTCACGTTTAGGGCGACACGCATGAGTGTCAAGGTAAGTGCAGTGTGGAAAAGCGGAACGATTAGCGATTTATATACTGATACCATAATGCAGTTCTGTTTCTTCAGTGACGTTAAACGGTAAAGAAAGAACTGATTGTTTTATTTATAAACAGGTCAGACAGTCTGGGATGACTATTATAGTATTATGAAAAAATACTAGATTCATCTAGTATTTTTTCATAATACTATAATAGTCTTTCTGTATTTGTATTCTTATATTAGACTAGTTTTTGCCTGCGAGTTCGCTCGCATAAAAGTAGGTTAGGTTTAACAGTACTTTTTTAAATAAAATATACTCTATGTTACTCAGTGATAATATAGCTTTCTAATGGGGAAAGATCTTTTTTAATATTGACTACGCTTTAATGCTTCGATTGCACGAATAGCTGTCCCGAGTCCTTTTGTTCTTTGAGTCCGTTGTTTGAATGTTTGTCAAGTCACTTGCGCCACGGGTTCAATCCTAGCACGGAAGACGTATTATTTTTAAAAGAATTTCAGACACTACTTTGATTTCTTAAAAATCTTTCCCGTGTCGGTATCTAAACTGTGCTCAAGCAAAGCGATTGAAACACAGCCCCGGTCGACATACAAATCTTTCAAAATTGATTACTTTTCTACTAGTTTATTTGATTTTCTTTTTTCATTCGAGAAAATGCCTTATAATTTCTCACTCCTATAACTCTCAGAAGAACCTTCCGACCAACGGCGAGGAAGGTTAGGGCACAGGAGAATATCTACTCCATCTCAATTAGGAGAAAATATCTCTATTCTATAAAAGATTCCAGCGACTCCATTTATATATGACCTAGAACGACCATAAAAGTATATCTGAAACTTCGGGCCGAAAGAAGAAACGTACAAGAAAGTTTCTTCTTTCAAAATGACATTACTCCATTGTTCGAACTACTTCATGAAAGGGTTTCGGACAATCAAGAAGCTACGTAACGAAATTTTCGACGAATTTCGGAATAAATATTACATTGTTACATATAATACTACGTTGTTTACGTTTCATGGTAGGTCTACAGTAATATCTTTAACAGAAATTTAACTACCCTATACGAATAATAAGGCGATAAAATTTTAAGATCATTACTTTTTAATCTATTTCAAAACTTTGTAATAAAACTATTTATATTTATACTTTGTTAGACGCTTTGGTTGCTTTTATGCGACCTTGGTCACGAGACTAACATGCAAGTCGACTTATTGCCAAGTAATAGTCTCAAGTAGTGGTTGGTGCCCAGTTGCACGTGTTTAAAGTAACACACATCAAACTTCATTGTTTTACTTTAACATTCGCGTAAACGTAAGACAATATCACTAACATGGTCAATGTTGTTACAGTGTTTCAGTTGCGTGGCGTTTACCTCCTTCGCATAAAAACAAGATAGCTACCGATAGGCAGTCATCGGATATGTCTGTCAGTTGTTCCACGATAAACCCATAGTTTTCAACAGTCAACGACTACAAATGCGCCGTGATCCACGAGTAACCAGATACATATCAGAAACGCTTTAGTACTGAATATCACGCCATGCGAAGTGTAAAAATAACGTTAATCTAAACTATGATCTAATTGAGGTTTTAAAGGGTAGATAGCGGTATCCATTTTTACAAGCTTATATTAAGTAACATTTTTGTTTTCTGAAGAAGCTTCTTTGTGAAGGAAGGTAATGTTTTTGATGAACAGCCGCTTTTTATGGCTCTTTAATACGATGCTGTTACTGTGCGCAAGTAAAGACTCGTGCAAAAGTATTATGCGTCGATTAAATAAATAACGCGAACCACCCGTGCTAAGTAGATAAGACAAATTAGTACGTGTAGCCCATGCGAATAGCTTATGCATGTTGCCATTCAATCGTCATTTATATATAAAAACACCTGGAGAATAGCCAAGTCAAGTGTTCCATAAGCCGAGAAACATGAAGATTATATTGTGAGTAAGTGAAGCAAACAGATATGGCGGAACCGTAGAATGTGAAAATCTGTAGTCGCTCACGTCGTCTTTACCTCCGTGCTACAGACGCGATTCTATGTACGTGGAATCAACAATAGAATGCCTGTATATACCCATAAGGATTAGTAGAAGTTTACTACTTTGATAGAACAGTGATTAAGTAGTCAGTTCATTACTGCAAGCATGCCGAATGTAGTGTGTCCAAACCTCACACGAGATAAAGATTTTGACATCATCTTCAAAAAGTTTGCTTAAGAACACGGCCAGAGTCACATTGCCGAAAGTCTTTCGTAAAGGTATTTTAATACTGAGTATGACTGCATTAATACCCGTTTTCAGTTAATAATATCTGCCCTTCCAAGACTGGTTATCTATATTTAATATTATAAAGACGCAATAATTGTTTTTTTTTCGTTTCGTGTAACTCAAAAACATCACAAACGATTTTTAAATTTTTTCATTTCTAGAAATATATACTATGACCGAGTAACATAAGCATATTTTATTTACAAAAAGTACTTTTACTAACATAACCTAATCTTTCTTTACGCGAGCGAAGCCACGGGCAAAAGCTAGTTCTTTATATCAGTTGGAGCAAGATTTTTAGAATCCCGTACCATACTAGTGTTATGTCTCGTTAAAGAGCGTTGCAAGTACCTGGGTTACATACATACATCATTACATGCTTATATCCTCGAATGAATAAGCACACGTGTATCACGACCACAGTTTGCCATATATAGTCTAGGTACCATATAAAAAGAGGCGAGCCTATTGCCATTTACCGGGCACAGTTCTAGACTGCGCGTTGCTTCAAAGAATCTCATGACGTAAAAACCCAATATAACATAATAATCGAACCAGGAACTCATGTACAGCTGTCGTATTTAACACCACTGAGGCAGTTTATTGTCACTTGAATGTCAATCAGTTTAATCGTTTTAACGACACGTTAGAACAAGCCTCTTCTTAAGGTTATAGCACCGAAATTACTTCCCGGTCGAATAAAAGAAGACGTTTCCCTAACACTTCGTTGCTAAAACCACTTGAATACGTGCTGTTAAATTAATCGCCAATCAAGTTAACGTGATTACCAGTTGTTGAACAATAAAATACTAATTAAACTACAACTACTGCTGTTAAAAATTAACAACAGAGCTATTAATGTATAAGTACGATAATTCAAGTATTTAATAATAAAAATGTATTACTATACTAGGTTTTGCCCGCGGTTTGGCTCGCGTTAATGCAGATTTTGTCAGTAAATTTCTATCCCTCGGACACAGAACCTTGTTCTGGATGAAGTGTACCCTACGTCCTTTTTTGTACCTCTGACTACATTAATGCGTAATAAAGAAACTCATATTCACATTTTTAATTATATTAGTTAGCATTAAAATTTGATCAAAAATGGTTACTGTATGGAACCTAGTCAGAGGATACATACTATTTGCGAGATGCTATCTCTCAAACATGGAGGCGCTGCAGTCACGGGCTGCCATCACAAGGAATCTCCAAGGGCATAGACAAACTACCGATATCTTTGCTGACAGCCAGGGGCGTGCACAAAGATTTCTGGTAGGGTATGCACGCCCTACCCGAAACCTCTGCGAGGGCACTACATTCCATTTATAAATGTTTTTGTGTGTATATATATCTGTATATTATATTATAGTATTTAATAAATAGATTTCGATTATATAGATTTACATAAGCCAGCGGACTAGGGTATGCAGTGCTTATTTGCTTGAATGAAGCGCACGCGCCTGCTGACAGCCAAGCCTTATCGTACCTTAAGGACTAGAATACCTACTCACCGCAGAAGTACAGCACAAGTCTAGGCAAAAATCAAAAACATTTACTATGTTCACGGGAAGACTAAGTATCTTAATCTCCCCGTGAACATGGCAGCTGAAAAGCAACCGAAACGGCGGGAAAAATATGTAATAAAGTGTCAAATAAACAACGCAATAAAATCCGTATAAAGTAGTTTAATTTCAGTAAACTGAATATGTTCAAAATGAGAGAGCGAGCTACGCTAGTACTTCGTAAAGTCAGCGTCCAAGATTAAACATAATAATTAGATAAAAGAGATAAAGTCCATTAATCTGCTGTAATAACAAGACAGCTGACAATTGCGGAATGGTTTACAAAAATTTATATCTGGTCTACTTTTTGAGACCGTTCTACTTTAGATAAGGATCGTGAATTCAATTCACAAGTGAAAATTCCTGCTTACCTCTTCAGAAATTAGGCGTGAGTCTACGTATGTATTTATTATATTTTGAAAACTACACAGGCTGTTTTTAAAAGATGTTTTCAGATTTTAAATGTCAACTCTAGGAGTATAATACCTATGTCACGCTGGACTTTACAAACATTCAAACAACAGACACAAAGAACACCTAGGCAAGATAAACAATTTTGAATAAAGACTTGATTTTTGTCCCGTACGGGTATCGAACAACACTCGGCGCAGAGCAATGACACGCTTGCATGTAACACTTACTACCTATACCTTTACCTTTACTTTTTACCTAATTTTCTCGTCATCACAAGCGCACCTCTCACTTGCACTCCTACGTTTTGTGGTCTGACGTCAGTCGCTCAGGACCTGAGGTTGTGGTCATTTGGGCTTAAACCTCATTGCGCAGCTCATTCCCAATTTACCTGCCCGACTTTCTGACCTACATCGGTGAATTGTTCTTTGGAGCGAAGTTAATTGATTGCCTCAAATAGATTGGTACAATACGAATATGGTTATTTAATTGGTAGGGTAGTGGTAGAATGATTAGTGGAGGAATCTTTGGAAGACAGATTGTATTTACGATGTGGTAAGATATCAATGGGGAAACTAAATACATAAACATTTATTTTTATTGTTATTTGCTTTTGTGTAAATAATGTACAAAATAAGATATAGGCAACTCATTATTTAAACATGACAAAATATAAATTGTTTGATCTACAAATTATTAATGAGTCTGGATGTGTTCGTTATTTGTATGTTTGTTAATTGCCACATATGTATTTGACAAGGTATTTAACCGCTATCTTGCAACCACCGTAACACAACCCAACATTCGATACACAGCCACGTTATCCGGTAATTGAACAGATGTCGGACTTCATGCGTATGTGGTTTCTTCAATATGGCATTGACAACAAATCGAAAAACCGTAAACCGATCCTAATACCGTTTTTGTTCAATAAAAACGTAATTTTGAATCGGAAGATATTTGATTTTGATTGGCGATGTGAATGAAACAGTATTTGTTTTTCGATTGAATTTCGGCGTAACGACTGGCAAAGTTAGTTATACGTATACACACATATGTATATAATGTGCAAAATGGAACATTTTGTTTATAATATGTAAAATATACCATTGCGCCCGCGGCAAGAGTGTGCTTACGTTTACCACAGACCGTGACTTTAGCTTTCATTCTTGGGTGAGGTAAAGTGGTCTCTGACACTTTAGGACATATTGAGTAGCAGCATAGAATCTGACAATGTTTGGAGACCGCAATAGGCTCACTTGCTTTATGTGAGAGTCAAAATGTGTATTAACATTTAGACTAGTGTTTTTAGTGCAGAGGTAGAATAAAGTGATTATGCATTGGCAATTTTCCCAATCGTGACATATTTTTGACCACCGTGGTAACAAATTAGCATACAATCCGCATGATGGTAAACTATTACTGTAGGCGCTCGCATCATCAAGAGTATGACTCACGTATTGCCACCCTTCAAAATAGGAATGTTTGTACAACCAACGTAAAGGACAAACATCACGCTACCTTGAGGTTATGATTTATAACGCCCAGCAGCCTTGTTGCAAGCAACTCAAGCTCAACTCTGCTGGGCTGCGATCATTTCGAAAGTGTAGTGAACGCACTTTCCCATTAGGATTGCCTCGATGTGTACAAAATCTCAGATTCATGTGAAAATTCCACTCACCCCTCTTGCATTTGTGAATATATGAATAATAATAATAATAAAGCATTTATTTTCCTCTCTCACACAGAAAGTTACAGAAAAACAATATATAACTTAGGCTAAGATTAACATTTCTTATAAAGTGAATCTGCGTGAGAGACAGGTATCTGTACTAGGATGCACCTGTATGACTGATTACCAGCCTCTCCTAACTCTGGACAGCCAGAGTTCAAGTAGGTGATTTTGATATATAATAAAGAATGTAATGGAATCCTTCGATCCAATTTTACTCATTTCTGGACTTCCAATTAATATGTAATTTAGCACACGCATTAAGAAACAATCACAATAAAAATACTTTTAAAGCTGGCAATTGAAATTGAATAAATATTTACGAATACTGTTAAAAATACAAGAAGCTACGCTCTACTTACGTTAATAATTAAAAATGTACATACTTCAAGATTATTTTGATCTTTTCACTACTTCGGTAGCGCAGCGGTTGTGTAAGCCACTGCTGTGCATAAGATCTCAGGTGCGATTTCGATCGGACAAAATCATATTAGGTATATCCATTAAGAAATTCTAGGAGCAGCACGAAGACTAGGACTGTGCCGGGTAGACCACAATAGGCTCGTGCCCCTATTACGTGGGACGTCAACCACAGCTGGAGAAATGTGGGTGTAACTATGTAATATATATATTGTATGAGTAGGCAGAGGTGTACTTATGCCTATCTTTTCGAGGATAGATACGTGAGACGATGTTTGTATGTACGTTCTAACTTTTACATTCACAATACAGATTTTATTTCAAAGAAAAGAGCTTGGTTGGTTTTTAATCATGCTGCTTTTACAATTTCCAAAGCATAATTCCTATATAAATTTTAAAAGCAACTGCCAACCTTGAATAACAATTATTTAAACCACCCGTAGCTTTTAAACACAATTATTAGGCTCGCTAGACGTCCCTTAATCCTAGACTTAACAATTAAGTTGTTCTAGGTTTTATTATGGAATAGGTAATTTCTCAGAAGATATTTTTAGAAGATGAGAAAATAAGAAAATTGATTTATAGGAGACATTTAAAATGAAACATGGTTAAACTGTTTTATCTAATCACCAATTAGTGTAGATTTAGGTCATTTGTTACCTTTGACGTAGATGTATTTTCGGCGTACTTACCTAAAAAGAAAATTATAAAATATTAATACTGAATCTTTGTTTCTAAATATAAAACATTGATTTAAAAATAGACATATCTGTTTTTGTGTAACAGACTGTCAAATAGGCTTAGTGACAGAAGCTTGTGTTTACAATTCGCGGGTTCGATTTCCAATTCGAGCATAAGATTAATGGATTTCTTAATAATTTAATTTACTTAATTTTTCGACAATAGACTTGCAGTCCACGTAGGTACTTAACATCATAGTTTACAAAATTTGGGTTTAAAACAGTAAAGAGTGGATAAGCAGTAGGCTTATCATTTTGGGGTTATTCACTTGCAATGTGTGGTTAACGAATAGAATTGGAATAATTCAATTTATTTGATACATTGATAATTTCACTTTAATGCATTAAAAGTACAGATAGTTTACAGTCTATAATATGTGTAAAGGACATATAGACTATGAATTATATTCATGACACTAACAAATCGTGTTGCAAAATATTCGATTATTATTCGATGAATGAATTTATCAACAAACAAGATAATACAACTATTGATAATTGAAATGTGTTGTAGCCTTACAAATTACTTGTCGTAATACAAGTGTAAGTCTTCATACTACGTAATATACATATATATACAAAGGAAAGTTTCCCTTTATATTACCTCCACAAATAAATCGAATGGGCATCGTAATTTACAGAACGCGTATCCCATGAATAAGATAAGCTTTGGGAAAAGTTTATTGGTTGCTTTTACAGGAAGTGCAACTGATATGAATTAACTATAAGTAATAACCGTTGAAGTGGGTCAAGGAACTACCGGATTAGTAAAGATATAATATAGGATTGCAATTGTAAATCCCTGAAGAGTAAAAGTAGAGTGCCGTAGTGATGTGCGAGTACCGATTAAAAGCAAGCAGCGGCATCCCAATGAACAGAGAGGTTGCGGGTCGAAACTCATGCTTTATTCACACAAAGTTTCTGGCTTAGCTTTCTGGTTTAGCAAAAATTTGGCAACCTAAATGACTAGCAACCTTTTTTTAAAATAACCTTTTTATAACACATTATTAGAATAAATTTATTGTTGATTGACTATGTTTTAATACTACGTAAACAATTGTAGCCGTGCCACGAACACAACACTATGTATAGAGCTGGACAAATAATGCGAGTGACGACTACAAAACGCGTTCAGCTAAAAGAAATAGATTCCAGGTTTATTAAATACAGTTTGAAACAATTTAAAATTCTGTGTTGCAAGGAATTTAAGATACATTCAAGCAACAAACACAAACAACACCCAGACTCGGAACAACTATTAGTGGATCACACTTCGCCATGTGTGTACCACGAGACACGGTGGCGTCAGACAGACAACCACTTAAAGTACTACGCCATCCAAGCAGTTACAATTAATTCGATCGTTTCGTTATTCGATCGTTATTCAAATAACAATTACTTACTAAAAAGATTGGTACTTATGAAAAGTGGCAAATCCAATATAATTTGAATAAATTACGCTTACACAAAACAACAAACCCAAACAACTTTAGTATCTAATACAAATTTATTTTTCGGATAATTTTATTAGAACGACCACAATTTGGCGGATACTATCGTATCAGATAGACGTACAATCTGCCAACTCTTACGACACCCATGGGACACTATAAAGTACCCTAATAATACGGGACCACAAATCATAGAATATACGTAATTACATTTATTTATTGGTAGTGAAATACTGCCCGTGTCATATAAATACTACGTGAGGCCATGTACAATTTCAATACGTTCATCTATACATATAATAAAATTGTAACTGGTCGATGTCTGTTCATAGGAGATATTTAGAAAACCTAATTTGAGGGTTCTTCGTAAGAGCTTTATTTATAATATTTTATTTTATTATTTTAATCTGTCTGTATGCTTGTACACGCAGCACGCAAAAACTACTGCCTGAATGTCGTTTTTACAGTTGTACCGCTGAAGGTCTAACTTAAGACTACTTGAGGCCTAGGTTAGCATCGCAGGATTGATAACGTTTTCAGCGTCACGTTGCCTCATCCTTGGAATTTGCGTTCTTTTGTGACTATTTGTGATTTATCTAGTAAATGTTTGCGCGGCGTAGTAGTTTATTGGTCGCCTTGCCACTGCCAATACGCTATACGTATTAGTTCGAACCCTAAGCGGGCCAAAAAATTGTGTGTCTGTGAATGTTAGAAAAGCCACACAAGAAATAGAACAAGAGCAGGAGTCTTTAAGAAAAGCCCATCATCATTTATTTATTGTTAGTATCATCCAATTTATAGGCGTTATAATATCCAAATAACAGACACAAACAACAATCCGTTTATCTCACCTTTGTTCAGTGCACTCACACTAAAACCACTGTCCTAATCAAAATAAATACAATATTAGCTGTGAATGGTTTTTTAACCAATGTTTTGTTAAAATGGTGGAAATTTTAACATAAATGGTAGAACAATATTTGTAGAACAAAACACCCAATACAATACATGAATATTTTGTAGATATTAATATTAGTTTTAGGATTCCGTAGAGTCTTTTCACAGACAATATCGCTGAAGTATAATGGCCACCTCGTATTTTTTTATTTGGCACTAATACAAACTACAACAGCCTGGGACTGGTCCAATGGAATTATATTTTATATAACATGTTCGATAAAAGCTATAAAATGATTCTAGTACATGTAAAGTTTTGCTTACATAACTTTTATCCATTTGACAATTTGTAATTGTATCGATAATTAAATGTACAAATAAAGTTTCTGACCAAATTACGGCCACGGCATCTAATCTTAATGGAGACATCTCGGCGTGAGTTATTATAATGAATAAGTATTTAGAGAAACACAAGTTCAATGTCTATTCACAGTTTAATGTGGTAGTATTCGACATGCGCGGTGAGAGAAAAGAGGACTCACGGCTTTTAGCGCTTACCGAGGTACGGATATGATCGGCAGCTTCCTAGCTACAAGCTGTTACTGAAATTTCTTGCCAAAAATAAGCAATAGTTTTGCAGGATCCGGGTCTGACCCAGGATTCGACCCTGGGGCCTTATTATTTGGAGCTACATGCACTATAGCTACGTGAACAACGAGACAGTAGTACGAATAAACGTAGTCTACTCCACCACTACAAGTGACGCCTATGTCGTAGACTATACAAAAATAAAAAAACACAAATAACACTTAGACTCGGTACAACCATTCACGCAAATAATAAATTTTACTGTATGCACACAGTGCACCATTGACAGTGAGAAATTAAAACCACTGCCTTACCCTTGCAGTCCATACACCAATATATGTATGTCTGCAAGGGCATCAGCTGATGTATAGCTATATTTTCGATAGCTTATAAGTACACACGACTGCTACGCTAAAGCCTCTCGTTTGTCTTTCTAAGTCGCTCCGTTATCCTTTTCAGAGGCGTCTAAGTCAATCTGCCATTTTATTTAAGTCTTTCTCGTCACCTTTGGGATTTTTATGTCACTAAACTTATACATACATAAGTATAGTACCAGAAAACCCCAATACTCATTTCTATAACTGACTAGAGCGGCGATCTCTCAACAGTCCAGATCAAAGCTCTTATATAAACGATGAGCACAAATGTGGCCAGATTTTGACGTAATTTTCCATAATATTTTCGCCTACAAACAAAATTGACTCCTTTGAGCCCAAAACTAATCAAATTTTCTCTAATTAGAGATAATGGTGGGGTTTAGCGCATAATGGGCTTCACAAAAACAAGGTTAATTAAACCACATAGAAACGAGTCTTAATTAAAATATTTATTCTTAATTTCTTGTAGAGCTGTTAATTTAACAACTTATATGAGTGTTCTGTGAATTCATTGTTCTTATAAGTTTTATTAAGCGTTCATTGATGACGTCATTAGGAAAATCATTGCTATAGTTTAGAAATTACATTCATTTCATATTTTCGAAGTATGGTTTATGCGTGACTGACTAATACTAATAAATAATCTAAATATACAAGCAATTTAAGAATATTAGAAACTATTGAAATTAAACTACTATATACGGATTTTATCGCGTTGTTTATTTAACACTGTATTACATAATTTTGAAAATGTTACACTACTACTACTATTGCATTTTACTAATTTATAAGCTAATAAAATTATTAAAACTACAACGCGATAAAATCCGTATATAGTAGTTTAATTTCAATGAATAACATTCGCGTAAACAGAAGACAATATTATATTAGAAACTAATCTAGCATTAGAGCCAAAACCTTCCGTTGG
Source organism: Catocala nupta (assembly GCA_963675205.1). Classification (NCBI taxonomy): domain Eukaryota; kingdom Metazoa; phylum Arthropoda; class Insecta; order Lepidoptera; family Erebidae; genus Catocala; species Catocala nupta. The sequence goes on from OY776099.1 coordinate 13,094,916, forward strand.
GTGACACTTTACAAACGTACAAGTAACGGACACAAATTACACCTAGAGTCAGGACAATCATCTGTTATTCACACAAATAATTGTTCTGCGTGACCTTCAAAACTTAACGCAGCGGCAACGGCGAGGCGACCTCTTACTGTTGATCGCATCTGTGCAGTCCAACTTTCACATCTATAATATTAGTAGGATTGTTGACAGATTTTATGAGAATACAACAAAGTCATGCCATGTAAAGCAATGAAGGGAGTGTATATAAATGGTAGGCGAAATCTCAGTTAGTGTAAGTTCTCCTGCTGTATTCCTTATCCTTCCTTATATTACGTGAGACTACTATATATCTCACTCTTATCCTATTATACAAAGGCGAGATGATAAAAAACAGGTTTAAGATTTTTCACTCTTTGAAGATAAGCGTCGATATTTAACTTTTCAACGTCGAATAAAAATTCTAACGTTAAATAGAAACACTTCGATCACTCGAGACGTGTGATAACGCTTATCAGCTGACAATTGTTTATGTCAAAGGCTCTCGCCATTCAAATTGATTTTATTCAAGTTCGCTCAGGCGTTAGAACAGATTCGATCATGTTAATGTGTTGGAAATTCGTGTTGCCTTCATTTTTAGAATACATTTATTTTCTTTTTAAGTCTAAAAGACATGTCTCGCTCTAGGATTTTTTTATACTACTAAAGTGGCAAACCAGCATACAGCCCTCCTGATGGTAAGTGGTAACCGTAGTCTATGGACGCCTGCAACACCAGAGGCATCACTTGCGTTTGCCGACCCTGTAAAATCCTTTTTGAAGAACCCCATATAGTACTTTGGGAAAACCAGGTATTATTTCTGTGTCACTTGCGACTTTACAAGCATTGGAACAATGGACACAAAGAATACCCAGACTCGTAACAACTATTTGTGAATCACACAATGTTTTGTCCAATTTGGGGATCAAACCCACAACATTCGGTGCAGTGGCGGCAGTGAGGCAACCACTTAAACATTGCGGTCAAATGTTGTTAATTTTTTTTTTTTCATTTTTCCTATTTAATTTTCCTTCTATATCCCAAAGAGGTAAGCAGAGGTGTTTCTGTGTTTTACACCTGCGTTTTGCCGGCTGTGGTTTTAGTATCCACGCAATAGAGGCCGACACTGTCGCGTGCTGGGCTACATACAGAGAGTTACTTGCCTGGCAAATCCCAATCGTTGAACTGAGAATCGAACTGAAATCTTCATACACAGCAATCATATGTACATTAGATTTTGATGTAGTTGTCACCTAAAGCAGCAATGATTGGAGGCGAGAAAGAAAAATGGCATTGAAGTTTCCAAGAGCTGAAATTGGTTGTTGTATTTTACTGTCAAGTAATTCTTAGCACCAGCAATAAGCCTGTACACGGTTGTGAGCCATAAATCCGTCCGACTGCGTTTTTGAAACCATAACTGGCGAAATGTCAATGTAGTTTATCTCTACTTACCTCTTTTGGGTTATAGGTAGGTGTGTGACTAACTCAAAGTTAAATGTTTATTATTTTTCTACTTATCTACAAGTATATACAAATAATCTCTATACAATATTTATATTATAATACATTTTCGCAACTGACGACGGTACACCAAACAAATGGCTTTGTTTATCTCACCATAGCTGGCGAAAAGTGGATGTAACACACCTCTGCCTACCTCTCCGGGATATAGACGTGACACGTCGTCGCCGCCGTCTAAAGTTTAAAACCTCATTTTGTTAAGCTGTAAAGGACCAAGTTGCGAAATGCATTTCCACGACCTTATTTTCTTGAAATTAAATTGCGCAGGTTTCGCAACACCTCGGCTTTCATTACTTTAAATTATTGCACTTGTTGTGAAAGCTTATAATTACAGCGACTGGATTTTTAATTTTCTTTTTTTTTTTCAGTGTTATGGCGGCTTGTATTTTATGGGCTAGCAACAATTTAACTGGGGTTGCCCCCTAAAATGGACGTGGTGATGGTTCAGTTAAAATTACTTTGGTATTTCTTTGGTTGTTACTTAAGGAATTTTTTATTTATGTGCACGATTTCGTTTTATTTTTGCGTGTGTTCTGAAAATATAGAAATGAGACGCCTGTATTAGAAAGTCTACGCACGTTGTTTTAAATCAAACATATTATTATCAAATAATAAGTAATCGCAGCACACCGGCGGGCAAAAACAATAGGTTTTTAAATTACAGGTTAATATTAAATTATAATTGACGTAGTTAAGAGTAAAAATAGACGATTAGTGAGAAACGGTAGGTTCAGAAAAAGTGTGTGGCAACCAATCAATGAAAAGGGGATGGTAATATTTTGCCAATAAGTCAAGAAGTAGGCGAGTAGACGAGTGGGAACGTTATGACTTCGCAGACAAAAGCTTATTAGAAACCATAAGAGCACTTATAAATATGTATTTTAGTGGGTATTTAGGCGAAGAAAGGTAGTATACAGACGCTTACTTTCCACGAAGTGAATCTTTATTTATAAAACTGAATTTTATTAACTAATAAAACACTGAAACCTTATTTAAAGTATATTCAAATACATTTTCTTTACTTTTCACTATAGCAACACTGTCCAGACATAATTGTCGCCACAATTTATAGCTCAATCATTAAACATTGTAACCACAAAACCCTATAGACTATGTAAATAAAACCTTCCTCTAAATTTGCCAGTAAAACATCAAAACTATACACTAACAGTCCCATTCGTGTAATTTAATTACCACAACAAAATACTAACAAAAAAACGCCACAAGCTGTTAATTCTGCAAAGTAATAAATTATAATATTCTATAATATAATAATAATATTCTATCACATACACACATCACCATCTAGCCCAAACTAAGCAGAGCTTGTACTATGGGTACTAGACAATGGATAAACATACATATATACCTTTTTTTTTTGTAAATACATACATATTATACATAGAAACACCCAGACCAAGACAAACATCCATGTTCATGCACACAAATGTTTGACTTGTGCGGGAATTGAACCCGCAACCTCTGGCGTGGCAGTCGGTTACACTAACCACTACGCCATCGAGGCCGATCAATTAACGGTTACAAAGGGTTTTAAACAAATTAAAAACTAAATAACGCGGGCTAATGATGGTTGTGGTTGAAACTTCCCCAAGCAAAGCGAACGCTTCGCTTCACTGCGAAGTGTGCGAAATTTGACGGTTCACGTTCCTTCTGACGCCTCGTGTTGAAATTTGGTACTATAATTTATATTTGGGCATTCTAGGAAGAGGAAATTTTAGAAGCAGTGACTATGATTAGTTGAAAACATTTTGGAACGAATTTTGCTCTGTAAAATGATAACTTGGCCTCATAAAGGTACTGGAAAAGCTGTGAAATATTTATTACATATAATTATGAAAAATAATAGAAGTTTCAAGTAACCTTTAAATCAGTCCGCAAGGGTCAGTATACTTTATTATTGCTTAATAATGTATGTTTTACCTCAGGTTCTACAGCCTAAAACAGCTACGATATATCAACTCGCTGCCTTGAATAGTGGGTGGATCGCTGGCACCGTAACTAACTCAGGGCGCCAAGAACAGCACGCATGCAAGCGCCTACAGCAACTTCTAGACGCATATACTGGCACATCTAAGGACGTCGCCACCATAATTTTTATAATCCACCTATTCCCACGTCACCGTGTTTTTTTGTAAAACAAGTTAAACATTTTATAAAATGGGCAAGTCATAACAGGCAATCGAATCAACAACTCTTATATAAGAAAAGTTTAAATATCTTAGCTATGTACCTACTTACTTTCTTTTATTTACTATCTTCTACCAAGCACTGCACTTGCGCGAACTCAATGAAAACACATTGCGGGAATAAACATTATTCATCCTATGTGTTAATCTAATACACGGTCTATCTGGGATCTCCCGTCTGTCAGCCATTGAGTCGGAGCAACGCCCTCTGTTGTCTTGCCTGCGTTGGGCACTGCTGGGTAGATCGCTGATGTAGTATCAGTTTCAGTGACCCACCCACCATACAAGGCAGGGAGCTGGCACACCGTGGTAGATTTAGTCGGTAGCACCCGTGACGTTCCATCTTTTCCCGGGTAAGCCCGACACAACCTCTCCCATGAGTAATAGTAGTCGAATATATGGATGCTGTCAGTCTACAGAAATTTATTATTATTATTATCCGCTTTTTTACTATTTAGTATAAAAATTGTTGTGAGATATCTCATTTGTACGGTAAACTTTATACAAGGTTACTAATTTTTATTAATATTTGCATTAAATAGAAACTAACTTCGTCAATTACTGTAGACCGCCCTTATTTTGCTGAACGTGTAAATAGGTAAATGTAAATGTAGAGTTTAGTTTAGTTAGTGTAACCTTGACGTTCATATAAGTGTTACGTTGTGACCTAAACGAATAAAGATATTTTGATTTTGAACTAGATCATTAAAACCATAACAAAATAAATAAGTGACATGATGCTTTTTAATAAAACCGCAATAACGTTTTAGATACCAATAAATAGTAGAGATCTAACTTAGAAGCCGCCGCAAGACATTTAATTTGATACCGATGCTTAACCTTTTATATGTAGATATACGGTTCGGTCATTAATGGCTTCAACTACAACACGTTGTTATATTTTAGCACACCTTTCTATTCCACTCTATTTATTGCCAACCACTGACATCAATTTCAAGCTTTAGAATTTCTAACGCAGATGTAATTACTTTGAACTCCGTGCCAAGATTTTCTATTTAGGAATATGAATACTACTTTAAACCTTAGATCCAACGATTACCTTTACATTAAACCAACGACGCAGTCATTTAGAAACTAAAACTGTCACAAAATAACGAACTTAAAAATAATCTAACCTAATTCAAAATAATAATGTTAATAATAATAATAACTCCTTTCAGACAGTCGTTATCTCATCAACGCGAAAACGGGGGGCACAGTACACTAGCTTTTAAACTACCACCTTCACCTTGTGCTATAAACATAAAAACGCAGGGCTCTGCCGTGGTCGACCTTTAAGTCTCTAGCTGCTCGTGGGAATAGTACGAGAAAACATAATACACATAAATACAATCTTAAAACGCTATCTAGTAGTCGCTAACATGTTCTTACAGACGATGATAGTAAATCACTATTTTCATCCATCCCATCCACTTCTTTCATGACTAGAAGATCATCTACTCTTACTACTAGTTTAGCCCAACAATGTCGTGCAAGATGTCTTGTATTGTATTGTCTAAACTTGCATCCATTTCGGGCATTATTTCTTCGACCCGCAAAAAATGGACATCTGATATGAACGCGTTTATACTTATCTTCAATTAACTGCACTAGAAACAGACACAAAAATGTACCTCTTTACCTAAAGTTCATTGAGAAATATCCAAACATGCTATTAAGCAGGCAATGAGTAGGAGACCAAAGCAGGGCTATAATCCGTAATAAATTACTACCACAGAATAGAATAGATCAAATACATGAGGTCAAAGAGAACTCGTCCAAAACTACCTAGACCAAGAAAAAATAAAAAACTTACAGGTAAATTAATATTTTTTAACGAACAAATACAAAGCAGATTTTTTACTATCGAATCAAATTCAGCGTCCATAATACTCTTGCTTATTGTAGCGCACTATAAGTAAATATTTAGGATATAAGATTCGTACACAGCACATTTACACACTCCCTCAGTGTGTAATACTCGTACTAATGTGGTCTCGTATACCACAAAAACCCAATTGGCAAATAAGGATCGAAAACTTAAGCTTAAAATTAGCTTAGCTTTTAAATTACACCTTCACCTTGTGATAATATATAAACAAAAAATTTATCACAAGGTAAATAAAAGCACACAAACCGCAGGACAGCTAGTGGCGAGCTGAATATGAGTGGCGACACTGCGGTCCTGAATGCCTCAGAGAGTCGGTTAGGGCCTCGTCTCCGGCTTGCCGTTATTAGTTGGTTAGCGTGAAACTTCAAGAGCGCCCGTAGGACTCTCAACTCTGGCTTGCCTTGGTCCGCCGGTCAGAGGGGGTCCGCTAGAGCTATAGCTCGGGGGTGAAAGTGTCATTTTCAAGGTCATAACTACGGGAAAACCCGCTCCGGGTCTCCGTTGTCACGAGACCCGTGATGGTGTAACCGGCGCCGCACCGCTCGACCCCTCTAGCCGCTCACACCGGTGTTGCCCTCTGCTGCTGGCTTGTATGCCTATGGTGGCTATTCAGGGGGCCCATCTAGTTAGTTGGCGAGTCACCGTCTGCCTATCCAATTGATGCTATTAGAGTATTCAGGACAGACGACGTTTTTCATCCATAATTACCATTTTACCGATCCATCAAACACCCATCCCCATAGCCCAGAAGTATTAGAGTACATATGTACATATGAAACAATAGTCCTACGCCTGCTTCGGCTGGTGCCGCTGTAGGTGTTCCATCCCACTTTAGATTAAAACTCTCGAAGGACCTCTTCACGTTGGACCCATGTCTCCGTGTAAGCCTCCCAAAGGGCCAGGTATTTTCTAATATAATATGTTAGAAAGTACCTATCTGTGATAAGAGAAACATAATATTTATGTATTTGCTTAGAATGTAGGTATTTGCAATAAGGTTACAAAAATGTGGTTGAATCCGTGTACATTCTGCCGTTTAGGCATGCAAACATTAATTAAAACATTCAATATTTATACCTATATCTATCATTTACAAACCAATTTAAAAGAAACATAAAAAATAATAAACTTTGTTACAGAATTAACATAATATAAACAATGTCGCCCACACTTAACTCATCTTATATAAGTCGGCCTCGATGGCATAGTGGTTAGTGTAAACAACTGCCACGCCTGAGATCGCAGGTTCGATTCCCGCACAAGTCAAACATTTGTGTGCATGAACATGGACGTTTGTCTCGTTCTGGGTGTTTATATGTATAGTAAGTATGTATTCACAAAAAAAAAGTAATATGTATGTCTATCCATTGTCTAGTACCCATAGAACAAGCTCTGTTTAGTTTAGGCTAGATGGTGTTGTGTGTGACAATGACTATAACGCTTCGCATGAAAGGCAGCGGAAGATTATTTGATTTGGTACAAGTGATCAGAATATGGAGAACATAAATTTTCACTCGCTCATTCAGACAGTACTGCAGAGTATACGGCTTACGTGATGGTAAGCAGTTAGCATAGAATATGGACGCTTGTATAACCAGGGTACCTTGCCGACTCTTCAAAAGAAGAACAGGCGAAGCATACATGTTTTGAATCGACAGTTAACTAAATTGTCGATTCATTCGATATTTTAAAGGCACAATTCACGAAGAATTAATATGTAGGCTTTGATGTAATATAAATAATAATTGTACTAATTCTATCTTGGATCTACTTTGGATTATTAAATTAAGCTGACTCCCCACGAATCCTGATTTCACAGATAGTACTTTTGAAAGAGGATCCGACGTGGAAGCACTGGGGCGTCAATAAATTGCTTTAACATTACATTAACACACAATATGTGCTTCCACGAATATGCACGCACGAAGATTTTAATAGTTTTTTACCACCGGTCAACATTGCATGTGCGTCAACACTTTTTAATCCGATGGGCCATATAAACCTGGAGAGTATCAAAATACCTTTAAAACTTATGTGCCATTTTTTGCTATATTGATTTATAAACATATTTGAAATCAACAAATATTTCTTATTTTTGCGATGATGACTTCATTATTGCAAAAAATGGCGCCTAAGTCAAATAGTTTTCAACCGGCGCTGCGTCGTTATCATTTGTAATAAATAGGTGGTATGCTGAGGGCGTACTTATAGAAAATGTTATGTTATATTTCATTTTCACCGCGGTAAAAGTAAAACTCGAGACTCCACAAACTAAAGGTAGCTTGTTACGCTGCCCAACGAATGCTTACTTACGAGTTCTTTTAATTTCAATTTCATTAGACTGTTACCTCACTTTCACGACAACACAAACGAAAAAGGTTTCTTTCTTACGTAACCCCCAAGATTTCAAAAGTTTCCAGAGTTTATGGTCAAGGGAAAACTTATAGTTTAAAAGTTGAAATGTGTTTAAGTTTGTTTAATTGGTAATTTAGGTGTAATTATATTGATCATACTTGCGGTATAACGTGCACTGGAAATTATATTTAATTTAAGAAGGCTCTAGTTTTAATTCATTTCATTTTAGTTGCATCGACGTAATTGTTCATTCATGTCTCTAAACAATGGAAAACAGATATTATGCTCCGACAGAATTTTCAATGCACAAAAAGAATTTACTTATTTATCCGCCAAACTAATTCGAGCGTGTAAATAAATACACTTTATTTAACTACCTATTTTATAAAATGACAATGAAACAATATCCGAGCAGAGTTTTTAGGACTATCCATCATTACATTATAACACATAAAAATAAAAATTTGACATAACAATAAAACTTGAATATTCAATAAAGCTTGAGCACCCTGGCAGTGACGGTATCACACGAGTGGTCACTATTAAAACTAAAATTCTATTATTAAATGGCCGGTTTCCAAATTGTGTTTGTTACCGGTTACTCAGTAGAATGAAATTAAACCTGTATTTAGTATAAGATTGTAAAAATTGTAATAGATTAAGCCAAAGAATATATTTTGCCCTTAATACGGGGGATGATGTATAAACGTCATTCAATGACATTAACTTCAAACAGAAAAGTTTTTATATTGTTGCCACTAGATAGAACTATGCCTCCTTCACCTCCTCGCTGAATCGCGGTGTAAATATTCTCCGTGAATAGTACATAAGCAAAAATTATACCTTTTCAAAATGTTGAAAATATACCTATGGGAAAAGTCAGTTTTGTTTTATTGTCATAACCCTAATAAACAAACGAAGTCAACCACAACACTTTCCGTGTTCACCGTAACTGGGCCGAACCAAGTGGAGTTCTATACCACGAAGAAGATTGAAACCGATCCGATGCAGCTATAAAGCAAGCTGAATTCTAGCACAAACCATAACATAGAAATAACATACACAATTTATTCACCTCAAGCACTAAAAAAACTGCTTCTGTGGTTGTACGCCAGACTAATTAGCTTAAAACAACCGTCAAGTTGATCCGCGCCCGCTTCAGCTCAATCTTTGGGTAATAACACGTAACATTTTATGATACTTGGCCAGGCAAATACTTACTCGAACATCAGAGTACCCTCATAGTAAACGTTTAAACACGTATGTATTTTCGAACAGAACATTACACACCAATTCATACGATTATATACGGAAATCTATATGTTTTTATGGTCGCCTTTTCTGCACAAGAATCTTTTGACGTCTGTCGAAGGCTTTTCGAGGATATTTGTATAAAAAGATATTTATATTTTTATATAAAAGTAACGTACGGATGAAAAAGATTTTCACTGTTTATCGGCTTGCTACAATTGATAGGATCCTTGGCTAACGGTACCTTAAAGCTACTTATGATCTGTGGGTAAGTAGGTTCGATGATATCAAGGAAACTGGCAACTTAAATAGGATCTGTTTGCTTGAGGTGTCTTGTCCTCAAAACTAAGGTATCGATTGTCATGTTATGTATTTATAGATTTCACTATGTGTGTAACTAGCTATTACCTGCGGTTTCAATTCTTATCACATAGAAATCGTAATCATTTTCGGAATTAAGTCTCTTATAAGCTATATGCCTCTTTTTGGGTCATGAACAGTCTAACCAAAACATATATGTCAATCCATTATTTTGTTGATGTGTGAAAGACCTGCACCTTTTTGTATTTGTAACACTAACGCGGCAGAATAAATATTATATTAAATGTATATTTCATAAGATACATAGAATATTTTAAAAGTAAAAAGGTGTGATCATGGTACGCATTATAATGCTGCCAACATTATTCGGTGACAAATTTATCATGTTTAATTGCTTCTTCTACCGTTATGCAATCAGCATTTTGTAACTACTAGTTTCTACCTACGTCAATCTCACAGGAAAACATGAAGGGATAGAAGTATTAATATGTGTACATGACATGGTCTTTGTACCAATATTCATTTAAATTCGTAGGACAATTGTCCACGTGATTAAATAACACTTATACAAAAAATATCATCACCATCTTTCACATTTAGAATTTTATTAGGATTAAATACTTTTAATATACAACATTCCTTTAAGAATATTCTACAATTCATTCCCACAGGGACTACTGGTCAGTGGTGCTTAGATTTAAACAAAACGTTACACAAACATGTAAATGTATAACACTCACATACAAAGCGTGCACTTATTCGCTATGATACACCATATTATGGTGTGTTCAATTTACTCTCCTCATCATCATGAGAGCCTAGACGACACTCTTAAGTAGCTCATTTGATAAAGCAACTACTGTCTTGATTAAAAGAATATAATTATACCTGCCTCGCCGTTGCGGTGCGTAAGTTCGAGCGCGTACGGCTGTTTGTGTGGTCAATGCTTTAATGCTTTTGTTAGGTTAAGTTTTTGTAGGTGTTGCTGATGCAATTCTTATTAAAAAAATGTGTCGCCGTGGAATTCGCTTCATTGGGTAAAGAAAAGTGTTATAGGGATATTGTTTGTTTTTACATTTAAACGGACATAAAAAACATAACTCGGAGCAACTATTTGTGGTTTACACAAATATTTATTTGTCTCGTGTGCAGATCGAATCCACAAGTTTTTAGCATTAGGCGCGATAGCAATGGAGAAGCAACCACTTAAATTCCTAGGCCATCCGTGCAGTAATAATGTTATCCCAAACTTAACTAAGCAACAATACTTTATTGTAAGTATATTTTTTCTTATAACATATAATATTTTAACTATATTTTGCCCGCGGTTTCGCTCGCGTATGTTAGGTTAGATTAGTACCAGTACTTTTTTTGTGGATGAAAGCTGTGTAAATGTCCTTTTCTGATCCACTGACAATATGTATACAAAATTGCACGATGATCGGTTGAATAGCTAAGGCGTGGAAGCGTAACAAACAAATAAACCCACTTTCGCATTTATAATATTAGTTAGGATTAGGTATGCTTACCTACGTCTTAACTACTCGACCCAAGACTGTATGCGAAATTTTATTGATGATCGGTCGAGTAGGTAAGAAGTGGAAGCGTAATAAACAAACTCACATTCGCATTTATATATATCAGTTAGGATGATTGAATTAGCCGGCAACGAGACATAAGGTACCCAGAGGTCGCGCGTTCAAATCCCACCTATTGCAGTGACATGTCACCCATTCCTAAAACAAGCATTCTAGCTTAGCTGGAGGGTTAACAGTGATTTGTAAACCAAATTGCCAGCAATCAAAAATGTCTGGGTTAAAGGATTCCAGCGTTGGCCGAGAGATAAATACAGTTATTAAATGATAACTAAAAAAAATTAGGAATGACACTTCTATATCTCATTTCTACAAGAAAACTAATTTAACGTATGAGCCGAGTAAGGAACTCGTACCCCCACACGCGCCGCATTAAGTATATAAATATTGAAATTTCGCAGGTATAAATATTCAATTAAACGCTGTGAGCCCGAAAGGCACTTAATCATAAAGTTTAAAAAACATTACGTATAAAATGACCTAATGGCCGCCCCGAGATAACGACCACTATTTACTTTATCTACTTGTAAAAGCACGATTTTTGGCTACTTATCTTTAGAAATGTTACGTGTTTATAAGAATTGGATTTTAATTAGTGATGTGCCATTATCGAATCGATCAATCGACTAATTGAGAACATTGATAATAATTCGAATGTATTTATTCTTCATCAATTTGTATTGTATTTAAACTGTCACTTTTTAGTAAATATCCGCACCTAATTCCAGGGAAGACGAGAATAAATGTCCTTTTATTTATAAAATAAGGAAATGGCGATACAGTATTAATTCTGAGGAAACTTGAAAGTGGGTGTAGGGTACTAGTAGTACGAGCCACGATACCAAAAAAGCCGTCTAACAAACTAACTCTGGTTCAAGACTCATCACATTTCTACGACGAGATTAAATATCTAAAGATATTAAGAATTCCTTCTTTCTCTTAGAGATTACAACAATATCGGATAACTCCATATATCTAAAAGGTTTATTGACGAATAAACTTCTTATAATTTGATATATATCTGCATATCGAGATATTTTTACCAAAATTAAATATAGTTCTATATATTATGACGTCATGGATCGGGGATTCGAGTTACCATGGTTACTTTCAAGGATATTTTCCTATGTACTTATAGCACGGTATGCGCTGGCTTCCTACTTGAGACGTACCGTTTGACATATTATATACAAACCAAGGGAGACAAGACAGAATACATTATAATATGATACTTATGTTGTTGAAATAAAGGTGTCTACGAATATTGTAATTTTGAATTGAATTATGCGGTAGTTGGTGGAAATCCATTATCATAAAATTATTGGCTATGAAGGAACCCGCCACGCACCCTCAGATTGCCAACCCCAACGAATGAGCCTCATTCGTTACCAAATGGTCCTGAAGATGCCTCGCGCCGAGGCAAAACACGTGTCGACGCATATTTTGAGTTAGAAACGGCATACTGCAAGTTGGATTACGCCCGGGTACCACGGCGTGGCTGTCCCTATCCAAAAGAGTTGGGTATTGTCAAAATTTTCCTATTACAATACACTGTTGCTACAAAGAAATTATTGACAGAATAACTAAAAACATTTTGCTTGACTGAAATCAAACCCGAAGCCTCATGCACAACAGTCGCATTTATTACTACAAAGACAGTGTTCAGTAATATATTAAGATTATGATAATAAACTTCATTAGCACTCCTTTGCTGTGGGTTCGGTCTTGTATTCAATTTATTTTTAAGGCCTAATGAACTCACGAGTGATGTATATATGTTCATTGTTGTACGGTCATCAGCCTGCTCGCTAACCGTGACGATTAGCCCATTATATCGCCAAGGCTGTCTGAACTATGAATACACATTTTTTTGGATTTACACTGCGAATATCTCTTTTAGTCACACATAGGTCTCACGGCTATATTCCCATAGCGGTACGCAGAGGTGTATTACAACCATGTTTGCCCAGGTATGGTTTTAAGTCTCATGTAACTGACGTAAATTTAGACTTGACGTAAAGGTATCGTCATCTACTGACGACTGACAGAATACTCATTAGGGTATTCCCAAGTCGTCAAACCATTTGATAATGGTTTGACGATTTGGCCGAGACCGAGTTTCATTCACTACCGCTGCGCTGTCGAGGCAATTATTTTATAAATACTTATCTTACTAAAGTAACGTATGAATCGAGTATTCCTAAAGTTATTTTTCTATCTTTATCTCTTTTGCCCTTAATCGCCTATATGATAAAATTGCTTGCTTGCTTTTGTATTATCAAAAATACTGGCATAACAAATCAATATCATAAAACTAAAAATCTTAGAAGTATCAAAATTATTCTACACTAATTCTTACTTTCTAACTAATTAATAATTACACGCAAAACTGTATTTGTTTGTACTACTTCACGCAACAATGTAACGTAACGTAATCTGGATCTATGTGAGGTTTTTTCTATACGTAGATAGTTTAAGGGCCAGAAAATGACGTACATGTACGACAGCTTTTCTCTACAACCATAGGCGCATGTTTATTAAAGCGATTAATAAAAAAACCTCGCCTTTTATTTTACTAAAAAATTAATCAATACCATCGCCAAATAAAAAAAAACGCTAACACAAACAAAATTAAAAATAAAGAATATATTTTATATGACCAGTACAGGCAAAGACAATAGGAATCAAAAATTAATAAATGTATCTCTCTTTCAGTGGGAACAGTTACGGAAACACGTGACACTTGAATGAGATGATGCAGAAAATGAAAAGAATAGACATTGATAAAAATAAATGACATTGAATGTCCATATTTCGATATGAAGCTAAATTGAATTATCGTTGTATTAAAATAAGGTTTAAATTACTATGTATCAATAAAAGAAGATTTTTGTTGATCTACAAATCATATTAAAATTCATGTTGCAGTTTAGTTGTATAATCTGTGGTATCCCAAAGTATCTATTAACACAGTTGTGATCTAAGAAAAGTAATAAATATTGTTATTTTTTTAAAGATATCTTTTGCTCTGAGATTGAATCCTGTATCGCGGTGGAGTGTACAAACTAAATATTTGTAAACTCCACCGCGACAGCAGTCACAAAAACACCAGTACTCGACACAACTATTAATTGCCGATCGCAGAAATGTTTGTCCTGTGTGTGGATCGAAACCACATCACTTGACACATGGGAACGGTGTGGCAGCCATTTAGATCACTACGCCAGCCATACAGTCAAAATATTAAAAATAAAAACTTTGTTAGGTTAGCCAGATTTATTTTTAATAAGGGTATGCATTATTTTAGGATGCTGTTGGAATATTCAGATATCGTCTGAGTAGGTTTATAAATCCACTTATCTATTATAGATTTAAAGACAACAGAAAGAGGTTTGCAAATCCAAGAGAGAGGCTTTTCCTAGTAGTGAGACATAAAAAGGCAAAGAAAAATTGAAGAAAACACAAACAAATATCCTGTGTTAGACTCAAACACTCAACACTCGGTGGAGCAGCACCACGCAGACCGCTTGCTTTATGCCGTTGAAAAAAGAATGCGCTTTCCGATCTGGTTTATCGACGTAACAGTTTCTTTTGTGCTACGGCGAATTTTTCAATTGGACCGCGACATTGGAACCGCATTGTGATGCTGTTCATGTAGAATTCTATCGAAAACGGAATCTATTATTGTGATGTCGTATCGCTAGGCTATATCGATATCGATTTGAAAGTTTCGTGAGATTTTGGATGAATGCGTTATGATGTTACTTGCCATTTTATTACCGACCTGTGTATCTGGTTTTAGGGCACACAGATAACGCTTACGAACGCGACGTCCCGGGATTGATTACAGCGACGAGCCCGGTTTCAATGACACTTTTGTCATTAGGTTTTTTCTAATGTGCTAGTGAAAGTCTTTAAGCTCATCCAATTTAACGTAGAACATATAAACATAGTTGGCGAATTGTTACATATATCTGCTTACCTCTTTTGCAGATTATATTACTTATTATGACAACGTTTACTGATGATATTTTTCTAGCCTCTTGCGCCTAGCCTGTTATTTCGGTAAGTAATAAAATAACATAACAGTTTCGTGGCATAGGAGAACTAGACAACACGGTAACAACAAAATACTCAAATATAATATTCTTTAAAGCACTAAACATACATTAAAGGATAAACAGAGATCTATACGCCTTTTGCTAACAAATTCCATGATTTAAATATTTTATCTGACACAGCATCAAACCCGAGACCAAATTCTCGACGCCAAAATGGTCTTTGGTCGCGTTGCCACTGTTGTTGGTTCGATCCCAATACGCGACAGTATTTTGTAGTTTCTAGTTCTTTATGTCCGTTATGTAAATGTTTGTAAACTCTGCGACAACAGAGTTATTCCTAGTGCCGAAATTGCTTATTTTCAGGAAAAGCAAAACACGAACGTAAATCAATTCAACTCCAAAATAGAAATGGACCGGACCTACGCAAACAGTACTGACACTACTTTTCTCTTTTTCGAATTCAAATGTTCAAGTGTACCTTATTCAGTTCGTATTTTTATGTCCAACTCCAAAACTACTGGATTGTTTTCAATCAAACTTTGTCTTTTGAGCCATAGTGTTTAAATTTGGCTTTGGACGTAGAAAGATTCAAATACCTAGAAACGAGAGTTGAGAGGCAAGATAGACAATGAATAAAACTTTTTGAATGTTTTCAAGTTTCAATTTTCGTTTGTTTGTGTTTGTGTCACACGGTGCCTTTGTTAAATAAACTATCTTAATAACCTTTTAAGAAGACACGGTGTCTTCTTACTATCATACTTAATAACTTTTGTTCCACTTCTTTTACAAAACTCAATACTTTTATAAAACCTGGTAGGGTATAATCATCATCATCATCACAGCCGAAATACGTATCCAGCAGTGGTCGATTTTTGGCTGAGATGGTGATTATATTCTGCCCGTTTTTATAAAAGTATTGAGTATTCTGATATAGGCCTACCCCAAGGTTTTCCACACAGACCGGTCTTGAGGCACCCGCATCCACCCGCTTACCGCGGCCCTTACCAGGTCGTCAGTCTACCTTGTGGGGGACCAAATATAATTAATAAAATAAAATCAAACAAATGTAGTTAAGTAAAGTATAAATAAGTCATCAGTAAAATGTTATTAGTCTTTTTCAAATAACTCTGTATAATGTTGTACTGCTAGGTATGGGCCATTTCTAACTTTTTGAACAGGATTAGACCATGCTGGCCTTGTGCGGGTTGGTTGACACATCTTGAGAACATTATATAGTATATAGTAGACACATTAATTTGTACACAGTGTTCGTATTACATTGTAGGCGAGCACTTAAAAAACGCGTGCGGCGTGGCGTCTTGCAGTGCGTCGTACGTTTTTTCTGTTTACGGAGCGGCGGTGCGTGCAGCGGCACGCATTATGGCACGCGTAAACACAAACATAGGGCAATATACGATGTCGTTTATAGAGATGCGGGACGGGCAGCGTGGCGGTGACCGCCGCGTGCGACGCAGCGATGCCCGCCGCGTGCGACGCTGCGATGCCAGCCGCGTGCGACGCAGTGATGCCCGCCGCGTGCGACGCAGCGATGCCCGCCGCATGCGACGCAGCGATAGCCGCGGAATTGAGTTAGTTTGTTAAGCTTTCACGCCTTGACTGCTCGAACGATCAGCATGAAATTTTCCGTTTCGTTCTGTTACACGCCACTAATGATGTCTTTTAAAAAAAAACGAGTTTATAATTTCGTCACTATATTGACCCGAATACAAAATTTCAAATAATAAAAATATTAGAACAAAAAATAATGGGAAAAGGCGAGTGGTCAAAGTTGGTGCTAAAAGAAGACTGCCTGTTTCTCACGGCTCTGCCACCTACCGGGATACATGATACCTATGCTGAGTCATGTCTACTCTACGGAGGTCCCATACATAAAGGGGTATGTAACACCTCCCGGGATAAGAGGAAACATACCCTAAGGGAATGTTTCTGATAACTTAATTATTATGTAAACGCGGCTGACTTGAAACTGTTTCTAATTCAATGCCAGAGTCTTCATTTGTATTTGTTACTATAAGCTTTGATTTTGAGCACTTGCCCTTTTTACAAAAATATAAAATAATTAAAGATAACCATAAAATTACTGATAATACACTAAGAATTGGAAAACTTATATGTTTATTTAAATCGTTTGAAGTTTCTACAGAATTAATGTCATCTATGATTTGGTTAGATACAATTTTAAGGTCTTTAAGGTTGTCTAATTTGACATTATTAATCTTAAAAGAAGGAAGATTTAACTTATTTACACGATCAATATTGCAACAACTGTCATTAATAATGTTGAAACTAGATGAGACTGTTGGCAATTTAATAGTAGGAGCAGTTTCTCTTACTAACCTAGTATTTTTACAATATGCTGTACAGTTATATGGAATACCCTATATGGGGCGTCCGGAGTTTGAGAGGTGGATGCCTGTACCTGATATAACAATATCTGTCAATGTACTATTTGAACATTCAATTGTAAGTTTTGTTGGTTTTGATTGTACAAATGCCCATTTGTTATTGTTTAGTTCATGCCAAATATCAATGTCACCATGAAGGAATCTATATTGGCAATTATCTGGTAATGCAGGTTCAGTTTTAGTTATTATATCTATTTCACAATATTGGTTTCCTAATACTGTATAAATTTCAGTCAATTCACAGAGGTAAGTTTTGTAGGATATAATTTTACAGTCATGCAGAGTTTTAATAAATGTGATTGTAGATTTATCTTTACTTAGGGCTAAGAACTGTTCAGTAGGTAAAATCAGGCTAAAAGAATTTGGTACTTTTGTGTTATGTGGGATAGGCAATGGAATATTCTTATATAAATTGTATTCTAATGCACTAACTAAGGGTATTTTTATGACAAATACTAGTTTGTTATCTAAATAATAACAAATTAATTCGGCAACATTAAGTAGAGAATGAATATTATTTATTTCTAAACTTATTGGAAAATCTTTATACTTAGGAACTACCTTAAGATTACTAACAATATCGTCATACAGTTGACGAGGTGTTAGAATTGATGGGTGAAGAGTGTTACTCTTTTGTGTAGTGGCCTGCCGTTTCATACGGCGGGCCGAAACCTCGGCGGGGTCGCGACCGCATGCGAAAGCGATTCGCGTGGCCCCGCCGATAGTGGTTTTGTTGAGGAACACCGTGGTAGGTTTTGTCGGTATTCCGGGAGGTACATTATTTCTTTTCCATCTTCTTTTACCCCAGCGAGTCCGACATAATCCCTCCGCCCGCCCCCGCGGAGGGATATGCGTCATTGCATTCCCCCACGTAAAAAAAAAAAAAAAAAAAAAAAAAAAAAAGAGTGTTACTCTTAACAAATAGGAGAGCATTTAATATATCTTCAATCTTAAAAGAAAGTGTGTACAAGTTAGATTGGAGCACATTTAAAACATTTTAAAATCTTATTTTAAAACTATTAACTATTACAATATTTGATATATTGCTATATGCCATAGTCATTTTATCTATGACGTCATTCAATTTTGCTTGATTGATATAGATTTCGTGTAGAGAGTTATTAATATTAGATATAGCTGACTGGGATACAATAATACTTTATTTGACTGCATCGGTTATCTTGTTTTCGTTTGTAAATAGTTTTTGAATAGCGTTATTATAATTTTCAGCGTCATCTTCGTCTAAGTCCAAATATGTGCCTAAAAATTACACCAATGCCAGAGACCCAAGCGGATCGTTTAGAAAAGTTATTAGAAATTATATGAGAGAATGAATCGAAATCGCGTAGAATGTCCGCATACAATGAATCTAAAGGAGTCAACATATTTTGGCACTGATTTTCGTCAATTTCTTCGTTTTCTCGACATTGAAATCGTATTATACTGAACACGTTATGAATGTTTTCAATATGGCTCTTGAAAATAGACATAGCTACAGGGATAACAACGTGGAATTGGTCATTTACCACTTTTAGAGTGCCAACTGGATCGAAGAGTATACCCGGACCCTGGGTGATGTATTCAACATATTGGTTTTCGCTGGTTGCCGTGATATAAACGACCTCCAGTCTGTAATTATAAGTCATAATAACGAGGTTAATTATGCGTTGCAAAAATATATCCACCGTAGTCAGATGTCGCGACCCAGAAACTTTGAATGAGGCCATCAATTTTGCTATGTCCGAAGAAAAAATATTACAAAGTACTTTTAAACGTAATACGCCTTCTTTTAATAATTACAATTCATTCGGCCAAGGACGTTCAATCCAAAGACAATTTCAGCCAAATCGTAGTATAACACAGCGCGATGTGAATGTTGCCAATAAGCCTAACAGCCAAGGATTTCGTTCTAATCCTGCTCCTTCCGTGTGTCGTTATTGTAAAGCAATAGGCCACACTATAGATAACTGCCGAAAACGCCAATACAATAACAGTTATAATAGGTCATTTGGAAATTCGCAAAACCTACAACCTAATCAGCCGTCGACTAGTTTTGCCAGAAATAATCAACCTGTTCATACTGTTGACGTAGTCGAGTATCAACAGAATCCCGAGGATGTTATTAACAATAATTTAAACGAGTAGTCCTACCCGTTCAGTTTCGTGCGGGCACGACAAACGGACAAACCGATACTAAAGCCTTACCTAATCAAATCGCTGTTTACAAATCACCCACTAACAAACCGGGTAACCAGCCCCAAAATCATAGTGGCGCTTACAAAATCACTGATTCCAAATCATCCACTAACAAACCGGGTAACCAGCCCCAAAATTATAGTGGCCTTGACAAACAAAACTCTGATTCTGTCATTATTCCATTTCCGCCTATTGATATACCCCAACATAAATCAAAATTTTGTCCATCCTGTACAGTTGCTGAAAAAGGAAAGAATACATTTGAAGCATATAGTGTTACAACAAATTCCACAAAAAAATACTTACCTTATGTAGAAGTGCTGACTTCAGTTTCTAGCAGGCCTCTTAAATTACTTATTGACAGTGGTGCCTCTATCAGTTTTTTTAAAATAAACGTAATTGAAAAAATGCCTTTAATTACCAATCATATTATAACTTTCCATGGTCTACGATCTACAAAAAATCCAATGGCGTAGTGGTTAGTGTAACCGACTGCCACGCCTGAGGTCGCGGGTTCGATTCCCGCACAAGACAAATATTTGAGTGCATGAACATGGATGTTTGTCTTGATCTGGGTGTTTCTATGTATAAAATGTATGTATTTACAAAAAAAAAGTATATATGTATGTTTATCCATTGTCTAGTATCCATATTACAAGCTCTGCTTAGTTTGGGCTAGATAGTGTTGTGTGTATGTGGTAGAATATTATTATTATTCTCTTTATTTAAATATTTTCAATACATTTTTCATTTTTAAATATACATATATCTATAAAAATACATATCATTTAAAAATATAAAATATATGGTACCCCACCGGCATCGGGAACAGGGTCCAAGCTGCCGGTGGTTAGGATTCCAGAGATAGGAACCTCCTCACAATGCGTGCTGTATCTAAAAGCACTGCCTTCTGCATCAAACCCTTGATCCAAGCACCCAACGCGAGCCTCTTTAGATGGTGATCGAGGCTCTTGGCTATTAGACCATTGACAGATATGACTATCGGCACAATGATTGCCGAATCAACGTCCCACATGTCGACAACCTCGCGAGCCAAATCGAGATATTTAATTTGCTTATCTTTTTCAGCTTTCGCGAGATTGCCGTCATGCGGAATGGTGACATCGATAATCAATGCACGGCGCTCTGATCGATCTATCACCACAATGTCAGGTTTGTTGGCCACAACAGTCCTGTCTGTGATGATAGTTCGATCCCAGTACAACGTGACATGACCATTTTCGAGAACTGATTCAGCTACATACCTGTAGTACGGCACTTCAACATCTACAAGTTTGTATTTCAGAGCAAGTTGCTGGTGAATAATCCTGGCTACTTGGTTATGTCTGTGCAAGTACTCGCCGTTAGCAAGACGAGAACAACCGGAAACTATATGCCTGAGGGACTCACCAGGTAGGTGGCACGCCCGACAAATGTCAACCGTACCATCCCTCAAGATATATCTCCGGTAGTTATTCGTCTTGATAACTTCGTCCGCAATAGCACAGACAAACCCTTCGGTTTCCCCAAAGAGGTCACCGAAACGTAGCCAGTTCACGGAGGCTAACAGGTCTACATCAGCTCCATATAGAGCCTTGTAGAACCTACCGTGAAGCTCCTTGCTCTGCCATACATCCCTGCGATCGTTAGTGCTAAGTACTACAGGCTTGCGCCAGTTCTCTTTAGCCAAACTGAGCGGGGTGAGTCCGATGTCTACAGCAACTACATCCCGATGCATACCCACGTCTGCCTTAAGAAAGTATTCTCTGAGGTTGCATACCTCGCGGTTATGAAGGGCCTTGGCATTCAGAAAGCCTCGGCCTCCACATTTCCGCGGGATATACAATCTCATCACAGACGAACGTGGGTGATGCATACGGTATGCCGTCAAGAGTGTACGGACCCTCCGGTCCAGGGCATCCAGTTCAGTCTGAGTCCACTTAAGTATGCCAAAGGAGTACATGAGCACCGGCATGACCCAACCGTTACAAGCGCGCACCTTGTTGCCACCTGATAAAAGACTTTTTAAAACTTTTTTCAGGCGACCAAAGAAACGCTCCTGCAACGATTGCTTCATGTCAGCCTCATTGATACTTAACGCCTGTGACATACCCAAGTACTTGTAAGTATCGGTTACAAGAAGTGATCTTAGGTTAATGGAATCCGAAAGTTGTGTTCCTTCGGATTCCACTATCCTGCCTTGTTTTACATGGATGACAGCACATTTGTCCACACCAAAATCCATACTGATAGACTTACTAAAAGTTTCAGTTACTTTAAGTAAATCCATCAACTGTAATTTAGTGTGGGCAAACAACTTTAAGTCATCCATATATAACAAGTGGGATATCACTCCACCACCTCTATGTAACCTGTAACCTAGCCCTGAACCCTCTAGTAATGTACTAAGAGGATTCAATGCTAGGCAGAACCAAAGAGGACTCAGGCTGTCGCCCTGAAATATACCCCGCTCAATTTTTATCAATTCGCCATTCCCAGGGATCTGTCGACATCCTGGATAGCTAAGAACCGTTTTCCATTGCCCCATGCATGACTTCAAAAAGGTGCGCAGAGTTGCATTTACTTTATACAACTCTAACACCCTCAAAAGCCATGCATGAGGCACCGAATCATACGCTTTCTTATAATCTATCCAACATGCCGCCATATCCCTTTGTTTACGGCGAACCTGTTGGCTAATGGCCATATCAATGAGGAGGAGCTCCTTAGTACCACGAGCCCCCCTCTTACATCCATTCTGAGAAGCTGACATTATTGAATTTGTATCAATATGTTTAGATACCTTGGCTCTCAAAATAGATGTAAGAAGCTTATAGATCGATGGCAAACATGTTATCGGTCTATAATTGCCGGGCTCGTTGGTACTACCTGTTTTATGGAGTAGGTGGGTTATTCCCGTGGTCATAAAATCTGGTAACGATCCAGATTCTAGGGCAGATTGAAATTGAGCAGCCAAACAAGCATGTGAGCTACGCAGCCATTTCAGCCAGAAATTGTGCAGTCCGTCCGGTCCTGGTGATTTCCAATTTGATAAGGATCGGACCGCACTAATTACATCCTGGCTATCAATGACCACGTTTTCCATTTCTGGAATTAGCTCACTTGCTCGCTTGACCTCCCGCATCCATTCCCCCTCAGTGTGGCCGACGGGTACCGACCAGATGTTCCTCCAAAACGTATTTGTAGCATCAGCATCTGGTAGCCCCACATCGGCCACACATTGATCTGGTCGTTCCCAGGTTCTATAAACCCATCTTTGGTCACTTTGAAACGTGCGGTTGATGACATACCGGTGCACGCGTTTTTTGTATCTGCGCAGTCGATTTGCCCATGCATAGACTTTCTGCTTCAGGAAGTCAATGCGCTCTGTGGCCCGAGATACGTATTCATGAGGACTGACACCAGTCCCCAGAAAAGCCCGGCCCACATAGCGCATTACCCTGGGCCGTGTGTTCCCTGCCCTGAAGCAGATCAGCTTACCGATGAGTGTCCTTGCCTCAGCAATACGCCGTTCAATCCTGCACTGCCAGGCCGGGGTGACAGATGTTTGTCGTATAGCAGGGACATGTGTGGGTAACTTGATGCCCGCTATACGACTTGCCGCCACAGCAGCACAGTACAGGATCGAATGAGTATCGGCGAGATTCTCGCTATTATCTAAATAACTAAATAATAGCGAGTCCAGGACACTCACCAATGCTATATTTTTTCTATGCATAGGTAACCGAGGCAGACGAGGCCGAATCGTAAATTGCATGTACCGGTATTCCTGAATCGCACTTTCCAAAGCATCCTTTACCTCCTCCTTGTACTGAATACTTACATCATTTGTCATGTCATCCACCTCCATGCTGGCACTATTGCCCGTCCGCGTCGCACCAGGTGATAGTTGCGTAACTGCGGGTTGGATGCGAATGGCATGGCTCGTAGGCAAGTATTCTGAGCGTAGCCTATCAAGCACGGTATCATCCAACTGTCGACTGCGTTGGATAACCCGCACTTGATCCGATAATCGCTGTGCTGAAACGTTGACGCTTGGTTCAAAGGCCCGAAACAGAACAAGCATGCGGCTGCGATACGCAGTGAGGTTAGTTCCTCCCTCTGTAGCCCCAAAATATGCCCGCATGACGTTTTCATTAATGGATTGAGTCCATCGCATGCGGCGCACATCACCACCGGCAGAGGGGGCCCGGTTCGAGGTCGGTGGGCCTCGGGGTCCCAAGCGGGTCGGTGGCCGGCCTCTTCCCCGCCGACGTGCAGGTGACGGTGACGAAGGCGGAGAAAAATATTCGTCGCTCGAGCTCGACGCAACTGCAGCGGCCGGTGATTCTGATCGATGTACCGACGGCTGCGAGGCGGAGCTAAGCGACGAACCCGGAGGTGGTAGCGGTGCGGCTCTAGATCTGGCTCTTGTTAACATCTTGTATTTTAATAAACTTAAATTCAGTCTCTGTGAAAATTTTCATTTTTGACGTTGTCATATTATTTGTAATACTTAATACTGATGAATATTTGCTTTTATGCCTGTAATTTTTTATGTTTATTGTGCAAAGCGTCTTATTTTTTTAATATGATTTGAAAATAAATGGATTTATATCAAAAATAAAATTTAAACTGAAAATAAAATATTTTTCTCAAAAAATACATAGACGTTGCTTAGTGTTGCCAGATTATTATGATTATTATTATTATTATTAATTAATTTTAACTCGCTGAACCATAATTTTCATATAATCCCCAGCATAGATTTTCCATACGATGGGATAATTGGCAATGACCTTTTTGCTTACTCTGATTGTAAAATAGATTATGTAGAAAATGTCTTAACCATAAATAAAATTAAATTTGTGTTGAAATTTTGTGAACCAACCTACACTATTCCACCTAGAACAGAGACGGTAATAGAATGTTCTGTGTTTAACCCTGAGATTAAAGAAGGCCTAGTCCTTGACCAACACATAGCCGACTCGCTTCTGACAGCGAACTGTATAGTAAAAGTGAAGCACAATTCTAGAATAGTGCTAAATCAACTAAGAGCTTCCCACCAAAATCCCGAAGAAGCAGATGCTTTATACGACCTCTGTTCTACTTACTCAGATATCTTTCATCTTCCCGATGATCAACTAACTACCACAGATGCTTTACAACACGAAATTATTACTTCATCTACTATTCCAATTAACA
Organism: Catocala nupta; assembly: GCA_963675205.1. NCBI lineage: Eukaryota > Metazoa > Arthropoda > Insecta > Lepidoptera > Erebidae > Catocala > Catocala nupta. The sequence goes on from OY776099.1 coordinate 13,119,969, forward strand.
CAAAATCATACAGATTCCCAGAAGTCCACAAGCAAGAAGGGGAATCTCAAATTAGTAAAATGCTTGATGAAGGTATAATTAAACCCTCAATGTCTCCATGGTCCTCACCGATTTGGATAGTTCCAAAAAAGGTTGATGCATCAGGCCAACGCAAATGGCGCGTAGTAATAGACTACCGCAAACTAAATGATATTACTATAGGCGACTCTTACCCGATACCAAATATTTCAGAAATTTTAGACCAATTAGGCAAATGCAAATATTTTAGTATTCTTGACCTGGCCTCTGGATTCCACATTGCTAAGCCTGTACCAGCGGTGAAACGACCATTTAAACCACGGAATACGTGCAGTCAATGTCAATGTCGGAATAGTCAGAAAATTACCGCGTAGAAAAGCTTTTACTTGCCGACAATGTCTTCCTGTAGAAGTTGTGTATCAAGAAGTCTTGTCCATTTTTAAGAGTTTCCGCTCAGTCCAAATCATAGCAAAATTAAAAAGATTGTCAATGTTTAAAAGTTCTCTAACGAGTTTTGAAACTAAATTGAAGCGAGTGGTTTAACAAGCTCTGAATAAGGAAAATTGTGGCCACAATATATGCTTCCGGCTAGATTTGTCCCACAGTACAATTTTTTTTTACAGAATTTCCCTAAAATAATTAAACATAAAAACATAAACGTGCTGGTATATATATTTAATAATATAAGCAACTTTATAAAATCTTGGGTAATGGTTACAAAACAAGTACAGCTACAACTTCTTGCTACAAAAGAGGACTAAGGCTAGTTGCTATTGTTATTCCTTAATTATTGAGAACATATAACATAATTAAAAATTATCTTTGTCTTACAATTCCTCACTATTTCGGCGTCGTCATATTACAAAATCTGGCTAAAATCTGATTTTCGCGGCATTAAAGCTATCGTCCGTTCGCAATTTAAAACTACAAGATTATATTATTTATATACTTCATTAAAAGAAAAGATTCGTATCTGTAGCTTAGCACTGTGCAACATGCCCAACTAAATACTCGTAAGACAGTGTACAAGCAAGTTAGGAATAGATGTGATTTTGTACTAAAACACGTATATTATACATGCGTACAGAATAGTTTACATAAATGTATACTAGACGGATGTTTGGAAACTAAGTTACAAAGGAACTATTGATAGTTTCAACAAGAACAGTTTGTTTACCTGAGTTGATATTAAATAATCATTAAGGTGCCTCTAAACTATTTGATAATAAACGTTTGCAATAATAAGCGTTGTTTATCAATCGATTTTACGATCTTATCGGATTACGTAGCTAAGATATTGCCCAAGCCCAATAATTGGGCTTGACATTCTAAGAGGTGGTTTTAAACTAGGCTGCCACGTGAGGGTAATTCTCTTCTTGTGTTTTAGACAAAGATAGTGGTCGTCTTAATATCTTGAAGTGTATTTTAGTAAAGAACTTTGTGTTTACTAAAATACAATTAGATACTAGATACTAGACTTAGACAGTAGATATAAGAATATATATCTTTATATATATAATTCTTCTGTACGTGTGTTGACAGTGAACTTCTCATTACCGGCTGGACCGAATTGATTTTTTTTGTGTGTGTTCAAGTGGATTCGAGGATGTTTTAGATTTGGTTTTTTTTTGTCTGTGCACGGCAACAGTTTGTCGGGACAGCTAGTGTATAAACATATATATATTTTTGTTGCGTTCATTAGCCATGGCTATTCATAGACCATGGTCCTGGAGAAACGATGATGGTGGTCGCTACGATGTTGTGAAGTATAGTTTCGTTTACAACCAAGCAAACAAAACGTTAGCCGCGCTATTCGTAGAGAAAAGTTTGATTTCGATCATGATAGGTCTAAAATGTTCGTAGTTAAAGTCTAAAATTAAAAATAATAAGCCTTAAATATAAAGATAATCGGTAACGTCGTGGTTTTCATGCTAAAACATTAAGTATAATGTAATTATGTCGACTTGAAACAACGAATACGGGTAGACACACAGCTATATAACTTTAAATACAAATTGTATAAAAGGTTATTGATATTTATTATTAATAAACGATGTTATGTAATATGTGTTGTCGCTTTTTTTTTTTACATTATACTATTTATTTAAAATACAATTAAACTATTATATATACACAAATTATTTACAAGAAAAATATAAACTAAACACAAAAATAAAACTGCAAAATCAAAAAGCGTCATAATATTCCTCCGCATCGTCGTCAATTGGCAACATGCACAGAAGACTGGCAGCATTGCCACGTTGAATGGCAATACTTATTCTTTGTGCAAGGAAAATACCAGCCCTCTGGTCACGCGAAGTGTCGATGAGCCGCTTAGCTAGGTCTCTATAAACAGACCTAGCACTTAGACCCCATGGCCCCAGCGTTTCGACACCAAACGGCTCAAATATGTACTCACCAATAAGGTTTTGATATTTACGCCGTTTGAGCGTCTCCGCTGATTCAGCAGCAGCACCAGCGCAACCCGCTGTGCTAGAAAGATGTGATGGCGCAAGGGTGTCGACACAAGTTGCGTCCCACACCAAAGGCCTACCCATTTTCCATGGCAGTAATGACATACCATCTGGTCTCTTGCCATCGTCGCGTACCAAGCCGTGAGGTTCAAGCTGAGCCGGGACGCCAGCGGTGACAAGAGCTCGACGGAGTATGTTATTCAGGTTGGCGTGTCGTGATATACGACCAGCACTCCTGCTGCATGATAGGCCATGGTGACCAAGACTGTCGACGGCTTCTCCACAAAGACACCGATGCGGAGAAACACAAGGAGAACCTAAGCGCAAACAAGAAGCAATGCGGAAGATCGTATCGTCCATCATAGTACCTATGTTGGACGACGGGAGCGCCTGAAGCCAAAGGCCCGACTCCCACTTTCCCACAGCCAGCAAGCGAGCACGTTCAGCAGCACAGGACGATGTATTTATGAGATTTTCTCGAACTATGCTGCATAACGGCTCATCCCACTGTCTCTGAGAGAGGCGGTTTTCGGGTAACTCAGTGCTTGGGCAAGCAAGTCTCCAAGCGTTCACAGCGTCGGTCATGCACAGCACTTCAGAATTAACCAGTGTAGGTGCCAAGATTTTCCTGGTCAATTCCTCGGTGCTATGGACCGAAGATAGGAACGCTGGTAAACTTACATCAGTAATTTTTCGAATGCCGAGGCCGCCCAAGCTTACTTGCAAGCTCGCTTGTAGCCACGCCCGGTCGTTAATGGCCACATTTAAAAGTTTAATAAGAGTGTTCTGTATAATTTTATCAATTTTTGCTAAAAGTGTTAAATGTTTCCAAAAGTGTGAAGACCGAAGAGCATGCGTAAATTTAGGGACGAAAAGACAGTATCGAATAATTGTAAAAGCCGAATGTATATTAATTTTGAATAACCTATCTGACGTTTCACAAAAATTTTGAATTTTCTCTTCTATAAAATTATCAAAACCTTCATCTAAAATTGGGGACCCAAGGAGGCGAAGAGAGGTTTTATCTAAAAGTTTAATATTAGGTGCCAAAGAATTGAATTTAGATAATACCGATAGTTTATTGATGTTGTTGCTGACAAAAATTTTACATTTGCTTGGATTAAGTTCCAAACCTATTGACTGAAATTTATTTTTTAAATGTGCCAAGTCTTGTAATACTGTATCTACATCTCCGCCTAGGGTGCCATCGTCTAGGTACCAGATATTAAATTTTGAATTTAGCTGCTTAATGATGGGGTGAATAGCTAAACTAAAAATTACTGGCCCGAGAGGGTCACCTTGTTGACAACCAACGGCTGATTCCAAAAGGTTTTCCTTATAGATTAATTTTGATGGATACCTGTAACATTGCCAAATGAACTTATAAATTTTGGGGGTTTCTAATTTTACTTGTGTCAACAATGTGTCCCTATGCACTGAGTTAAAGGCATTCTTTAAGTCAACCTTCAAGATAACGTCACCGCCGCCACAGCCAAGGTATGTTGACAAGGCGTGTATGGCAGCCTCACAGCCCCCTTTAGACCCAAAGCCAAGTTGTAGGGGCTGGAATTTTTTCGCTAGACTTGTGCTGTAATATTTACAGCATAATTTGGCTGCCATACGCCTGTAAGTACACCCTACGGCAATAGGCCGAATACCACCATCCTTTTTCCGAAGGGCACATAAATTTGCACCGTATAAAACATCGATGATGGCATCGTCCACATTGCCGGAGAGCATAATATTCATTAAAGCCGTCAGCTCCCTCAACAGTGCGTCGCCAGCCGCCCCGGCGCTCGAACATACAAGATCTTTTAGATGTTGTGGTGTCAAACCATCGAGGCCACCAGCAGACCCACTCCGAAAAGAGCAAACGGCTGCAAGAACATCCTTGGCTGTAATACTGAGGTATTCAGTATCTGAACTAGGAGGGTCAGGATAGGTGAGGTTATCAGATGGCGTTGGATGCTTGCTCTGCAGATTAGCGAGTGTATCTGGAGAGCAAGGCGCCACCACATCACTACTAAATAATAGCCGGGACGCGCCCCTTATATCACCTTCCCTTAATTTTGATTCTACCAAATTTTGTATTGAGCTGTTACGGTAACTGGGCAATTTTGAATTAATAGTGCATATCGAAACATGTAAATTTTCTTTAACTTTGGCTGTTAAAGATTTTGGTGAGGTCCGGTCTTCTTGTACATGGAGTATTCTATACGGGAAGGTGAGTAGTTCTTCCCAAGCTGTTGTTGAGTTCTCCCGGACGACAAGACCAATGCAGTGAGCCAAACTTTGGGCCACCGAGGGTCTAGCGCCGCGGGGAACTCGTTTCAAAACCGGAGTACAATTTTTTAAATGTCCTAGGTATTGCCAAAATGGAATTTGGGGTGCAACTGCATTTGTCACTGTAGATGTATCGGGGCAAGGAAGTACATTTTGGTTTTTGTGTACTTTACCAATATGTACTTTCAAGCCCCGTTTACCTTTAAAGAAACGAGCCTGGGAACAAGAGGGGCAACGTACGAGGTTAGTTAGAGATGTAGAAGATTGACTGGCACTTACTTCCACATCACTTGTGCGCTACAAGTGATGTGGAAGTAAGTGATGTCGAACCTTGTAACATTAAAAATATGATTACACTTAACTTACACTATAAAATATTTACAATATGAAAAAGTGAACAAAACTAAAACTAATGTAGAAAAACTGGGTGATATTTGTCAAATTTATATTTTTTCTGCATGGTGACTGGGGCGTCGCCGCGTCTCCTTGGTGCCGGCGTCGCGTCCCGTCAAGACTCCACCAAAGACAAGGGCAAACCAATATATGACTTGTTTAGTTGGGATGCTGGAATCCTTAATACAGTATATGTATCTATTTCCGCTTTCAATTAATTTTCGTTGTGGTTTTTGCCATATACAATCAATATTCGTTATATTATTGTTCATATAATATGATTTATTTATTATTTATTACATTTATATTATTTAATTTTATATTTGAAAAAAATACGCAGTTAGATGTTGACAGTGGCAGTGACGTATTTTCGCTTTTATGTTTCCGTCGATTCTATGGCTATAAAATCCTCGTTCGTCACACTGTCGTGCCCCCGAGTCCATCGTAACGAAGATATTATAAAAACTAAACCAATATTACTCTCAAACTATCATTTTATGACTTGTTTATAACACTGCTTGGCTAATCCCGGGGCATAAGCTTGCGATCTTCTGTAACGCTATGCTTCTTTTTTTTTTATTAATAATACGTGTGAATCATAATATATTTATATAATATTTACTCGTAACGAAAATGAATTTTTAAAACAACCATTGCATTTTGTAAATCACGAAATTACATGCAGGACATAAAATAAACGGTAATTTCATAGTTAAAGACCGAATATAAATCTAATAAAAGAATACATGTTTCAAACCTTTTATGACCTTTCAATAATTATTTCGTTGACATGGTAAAACCTATACCTATTGAATCTTCTAATTCTATTTAAAATTACATGACATCTAAAGACAATAATTTGACATTATCCAATAATACATTAACATTAATTAACAATACTCATTATGATTCTTTATTTATTAATCCGACCACTCCAGACAACATACACAAAATTAAACTTTGCTTAAAAAATACGCATAGCACAGGCCACGATGGTATTTCCACGTCTGTAGTAAAGTTTGTTGCACTGCAGATTAGCCCACTTCTAAGTTATATAATAAACCTATGCATACAACATGGCACGTTTCCTACTAAACTAAAAATAACTATTATCAAACCTCTGTTCAAAAAGGGATTCAAAGAGGATATAGCTTGTTACCGACCAATAGCGCTGATACCAATTTTTTCCAAAATTATTGAAAAGTTTATATACAATAGTATTTATAATTATTTTAAAAAGCGAAATCATTTCGTTAGCGAACAAAATGGGTTTCGTAAAAGAAAAACCATAAATTTGGCAATTTATAACCTTTTAACTGAAATCTATAAAAATATGAATAACGGAACACCTGTAACTGCTCTATACATGGATATGACGAAAGCTTTTGACCATGTCAGTCATAAACTTCTATTAAATAAGCTGTATAAATACGGTGTAAGAGGAAACACTTTACAGCTGATAGAATCATACCTAAACGGAAGGACACAAATAACTGAAATAAATCAGCTCTGCTGCTCCTCAAAAACTGAAACTAAATATTTGTCTAATCCTAGAACAGTCACATATGACGTCCCACAAGGAAGTGTCTTAGGCCCCTTACTCTTTTTGATTTATATAAACGATTTGCCAAAAGCCATCAAATTCCCTATGGTACTATTTGCTGACGACAGTACTGCTGTATTTAACCTTTAGACGCCGTAACTTTTGAAAATGACATAAATAAGACTCTAGAAGATATAATAAATTGGTTGACATGCAATAATCTTATTATGAATCTTGATAAAACAAAAATAGTAAGTTATTCCCAAAGAAAATCTACACTGACATTAAATATTAATTATGGAATGAAAAAATTGAAGAAGATAATACAATTAAATTTCTAGGGATATGGATTGACAAAAATATGACATGGAAAACACAAACTGACGCTATATGTAAACAATTGAATAACTTTGCATATGCCCTGTATAGATTATCAAAAATTGTCCATCAAACTGCAGTATTGGCCGCTTATCATGCTTAAGTAACATCTACGCTAAGATATGGATTAATATTTTGGGGAAATGCTACAGACAGGGAACTTAAACCCTTATTTTAAAGAGTTGAAAATATTAACTATGCCTGCCCTGTATATACAGGGTGTCCAAGAACCTGGCGTCCAACTGGATTCCCACGATGCCCCAAGTTCTAACAGTACTCAGAAAAATATTTTAAAAAATCCACCCCATGTACTTACAGAATTATACTGATTTCAAAAAAAAAGGGGAAATGAGCACCCTGTGACATACTTTTGAATGCTGTGACTGCTAATGCTGATAATTTCGATATTTCTTGGAGGTTTTATAATCTAGGGTATTGCTGTGTCTAAATAGAATGTAAAAATAAAGTACTTATTGTACCATTTTAAAATAAAATATTATTTTAACTAAAGGTGATATGGAAAACTATTGAATTTCGCAACTTTGACCGACTGTAGTGTAAAAAAAATGTACCAAAATAGTATGGCAAGTGACGTCAAATTTTGACGCATTTATTCCTCTTTTTAAAAAGGTATAATACTTACACATTAATTTGAAAAAAAAAATTTTGATAATATTTTTACTCAACAACCCAATTTTTACGATGTCTTACAGAATTCTTAGAAAGAAAAATTTACGACGAATTGAATCTAACCTCTAAAGAATTACTGTTGTATGCTCATAAAAATAACAACAGGCCTCTCAAAAAACAGGTTAGACCGTAAGGGACGGTATGTGCATGCATCTCACCATAGTGATTCGTTATTACAACAGGAGGGAGCAAGACAGAAACTATCTTTGCGATTTGCTGGTTCTTCTTTATGGTACCCCATTATTCAGGTAAGAGTGAGGGAGAAAAAGGTTAGAGGTGCGAGTGAGATAGATAGTGACGCTATCTGGGATCGTGCTATTTAGGATAACAGTACGGTCAGTACGCGTCACGGCCTCCTGCCGTTACTACGCACCTCTCTCTTATTGTTACCATTGATCACGTACTACGATTTAAAGCTTTGTTTATTGGACTCGATTACTCTTTGTGCTCTGGACTTTGAAACGAACTCTTTACGACGACCTTTGCCTGTGTTTGGACAGTTTGTGTTTTGTGTGTGCTACCATGGCGACCTACACTCCGCAAGAATACGCAAATATGCACTACATTTATGGAGACATTTGTAAAAACAAATATAAATATTTTTGGAAGTCTGAAATCCCGAAGACACGCAGACAAAATATCGAATGTGCCTTCGAAAACTGCCCTATTATCTAAGAGCTTTTTGGCATGTCTTCGAGAATTTACAATAAAATACCTAAAAATTTTTGTCCGACAGATTTGTAACCACAGAAAGTCTGTGACTGAGTAACAAAATTTTTTTATTCGATTTTTATTTAATATTTTTATTTCTAGTACATACTTATTAAATATTTATTATTAAATTTTGAAATTTCTTATGATTTCATGGTAGTCGTTAATCTTTTAATTAATTTTTTTGTGATTGTTTTTTGAGTTATCGACATTGTAATTTATTGTAACCAATTCATTTGTAATCATTATTATTGTACGCCTTAAATGGCAGAGCAGTGAGTTCGCACTCTATGCTTCAATTTTATACAACACCTTGTAATAACCACAATCTCACAATAAAAAATACTTTGACTTTGACTTTGACTATCAGAACTATTTATAAACTTATTCCACAGCTGAGTACCGGACAATCCTTATTATGATAAGCGTTAAGACATAATCCGCCATGTTGGCCCATTCGGAGTTGGCAGACTTAACACTTTGGGAACATTAAAGATAACTCTCAGACATGCAAGTATCCTCACGATATTTCACTTCACCGTTAATGCGAGTGATAAATAACAATATATACGTGAATAACGTTGAAATTCAAGACCAATGCGTGACAGTTTAATGATCTAATCCTACTACTACTCGATTGTTTAACAATTCTCTGTAAAAAAATTATAGCTGATCTATTTATCTTCTAAATTTTTACGCGGACCAAATCACGTGCCTCAGCTAGTGACAAATTATATGATAGTATGTATTAAATAACTTAAATAATCATTACAAGACATTCCTGTGGAATAGACTTACGTATAGTCTTTGAGCCGTAAGGTTTCAGGTTCGATACCTGGTTCGAGTAAATTGTTATTGGGTTTTCCCAGTCAAACATCTGGATATGTACATCAAAGACAGCAATAGGCACATCCACTGTGATGTGGAACATAAAACCATATCCGAATAAAATAAAGAAAAGCCAACGGTTTGTCAATATTTTAATATAAATCACTATTTATATGCAGATTACCCTTTTACGGAAAACGCGTGTCTACCATATCTTGCGCCATCCATAACGTCCAAGATTACCACAGGAGGCACCAGGCTCGGTAGAAAATGGTACTTGACGAGGGACCTCAAATCGTGAAGATAAACGTCATTACCGTACCGTTTCGTCAACCTTACCTTTATTTTAAGTCTAAGTGTCAAATAAATCGCAAAACGCCTTTATCTAAGCATTTCTATATACTTATTTTGGTTAGATGTATCACAAAATCGTAGTAGTAGTAGTTTTCGATACAAAATACCTGTTGTGTATTAATTTTAAACTTGCATACTAAGAAAATTGCATGCAATATATTACTTTAATGATAAAAACATTAAGTTAATTTAGAAGTAAAAAAAACTTGAGAGGTGTCAAGGGACACCCGGATGGAACGAAGTTCCTTTCGATTAATTAGTGAAGGAATTGTAATAATTTTTTTTTAATTAATTAATTTATAAATTTCCGAAAATCTAAAAAAATCCATAAAAGATACACACTCTACATGGCGCGTGCATAATAATAAGAAGTCTGTTAGCTCGCAGCTGGCCACAAGGTCACGCGTTTTTTCCATAATGAAGTAATCTGCTGGCGCATGAATGAACAGTGCGAGCGAGATAGCGTAACTACTTACGCACGCCGCACAGCTTACAATAGCTTACTATAGCAAAAAGTGTCGGGACAACTTTTCGTAAGAATTTTTTCCGTCTAGCCCCCTTTCACAACGCGCGATAAGGAACTTCGTTCCAATAGAACATGTCATACCATTTGCAATGAATGAAGTACGTAAATCAAACAGAATAAGTTTGAAAATAGTGATTAATAAATTTATTCAATCATATTTTTATAGCAGCGCAGCGCAGCGATAGCCTAGTGGGCAACCGTTGGACTGCCACGCAGAGGTCTCGAGTTCGAACCCAAGGCGCGCATCTCTGACTTTTCGAAGTTATGTGCGTATTAAATAGTAATTATCGCTTGCTTTAACGGTGAAGGAAAACATCGTGAGGAAACCTGCATGTCTGAGGGTTCTTCATAATGTTCTCGAAGATATGTGAAGTCTGCCAACCCGCACTAGGCCAGCGTTTTTTTTTTTTTTTTTTTTTTTACGTGAGGGAATGCAATGACGCATATCACTACGCGGGGGCGGGCGGAGGGATTATGTCGGACTCGCCGGGGTAAAAGAAGATGGAAATGAAATAATGTACCTCCCGGAATACCGACTAAACCTACCACGGTGTTCCTCGACAAAGTTCTCTCGTTCCTCGGCCTGCCGTATGAAACGGCAGGCCAAAAAGACCCAAAGAGACCTACCCAAAGGACTCCCTCAAAATTCCCTACTGTCTCCCCCCTAGGGGGGAGACGGACTCAACACAGAGGCGCGCGTGGGAACACGCACGCCGCCTCTCGGACCTGGTGCTGAACGGATGGCGGGCAGGCCCACAAAGCCCGCCACCCCCAGGTCAAACCTCAGGGTGGCTGGAGGTCATCGCGCGCCCTCCGGCGCCCGGCTCTGCGGTTGGGGAGAGGGTTTAGCACTAGGCCAGCGTGGTGGAATATGGCCTAACCCTTCTCACAGTGAGAAGAAGCCCGTGCCTAGCAGTGGGACAGTATAATACAGGGCTGATATTATTATTATATTTTTAATTTATTTATGATTCTTCTTTACATAATCATGTTATAATTTTGCTATATTTTTTATAACTAGACATATTTGTAATTATTCGTGGTCTGTGCCTATCCCTCTGGTAATCAGGCAATGGTCTGAGTGCTTTTACTGGCGATCGAACGCTTTTGTGTGTCTTAATTATTTTATGTCACTTCACTTCACTTCTCTGCCATTTACTCCACCTATGTGAATCCCACGGTAAACCATACTGGGATAAAACAAGACAAAAACAAAGCATTGCAACACGGGTCAGAAGCGTACCGTCTAACTAATTGATTAACCGGTACTTCCCTTACAGTATAAACAGAATTTTATAAATTACGAGTATCTTTAGCTATAAACTCTTAAACTGATTTCAAGAATTCTTTAACCATTAGAAAGCTAGTTTCTCCAGAAATAACATAGTCTATATAACTCACGCAACGAGTTAAAGAAGCGGCAACACGCGATACCACAAGGGACAGCCGTACGTAGTGGATTTCCGCTCGTTTATTAACTATTCTGTGATAAGTTTGAGCTTTATCAGTAAATGTCAAAATAAAGACCTTCTTAATAAATATAGCTTGTGACAAAAGAATGTGGTGTCTCAAAATCCGGGAAGGAAAGTTTCCTTAGTTATGTAGCCCATTAGTAGCATTCAATGAAAAGATTCACAAATACCCTCATTTTCCCTAGGAGAAACGAATCCATTTTAACGAGTAAAGAGTGACTTCAGATAAAGCCTTTTGACATTGACAAAATGTTATAAAACAGCACGTTTGTTCTTCTCAAACGGTACACCTAAGCAGAAATATACATTCTCTTTTTTTATTGCTCCTCTACATTAGAAATTAATTTATTTTATCTATGTGGTCAAATGCTTACCCTCCTTTTCTATATTTGATCCAACACCCTTAACAATATTGAAAGTCAAAGTCAAAGATCTTTATTTCCATAAAATGTGTTAACACTTCTTGGACAAATAATTAATATATTGATAAAAATTTATAACACTACAAAAAATAAAAGGATATACCAATTTTGCGTTGGAAATACTCTGTTCCAGGATTACTTCTTAATCCACTTTTCTGTCCTACATTTGACCGTATCAAAAGCAACCTTACCGAAATAACTACATAAACTCGTCGAAACAGTATAACATTACCAGCATATGTTCAATATTTGTCCGCTATCCAAGACTACGTAAAAATAAGTAAAATATTAAGGCAATGAATAAAATATATCATTGTCTACCCACGGAATGACGGGCGATCTTTTCATCAAGAAACCCTTTCTTTATTGCGTTCATAGGTTGTTTGTTCTTAAGAATATATCTGGTGTTTATTTACGGTAGAACAAATTTGAAGGACTACCTTGAATGTTCAAGGATAGCAGCATTATGTTTTGGACTTAGGATTTTGCTAATATTATCTTACGTTAGCGCGAATGTTATTCATTGAAATTAAATTACTTTATGCGGTTTTCATTGTGTTGCTTATTTAAAAAAATACATACTAATATCAGCAATACAGGGCGTATTAAACTGTCCCACTGCTGGTCTCGGACCTCTTTTCAGTATATCATAGTCCACTATGCTGGCCTAGTGTGGGTTGGTAAACTTCACATATCTTCGAGAATATTATGGTAGGTAACTCTCAGTCATGCAGGTTTCCTCACGATGTTTTCATTTCTCTCCTGATGTTTACATTAGGAGAAAGTTTCTTCCAACATTACATGTTACCTAATAATGTTAAATAAATTATAGTTTAAGGTATCTTCGTGCTGGATTATCTCTCAAAATATCACTCAAATCAATATCAATATCAAAGTACAACTGGTAAGGAAATTAAAACACATTAACAATCATAGATCTTTTTCTATTATGAAGATATGCGTGTTTTGTACCCCAAAGCACATTTTAGTAACACTATCTGTTATTACAGCCGCTGGCTTTGCTTGACAAAAATGTGATATTACTGTTGAGATTAAGCTTTCAAAAGCTCTGTTCGGATAAAAATTTCAGCTCATATTTTCAGAAAATTAAGGCCTTTTCATAATTATTGTAATTGGAAATATGTATGAGTATTAATGAAACTGAATATAGTGTATCAAAGGTATTGAAAACTTATATTGCTATAAAAATATATTTTAAATTTTACACTAATTATTTTTGGTATGCTGTGGTTCGATTTATTAGCAGCATGGAGCCTAAACACGTGTTCAATAGACGGCAATATTGCCTTTATTACGTGGGACCTAACATATACCTGGAAAAATTCCTCCTCTTCCAGAGATACAAAAGTAAGAATATATTTTTATGATTCAATAGGTATAGGATTCTTTTGCTTCTGCTAACTTACACCTTCAGCTCAATCAAAGGTGAATTTAACAATTACTTTACTATCATGGTTTTGAGATGCCGCATTCACTGTTGATGAAATAGTGTCATCAAATTACCCAGTGAGCTACTGTATCTAAGACAGCCTCTTGCTGGAGCGACAATGCAGCGCTTTGCAAAGGCGGCTTAAGAACCGAAATGTGCTTTGTGTGCAAGTCAGGTACTAAGTAACAACAAATATAACCTCGCCAAGGGATGGCTTACTACGTCAGAAGCTAACATTCATTACATCTAGTTTATATGGATACACCATAGACTATATATCTGGTTTTACTGAATATAATTATATTCAGCTTGGCTTAGATTTTAAGTTGAATCCAAAGCCCTCGAACTGTGGAAACGACACAACATTAATTTAATGTTTCACAACAATAAATTTTTGGCTTATGCCCAATGTATTGGTGCCCAATTAGTTTTTAAAAATATATAGCTTCGTTACAGTTTTATAACAGTACTAGCTGCTAGCCCACGGTTCAATGTGAGATAATCTCGGTAAATAGCTATATATGACCAAACTATTTCTCAAAGCTGCCTAGATTTTTATCTGAACGAAACGATACCTATAAAGAAATATTATTATTCCGAGGAAAAATTCAGTGACAAAATTAACGTGGGTGAAGCCGCGGGCAAGGTAAAGCTTCTGTATGCAACAACCCTAACTTTTCAACCCTTATTCAATAGTTCTTCAAGGCATCCGTCAGTTTTCGTAGCCTTTTTCTAAAAAGAAAAATCTTATCTATGTACGGGTTGACGACACTGGCATTCTTCCTCGTTCCCCTTGCCTGTATTTTCGTGAAAACTGAGCTTATCTACAGATAACATAATTTTTTTAGTGGATGACGGTGGTGTATTGAGGGAAGAAAATTCAATTTTCTTTTTTCAATCTTAATGCATTGTACATAGATTAATGATTGCCTTGTTAGACCTATGGCATAAGTTTGCGCTCATGAGTTTACACCTGGGTAATAGCTATTGTTTCTCAATTTTTAGTTGTAGCAAAGGTCTGGCTTTGTTCCTGAACGACAACAGATTCGCACCCTGTTATGTGGGACCGATTACCACAGCTGATCAAATGTCTGACTGCCCTTTTGTAGATGTATACCAGATAACTTAAGTTTATGTTAACCATCGGACGTTGGCGGCCAGTCACAATATTTTGTTTATTATGTATTTTGTTATTTACCAATGCAACTCTCAGTCACGGTCATTATTAATAACGCGGTATTTTTTAATTTATTTAGTATATTAAATTAATATCAGCTCTCTTTATAAACTGTTTCACTGCCTCTACTCAGTTTAGTTCATTATGCTGACCCAGTGCGGGTTGGCAAAACTCTCAGACGTGTAGGTTTATTCACGATGTTTTCCCTGACAGTTAAAGCAAACGATAATTAACTATTTACGCATAACATAGGTCAGAGGTGCGTCTAGCACGCCGTGTCCAAGGCTGGCGCGTCGTCGAGGAGGTGGAGACGCTGTCGGACCACCGCTATATTCGGTTCGACGTCTCCGCCCAGACCTCCGACCCCCCAGCCCCAAGGGCCCCGATTGAGGGCGGTCCGCGTTGGGCTTTGAAGAAGCTAAATCGGGAGGTCCTCCTGGAAGCCTCCATCGTTCAGGCCTGGGTGCCAGCACCGGCCAGGCCTGACAATGTTGAGATGGAGGCCGAGTGGTTCCGGGAGGCCATAACGCAAGTTTGCGATGCGGCGATGCCTAGAGTGCCTGCAAATATTCCAGCCAGACGCCGGGTGTACTGGTGGTCGGAACATATTGCCGACCTGCGCCACGCTTGCGTGGCGGCCAGTACATCCGGCTCCGCAGGAGGCGTCGCCGCCCTCCCGATTTCGACGCCAGGGAGGCGGAACTGTACGAGGCCTACAGAGCGGCCAAAAGTACGCTAAAAGTAGCCATCAAGCGGGCCAAGGATCTGGCCCGCCAAGAGCTGCTGGGGACTCTGGACCTTAATCCCTGGGGGCGTCCATACCTTATGGTGAGGGGCAAGCTTCGCCCCTGGGCGCCCCCCTTGTCCCAGAGTCTCCGGCCACAGTTGGTGGAGGAGGTGGTGGCCGCTCTGTTTCCCTCACGGGCGGAGCACACTCCTCCGTCGATGGTTCCACCTTCCATGGCATCCAGCGCGGACTTTGACGACGACGTGGTTCCCGAAGTGACCCAGGTAGAGTTGCGAGCGGCGGTGTCGAGACTTCGCTCGAAAAACACCGCCCCAGGGCCCGACGGCATTCCAGGTCTTGCTTTGGCCCTGGTCCTAGAGGAGCTCGCGCCCCGACTTAGGGGGCTCCTCAGCGAGTGTCTAGTGCAGGGCCAGTTTCCGCGCCAGTGGAAGGTGGGGAAACTGGTCCTGATCAGGAAGGAGGGGCGCCCGGCGGACTCTCCGTCCGCCTACCGGCCCATTGTGTTGCTGGACGAGGTAGCTAAACTCTTCGAGTTTATTATCGCGGAGCGCCTCGTCCAGCGTCTCTCTTCAGTGGGCCCGGATCTGGCGGAGAACCAATATGGTTTCCGCCGCGGGCGCTCCACTATAGACGCAGTCATGCGTGTGAGGAGCCTGGCGGAGGACGCGGTGTCCCGGGGCGAGGTCGTCTTCGCGGTGTCTTTGGACATCGCGAATGCCTTTAATACCTTGCCCTGGAGTTGCATTAGGGAGGCACTCGTTTTCCATCGTGTGCCGACCTACCTCCGCCGCATAGTCGGGGCATATTTATCCGAGAGGGTAGTCGTCTACCCGGGTCACGACGGTTGGAGTCGGCGAGAGATGTCGTGCGGTGTTCCACAGGGATCGGTTCTGGGTCCGCTCTTGTGGAACATCGGTTACGACTGGGTGCTGCGAGGTGCGCTCCTCCGTGGCGTCGGCGTCATATGTTACGCCGACGACACGCTTGTCATGGCGAGGGGTAAGTCGCACCGGGCGGCGGCCATACTGGCGACCGCTGGAGTCGCACAAGTCGTTGGTCGTATCCGGCGGTTGGGCCTCGAGGTGGCCCTGTCTAAATCCGAGGCTGTATGTTTTCACGGCCCTCGGAAGCGGCCACCTCCAGGGGCCCATATCATGGTAGGAGGGGTCCGCATCGGCGTCGAGTCAACCCTAAGGTATTTAGGTCTCTTGCTCGACAGCCGATGGGACTTTACAGCCCATTTTCGTCGTTTGGCCCCCATTCTTCGGGGCGCTGCCCAACCTTGGGGGGCCAAGCACCTCCTGCCGGAGGCTCTACGAGGGGGTCGTGCGGTCCATGGCCCTATATGGGGCCCCAGTGTGGGCAAACAACCTGACGGCCCGTAACATCACGGCGCTTCGTGCTCCACAGCGCGCCATGGCCGTCAGGTTGATTAGAGGTTACCGCACGATCTCGTTCGAGGCTGCGAGCCTCCTCGCCGGATCGATGCCATGGGACCTGGAAGCGGCGCTCCTGGCGTCGCTCTATCGTTGGCGCCAGGAGGCGCTAGCTCGGGGCGAGGGACCGGGTTTTGCCGCAATCAAGGCGGCAAGGTCCGAGCTCCGCCAGGTCCTAGTGGCTAATTGGAAGGAGCGACTTGTGCACCCCAGTGCCGGGCACGCCACGATCGTGGCGGTAAGTCCCGTTTTTGAGGAGTGGCTGGAGAGGCGGCATGGCGCCCTCACCTTCCGGCTGACACAGGTTCTGACTGGCCACGGTTGTTTTGGCCAGTTCCTGTGTCGTATACGCCGGCAAGAGACGCCCGGTTGTCACCACTGCGGCGACTGCCGCGACGTTGTTGAGGACACGGCGCTGCACACTTTGGCGGTTTGCCCCGCCTGGGCATCGCAGCGCCGTGAGTTGATCGCGGCAGTCGGATCGATTGCCCTCTCGCTCCCGGCCATAGTTCAGTCTATGGTCCGGAGTGGGAGGTCGTGGAACGCCGTCGCCTCCTTTTGTGAGGAAGTAATTTCCATCAAGGAGGCGGCGGAGCGGGAGAGGGAGCGTTTAAACCCTCTCCCCAACCGCAGAGCCGGGCATCGGAGGGCGCGCGATGACCTCCAGCCACCCTGAGGTTTGACCTGGGGGTGGCGGGCTTTGTGGGCCTGCCCGCCATCCGTTCAGCACCAGGTCCGAGAGGCGGCGTGCGTGTTCCCACGCGCGCCTCTGTTTCGAGTCCGTCTCCCACCTAGGGGGGGAGACAGTAGGGAATCTTATGAAGTGAGTCCTTTGGGTAGGTCTCTTGTGTAGTGGCCTGCCGTTTCATACGGCGGGCCGTAACCTCGGCGGGGTCGCGACCGCATGCGAAAGCGATTCGCGCGGCCCCGTCGATAGTGGTTTTGTCGAGGAACACCGTGGTAGGTTTAGTCGGTATTCCGGGAGGTACATTATCTTTTAACATCTTTCTTTTACCCCGGCGAGTCCGACATAATCCCTCCGCCCGCCCCCGCGGAGGGGTATGCGTCATTGCATTCCACCACGTAAAAAAAAAAAAAAAAAGGTCAGAGGTGCGTGTAATGCGATTGATCTCATGACATCTGTTTGGCAGTCCAACGACCTCTCAACGGGATACAGGTTAATAAAAATTAAGTTTACCACATATTTCGTCTTTATCCTCAATACTACAATATGTAAAACGTTTCAGATGATATTTTGTCAAAAAATATATTGGAGCAGAAATGTATGTAGGTCATAAATCACGCGAGTAGGGTACACCCTGCTCGCGTGATATATTTTGTGACAAAATATCATCTTAAAAGTTTTTATAATACGATTTGTCAGTCGCACAGCACTTGTGCGCGGACAAAGCCCACAATGGTGTCTCCACTTTAAGTTACAATGCTAACGCATTTTAAAGCTGCGTTAGCATTGTAATGTGACTAATGAAACACCCATAAAAATACACTACACTGCTGACACTAGTTTGTTGCCAACAAAGACAAAGAAAGGCCACTTCGCTAGTTATGTTATTCGCTATAACTGCACTTTATTACTCAGTATTTCTGCCAAAAACGAGGACTATTCGATTTACTACGTGAAAGTCAAAGTCAAAGTATTTATTTGTAAACATAGGTAACATTACAAGATTGACAAAGGTTATATTATATTAGGTTCTGCTATGTTTTGCTTTTAAAGCATACAAATTCGATAAATTAAATAAATCATTAAAAAAACACACACATAAATTAAGTCATAAATTAAAAAATAATAAAAAAGGAAATAAGTCATCAGCAAAATTATTAAATTCAATTATACAGTTATAAATCACATACATTACTTATTTAAATATTCATTAATTGAGTAATACGCTTCTTTAATTAAAATGTCATACAATTCTTTTTTAAAAATGTCAATATTCCGTATTTCCAATAGCGTTTTTGGCAGACTATTATAAATTTTAGGAGCCATCCCTAAGAAATTTGCATTAAATATGGCTTTTTTGTGAGGTTTGACTCGTATTTTATTTTGATGTCGAGAGTTTTTTAGCGTTTCAAATAAATGAAAATTTTTCTTTACAAATGTTGCCACTTCGTAGATGTAGAGAGATGGCAAAGTTATAATTTGGAAATTAATAAAATATGGTTTACAACTGTCGATATTTCTTAGCCCATGCATAGCCCTTATACATTTATTTTGGGCTTTGAAAGCTAGTTCCCGGTCAGGAGAGTTACCCCAATAGATGATGCCATACCTTAAAGTTGATGACACGTAAGCATGATAAGCTGTTACTAATGATGGGTGTTCAACTACTTTAGCTAGGTTATATAGCGCGTATGAATATTGGTTAAGCCGTTTACAAATATTATCTATATGGGTTTTCCAATTCATGCTTTCATCTAGCCAAATACCCAGGAATTTATGGTATTCAATGCTCTGAATTTTGAAGCCATTAAAACTTACATCTATATTTAACAAGTGAAGTTATACTGTACCTATAAATATTATATTTATATATTAACTATACTAAACTTTTAAATAAGTTAGTTCCACAAAAAGATTACCGACCGAAAATTCGGTATGAATGTTCTCTAATATTTCTGTACCACGAAATACTTGCGACTGCCATGCTTAAAGTTCTGGGATCAAATCTCTGTGTTTGTATTTTTCTGCTAAGCAAGTTTTTCAGGTAGCAGCGCGCACTATGGATATGTGCCTGATAAACGGCAATAGGCTCTATTATGTGAGCCCTAAAACATAGTTCGCAATATGTGGATGTTGTACACCTTTTTCTACACCTTCGGGAATAAAGGCGTGAGACTAGGTATATACGTATGTTAAATGTGGACATCTGTGTTTAAGTTTTGATCATTGTTGCACCATCGCGTTTAAACCGTTGAACTTCGGATTAAATTTTGCATACCAATACGTAGATAGATCATGTTCTGAACCACATAGAGTAATTTTAATCGCAGTATGTGCTCCCATAAGACGGTCAGATGGGCAACCGCAGACAGAAACTAGTTAATAAACGAAACAAAAAGTCGAAACCATTAAAATACGTTCATTACGTATGCAGAAGTAATTAAGCGTGTTAAAATCTTTATATTGCAAATTAAAAACAGCTCTTGTGAAATTGCCTGCAAGCTCACCGCTTGTATGTAATCAATTTATTAATTTAAGGCAATTATATTTATATATGTATATGTTGAGTAAGGCATAACCCTTCTCACACCGTGGCCGTGGCCCATGCCCAGCAGTGGGACTGTTGAATACAGGGCTGATATTATTCTTATATTGATTTCACTACGTCCCCGAAGGGGTAAGCAGAGATATCTTACAGCCGTATTTCACTAAGTATATATTACGTATTCACTTACGAGCAAGTCTATGGTCATTTACGGAAGCTCATATCTTGACGCCGTGGTTCTATTTCGTGTTTACCTACATACGTAACACTACTTGAGTGTCGAAGCCGGTAACGCTCAGTAAACGTAAGCATATACTTTTTTCAACAGATCATCGACATAATTTCAATACAATATTACTTACTTAATTACTAGTTAAATCAAGCTACGCTTTACTCAAGCTAATTCTGATATTTCTAATATAGGAATTAAGCCTATTGCCGTCTATTAGTCACTGTAGCAGACTTCGCGGTCCTAGTGGGAATTATTTGACAAACAAATACAATTAACAGTGCCCGACTCGGAAATTCTATCAAAGACGGCACTAGAAGTAATTCTTGTCTCACGGGGCCTTAACAAACATTCAAACAACGGACACAAAGAAAACATAGACTCGGATCAGCTATTTGTGGATCACAATTGTCCCGTGCGGGGATCAAACCCACAACACTTGACGCAGCGGCAATGGTAATACGACCATTTGATACACTACGCCGTACGTGCAGTCAAGTATGACTAAATATTTCAGTACCTAGCGGGAACTAACTTGATCATCCTATTCGTCGAAACATTCAGCACGAACCGGCGCAGCAACTCCGAAGAGCCCAAAACCCCACCAAACAAACATACCTTAGTTACCGCGAGGGTTGTCAAAGAAAATTGGCAACTCTTATCCGCCTCTTGCTCCAAGAATCCATTCAACTGAATATATTGAAATACCTGAAATAGAAAAACTTCAGATTAAATAAAAAGCACAGATAATTGTATCAGAAAGGAGCTATATTTACCCGACTTCAAGGAAAGGTTATGATTTTCGCGCCTATTTTGTAATATTCTTTATTCCCTCATATCTTCCAAACCACTCGATGGATTTCTTTAATTAAGATATCGTTACATTCGTCTCATTAGTCCAAGAGTTCTTAGGCAGGTGACATAAAAATAAAATATGGGTCTGCTAGATTTCATTGTTAAAGGCGGTTTTTTGTTTATTAATCATCTTTTTCTGCAATATGAGAATCAAATTAAAGGGCTCATAACAAGGATTCCAAAAAGGTATAACATCCCTATATTACTTAAAATAATGATAATTAAAACCACATTTATTTATTTTTAAGTAATGAAATCTGCAACTATGGATACTTTTTTGAAATCCTTATCAGTAAGTACCCATTAACATATAGACCGGTTTAAATCGTCACAATAATGGGTCCCGACTGTTTAAGTCGCTATGTTCTGCTTTTGAATTTATTATTCGTTTTATTTGTATATCGCTCACGAAATTATTGCCACAGTATCAGTTATTCAAAAGCAGATACTCAACATAATATAGATAGACTCATGCACCTGTTTTATTCTTTTCAGTTTTTATATAATTTACATTTTTACGCACTTTTTATTATTTATATTTTTAAATCTTCACTTTGTTTTGCAGGCGGTTTTTTTATTTTAATAATATTTATTTTTTATTTTTATATTTATTGGAAATAAAAATATATATCCTCGTAAAATAATTATTCATTTCTATAAATGTACGATGCTTAGTTAAATGGATTGCTCTGAATCAATATAATATTTATTGTTACAATTCCAGTACTGATATGTGATATGATTTATTTGATTTATTTAAAAGTTTAGTTGTTAGCCAGCCCACGTAATATAGCCGAATAAACAACGCAGGGTTTTCAAAGTGCGTTTTTTAATACCTATATAGAAACAATGTGCATTCATAGATATTATATATAACCTTTATGAACCTAACCATATCACTAGGCCAACTGGATCAATACGGCTAAAAACCATTTACTAATAATTAATTTTCGTACGTCAGCATATTAAGTTGTTTATGTTAACAGTATTATAAACACCAGTATATTATAAACGAAATCATCGTTTAATATACACAGTGCTCATTCACGGCCTGTATTGCGTATATTGAGGTACAATGCAAAAACAATTTCGAAGCACAGTATATATTTCAGAGTGATTGCCCAATAACAATAGTGAGTTTAATATCTATTTATAATGTGTATATCAAATAAAATAGATGCTACATGAGTCTATAGAACACTAGATTTTGCTTGCGGCTTCGCTCGCTATAATGTAGATTTTGTCAATAAATCTCTATCCCTCGGAAACAATATTTTTTTAAAATGAAAGGTGCTCTTTCAGAACCCCTGAAAATGTAAAAGTATTTATGATTATATGGTAATGGGGCGAGTATTTAAGATGTAAACAAACAAACTCACAATCACATTTATATGTTAGTTAGGATTTCGTCAGCAGTAACATCATAGAGATATGCATATAACAGTAAAATGTGGTAAATAGTTATCAGTTTAGGACCAAGTAAAAGAGATCAGTTGAGGAACCAGCATATTACCGTGCGTAGACAACTGCAAACGCAAAATGCACTGCAACTGCTACAACTGAAAATTTCAAGTTACGAGATCTTTGTCCCGGTAGGGCAGCCACTCTTTTTTAATGGAGATGACAATCCATCAGTTTTTTAATTCCAGGTTATGAATCCCGAGGCCAAACTGTCCACCAAAAAAAACAAAAACAAAATGGTCCAAATTGGCATACTACCTTCGCTTGTTAAATTAAATTTATTAAAATAATTGCCTCAGTTGAATGCGATTGCTAAACAAATGCATGTTGCTCAGTTTTAGACAGAAAAGGTGTGAGTTTTACTCAAAGAGAACTCAGTAGCAGCAAAGTCTAGAAATTTGCTCGGTAGACGGCTTCTATACGAGCAACCTAAAAATATAACTGCCGAAATTTGCGTGTATTTCTTCTGCCTATCCCTTCGGAGAAGAGACGTGACAATGTTTGTAAAAAACATTATATAACAACAAGATTATTGATGTTTCACATACAATTAACCCTGTACACCAGATTCGAAATGACTCCCGAAAACTCCAAACACGAAACAAACATGTCCTGTAATATATTCAAACATTTTACATCACAATTGTGACGTCACAGAGAATTTAATTAATCAAGCTATTTCCAGACACGTCACCTCCGGTGTTGAGGTTGGATTGACATGCGAAAGTTCGGATTAAGGTATTATATTACTGGTTTTGCATATATTGTTCTTGAATATATATATTATGGTTATTTGGAACTATATTAATTTTGCAATATAGTTTAATGTATTTATTGATACTGACAATGTACTGACAAGCACACAGCGTTACCGTAGCATCAATTACGATAAATTCTATGGTAATTTAATATATTGTGTCATGTTTTCTCGGTTAAAATGCCGATTTTGAAAAAATTTAGTGTGGTCTGGAGATAAATAACAATAATACCAGCCCTCTATTCAACTGCCCACTGCTTTTCTCAGTCTAATAAGGTTTAGACCTTAGTAGCCTAATCCTTATTACACTGAGAACAGGTAAGAGTAAAGTAGAGACCACCACGATGGCTCAGTGAATTATATATCTTTTAGAACATTATGGATAACTTTGGACTTGGCGGTTGGCTCACGATGTTGCCCTTAACCATTAAAGCGAGCGTTAATTAACCGTTTAATACGCAAATAACTACAAAATGCCAAAAATACGCACATTGGGATCGAACTCGAGACCTTTGCGTGGACTGCCACGGTCTCCCACTAGGCTATCGCGGCCTGTTATTGATAAATTATGAAACTGTAATGTCTACTTTTTTAAGGAGACAGGAACATTTTCGTTTCGGTTAAATCGGATAAGTAATTGAAAATATACCATAATACGTACGCCGTTCATTCCGAGATTCGTTGCGAATTTCGGCGCGTGGCATATTTTCGTCCTAAACTAACTGGAAGTACTACTTTTTACAGGAAACTGGTAAGCCTACTAACTGACTGCCTTACAAGGCGAAACGCAGTAGCTGGTAACTGAGTTTGACCCAGTAAGGATTCTGTAGGCACAGACGTAACTCACCCATTCCTTTACTTACAATTCATCTTTAATTCCTTTTTGAAGGATCGGCAAGCGTGAATTATACCTTTGGTTTAACGGGAACCGTTTACCATTAGAGCAGAAGCTTATTATGTATATTGTTCTATAACAAAAAAAAAATGAAAACAAAGATATTAATAGCAGCGATTTCTAGAACCTTGTCTACAGCATTAATTAAATACCTCTTCTTTTAGACATCCGTAATTAATTTATTTGTAGTAAAATAGACTGCACACACATCTTCGCATAGACAATCGCCCAATAGTTATTTTAGTCAGCGGTACTACCCTCGTAAAATATGATTCCAGTTCGTTACGTCTAGGGAAAGAATATTTAAAATAGGAAGTGCGTTTCTGAATTTTGATACTGTTTTATGTAATATTTCGTTTCCACAAAAGCTGGACTAAAAGTTCATTAGGTACTTTTAGTGCTATAAATCTATGAATATAAATTACAATTCTTAACCGGTTTTTTTTTTAAATGGTGTGGTCAATAAATGGTTGGTCTGTGTTTTTCGTGTTTTAGCGTTTATGGTACATGTTGCTACAATTTTGTCAAGTCCCGGCACCGCTGGGATAGTCATTTATACCTCGTCAGTCACCTAAAGTTGTGGTCTTGTCTTACAAAATTTCATCGTTAATCTTTTCTCGACAGTTGAAATCTTAGATCAGATATATTTTAATTCTTCGTGATCACAGACCTGTCTGTAGCAACACAGCGTATGGCCAAAGCGATAGCAACAAATTAACCCTATATGTGATGCAAAAACAATTCACATAATGATCTTACGCTCTTAAACTGATTTAAAAGTGCTAATCATGAAACCTCTCAATTAATATCCGAAGACAACGTGCGATGTCGTTCGCTATGACGTCGACGCTATGACTATAGAGATTGCATCTCTAGAGTTAATTTTTACGGATTTAATATAGCCATGCATTTCAGCTGTTGCATGCGGAACCCTTAAATAAATAATGTGCTTGATGACTTAATTGTATACTTAAAGATGGTTCAAATAACTATGTATGTAGGATAGGCAGACAGGTTTACTCTGACACGCTAATGTTGATTATAAGATTGTTTGTACTGGCAGCGCGAACTTAAGCACTTTATTTGCATTTGAGAAATACCTGTCAGTTATAGGATGTTTAAATGTTTGTCACTTGATGCTAAATTAAGCGTAAACTCTTGATACTGACTCTTGATGTTATATATCCCGGTATACATTTTTTACGAATAAATTAAATTCTGTGAGAACAAAAAGTGAGTAAAAAAAAACACTAATTTTACATATTTACTATTTTTATGCGATATTTATTATAAAAATAGGGTTTTCTAAAATAAACAACGAGATAGAGACCGTAACAAAGTATATTACGTTTACGCCAATGTTATACATTGAAATTAAGGTTCAATTTCAATGTATAACATTCGCGTAAAAACAAATAACTATGCAAGCGTTGAAGACAAACAGACACGCACAGGCTAATTTTAAACTTTATAAACTACTAAGTACAGTCAGCACAATAAAAACAAGGATATGAACACGAAATTTTACTAAGACATCGTAAATAAAGAACATGCCAGGTAGCTGATAACCATGACCACGGGTTCTTTCTTAGAATTCTTTGCCTTTGTCACTGTTCTAGCTAACTGCATTCATGAAAATCGGATAAACGGTTTAAAAAAATAACAACAAAATATTTTTGCGTTTGTAATATTAGGAATTTTTTACATATTTTGTTTGTTATTTAATTTGAGGAGAGCTGTAAGCATGATAGCACGTGTCTACATGCTCCATACAAGAATTTTCTTTTGTCTCTTGACGATAATGTAGAAAAACATAAAGTCTACTGTTACTGTATCAATGGCAAGCAACGTGTAAGTAAAAAAATTGGAACTAGTATTTGAAAAACATTATGTCTTAACCGCCTCAATGTAGGTAATAAGATTAAGACTAGGTACTCTTACAACAACTGTGATCCAACTACTCGCAATAAAAAAGAAATATCAAATACATTTTATACCAAATCTTTCACGTACAACTGATACCATTTTGAACACTACACAGATTTTTGTCCCATTCTACCGCTAACTAAACATTTTAACAGGCAAAACTTGAATAAACAATGGCTATTAACAGCATTGAGTTGGAACCGTGCCGAGAACAGCGTCGATAGGTTTTCCACCGCATTAGGATTCACTGACGACCATTACGCACAAACGAGATGTTGATAGCGACACG
Source organism: Catocala nupta (assembly GCA_963675205.1). Lineage (NCBI taxonomy): Eukaryota > Metazoa > Arthropoda > Insecta > Lepidoptera > Erebidae > Catocala > Catocala nupta. Next base: position 13,146,514 of record OY776099.1, read on the forward strand.
AGCGGTGGAAATATACCTTAGCCTGTCAAATAACATCACAGGACATGGACGTTTGAATGTCAGAAATTGCAGTCGGGAAATTCTGCTGCTTTGATTTGAAAGGCTGAATAGTTGTGTTAAATCGGTAAGGTCAAAGTAAGACACGAATGATAGATGATATTTTGTATGATAAGCGTTTGCAGTACCTGTTGATATACTAGCGACTTTCGAGGAGATAATGCCTACTTAAAGCCATTTTCTTTTTCTATAGTGACTGTTCTATTTTGCCTTTAGTGACAGACGAGCCAGCCTCTTACCTGGTGATAAGCAATAACGACAGCCATTGAACTTTAGCAATGTCAGGAGTGTACACAGCTTAGTCACTGCCTACCGTGATTACTCTGATTACTCTGTTTAAACCTGATTTAATTCATTGTGTGACCAACAAATGATTGCTCTGAGTCTAGGTGTACTGTATTTTTGTTAATTGCAAGTATGTAAATTGTGAAATCTCCCGCGTTACAGTGTTCGGTCTTTGTGCGGGAATAACCTTGAAAATTCTAAGCTCCACTACTTTTATATAGAAAGAAGAAAGAAAAATTTATTCAGTCATACTTGGTTACAAATATAGATGAAGTGATGTGGGTAATAAGGCTTGGGCTGAATTTCAGACAAGTTGTCGAATCCCAACCGAAGTAAGCATTACAAGGTAACATAGCATGCATTGCTGAAAAGGTTACCAGCTCAGCATGTGCTGACACCCTGCAGTGCTACAAGGACGATAGTAGGCATACGATATATACAAACATAAACGGAGTAAATAATAAATTTTAAAATAATCATCTATGTTTTAAATATAAATAAGATAGTGACCGTGGAAAGTAATATTTTTATTTGATTTATTATTTATTACTATTAAACATTCCGCAGCGAGTCAAGATACATAGATACATGGTAATAGTGTTTAAATGTATGAACAACTATAGGCACCACGGCGGTTATGTCGTAAACATTATGACGATATCTGGAGATACTAGTCATTAAAAAATCATAAAATAACCTTATTTTACTAGTCGTTGGAATCATCGCATTCAAATAACAGTCAAACAAGAAATACTTTAGAGTAGATACTGTTGTCTTAGATAATTCTAATATTTTTTAGGAGTTCTGTTGTTACAGGTTCCTGTTTTTTTTTAGGTATGCTGTGACAAATTTTACATTTCTACTTGAAATCAGTAACCTATAAGCAATAAAATTGTTGCACTTTAACAAGGAAACGTAATATAATATTTCAACATAAATATATATTTAGTTTAGTCTTCACGCAAACGTACTTTATTTAGGACATATCTAAGTTACTGACATTGCCTTTGACATAACTAATTATCCCGATATTGGAAAAATATGCCAGTTCAAAGGCCTCATGTATGAATGGTTCGTATTTCGGTATTGCAAAGTGACCTCAGCATCAGCAATAGCCTAGTGGTTAGACCAGTGGACTGTAATGATTGAGGTATCGTAATGATGTGCGTGTTTAGTCATTATTTCGGCAACTAGACAAAATGACAAAAGCTTTGTATTAGAGTCCTGAAGTACGAGCGTTAGTCAAGAAGTTAAATAGCTTGTTTGGGTAAAGTCCTGATGTCCAATAATAAAAAAAACCTTGAGCTTAGTATTGACCATATGTATATACCAGTCTCCTACTATATGTATACTAATATGTCTCATGTATATAAATAGAATAGTGTAGTAATCTCAAATCATTCATATTAACTCTTTGTGGTGGAAAATGAAACATTATTAGTTATTAATATTTTAATTGTATATGTATTTGGTACTTTTAACTTACAGCGTAGTAGTTGCATTGCGGCACCAACAACCACATTTTTCTAGTTATGTGATGAAATTGTGAATATTATACAACTGCTTTGAATGAATTAGAAAAGAAAACGTATATGTACCTATTTGTTTCATCTCTTAAGACTTGCTGCAAAGCATGTCTACAAATACATACAAATAGTAACTTACTTACCTAATTAAATACACTGCTAAAATGACTAATAAAATAAAAATAAAGAAATATTTATATCTTCTTGTTAATCATACACCATTTACAGTTCTACCGTATTCTCAATTTAACAATACAACCGAAAAACATGATTGCTCGTCACCCTAAGGCTACCAGTAAACTGTGAATGTAAACTACCATCATTATTTCTTAACCAAATACCATTAAAATATTAAAACCTTATTTGTCCAACTGTACTTAAAAAAGGCAAGCAACGATTCACAGAAGTGAAAAACAATGTGTGGAAAGTAGCCGTTGGCTGTGGACCCTAATCACTGTAAACAAACAAATAAGGTATCAGGGACCACTGCAAGTAGGGACTTGTCTTTTAGTAATTTTATGAATCTTCTTTAGGCGTTAATTATTACTATACATATGCTGAGTCTGTACCGCGTCCTTTTATCATATCTGATATTAAAACTAAATTTCTGTCCGCTGCTTGGGTCGCTTTAATCTAGATTTCGTCACTAAATTTCCATCCATCGAGAACGGTGTCTTTTGTGGATAATAGCCACCCTATGTCCTTTTCTATACCCGTAACAACTTTCATCCAAAATTTCAGGATGATCGGTGTTAAGGCCTGAAAGCGTAATAAATAAACAAACTCACATTCGCATTTTTAATACCTATTAGTTAGGATGCGAATCTAGGTTTGTTATGCTTTCATGCCTTAACTACTTAGCCACAGAAAAAGATGTAGAGTACCTTCCGTCCAGGAAAAAGTACTGTTTCCAAGCGAAGTCACGGCCAAAAGCTAGTATTATAATATAGCAAGACTTATTAGATTATATCGTTTCTCAAATGCTAATTAACGAAGTAACAAAATCAAAGTTGGTTTTTTGTAGAAAATCTGGCATTGTTTTCCTGTTCACGGCAACGTTACCGAATTTGAGTACCGTACAACAATATAACTGACATGTAATCAAATTATCATTTTATATATACGTAAACAGCAAAATAATTTTAATTTGATTCACTGCTGAAAGTACACAATGTGCTTGGTTCAAATTCCAACAAACATTATTAAATAAATAAAGGGCGATATTACATTGTATTATACGATCCCAATTTCCACAGCAATAAAGGTACCAGATTGACATAACCTTAAAATGTATTGTATGAAGGAAATAAAATTTACCGAAAACCTCCCCCTATTCAATAAACTCGCTTTCCTCCAGGATAAATAAATGTGATTTTCTGTTTCTGCATTGTTCAAATACAAAAATGAAACACGGAATGGAAACGTCAAATGAAGACAAGAAACGTATTAAGTAATTCAATATTTGAGGAGTTAAATAGCGTTACAATCATCTTATGTAACTGAAGGGACAATGTTAAGGTAAATGGACGGTTTTCATCAATACAGGATGAGAGAAATGGCGCATCTATCCTCTCTATAAATATAAATTTAGACAGTACAATATAGTTACATTTTAATGGTATATATTTTAATCGAATACATGCATGCACGCGTGATTCTTACTTTAGTGTTTAGAGACAATACTATACTTGTAAGTATAATTAAGAAGAGATTCCGACATTAAATAAATCTATACTTATATTATGAAGAGGAAAGATTTGATTTTGCTTGTTTATTTGTAAGGATTTAACTCAAAAACTACTCAACCGAATTAAAAAAACATTTCTCTATTAGAAATGATCACCGAGTAACATCATAGGCTACATTTTATTTAAAATATATAGCGATTTCTACCTTAATTACAACAATGTAATCCAAGGTATTAAAATGTTCCTATAAAAGTCATTATTTTGCGTGGGCTGCGGTAAAACTGTTGATGATACATTAAATAGTGTACATATGCTTATAGTGCTCAGAAAAGTCTAGAATATTAGTTAGGCATATACCTACGTATATGCCTAACTATTATAGTTAAGCTACAATAACTAAACATTTTTTTTAATTTTTTTAACGTTCAGACACGGTTGGAATCGGTATAACACCCGTGCGAAACCGGGGCGGGTTACTAGTGTATTTATAAAAATATCAAGTGGGTGTTACAAAATGCTCGCATCGTATAATTATTTATTTTGTGACAACTACTTAAAATCTTTATTGCTGTCAATTTGTCAACGTCCAACACTTGTGCACCTTAGTATATACACAAGAAAACCCAAATAAATTGCCATACTTGAGAACCAAGAGCGGGATTAACATAGGTAGCTACGGAAATATAGTAGATCTAAAAATTTAAATCTCTGGACAACCACATCATTATCTCAATAAATTTCAACTTCTTTATTTATTTCCTTCGCATTCTTCACGCATCCATGAATGTCACACCCTTAACATGGCTTTTCACCACAAGATCTGGAATTTGTTTGGCTGGTTTCAATCTACGTTGCGATCTGTAGATAATGTAACTACATTTTATTTGATTTCATACACTTTTTTTAAACAATGTTCTTGCAAAGACAGACGATCTTAATAAAATTGGCATGAATTCGCACTTTATTTTATTACGAAATAGCGTAATAAAGTTTTAAGCTACATAAACAACAATACCTATAAAACCCTCTATAAAACTGCAATGACAGCTGATAACCTCGATAATCGTGGATTGATGGCTTTTCTAGAATACTTTATATGAAACTAAGCAGATGGATGCGTAACTAAAGTTGATAGCGGCCTCAAAGGGTTACATCTAAATTTTACTTTTATATTGCTTCGTTGAAAAACTAACCGATATATGTAATATGTTAAAGTCGACATCAATTATAATTGTAGTAAAAGCCGTTTAAAATATCCATAACAGAAACTGGGCCCTAAACTACATTTTTAAATAACTTTAAAACTTTCGCTTTTTATATACTTATATATAATACGTACCGGGTATTAACGCGATCATACATAATGTTCACCTTTTATGCTTGACGTTTCGACCTGGTTACACCGGCTGTGGTTACAAGCTGACTGGTGCGGCGATGATAAGTTTTCAGGTGGAAAGGATGCACATTTTCGCGGTTTTAAGTGTGGTGGTAGAAGAAAAGTGTTTGTTAGTAATGTCACAATAACTGCTTTTTACTTAATGCATATGAACGTATATATAGCGTACTTATATCAAGATAACAATTTTTAAAATTTTTGTCTTTCTGTCTGTTTGTTCCAGCTAAACTCCAAAGCAACTGGACCTATTTTGACGGGATTTTCACTGGCAGATAGCTGATAATGAAATTATGAAAGATGATGATTTTTATATTTCTTTTTTTGTTATATTCCACGCGGACGAAGAAGATAATAGTGGATCGAGGTTGTATTTAAATAAAATATTATAAGAAGATTGTAAATAAGAGATACACCAGGAACGAGTTTTCTAGTGTGATGTCGGATAATATAACAATATTTACACTAACCGTTGAACAAAGCAAACTTCTAATATCAATAAAAATAGTAAGTAATGAAACTGCAACCACCTTTCAAAGACAACGAATAAACCGCAAACTTTTAACCTCCGCTTAAAATTGTGCAAGTTCTAAGCTTAAGTAGTCAAGCTAATTACTTAAGAAGCGCCCTAGCCGGAGGATTAAAGTGAGAGAAGTAGCGAGAGCTGGTTGAACTTAAGTTATATTTCCTAGAGACCTTTTATAGTAGTGCAGTTACCTGTCGTAGCTATGGACAAATATATTATGTTGAGTTTATTAGGGATGCCCCTTTCCTTCCATACACAATTTTATGGATTACCATAATCGATAAGCGTTGTTTTTGTGTTGGTTTATATTGATTTTTCGTAATTGCCGTATTTGGTAATCAAACAATCCAAACTAATATTATAAATGCGAATGTCACTTTGTTTATTCCAGTTTAAGGGGGGAAATAGTTGTGAGACGACGTTTTTATAATGCTTTTAATTAAGTTTTTTAACACATAAAGAATTTATATTATTTATTAACATTATAAGGTCATTTTACACATTTATTGGAGAACATATTCTGAAACTTTTGAAGATTTTTTTATAAAAGCTGTCGCTCATTGTTGGTTGCCATCCGACTGTGCAGTTTGTGTAATTTTTGGAGGTCGCAATTTGCATCTGAAATCCATCGGAAAAGAAAAGTTATTTTTTTTATATAAGTATATCCTATGTGAGATTTCCTTTTAAAAAAAAGCATATTTGTATTTTTTAGATGTTTGTAAACATAAAGCATGATTTTTTACCATTTTTTTATATTTTTATATTATAAAATAGATACTTTAAACAAAGATAACGGTTAGGATTCAGGTTAAAATGAAGCGTGAAAACTATGTATAAAATTTCAAAACGATTGGGTAAAAACTTTTTAAACTAGAGATTTTCGAAAAAAGTAGTTAGGAGAAAAACGCGTTGAAAAAGTGTCAGAGAAAGTTAATTTACAGCAGTAATGAGCTAATTCAAACAACTTACCGGTTAATCAGCGATTCCAGCACCATATTGCAATCCTTTTTTTTTTCACCTAATTTTGTTTGATGCTTTGGTACAAGGACATTAATGCTTCTATAAATTTCCACACAAAATAACATCTGTCCATGTTCCATTTCCCTTTTAAATACATGCCTGGTAGTGTATGAATGACTATCCGCTCGACCGCTCCGTTTTACAAGTCACGTGCTCGGACCCTGTACCTTGGGGCACTCACTTAATCGCTTATAACTTTTAAACGAATTGCAATTTTGACTTCAAATTTTAAGAGTATATTTTTGAATAGATATACAAGAAATTTATAAAAAAAATTGAACCTTTTGAAGCCACTTCACCTATTTCCCCCCTTAACGTTTTAACTAGTCTACCGACCATCATGAAATTTCGCATACACGTTGTTAGGTGGTGGTAGGAGTAGGAGTAGGGTCTATTTTGTTACTTTTGGTTAGAGATAGGCCGATAGCTGCCTGTGTCTACATTATCTGAAAAATAAAGGTTTTCAGGCAACACTGCGGCAGGTAGTCCATTCAGAGATCGTTATTGATCATGGTAGATGACAACGTTTACGTCCTTTTAACCTTTTGTTACTTTCGTGAGCTTTTTTAAAGAGGTTCTATCATTGCCTTCTTTCTTTCTCACGTATCTCTTGTCAAATTTATACTCTTTCATTGATTTTTACTATCTTTTTGTTGTCTACCGTTTTCTATTCCTAAGAAAAATTATCGAAAAATAAACATTGTATAAGTTGGAGAAATAAGCTTGCGAATAAATAAAAATGAAGTAGCAAATATGATAACAACAACAATATGATATTCATATATTTATTTAAATTTCGTGTTTTTATATTATGTTACCCACAAGTAAAGTAAAATAATAAGTGACAACCTTAGATGCGGGATTTGTTAGAACTATCAAGTAGAAATTCAAAATGTCTGATTTAATACTACAATAGCATCTCTAGTCATTATTCTTACAAGCGTCAAAAGAATGAAAGAACTGCCTCGAATTAAAGCGAATGTTGTGATAAAAATCTTCGCTATTCAACAGCAGTGCTTATTTCAAGACCATGCTATTTTCAGACCACCTTTCCAAAGGTTTATGTGTGTGAATAGAACGATTTCACTACCGGTCTCTTTAGAGCGCCAGCAGTACGATAAAAAGCAACGATTATAGACACATGTATCGTTCAGTTCTAGTCTGCTTCACAAGCTCTCACATAAGCTAACGTATTTACTTTTATTCAAGTGCTTTATGTAACTTCAATACATTCCGTGTTCAGATAAACATCTTGAAGAAAGACTGCCAGCTATAACACCTTGTACATAGGGCTCGTAAAATACTGAAATTGCCGTGAGTTTCTTGCAGGTATCTTCTCATAGGCTCAACCTTTTGCTTGAACTTAGCAACTAAGCTAAATGTATCTTCAGTAACTTCACTAAACTCGCTTACTCATAAACTTTGACGTTCATAAGTGTCAGTTTATGACCTACATGAATTTCAAAAAAATTCTCCCCGTGACCAGGCTGCTGAAAAGCAACTAAAACGTCGGGGAAAGTGTAAACCAAAAATAAATAGATTTAATAGTTTAAATAATTTTATTAGCTTATAAATTAGTAAAATAAAATCAATAGTAGGTAGTAGGTAGTAGTGTAATATTTTCAAAATTTTGTAATACAATGCTAAATAAACAACGCGATAAAATCCGTATATAGTAGTTTATTTTCAATGAATAACATTCGCGTAAACAGAAGACAATATTATGTAAATGATTTGTGATTAGATTATGACTTGCAAATATGTCAATCTATTTTGAACAACCCACGATGTACAATTGATATGCAGATTTTGATTTGGTCTAAATGAATGGAAAATAATGGGTAATGAATGGTTAGCGGGAAAGTAGGTATGTGAGTTGCCAGAACTTAGAAGTTACCGGACTAGCGTTCGGTAACAGTGCTACAAAGTTACTTCTTTACATCGATTTCTCATAAGAACGTGGTGCTTCCTAGTGGAAGTTAGCTCATTCGTACAGTCGTCACATATTCACACAGCAGGCACTTCAGCTTATTCACACTTGACACGATTCGATGTTTTATCCTAATTGTGTAGCTGCTAAGAATTGTTCGGATTGTTGAAGTATTGTGTTGAAGTTATATGGCTAAGGAGGAAAACAAGCAATTCTCGTAGCTTTTATAAGCTTGGATGATAGATACAGTAGAAATAAAAAGGTGCTTTCCCTCTAATGACGATCTTTCTTTAGAGTTTTCTGGGTCTAATAGTCAAAGCAAGTATTCAAAACGAGATTGCCTGGAAAACATATAAATATGTCATGACGGATTATTTTGGGAACACTGCCAAATTCTACTTTTTTATAGAATGTCCTGTGGCATAAACGAAAACATTAGTCGCAAAATGTATAGCCGATAATTTAGAACACTAAATTATCGGCAATCAAAATTATATGTTGGCAAAAATCAATTATTGTTTAATCCGACAATTATTGTTTAAGTCTGGTAGTACTTGATATCCTTTAATTACATATTTAAATCACATCACATTGTTAAATCCTCCGAGACACACGAATGATAAATGATGAAGAAAGGAAAAAAAAATAGTTTGATTAGAATAATAATATATCGACTCCGCAGAGGACTGCAGCCGTATAAGACGAATGCAACCTGTAGATATGTGTTTTATCAGTAAGCAATGTTTTCCAGACGTATTAAGAAGGTGCTGTGCTAGTAGAAGACCAGTGATCTTGACAGATTAGTGCTGACACTACAGCTTTTTTTAGAGCAGCGACGCACTAGTGATGCTACTGTTGGAATAGTCTAATGGCAACAAAAAACGCTTACCATCAAGCGGACCGCAAGTTCATAGTATAAAAACGTAACAAAAAAATATATATCTTAACTTCTGCCTTTTTTGAAGAGTTAGGTGTTGACCTATCTCTTCAAGAAAAGGTAGGTACCGGACTTACAATTTATCCTACTAATATTATAAATTCACATGGGTGTGTTACTCATTATTCAAACACGCATAAACCGTTGAAAGGATTTGAATGAAATATAATTTAATAATTTATATTGCATATAAATCAAGTCCTGCATTAATTCAGTCTATTTTCCACGGTATGCTTGCTCGTAAGATTGACGCAGCCGAAGCCGCAAGGAAACTAGGCAGGTTTAAATCCTACGCAAAATGGAGTAAGCCTTTTCGATTGCAAGTAGGTACGTATTTCTTTTTAATTTTTTGTTTTCGTAAAATACAACACCCCCACTGGGAATAATTGCGCAGAAATATACAAACATACAAACAACAGACACAAAGTACACCAGACTCAGATTTGTTATCCCGTGGATCGAACCCACAACACTTGGCGCAGTAGCAACAGCGAGGCGACCACTTAAACCACTACGCTATCAGTTCTTGATATAATATCTCAATAACGTTTTACTTGATCAGGAAATTGAACAAGGCAGTCGACGTTGTGAATGGGGTCTAGAATCCGATGTGGCAGTTGGTAAAAAGCAATACGTATACATGGTATATACCATGTAAGGCAATTGTATGAGACAGTTTGTAAGGAAATTTTATGAACCAATTGTTTCAGTTAAAGCGCTTTGTTATGCTTCTTCTCTATTGGTAGTTGTGGCGTATGTTAGTCGAAGCTTATGTTTAGTATTGCACATTCAATTGCAGATTGCTTGACTGACTGTGCGTATCTTTGGGTGAGTGAAGAGCCCTCCATTGGAAGTACCGATCTCTTAAAAAAACAGTAAGAGTAGTCTGCATTCTCACTGTGTTTCGCCCGGTGAGTAACAGTTCTAGAAACTATCATATCCATCTCTAATTCATCTCCTTTCATCCATATAAAATTCTATTTCCTTGGTTTAGTAAGGCGTGAGCAATGCAAGCAAACATAGCCTAAAATTGCCGTTTACCACCATTCGTCGCACTTATACTAGTTTTCCACAACAGTTATATAAAAAAATATATACAAAAGCCAAATCATTTAATCCATACTTAATATATTATAAAGAGGAAAGATTTGATTTTTTGTTTGTTTCTAAGAATTTAACTCAAATACGAGACAACATATTTAAAAAATATTGTCGCCGTTAGAAAGTTCTATTGTCACCGAATAACATAGTCTATATTTTATTTAAAAACAAGAAGGTGCTTTTTTTTTTTTTGCTTATGGAATGCATTGACGCATACACCTCCGTGGGGGCGGGAGGAGTGGTTATGTCGGACTCACCGGGGTAAAAGAAAGATGTTGGAAAGATAATGTACCTCCCGGAATACCGACTAAACCTACCACGGTGTTCTTCGACCAAAACCACTATTGACGGGGCCGTGCGAATCACTTTCGCATGCGGTCGCGGTCGCGACCCCGCCGAGGTTTCGGCCCGCCATATGAAACGGCAGGCCACTACACAAATAGACCTGCCAAAGGTGCCCAAAGGGGTACCACTAATTTTATCCCTACTGTCCCCCTGAGGGGGTGAAGGACACACGATACAGAGAAATGCGCGTGAAACATTCACCACCTTTCGGACCTGGTGCTGATCGCATGGCGGGCAGGCTCACGAAGCCTACCACCCCCAGGTCAAACCTCAGGATGGCTGGAGGTCATCTCGCGCCCTCCGGCGCCCGGCTCTGTGGTTGGGGAGAGGGTTTCAGCGCACCCTGTCCCACTCCGCCGCCTCCTTGATGGAAATCACTTCCTTAAAGAAGGAGGCGACGGCGTTCCACGACCTCCCACTCCGGACCATAGACTGAACTACGGCCGGGAATGAGAGATCGTGCCGCGATCAATTCACGGCGCTGCGATGCCCAGGCGGAGCAATCAGCCAAAGTGTGCAGCGCCCTGTCCTCAACAACGTCACGGCAGTCGCCATAGAGGTGACAACTAGGCGTCTCTTGCCGGCCTATACGACACAGAAACCGGCCAAAACAACCATGGCCTGTCATTACCTGTGTCAGCCGGAAAGTGAGAACGCCATGCCGCCTCTCCAGCTACTCCTCAAAAACGGGTCTTACCGCCACGATTGTGACGTGCCCGAGAATGTACTGTTACTAATATAACCTAACTTAACCTACTTTTACACCAGCAAAGCCGCGGGCAAATGTTAGATTTACATATTTTCAAAAACAGAATTAATACCTGTTTGTGGGTGCAGATTCTCTATCACGAAGGTTTAGATCTACCAAAACATATTATATACTATACACCGAAATCTAGCATATCTATCTACATAACAAAAATACTCGGCGATGAACTACATAAATAAACCACAAAGATACCGATATACTATACTCTAAGGTTGGTGATACGTTCAGGTTAAACGTTAAACAGGTCACGCGTTACACCAAGCGCTACGACTTAACAAATACAAAGACCGACATAAAAATAAAATTTAAAAAAAAAAGTAAAAAATAAAATAACGTTTGAATATAATGAAGACATACGATGTAGTATAGAATTGCTATGCATGTGTCACAATATTGGACCATGGGTTTAAGAGAAATGAAGTCATGATATATTATGTATTAATAGTAAATGTATCTGTTTGAAATGAAACTGCTGCTATAAACGAATGAATGAAAACATGAATGTACAAAGAACACTTAAACTCAGTCCAACTTTTTGTAGATCATACAATATTTTGGGTGATCAAAAAAAAAGGGATGAAATTTCATAGTAAAAAGGTTTTAGATTATACAGCCCATATCCAATTTTGAATTTACTATATTGCATGTGCAAAATCATCTAATTCAATATAAAATTTCATGAAAATAAAAGTTCTGCCTACAGATTTTATCGAGGTCCTTTTGAAAAACTCACTACATTTAGATATTTTTAACTTTACTATTTGAAACATAAAACTGTTTAACATTGCTCTTTTCTCGACGTTTCGGTTGCTTTTCAACAACCATGGTCACGGGGAGATGATTTTTATTTTACCTAAGTAGAGGTGTATTTATTTTTGGCACTCATTTCTTGTTAATGAAGTATAACACTATTTCCTTTGACCTGTTTTCTCACTATTCCGTCGTTTAAATACATTTACTTCGGTTAATTAACATCTTTTAGCAACTGTGCAAAGTTCTTGTTTACTTTCTTGAATGCTGCACTTTCTAAGATAGTTAAAGTAAGTAGTCATAACCTGAGCTGAACAGTGGGTAAGTATTCACGTCTGTCTTTGTCCAAATAGGTAGGCAGAAGTGCATTAAATACATATTTCAGTAGCGATGTTTTTGCATCTAGCTTTTGTGGTCTACCGCGTGCAATACAAGACATGCTGGTATTAAGAAATTGCTATCATAAAACTTAATATAACGATTTCTAATCCGAGAATGGAAACCGAAACCTAACAATCGGCTTGAAGTCTAAGCGCAATCGTAATTATTTGACTGAACTGATGGCGTAGTGGTTGAAGTGTGGCGCGTCTTGCTTCGATTCTTTGCGGGACTAAAAATTAATTATCCATTATTATGCAAAAACACCGTTTTCAACATAACTTAGTCACAAATAAGACAATTCCCACTCAAGTTACAATTCCTGTGATGTATGTTTGAAAACAAACATTCAAACCACGGATACAAAGAACCACCCCAGACTCGGAGCAACTATTTGTGAATCACACAAATTATTGTCCCTTGTTGTGGATTCGATCCCCGAACCAACTCGCCGACTCGACGAGACGACCACTTAAACCGCTACACGATCTGTACATTCATCTATATATAGTGACGTGTTATCGTAGTAAGATTTCACAGAATCGTTTCATTGCTCATTAAAAACAACCAGTTTGCAAGAAACACTCAAATAGTAGCCGCCTATCTAATCATGATACGAAGTTATTTACTAGCCCTCATAATTTAAAATCTAGAAACTAGAATTCAAACTACTCGTAATTTGCACCTACATAGAAGCAAGATTTGACGCTTAAAGTTGCAAATCAAAGTGGCTTTCTAAGATACGTAGGTAATATCTTACGCCATTTACGCATTTGGTAGCAAACACCTCTGGATCTCGTATTATGGGGCAGTATGAAATACATGGCTTGGTTTACAAATAATGTTATCTTTTTGGTATTGCTTGAAATTGCAGAAGATTATAGTAGTGAGAACGAGGATGTATTGATCCAGATAGAGCTTTATTTTTTAAGGTTACATTCAAAATTACTAGTAAGAACTTTGTTACTCTTCCAGGTAAGCTGGTATACTTGTATTAGGAATATGTTCACTGTAGTGCAATGTGTGGGATTCGATTGCACGATTGTTAGTCTGATGCCGTATTCCGCATTTTGTTCAGTACCGTGGTATAAGGTTTGATTTCCAGGTTGAAAACAAGTTGCGTGGAATTATTCTGCACGGAGTCTGGAGCTAAGCCCATTAGAATAGGCTCACTGCAATAGGCTAAGGGCCTCCTCGTGACCATAACTGCTGGATAGCAACCGAAACGTCGAGGAAAGTGTAAACCAAAAATAAATAGATTTAATAGTTTAAATAATTTTATTAGCTTATAAATTAGTAAAATAAAATCAATAGTAGTAGTAGTGTAATATTTTCAACATTTTGTAATACAGTGCTAAATAAACAATGCGATAAAATCCGTATATAGTAGTTTAATTTCGGCGAACCTTAAACTATAGCTAGCGAAATGTGGATGTAATAAACACAAAATGATGTAATGATAGACCCAAAAAATTGGGTCTAATTTAGAAAGAGTTATTCTATAACCATTAAATAAGGCATAAAATTTATGAAATGGCAAAAGAGAATCTTTAAAAATACAAGCTGCTGTCAACTGCTGTACTTGCGTGGGAACGCAAATTTAGCCAAATTGACAACCGAAAATAAACACTAACAAAACCTCATCTATCACATGCCGCCAAATTAAGTTTAAATTATTCACATACATAAATCTCTAGCCGCAACAAACTAAACTAAAATCTCTTATTTTTAACCCGGAAAACGTCACTTTAATGTATAGTTTGGGGAATTGGCTGTAAAACTGTTGATGCAAAAGACCTTCTGTATGATCTATGAGAGGTTAACTTACGCTTTGGTGTATTAGACTCACATTTGTCAAATTAATGCTTTCGGTACGGCCTTTTTATGCCCTCAAAGATTGTTCTAATAAGTGTAAGTAAAGTTGCCTTCGTAGTGTTTGTATGAATGTTATATGAACGTCGATGTTCTCTAGAATTTGGCTCAGTGGTACACTATTGGTAAAAACCTCAGGAGGTTTTACCAATAGTGTGTTTGTTTTTGAGATGTATTTCGAGATACATTTGAAGATAAATATCCGGGTTCCGAAAGAGTAATTAATGACGTTTTCAAATTAAGGTTATATTAAGTGATTTGCTTAATCTGTTGCTGATGCTGTTAGCTAATGATAGCAATTGACATGAGTTTGACCATCGATCAAGGTATATTTGATCAATGTCGTCTGTCACTAAACTTTTGTTGTGACCTTTCAAAGACCGACTATTAATCGACTATTTATTTATTATTATTCGTTAGTAATATAATAGACTATAATAGACTAAGTCCAGATAATAATGTCTAATGAGCCAATAGTTTATTGGTTTATAGATTTAACAAAAACATACAATACACAAAGATTTAAATTTTAAATCATAGATGTTTCCCTTACCGTAAATTAATCATACAAAAAATATCCACACCTAGAAGAGTGCGCTCACATTTTGAACGATAGTGCACTCTGCCACGTACATATGTATTTCTATTTATAAAAGCAATTGGTGTACCGGAAAACATGGCTGTATCTGGTTTTAAGCATGTTTAAATGCATGACACCGAAACTAACGCGTCGGAAGTATTGTGTTTCGACTGTGTGTCCCGCTGAAATACATTGTTGTTCCGGACTATAACATTATTCTCGAGTTCATTTGAAATATTGTGTTTGTTTATTAAATCGAATTAGGCATTATTTGGTGATATATATGTTGGAGAATTAAACGTCATTTCCGAACGCAAGGAGCGCACTACGCGTAGCAAGTTGATGAAATAAACTACGACGCAGTCGAACGTACTATCAACAGTGCACTTTCGCTCATAAAACTAAGTCCCGTATACTAAATAGTAGTAAAAGCAGTCCATCTCTTACCTATAAATTGAACAATTACTAAAAACTATTTGCTCTGTTCTAAACTTAGTACAAATACCGCATAAATATCCAAGGAACTCAAATTGAAGCTCGCTGGGCACCAAAGCACCCTAGCGGCTCATTAGTAGGCAGTTACGAGATGATTCTATGCGATTTTATAACGCAGATATGCGAAACGCGAATATTATTAATCAAATTACGTTTGGTGTAATTTATTTATGCTATATATATAGATATACTAGCTGTCCTGACAGACGTTGTCCAGTACAGGCGAAAAAATAAAAATTCATTCAAATCGGTCCAGCTGCCGTTTAGGAGGAGTTCACTGTCAAGACACGTATAGAAGAATTATATATATAAAGATATAGCGGTTCATTCTATTTGATTTCAAGTAGAATTCTTAATGGCACGATGTGTTGTAGCGATGAGCAACTATCGATTTAATCGAAATGTTCGATATAAATTTGAATGCATTCAATGTTGATATTTATTAATTATTTAATTACTATAGAGCGTTACACGTAGATACCGCTATTTTCTGTCCATGATACGAGCGCAGAGTAGTAAAGTAGGTAGTAAAGGAAGAACATCGTCATGCAGTATGATGGGAACAGAGAGTATAAAGTAAAAATGTCATAATTGTCGTCGACCACAACCTATAAATCATCAAACCGAGTTTCAAATATTGGGTTATGATTCGAATCGTAATCAGTGACGACGTACTGATCATCTTTTGATTGCGGAATCATACAAGTTTTAAATATTGCTGTACTGCAAGTCATTTCAATTAGCCGGCATATATTTTTCTCTTTTTCGTTTGTTTGGTCTAGTGGTATTTTATAGTAGTAAGATTGCAAGTCTCGCCCGAGATAAGAGTAAGTTGTATAATGTTTTTACAGCTGGGCTCAAGGCCAGATTTGTGGAATACACGTAGTAAGTGCAAGCCATTACTTCCTTCCATCTTCTCTATTCTGTGTTATTTCTTTTATGAGTTCAACCAAAAAACATTTGCCTTTAATAGTGTATTGTTATATGTAATACCTTGATTACTCATTTAGCGCAAAGGTATAAGAGTTCACGGTCAACGTATTGAATGTTCTGGGTTCGATCCTCAAAGAGGGCAATAGTTAATTTGATCTATATTATTACTTTATACATTTTGATACCAATTTGATTTTTTATTTACAAATAATTGTGGTGTTCTTTAGGCCGTTGTTTAAATATTTGCTAATTCATCCACCATACTGGAATGATAATATTTTATTTGCGTTTTTATCAAATAATACTTGTTTTATTTTAATGTCTATCGGAAAATACGGCGTGCCATGCTCTCGCAGCCACGACAGAGCATCAAGGTCCAGATAAATTGCTTACCGCTAAGAACCATAGCTATATAAATCATACTAATTAAATTAATTCTCATTCCTTAAACATTTTTCTTAAATATTTTCGTACTACTTACTGATCTATTTACTCATAATAATATAATATTTAAATTACAAAAGTAGTGTAAATTCCTAAGTAAAACATTTGAATGAAATTAAAATTTGAAGTAATAAACTTTTTAGTTGTATTCTATTACAAAAAATTGTACATGCTTTACAAAAAGTCGTGTTGACAAAAATACATTGCATCTATTTCTAAATTACTTATTTCAAACATTTTACACCAACTGAAACAGTCCGTCTGGAGAATTACCTCCACACTATAAAAGATCGTAGCCAAAGAACTTTCCGGTGAGTTTTTGCTATAAACTAAATAAACTTAATAACTTATACGCTTTAAGTCAATATACGACTCTTTAGTCGTATTTTACGCGTTTGTATATTCTCAAAGTGGTAGCAAGATGTGTATTACATTTCCACATTTCGTCAGCTTTGCTTATATGTCCGAAATACTATGGACCAATTTATTGAGGTATACAGGCCACATTGTCAGAATCCGTTTTGCCACTAAGAAATTTCCAACAGAAATACCTAATAACACCAAGACCTGAAAATCAAACTACTCTTAACTATCGCATAAAAATAACAGACTCATTGCAACGGACCAACAAGGCAGGCTACAAAAAAAAATATATCCGTTAATACCAGACCGCGGCAAAATTGCTGAACTTCACTATAACCAGCCAGTTATTTATAAGCTGTACTATGTAACCACACCATAAGAGCATTTATAATAACGTAATGTGTGTTATGTAAAGCCTAACTAGCTCTCTGTACGCGCCTGTAGGTAAATAATTAATTACGAGGTAAATTGGAATATCCATTTTGCTATCTATATCCTCCAAATTGATACTATTAAAAGTAATTACAGAACTCAATGACACTGATACAATTGCGGTTTATTAGTAACTTAAATTGAGCTCGCTATCTTGTTTTCGTGAATATGGCGGTCGAATTTTTCATTTACATTCTTAGTATGACGGCTATGTCCCCAGAGGGGTAAGCAGCCGCTTCATAAATCAGAATATGTATGAAAATTAACCTGTTAAGTCTTAGAATACCAGATATAATTAAAAATCTATTGCGTCTGGCTGATTTAATAGGTTAATATTATTTATCAATCAATCTCGGTCAATGTTTTTCAATTATTCTAAATAGATAATTTGAGCACTTAGTAACAATAAATTAAAAATTTGGTACTGTTTAGCGATTTAGGGATAGTAAACATCGATCAAATATAGTAAATCACTAAATATTTAATTTATTGTTGGTTAATTAGTAATTATAACTCTGGTCATCTGGATCTCTAGATCAAGCTCTATGTCACGAGGGACTTTATAAACAAAGAAGATGGGCATAAAGTACACCAAGACGCTGATTAATAATTTGTGAATCACAAATAATTGTTACGTGTGGGATTCGGACCCACACTTAAACACTCAGCGCGCTAGCAGCGACAATATCCCATAGTTATAACAACTAGTTGGGGATCATCCAATTTTATTGTCTTAAATAGATTTGTGCAACCATAACCAGTTACGGTTTGGTTGCCAGTTACAACAATTATAGTTCAAAAATGTTTGTTTCTGAACCTTTTCTGCGTGAATCTACATAATATGTATGTACAATTTTCAGAAGCAGAACGAATATCTGAATCTATGTTCGGTACACGTCATTAATATCAGGAAAGCCTGCACAAAGCTTGCGAAATTTCTTTTAAATATAATTCTGATCTTCCAGAATACTTTTGTGAAGCTATGTTATTTTGATCGTTCGGCATTTCACTAGATAGCCTAGAAATATATGTATGTATTTCAAAGATTGATTACCAGTATAAATTTTTTACAAATAAAATCTTCAAATAAATTAGACGCTAGCGTCCAAACGGCGACCTAGAAAATATATAAATTACAGTGATATATCCCTGTTATTTAGTTATTTTATTTAGTATTAAAAATGAAATACCTACTAAACATCTTGCGTACTCGATCGAGAAGAAAGACTTTAAGGAAAGTTTAAGATAAAGTCACCAGGCAAACAAATAAAAATTCGAACTCATTAAAAAATTGTCTGTAACCCAGCACAAAACTAAAGCTCCCTTTTGAACTCCAACTCCCACATTCAGAAGTGCTCCTTTGATTTGACTTTTCTATTTTCTTGTGCTCGACGACATTTCAGTAATTTTTAAACCCTTTGATGAAATTTCTAACTGACTTATTTAACAAAGCAGTAATTTAATCTATTCCGTATATATAAACCGTTAATATTTAAAATAAAACTCAATAAATTAATGACACCAGTATTAAATATAAGTAATTTTCCAAAAGATATTTCTTATTTGAGTATAAAAAGGAATTCGAGCAATTGCGAAATTTTATACTCGAGTGGATTTAATTAATTGCTGCGACGATTAATTCTGATACAATGACATAGAGTATGCGTCGGCATTTCTTTTTCCGACTTGGACCCTCTTACTCGTAAAAGTAATTAAAACTTAAGTGCTGAGCGTCAAATAAATTGAAAAAGTTCTATCAATAGCATGTAATTTTATCTTATGTGAACTGTATGCGGGGAAAGGAGAGTTCGGTGCGGGACTTCCAGAACCTTTTGTTTACAGAAATAAGTATTGAGGTAATTCTTTATTAAAATCAAATTTTAAATGGTTTTTATATGGTGATTAAAGGAAAACAAGGTATTGGACCGGTATCAGCACGAACTGTGGTTTTCATGAGTATTTTTAACGTACTTTCGAAATTAAAGAGGTAAGGTAATTGGTATTTATTTTACATCGCATGATGTAAGTGTATTTACTATATACTTACTTATTTTTAATTACTTTATTCGAATAAAATTAGATGTAGTGTAATGATATTCTTTTTTTAAAGTTTACAAAATAGAAGCTTGTTTAAAGTCCATTATTAAGAAATTGCAAGCTTTTAGTCAGGTATTGCGAAACATATTTCGCGTAAGGGGTTTTTAAGCTGGCGATAAATTTTACCGACATAAATATGTGTCCGTATATGTGTGTATATATGATCTTTGGATAGCCATATCCAAAATGGTGCATTCTACATTATGGCCGGCATTGTGCCTACTGATGCATATGTCGTCGTACTTCGTCGAATATTGCGTATATTGCGTATATTCGCATGAAAATCCGTTCAGTAGTTTTTGAGTTTATCGCGAACAGACAGACGGACGCGGCGGGGGACTTATGATTTATAACACTATACATTATCACATGCACTGTGTACACAACTACATATATCGAATATCATTTGAATGGTATTACACGCATCACTAGTCTAGGTTTTATTTGTTTTCGTTGTATCAATATGTGTACAGTCCCCCAAGATACAGGGAACACCTAAAATGGATGTTGTATCATATAAAGGTAAAAATTATAATGCTTTTCGCTCATTTTACCGTAATTTTCTATAACTGTAAACATATTCTGACTACAGCGTAATGTTCTCTCTTGTTTATGTCAAGTTTACAGAAAACCTAGATTTTAAATGAGATCAAGTGTTTGCCTTTGGCTCCTTGTAAATAGTCTTTAATAGCTGCTTGGCACAATTATGTAAAATATATAAAAGCTTCGTTTGTTTCCTGGAATATGTTTGCAATTATGTTTGCATGCGAAAGGTCCCGAGTTTGATGCCTGGGTCGCGCGAAGTGTAACACAGTAGCAACACAGAGTTTGCAAATGTGTGTGGTATATACTTACCTTTAGAAGTGTCAAAAGTGTAGGGATATTTCGCCAGCTTTTAGGTCTAATGCAGGAAGTCCTACCGGACACATTTATAATTTTGAAACAGACCAGCATTACTTTCTTACCATTCCTGTCAGACCAAACTCAATAACACTTTGCCTAATTAGACGCCTTTCCACTGTGTCTAAAACCATTGTTATTGGGCCCAGAAATCTCGTCCAGCAGCTCTCTATCGACCTCAAACGCAAGCTAATCTCATCTCACAGTAGCAACTGGAGAAATAATCTTAGATTATTAATATTCATCTTACAACCTAACAATCAATTCTACAAGATAATACATTGTATCCCTAAAATATACATATTATGTCCAACATTCTGCTAAAACACGTGTACATACACACCACAATTAACTCTCCCACAAGTGGCCTAAGTAAACAGCTCAACAAAGTTTCGCAGAAAGGACTTTATTTTATAATACCTCTGCCAATATGTTTTTCTTCGTGACTATTGTTATGGATGGCAATAAAAGGCATTAGGGGTTACCTCGTAAATTTTAAAGGTAACACAACATTTGCGTAGAGTTACGCCTGTTTTCCGAAGGGCGAGGTAGACTACATGCCAACTTGAGAGTCCTGGAATTTCGCTCTTACGGAACTTATTCTTATAAAATTCTTCATGAACGCTTTTAGGTTACTCTTAGCCTGGCTGTTTGCCAGAATAACTCCGATCTAGTGGTTTTTTTATAAAGACAACTTCTGCACTAGGGATAGCTTTTGTGTCATGAAGGACTTTTCAAAGATTTAAATATTTTCGTCTTACACCAAAATTAGAGATTAAAAAGCAAAGAAATAGGTATTTCTAAAGAAGAAAGAAGGTATTTATGTTAATAACAGGCTAAAACATCTGTCTACACGATTTGAAACAAGAAATTAAATAAAATTATTATTATAAAAACAAAAAACCCGACTGCTTAAAAGTAATGAACTGAAAAGAGAAAAACAAGTATCACAATATCTATATAAAATTCGACTGACTAATGCATTGTTTTGTGAGCTTACTTTATCAAATAATAAAATAACTTCATACGTATATTCAAATTAGTTAAACTAAATACTTTATGGTGCCGCATGCGGTGACAAACGTAGTTTTGATAGATCTTTCTTTGCCCGTAGGTAACAAAGTATTGTTTGTCTATAGGTCTTTTAATTGACCTTTTTTGCAGCAAAAAATATAGTTTGTTCCTACAGACCACAACCACATAACCTTATGGCATGTGCCTGTAGTTCGATGGTATCAGATATGAATCATCATCAATCTCTCCATTTCGCTGACAACGGAGTGACTGTTTTTGCAAGGACAATCTACCGTGCTACTCCTGACTTGGAAATGTCACTGAAAACTTTCTTAGAGAAAAACTGGATTACATATTATGCAAAGTCGAGAACTCAGACATATCAGTAAGCATTAATCACTCTAATAACTAAACAAACTTAAACGTTATATAACTGTATTTTCTTTATCAGAAGCTCTATTCCGCATCACAAGATGCTGCTTAGCCCCAATTTAAACTTTAAAATGCCCGAAATACCCTTGTCTTGAATCAAACTCTTCAGAAACAAAAGAAAGTTTCCACATAGTTGAATTTATTCCTTAGTTAGAAACAACAAGTCTTGTGATAATGCAGCATCCGTCCATACAGTTAATTCACTTAAAGCTACGTTTTACGTGCCGAGAACATTTTAAGCTAGGAGAACGTGGTGTTACTTGGAACAAAAGTCCAAATAGCTGTCAAAAAGCTGGTATAGGCCAAAGCAGTTGCTCAACTTGCAGCAAGAACAAGTATAATCTTAGATGAAGTAGTGTTCTTACCCATGGGATGGTACCGTAATACTTTGTGGCTCCATCCTAAATGCTGGTATTCCAGCAAAAGTCAATCGACAGAAGGGCGAAGAGGTTTATCGGCAATGACCAACTGGTTTATTCAAGTGTGGACTCTTGCTGTAAATTTTAAGCTCAACATTATCGTAACTACATATATGTATCGTTTTCAATCGGATCAACTTTGAGGAGTACGCAACGAAATTGTAGTTTGTTATCGCCTCCCCGATTTTGCAATAATTAAAAGACGGATAAAGAAATAAGCGCCAACAGAACATGATGGATATTTCAGTTACACGCATGATGTGCTTTGATTTCACTTTTCTAATGCAGTACGCATACTAGCAATTGGAACTTTGGCTTATATCTGAATGTCTATTTGATATGTTTAATAGCGTCTGGGCAGACGCCCAGACGTCTAGAATTTATTCACTTGCGACTTAAAGACTTCAGTCGCAAGTGAATAAATTCTAGACACGCAAGATTCATCACCAACCACAGCCACTTCCAATTCGGGTGTACTTTGGTCAATCGACAACAACTTGCAATGATTGCCTAAAACATAAAATGTTCTTTCAATTAAAATTTTTCAATTCAATATACTTACATTTAGTTTAAATTAAAGTTAGAAGCCATTTTCGCGTAAAATTCAAAGACATTAGCCGTCAAACGAGCACTTTTAACATCGAGTGAATACTCAAAGCAGCTGCTCTTTCGTAGATCTGCTCGCTCGTTGATGATGAATTTTCTCCAAATAAAAGACCTAATGAACAATCGTTCACCGAAACTAACCGTTCATAACTGAACAATCATATTCTGTCAGTAGAATTACTTTTATTTGTCGCGTGAACGAATATCTGCTGCTTCGATTTGATTGGAGCACTAAGTGGAAACATGGCTTAAATTTATTCAAAATGTTTTGTCCAAACTTCACCCAAAAATTTCGGGGAGAAAATACGTATTGATTTCTTTAAGAGGCTTGTCTTTATTCAATTAATCTCTTTTTATTTTTACTGAAGTTCATTTTAGTAATGGGCTAGTCTACTTTTTGTGGTTGTTTCTTTATTAGCGCAGTGTTTAGTTTATTTAGTGTATACCTAAAATGTAGGACTTGTATATAATATTTAATTATATACAGACCCTGTAGCGATGACAATGCCGTTGACTATATAGATATTTAACAAATAATATTAAAATACTAAGAATCTAATAAAATACACGTGAACTTGCAAAATGCTTGTATCATGCAGGGTTAAAAACTGTAACAACGTTTTGGTGACCACAAACTCCATGCTACTTAATTAACAGACAACGTAATAACTCTTGGTCTTACACATAAAGCGCGCGCTAAGCTTCTTGTTAGGTCTCTCAATCTAAACCAAACCACAACGATGTTGCCAGACGTTGTAAGCCTAATACCGTTTACCGGGCACATTTCAAGACTCCTAATTTGCTAATAGAAAGCTCAATAACATTTTGCTGGACTCTAAATTTGAACCTTACTCACATTCCTCCCAAGAATTAGCGCAAACGTATCCTTGCACTGACGCAAAAGATATATGCTAAGCTTCAAATCCAAGACAACGAATTCACAAGAATGACACGCGAAACCCGAATCCTTCAAATCGAAAATCCTAACATCTATAAGACTTTACTCAAAAACCGATTTAGGCCAAACTATTATATCCAGACAATACGGTACAATACCAAAGAATAACTAAATATAAGTATTCAAAATTGCCAACTTATACCCTCTATAAGTTATATAAGATAATGTCTCTGCAATTTATTAGTTCGTTTCAATAAGACGAAAATAAAATCCTAATAAAGCTTACGTTATCTCGTTGAATAAATTACTAGAACGTTGTGACAGATAGGTTTAGTTTCAGCTAAAATATACTTCTGTCTGTTTCACTAGATCATTCTAACACAAGAAAGTAGATATTAAACTGTGTTTTTGAATACATTAGAACATCCATATTTTACTTAAAACGGGTTCGTAGAAAGTATCTGATATATAAAT
This sequence comes from Catocala nupta, assembly GCA_963675205.1. Taxonomy (NCBI): domain Eukaryota; kingdom Metazoa; phylum Arthropoda; class Insecta; order Lepidoptera; family Erebidae; genus Catocala; species Catocala nupta. Next base: position 13,171,178 of record OY776099.1, read on the forward strand.
AATCACACTTAGCAATTAAAACACAAAAGCAATTAGTACGTACGGTTCTATTAATTAATTTAGCAGTCCGCTTGTTTTATTTTGAACCTTATCATCCACAATATAAGGTGGAAGGATTTAGCATATTTAAGTGTTCACACTTTCTAAGGAAGATTATTATTGTTCTGTAGTTTTGAGTTTATGAACAACAAGGAGTATTGTAATTGCAATTTGGGCTCGTTATTATGTCGTCTTCTAGTTTTCTCGTGTTGCGAAGTATATGTACTTAGCTTTGCTACTCGGTACTTCTTATGTCGGTTGTGAAGAGCCTTTCGGTAGTTTTGATTACTCTAATTTCGTTTAGAGTATCTGTTATGGTATGTGCAAGAATATTTAGATAATTGGAATAGGATAAGACTTCTCAGTGCATGATAATTGTAAACATAGTGTAGAGCAGCGATAGCTTGATGGGAGACCGTTGGACTGCTACACAGAGGTCTTTAGTTTGTTCCCAAAGCATGCACCTCTGACTTTTCGAAGTTATGTGCATATTAAATTAGTTACTTATCTCTTGCGCAACCGATGAAGGAAAAACAGCTTGAGGAAACCTGCATTGTGACGGTGTCAGGTTTTTGGTGACTGTGCGTATGAGGCAGCTTGGGAAACCACACTCTTATAGGAAAACGGCGTAAGTGATTATGCGTTTTATCAGTGTATAGAAGTACCACAGGTACCATACCTATCTCTGCCATTCGTTTTATTTTATCATCGTCACCATCTTTAATTCCTCTTTCCTAGTTATTTCAAGCTATCAAAATTAACAAACTTCGATCGTTAAATAAAGGACTTCCTGATACTTCGAGTTAATTCTGTGTAAACAAAAACACTAATATTTAAATAATGCTCGGACATATCGAAATACTTTTTTTTAAAGACCCATTTTGCAGCACAATTAATTTCTATGTTACGGAGGACATTACAAAAAATCAAACAGTGGACTCAAGAAACCATTAGACTCTGAACTTCTATATGTTGTGGATCACACAATTTTTTGTTCAGTTCAGCAATAATATAGATAGAACATCTACATATATCATGTGTTCGTTCCCCACACCGTGTGGGTAACGAACCCACAAAACTTGGTGCAGCAGCAGCAGTGAGGCTGTCACTTAAACGACTACGCTATTCGTGCAGTTAACCATACATTAAGACATTGAGACGACCTGGTGGTCGTCTCAATGTTGTATGGTTACAAGCAGTAGTTCCTGAAAAGTAACCGAAACGTCGAGAAAATTATGAATTTAGATAAATAGTAAATGTTACAAAAATAAATAAACTCGTATTTAAAATTAACTGAAAATTTATCTTATTAAAGAAAATGAGCCAATGTGTACTTTGTTATACAAAAGTAGTTTTTGAAATGCGTCACATTTCCACAGACCTATGAGAATATTCAGTTGTTGAGTACTATAATTTAAGTAGCGATAGAGTAATAAGAGACCGTTGGAGTGACACGCACAGGTCGCGAGTTCGATTCCAAGGCACGCACCTCTGACTTTTCGAAGTTATGCGCGTTTTAGGATCGGCTCTAACGGAGTATGAAAACACCGTTAAACCTGCATGTCTGATAGATCTCCATAATGTTCTAGAAAATATTTGATGGGCCAGAGTAGTGAAGCTTGCATGGCCTTCTCTCACTGTCTAAGCACTGGGACAGTTCGTATACAAGGCTCATATTATATTATATACTATAATTTTACCTACGACGAACGAGTTGAATAGGTATATCTAATTTCGGTACCAATATCGGTCAAATAATTTACCTTGAACAGTGTTCGGTGACTAGTGTCTCCACATCGGTAATACAAAAGATTTTAACTAGTATATGCTGTTGGATAACTTATGATTGCGAAAGTTACAGAGTTATTAAGTTAATTTCACTTGCCTTAATGATATATAGTACGATTTTAATAACATACATAGTGTGAAATGAAACTGCATTATACAGACTTTATTAAATAAGCAGTCATAAAATTCATTTAACATAGTTCATTTTACATTTGTGTAAACGTTGGACAATACTATGGATACATATTCTCCCGAAAGAAGTAGTCAGAAGTGTTCGCCATCTATTATTATAAGTTCTACGTATATAATAGCATTTTGTCTATTACACTTTCACGCCTCAACTACCCGACAGATCATCATAAGCTTTCGCATACACGTTGTCAGGGATACTGAAAAGAACATTGGGTATCCACCTTTTATCTAAAAATAGTACTGGTCCTGAGGGATTAGGGGTTGGGGATGAATTTATTGAACAAATCTTCATTAAAGCGAGCGAAGTCGCGGCCAAAATCTACTAAATAAATAAATTATGAATTGTCTAAAATAGAGTTATACCCACTATTATGCTAAATTAATTTTCTCACTCCATTTAACAAAAGGTGTGACATAATTCATTGTTATGAGTTCTAAACAAATCACAATCAATGCCTTCTGTCTTTGTGTAAAAAATTTACTTAATTAAACGACGATGCTATTCTGGGACGCGATTGGTTGATCAAGGGGTGTACTATAGAAAACGGATTAATTTTATTGTTGAATAAATACAAAGCATTTTAATATCGGTTAGGAATTTCACAGGCGTGTTACCTGCTTTGTTTACTACGGCATAGAGAAATAAATGTTTATTTAATAAATTGATTGGAAGACGCAATAGTTTTAGTTGTCGCCTCGCCACTGTCAAAGCGCCGAGTTATGTAGGTTTGATAAGGGGTGACCTGGAGGTGGCGGGCTTTGTGGGCCTGCCCGCCATCCGTTCAGCACCAGGTCCGAGAGGCGGCGTGCGTGTTCCTACGCGCGCCTCTGTTTCGAGTCCGTCTCCCCTCTAGGGGGGGGACATCCCCTTCCTCTACGACTATCCCAGTTTATGATATAGCGTTCCCCTACACCAACCGTTAGGTTATAATAGAGGAGCCGCTGTACCTTCCAGTGCCCGAGAGCACCTTCCGAGACCAGTTATAGACAGGTCTTGTCCCCAAATCCCGACTCTCCACCCTAACCTCAGAGATCCGGTTCTCGTAAGCGAGCTACCTCGTGCCCAAGTGACACTACCTATTCTCCAGATAGGTACCGGAGCAATAAAGCCGCTCACTACTCGCAACTCAAGAAGTTGCTAACGATAACCTCGCTGAAGCCGACGGAGAAGCCGCCTCTCATATCTCCCGTATGGTACCGGAGCTGTGTAAGGCACGCTCACTTCCCGACATACATCCGTATGCCTACCCAAATAGGCCTACAAGCCGGGTGTGGCCCGAGTCATTCCAGCTATGACTCTTACTTGCTGAGCAGGCAAGCTCCCGAGATGCGTTGCGGCAGTGAAACCACACTGCCACTTCGCTAAAGGCAACTCCGTGCCTCATGCGACCGACTGGTTCGCACTGGCCGCACTGAGTCCGACGCTCGAACGCAACGTGCTTGCCGAGCAAACGAACATGTCGTCCTCAGCGGCCAACCACATACCCCTGCGAGTCCAACACCAATGTCAGGCACCGCGCACTCTAGTCAGCGGTCGATAGAACACGCCTTTCGAGGCGCAGTGGGCTTCCTGACCCCGCAGTACCCTGGTCCAATGGGGGAGACCCGTAGTTCTCCCTCCGAAACCCTATCTACTCGGGTCCTGAAGATAGGGACAGTAGGGTATATTATAGAAGTGAGTCCTTTGGGTAGGTCTCTTCGCGTAGTGGCCTGCCGTTTCACACGGCGGGCCGTAACCTCGGCGGGGTCGCGACCGCATGCGAAAGCGATTCGCGCGGCCCCGTCGATAGTGGTTTTGTCGAGGAATACCGTGGTAGGTTTAGTCGGTATTCCGGGTGGTACATTATCTTTTCAACATCTTTCTTTTACCCCGGCGAGTCCGACATAATCCCTCGGCCCGCCCCCGCGGAGGGATATGCGTCACTGCATTCCCCCACGTAAACTCTAACTGATTGTTGACAGGGAGACTGCCCAATCCTGTCCTGTAAATGAAATTGTAAATTCACATTAATAAGTGTAACTTAGACATTTAAAAGTCTTACTTTGTGACCTACATACATAAACAAATAATATTTTAAGTACAACCCCTTCGTGGATAAACAGACACGAGTATATGTACGCATGAATAAATATTTTTTGTTTGTTTATTTTAAATACCATTGACATTTAATTACATCGTCTCATCCTTGCTCCGTTGAACAGCACACTGCACATCAAAGCTCTCTTCACTTGTTTATGAATGAAAACATCTATCCACTGAAGATCTAATACCACAGATAAATTGACATAGTGATCAGCGTACCAGTTATTAGTTAGACAACAGGAAATGACACTCTGTATCTGATCTGACGGCTAATTAAATTGGAAGTGGATTCAAATTGCAGTACGACGAAGTTATCGGTATACGAGATGTTACATGCATCGATATGTAATATGATACTAATATGATTACTATGAAATAGTTGAATCATACCAGTGGAAATGTTAAGCTACAAAAATAGGGCACATAATGTCACATAAATACATATATTGCAGAGTAGACAAAAAACAATATTTTAGTTTACGTATTGAGTTGATATTATACATATAGAACTAGATATTGCCCGCAACTGCGCTCACGTTAATATCTAGATATTAGTTAGGATTCTACGAGAATATGCCAAAATTGATACTTAGGTAGCTAAAACTCTTAGATTAACATCCGAAAGCGCCAAACCAACGATACTTTAGCAAAGCTTGGGTAATATGCAGGTAAACAACGAATGCATACTCAGTAGTTTGAAAGTAGAGCTGCTTTTATTCTATTTTGTTTTCTTTTATCTTAGAGCTGATAGTAGGGTTGCCAACTTTTCGAGGCAACTGGAGGCAATTATATTATAAAATACATATCTTCAGTAATGGACGTCGAATTATTATTAATATATTTATGAAAAAAGAGTTTAGTTGAAAGATATATCTATAATTCGAACAATTGCGCTTTAATTGTTTTGCGAGGTATTGTGTGTAACCGTTTTCGTTTTGAAAACAAAAGAAAATTTCGCGTGCTAGCAGCGTATTTTCTTCTTATTTTGGTATGTAAGTGTAAGACTCCGTTATATGTATATAAGCTTGTTTTAATATTTAAAGTTAATCTAAGAAATATTCTACAAAATATTCAGCTGCCTGCAACGTTGGCATTCTTATAGTCAGTTTAAATCTAGAATAATACATACAAAAGAAATTTCAAGAAATAAAATGCGAAATGCAAATAGCAAAAGTGCATATTTACATTTGAAGTAGTTTTTACTGTTCTGCTGCAGTTTTGATGGGATACATTTTTACCTAGTGCTACAAGGAACTGCTGCAGCTTTTCTTAAGCCGTAAGCTTGACAGAATTCGAAATTGCAACTATATGCTGGAGTTTAGTACGAAATAGGGGCAAGCCGAGCAGTTCATAAGTCGTTACTGCTATTGAAATTTTCTATCAGAAAAAAAACTACACTAAACTACTCTTTGACCAAACCAGTATTTTAATTCGAGACCAAGGTCCAGATACTAACAAAGAAGTTAGAAGAAAGTTCTTGAATGACAGACAGCAGTTCATAAGTCGTTACTGCTATTGAAATTTTCTATCAGAAAAAAAACTACACTAAACTACTCTTTGACCAAACCAGTATTTTAATTCGAGACCAAGGTCCAGATACTAACAAAGAAGTTAGAAGAAAGTTCTTGAATGACAGACGGAACTTTGTAAATAAAATTATACACATTGCATAAAATGTAATAGCGTGGTTCTTGGCGCTGTATATAGAGAATAATCTTTTAGAAATAATTTAAATTTCCTCATAATAATAGACTATATCTTAGAACAGCACTTGCATAGGATATATTGCATAGGATGCTAAGAGTAAGGCTACTACACAGGCGTGTAGTATGTCGTACATAAATGAAACTATTAGCTTTTATACGTATCTTATCAAAATAGCATTATAATCTCTTCTTATGTCTTTGCCCTATCAGTATGCTTTCCCTACCTAAAAATTTGGTGTGTTAAGTTTCATTTATAACAAGTAAGCGATCTAGGAATTCCTCTTGATCGATGTGTCTGTAATTGTAAATAATGTGTTTGAAACAGATTTGCTTACACAGTGTGTATAATAAACCCTGTCCGATCCTTAAAGGTGTTATACAATAGCTTATTATGAGTACGTAAGTGACATGCTTTATAAAAATCGATAAAAATAGTTACACCAGTAAATTTAATTTATTTAAAATAATATATTAATAGATTACCCATGGCAACACCGAAAACTTATTAATCATAATACCTGGGTATCACGCTACGCTGCGCCTACCTACCTACACCTTAGAAAAATGCCGCCAATAGTATACCACGCTCCGCAACCTTGTCAAGTGTAGTGGAATGTTACTAGACTGTGCGAAATTTGAGTAATTTAAGGGTAAAAATGCTGATCAATAATGAACTTAAATATTATGAAGACGTTTTACGGTGGTAGAGATATTTTTTATTATTTTTCTTAGCAAGTTTTTTAAGTGAGAAACAAGCTCTTATTGGATCGGACAAAGTTTATTATACACTCTGTATACTGTTTTTATTAAACCATTTTATTACAGATTAAATGTCATTTTTACATGACAATATAATGGATACATCGACTGCATAGAGCATAGGTACGCTTTGAGTGATCACAAGCAAGTCATTGAAAACTATTCTTTTAGTCAGCATCTATTTTATAAGTAGTTACTTTTAAAATAGATGCTAACTAAACAGTACTACTGAACCGGTCAATGTTTCTCTCTTTTTTACTATAATGTATTATTTATCGACTTTTAACTTCAAAAATTTTATGTAAAAAGTATCCTTTGCGTTACTCCAAGACATAGTCTAATGTGCCCAGTTTCATTTAAATTGATGCAACGGTTTACGAATCTTCACATTGGACATCCTAACTTAATATTATAAATATGAAAGTGAGTTTGTTTGTTACGCTTTCACGCCTTAACTACTAGACCGATTATCATGAAATTTTGCATACACGTTGTCAGGGATACAGAATGTTTCTGAGGGATTCATATCAAAATCAACATTAACGCGGGCGAAGCTGCGTGCAAAATATAATATTAGTAAGAAATGTAAGGAATTAATTACACGAACCCAGTTTGCGTGTGCATTATGTGTACTTCTCATAAATAACAAACAAATTTGAATAAATAAAAACAAATATCAGTACAAATAATTAAATATGTAAATATGTACTGATTTGAGTTAACTTTAACATTCATTGGAATCGTATTAGTAAAGCTTTAGTGTATTCTTGATTAGATGTAACCCTTCGAACACACAATAACTGCGTTACGACATCAGACAATAAAGAACCAAGACAATATTTAGTGCATAAATAGACTCGTGCTTTTATCCCCGACGGGGTAGACAGGAGTTTATTATAACCCCAGATGTCGCTAGCTATGTTTTAAGTATTATGTTATAATTGGCGAGCCTAAATGAAATGCTTTTTCTGGACTAGACCACATGTGAATCTGTACAAAATCATCGTGCGAACATGTACCCGATGTAGAATAATTATTCAATGCAATGCAATAGTTTGTTTTAAGCTCAAAAATAAAGAGGGAAACTTATACGTAGAATGGTCATATTCTCCTCTTATGTAATTTATTTTCATAACTGGGTAACAACCAGCCTATTTAATTCCTAAAATCTTCTATTTGAAACTTTTTGAATATCTTGAATTTAAAACATTGCTGATGTTTTAGTACGTTATTTAGTTAACAAAATATAAAATAATTATTATATTTTAATAGTATTTGTATTTTGTTTAAGAAACAAACAGAAAATTTAAATGTTGCTATTTGTTATGTTCAAAATATATTGTGTTTATTATTAACTATTGGCACGACAATAACACACATTACAATAATTACCCACTACGGGTATAAATGTATAATAATAAGGCATATCATATTCGTTTTGTAATTACAAGTTTATACACCTTCCATCGAATTCGGTCGAAATGTCTCGACAATTAACTCGCATTTTGAGTGGGTGAAGTACATTAAAACGTGTCGCCTTATAGTCCTGTTGTCTGTAATTTAATATTTGTATTTAATTTGTTTATTCTTTATTAATAGTGTTCCTTCTATCTTTTTAACTAAATGCTGTGCCAGGACAAACGCTGAGGCGATAATACGCATCTACAACTCTCTAATTGAGGTTAGAGTTCAGCCGTTACTAATTTATATGGATTCGAAAAGGAATCAGTCCAGTACAGGCATTAAATATATAGAGGGGAATTTAGCTTCGTGTATAACGTTATGATTATTATATTCTCGAAAAAATAGATTGAGATGTTTACCGACATGAATGAAATATCATTTGAAGATCCTGTGACTCTTGCTAATTCGTTTAAAGATACAACTAAGAACCTGATTCATTTCGACTAGCTGTTGCCCACGTTTATAATTATTGCTCTGCTTCCATGTTTCGTGGCGTGTTATATAGCCTATGTTACTTTTGAATAGAGTACCTAGCTTTCGAATGGTGAAATAATTTTAAAAAAGGGTATAGCAGTTTTTGGGATTGTCATTACAAAAAAAATACAAACATACTAAAATTAAGAACCACGCTTTCTTCCTCTTTATAATATACTATAGATTAAAACCGTTTCAAAATTACACTTTCTTAATATACATATACGTACGACTCACACCTAAATATACCCTAAGTGTATATTATGTAAAACCATATTAAATTTAAAAAAATGCGACGTATAGAGGGTATGATTATAATTGTCTACTAGACAGATTGCCAGACCCTGTGCTGCCACTGAGAATTTTCCAATATTAAAACGCAATACTAACTTTACCCGACTCGAAATTCTAACTCAGAACATCATGATCACCACAAACATACGCTCAAACTAGACCCGAATATTACAACAGCCTTATTGCTCTCATTAATATTATAAAGCGGTAACGCTATCCAAAATGATCGCAATCCCGTCAACAAATAAAATATAAAATGGATTTCCTTTTCTTCAAAGACCGATGTGCCTATGACTTGCGAAAATCGTAGTTATTTCCAAAAGAAACTACGTTGGCATTCGGTAAAGATATTTATATAATAGCTAGCGTTTATACTAACTTTTCTCCTGCTGCTTCGCTCGCTTTGATCTTGATATTGTCAATTACTTGCTGCCTTCGGGAGCAGTACTTTTCTGGATGAAATTATATGAATGCCTACCTCCTTTTCTGCACCCCTGACAACGTTTATTCGAAATTTCATGATGTCAACTACCTAAGGAGTGAAAGCATAACAAACTTATATTCGCATTTATAATATTATCGAATAAAATAAACAATTCGAATATTTGTACCAACAAATTTTTTGACATCATTGAAACTGGACGGCTAAAATATACAAGCTTTTAATTTATCTGACGTTAATTAAAATAAAGAATAAGAATAATTATACGTCTTCAAGTTATTAGAATTTTGATCTAAAGTTTTATTTTGTTTGTTATTTCGAAATTGGTATTGAAGCATTTTAAGTTAAGTCATGCCTGTAAACAAACTTCCTTCGGTAAAAATCTTTTTAAATTTCTTCTGTTTCTCGGAAGTTTACAGTTTTTTTTTATGGTATAGAAGGCAATCAAGCAGTCGTATCGCCTGATAGTAAAGCGATTGCCGCCTCCCATGGACACCCGCAGCACCAGAGGAGTCCCAAATGCGTTACCAGCTTTTGAATTTGCCCCCTCTCGCAGGAGGGGGAGGGTTGGGCCTCCGGATCGCTTACTCACTCGACGAAACACAACGTAAGCGCTTTTTCTCTTCGGTTTTCTGTAAGGCTGTGGTATCACTCCGGTCGAGCCGGCCCATTTGTGACGAAGCGTGGCTCTCCCACGGACTAAAGTATAGTAATAAATATATCTTGTAAAAAAGAGCACTGCAATTTTACAAGTAAATTCAGGTTAGAAATTACCCAGATTCTAGTACATATTTTCGCTCTGTCATGTTTTCATTACTGTTTAAAAGTTATTTATTTTAAAAAAGGAGGAGTTTGTCTTTTGTCAGCCGCTTTAGATGATACTTTTATTTCAGAAGATTCACTTATAGTGTGGTCCCATGAATTAACAGTACTTAGCAACGACAAATGTTTTGGGAGTGTGGCTTGGGCTTTAATTGATATATGTAGAGTCCTCCTCCTCCCCTTGCAAAGGTATCTAACACTCATATTATGTTAATGAAATTCTAGTATATTTTAACCAATCAACCTTTCTTAATGTTTATGGCATGGACTTACCTTACTCTTTTTTCAGTCAAGTATTTGAATATAAACGGGTGTGTTTTTGCTTGCTCTCTACAAAATATACCAAAACTACGGTTAAAAGTTATTGTTTAGTGATAAATTTATAGTTGTATTGAAGAAAAAGTGTCAAGCTATATTTTAGTGAAATCAGTTTGTAGATATTCAAACAGAGTGAAAAGTTATTACGATATTAATACTAAAAATTTTAACGTCCCTGACCTACCCCAACCCGCGGTCGCTACGCTGCTGTGTCATCGCCGCCCGTCGCCTGCGCTGGCGTACTTCGGAAGTGTTCGGAAGTGTTCGGATTGTCATTGGAATTCGCTGCGCTGCGCTCTGTCGTTACATTAGCGTTCTCGAACGTAAACAACATTACGCTAGCGTAGAGGAGGTCGGCAGAGGTATAAAAATGCCATCTATTTGCAACGCGTGTGGTAAGCATATTACAGGCAAGTACTTAATCCAGTGCGTTAAATGCAATAGTCAATACGACATCGATTGCCTAAACATTAAAATTGCAAGCTTTGAGCAACAATCCGATGAGTACAAAAACCAGTGGATATGTCCGACCTGCGTATGCTCCAGACCTAAGATTGTAGATTCGTCAACACCCATACGTTCCCGTAACCAATCAAACACTCCTACGAACGTTAACATGACTCGCGGCAGCCGTGGCAAAATAGTAATCGGTCCTCCAGAAATGAAAGCTGCATCAGATATGTCCAATGTTATTGAAGAGATCAGGTTGCTCAGACAGGACATACTAGACGTAAAAGCTCAATTAAACACCGTAACATCCTCCCTAACCGAAAAAAATCGAGAATATGAACATCGTTTGAACATTAAAGGTATGGAAATAACGTACCTTAAATCTTCAATAATGGAATTACAGCAAACAGTTGGTATGCACGAACAATATAATCTAAGGAATGAGCTTGAAATTGTAGGCGTCCCCGAGCAGTCCGGTGAGAATTTAACACATATTGTTCTTGTTACCTCCAAAAAGTTGGGAGTGGACTTACAGGCATCGGATATTGATCAAGCGCGTCGTGTCGGGTCGAAACAAAAAGAAGCCACTAACGCACAAAAGAACTACAGGCCGATTGTTGTGAAGTTATCTCGAAAGTCGAAGCGAGACGAATTGCTGTCGGGGGCCTCGAAGCGTCGCGGCCTCACCTCCAGTGATATCATCAGTGGTACGTCTTCGGTGCTTTATTTTAATGAAAGACTCTCTATGGCAAACAGAAAGTTATTCGGAGAAACAAGACGCCGGGCCAGTCAACATAACTTTCGTTATCGTTGGGTACGTAACGGACAAATCTACATCCGTAAAGCACCAAATACAAGTGACACCAAATATCCTGCAATTATCATACGTTCCAGGGATGATATTGAAAAACATATCGGCCCGGCTATCATCGATTCCAGTCACGATACATTTCGAGTCGTTTCTAGCCCTAACTAAACAAAGACACTTATTTTCTAACCATCACTTCATTTTAATTGTTGTATGCATCCTTTTCAATATCGATATCGTTATTCGGATGATATATTTATTACAATTACATAACGATATTATCATTCTGAATTATAAATTGTATACTATTTTAAAGTATATAATATTGTATAGTAGTTTTGACCACACTAAACTATTTCATGTAATGCTATATCTATTACTTAGTCCTTTAAATTGTAAATTACAAGGCACATTCTCAAAGCAGATTTTACTATTATTATTATTATATTATTGCTATTGCACGCTTACTTTTACATTTATCTATCCTGTGCTCATTGGTTTATTTACTGAATTTTATAAATTGTCGTTTTATGAACCCCACAGATCTTATACATAATATAGATAATTCACTTAATTTAATTTGCCACAGGGTAGAGATTATTGAGCATTGTGAAAGCGTTATGTCTAAATACCAATTCAAAATGTTGTCATTTAATGTGAGGAGTATAACACGTAATTTAGATAGCATTATAGTGACTATTAAGAGGACAGGCTTAGTGTTTGACCTAATTCTGTTAACAGAATGTTGGATTAGTAACAATACAGTGATTCCAAAAATAGACGGCTACCTGAACTTTAACTCTACTAAATTTATAAATCAATCAGGGGGAGTAGTCGTCTATGTGAGGGATTGTTGGACTCCCGTGGTATGTGAACCTGATCTCGTTGATGCAAACTGCCTACAAGTACATATTCCTGATTGTATTACCCTATTAGGAATATATCGATCACCTTCATTTAGGATTACAGAAAACTTTCTAAGCTCTCTTGAAAATATTACCGATGCTATGGCCAAGAGCCCATGTAACATTATAGCTGGCGATATTAACATAAATATTAAATTACCCGAATCTTGCTCCGAATACCTTACCTTAATGTCACATTTAGGCTACCAAGCTTCTGTAGACATGCCTACGAGAGGTGACGCGTGTCTTGACCATGTCTTTACTAAGACGAAACTGTTATTGGAATCGTTAATATGTGCCTCTTCAATCACGGATCATGATCTTGTTCTAACAGGATTTAACCCCAAAACCATAAATCATCAAACGAGTTCAAATAGAATGCAACACAGATTTGAACTTAAGGCAATTGAATTAAAGCTGAAGGAGACTGACTGGCAATCAGTCTATAGTAAATCGAGTTCATCTGAAGCGGCTCAAGAATTTATGACCAAATTATCATCTATAATAGACTCGAATTGCAGACTGGTTAAGGTCAGCCGCTCTAAAGTAACTTTTAAGCCCTGGATGACACCTGGCTTAATCAGATGCTCCGCTCAAAAAGATAAATTGCACTTAGACGTGCGAAAGCATCCAAATGACCAAATGAAATCACTCATATATAAAAGGTACAGAAATTTCTACCAAGATCTTATACGGAAGTTGAAAATTCAATACTATCAGAATGAAATACAACATAACTCAAAAAATTCCCGTAATCTATGGAGTGTTTTAAAAGAAATTACTCATTCTGTACCTGTTAAAAGAGACATACTGCAACTCTGTAGAACGAAGGCCTCTCCCGTTGACTCTTTGGACTATTGCAACGATTTCTTTGTTAACACTGGACATCGTATAGCTAGGCCTATCCTGAATGCACTGAATGAAACAGAAATTTCATTAGCTTCTAAAATTAAAACCTCATCGTCACCTTTAAACTCTTTATTTCTCCATCCAACTACCACATCTGAAGTGGAGAGACTCATTCTTGAACTAAACAATAACTCCGCTCCAGGTTTTGATAGAATCACAAACCGCTTAGTTAAACTGATTAGAAATTACATTATCGAACCTTTAACATACATTTATAATTTGGCAATTTCAACCGGTGAGTTTCCCGACATATGGAAAATGGCTATTGTGATCCCGATTCATAAATCAGGTCCTACAGACGATCCAAATAACTACAGACCTATTTCGTTATTGAGCGTTTTCGCCAAGATGTTGGAAAAAGTAATTAATAAACAGCTGGTGTCATTTTTAGAAAAAATAAATTACTTTCACCCCAGCAGTTTGGTTTTCGACGAGGAAAATCAACGGAAGAGGCTGTCGTTTTGTTGACTGATACTGTTAGCAAGTATATTGATGAGGGTAAGGCTTGCCTGGGAATATTTCTAGACTTGTCAAAGGCTTTTGACACGGTATCAGCGCCCATTTTGTTAAGGAAGTTAGAAAGTCTTGGCATTAGAGGAGTTGCGTTGGAATTATTTCAAAGCTATCTCACATCACGTAGGCAGGCTGTAAAAGCCGGTAATTGGATCAGCAATTCTCAGAAAACATCTTTTGGAATACCGCAGGGTAGCATATTAGGACCTACGCTTTTTCTAGTGTATATGAATGACCTGTCATTGAGCAAACACTTCAATAATGCTAAAATTATTAATTATGCAGATGACACGGTCATATTATATAATGCAAAATCTTGGGAAAAGACGTTTGAAGTTGCACAGGCTGGTTTCAATGGAGTTTTAAATTGGTTAAACAATAACCTACTATCGCTTAACGCTACCAAAACGAATGTAGTATGTTTCCACAAAACAGCTGCCTCGTCACCACCTGAGCGGTTGAATATTAGAGCACATTCTTGCACTATTGGAGGTGTTGATACTCATCTAGGCTGTCAGTGTCCCTGTATAAGCCGTAAAAACTCAGTTAGATATTTAGGCATTGCAATAGATGAGAAATTGACTTTTAGTGAGCACATCGTGGCCACGGCTGCAAGAGTCAGAAAAATCATACACATTATGAAACTACTACGAGACGTGGCTCCGATGAGCTTACTAAATACGGTGTACATTGCTCTATGTGAACCGCTATTAACGTATTGCATTACAGCCTGGGGTGGTTCTGCCACATCACACCTAATCGGCCTAGAAAGAGCCCAACGTGCAGTGCTGAAAACTATGATCAAACAGCCGTTCCGATATCCGACGAATCTGTTGTATAACGAAACTCAACTGCTTAGTGTTAGAAAACTGTACATCCACAAAATCCTACTGGTAACTCATAAGATAGTTCTCAACAGTTCTGATTATGAAGATATGGTCAAGAGACGAGTTTTCAAACTGCCACTGCCAAAAATTAATTCTACTTTTGCCAGACGTTTCTGTGCTTTCATGAAACCTTATGTTTACAATAAAATAAACAAAATTTGCCATATTGCCAAAGCATCACTTCGCGAAACGAAAGTAATCACAAAAAAAGAACTACTTAAGTGGACTTACGATGACACTGAGCGCTTCATAAAACCTCTAATTTAATGTCTCTGATTTTATTGTTTTTGATTTGAACTGGTTGTACTTGCTTGCTTTTGTATGTGTTTTCATTTTTGATAAAATACCTTTATGTTTATAATTTTGATTGCTATTGCTTCAATTCCACTACATTTTTAAACACATTATTATATTATAAAACTGTTGTTAGATAATTTAACTGTAGTTGTTATTAAAAATAATTAATTGTATTGCATGCGTAGATATTTATTGTACATTTCTATCATATACTGGCATTAATTCAAAATTTTAGTACAACTTTTGTAGTTTCCCTACGTGACAGGCCATGCCTAGTGTAGAGAGACTTGGTCAATGCTGCCTTTATCATGTTCTTACAATTATATATTATGTTATTATATTCTTCATCAGAAAAATGCATTATATATAAGAACTTGTGTAATCTTTTGGTAAATAAAGTTATTATTATTCACATTTATTCATTAATTATCAATAAAAATTACATTTTTAAATATATAATTATAAAAAAACACATTTAAAAATATAAAAATTATGGATGCCCACCGACATCGAGACAAGGTCCAAGCTGTCGGTGGTTAGGGGTCCAGAGAGAGGAATCTCCTCACTATGCGTGCCGTATCGAGGAGAACCGCCTTCTGCATCTGACCCTTGACCCAAGCACCTAACGCGAGCCTCTTAAGATGTTGGTCGAGGCTCTTGGCTATTAGACCGTTTACCGTAACGACTATCGGTACAATGATTGCCGAGTCCACATCCCACATATCGACAACCTCGTGTGCTAAGTCCAGGTATTTTAGTTCTTTTTCCTTCTCAGCTTTCACGAGGTTGCCATCATGAGGGATGGTAATATCGACAATCATTGCACGGCGCTCTGATCGATCTATTACCACAATATCAGGCTTGTTGGCAACAACAGTCCTGTCTGTGATAATAGATCGATCCCAATACAGTGTGATATGGTCCTTTTCGAGAACTGGTTCCGCTACATACCTGTAGTAAGGCACCTCGACCTCTACAAGTTTGTACTTCAGAGCAAGTTGCTGATGGATAATTCTGGCTACTTATTTATTTATTTATTTATTTAACAAATGGAAAACCAACAGCATTTACAATGTAATTTGTAACAAAAATAGACAACAATTAGCCAATTACAGGTCTTCACTCTTAAGCGCTATTAAAATCTCTAAAACGTGAGGACAGCAGAATATAAAGAATAATATACCTACAGTTAGTACAATAACTACCAACATTATTTCATTCTTTAAAAGAATCAAACCTGGTACTCTAAAAAGAAATCTCGGCTTAGCAACCGCCTCACCGATGTTAAATTAACGTTAAAAATGTCAATATCATGAGATTTGCAAATATTATTTAAAGTCTTGCTAGCTCGCCAAAGAAAGGTATTCTGTCGGTAATTTGATGACGCAAGTGGTAAATTAATGGGTGTATAATGTCGCATAGCTTTAACAGGGGTATTAAATCTAATTTTACCAAGAAGTTCAGGGCAATCAATAGAATTAGAAATAATTTTTAGCATAAAAATGACATCAGCTATTTCTCGCCTCTTAACGAGGGGAAGAAGGTGAAATTTAGCACATAATTTAGAGTAATCTTCACTTTTATAATTGTGTTTGATCCGATAACATAAGTATCGTATAAACTTTTTTTGAATGTTTTCTAATCTCATTATATACTTGTCGTATCTGGGGTTCCAGATCTGTGAGCCGTATTCCAGTAAACTGCGAACAAATGAGCAGTATAGTATCTTAAAAGTTTTAGCCTCTTTAAAACAAGTCGATGTTCGCATGACAAACCCAAGAGCTTGAGATGCTTTCTTTACAATACTGTCCACATGCTCCTCGAATATTAACTTCGAATCATACACTACACCAAGATCACGAACCTTATGGCATCTGAGTAATCTATGTCCTTTTAACGTGTATTCTGACGTAATAACATTATTTTTCCTAGAGAAAGTAGCAATAGAGCATTTTGATGGGTTCAGATCTAACTTATTTTTTACGCAATAATCCTCTATACGCGATAAATCGGATTGAAGGAATTGAACATCATCCTGCGATGAGATCGATAGGAAAATCTTCATGTCATCCGCGAAGCAAATTAATTTAGCAGTATGTAAACATTTGCCGATGTCGTTTACAAAGATTGTAAAGAGCAAAGGACCCAACAGGGAACCTTGTGGAACCCCGCTAGGGACAGTTACCCAACTAGAAATGTAATTATTTATAGCCACTGCTTGAGACCTATTAGAAATGTAAGATGTAAACCATCTCAAAAGGTCACCCCTTATGCCTATTGATTCTAGTTTGTGAATTAAGGTAAAATGGTCTATTCTATCGAAACACTTGCTATAATCAGTGTAAACGACATCGACTTGCATACCCCGGGACATGCTATCAGTGATATAGTCATCGAAGAGTACCAGGTTAGAAATAGTCGATCTCCCCCTTATAAAACCATGTTGATAATCATTGAGAGAATTCTTCACTGCGGCATATAACTGATTATGAATAATCTTTTCAAACAGTTTAGCAATTAAACATAATTTAGAAACTGGTCGATAATTAGACACTTCATTTTTAGGACCTTTCTTATATATTGGGGTTATAAATGCTGACTTCCAAATAGAAGGCATAACACATTCACTCAATGATTTTTCAAACAAAAGACTGATAGGTATCGAGACAGTTATAGCACAGTTAACCAGTAAGAGAGGAGGGATTTTATCAGGACCTGCGGATTTATTCAGATCCAGTGATTTAATTATTTTAATGACTTCATTTTGATCAATTTCTATATTTGAGATATATGATGCTGAATCGGAGACGTTTTGGGAAATACGTGAGGGTAAACCCTGAGGCGAACTTAAAAATGTAGAATAAAAATAGTCAGAAAATAAATTACAAATGTCAGAACCACCGCTAGCAATAATATTACCATACTTTATTGTGCTGGGGATATTCGAAGAATTTGATTTTACTTTAACAAACTTCCAAAAGTGTTTAGGATTGTTTTTTATCGAGTTTTCAACAGAATTAATGTAATTTTGATAACACTCACTCTCCATTCTTTTAACTCTTGCTCTCAATAACTTATAACTAGCCCCATCTGATAAGTTGCCATAGTTCTTGAATTTCCTTAAATATTTAGATTTTTCATGTATAGTTTTCTTTAACGCTGTAGTGTACCAGACTGGGTATTTATCATGCTTACATATTTTTGACGGTACATGCTTAGTAATCATTTCCTCTAAAAATGAATAAAAGCAATGCACTGAACATTCCATAGTTTTATTAGAAAATAGTTCAGACCAATCGACTTTTGAAATTTCTTCATTAATCTTGTCGTAATTGCCCTTTACAAATAAGTATTTAGTATGTTGAGCAGGTTTTAAGTAGGTATATTGAAAACAATGTACCTCAATATTGAGCGCGTTGTGATGAGGATCGATAAGAACCAATGGATCATCACAATCAGAAACGATTACGTCGTCAGATGATAATACAAGATCAAGTATTCGCCCATATCGATTATTAATCCCATTAAACTGATTTAGATTGTGAGTATGTATCAAATCAACAAAGGAATGTTCGTCCATACTGTTTACATTACGTGGAGAGAGATATGACTCACTGGCAACAGGCAACCACGATATCCCACTCAAGTTGAAATCACCGACGATTAGATATTTATCATTTGGTTTCCTAATTATAATATCATCTAGCTTAGTTATAAAATTGTTTAATTGGTTAGAGAATGAATACCCTCGATTTTGTTTGCATAAATATATTACACCTAAATTCAGGTTTAAAGTGGATTTAGATCCAGTACTAGATTGCTTAACAGGCAAAGTCAACCACAAATCCTCAGCACTAGATGCGTAACATGGTTGCTGGACAGCACTTATCTCTTTACGCACAGCGATGAGTACTCCTCCTCCACGAGTTTGGCCAGTAAGATCATAATCCCTGTCCCGACGCCACACTGTATAACGATCGTCAAACAACTCAGAACTACTCACACTATCCAACAACCACGTTTCTGTTAATATTAAAATATCATAAGCACTGAGATTTAGATTACGACAAAATTGAGTTGTTTTGGTTCGTAAACCCCGAACATTTTGGTAATAGATCTTAAAATCCGTTGAAGTATTATATTGAACCTGTTTATTACTATTAGCCATAATTAAAACGTAAATCTAAACCCTGTTTAAGCATAATGATAATAATATGTTCGAGAACACACCGCAAGTAATTTAAGAGATGTAGGTGGAATAAAATAATTTTAAGTAATAATGAAGAATACATTATTAAGCATGGACAGTTTCTACGATGCGTCATTGAACGAATAAATGTTATAGCTAAATCAAGCAGAGCGAGCAAGACAAACGTATAGTAGTATATTATAACTTTGCATTGAACAGAGCGATTTAAATAAGCAACGCAGGTAGTCGGAATCCTAAAGCAAAAGCGGCCGAGGTGCGCGTGCAATGAGTCAGGGATGCTAAACCTTTTACAATATTTCAAACTTACATTAAATATAACAATAAAAAATATTTGAAGTGAGGAATAATAATAAGCAATGCAGTGAAAAATTATATGTGACAATGGTCTCAAATGGAATCTGATACTGATTAAATTATTTTGTTTAAATCTGAAACCTTGTTGACTATAAATGACCGAGTTCCCTCATTTTTCCGGACGTGTATTTTACTAAATTTTACCCAAACATAACTGTAGTTTTTTTCTTTCGCAATTTGTCGAACCTTATTGAGTAAGATTTTAGAATCTGCAGTCAAATGGTCATTCACAAAGATCTTCCCTTCAGAGTCTTGAAATCCCAAATCTTGTACTTTTATTAACTTTGTAGCTCGAGCTGATGCTATGAACTCCTCTTTAATGTATCGATTAATAAAGCTCACAATTATCGATTTGTCCTTAGAATTATATGTCGGGATTCTGGAAATGTAATTTATTTGCGTTTTAGGTAAATTGTATTCGATTTTATTACTGATCTTCTCCACGATCTGGAACAGGTTCTCATCTTTTCTTTGCGGCACCCCTTTATTCTCTATGTTATTTAGCCGTGATCTTTGCTCATTGTTGAACGCCTGAGTCTGTATATCAGCTACAGTTATCTCCAATGCACTCTGTTTTTGTTGAATTTCCGTGACCGAACTCTCAACTGTATATAGTTTCACGTTAAACTCTTCCAGTCTTTCGCCTGAAAATTCGCATGAAGCTTTGATGCCTAAGATCTCGTCCTTTAAGCTCCTTACATCTTCTAACAGTGTTGGGAGATCAGACAGTTTTTGCTTGATCTCGCGAATCTCTTTCATTAAATTCTTAAAGGATATCTGATCCTTGATGTTAGGCGGCGCTGGTGAGGTTGCTTTGCATGAAGCACATTTCCAAGCTGACCTCCGTTCGGGTCCCAGCTTCTTCCATCCCCCCTCAGAAAGTTTTGCGCAGGTGAAGTCGAGGTTATTACCACACACAGAACATTGAACACCTTCAGTAAAGTCACAGTTACACAGTGCACACTTATTCATGTTTATGATTGAGCAAAAATGTTGACAATCTGCGAAAATTATACAGGTAAAAATAAAAAAGAATACGTGTTGCTTAGCCCACTGACCACACTGTACTGTTATGTCTGTGCAAGTACTCGCCGTTAGCAAGACGAGAACAACCGGAAACTATATGCCTGAGGGATTCACCGGGTTGGTGGCACGCCCGACATATGTCAATCGTACCATCCCTCAGGATATATTTCCGGTAGTTATTCGTCTTGATAACTTCGTCCATAATTGCACAGACAAACCCTTCGGTTTCCCCAAAGAGGTCACCGAAGCGTAGCCAGTTCACGGAGGCGAGAACGTCTACATCAGGTCCATATAGGGCCTTGTAGAACCTACCGTGAAGCTCCTTGCTCTGCCATACACTCTTGCGGTCGTCAATGCTTAGTACTATAGGGATGCGCCAGTTCTCTTTAGCCAGGTTAAGCGGGGTGAGTCCGTTATCCACTGCGATAACATCACGATGCATACCCACGTTCGCTTGAAGGAAATATTCTCTAAGGTTGCACACCTCACGATTATGGAGGGTTTTGGCATTTAGAAAACCTCGACCCCCACATTTCCGCGGGATGTACAACCTCATCACAGACGAACGAGGATGATGCATTCGGTATGCCGTCAACAGTGTACGGACCTTCCTGTCCAGGGCATCTAACTCAGTCTGAGTCCACTTAAGTATGCCAAAGGAGTATAAAAGAAGCGGCATGACCCAACCGTTAAAAGCGCGCACCTTGTTGCCGCCCGATAAAAGACTGTTAAGTATTTTTCTCAGGCGACCAAAAAAGCGCTCCTTCAACGATTGTTTCATGTCCGCTTCATTTATACCTAAGGCTTGTGACATACCCAAGTATTTGTAGGTATCAGTAATGAGAAGCGATCTTAGGTTAATGGAATCTGAAAGTTCAATGCTCTCAGATTCCACCATCCTTCCTTCCTTTACATGCATGACTGCACATTTATCCACACCAAACTCCATGTTGATAGATTTACTAAAGCAATCAGTTACTCTTAGTAAGTCTATCAAATGTGAATCAGTGCGGGCAAACAGCTTTAAATCATCCATGTATAGCAAGTGTGATACGACCTGACCGCCTCTCTTTAACCTGTAACCTAGCCCTGAACCCTCTAGTAATGTACTGAGAGGGTTCAACGCTAGACAAAACCACAGAGGACTCAGACTGTCGCCCTGAAATATACCTCGCTTAATCTGTATTAGCTCGCTGGTCGCCTGGGTCTGTCGACACCCTGGATAGTAAAGAGCCGTTTTCCATTGCCGCATACATAACTTCAAGAAGGTGCATAGAGTTGTATTTACTTTATACAGCTCCAGCACCCTCAAGAGCCACGTATGCGGCACCGAATCGAACGCTTTCTTGTAATCTATCCAACATGTCGCCAGACTCTTGTGATTACGGCGAACCTGTTGGCTAATGGCCATATCAATGAGGAGGAGTTCCTTCGTACCACGAGCCCCCTTCCTACAACCATTCTGAGAGGCCGACATAATAGAATTGATTTCAATATGTTTTGAAATTTTGGCTCTCAGAATAGACGTAAGAAGCTTATAGACCGATGGTAAGCAGGTGATCGGTCTATAATTTCCAGGCTCGTGAGTGCTACCTGCTTTGTGGAGCAGGTGCGTAACTCCTGTGGTCATAAAATCTGGCAACGACCCAGATTCTACGGTTGATTGAAACTGCGATGCCAAGCAAGCATGCGAACTACGTAGCCATTTCAACCAGAAGTTATGCAGCCCGTCCGGACCTGGAGACTTCCAATTTGATAACGAACGGACTGCACTAGTAACATCCTGGTCTTCAATGACTACGTCTTCCATCTCTGGAATTTGTTCAACCGCTCGCTCGACATCACGGATCCAATCGCCCTCTGTGTGGCCCATGGGCACCGACCAGATGCTACGCCAAAAGGTATTTGTGGTATCAGCATCCGGCAGCCGCCCACCAGTCACACATTGATCCGGTCGTTCCCAGCTTCTATAAACACGTCTTTGGTCTTTTTGAAATGTGTAATTCACGGTATATCGGTTCACGCGTTTTTTGTATCTGCGCAAACGGTTTGCCCACGCATAAACTTTCTGCTTCAGGAAGTCAATGCGCTCTGTGACCCGAGATGTATAGTCTTGTGGGCTGGTGTCAGTTCCCAAGAAAGCTCGAATCACAAAGCGCATCACTCTAGGGCGAGTATTGCCCTCCCTGAAGCAGATTAGTTTACCAATAAGTGCCCTTGCCTCAGCGATACGACGTTCAATCCTGCATTGCCATGCCGGAGCAGCTTTTCGCCATACAGCATTGTCGTTCAAAGGGAACTTGACGCCTGCTGTACGACATGCCGCTACAGCAGCACAATACAGGATTGAATGGGTATCACTGAGATTCTCGCTATTCTCTAAATAACTAGGCAGTAGCGAGTCAAGGGCACCTACCAATGCCATATTTTGTCTATGCGTAGGCAACCGCGGCAGTCGAGGCCTAATAGTATGGGGTGTATACCGATATTCCCGAATCGCACATTCCAAAGCTACCCTTACCTCATCATTGTACTGGATGCTTACATTATTAGTCATGTCATCCTCATCCTCGCTGGTAATGTTTTGGGGCAACGATGTAACACTACTTGTTGTTACACCAGGATGGACGTGAATGGCACGACTCGAACGTAAACACTCTGAGCGAAGCCTATCAAGTACGTTATCATCCAGCATCCGATTGCGCTGGATAACTCGCACTTGATCCGATAGTCGTTGTGCCGTGACGTTGAAGCCTGGTTCAAGAGCCTGAAACAGAGGCAGCATTCGATTACGATACGCACTGAGGTTGGTTCCTCCCTCTGTAGCCACAAAATATGCCCGCATGACGTTTTCATTTATTGACCTCGTCCATCTCATGCGGCGCACATCACCACCGACAGCGGGGGCCCTGTTCGAGGCCGGCGGGCCTCGGGGTCCCAAGCAGGACGGTGGCCGGCGTCTCCCCTGCCGACGTACAGGTGTTGGCGACGTCGGCGGGGAGAAATACTCGTCGCTTGATGAGCTCAACGCCTCACTGCCCGTCGTAGTCGCGGGTGCAGGTACCGACGGCTGCGAGGCGGAGCTGAGCGACGAGTCCGGGGGTCTCCTTTGTGCTAACGCTCTGGCTCTTGTTAGCATTTGCGTGTCACTACATCATCATTTAATTTATATATTTTTCATTTTGACATGTGTTGTCATTATGACCGATTTTACTTGTTTTGTACTGTTCTTTATGGTTGTATTATTTTAAAATTGAGACTTATTAGTTGAATTATATTTATTATGTTGAAATTGTGGCCAAATTATTATATATTTTTATGGAGTTATAGAGAGCTGAAAATTTTGTAAAATGACACATATGCTGGTGTTGCCATATTTATTATTATTATTATTATTATTATACTTCTGGAACAACCAAACGAAAAATAAGTACATACGTAAAGCTCAATTTGAGCGATTTACAAATATAACGCCTAGTGTAAAATTATGTTTAATATATGAATAAACATAATTCTACATAGATTAAAAACTGACTTTAAGAATTATTAAAATGTTTTCACTTTTTGTAGATGCACCAATGAACAAATATTATGTTTAATGCTGTTGCACAGCCTTTTATAATTTTCTTTATTTAATTAAAGGTTTCTTTGAATATATACAGGCAGTGGAATTTTAAAACTTTTTAAATAATTTAGTACTCCTATCAACGATAATGAGATAAGATGACCTTTTATTAGCAAAGAAAAATAATTTATATACTTTACTTTTGGTTTGCAAAGTACTAGCAATCTTGTTTTTCAGATAAGCTAAAATACTGGTGTAAGGCATGCCTAACACCAGATACACTATTGGCGTAAATACATGTACTTACGCCAATAGTGCAACGAGTTAGATTTGAAACTATGACGTCTCAATCGTAAGCCCAGTGTCTATCTCCTACAAAAGTATCGAAAAAGTGAAGTAATAATAAAGGGAAGCATGTACACTACACCCTATAAATATTTACCCAAATAACATAAAAAATATTTTAATGCCGATTTACTCCATATTACATAACAAGTTACTATCAGCATGTACCTACATACCTCTGAAACGAGTACTGCTCACACAAAACTAACATTGGATACAACAAAATACCGCAGCTTCACTTATACCAAAGAACATTGTATTTTTAATTTATTTCACTTAAGCTTACGATATGAGGCATTAGGGAAATATTATATAGTCATTTTGAATTTCTGTAAAGTAGACTGTAGTATCAAAGAAAAATACAGGCGTACATATATGTAAATAATATTCTTTTGACTAACCTTGCGTCACAAAAGATCAAGCCACTTAAATCCACATTACTTGCCTTGACATCTGCGAACCACAACCAGCACCAACGTGCAACGTCACAGAAAACGCTTTTTTCAATCACTCATCGAAGTTACTGCTCGCGTTACCACCATCTCCTTACACAAAGAAAACTGAGCACGGATCTGTCACCAACTGTATTACCTGTAACAAAACCAACGTATTGATAAAACAAATAAAGCTTTTAATCCAGATCTTAATTTGTAAATGACTTTAAAAGCCTTATTCGTCGTAAATCATAGAAATACATCAGACCGAACAGAGCAGTCGCATGCAATAACAAAATGGCGGCTTGGCACGACAGCCGATATTAGGGACAAGTAAATCTTAATAAAACTCGACTTAAATTGGCTTGCGTTGAGCTCTTAAAGGTTATTTTATCTGCAGTTCATATTTTCGATTATTACTGAACAATATATCAAATAGGGTCGCCAATTATTTGATTATATGAATTGAGATATACTTTGATTTATTACAGAATTTTTTTCTTGCTATTATCAGTGTAAGGATTAGGCCATAGTCAACCACGCTGGCCAACTGCGGTTTGGCAGATTTCACATATCTTCGAAAAGATTACGTAGAAGCACATAACTTCCAAAAGCCTTGGGACCAATACTCAGGACCACTGCGTGACAGTCCAACGGTCTCCCGCCTGACTGTTTATATGCATTACGCTACGAGAAACTAGCTAGGGGAACCTAGGCTGCATGTCGGACGGATAGTGTCTAAGTATATGTGGTCGTTTCACAATTATTACTGCGCCAAGTGTTTTGGGTAGGCGTCCCGTATCACTGACCTAGCATAAAACATTGTATGTTCCACACATAGTTGCTTCGATTCTGGGTGTTTTTTGTGTCCGATGTTATTTGTAGTCTTACAGAAATTACTTCTAGTGCTGGAGTAATCTTTTTCTAATAATAATAATTCGATTTCATCTATTTATAACATCCCTAAAAGAACATGGGGTTTATCGTCAACTAAGAGTTATCGGGCCAATAAGTATTTGGTAAAAGCTCCACAAATATGTCGCATCATTTAAATCATCTGCTTTTGATTGATTGGATAATTTGCAGCGCAAATTACTAAAACATCCATAACATATAAATAATTAAATTAGCGTTCTGTGTGTATCACATATAACCTATAACACCCAATTCTAATGCATCAGTATTGAATAAATTGTTTAACATGTATCTGTAAAACAATTGCAATTTTACCCTTAAAAGTCAAAAGTTATTATTCATTTAAATACATACTAAATTGGTTGACATTATATCGAAATTTAAATGCTCAGTGAAGGTTATTAATGGTTCAATATTAGTATAATTCAACTTGAGTGTATAACGACTGCACGGATGGCGTAGTGGTTTCAGTGGTCGCCTCGCCACTCCCAGCTCGCCGAGTGTTGTGGGTCACATGGGACACAAATTTGTGTATTCCACAAATGATTGTTCCGAACTGGGTATTCTTGGAGTCCGTTGTTTGAATGTGTGTCAAGTCCTCCGCGGTACAGAAATTATTCCCAGAGCGGAGATGTCTTTAAAATAGAAAAATAAGAAATTGCAACATACATAAAACTTATGAACGTCAAAGTATTGGTAAGGCAGTCTACTATGTTCCAGAGAGCAGCACCAGTCTCATGGTGTAAAACGACTTATATCAAGATTTAGACGTTTTTCAAGAAAGATTGTCAGCGACTGTAGTAATATTAAGTATATTGACGATATCCCAGGCATTTTTATAAGCTACAGGAGCGGCAATATCGACGAAAAGTTAATTAAATGATATTGGAAGGTGGAATATGTCACTTGCATGCATTCACAGAGACCTGTCAGCGTAGTGGATGCCCAAGAGGTCGCATGTCGTCGCAAAAGCACATCTGAATGATAAAGAATGTCGATAAAGGGCAAATAAGGGAGAATGGAAAAGAACACCTCTCAGTTTTTTTGGCAGTCCTTTATCAGTGTAACGAGAAAACTCTTTATTGAATGGGATTGTCAAACAAATTACTTAAGTTCTGTACATTATGTTTCTATGTATTTTATTTACTTACAAGCTTTTGCCCGCGGCTACACACGGGAATAGTATGTTTTTCTGGATGAAAGGTATCCTATGTCTTTTTCTGTACCCTGTTTCCTGGATTTTTACACCAATCTCGTTTTAAATACTTGTGAGACTTTTCGTATACGACACTAAGACCGTGAAAGTAATACAATTTGTAGGTAGGCGCTGCAATATCGATCCCCAATAATTGTGTTATAACTTGTGAAACCTACATTTTCCATAGCAACTGGTACTGCACCAACTACTCTACGTGTTTTCCGAAGCACGGAGATGAGCAGCACCGCCAACTTTCTGAATCTGGGTCTGGAGTCTGATACCTCTCGGTAAAGAGTAAATAAGGTAACTTTTTTTAATAATATATTTTTTTTGTAATAATTTTATTTATTTGTCATTATAAGGTTACATAAAAAAATTATACAATGGTGGTGCACTTTAAACAATATTTACAGGTAGTAATTTATTTATGACCCCCATGCTAGGAAATTCCTGCGTTATGAGAGTGATCTATCCGTCTGTTTTAATTTAGTACTTATTTGTTTTTAAGTGAACTACATTTCTTATAACAACAATTACATGTTGGAGTACTAATAGGATGTTTCGAGAAAATTTATGTTTACAAATATGCGCGTTCTAATTCTAATATCGACGTTTTAGCGGTAGCGACTTTAAAAGAGCACAATGCTTCAGGGGAAAATATATACTGATCAACAATTACCAACTAACCTAAATCCATACCCCTCCGGGGATAAGCTCCAGTGAGCATTCTCTTAAAACAGAACAGTAAAATAAATACATCGCTCAATAATTCACTACAATTGGTCTTGATATGTTCGTTCCATTCGCGAAGTATAATTGGATCAGTCATTCAAACTCGTTCGATTCCTTCCTCTGTTAAAACTGGGGTTGTATTGTAAGTAAATATCGGACCCTTTCTGCACAGACCTTAGTAAGGGGCTGAGTTCTTTCATAAGATATTCAGTCTTGTACGTAATATTATTGTAGAAATTGATTGAACTACTAACCTACAAAGCCGATTGTTTCTGACTAGCTTTCGCCTGCGACAATTTTTTAGCATGTGCAATGCTATTTTCATACGTGTTTCTGTGTACATTCATAGTCTCACGCCTATAACCCCGACGGGATAGACACATATATTATAGGCAAATGACACCGTTAAACTGTTTATATCCCACGTAATAGGGACGGCTCGCCCACTTTTATGTGACTGAAAACCGTATGGTCACCGGGAATAGTTTCAGAATCGCGGAAAACTATACCAAACTAATTATTAACAGCCTTTGTGAATTGCGTGAGTTAGATCACTTAGATGGCAGTTGCTTCATGGAAAAACTAGTGTTTAGTTGAATCTGGTGAGTTCGACACCGCGTCAATTCCCTTCGCTATAATAAGCCACTACTACTACAAGATTTCTACCTACAAACATTATTTAAACATTTTAACACTCGGAGCTGTGGCAGTGGTGACCAAATATACCTCTACGCTATCCGTGCAGGTTACGCTGGTTTCCTGGGTGAACCGGCTCATTTGCTCTTCAATTGCTAATTCGTATCGAAGAGAAATCTAATGTTATAAATGCGAATTTGAGTTTAATTGTTTCGCTTTTACGCCTGCACTACTCGACCAATAATCATGAAATGTTGCATACACATCGCCAGGGGTAGAGAACAGGTCATTTGTTACCTTTCACCCCGAAAAAAGTTATGTTTCCGAGCGACCGAAGCTTCGCGCAATAGAATAAATACTTTTGAGCTATTTTTAAACATAGGTTAACTAACGCTTATATCCCCAAAGAGGTAGGCCGAGTATTAGAGCCATATTTCGCCAACTATGATTTTAAGTCCCACGTTTTAGGAAAGCTAATTCCCGTCTACAGAGTATAGTTTTAGACTTCAAGTTGCCACCGAAAATTTCTTGACAGAAAAGCCGATAAGAGTATATGACTGACCCGGGTCTCGAACCCAAAACTTCATTCGCAATCGTCGCTTTCAATACTGCTGCGCTACCAAGGCTATCTATTGATATAGTAGTGCATTTTAAAATGTTAAATAAAACTTTGAAACACATAAAGGCGCAACATGATGTGCTATGTGTCTAAATGAGTATGCCTAGTACAAACGTTTTATATCAATTAAATTAACCACATTAAATACACTGCCAAGATTTTATTTTATTGGCATCTTAATGGGTAATTAAGAAACGTTGTTTCTATTCTAGTAATAAGAGCTAAATGAATCCTTTTATAAACACATTTTACTAGTCCAAAAGAAAATCAGTAAGATGTGACCTCATAAATTGTTAGCAACGCATCGCAGTTTTACAGACGTAGTTTTATTTATATTATTTGTTTATTTATATTTAGCCCATTCACTATAGGTACAATATAAAGTATACCGTATAATACGTAGTAAAATGGCGTTCTTTACAGTATTGATTTTTTAAACACTACTGACGCCGGTTTTTTATTTAATTGTCGCATTCCTTGTTGACAAAATGTTCAAAATTAGATAGTGCGCAAAATTAACAAATTTATGGTAACAAGTCAATGAGTCAATAAGTATATTTGATTAGGCATGTTTTTATGAATAAAAATACCTATGTTAGCTTTCTATTCATAAAGGAATTTAAAAATTGGTCCAGTAGTTTGATAATATACTTACCTGAGAGAATACTCAGATGACGTCGTAGTAGTTTAAGTGGCATTGCCGTTGCACCGAGTTTTGTGAGTCTAAAAATTTGTGTGATTCACATAATAGTCGCACCGATTCTGGGTGTTCTTAGTGTCCCTTGTTTAAATGTTTGCTAACCACCCTTTTAAAATTAGAAAATAAAATTATAATCGGTTGCTTTTTTTTAGGAACAAGGGGTAAAAATAAGAAAGCTAATTGGCTTATTGTCCCATCGGGAGTGAGAACACATACACATGTGCCAACCAAGAATAACGGATTCAATGTATCGTTTTAGCGAATGTTAATAAATTTTACAGCTATGAAATGGCATCCCACAAAAGGCTAGCTTTCTATAACGTGACGGCTGAACGTGTAATAACATCTACATACAGGGTGATTTTGAAATCGTGTAATTCCTTTTAACCACGCATTCTACTGGTGATATAGAATAACCCTGACCATATTTTTATTTAATTAGAATAATTTTTTTTGAAAAATTATTATTCCATTTTTTTCGTGAAATGGTGTCAGATAGTCATATGTTAACCTACCGAGGCAATTTTATTTTTTTTCTAATTAAAGTAAAAAAACATATTAATAATTAATGTCGTAAATAATAACGGGCGGTCCTTTTTATTGCCCCTTATTATTTACGACATCAGTTATTGTTATGTTATTATTTTTAAATTAGTAAAATATTAAGATTGTGTCAGGTGGTTAAAATAAGATTATTTGAAATCATTTCATGAAAAAAATCTGTACTCTAATTTTGCCGAAACCATTATTCTAATTAAGAAAAAATATTGTCAGGGTTATTCTATATCACCAGTAGAATGCGTGGTTAAAAGGAATTACACGATTTCAAAATCACCCTGTATATTAGAAAAAGAAGGTATATTATATTTTAGTTTGTAATGCATTTACTCAAAAACTACTGGACCAATTTTTAAATTCTTTCATCAGTAGAAAGCTTCGTTATGCAGAAGTAACATAGGCTATATAACATCTAACTAAGAGCCGAGCGGAGCAGTAATCATCAAGGTGAGTGAAACCGCGCGGGACTGTTAGTGTGTACCTAATAAACAGCTTCCAACTCTTTAGGAACATACAGTAGTCATGTTATATTCTGTATTTTAAAATAAATCATATCAATGTCAAGATTTATTGTGATAATATGAAATTATTATTAATTAGTGAGATTTTGTTTTAAGATTTTAATTTTTTAATTTTGTAGAAATGTTATCAGGGAATCATAGAAAATATATATTCCTTTTTTTATACCTACTCACGTTTTTGAGTACGGTATTATAATACAATACGGCCCGCTCTAGAGTACGGCAATCCTTTTAAGTCGTCAGTCACTCTTCAAATGTCAACATCATTCGATAAACATTGAGGCCTGTTTCGGTTCCACTTGTTATCAATTTCCTTTTCATTATACTAGTATGGTCTAAACTATAAGTGAATGCGAAGAATGTAGAGAATCTTTAACGCATGCAGTGTTATTAAAGCCTCTGACAATTTTTGTTTATTTGTTTGTATGGGTAGGTGAGTAGTTTTAGTTAAATAAATTAAAAGCTACACAACCGATTTTAAAAATTATTTCCTCCTTTGATAGCTATACGTACTTATTATCACCGAGTAACATAGGCTTTATGAGCGATGCCACGGGCAAAAGCTAGTAGTTATATTACAAACACACCTACAATTAATGGTGCTTTAAAATTATGCTTTTGTCGCTTTACATGTAGTGAATCTGTGAAATATTAACGAACATTTGTCCCAAGCATTTTATTGAAATTAAACTATTATATACGGATTTTATCGCTTTGTTTATTAATCACTGTATTACATAATTTTGAAGCTATTACACTACTACTACTATTGAATTTTACTAATTTATAAGCTTTAAACTATTAAATCTGTTTATATTTAGGTTTACACTTTCCCCGACGTTTCGGTTGCTTTTCAGCAGACATGGTCACGGGGAGACTAAACATTATTACATATCTTAAGATTTTAACGTCTCGTGTTTTCTTGTCAGTATTTAAAAGCCGTAGACTTTAGTTAATGAAACCTGGTGATGAATTCATTTGAATAACGTGTTAAAGTGCTTGCTAAAATAATAAAGTACATGTTTGGATTTTAGTATTTACAGACTGCGTTCAGAATCCACATTTCAAGTTATATTAAAAAACACCTGGTTCGCTATTTCACTTAATTTTAAAGACAAAATCATTACTTTCTTAAGGTCATTGAACTCCAAGAAACATGATTTTATCTTTACTTCTCGAAATAGGTGAAAATCGCTTTCGCAAATAAATTGATTTGATTATCGATAAAAAATATACAACGATTATGAATTTCGAGGCCCTAACTGAACGAGAAAGAGAAAAATAATTTAAAAGTAAATTTAAAAAACATATTTGTAAAAAATTTACTATTTTAAGCATTTATTTTTAGCTAATATGCTCAATATATTAATGTAACCTACAAAGTAAAAAAAGAACTAAAGATCAATGTAGCAGGAACTGAGAGATACGTCGTTTCTAAGTTTTTGTTTATTTCTATGGTAATAGGGTTGTCACTGAGAGATCAGAGTGAATAAATTAATGTTCTGTGATGAATGGTAAAGAAAACCCTTATAAAATCACTTGTTTTTGTGGAGTCTGTTTTGCTGGGGAGGGTTCATGGGCCATTAACACGATTATAACTAACATTATACATGCGAATATGAGTTTGTTTATTTGTTACGCATTCACGCCTATACTACTCATCCAATCATCATAAAATCTAGCATAGACGTTGACAAAGAAAAACTTAGGGTACTTTCTTAACGCGAGCAAAGTCGCGGACAAAAGCTAGTAATAGTATTATGCAAAATCTTCGTCGTCTGATTCTATTAACGTTTCATTTGTGGTAAGAATGACTTTGTTAGCTTCCTCACTATTAGAGACAGGGTAATGAGTAACATTTTAGGTTGTCACTCTTAAAAGACGGATCCTTCACCGAAGATGTAATTAGGTTGTTACTTCCTACACACATAATTAGACATCGTGAAAACTTAAGTAAGTTTTCACTAATCATCATGTATAAAGTCTGCCTGCGATAATAGAAGTTGAAAACTTTAATGTTGAAAACAGTAATGTTTTGAAGTGCGATATTTTTTTCGAGTAAGTAGATTTGTGACAATCCTAACCTAAAACTTTAGAATAATATATTTCAGTATTCCTATGCTTGTTGCGCCTGATTTTTTTATGGTAGTAGTTGTTACCGTATTTAAGAAATGTCTTGAAAAAAAATGCTAATCTGTGGAGATTCTCAAAAAGAATTTATTTTTCGAAATGATTGAAAATATTATTTGAATTTCTGTGGACATATATCGATGCGTTTAGGTCATACCATATTTTTTTGACAAAATAACAGTTACTGGGAAGTTAGTTACATTTCTTGATTTTCTAAATACCTTTAAAAATATAATAAATAACGCCGGGAAAGTTTTAATCGAAGCTTTAGTATAAACAGAAAATGTCCGCAACTATGATCAAATAACACACTTTGCGTTCTTGGTATAAGTGGATAGGTGTTTAACGCTTTAAATGCTATGATGGTCTTCGGTAATTGTAAGCAGTAGCTTTACTATTGGCCAGGCCTGTAAACACTTCTGTCGTGAATGGTCACGGCAATTAATGCTAATTAAAATTGAAATTAGTCAAAAATGATTAAGTACCCTATTGAATATAATGTAGCACGCACATAATTAGACCGAGGTCAAAGTGATATATAAGTATATCAATAATTAGGTATTAGCTTATAGTCCGCACTGGTACACTGGTTCTCTATACTAATATTCTAGTAAACCTAAATATATTTAATCACTTGGTTTTATAATACCTAATTTAAATTGTTGATATAAAGATCACCATACAAAAGCATAATGGGGAAAAGATAAGATATAATAATAAATATCGGGCACGCCACGATCGTGGCGGTAAGTCCCGTTTTTGAGGAGTGGCTGGAGAGGCGGCATGGCGTCCTCACCTTCCGGCTGACACAGGTTCTGACTGGCCACGGTTGTTTTGGCCAGTTCCTGTGTCGTATACGCCGGCAAGAGACGCCCGGTTGTCACCACTGCGGCGACTGCCGCGACGTTGTAGAGGACACGGTGCTGCACACTTTGGCGGTTTGCCCCGCCTGGGCATCGCAGCGCCGTGATTTGTTCGCAGCAGTCAGATCGGTTGCCCTCTCGCTCCCGGCCGTAGTTCAGTCTATGGTCCGGAGTGAGAGGTCGTGGAACGCCGTCGCCTCCTTCTGCGAGGAAGTAATTTCCATCAAGGAGGCGGCGGAGCGGGAGAGGGAGCGTTTAAACCCTCTCCCCAACCGCAGAGCCGGGCGCCGGAGGGCGCGCGATGACCTCCAGCCACCCTGAGGTTTGACCTGGGGGTGGCGGGCTTTGTCGGCCTGCCCGCCATCCGTTCAGCACCAGGTCCGAGAGGCGGCGTGCGTGTTCCCACGCGCGCTTCTGTGTTGTGTCCGTCTCCCCTTTAGGGGGGAGACAGTAGGGCTTTTATTGAGCAGTGCCTATATTGGGTAGGTCTTATTGAGTAGTGGCCTGCCGTTTCATACGGCGGGCCGTAACCTCGGCGGGATCGCGACCGCATGCGAAAGCGATTCGCGCGGCCCCGTCGATAGTGGTTTTGTCGAGGAACACCGTGGTAGGTTTAGTCGGTATTCCGGGAGGTACTTTACTATTATTCCATCTCTCTTTTACCCCGGCGAGTCCGACATAATCCCTCCGCCCGCCCCCGCGGAGGGATATGCGTCATTGCAATCCGCCACGTAAAAAAAAAAAAAAAAATCCTTTCAATGCTAGGGATATGAAATCTCTGAAGAGTGGGGTAAAAAGCGAGGTAGACATACTTGCGTTCAGATCACATCAGTAGTCACGGCGTATACGGAATCTCATTACACTTGTCGCTAGTGTCAACATATTCATTTTTAATTTAGACACGTCCTAATGTTCTATTTTCAAATATTATTTAATTTTAATACTTGCATTGACGAGCTTACATAAACGTAAAAATACTTCTGAGAGAAGTCAAACGTGGTGAATATTTGTGTTGTCATATACCATAATTTATTAGAGTAGTTATTTTTCTTTTTTTAAGATGTCGATCTTTTATATTTGTTACTATGGGCATAATGTGATGTAACAAACACACAGAATATGTGTATCAAAATTTAATTTTGATAATGTTTGTATATATTTTAACAAGACAAAATTATGTTCATTTTGTGTTGTTATAATATTTAAAATATTAACACTCGAGAACACCGCTTAAGAGTTAAAACCCGCAACATACACGCACTATAACCTAGTCAAGATCACGGATGCATTTATCTTATTGATAAGTACAAATCTACTAATATTTTAAATGTGAAAGTTTGTGAAAATTATTTAATATTTATTAATTAACCATGCATAAACTGTTAAACGGATTTCGATAAGACTTTGCATACAGATAGACTTTGTTGTCCTAAATCTCTGGTATGCGCTTGCCTGGCAATTACACGGGCTTAGCATATTATAAATATTTAACTCCTTAATTTAATTCGCAGATGTATCGAGGCGAGGTGGTTCCTTGTTATAATGTTTGCGATATTTCATGCATAACAGGGCATCACACGAGGTGCAAAAGTAGCCTACAAAAACCTCGAAACTGGGAATATCCCAAAAAATAATTAAATCTGGCAACCCTACATTAAGGCACCTTCCATTTAACTATGTGCGTACATATTTATGGCACATCCCGCTTAATGGTAAGTGGGCACCATAGCTCACGGGGTTATGGAGGTCTCTCGGTTAAAATGAGATAACTACGGTGCAAACCAAGAATTAAAATTATGGGTGCAAGGTAAAAATAGGCTGTCATATTACGTGAGTGATATTAGGAGCTGTATCCTTCTTTGTTGAGAGTTAAATAGATTGAATAACTTGCAACATAAAGAAAGTCCTACTTAAGGTTTGTTTTACATGTTACTTGTTACCTTTACAACAGAAAATGTTTGATGATGATACCAAAGAATCAAAGTCATAATGAGGTAATCAAACAGAGAATCTAAGTCGTCCATCATATCATTAGCAAGCTCAAGTGGCAGTATTTGAAGTAAGCAAATTCAAACAGCTAAATAAAACCCATGATACACGCTCCGTGTGTGTAAGTGGGAAATTGGTGTCCTTAAGTGAAGACCGCAGAATGGCATACGTTAAGGACGTCCTCAAACTAAGAGGAGCGACAATCACATCAATTGATTTACCTAAACTGACCTAAAGTTAGATAACAATTTTAACTTATCCTTATTCTTTGGTAAAATAAGTTCAGCCCATAATACCTTTCTTTTTGTGTCTTTGGAAAAAGTCACGTAGATTCCTTATTTTTTCTACATGAATAAATGGAAAAACAAACAAAACACAATATCGCATAATTATGCAATGCTACTTAAAATTGTTCTTTAACAATTACTAATAAAAATTCAGTTGCATAGTGCACCAAGATTTAGTATAATAATAATTTGTACAAAACTCTTTGTAAAACTACCTTTCGCTGTGTTCTTTCTTAGAAAACAAGCTAGTATTTGAGTTAAAGAAAAGAAGTAATGTTAATTAGTTTTGTAGCGGCGACCTGTTGCTACTTAGTACTAATATTAAGTCAGTATACAGATTTCGTATGTAATTGGCTTTTGTCTTTACTGTAGACCATGTTATTGTAGCTTTCGTGTTCAAGCACTACGTCACAATTAAAAGCGTTTTTAGTTTCGTTTTCATTAGAAAAGCTAGAAACTGTTGCAGTTGTTTCGTTTTCCTAGTTTTAATATAGTTTTGTCTTATGTTTACGTAAATATTACAAATTTAATTTAAATTTGAAGTAATTTATGCTGTTTTTGTTGCATTTTAGTTTGTACAACTTTTATATTACAACGGCCCGCCGACGGTCAGGCAAAATAGGTTTTCAATTATATTTGGCATTGACAGATGCTGTTACGTTGTATCTACAAGGTAACGGAATCTGTCAATGCCTATTTTCTGCAGTCGGCGGTTTTTAAGTCAACTACTTAAACTAACTACTACTAATTAAAAATAGTTTTCAAATGGTAGAACGATCCGCTATTAGCTAGATTTGAATTGAACGAAGCACTATACCAAAGTGTGGCAAAGATGATTAATAAATGAAGTAACTATAATATTGATAACCAGATAAAGATAGCACTAACTATGACATAACAAAATAGTACCCATAACATTGTAGTCATATGTATATAGTACATTTACTGGGAAAAAGACAGAATACTAAAAGTTTCGACAGGTTTTTCGGT
The DNA here is from genome assembly GCA_963675205.1 of Catocala nupta. Lineage (NCBI taxonomy): Eukaryota > Metazoa > Arthropoda > Insecta > Lepidoptera > Erebidae > Catocala > Catocala nupta. The sequence goes on from OY776099.1 coordinate 13,208,400, forward strand.
TTCTTTATTAATTCGTTTTTTGCGTAAGTCTGAAAATAAGATTAAGTGAGTGTAAGTGTTAGCCGTGACTTCAATCTATAGAAAGGCAAGTAGTAGTTGGATTACTTTATTATACTGATAGTTAAAACGCAAATCAGCTACTAAAACACAGAATAAGGGACAGAATGAAAGTACTGGTTGAATTCACCAGAAAAAATGGTTATTGGTTAGGTTACATTATTTTTTCTTGGCGACGAATCAGAAGCATATCGCGCGTTGCCCAATCTTCAAAATAAGGCTTGTTTTATTACCAGTACAAATAACGAACATTACTGGTATTGCCAGCACAGTCATAGCTAAAACTTATACGAGCCACAAGTGCGTCAATAACTGAATGAACAACCTACCTACCTACCTAGTTAATTAATTATGGGCAGTGTAATCAATTTTCATTAGATTCAATTCCTAGTCGCATCGTTAATGACTTGTTTACTAACTACGTAGCGTAGTTTGAAACAGTTTAGTTACAATTTGAGTAGTTTGAAAATATATTTTAGTGTAAACAGTTGTTCAAATATCATGCAGGATATAAAACCTTCACTCCTGTACAGTAAAGGAAGCGAAGAACCTGAATTTCGCCAGGTATATTTAGATCACATATAATTAGGGTCTATTGTTGCCTACTTAATCGCACATTTCATGTTTCTACTGACTTAACCGACAAAATTTCTCAGAAACACTGCCCGGCGTGCTAATTGGCCGGGGACCTTACGAATGGCAATTGCTTACACACGTAGTACTAACGAGGTAATTATACAATGCAATATTAATACTTGTACAGTGGAATAATTATGTAATTATTTAACCGATTATGTTATTCCATTCTAAATCAATAAAGGATGTCAATGTCTGTACATTATTTTAAAATTATACAACAAATCTAGATTTAGTCTACGACATTGCTCGCGTTAATGTAAATATGGTCAATACATTTCAATCCCTCAAGAACAGTCATTTTGATGGATGGATGTGTATGCGAAATTTCATGATGGGTCGAATAGATAAGGCGTAAAAGCGTAGCAAACAAACAAACAATTTAACATTCGTATTTATAATATTACTAATTTGAACTAGTTGGGATGTATCAACGCCAAAAATACTCATACACCACGCCGTAAACATACGCTAAGTGCTACGCCAAGTCAAACAACAAATATGTATGTAAATGGTATTACTATTCCACAGAAGTGACAAATTGGTAGCCGTCACTGTGACAGACATCTTCCCTAGTGACTGTAACTAATGAACTGAAGCGGTCTCGTATATTAAGTGTGCGCACCTGTCACCCCCCTAACTAAATGGAATGAAAAGATAATGATTTGACGTGAATTTGTAAATGGAGTAAGTTAAATAATATAACAAGTATTAGCACAGCGTGGACATAAATAAAAGACAAAGTAAAAATGACTATCTCTCTGGTTAACTACCGTAAGTGACACACGTTGACTGCATGGATGGCGTAGTGGTTTAAGTGGTCACTTCACCATTGCCACTGCGCCGAATATAGAGCATTCAATCAGCACACGACACACAAAAAAATTATGATCCACAAATAGTTATTCTGAGTTAGGGTGACCCTTGTATGATTGTTTTAAAGGTCCCTGCGATACAGGATTAATGCCACGTGCGAAAGTAGATATTACAAAAAAAACAAATTTGAGGTACTTGATTGTACATCCCGAATGGCACAAAGCAATCAGTATTTGCCAATGCCAATAGCAAGACACATGCAACTGGTATTTGTAATACCAGTTGCACGTGTCTACAGAAGTGATACATAGTTAGACATAATTATGATATTGTCTTTTCTGTTGACTGTAACTAATGAATTCAAACTGTTAACCCATATATTAAATGAACACCTGTCACCATTAATAGACATGGTAAATAAACGTTTGACGCACATTTGCGACATTGTATAACAATAAATAACAAAAGCTTTGGCGAGTTATATTGATGATATTGTAGCATGGTGTCCCGCTTTGATCTCGGATCCGAGCAAAATATTGGGACTTTAGCCAGGAAAATTACAATCGCATCTCTCATCATCATCTCTACCGAACATGGCTTTAAACTTTATACTGCTACTGACTATTACGGTGTACTAGTGTATCCAGAAATAGTCGGCAATTGTGAGCCAAAATCTACTTACTACTTACATCTTTGCAGCAGTAAGCCTGCATAAGCCAATTGCCAATTATTTGGTTACAGTGATATAAATAAACTGACTCTCCCGAGAAGTAACACGTCTTATACAAAACTGGTATAAGTTTCTTGCTGTTACTGCGTTTCGCTCGGTGCGTAAATTGCGAAAACCCACAGACACAATTCCTTTCCACATACACATATAGTAAAGCCTTTTCCTTGTGTCGGTATCGCGCAAGCACTGCATGCAAACATAGGCTGACTTCTACGTTCTAACAGAAGAGCTGTATGCTTGTAAGTGACCTGTTGTAAAAAAGGTACTGCTACAAATATGTATATGTCCTAAATTACGTAAATTACATAAATAGCCAAAATACTCAGGTATCAGTAAAAGAAATAGATAGAATTTGTTTAAAGAAGCAGTGTATGTGAACTTGACTGAAAGTGTGTTCACCTCACCGCCAACCAGGTCGTGGACACGATAACCATCTAGAAAGTTTTTACTACTGAAGCTGTAAACATATTTACGGCTTAGACAGCTATCACATTGTGTTAATGTGTTCAGTTTTATCCGTCAACAACTTACCATCTATTCTAGGTACTATTTTGTAAACGATATAACCGTAAAATTCGGTTAACCTTATAACTAACCCATCTGGGTTACCACGCTCTTGAGGTTTTAGCGTTGTAAACATTAAACAGTGAAATCAGTTTAATGGAACCGATATTAAACGTCATAATATATATAGAACATACAAGCTATGAAACATACATTCTCACATGAGATAGATCAGATCTACTATAAAATACTATTAGAGGCGGACTTTTAAATATTACTAATTAGTTTTTGCCTGAGATTTCGAGCACAGTACTTTTGTTCTGGATAAAAGTTACCCTATGTCCTATTTTGTACTCCTGAAAATGTACACGCGAAATTTTATAATGATCGGTCACGTAGTTAAGGCATGAAAGTGTGACAAGCAAACAAAGTCACATCTGCATTTACAATGGTTGCAGCTCCTTACAGAACAGATTAGTTAAATAATCAATATTAGAAACTATGTGATTTAAAAGAGTGGCCATGAGATTATTGCTAGTTCTTCTAATTAGTTCTACGCCCTATCTTTGCTGGGCAAGGTAAAAGTAAATTCACATTAATAAGCGTAACTTTAAACGTTCATAAGTATAACTTTATGACCTATACGAATAATCATATTTTAGATTTATTGTTAAGTTTGTTTCTTTACTATTAGTGATTTAATATTTATAAACTCCATGCTACGCGTACTAAGAATTTATACCCAATTTTGTAATCTAACTCAGGACCTATTTATTCATCGAGCAGAAATTTAGACCATGTAATCATCGAGAATACAATGAAATAGAGAATAAGAATACATATACATAGGTTGAGGCACAACCAATATATTATATCATTATACTTTATATATGAGACCCGAGCAGTAACCTTTTATTTCTACACCCGAACCATCACCCATCTCACATGTCCTTTTCTAAGTCTTCAGCTAGCTCTTTACCACAATTCATGAAAATTTATTCAGCAGTTCAGCCGCGAAAACTTGTCGAACAAACAAAATTGCCTCCGCATTTATAATAACACAGAACAGATTAAATTTGGTTGATGGGAACATTGGAATACATAATCTTAATTATTGATAAGAAACTCTAACTTGTTACTGCAACGCAACAAATAAAGATTAAACAAAAGGAATTATAAATGAAGTGACTTATTTATACTTAAGACGCTTTCACCGTTCTTGGTTAAAAGGATTTGCTTCGAGGATTGGCTGTAGATTTAGAAGCGTGTCATTGTGGGGCAGATTGTTTCATCGCTGTCTGTATAATTTCTTAATCATAGCACTATCATTCATGGTAATTCATATAGTCTATTAACCTCTGTCAAATATTCGTGACAGATGACAGAATGTACCAGTGACAGTAACGTATCATGGAATTTCTACTGGACAAAACAAATTACAAATACTGATAATAATAAAGATTATATTTACGTTAATTTACAATACGATTACGGTTGAGCATCTGATGAAAAATAGTTCACAATTAAAGGGTATCTGGGTTAAAAATAAAATATTATTTATGTTAAATTAATACAATTATACATCCATGTTAAAAAGTTAAAATTTTATATATATTTTATATAAATTACATTAAAAAATATAAAGCATATTCAAGTTAATTGGGCACGCCACGATCGTGGCGGTAAGTCCCGTTTTTGAAGAGTGGCTGGAGAGGCGGCATGGCGCCCTCACCTTCCGGCTGACACAGGTACTGACTGGCCACGGTTGTTTTGGCCAGTTCCTGTGTCGTATACGCCGGCAAGAGACGCCCGGTTGTCACCACTGCGGCGACTGCCGCGACGTTATAGAGGACACGGCGCTGCACACTTTGGCGGTTTGCCCCGCCTGGGCATCGCAGCGCCGTGAGTTGATCGCGGCAGTCGGATCGGTTGCCCTCTCGCTCCCGGCCGTAGTACAGTCTATGATCCGGAGTGAGAGGTCGTGGAACGCCGTCGCCTCCTTCTGCGAGGAAGTAATTTCCATCAAGGAGGCGGCGGAGCGGGAGAGGGAGCGTTTAAACCCTCTCCCCAACCGCAGAGCCGAGCGCCGGAGGGCGCGCGACGACCTCCAGCCACCCTGAGGTTTGACCTGGGGGTGGCGGGCTTTGTGGGCCTGCCCGCCATCCGTTCAGCACCAGGTCCGAGAGGCGGCGTGCTCGTTCCCACGCGCGCCTCTGTGTCGAGTCTACCCTACTGTCTCCCCTCCCCCCTAGGGGGGAGACAGTAGGGTAGCTAGGTCTCTTTGGGTAGTGGCCTGCCGTTTCATACGGTGGGCCGAAACCTCGGCGGGGTCGCGACCGCATGCGAAAGCGATTCGCGCGGCCCCGCCGATAGTGGTTTTGTTGAGGAACACCGTGGTAGGTTTAGTCGGTATTCCGGGAGGTACATTATTTCTTTTCCATCTTCTTTTACCTCGGCGAGTCCGACATAATCCCTCCGCCCACCTCCGCGGAGGGATATGCGTCATTGCATTCCACCACGTAAAAAAAAAAAAAAAAAGACCACCTGACTCAGTTGGTAACTTGGCAGTGCAACTTGCCGTCCATGGTTCCATAACGACTTGAAAGGCTGCAGTAGTGCAAAGAGATATGAAGGAGTGAGAGCTATCTGAAGATAATTTCGAGGATAAAGCGAAGTGGACGAGCAAGAGCAGGCTGGTTGGCTCACGACCATGTGGGATATATAACCTGGAAGAGAGAAAAATAGAGAGACACGAACCCAGCCACATTTGCCTATGTATGGTTTTAGATTTCATGTAATATGGAGCATGCCTTTTGCCGGCCATTGGGCTGCAATTTCGTAACTGGAAAATCCTTCGGGCCCTTAAGGAATAGATCCGATACCTCTTGCAAAGTAGTCGCATTCACTGCCATTGTACCATTGAGGCAGTCTAGCTTAGATTTATTAGCATTTATAAGCTGCTAGCTTTTGACCTCGGCTAAGCTTGGGCATAGTAATAATTTCTAGTTGAAATGTGTCTATATCGTTTTCTGTACCTCTGACAACGAGTATGCGAAATTTCATGATGATCGATCAAGTAGTTAAAGCGTGAAAGTTTACTAAACAAACAAATTAACATACGCATTTGTAATATTAGTTAGAAATATAAGCATTTAAGTATATATTTATATTATGTTTTTAAGAAGACAATAAAGAAATAGTAAGTTATAAAAACAACTCGCGAGTTGCTTGAGTGACATGTTTAACAACAACTTAGAATAGTTCCAACAGTTACGGTTCCGAGAATGAGATACATAAACAAAAATACGCTTTCCTTTTAATTGGTGAGTCTAGACACAGCTGTAGGCGTGGCCTCACACGGCAAAGAGTATGTGGCTTACTCAGCGTTTGTGATTAGTAAGCAACTCTTTTGATAGCCTTATATTATGATATCCTTACGCAGATTGCCAGTCTCCTTTAAATATTGGATACTGTCACCGAAATTCGGTACCAATCTACACAACACTCTGCCCATGACTAAGGATCCTTTGGATTCGGAATTAATCAAGCTATTCATATAAGTTATCAAAGTAAATAAAGCTTAAATCCTAACTAGATAATATTAGTTACGACTCACATTCACATTTTTAACTAATATTATAGATACAAACGTGAGTTTATTTGTTACGATTTCCAAGATGTTTTTCTCCAGCGTTAAAGCGAGCGATAATTAATTATTTTAAAAAATATCTTCGAAAGTCACAGATTTGGGATCGTACTCGAGGCCTCCTCTTGGCAGTCGAATAGTCTCCACTAGGCTAATATAGGCAATATAGATTTTACAAAATCAGTGTTACTAGAATGATTTTGTTCAGTGTGTTACGAAGGTTTTGGCAAGAGCATATAGATTGTCTCTGCCACACACAGTACGCTAAATGAGACAGCTTTATAAAGGTAATGAATAGTAACAATGTTAACAGAACTGTACTAGGATTCTTGGCAGATTCCGTTATATACCTTCCTTTACAAACACTTACACTAAGTATTTACTATACATAGACATACGCTTGTATTTCCGCGAAGGTGTAGGCAGGAATGTATTACACCCACTTTTCGCCTGCTATGTATTAGATTCCACGTAATTGAGGTGAGCCTAAATACGCTTGTATTGACCATTAGAAGAGTTTAATAGTGTCAAAATTTTTCCTTGTTATGGTGGGCAATTCAAGGATGCGTAGTGGGTTACTCTATTCGCAATTATTTTTATACAATAGATATCCGCCATGTGGAGTTCGGTCCTTCAACATTAAAACCACTAAGCCTTCCGTGCAGACAAGTCAGTTTATTGCTGGTTCCAGCATAAATAGACCGGATCGAACGGACACCTATTACAGAATATCGACGTCACGCAACAATACGTACATTGTTGCATTACGTTCGGCGGGTGAAAGCTTTGAAGGCCCAGACACCCACCCGGCTCCATCCCTTCTCTCTTACCCATTCAATCTGACTCCATCACATAGGCTACAGTAACTGCTCACTATCAGGTAGAAGATCGTGGCACTGCAGGCAGCAAACCTGGCGCTAGTATGCCACCTATGTGGTTTAAAGTAGGCGGTAGCTAAGTTTTGCTTCCTTAGCATCACTTCTATGAAGCCAAGAAACAAAGCTATGTCCTTTATGGTGATTATCGCTGTCTCAATAGTTAGATCACTAGCTCGTCTACCAAATACTTCCACAGTCGAACTGGTAAATATTTGGGTGATACCCTGCTAAGCCTTATATCTTTTAGATAACTTAAATACAAAAAATCACAAAGACATCTAACAGATTCATTATTTAATCGATAAATTGATAACCGTTATCGATAACGCCGACACTACTAAGACTTTTATTAATACTGCGAATAAAGTAGCGAATTGTAGTAGAGATCCTCGTAAAGCCAATCTAAACATTAATATCTTGATAATAAAGCTTAAAATAAAACTCAGTTTGATGTTCAATTGCAATTTGAACTTCGAATGTGTAATAAGAACTGACGTTAATGTTCAGTAACGTACTTAGCCATAAGCGGAGCGGGCGAGTTCTAGAACATTTTATTTAATCTATACTAATATTTTGAAGTTATATTGGTTGTTTGTTTGTAGACGGTTATCTCATGAACTGCTGAACCGATTTTAGAATTATATATACCAATACAATGGTAATATTAACATAAGCTATGTTTTATGACATAACACCCACGATTTTATCCACAGTGCTTATAATTGTAACATTTGTATGTATTGCTGTAAGTGTACCTTATAATAAATAAATAAATAAATAAAAACACGCGAGTGAAACCGCTCTCCGTAGCTAATCTATCGTAGATATGAACAGTTACAACGTAAACAAAAAAAAGTAGAAACTGTTTTTTAAGTTTCATAATAAGAATCTCAAGCCAGAAATTCATTGATACTGTTAAGAAATGCGAAAGTGATAAACGAATGCAATACATTATTCTACCTAATTTTATGAATGCGAATGTTAGTTTGTCTGTTTGTTTATTACGCTTTCACGGCTAAGATACTCGACCAATCATCATGAAATCTCGCATACACGTTGTCAAGGGTTTGATTTTCATCCAGTAAAACGTACTCTATGAATATTTTACATAAATGTAGAATATTTTCGTTGCATACGATAACAACTTAAGTTGTTTCCTAATTAATGTATAGCGCTCGATTCCTAATTGTATATATCTGTAACAAAAATTTCGCCATCTCTATTTATTTTAGTTAATTTCCTACACAGTACAAGAACACGTAACAAAAAATAGTTTCTAAGCATGTTCTTGACGATAATTTGATAGCAATCATCTTCTCAATAGTTTGTGTAACAAGAGAACAAGGCACAAACTACAAGGCGCAGATAATGATAGGTTCAACAACACTGCACTCGGTAAAAATAGAACAACAACGACGTAACCGCTGAACGGTTCACGCCAAGAGTTTGGAAAAACGGTTACATTGTTACGTACGTACTGCTAAATGTGTGTGTACGTATGGTAGTTCCCAAAAGCTATCTACCTGTGGTTTTCTTTACTAGCGCTTATTTTAGAAATTTTGTATGACGCTTACATATGTAAGGAAAACTCCAGAATCAGTTCTCAAGTATTTATTTCCTTTAATATTATTGTAACAATCATATTTTATATTAATAGTTTACATAGTTACACAATATGCATACCTGATTTAATTCAATGCAATATCCGCCACTTAATATACTTTTACTTCACAAACTTATCCGATCGCCACACAACGCACGACTGCCCGTTATAGTTCCGCGCGTTAGTTTTATACTATCAAGCATAGTGGGGCAGTCGAGAAAAATCAGTGTTGCCAACAGAAAATAACGGATACAATTAAACATATTCAAATAATGCTTCTACATCGCTACATTTAACTAAATATTTCTATATAATAATTATATTCTACCTATAATTGCTAACAGCTCGGCCATCCTGATGTTAAAGCGAGACCCTTCGCTTTAGATTATGTTTAACAACAACAGGTCAAGCGATTCGTGCACAAAATTGTGGCTATGAATCGCTTGAAGTACCGTCGTTTATATTCGTAATAAGTATAATTTAATGTATTTTATTTATGTACTTCTTAAGAAATTATTATGTATATCCTGTTACATAGAGACAATGCTTATTTTTATCAATGTGAATGTACATATTTATAACTAATTATTAAAGATAAATTTATTTGACTCAACATGTGTACGATCAGGTGTTACAGATAGGTATTTTTTATCTCAACATGCTCTGTCTTGTCAGACATGCAAATGTATATGCTTAATAAGAATTTTAAAATTATGCTGGATCTAATATTATAATTAACATGTCAATTAAGCGTCTCTTAACAATGAAGTGAGATATATTATAAATAGGTTAGTTCAAATCCGTACAATAAATATAAAAATTAATTAATTAATAATTCATTTCCAATAATAGAATAGTAATAGATAAGTCAATAATTAAGAACATGCCAAATTAAATTAGATCATGATAGACGATTATTAAAACAAAGAAAACAAATTATATAAGATTATCACATAGGAGATCATTAATATTATAGTAGCATTTATGCAATAAATAATAAATTTCTTAAATTACGTTTAAATACGTTAACATTAAGGTCCTTAAATTTATTTGGTACTTTATTGTATATTTTGGGTGCCATGCAGAAAATGCTATTATAATTGTTTTACATAATATGTATGGCATCAAAATTTTGTAATACAGTGATAAATAAACAACGCGATAAAATCCGTATATAGTAGTTTAATTTCACTGAAATATTGTATAATTATTGAAAACAACCAGTGAGAATCACTGTTACAACTATTATGTTATCAATTCATTATTTTAGAAATATCATCACATTCTTTCTCTGAATTTACTTAACTAGAATCATGATTTCTATCGTATACCAAACATGGTTTTAGTTTATCTATTGATACAATATTCTCATAGCGAGGTCGATGCGCCTTTAACATTACTTAATACATCTAAAACTGTCGAGACGCGGTTATTAATAATTTTTATTTAGTTTATTTAACGGTGCCGAGTTTTGATGTCGCGACTTCCCGTGTTATCCACGTTGTCGCGACACCTCCCTCCTCGGACTTTTACGATTGTGCCGAGTTTTGATGTTACGACTCCCCGTGTTATCCACGTTGTCGCAACACCTCCCTCCTCGGACTTTTATTATTATGCCGAGTTTTGATGTTACGACTCCCCGTGTTATCCACGTTGGCGCAACACCTCCCTCCTCGGATTTTTATTATTATGCCGAGTTTTCATGTTACGACTCCCCGTGTTATCCACGTTGTCGCAACACCTCCCTCCTCGGACTTTGTGACTTACGATTAAAAGAGTGTTTGTGGATTTGCCTCTCTCGCCGGCTCCCTTCCACTCCCTCACTCTGTATTTGTTTTGAAGTCTACCCTTTTCCGCTTTCATTATCGCGGTTACTTATCATCAGACTCATCCATTAGTCTGAAAATTAACGAATGATCGGCAGTTTAAATTCATTAATTAAATATTTATCACAGTTAATCTGTCAGGTATACCAGACGTAATAAAAATATCGAGTCATGCCACCAGTATGTCACTGAGACTCAATAGGTTAACTTTAATATTACCGCTGAAACCTGTCAGCTGTTTGTGATTTGGAGTCAGTCAACAGTGATACCATCTCCTCCCCTGATCATGAAGTTATGCCTGTGTCTTATTTGGTTGATAACAATAACAAAAACACATTCATGCCTTGAGACCAAACACCTATTTGGTTTGAAAACATGAATACATCTTTGTAACCCACACCTGTAGGTTTCAGTAGAAGTTAAAAACTACTACATTAAACGCTCAGTCAACAGTCATTTCTTTATGGTGACAGCCTATCTGTCACTAAAAAAGATGCAATCTATTTAACAGAAGTATAATCATTATATTATAAGGTAGGGTGTAACTTTATTCTGTGTGCATTACCATAGTCCTATGTATTAACAAAAGAACAAAAATGGGAATATTTAAAAACTTAATTTACTTCTTTAAATGCAGTTGTATATGTTATAACAATTTTATTTCATTCTTCGACACTAACAAGTTTATTAGTAGATTTTTATTGACTAAAGATACATTGTTTCTACCTTATTTTTATAAAAAGCAACTTGCTAAACTATTAGCATTTAATATATTATGCAGGGACCCAGTTACCAGTAGAGTAGTGAAGGTTATAGAACATAGTAGTATTATTACTACAAATCTTAGTGATACATCTAGAAGTTTAAACTGTTAAACGAGAGAAAGGACAGGCATACACAGTATTAAACTAATTCATTAAAATTATTCGGGGTCTATCCGGCAAGAAGTTAGAATTAGATTAATTTTAAACATAATATTCAAGTATGTTGCATAACTCAACATTGGTTAAAAAGTATTCAATTAAAATTTATAATGAGTATTATTCAATTGTAAGTGCATTTTTAAGAGAATTCTATATATGGTGGCTCTCTAATATATTTATGTAATGATGTAAAACGTTAAGAACTTAAAGATACTTATAGTAAATCTTTCTATCGCACTGATGAATTATCCTGTGTGGAACAAGGGCAACATACCATAGTTTGTGTGTACTGTCCCAGAGCGACTTTAGTGTATTCGAAACAGTAGTACAGGATATTTTAAATCGTTCGAGTTTTAGTAATAAGAATATAGTAGTATGTGGTGATTTTAATATTAATTTCCTTGAGCAGTCAGCTCTTTCTGTGAAACTAATTAGTTCATTAGAGTCATTTAATTAAAGTATCTATTTTTGGAACCAACCAGGATTATTTCACATTCTGCTATCTCCTTAGATAATGTATTTTGTGACTGAATTTCTAAATACGGCCGGGCCATATTAAGTGAACCGACATCTGACCATTGTGGTCAAAGGGTAGATTTTTTCTGTAAATACAATACTTAAAGAGAATAAGATCACATGTAGACCAATGACCTCTAATCGCTTAAAGAAATTTAATAATAAAGTAAGTGTCAAGGTTCTCAATATGGAAGGATATCCTTTCTCAGACGAAGTATATGAGTCTTTACTTAACACAATTACTTTAGAATATAAAAATATTATTAAATGTAAGACCTTTACTAAGAATAATAAGATTATGTTTTGTGATCTAAATTATATGAATTATATGATATGAAAAATATTCAATTTTGATCCTAATTTTATTCAATATGTTAAAAATTATTTAAAATGATTTGTGCCACTGCCAAGTCCCTTTATCTAAAAACTAAAATACGAAATTCTAGTAATAAAATCAAAACTACTTGGAATATTAATAACAATGAAACAGGACGCAGCAAGGTGCGTGATAATACCTTTGAACTTAATACAAATAATAACAATAGGAATTCTATGACGCCTATCAGAGGGTTTTGGTTTTCTTCTTTTTTATTTCTGTTTTATAATATTTTAGGTATAAGTTAGTTTTATCGAATTGTGTTTATATTATGTATATAATTAATAATTTGTATTGTGAAAAATAATAACATAATTTGGAAATAGCCGACACCTTTAATAACTACTTCGCAAAAATAACTTTAAATACAACTAGTACCCTAAGGTCTTGCCCAGCTCGAGCAGAATACTTGGTTATCGACAACGTGGAAGAGTAAGATACTATTCAGTTTTGAACGTGTACATCCATATCATATAATAAACGTATTTAAGTAACTTAATTAAAAAATATCTGCTAAATTCAGGGATTCCTATCTCTGTAAAATTTGTTGAAAATATTATTGTCAATATAGCGCCACATCTAGCTGCTATAATCAACGGGGCATTTTAATGAATATGGGTATTTTTCTTAACTTAATTAAATGTAGTAAAATACTACCTTAATTTAAAATTGGATACCAAAGCGACCCCAATAATTTTAGGCCAATTTCAATCAGTTACAGCAATTAAAGAGCCACTTTAGTGTAAATGATTTATTTCATACAAATCAATATGGTTTCAGGATTTGTGTGAAATTGTTTTATTCGTGGATGACAAATCCCTTATTTTTAAAGTAGACTGAAAAGCACCGAATTTATGTGCTGTTAACGATTTACTCGCGCAAGTCCTAGACTGGTTTACGACGAATAATTTACTACTAAACTTTACACTGCCAAATGTATAGAGTCCTAACGTAAATATAAATTTAAAAACTTTAGATGATAAAGTTAAGTGAGGCGCTCAAATATCGTGTCTTGCAGGTTTCTTCTCATAGGGCCAAGCCTTTGCCTGAACCTAGCAACTAACCTAAATATAGCCTCAGTAATTGTATTGACCTTTACCTACTAATTTTTAAGCTAATAAAATTATTAAAACTTAAAGCTATTCAAATTTATTATAGTTTACTTATATAATGCCTATTTTTTATATAATACATTATATATTACCATAAACAAAATTCATATAAATACCAAATCATGTCTGCATTGACATAAACTTTATATTTTATCAATTACATTATTTTAAAATAGTTTAACTATGCTTAACAATCGTTCTTCAAAATTATCTGTTATTTGTAGATATACAACCTGTTTACACCAAACTCATTAGTAGATATCGTGCATGTTTTTGTTCGCTTAAATATTACAATCAAGATTACAAAACTGTCCTTACTCAATTAACTTACAGTTGGTATTTCTAGAGTGAGAATCCTTACCTCGCCGGAACACAATTTGACTAGCACGGGAGCTAAAGAATTTTTATCGGATTACCGCCAATTTTATATGTTGAAGTTAAACAGAATATTTTTCTTCTTATTTATACATTAATTTGCTAATGTTCTAAGTTAACATAGTCAAATATGATTAATAGTGTAAATATGTTTAACCGTACTATATTGTACTGTTTTAAACATGCTGTGCACACATATTTAGAACATATATTAAAACAGAACAACATTGTAAACCTAGCTAACCTATATAGTTTCATTGTGTTTTAATATTGTAGGTATCGATTGAAAATAAAAGTAATAATATATTAATAATGATACCTTCAATCTGTATGTCAGTATAGTGCATATAAACATAGCGCACCAATATGGGCAAAAGCAATAACAAGTCATTCCTCTTCCTAATACTAGTAGCTCTGGCTGGATATAAACAGTGCCGAGAGGAGAAATACCGAGGAGTACCCCAGCCAAATTCAACCTCATCAACCGCAATAATGCTACATATCCATAAGTATACAGTAGGTACATCATCAAGTAAATACGTCGCTTGCCAATAGTTAGCTACCAGGGAGTGCCTTGGCCAAGCCAAACTACGACGCCGACACAACGAGTCCACCTAGCATCCAACACACTTATCTGTAAGTCTCATAATCGAGACGAAAAAACAAACAAACACGAGTGTCGCAGTTGACTTCAACCCATCAGGACGGAAATATAAACAAACCAAATTGATGTTAAATCTGTTTAATTTATCACAATTACTCACTACATGGAATAAGTAACAATTATCCATATTTTCAACGTTTTCACACGATACCTTAATATTTTTTAAAGCATTTGGCATTCGATTAATAAATAATTGTTTGATTTAAAAAATCTTAGACGAAAAGTGAGGTTATTTGTTAGATGCCAAAATATCTATAATTTGTAGGAATTTAAATTAATCTGTCAGTAATAATTACTAATCCTATACCTTAGGTTATTCTTTAACAATGTAAAATTATGTACCTACCTTGCATTTTTTTTACTGTATGTATCGATCTATTCTATCTATTATTATATATGAGACTATATTCTGTTTGGTCAAAAGCGGATATCAACTTTTTTAAATTCAAATAAGTAATTAATTGTTTTACAATTGATGCTACACTTGGACATCACTAAAATGTCTATGGTCATGTCAATGAACCGTTTGTATACCTTTTGATTTTGTTGTATTGAAATCGACTATATTGCAATGTCAAATGTTGAGAACCAATTCTGAACGAAATGTATATATTTTCTTTTATTTGTTCATAAAAGTTAAATTTGCACGTGGGCTGGGATAAACGTGCCTTTTGAAAAAAAATGACCCGTCTATCCCACTTCTGAATTGTAAGGAAAACTCCAGAATCAGTTCTCAAGTATTTATTTCCTTTAATATTATTGTAACAATCATATTTTATATTAATAGTTTACATAGTTACACAATATGCATACCTGATTTAATTCAATGCAATATCCGCCACTTAATATACTTTTACTTCACAAACTTATCCGATCGCCACACAACGCACGACTGCCCGTTATAGTTCCGCGCGTTAGTTTTATACTATCAAGCATAGTGGGGCAGTCGAGAAAAATCAGTGTTGCCAACAGAAAATAACGGATACAATTAAACATATTCAAATAATGCTTCTACATCGCTACATTTAACTAAATATTTCTATATAATAATTATATTCTACCTATAATTGCTAACACATACAATTGCAATCTCTAGTAAGAAAATCCCTAGGGAGATATTATATTATTGGAAACAATCGTTTGATGATTTTTTGATTTCCTGTATTTTGTCCTTCCGAAAAAACATATTATTAAAATAAATACAGATAAAAATATTTTTATATTAAAAAGTAAAAATAAAAATGGCTTATTACTGCAAAACATTACAAGAAGGCAATATACTTGTGCCACAGAATGCATATTAATACTATAACATACATCTGTGCCAATATGTAGGTACCCTATGTATTGCATACATTTTGCAGAGAGCTTAATTTCAAAATCTAAGTCTATTTTGGTTTTCTTACTAGGCAAGCCTGTATTGAGGAAACCTTGAATTACACAAGAATAATGTTATAACTGAGATTAGCTAAACTAATGAATTAAAATAAAACATTTTTACAGCAAATTAAATTAAAAAGTTGGTATATATGATAACATTTTATCTTTAAAACCTCCTCTGTAGAATCGTAACTTAGAGATTTTCACCATATCTTTATAATGTTCTTAGTTTCTGTTATAGTTTTCTAATATCACAGTTTCTGGCGATCATGTAATATATATGTACACACTACGTATACGTACTCTTTTGATAATATATTTATTTGTATAAAATAAATATAAATAATAAATAATAATTGAAAGGTAATTTCGATAAAAACTAATAAATCGATAGACATTCAATTTATTTTCTATAGCAATCGATTTAATTCAAACAAAATAATATAAAAAGAACCATATTATATGTATCATATTCGATAGGATTATATCCGGGTATATAGTTGAGGTTGAGGAGGTTATAGGAACTACTGAGAAAAATTTACGCCTCACTAGTGCCATGGAATTAATTGATACAAAAAGATTTGTCTCACTAATTCCATTAACAAGTTCCATGTTTCACTCGTGAGAAAAAATCACTAGTTGGAATTCACATAATTCACACCATGGAACAAAATATTGATGGAACTAGTGAGAAGGATGGATGGATTTACATTCCTTTAACTTTTTTATATAAACCACAGAACTAGCCCGCAGACTACAACTAGTTACAGTATAAAAGAAACATAATGAAAGGCCAATTTCGCACGCATTCTCTCAAGTGGAAATCAATTAGGTGTGCAGGTAAACTGACCTGGCGTAGTCAGTAATAAGTTTACCCGCTACTTCATCATATAATGTTTGCTATTCTCGACAAAAGTAAAGCTATTTTGAAGATATCTGATTTAATCTCATCAAATCGATGAGATTAAAACCGCAACATCCCACTTGATAAAACAAAAGGACTTGGCACCAAGTGGTCTTGGTTTCGAATCCGATTGCATTACCAACATGAAACGATTCATAACACACACATTTAAGACTAGATTTTGGCCGCGGCTTCGCTCGCGTAAATTTAGGTTAGGTTAGGTTAGTAACCATACTTTTTTTGGATTGAAGGTACCCTATGTCCTTTTCCGTTACACCAATTAAACAAAATCCTTCGCTAAATGAATTATCGTCTGCAGAATCATCGCACTCGCGACCGCGCATTACATAAACATGATCTAATCTTGACAAGCTATATAGGTCGTTACAGATTAAGGATTATATTGACCTAACAGGTTGTGTTGAGGATAAGGTAGATAACGACAGGAAACGAAGGCAGATGTTTTGATACCGAACTTGTATCTTGGGAACAAACAATAACATATAGAGTTAACAATGTAATGGCTTTACTGCGCAAATTATTGCCTGCCTGCCTTGTTAGTACATACTTAGTTTCACGCTTATATGCCCGAAGGGGTAGGGAGAGGTGTATTACACTCACAATTCGTCAGCTATGATATTAAGTACAGAGGCGAGCCTATTGCCATATATCGGGCACAGTTTCGGGCTCTGAACTGCACTGAGAATGTCTTGACTGAAAAACCGAGCAACACAGCTCAAGCCGTGAACCGAACACGAAACCCCATACCCCATTGACATTGCGTGACCGCAAATTATTTAAACTATTAAAAGAAAGTGTAAACCAAAAATAAATAGATTTAATAGTTTAAATAATTTTATTAGCTTATAAATTAGTAAAATAAAATCAGTAGTAGTGTAATACATATATTCAAAATTTTGTAATACAGTGCTAAATAAACAACGCGATATAATCCGTATATAGTAGTTTAATTTCAATGAATAACATTCGCGTAAACAGAAGACAATATAGTGTAATAGTTTTATATTTATACTAGAAGAAATCAATAACAAATTTTATTTTAATTTTAATTATTTTATTTTCTTATTATAAACGACCTGGGATTAAAAAGGACGTCGTATTTTGTAATAAACCTAAACCTTAAATAATTTGGTCTAAGACTTGTTTGGCTTAAATCTTGCATCGCATTTTTGGAGTGGTTGTAACGGAGATGCCATCTGTATGACATTTCGTGAATTATGCAAATGACGGTGTCTACATTTTTCGGTCGCTTGTTGTGAAATGACCGAGTCGCTTTGAGAAACAGAACTTTACAAAATAAATTAAAATGAAGATATCTTTAAAATTACGCCTTTTAAATTCAAATTGGAAATTTAAATAGAAACGAAGGAATGCGTTTTCTAATGGTCCACGACGCAGCTCGTGCGGGATATGAGAACTCTGCCTACCCCTTGAGGCAAAGACAGCGTAAGTCTATGCATGTATGTATAAAGAATGTCTAATTGTTTTCTCATGAACTATGAAATGCATAATACTATGATATAAATCAGCCCGTTTTAAACATGTCCTTGTCAAAATATACCATTTGATCATTAGCATCTTCCTGCATTCTAACGTCATTATAAAGACGTTCCTGCTAAATACTCTTTTAGAAGATCTTCAGCAAAATATACCGAGGTTTGTCGAGGCCTACGAAATCAGTTCTCTTTGTACCACCCAGTCGAAATACCGTAATTTCTAAATTTAATTCATCACGCCACACCACAAACACTTTCTCCCTAATTTCCTACATTAAAGAATATTTAAATACATCAGACGGAAAAGCGGGAATAAGGCGGCATTTTACGTAAAACAAGCTTTATTTTTACGGTAAACCGAAGGAAGTAAAGTAAATAATTGCTCATCATATTGACCGGTTGGTAATGAACATTATTTTAAATTGAGCAACCGTTATTTTACAGCGTAATCGTATTTTAAAAATAACCAGCGTTCAATATAATTATTATTGGTGTTCGTAGGTTGATTTTTAATGTCAAAAATCTTTGATAAAATTTCAGCTTACGTATGTTTGTGTCCGCAAATCTCGAAACGTAATCGATGGATTGACTGTCGTAAGAGTCGACTGAAGTCCATGGGCGTAAATTTTCGACCTTACGCTCTTACAGGGGAGATGGGCCTCTAAGCATCGGTTTGCAACCCATCTAGGAGAAGGAAAACTCCGAAATTCAACCCGGAATGGAGTCTCCGATAGGCGCAAGTAGAGTTCAACTCGAAATTAGCGGCAGACCCCTGCAGCCAACCTGGCTCCACATGTATTGGCTTGCCTTTCCTGTGGGATCAGCCAGCAAGGCCGAGAGGGTAATGCAGGGCCTGGGCAACACTGCGTTTCCTTAACCCCGTCCCAGGCGGTGTTATGTCTGTGGAGAGGTCACTCCACCCATGTAAGTTCTGCTGCGTGGTCAACAACACGGAAAGTGGCAGTTACCAGTTATAAGTCTACACATATGGGCGTAAGTGTGGACGCTAGGGGTCACTTTCGACAGTGGGAGGGCCCATCGAAGGTCCAATGTTCGGTTACCGCCCGCTTCAAGCCGGGCAGCCCCCGGTCAGTAAGGTATCGTTCCGTCCCGGCGCTGGTCTGCTCCTTTAGGGTGTAGGGAGCACTAGCTTTTGGCTAGATGGCTGGTACCGTTATTTATAACACCTACTGATAAAAGAAAGCAGTGCAAAACTTCGCGCCCCCAATCCATGCGCATTGCAACATGGAATGTCCGTACTATGAGGACAGGCCTCCCGAATACCTGTGGAGGCTCACAAGTATGCAGCACGCAAGACCTGCGCAAAACTGCTGTAATCGGTGTAGAATTAAATAAATTAAACATCTCGGTTTGTGCCTTGCAAGAAACCAGACTACCCGACGAAGGTTCACTGCGCGAGTCCCTATACACATTTTTCTGGAAAGGAAAAGACTCTACTGATGTTCGCGAGCATGGAGTTGGTTTTGCGGTCCGAAACGACATTTTATCCGCCATTGAGAGCCCTCGCGGGATTTCGGAGCGCATAATGATCTTAAGGCTCAATAGCAGTTGTGGGTTTGTTTCCCTTATCTCTGCCTACGCTCCGACTCTAACATCTTCGGACGAGTCTAAAGATCGTTTTTACATTCAACTAGCCGAGACAGTTAAAAATGTCAGCAGTGGCGATCACCTCTATATTTTAGGTGACTTCAACGCTCGTGTCGGTCGGGATCATTCCGCTTGGCCAAGTTGTATTGGTTACCATGGAGTTGGCAACATGAACGACAACGGCCAACGCTTACTAGAGTTTTGCTCGGAGCACGGGTTATGTGTAACCAATACATATTTCAAGGGCAAAATGACCCGTAAAGTTTCCTGGAAACACCCGCGATCCGGCCATTGGCATCAACTAGATGTAGTACTTTCCAGAAATAAGGATCTCCGTGAAATTCTTCATACACGTACCTTCCATAGCGCCGATTGCGACACCGACCACTCTCTTGTGGCAGCGCGCGTGGCTATCACTCACAAGAAGATTTATTCGTCCAAAATGCCAGGTAGAAGAAAGATAAACCTTTCTAATATCAGGAACGACGAGAAAGTTCGAAAATTTGAGCGTATGGCTACCGCAGAACTTGATGCCTGGGACGCTAATACATCTATAAGCGTCGAGTGGAACAACGTCAAAAAACTACTGACTGATTGCGCCAGTGACGTTTTCGGTCAACTGAAAACAAAGTCACAGGACTGGTTCGCAGAAAATGCTGAACACCTACAACCTTTGCTGGACTCAAAGCGTAATGCTGCTCTAAGGCACCGCATCTCTCCCTGTCTAGAGACCGACAAGGCTCTTCGAGCGAGCAAAGCAGCTCTACAACGAAGTGCCCGATATTTTGCGAACTTATACTGGTCGAGTCTCGGTAATGCAATTCAAATGTGTGCAGACAGAGGAGACATTAGTGGCGTTTACGAGGGTATCAAACGGGCTCTAGGACCTGTTATTAAGAAGACGGCCCCTCTAAAGGACGCAAACGGTGCTATCATCACAGATAGCCAAAAACAGCTCGATCGTTGGGTCGAGCACTACACAGGTCTCTACTCACGTCCTATATACCTACAACCAGAGGCTGCTCAATTTATATAATAATATTGAGTGAGCTAGATGACCCGCCGTCTGTAGAGGAATTCATCAAGGCTGTTAAACAGCTTAAACGCGGCAAGAGTCCCGGCGGTGATGGCACCCAAGCCGAAATAATAAAGCTCCAGTGCATGAGACCGATACTGCATAATCTACTTTGTAAGTGCTGGGAAGCGGGAGAAGTGCCACAGGACATGCGTGATGCTAACATCGTCACATTATACAAAGGGAAAGGAGATCGCGGCGATTGTAACTGTTACCGTGGCATTTCTCTTTTGAGTATAGTTGGCAAGCTTTTCGGCCGAGTCGTTCTGTCTAGACTCCAAAAACTTGCAGATCGCGTATATCCTGAGGCACAGTGTGGATTCCGTTCCCAGCGGTCCACAGTGGATATGATTTTTACGCTTCGTCAGTTACAAGAGAAGTGTAGAGAGCAAAAGACTCCTCTGCTTGTGGCGTTTGTTGACCTTAACAAGGCCTTCGACACGGTCAGCAGGGAGGGTCTGTACTCGGCACTGGAGAGCATTGGATGCCCTCCTAAAGTCCTGAGCCTCGTCAAATCATTTCACGAGGATATGAAAGGTGCGGTAGTGTACAACGGTAGCACATCTGAGCCGTTTGACGTTTGCAGAGGAGTACGCCAAGGTTGCGTTTTGGCTCCAGGGTTGTTTGGAATATTCTTCTCTCTTATACTGCGCACAGCTTTTGGTAACGCCAAACAGGGTATTCACTTATATACGAGGACAGACGGAAAGTTATTCAACATCTCCCTCCTCAAATCTAAGAGAAACCGAGAGGACCTTTTCGTCGACAGTCTCCTTTTTGCCGATGACGCAGCCTTTGTAGCTAATTCCGCAATAGAGCTTCAATCAATGGTGGACAAATTTTCTCAGGCATGTTCTCTGTTTGCCATGTCTATTAATACAAAAAAGACAGTTGTGCTGGCACAAGGCACAACTGTGGCTCCATCAATAACTCTAAATGGCACGCTGTTGGAGGTAGTTGACAGGTTTTGCTACCTAGGGTCGACCGTGTCGAATAATCTCTCGCTTAACGCAGAGATCGACGTTCGTATCGGCAGAGCGGCGACCATGTTCGGGAAGCTTAGTGCAAGAGTATGGTATAATAATAAATTGACAAGAAAGACCAAGATGATCGTCTTTCAGGCTTCCATCTTAAGTATACTCTTGCACGGAGCTGAGACCTGGACGTCGTATGCAAAACAAGAACGTCGTATCAATTCTTTCTATATGCGTTGCCTCCGCAAGATTTTAGATATATCATGGCAAGACAGGGTCACCAACGAGAGGGTCCTAGAAATCGCACAGCTGCCTAGCTTGACCGCGCTTCTCAAACAGAGGCGACTGCGTTGGTTAGGGCACGTGCACAGGATGGAACCCTCCCGACTACCACGACGTGTTATGCTCGGTGCAGTAGCGAATGCAAAAAGAGACGTTGGGAGACCGTTGCTTCGCTTTAAGGACTGCGCCAAGCGAGACATGGCCGCTTTTAAAATTGACCACCGCGATTGGGAGAAGCTCGCTGAAAAGCGGACGGATTGGCGAAAACGTGTTTTGGAGGGTCGCAAATTTTGCGATGAGGCCTGGTTCGGAGCTCTTGCTGACAAAAGACAGAAACGCCATCAAGGTCGCTCGGCACCAACCACCACAAACTTCTCATGCCAGACCTGTGGTAGAGAATGTCGTTCTCGCATCGGTTTATTTAGCCACCAGAGACGATGTCTCTCAGATATAACGCCATAAATCGTCTGAAATAGACGCAAAGGCCAATATATATAAGAATGTTTTTGTTTATTTTTTACCCAGATGTTCTCAAGGGAACAGGACATTAAAATACGAGACTGACACGGCGAAGCATGGCCGGGCTTAGGTAATTGGCAAATAAGCGTAGAGTCCAGCTTATTACAAGCGGGCGCTTACTACACTAGTGTATGTTAGATGTGGTGTGTTGTAAATAGTCAAATTAAATGCTTCACTGTATAATATAGACTTATATAAACTAGTATTAGTTACTAATAAAATACATGTTAAACTACGACTAATTGAGTGGTTGCGGGGTTGTGGGGCAGACTACTACCGCGAGGTGCTATCGCTTACTGACTATACAAAACTAATGCATCAGCAGTGTGTGTGTTTGTTTTATTGTCTCTCATTGTCTTGCTCAACAAAAAATGTTTCTTTCTTGCTTATTCTAAACCGTCATTTTATTGAACGCTCCCTTTTCTAATGAGATAGAAACATCACTTTAATTTATATCTATTCTAATATTATAAAGAGAAGAGATTCGTAATTTTTTGTATAAACGCAACGATTGGACCAATTTTAATAATTCTACCACCGTTAGAAAGATACTGTATCCTGAAATGTCATAAGCTATTTACAGTAACATCCCGTTACGACCCTTAAGCAGTCCACGATCCTTTGCTACCATTGTTGTATCAAAGATACTCCTCTCTTTAAATAAATAGTAGTATAAAAGAGTCGTTCATTCAAGACGCTGTGCAAGTGTCATCGTATAGTCGTTAAGGATCGAAAATACCTGTCTAAAGTGGAACAAATATTTGTTCAACGTCACAATATTTGTTTCTTGTCCGGATACTTGTGTGTTTAGCGGCGTGCAGCACTACAGCTTGATAGCATAACCTGTCACATAAGAGCAGCTGTCAAAGTATTTCACTGTATTTCACTTATTTATTTTGACTGTGCGCCCGTCTTTCCTTTCCACCTGATGGTAAGTAATTATTGGAGTTCAATAGTAAAAGTTAAGATTCTAGTAGCGAATGTGGCAGGGTTATTTTAATTATGAAGAATTTTTTATTGGTTCCTTGTTTACGACAGCCAGCAATTAAAAAAAAGACACACGTGCCCTCAAGAGTTGCAAGTTTACGGTTGACAATTATGTCGTGGTCTAAGCGGTCGCTTAGCTACCGACGCCGCACCGAATGTTTTAGGTTCGAACCCGAATCCACGAACAGTTGTTCCGATATCATTGATTTTATTGTGTCGTTTTTTTTTAATAAAATATTATTTAAATTTACCTTCCGCAAATTTGGGTGGCCTTTTTACGAATCGAAGATGGGTTATACGGCCGATTAAAAAATACTTGAATGTATGAAGTGTAAGCATTTAAATATTGTTACCACTTCTGTAAATTCTTGGCATCGTTTTATTTAAATACTCCTTTTTATATTAAGTTTACCGATAAGCAATAATACGACCTGGCTGATGCTAAGCGGTTACCGAAACGTATACCACCTTTGGCCTCTTAATAACTTACTCCAAACTTGAATCCTAAATAATTTTGGCTGTAATCTTCTGCAAGCCCCCTAAATGTTTATGCATGTGTGTTTAGGTGTATATGTAGTCCCTCAATGGTCGCTAAGTTCTCCATATTAAGCAGAGATCTCGACATGTCCTACGTCACTTCAGCCTCTTTCTACTTTTCAGATTCCCTGTTTAGTTTAGAGAAATGCAAGCTGCCTGCCACTGTGCAAATATAGAGTGAAACTAATAGGCACTTAAAATTCCGTCCGCGATACAAAAACACGGCTGACAGATAAACAGATAGACACACGTCATGTCGGAACTAGTTATCACAAACTAACCGTTTGATATTCTTTAATTGATTAGTTAGGGAGTAAACCATCAATCAAATTCAGGAATAATCCGCCATCAACGAGTTCACGTGATAAACTAGAGATTTTCTGTTGATACGGATTCTGAAAGTGACGGTGAATATAGGTTTATTATCCTACTAATATAATAAATTTGGATGTTTAAATGTGAAGATGTATGGATGTTTGTTACTTAACTACGCGTAAATTTAGAATGTACACTATTAGACCATATCTTGTATACATTTCATTCCGGTAATGCTATCCCCTGACATTCACGCAGACGAATCTAAGTTTCTTCTGGATGAAGTACCTTTCTAATGGTGAAATAATAATTAAAATCAGTTCTTTAGTTACAGAGTTTATAGATTACAAACAAACAAATATTTTCTCTTTGTTTATTTATTACGCTTTCACGCCTTAACTAATCGACCGATCACCATGAAATTTCGCATACACGTTGTCAGGGTACAAAAAAGGACATAGGGTACCTTGAATTCAGAAAATATACTGTTAGCGAGGGATACAAACTTGATATTTATAACTTACATTTACGCAAGCGAAGCCGCGGGCAAAATCGAGTATTTAATAACGTCTTTTATGTAATAAAGTAATCAAAGACACCGACAATAGATACAGTGCTACACATGATGCGTCAATAACCGTGTAGGTACACGTGTTTGGTGCTTGTAAACACGGCTGGCGTGTGGGGACATATACATATCTCAGATATTATGTTATGTCAGCCTAGGTCTAGTGGTGCGAGGAAGTGCTGAGTGATGTACTGGGTTTGATTTCTGGTGCAAAAACAACCTAATGTTCAGGTAGAGACAATAAAAGAGATCTAAAACACACAAACTAACTAATAAATGTGCCTTTAGGACCATGATTGTGTGAATTCTGATAAAATATTTATTTTCACATTATATTTATTCAGTAGTGTTAATAATCGGTCCATAATACTATCATTATAATACCTGCAATTAAACTGCTAAACTGGAATATGCTCGCCTTCTGGGATGTAAGACCTAAAACTAAAACTCCCATATTGAGTATTACAACTCTGCCTACACCAGGGATAGATCAAGAATATACAAAGTCGTCCGGCAATCGTCAACCGTTAGACATAAAAACATACTTGGTCTGAATTAGTGGCAATATCGCATTAAATATACATTTCATCTTACGCTAAGTGTCTAGTATGTACTTGAAATAACCTATTGACACTCAGCAGATTACAAAAGTAAAGATAACCATTGCCTTTATTAAAAATATATTTATAAACGAGAAACAAAATTAGAACACATCGATCAACATCTTTCACCTTCACAAAAGAAAATACAATATTAGGTATAACAATACAATCCTATTTAATACAATTTGGCAACAAAACAGATCCAAATACATTGATTTATTGAATCCCTTGAGTATAATGAAGGCTATCGCGATTACTAAACTTTAATGAAGTGCTACTTTTCGTCGCCGTTGAATCGCGTAAGCAACTTTCAATAGTTATTGTCACGTACAGAAGATATAATCAATGATATAAAAATAATAATACAAGCTTAGGAGCGTATTTTTAACGGTTTTAAAGTAATTCAAATTTTCTATAGTAGGTATAGGAATATTGGAAATGAGACGGGCAAAAGCCGTTAAATCGTTATAGCAGCACACCGGCAGACTGACACAATAGGTTTTCAATTATGACTCACTCCAACAATTGACATGTTAACCAGTTTTTATTCGAGTTATTGTGTTGAACTAAGTCAAACTTCCCGGCACTTTATCAAAAATATTTAAAAGGCAATCAGACATCTGTTGACCGGTTTGTCTGATATCTGAGAGGATGAAGACCCGCTACGATCAGAAGGCGAACAATAATGGCTTCGAAGGAGGATTGCTGGTGTGGTTAATCGTGCCTCGCGTTCGGTAAACGTCTCCGAGTCACGGGACAGCGTGTGCCACTCACTGTCGGCCGTTAATCGAGCCTCGCGTTCGGTTAACCTCTCCGATTCACGGGACAGTGTGTGCCGCTCACGATCGGCAGTCAATCGTGCCTCGCGTTCGGTAAACGTCTCCGATTCACAGGACAGCGTGTGCCGCTCACGATCGGCAGTCAATCGTGCCTCATGTTCGGGAAATGTCTCCGACTCACGTAAAAATGCATGCCGCTCGCGGTCTGCAGATAATTGCACTACACGTTCGTCTTCCATTACTTGGGACCTAGAAGCTGCTGTACGTGCTCGCTGTGCTAGAAGTCGAGTTTCACGTTCAGTAGAACTTTCCGACTCCCGATTAAAAGCCTGACGTTCTCGGGCACTAATGATCCTTGCCTCATGACTTTCGGCAGATTCCTGAGACCGAATTTGCCGCATTCGTTTAGCATGTCGACTGTATTGCGATAGGTTCGACCGTCTTCTTGCAGGCATTTCGAATAACTGTTATTCTTAAAAAGATATCAGAAACTAAAATGATGCAGATACAAAGATCAAAACAATTTGTTCAATATAATTAAGGAAACTAAATATATGAATTAATATGTTTACAATTCGAAATTTAAAATTAGAGCAAAGACAAACTTGTTAACACGAAATTATATTTTAACACCATGAACCTCGAAATTTTCAATTTATAATCAAGAGTCAGAACAGACAAAACAAATATTTAAAGCTACCAATAATTAAGTAATAACGAAATAATAATTAATTTTACAATCAAAGAATTATAATTTAAAACCCTGAATTACGATATCGTCAATCTACAATCAAATGCCGAATATACGATTTTTATTTATTTATTTATCGATTAAATAGAAACGATTTATCATTAATTAATGCAATTAAAGAAATATTATTTGCAACACTAAACAGGGACTTGAAACGTTACTGAAAATAACGTTATGTACCGTTCTCGTAACGATAATTTGTAACGTTTCACTAGGATCGTAACGAAATTCTTTATTTTGTTCTAACTTTATGACATAACGGAACGAAATTTCCATTCTGTTTAATAACAGTATCAATAAAGTAACGTTATTACTATATCACGAAACGTAACATTATTTATTTTGTTATGCAACGTTGCCAGCTTTATCGTAACGTTACTGCAAGTTCGGCGCGGTCGCACCTTTCCGGGACTCTTCGCGTGCAGAATGATAAGAATGGCAACCTAGCATAATTTTTTCGTGTTTACATCTTATCCGATCTTGTCTAGTTTACTTTCGATCGAAGCCGTAGTTTGTTATTGTTTGACTTTGAAGTTTATTTGTATGTGCGATTAGTGTATTTACTATAAAATATAATTATTAAATCTACATTTATAAAGTATCTGTTAAATCATGGGTCGTAAAAAGAAGAATTTTGTATACAGATATTTAGTTTAAATGACGACAAAAATCTTCGCAATAGGATATATATTATATATATTTTTACTACTAAAGTGGCAAACAAGCGTACCACCTGATGGTAAGAAAGAAAAATGTTTTATTTGAATCTCAATACATACATAATTTAAAAGAAAACAATATTAAATACAATTTATCGGAAGGCGGTACATGGAGATCAAATTAGGCACTGCGTCAGCTATTGTTGCAGTATAGACTACAACGCTGGTATTCTCGCAGGCCTACTAAATGGTCACCGTAGCCTATCAAAGCCTGCAATACCATAGGCATCACTTGCGCGTTGCTGACCTAGTAAAAATCTTTTAACGCCTTTTTTGAAGAACCTCATACTGTAGTTTTGTGGGAAAATCTGGTCAGGGAGTTCATTCAACAACCTGAGCGTCCGCGGGAGAAAATTCCTTTGGAACCGCTTGGTGCGTCACTAATTAGGTTGTAAGGTGTGAAAATGACATCCCTGCCGATGACGAGCGGTGCGATGATAAAAAGTAGCTGAGGGCATCATCTCAAACAACTCATTAGAACACATTCCATTATACAAGCGGTAGAACACACAAAGGGAGGCATCTGAGACCATCACCACCATCTGAGACTTAGTGGCTCGATACCGTCTGTGAGTTTGGGCTCATCGACAATTCTTAATGCTCGTCTTTGTACCGCGTCAAAAGGATCAAGCTGGTATTTTAGTGCTCCTGCCCAAAGATGACTGCAGACTTATATAGAAGCAGTCTTCGCCCCGCAGTGAAGTACCGCTTAGCTCTATTGAGCACACCAAGCTTTTTAGAAGACAGCTTGACCTTGCTCGGTACTGTACATCACTTGAGATGTCGAGGCCAAGGATTCCAATACTCTTGGAGATGGTGAGAGGCATGTTCTGGAGTTGTGGAGACACAGTAAATGGGGTTTTCTTAGCGGTGAACGCGCAGGCTTGTGTCTTAGCTGGGTTAAACACGACTAAATTTAGTCTTCCCCATTCAGACACTCTATCCAGAGTATTTCCGATTTCAGACACAAGTCGTTCGCGACTTTCCTCCCCTGTGTACCGAGGGATATTAGCGCGGCCCGTGGTATAAGTATCCACAGTACTGTCATCCGCATAGCAACGAATGCTATCAATTGACAACATATTATTGTCATGCAGCAGGAACAGCGTCGGTGATAACACAGAGCCTTGCGGGACGCTAGCATTTATGTCCATGCGGTTAGAGCAATAACCGTCAACCACAGTTTGGATGCATCTGCCGGACAAAAAGCTGGCAACCCATTCGCATAATACCTTGGGCAGTCCGTAAAATGGTTACTTCGATAGAAGACCTTTGTGCCAGACCCGATCGGAGGCCTTCGCCATGTACAGGCTTAAAGCCAATGCCTGACTTTGGCTCTCAATGGCTAGTGCACATCGGTGTGTGAGATACAGCCGTATTGTCGGTCACTCAACAAATCGTATCCTCAAGGTACCTCAGCAGCCGAGAGTTAATCAGCCACTCCATCACCTTGGAGAGGAGAGAAGTTATAGTGATAGGCCTGTAGTTCGATGGGTCAGATCTGTCACTTTTTTTTGGCACTGGGTGAACGAATGAGGTCTTCAATGAAAACGGAACTTATCTTGTGGAATACGAAAGCGAGAAGAGGCGCGTCAATACTGGACACAACTCAGGAGCACACCGCTTTAGTACCACTGGCGGTATGCCATCTGGCCCGCTCGACTTATGAACATCTAGAGACATTAGCTCCCGCTGGACCTCACGTTGTGAAATTGAGATTTCCGGCATGGAATGACCGCACCACAGAATAGTAGGTACGGCGCCTCCATCACTCATAGTCGAGTTTGAGGTAAAGAGAGAACCCAACAAATCGGCCATCTCTTTGACACTATGGGCCAGATTACCATCGGGCTTTCGAAATGGTGGCAAGGACGACTGACAAAAATTACCTACTACCTTACCTTTTACCAGCCTTGGCGAGGGACCAGAAAGAGCGACTCCCGTAAGGGAAGCTAGCAAGTCGCGCGCCAATTCTGCCGACGAAATCAAACTTAGCCCTGGCAACCACCCTCTTATTGAGTCTCGAGGCAGCATTTAATTTGCGTTTCACTTCGGGGATGTTAGATTCCTTGTTAGTACAGGCCGTGGACCAAGCCTCATAGGCAGATTGCTTTAAGGCTCTAGCATCTCTGCAGGACTGATAGAACCATGGTCGTTTTTTAATTCCTGCGGCGATCCGCGGGTTTGGGATGTAGCATTCCATTCCTGTAAGTATCGCTGCGCAACGGCGCTAGCGCAGGTTTTGGGATCAGCTGAAGTGAAGCTGCCTCCACGGGTACGCTGCGTAGAACTCTCACAGCCCATCCCAGTCTGCTGACTTATAGTGCCACACTCGACGCCGTGTGGTGGGCTGGAGTGGATCTGCTTGCGCAAGTGACACTCGCGCTCGAACAAGGCAGTGGTCAGAAGAACCAAGAGGTGCATCCACCTGGATGGAGTATCCATCCGAGCTCGTAGTCAGCAGAAGGTCCAATAAGGAGCTGGTGTGGATCTCTACGTCTGGTATTCTGGTAGGACTATGTACCAGTTGAGAAAACCCATAGGCCAGAGCAAACTCATGAGCAGACCTTTCCGCAAAGTCAGTGGACCGAGGACCAAGCTACTCTACTTGGTGGGTGTTAAAGTCTCCTAAAATCACTAATTCTGCAGAAGGGTACTACTCAAGAACTTTATCAGTCGATCGACAGTCAGATCGTTTCTTCTATTCTTTATGGCCATATTTAAAAAAAGGGGGTATAAAGGATATCAGGAGATGCTGTACTGTCAGCGCAAAGGACAAAGACGTGTTTACATCTCACCAGAGCCTGGCACAGGTAGAGCGATTTGCCGACGCGGCGGCCGGAAGGGCCGTCGGTCCCTTCCCGATACAGTAGTCGAGTCCACTCCGGTCTCTTCCTCCGGCAACAACTACTGCATAGTGAACTTTACACGGGCTGGTGGTTCAGCCTCCCAGGGCGGAGATTAAGTAATCCCTGGGTTCGGGAACCCGTTCAGCCTGCGGGTGGCCAGCGGACAGCCGTTTCACCGGGTCTCCCTGACCGCCGCGTCGACACTTCGCGCCCGTACAAGGCAATGGCGCTCACATAATCACTAGTCCCCTCACTGACTCAAGGAGCACTGGCACCCCTACTCACCGCAGGAACACAACACACGGTTATTTTGGCTGCGGTCTTCTGTAGGGTGGAGGAGTACTTCCTCAGACGGGCTGCTTTATTGAAATTGATACTCGATTTGCTTGAAATGTTAAAAACATTCTTCTGAGGGGACTTTGAGTCAACTGAACGTGGATTTACTAGAGTAAAATGATAAATTTGGGACCTTTCAGAGGCTCGGGCCCCCTAAGCCTCCCCTTGGATGCGCTACTGTTTTTATACATGTCTAGATGCAGCATCGTAAATCAAAGTGCGTAGGTAACTACTATGGATTTGAAATTAGAAGATAATTGCGGAGTCCCAACTTCATTCTTAATTTGTACTGTCAGCACAAAAGCTCATAATAAATTTATGTAGGTAATTGATTGATTGCTTCGTTGGTCACGCGGCATAAATTTACGTTTGGGATCATCAGTTCTCAGCTTTGTTTAGGCCGAATACCGAATAGTTGCCGAATATTCGTTGCAAGTCTAATTAAAGTCCTATAGTACCATAATAACAACTTAAATAGTAGCTAAATGCATAAATCAACGGAATATTCAAGAATTTAGAACATGAAAATCTATAGTTGTAATAAAAGCCATATTAGTTAGAAATAATGAGATATATAATATTAACATGATACTCACACTTTATATTAATAGAATCCACTGAAAACGGATAGGTATATTTATATGCTCAAAAATGTACCTATTATTATTCACACGAATTTAATTGTAGGCCAAAAACTACAACGCACTCTCTCATTAACCTTGAATTGAACGCAGCAGCCGCGCGGTGTGGAGGGGTGAATTAATAACGTTAGAGGTAAAACTAAAATGTTTCAAGTGAAACTGTTACGTATCAGAACGATATGTCCAGTACCGTTACTGAACCTATAACGTTACGGAAAATATTGTTCTGCTAAAATGATATTCTATAACGTTATCATTTTATAACGTTAAACATTGCATAAAGATTCAGTAACGTTACAAATTTTGGAACGTTATGAGAAAACATTTTGTGTAACGGAACTAAATCCATTTCGTTTTCAAGTCCCTGACACTAAACCACGAAATTTTCAATGAACAATGAAATGGCGGGACAGTCCAAACAAACACGATTATTCGAAGCAAACTTAGCAAACAATTCAAACTCAAAATTAATGAATTTATTGTTTGCAACTCTAAACCACGAAATTTTCAATAATTCCAATGAAACAATGGAATGTTGGGACAGTCCAGACAAACACGATTATTCGAATCAAACAATTCAAACTCAAAGATGTACGATGACGAAGACTTCAAGACAATCCCACTAATAGAAAAATTGTGTTCCGTAGTAATACTGCGCCGGAGAATCTTAACACCGCGATTCAGAAAATGACGTCATGTGCACAACGCCATCTATCGACATTTCGTCGTAACACTAAGAGATGTCGTTGTCAGTTACAGTAGACATTGTCTCAGTATCATGGATCAATAAACAATATATTATTTGTCCATGTTAGTAATTAATACTTTAATCATGTAGTACATGATTTTTATGTATCATCAATCGTTTTCCCAGCGCACGCCAAATACTGAACTTTATAGGTAAAATGTTGTAAAATGTTGGTACTTTGAGTTATATTATTGCAATTTTGCCCAAAAATTCCAGAAACAAAGCGAATTTTCAAAAAATGGTTTATTGTATCCTTATAACCTACTCGGTTTTGTATTAATCAGTCAATAGTTGTAAAAAATAAAAGTTATAATAAATGAATTTCAGAAAATCGGCTTACAACATTTAATTACATTATATCTGTAGAACAAAGAGTGGTTGTTGAAAGCCAGCATCTGATACAACGGCGGAAAACATGAATATCGCGATTTAAAAAATTACGTCATTTGTACAGTGCCATCTTTCGTGATATATATAAATCATTACGTCGAGTCTAGTACAGTACTAAACACATATTACTAACAAATTAGAGATGTCGTTGTCAATTATCACAATCTATGAACTTAAATTTAAGCAAATCTCAACCTTATTTGTAAATCATTACGGCGGATCTAGTACAGAACGATCACATCGCCTACATTAAACTTTAATTTGACTTCAAATGCTCATTACTTTTGATAGAGAAGACTGATTTTAATGAAATAAAGACTTAATGTTACTTGAGGCATGGGGTACCAATTAGAACAAAAAGTAAACAGTTCCAAAAATAGAACATAGATGGCACTATGAGTTCCAATGTTAATATTAAGATCAATCAAAATGCTTTATTGGAAGAAAATTGACCATAAAATGTTATTATAAATAAACATTGTACATATTTAATTAACGAGCATCAAGGTAAACGCATTTATTTTATGATTTAAAGATATCGATATATCAGTATTTTTTACATCACACATAGGTAATCTAACTATCATTTATTTTACCTATAGGGTTAGAGGAGACGCTAGATGGCTCTTTTATATGTTTATACAAGTCTACAAAAACATTGTGTTTTTATTTCATACCCTTCTTTTCGTTTACTTCAATATTTGTTTATTACCTACTGATACTAATTAATAAGAAATTACTTATAATATGAAAAATATGTATGCTTAACAAATGTAAATGTATTAAACGAATGTTTTTTGTTGTACTACATGGCATTATATTCAAACACCTGGGGCCTTATTACAAACTCTTATTTCCAGCCAGTATACGGCGTAAAGTAAACTGCCTTGCAATTTCGTATTATAAGTGTACTAACTCCAGCCAGTCAGCGGTCACGTGACAGGTGATCGAGTATTGCCTGGCAAATACCGTATTACGAGCTTTCATTTGACATTTCGTTTCATATTAAAGTCGCCATATTGTAAACAAAACAAACCATTCAGTTTACGCTATGCTGGAGTAGCTTTTTTTGAATAGCTACATTAATTATTGCTTTTATTTATATGTAATATACCTAGTTTTTAGTTAATTTATGAAATCTGTGACGATGAACTATTATTATTTGAGGTAACTATGCTTTTCAGGTTTTCCAGTACATTTGGGATGATAGGCACATTAGGTACGAGAAGGAATTTCATTTATTAATCTGAGTTGTAAAATACTGAAATTATATTTAATTGGCGATTTAAAAGAGTGGCCGTGAGTTTCTTGCAGGTTTCTTCTCATAGGCTCAACCCTTTGCCTGAACCTAGCAACTAACCTAAATGTAGCTTCAGTAACTTAGTAAACTGATTAGCCCATATATTTTGACGTTCATAAGTGTTACTTTGTGACCTAAATGAATAAATGATTTTTGACTTTGACTTTGATTTCCTCTTCGTGCCACCACCGATTGAAATTTTAATGTGACGCCATGATATATGCTCTACTTACATTACTTAATAAAAAATATAAAATAAAATACAAAAATCTTATATGTACTTACATGTGTTACGTACATCTTGTATTGCTTTATTTATGTATAAAATAATGTTTTCCTATGGTAAGTCAATAAAATTCAGTAAATTTATGATTATGACCCGTAGTACAGCGGTGGAATTATGTCCAACTAGTTGTATGTACCACGGGGATAGGTACCTAAAATAAGTTGTTTTTTTTGTGTAAATCTAATGAACGTGTCTACAAAACAAATGAACATCTACAAAACAAATTACTACCAGAAAGTAATCAGCCAGCGATAGCGCTTAAAAAAACAGATGCATGCGATTTTGGACCTTATAGACAATCCATGACAGGCGTTTTGTAAAATATTTTCTTGCTATCTAACATTAATACGTTAATAAAATGATAAATTCTGAATAATGTCAATAAGGTCGAAAATCGCATGCACCTGTTTTTTATAAGCACTATCGATGGCTGATCACTTTCTGATAATAGTATGTTTTGTAGACGTTTCTTTGTATTGTATACACGTTCAATTGTTAAAAAAAAGAACGTGTGATAATTATTGAAGATTATTTATACAACATAAATTTATACATGTTAGGTACATAATATTGATATCAAAAATAGATAATAATTATGTAGAGTAATAAATAAGTCAATGTTTGTAGAGCAACTTTAAATGTGTATCTGGAAATGACATTTCAATCGGCAATGCGCAACGTTCTGAAACCGAATATTAGTTACCTATAATATTTTGTTTAATGCTGCAAATATAATGATAAAATTCATGATATGATAGCATAAAGATATATTTGTTTTATTTTAGCCTAAAAATAATAGTTTTAATTATATTATCATAGAAAATAGGATAACATTAAAACCGTTATTTACCGACAAACATGTATGTAATATTTTTGAACGATGCACTGTCAAGTCACAAATCGGCCAGCGACAAACTAGCCAGCATGAAGACGATCAACTATTCACATGTCATAATACAAAACAAAACCTGGCATTTATTTGAACTGCCTGGAACTTGACAGGTTTAATAAGAGTTTGTAATAAGGTCCCTGGTCGGTTCTCGTAACTTCTATTGTCAAATTTCATTTGTTTGTGCGGCAGTAGATATAGCGTAGTCGTCGGACTCGTCGGCGTTATAATAATCATTATCTCTGTGCTACCTACTTATTCTGAATTGAATTACAAGCTTACGATAGACATGCCGCGGCCAATAGAAATGGAGTTTTAGTAAATCATAGCAACATTTTACTAAAAATAGTAAGGTAAATATTAAGTAACCTATCATAATAATTATTCTATAAAATTAAAGATTGTTATTTGTTTATACCGCTTTGTTAGTTTGGTTTTTACGCAATTTCTATTATTATTTGATCACTAGACGCAACTTGACTAAATCTGTTTCAAAGGGCCTGAAAGCTAGTTAGGCACAGTTGTGATTAGGGTTGCCACCTTTATTTTGAACAAATAGAGTATGTTTACTATCTTATGTAAAATAAGTACATGATTTGAAAATAAAGTATTACTTATTTAACCTGCCTTTTGGTTACCATATTTTTGTTGATGCTAGTTAAATCTAACAAATATTTATTATTAGGGAAAGTCGGCCTCGATGGCGTAGTTGTTAGTGTAACCGACTGCCACGCCTGAGGTCGCGGGTTCGATTCCCGCACAAGATAAATATTTGTGTGCATGAACATGGATGTTTGTCTTGGTCTGGGTGTTTCTATGTATAATATACATGTATTTACAAAAAAAAAGTATATATGTATGTTTATCCATTGTCTAGTATCCATAGTACAAGCTCTGCTTAGTTTGGGCTAGATAGTGTTGTGTGTATGTAGTAGAATATTATTATATTAATGTGATCTTTACTTACATAAGTACCACAATATTCATTAAGTAGGTAGGTACTTATCTATTGTTTTGTTACTTGACTTTAAACTATTATTACATATTAATTATTTATTTCCCTACAAAATCAATAATTAATATGGATACAACAGTAAAAGAATACAATGTCAATAATTATTATGACATAGTTAAAAGATTACGAGCCATGACTAATAAGCGTAAAGCATACCTACTAACTCAGATGTTTTTTAATCTATTAATAGGTACATTGTATTTTATAGGAGGTATATTAATAATTATATTATTAGCTTTAACTTCTGTTAAAGTATTAAGAAGGTCCAGATAATTAATATTTCATAACAAAATTTCAGTTGACAATCAAGCTTCGACTCTCTATTGAGAATCGACCCGGCAGCGGTCATACACGATATTATACATGAAAAATCACGAAGCTGACCGGCATAAACCGAACGCCCGCGCCGCCGCCGGGCGATACTCGCGCGTACGTGTTTAATCGCTTAAACCGGGTACTTATCGACGTGCGGAGTGTTATGGGTTCGATTCTCACATAGATAATAAATTATGTTCAACAGATTTTTTGTGTTGAGTCTGTTATGTGGCAAAAGAGTAACCAATATACTAACCAAATAAAAAAAAGTGCTGGTTATTACATTTATTTTTCGATAGTTAAATTCAAAATAATCTATGTGATGTATTTTATAAATAATCATAACTCAGTAAATTTCAACAGAGACTAAATACTAGGCTTTGCACAGTTGATTTCAAAAATCTGAGCGCAATATTTTATGTTATTTTATATTTACAATTATAGTGAAATATAGATAACTAACTGCCAAAGTAGAATTCTATACGCCAATGAGTTATTTTCAAAGTACCCGAACATCAATCACAATCGCATACATAATGAAATATATTGTTTTATTAATACTTTTTAAAACGCATTCATTAAAATTATATGAAAAAAATATATACTAGATCAAATTTTGACAGCAACACGATATATTCACGAAAATCCGACCAAGTAAATGAGAATCTCCAAAGTGTGATCGTACGCATTTCGGCACACAACACTATAGGTAGATAACTTTTATTTTCAAGGTTGCGCACGTTTTGCATCGGCTCGTTTCAATATGTTCGTGGTAAACAGTCAAGTACCTATTTTACTGTCACAACGCCATCTCTTATGAGCTGTTATCAAATAGGATTCGGAACTTGTGTACTTGTTATGGGTAGATGGCAGCAGTGGCGCTAGTTTTGTGCTGCCATCTAGTGTAAAAAGGTAGGTGCCAAAATAGCAAGTAGAATAGCCAGAGTTAGGCGTGTCCAAGATTTTTGTATGGGATTGAGTATCTGTACTAGTATAGTATTATATTATCTGTGCTTGAGGATATTCTTTATAGTGTTCTTACTGAGTCTATCGTATTAACTTTGTACTTCAGGCGTGATGCGAGAACAAACAAACAGACAGACAGACACACTTTTATAAAAATGATTGAAATGTGTTTAGTTAATTATTCTGAGCCCCCTAAATCATTTATTGCGCAAAATTCTAAAATGTACAGACACGTGATAGTTACAGTTTTATTATACATATGTATAGATGATGAGCTTATACTTATAAAAGCGAAGGGCAATATTACGTAGCAAATATTTTCATGCTGTTATTCAAAAGTTCTTATCACGCTTACAAGTGTAAGTAGGAGTCTTTTGATGTAAAAAAAGTAAGTACCAATATATAATTACTATTAGATGCATTTTCTTGTGTAATTGATTGTCATATGATTCTGTACCATAAATATCGATCTGATGTGTTCGATTCTCGGTTGGATTAAGACTTACTTGGTGAAGCAATTCTTAGTAACAGCTCGAAGTTTATGCATGCATGCTGCAAGCATGATGTTATATGTATAATTGTAATTCATGCAAAAAAGCAGATGACTTCTAGACTATTCAAAAATATTAAGTTAATTATAATTGAATTAAAGAGATAAGTTAGTCCCATTCGAATGACCATTTAATAAGCATTCTAGAGTTCTCTAAAAGTAATAATCTATCGGTTATGCATAACTAGTTACTAACTCGACTCGCAAATTATTTTATTAACATTAGGTATTTGGGTGCTTCAAATGTTAGTATTAGTTTTAATACATAGAAAGTTTCACGCATTTATCACCAAAGGGATAGGCAGAGATGCACTATACAAAAAAAAGAGACTCATGCGGCTCTTTGACTTTATTTAGTGGCACGGAATATTACTTATCTTGCTTATAAATATTATACTAAATCTTATTTAATATACTATCTGGCATTACGACTTTTTGACAAAGGTAAGCTCGAGAGTGTACTTTGAATCCTAATTTTCCATAATAATGTCCTCTGCTAAAGCAAAGCTTAAGTTAAAAATGGCTCTAAATAGATTTCGCTTGTAGATTGTCTATATTTGGCTCGCGTGGACGACAAGGTTGCCGACCACTGCACGCTTTACGCCAAATATGCATTTCGGTTCTAAATGAGGCAAGCTTTTCCCCTTCTACCAGGCACAGTTCCAGACTCCGTGCGGCTACTAAAAATTCCTTGACATAAAAAACCCTGTTTCACTTTGCTAGATCCGGGAATCAAAGTCGAGATCTTATAAACAGCATTCGCAATCACTACCTCTGCGTCACTGAGAGGCAGTAATTTTATTACGTCTCGATTATGTGTGGCATATCGGTATATTTTGATATATATAGCTCAACAATATCTGATTAACTGCACCTACTCATGCTTACCTTACTATACCTAGCAATGACATAATTAAATAACACTATCAAAGCCATTAGAACCAGTAGCGATAACCATACCAAAATAAGCCATTTCCGTAATGTAGGAGTTTCTTAATTTACATGTTGTGTAGATAAACGACATTTTGTATTTTGGCGTCGCCATTTTGTGGATTAATGACTGCCTATATTGGTGTCAATAGTTTTGACTACCTATTTGTTTTAAAGACAACCTACGCTTTAAGATTTAATAGATTATATAAACATTTATACAGAATAGCAGCTAAAATTTAATTTGACGTTATTTAAAATTAATTTCAATGACGTTTTAATTGTTATTTATTAATTTATTATTCAATAATAATAAAATAGAACAATGTTACCTGCATATTACATATTATGAAGAGGAATTTCATAAAAATATTGTGTTACGTTTACGCGAATGTTATGAATTCAAATTAAATACTCCTGTGACCAAGGCGGCTAAAACGCAGCTTCAGGGATTGTGTAAATATAAAATACTAGATCTTGCTTGCAATGTAGATTTATGTTAAGATAGATTTTAGTAGCCTATATATTATGTATAAACAATAATACCTACTGTAGTTTATCAAAATCCTTTCAGTAGTTTTTACGTGAAAGTGTAACAAACATCCATCTACCCTAACAGTTTATCTGAATACGCTTATTGATCCGTAAAGAATAAATACATTGTTAATATAAATCCTGTGGCATAAGCACTACTAATATGTATTCTAGTAATGAGTTTCTGTTCGTTTTTTGCGACCGGTCGTAGTTTACGTCGATCGTAGAGTGTTTGTTTTCTGTCAGGCTATTCTCAGTAGCAGCATAGAATTTGGCAATATCAGTAAACGATACTAAGAATGATAAATACACGCAAAATTATGTCACGACATTATGTAGACTCAACAATATGGACCGTGTGTCCCCAAAGTCGGTTGATACATATTAGTCTTACATAACGATACTTAGGTACACAATCGCCTAGGCTACAGTCTAGATTCTAGACAGAGATAATATTAGATAAAATCATAATGCACGGCAACTAAATTCTATACACCCACATTTTTAGCCAGCTACGATCTTCGGTTTCAAATAAATACGCAGCGATATACCTAACATTTTGTAGATTGCCGGCTTTTTCAAACAATGCAACTCAATATTATAAACAGAAAATATACATAGGTAGATAAACTATGTATATTTTCTTGTTTGTAATCGATAAACTCTGGAACTACTCAAACAATTTTAATCTTTCTCCCCATTAGAAAGCTATTTCAAAATTAACATCCTGCCTTACTAATATTATAAATGGGACAGTGAGTTCGTTTATTTATTTGTTTGTTGGTTACGCTTTCACGCCTAAGTACTCGACCGACCAGCATGAAATATCGCATACACGTTGTCAGGGGTGCAGAAAAGAGCATAGGGTAACTTTAATCCAGAAAAAGTACTACTACTATTTACTAACATAACCTAACCTAGACTACATTTACGCGAGTGAAGCCGCGGGCAAAATCTAGTAGACTATTATATACCATCACGCCACGAG
This sequence comes from Catocala nupta, assembly GCA_963675205.1. Classification (NCBI taxonomy): domain Eukaryota; kingdom Metazoa; phylum Arthropoda; class Insecta; order Lepidoptera; family Erebidae; genus Catocala; species Catocala nupta. Next base: position 13,249,316 of record OY776099.1, read on the forward strand.
TCACGGGAGTAGAGCCGTAATTATTAACATGGGTGAAACGGTGGGAGGCAGCCTGTAATATACGTATACTTACATATAAATATATTAGATTCTAGTTGCCCGCCACAACTTCGCCCGGGTTCAACATAAAATACCTATTCATTTTGGAATAATGTACCTTCCAAATAGTTAAAGATTCATTTAAATCGGATGAGTATTTCCGGAGATTACCTCCTACATCCAAACGTATAAAGTTTACCCCTTTATAATATTAGTATACATAGAGAAATAACAATAAGAAATCTTAATAACATCACCGAGTTTAAAAATATTTCAGTTAGTCGCAAATAATGTCGCACTACTGAATGGGACCTCAAAAAACTTAGCTGGCGAAATGCGAATATGATACAGTAAACCCCGATGTGTCCTGTGTTTCGTTTAAGGAGGCAACTCCCACACTATGAGTAATTTCTATGGTGCGGTGGGCCTTACAAACGTTCAAACAACTGACGCAAAAAACACGCAGACTCGGCACAACTTATTGGAAATCACAAATTTTGGGTGTAGGGGTCGAATTCATAACACTCGGCGCGACAACGACGAGGCTACCATTAAAACCACAACGCTGTGTGCCGTTGGTGTCATTCAGAGCTGTAGTTATAATGAATTAATAAGCTTTTCTTTAAAAACGTATATTTTAACGAATTCGTACATCACACGATCACAACTAATTAAACAAAAAGGTCATAGTAAACTACTGGCCGAAAACTATTAGAAAAAGAACAGCCTCAACCCAAGTATTCGATCTAGATTGATTAATTATTAGTTTACGGCGACGACAGATTACACTCAAGGTTGGAATTAATCAAGCTCGCGGATTAACTGTGACTTAGAGCTATGGCCTCCTAGGAATTAAAAAAATATACGAGGTTTCGTATTAACAATAGTATATTTTCTATTTCAATAGAACTAGTTGTGGTAATATAGATAGATACGTCTTATCTATCTATCTATATTACCACAACCTAAATTGTTGTATTTAACAAAACAATAATATTGTCTTCTGTTTACGCGAATGTTATTCATTGAAAATTAAAGTACTATATACGGATTTTATCACGTTTTTTATTTAAAACTCTATTACATAATTTAGAAACTGTTACACTACTATACTACTATTAAAATTTACTAATTTCAAGCTAATTAAATTATTAAAACTATTTTATTTAAGTTTACACTTTCCCCGACGTTTCAGTTGCATTTCAGCAGCCGTGGTAACGGGGAATCTCCCCGCTTTGCAATTGATAACTAAATAATTAGTGAAATTACCGGAATTACTGTAAATTATTAAAAATAAAAATACCTAATAAGTAATTTGGTAAATGTATCATGTTGGTAATGCAAAGGAACATATCTCTAATTTTAAACCGCAATCAGAACATGTAAGATACGGAACATAACTTAATATAAATTCGTAATTTCTAACTTATATTATAAATGCGAATGTAATGTCGTTTCTTTGTTTGTTACGACTTACGACTCGACCGATCGTGACATTTCGCATACTCATTGTCAGTAGTGCATAAAAGGACACAGAGTACCTTTAATCCAAAAAGTACTTTCCCCGTAAGAAGCCGCGGGTAGAAGCTAGTCGAAGAATAAAGTTAAATATAAAATGAAACCATTGCAATCTCGTTATTAATTCCTTGGCATAGCCAGTCAGTCCGTCTGAGAATTAATATCTGCCTAACTTCTTATTCCTTTATTTTTCTACCTCGGTGGCATTGCGATGGTGCATACGACTACACTATACGATCTCGGTTTCGATTTCCGTATGGGATAAAGTGCTATTAGGTTTTACTGCCAAGTATTTTTAATAGTAGGTACTAGGTAGCACAGAGTTTCTTAAATCGTCGGACCTTAAATCATAGCTAACGAAATGTACGTGTAAAACACCTCTGCTTACCTCTTCGGGAATATACGCCTATCACTATTGTATGTAGATTATGCATATGAGTAACCGGGATGGTAATGCATTCTTGTGGAATTCTCGCGATCGAGAAAAGTTATCCACGTATTAAATCAGGACATGGTCTATCTATGTACCAAAGTTCATTCTAATTCAAGTGATTGGTACCAATCATCCAAATATCTTCACACTTTCACTTTATTATATTAGTGGGATTTTCAATACCAACAATACTATATTAACACATAGTATGTATAACAGCATGTCGATAATTCACAAAAGTCTATAATGAGTCGTAATATATCTACGTACAACTTCTATTGTTTTTGCCTACGTAACTAAACTACACATCGGTAACAGAAGAGATCAAAGTACAAAATAATTAATGTCACAGGAAAATAGACATATCTATTTAATTATACAGAGGTCAAGTAAAAATAAAGATATTAGGTATGTAAAGTATTTAAAACATCATCGATTAACAAAATATCCATTATATATTAGCTACTCAAACGGCCTGATATAAAACGGACGCATAAATTCACTATTAATCTATTTGTATAGCAACAATCCCTACATCAAAAATGTAGTCACAAAGATTTAAATCATATTATGCTAGTATGTTTAAACATGGTCACCTTTCTGGACGTGGAGTTGTCAACTAACATGACATCTGAATTAAAATACCTATTTATATTAATATTACGTTTACTCACGTCCTCATATTGAAAATTGTACGCTATCATTCTGTATCTAATGTGTAAGCTTACTCTTCTTAGTGAGGACATTTTTCCTGCGGTCTAAGTACGATGGACACATTTATGTGACCAATAATTTAAAAATATATTGGTCACCTAAATGCACTGACGTAAAAAAGAATGGACCTCGGGTCTCATACAAAATGAACGAAGAAAAGTGTCCTGAGTTAGACTATATACACATAAGTACAAGTATAGATTTATATGAAAATAAAACATTTTAAATTAAATCGTGTGTCATTACATTACTGCTGATTTTTGCTTGCAACAATTTATCACCTTACGCAGCTTCGACTGGGTGGCGCACTATTATCACCTTACGTAGCTTCAAGCGGCGCTCACAACAGTGACGGAATGAATGGAGTAGCTTTTATTTTCATTTTTTTGTCTATATAAAGAGTAAAAATATTAGTATGACACTGATATTTTATTTATTTATTTATTTATTTATTTATTTATTTATGGAGGTCCAACAGCTTATCCTAGTTTGACAAAATATTTGCATAAGTATATATGGCATAGACATAACAACTTTCCCTAAGAAACATGGATCGAAAAACGAAAAAGAAAACAAATTCCCAACCAAATTATAACCAACCAAATTATAAGTTTTTTTTAGTCTTTTTAAGCCTTTGCTAGTTATGTATATATCCGATTTTGTAAAATGATCCGAGCAAACACGGTGGGAATCTTTCGGATTAAAATGTTCCTCTCGACGCGATTGGGCTATAATGTTTTTCCATAATGAGCAACGTATAGGATCTCGAGGAAAACTGAAATAATCATAATATACCATAAATATAACAATAGAAAAAAATACTAAAAATCGAATTTTTTTTATAAAATTAATTTTATCCCACTCTACTCTATACAATCTTTGTTCCAAATCAGTCAATCGCTCATTGAAATCCGACCAAATTAATTAACGTATCGTTGGTCTCTTTTTGTCTATGGCGCGCAACGTGTGAGACGAGGGCAGATATATATCATTTGTTCATTTTGATTAGCTTCGTGATGTGTTTTTAGAATTAATTCACATTTAAATAAAATACTGTGTTTCTAAGCAAAGTAATACTTTAAAATTATAAAACAATAGTTTACTTACTGGAAATATGACACACCGTCGTCTTTTCTCACTTTAGTGAAGTAGTTTTTGCACGTTTTTATTATGCAGTACGCCATTTTGGACGCGTAGTCAGTTGGGCGACTGAATGAAGACTGGCGCGAAATTCATACTCTTTTTGCGTTTTGATACTCTTTTGGTTCGGACACTTATGAGCGCGGATCCGAAGTCCATTCTTTTTTACGTCAGTGCCTAAATGTAAACGAAAACTAGGTAGGTAAGTCTCAATACTCCCAATTTATTAATTTAAGCTAGGAGAACTATCAGTCTGTTAATTAGTAATAATTTACAAAATAGTCGACAGCAAGCCAATTATAGGATTTCACGACTTAGAATAGTTATTTAGTAACATTTAAATTCGAATTGTCTATGATAATCCGATATTAAACTAAGTAATTAATTGAAAGCGAATGAATTTGAAACCATTGAGATTGTAGGTAAGTACTACGTTCTACAGAAGTCATCTCGAATAGATTGTTTTTGACGCGAGTTATGAGTCGATGCTCTATAACTCACTGAGGCTATGTTCCTATAATTATTCAAGTAACGAGTCGTTTAAGCTATGGACAGTAAAATTCTCACATATTTTTTGTAGAATATGTGACAATAATTAACTGCCCATAGGTTAGGTAGGCCCAACGACTCGTTCCTTGAATATTCAAAGGTATAATTGGGCCTTAGCCGATTATTGCAACGACACGTATTAGGAAGCAATATTTGAGTATTTAAACCATAACCTCGTGTATTATGCTTAATTAATATTGCATTCAAACGTGTCGTTCCTGTAATTGCCTGGCTTAGACTTAGTGAGTTAGAGAGTATGCACTCCAACTGGTGCTACAAGCAATTTACTTGTTATGTCTCCTCTAGTGCGTAGTAATTAATAACTCAATGTATTACTAAGTAATTACTTGGCAACGAACGAACTTGCAACATACAACTCTTATTACGGTGATATTAACTACCTACTAAATATGGCGGTTTTACCCGCTTCGTTCCTAAGGATCGTATATGTAGCGTAATGTTAAATGGCCTTAAACGTTCCTCATGAGATTTTGTGAGTATTTCTTTGAAAGGTAGACTAAGGATTTGCTAGTAGGCTATAAACTCAAAACAGCGTTTTAATCTGACAGGTAGTTCCAGAGATTAGCGCGTAATAATAAATAAACAATATCTTCAACGTTATACGTAATATTAGGTAGGTTAGACTGGGCAGGTTACTTTCATGATGTAGAATATAGATAAAAATTGTTTACTTTAAACATTTATCCTTACTCGAATGTTATAAACAATACAAGTACAATATGTTACCTAGTTGGCTTGTTCAGTCAGCGATGGACTAACGGATCGAAGTTATTTTTGGCATAGGTATATACCTATACCTACCTAGTTTCCTGTTTAACCTTTAAAAATGCAATGTAGATATCTATGGGATAATTTTATAACGTTTCTTTAAAACCACAGATGAGTGATAAACTAACATCTTAGCTAGCATATATCGTTTGAATTATATCAATTACTAATTTAAAAAAGTGAAGTAGAAAGTCAATACCTACTGATTCTGTATAACACTTAAAAATGGTGCATATTGGTTATTATTATTATAAACTGTCATAAAACGTCTACAAGAGAATGCTTGGGTATAGAATATATAGATTTGATTGTGATTGATACGAATTTAGTCAATTTCATTACGTAGGTAGGTATTGCTTTTAAAAAACTATAAGTAGGTCACAACCATAATACAGCAGATTTATTATTTGTTTTGTTTCTAAAATGCAAGACATTTTACTGTTCGTTTCGTAATTAAAATCTGTTGTCGTTCTTTTTTTAAATTTGTATATCGGCCATGTTAGTATTAATGAGTAGGTTGTTCTCCAATGATAGATTGTATACCTATTGTAAATTCCATTGCTTAGTTTTCTGTCCATATTTGGTTATAATATTAATGTGATGCTTAATAAGAAACGTTCGTAGCTGTTCATATTAATTTAATAAAATAATATGGCGTCCGATGGCTTATCGGGCGATAGCACGTAGATAGGCAATTTCATGATCACTGTCTTGTATGACGAGACCGGTCAGATCAAAAGCCTACCTTAACTAGAAAATAACAGTTTAACAAACTAACCTGTTATACTGCACAGATTCTAAGATAACCAGAATTCTTCACCACAGTTAAGTTAAACACAAACCACACTAATAAATCTTATTTCACATAATCCCGTCACAAAAAAACATTTTAATCACACACCAAACTCTATAAAATGCCCTATATGTAAGCTAAAACTTCACTCGATGTTTAAAACACTGAAATCCAACTGCTTAGTTTCAATTTTACGATCGTCGTAATTCGGGAGAGAGAACGCGGCCAACATAACTTATACATCCACACGCCACGAGCGAGCAGGCTCGACTGACGTGCGACGTTGCTTTATCGTGTAAGCTCTTTTAAAAAAAAGAGCGGCGTTTGTCGGTATTCCAAATTCGAATTTTTAATTAGGGTGTAACCAACTATTGGCTTCCTGATGAATGCTGCTATTAACATTCTCAATAAATATTTCGGGCATTATGACTCGTTTATTTAAATAGTGTATTTTTGGGATATAAATATCTAATGAAGAAAATTTCGTAACGTACCTAAACGATGTTTTGTTGATTGAATTATTAATATGTGCTTTATTCTTTTACCACAAAATGAAAATAGTATTTATTATTTGAATAAATAGTAAATTGGTAACCTATTTCAGCTTTTAAGTCAAACAGGGACGTAAGTTGACGGTTTAATGCTGTGGAAATCCAGTAAGTATTTCTCGCGTGTTAATGAAAAAGCGGACGAAAATAATCATGAGGCAAAAGTAAAAAGTATTTAAAATTACTAACATTTGTGTATTTTACTGAAATAATGTTCACACACAAAGGAAACGGGCGGCGTCCCTTAGTTCGTCAGGCCCATCGCGGACAAGAGTGAAAATGTAATCAAATTACTGCTAAAAACATACAAATGATATATGTAAAAAAAAAAGTATATTAATGGTGGTATTAAAGAGATATTTGAGTTTATATGTATAATTCTACGTTATAATAATGACACCATTTTGTAAGTATGAAAATTGTAGGTAAATATTTGTTTGTGGTTTATATAATTATAATAAGTAAATCATATATATTTTATAGATAAAAATAAAATAGTAATATTCATAAATACTATTTTATTGCTCTTTGATTAGTAACTTGCGTGGGGAAAATGAGGCTCAGCCCGTAGTGACTGTAATTAATATCTTGAGACAACTTACACAAATGTCCAATAACAACAAAGCCAGTTTCAGAATCCAAATAAATAGCCAGGTCACAAATAAATCACAGTTGCAAAAATAAGTACTAGTTTATTAACGTTTACTGCGCACGAGTGCAAAGTCAACACGAATGTAACTTGTTGCTATTTTGACAGCTTTATTGTTCGTTATTGCCATTCCGTTTCTGTTATTGAATATAAGCCTTTTGATCCAACATAAAAATAAAATAATAATAGAAGAAGCGTACATATAAACATAAAGTCAAACGCCAGTAATTATAGTTAAACATACCTTACCGTGATTGATATTTATTTAAACTATTATAGGTAACAACAGGTTCAAACTGACAATCGAGACCATGTATTGTATATTAAAAACATTAATTTAAAAATAGTAAATAGTGCCCTTATCTATTTTTAAAGCTGACAACATTAGAAACTCGAGAAAGCAACTGTTTCCAGTTTTACAGTACGTTTATTACCTTTTTTCGTGATATTTATATCTAAACCATAGAATTTTCTGTTTACAGTAATTAAAAATCAATAAAAATAAGTACTTTTTTTCTGTATGCATTTAACTTCATTCCGTTGTTTTTGTGAGGACCAAAATTCGCCGATGTCCTTTGTCAAAATATCTACTTTACTAATTTTTGCCTGCGGCTTCACTCGGGAAAAGTACTCATGATATCGTGTATGCGAAATTTCATGATGATCTGTCAAGTAGTTACCGAGTAAAAGCGTACCAAATAGTTATACGAACTCACATTCGCATTTCTAATATTAGTTCAGTTTACAATGACCTGTTAACTGTTATTTATGTATTAACACTCATATTTATCTTAAAGAAGAATGTTATATAAGCTAAATACTCAGTACATTTGCTGGTGGGATAGTTTTCGAACTCTTTTAATAAAAACTAACGAGGGACCTATCTAGAGTAAACGCTTTTAACATCAAGAACTTTTTGTGATGATTAACTTGCCAGACGTTTTTTTTCATTAAACTGAGCAAGGTGATGTTCAGATTATCTAATATCAGTTATTAGTTATTAGTTAACTTTGTTAGATCCCGGTACTGGACTTATAAGGCATGGCGATGATGATGGCGTAGTGGTTTATGTGGTCGGCACGCCACTGCTATCGGACTGAGTTTTGTGTGTTGGATCCCTACATGGGATAAAAAAATCCACAAATGATTGTTGCGAATCTGGATGTTTTTGTCTCCGTTGTTCGAATGTTTCTAAACTCCCCCGCGACTCAGGAATTATTTTTATTTCGAAAGTCGTCTTTTTTAAAACAAAAAACATTGATTTAAATATCTATGATAAGTTCAGCTACTCAAACTGCCCGTCAGTAAATGAGCGCATGAATTTAAATTGTTAAGGGCAACATTTCATTTTTGAATTTTGAATTTGGATTTTGTTGGAATAAAGAACGTCACGATGTTTTGTTAAATGTAACATCGAATTTGTGTTTTGTCAATCAATATTTAGTTGTTTTTTTTTTGTTTTATCATATTATTGTTTCTTAAGATCTTTCAATGAAATATTTTATTTTTATTTATTTATTAGGCAAATTAACGGAATAAACACATTTACATTATTATTACACTGGCCTACACTGACTTTGGTACCTGGGATTTTAGACTTGATTTTAAGTAGATATACTATCACCCTATAAGACATTATACGGTGATATCAAAATGGCTACTATATTTTATGTATCAGCTCTAGTTCATAAGATAAAAATAAATGCACTTTTTACAACAATAGCAATTTTATTGTCTTTTGAGTGATTTTCTCGAATAAAATTGTCTTGGAGACTGCACTGCACTGACTTGCACCCGCACTTTATCTAGATTTCAAATTTCAATGGCGAACTTATCAAAATACAAGTGAATCACAGTGTTTCTAATTGATTTACACTGATTTTTTATTATGTATTCACCACAAACCTTGTAGCTAAACATATCGGGATCGTTAACGCAACATCTGGACGTACTATCAATACTGAAATAATAAGATGCATTATATCGGTTTTATTGTAAGAATGACTGTTTTTGAAAAAACTCAAAATGTGTGTAGTAGGTAAACTGAGCTGATGAATTAAAATAACGTATATCAATATATTGTACATTACCATCCTTATCGACTACAGAAACAAAAAAACAAAAATATATTTTATTTTCTTGTGCCTGTGTTATCTGAAGCAAGGTCGCGTGCTTATGCGAATCTATACTAATATTACAAAGCTTATGAGTTTGTTTGTTTGGTTGAATGCGCTAAACTCAGAAACTACTGGCTTTTTTTGTTGGATAGCTAATTTATCAAGGAAGGTTATAGGTTATATAACATCACACTAAGAGCCACGGGGGTGGCGCAGTATAATCATGAGGCAAATAAGCGCGGGTGAAACCGCGGGCACATCTAGTTAAAAATATGCACAGCATTTACTTAAAGGTAACAAAATAATAATAATTATACTTATCTTAATATGTAGTTCCAGCGCTTAAGATCTTGCATGCTTGCTTGCATGGTTTGATTACCAGATTAAGCGATGTATTTCGTTCTATCTCTTTAAAGATTTATTAGTTAGCAGCACAGTTTTTCTTGATAGTCAATAGTATTATATATTGGTATTTATGTGTTTTTTAACAGTGAGCTGCAACTCTGCTTGCCTTTGAGTATCTATATCCGAATGCGATGTCTATTTGTAAAAATATTTTTAATATAATTTAAATGGGTCCACCTGGGAAGTCGTAGTGTCGGCCTCGGTGGCGTAGTGGGTAGTGTAACCGACTGCCACGCCTGAGGTCGCGGGTTCGATTCCCGCTCAAGTCAAACATTTGTGTGCATGAACATGGATGTTTGTCTTGGTCTGGGTGTTTCTATGTATAATATGTATGTATTTACAAAAAAAAAAAAGTATATATGTATGTTTATCCATTGTCTAGTACCCATAGTACAAGCTCTGCTTAGTTTGGGCTAGATGGTGTTGTGTGTATGTAGTAGAATATTATTATATATTATATTATTATACCCTTTGAAACAAAAAAATAATTTTCCAAATCGGTTCAGGCGTCTTCGAGTAATCGGTGAAAATACATAAAAAAAGGTTCCGACGTATTGAGAATCTTCTCCTTTTTTGAAGTCGGTTACTTAGTTCAGTTGGACTTAGAGTAGAATATACTTAATATTTTATATGATCTTTAGATCTTTGTGCATTCGGTTCATAAGTATCCAATACCACAGAATAGATAATAGACCGCGAAAAGACGTTAGAGTTCTACGTGATATTCCAAAATATATGCGAAGTCTGCCAACCCTCACTGTGCCAGCGTAGTGGACTATAGCTTAATCCTTCTCATGCTGAGAAGAGGCCCGTGCCCAGCAGTCGGACAGTTTATATACAGGAGCATACCTTTTTGAAAGGCTGGCACTGGCTGTGGTCACAAAGCCAATGCAACGCTAAAGTGTAAACGTAATTAAAGGTTATAAACGGAACTGATATTATTATTAGTTATATTAAAATTTATATTATTATGCATTTATATTATTTTATTTTGCATACAGATTTTTGTATTTCGTATGGTTAGGTGGCTTTCTCTGTACACTTGCGTGTTGTCGAGAGTAACTATCTCGACTTGTCGAAGAAGGTTATTAGTCTCGAATGACTAGTGCAAAATGTCGCCACCACTGTTGTGACTCTAAAGAGTGTATCATTAACCGCCACATCAAAAAAGCTAAAGCGTGCTTTCAGCGCCAATCTACGATTTCATCTAATACCTACATCGTTTTTGTGATTTTATGCTAATATATTTAGATGAAATAAATAGTAAGGAGTTCACATAATATAAATTGAGTACATAATTAAAAACACAAATAAACATAACAACCAATACATTTTTATATGATTTATTAGCGTTTTAAAGTATATATGTACTATCATGTAGTTGTGACCGTGGCGTGCTGGATACATTTTGCTTTGTCATATACTTACTTACATTACTGTGGCGGTCAAAAGGTTAATATTATGTAGACTGGTTCAGTGGCGCAGCGGTTGTGTTTGCGACTGCTGTCCATGGGGTTATTGACAAAATTGTAACTAAAGCGAACGAAGCCACGGGAGAAGCCAGTCCTTTCGTATATGTACCTAACTAACATAATATACGAAAGGACATATATCCGAAGATCGAATAATGAATCCTAAGACATATCAACACATTTCACGAGTAGGTACCTACCAGGACAATAAATAGGGATGAGATATACTTGCAAAATTCGATACCAGGATTTCAAATTACGAGTACGTTTAAATAACAGGGTCGAAAACCAGGTTTTAAAATACTTGAAAGAATTTGTTATTAGTGCATTACGTATTCGATTCAAGCATTTGGCTTTTGTCGGAAATACTCGGGCACGAAACCCGCCGACGCGCCGAGCCCCGCGCTGCTTGCGCCGCGCGAGGTTGCCAGCGGTGGCGTCCATACTTAAAAATACTTGCATAGGAATTCGACCCGTATTCCATGCTGTCCTATTATGAATAAGGAGCAAAATAGTATAAATAAGAAAATACTTTGAACTTTACAGTATTTTTTATTCACAAACACGATTATGTTTCTTATTTATATTATGATTTGGATCATTTTCCTATGCAAGTATTTTAATGTGTAGTGTTTCAAGTTTTTCGCGCATCCGACTTATAGCACTTACTTGAAGGTATTTTCTGCTAATACCAGGGCGCCGTACTTCAAAGTGAAAACCAGGTAGCGTTAATACGTCTCATCTCTTGAGGACATCATAAAACGACGTCAGTGTAACTAGACGCCGCGCGCCGCCTAAAAGGACTCGAAACCGATCCGTATCCACAACGTGATTGGAATCAATCGACACCAGAGCTAAACACCTGTGCTATATTATACCAAATTCTACGTACTCATATTAGCTAAGGATCTTACTATTTATTAAATAACGCCTTAGTTCAAGTACGTTATCGTTTTGGCAATATTGACTAGGATTGGCAACATTTTTGTTATTATTTATAATAATAGGCTTTAACATCATGTAATGATGGCCAATTGAAACAACGAATACAGGTAGACATTAAGCGATATAACTTTAAATACAAATTGTATAAAAGTTTAAATATTGACTCTTATTCTTAAAAATGCAAGTTTTGTGCATTTCGCGTTTGAGTCGCGCAAAGTGTCATTGCGATTTTATGACAAGAAATTCTCAGCAGCAGGACGGTGTATGGAACATGGGACTTACAAACATAGCCACTGAAATGTGGGTGTGACGTTGACATGTTACATGTCACAACAACGTGTGACGCTATGGAATTAAGCAATTTTAGGCGCTACCTACAGGCAATTTTATTTCGAGTAAAGACATTTTAAACACCTCACAAATCACAGTAGAGAAATAAATGATATATTATCATAAAATACGACTGTTTAATTAAGTTATTGCTGGATCATTTAAATCTGTGACATCCTATCCTACCTAATATAATAAATGCAAATGTGAGTCTGTTTATTTGTTTGTTTGTTACGTTTTCACGCCATAACTTCACGACCGATCATCATGAAAGCTCGCATACACGTTGTCAGAGGTACAAGAAAGGACATAGGGTACCTTGCATCCAGAAAAAAGTACCGTTACTAAACTTACCTAACCTAAATTTCCGCGACCGAATCCGCGGGCAAAAGCTAGTTATAAATATTTTAATTTCAATGATATATTATACAATTAATATCCCATTATTCACATAAATATCACCCATAGGCATTGGCTTTAAAATGGCTGCAATTACATCACTCATTGGCGTTTACATTAATTTCGATCAATGGCCGCCGTTTGTACGAATATCGCATCAGTCAACTGAATTGCCTGTAATTGTCCGTTAGTGGGCCTCTCCCATAAGCCTTCACAATGGACGGTCAAGGACCTCGGTTCTGATGGGTCATTTTCAAGGAGGTGCATGTGCATCTATTCTAACTTATTAGTTAGGATATTTGCACCAACCAAATATGAACAATGAATAATGAAATCAACATAGACTTACATTTGTATATCACCGAAGGGGTTGGCAGAGTTGTATTACACAGACGGCGGAGTGGTTCAAGTGTCGCCTCGTAGCTGCCACTGCGCCAAGTGTTGTGGGTTCACTACACGGGACAAAACAATGTTAAGTTATTTTAATGTTTATAGAGTCCTTAACGACACAGATTTTATTTTTATTTGTGCATTAGTGGTCATATATAATAGGAAGAAAAATAAAAGTAAAATCAATCTCTACTTCTAGGACATAAAATACCTTCTGGAAAATACCCGCTGTTGAAAAAGGGAGTTATTGCTGTCCACCGGATTCGATTTCAGACTCTTTCTAGCAACCGAGAATGCGCTCACGTTTACGTGCAAGCGTTTAGTCCCAAGTTCAGTTCTAGGGACGGGGTGAATTCTAATTATGTATTTTTGGATTTTTAATATGTGGCATGGAGTTTGATAGTACTATAGACGTTTGTAGGTAATAGGCTCATGGCATCTTAAAACAATACAAATATTTATTTTATCAAACGATTAAGTACTCGATTCCTTCGAATATTTTATCGATTATGAACCACCAGCTTGGGATCCAGTACTTCAAATAGTCAAACCCAAGAAGAAACAAACCACAGCTAGACTTCATGATACTTTGAGCTCATTCTGCGTAAATAGAAACACCAATAACTAAATTATGTTCGGGTACTTTGAAATAACTACACTGGAACATTGAGACAACTACCATCTTAGTCTCCCCGTGACCATGGCTGCTGAAAAGCAACCGAAACGTCGGGGAAAGTGTAAACTTAAAAACAAATAGATTTGATAGTTTTAATAATTTAATTAGCTTAAAATTAGTAAAGTTTAATAGTATAGTATAGTAGTGTAACAGTTTATAAATTATGTAATAGAGTGTTAAATAAACAACGCGATAAAATCCGTATATAGTAGTTTAATTACAATGAATAACATTCGCGTAAACAGAAGACAATATTATATTAGTAAGGTCCTTAGTTTACTTATACCACTGTGCCATTGGTGACACATTAAGCAACGAGCGGTACTCATTCACAGCGATTAAAACAAATGCACGCATGTATATGTACGCAACGACTCAGTAAGGAAGCTATTAGATTTTATAAGATACACTACTAACTAAAATATACACAAACGAAAACTAACACTAGGTGTTAAAGAAATGTTTGCTAATGGATATTTTTGATGAGTAATATTGATGCAAACAGGTCAAGATGTCGATCTTCGACACTCCTCGTTAAATATACGACATGCTCTAACAAGTTACTAACGCATTGTTTACAACTGTATTCGAATATCCTTTGAATATAACTTTGCGCATCACTAAAATCATACTCTAAATAATTCTAACTGTAATAATACATATAAATGTGAATGTCAGTTTGTTTCTTTGTTTGTTTGTTACGCTTTCATGCCTTAACTACTCGACCGGTCATCGTGAAATTTTGCATACACGTTGTCAGAAGAACAAAAAAGGACATAGAGTTACTTTTAATATAGAAAAAAGTAATGTTACTAATTTTACCTAACCTACATTTACGCGAGCAAAGATCCGGGCAAAATCTAGTAATACATTTATATTTAAAGTTACATGTCTCGCAAACATCACACAAACAGCGGGAAATGATCTAATAGTTTAGGAGATATATAATTAAAAACAACATCAAATTAGTACAAATTTCTTCCGTATATCTCATTTGTATAAACAATTACATTAATATCCGTAACAAGACATTCATTACAATTATAATAAAAACGGAACATATGTTTGGTTTATGAGCAGACACTTTATTTACACGGTCTCGGGTTTTGTTTACAGTTCAGCCGTTTCTGAGATCTGTTTAGATAAACGTATGAATATAATTATTGTCATGTCTGAACATTGATATGTCCGAATGTAAAATTAACTCTATAGCAAGGAGTTGCTTGTTATGTTAACGAATGTAGAACTACCCATTCTACATTCGTTAACATAACAAGCAGCATCAAAGAGGCCAAGCAACACAACCACGGTTAAAATCTTGGATGGGTGACCAATTTGCTGCTGCTATCATTCTATGTTATGACATCTAAGATTTTTGGAAACCAGCAATTATTGGCTCGATCTGGAATTCTAACTCTTCATCCATGGCTCGTAGCCGTAAACTCTAATCACTAGACCATCGCGGATTTTCACAGGACAAAAATAAGCTATACTTGTAGTCTTTATAATGATCGATTGATATGCTAAACAACATAAAACCTAAGAGAGAGTACCTTTCTCAGGTGTCAAGATATCTTCATATGATATTTCATCAAAATCGGTTCAGAATTTTAACTACATAGCTTAAAAACAAACCGCTGCCTTTGAATTATACATTAATTAGTATGGAATATTTTTTTAATGCCAAAGAACTCTAAAGTGCAGAAATAACACTTACCACAGCTATTAATAAAGTTATTAATCAAGTAACCTTTTAATTAAATGATTTTAATTGCACAAGATAATATGTAGGTATTACTAATAATATAAATGCAATATTATGTTTGTTGATTTGTATTTCTTTTCTCAGTAACGAAGCAATGACGACAGAAAGAAAAAGTGTTTTCTATAGATACTAGATTTTGCCCGCGCCTTTGCTCGCGTAAAAGTGGGTTAGGTTATTTTTTTAACAGTACTTTTTCTTAATAAATATACACTCGGTGATAATATAGTTGTCTAAAGATGAAAGAATTTTAAAATCGGTTAAGTAGTTTTTGTGTTTTCGTTACAAACGAAAAATCAAATTTCTTCTATTTATAATATTAGTATATTTTGCCCATGGCCGATATGTACTAGATTTTCCCCGTGGCCTCGCTCGCGTTAATGTAGATCGTGTCAATAAATTTCCATCCCTCGGGAACAGTACTTTTTACTGGATGAAAGGTAACCGTATGTTTGTTCTGTTCCCCTGACAACGTGTATGCAAAAATTCATGATGATTGACCGAGTAGTTATGAATGTTATGAAGAAAGCATTACCAACAAACAGACTCAAATTCGTTTAGAACTTTAGATTAAGATAGTTTATGAGTGCCATAATATACATACATATATTTATATATTACACGCCTATATTTTTGTAGAAGTAGTAGTAAAAAATGTTTTAGGTGCATCTACATCTAGCCAGCTTTGGTTTTAGGACCCGTATAATATGGGCAATGTGCTGCTTTTGAAAATTTCTCGAAATCTTGCCAAAGCGCCGAGTGTTGTGGTTTTCATCCCCATACGGGATTGGAAGCAATTGTATAATCCTCAAATAGTTGTTTCGAGTCGGGGTGTTCTTTGTGTCCGTTTTTTGAATGTTTGTTAATTACTTCGAGACACAGTTATAACTTCTAGAGCACGCGCTGCTCTTTACAAAAAGAAGAAAATATATTCTCGAACACTTGCCACTGCCCCAAGTGTCATGTCAGTGCCCCCGCACGAGACAAAAAAATGTATGATCCATAAATAGTTGTTCCAAGTCTGAGTGTTCTTTGTGTCCGTTGTCTGAATGTTTATGTTTGTACTTCGAGCACGCGCTGTCTTTTTAACAAAGAAAATTTATAATGTTAGCCTGGTAGATGAACGGTATCTGTGGAATAGACCTAGTAAGAGAAGCCACGAGTAAAATCTGCAGCTAGTGCATATATTTTTGTCTTTATTACGACAAAGTTTAATATGCTTTATACTCGTAGTATAGATAATGGAAGAGCTTAATTGAAGTTTACACATAAAACAGCTTGGCTTGAGTGCAACTTTAATAACAATTTTAATTATTTTATGAACGACAAAGGAAGGTATCAACGCCATCCTCTCAGTTTTATGTTTAGTGGTTTTACTCTTTATTTAAGCCCTGCGGCCATCATAGCGTGCGCGGGAATTAGACAAAGCTATACACTACATATACTGTTTCTTTCTGGTGCATGCAATGCTATGTGATGGTGTTAAGCTTCGAGGTGTAAAAAATCAAATGGCCTTCTAATTGTATACATTTACTGTATGGATGCTTGTATTTTTCAATCATTATTAACGGTTTTCTGCTGGCGATTTCAATCTTGAATCTTACGGGAACGCAAACTAGCAAAAGTAACCAGTTATAATCCATAATTCCGTCTAGTATAATAAAATATGGCTCATACTACCTATATGGGTAAATTTATTTAAATAAGAGTAATATCAGTTCTGTATATAAATTGTCCCAATGTTGGGTGCGGGCCTCATCTCAGCGTGAGAAAGGTTAGACCAAAGTCCACCACGGTAGCCCAGTACGGATTGGCTGTCTTCACATGTTTTAGAGAACATTATCGGTAACTCTTAGTCATGCAGGTTTTCTCACGATATTTTCTTTCGTCGTTTAAGCAAGCTATAATTTACTAATTAATACGCACATAACTTCGAAAAGTCAGAGATGCGTGTCTTGGGATCGAAATCGAAATGTTTGCGGGGCAGTCTAGCGGTCTCCCATTAGGCTATTGCTGCTTTCTTTTGATATTATTATTCATATATGTATGTACATATATATAATTAGAGATAAAATCATTTTTGTACCAATGTTTTCGAAAATACATTATACACGACAGTATTCTCTGACCCAGATCATACGCTTTCCGTACTGAGCTGTGTATAATTTAAACAAACTAACTCAAAACATTAGCACAAAACTAACAGACCTCATGGAATGCGATACCGTTATAAGTTAGTACTAAATTATTCATACTATGCAATTATAATACGAGTACCTACCTATATACCGGATAGTTCATGTACATTACATTAATACATTATTTCAGTAACATTTAGTAAATGTTACATAAAGAGTTTATATATTCGCAATTGGAACGCGCACAGTTTCAAACGTCGTGCTGCTACCGAGAATTTCTTGACATAAAACCCTTTAACACTTTGCCTTACTCAGGAATTGAACTCTCGAGTTCAATTATGCACAGAATTCCTGTGCGCCACTTAGGCCACACAATGTGTTTTGCGAACAATGTCGAATGGGTAAACTCGTGGCCGTGTAGAATAATAATTCTAAGCTCATAAATTACAACAAAATATATCTATATATCTATGAGAATATTGTAAACTATCTCACAAACACCTTTCATGCTTACAAGTACCTAAAGATGAAAATGTATTTGTAAATACATGAGCTATTAGATATACAACCTATAAAACTTTATATCTAGCACATATCGAGATTATCTTATGTGTTCATGCAGGACATGGTCTATTTATATACCAAGCTTCGTACTAACTTGTTCAACAGTTTACGTGTGACTGAGTAACAAACATCTTCCCAAACTTTCACATTTATAGTACAACTCACCTTGGCCGGAAACGCAGTCAATTTAAATTAATCATCCACCATTATGTATAAATAATTAACTCAGCATAAATGACAAATTGGTTTTCACAATTCAATACGAAAACCTTTTGATTATGAATTGAATGAAGAGCGACATACTGTCCGTGGAACGAATTAAATCGTGTATCCAAACAGATTTCTCTGTATACAACAATACACGGCAACACAGCAGCAATACAAACAATTGAAACGCGATTGATTTGTTGTTTGAGAGCTTCAAAAAGCAGCGGGCGCAACGAACGCAACAAGTAACCCATACGATTCAATGTCAAAGAAAAAAAATTATTCAATCAATATTATATAATATAATTTTTCTTTTCTCGTCTAACCGGATTTGACTGGATATCAGTTTTTACATGGAATGGCTGCCACCTGACCTCCGCAACCCGAAGGCTAACGATACCATAATGCTAGACGAGTATCAGGATATTGTAGGGCACTGACTTCCTAATAACGACTGCCATAGATGTTCATGGCAGCCGGGACCAACGGCTTAACGTGCTCTCCAAGGCAGGCAGGCGATAATTGTCAATCAATACGCACATAATTTCGAAAAGTCATATAACTTCCGAAAGTCAGAGGTGCGCGACGTGGGTTCGAACCCGAGACCCTCTGCATTGCAGTCTGTTGGTCTCCCCACTGAGCTATCGTATTTTTATAATTACTTTGTTTCGTTAATATGTGGGTAAATATATAATAAGTTAATTACTGCAGTTATATTGAATAATGTATAATATTTTGTAAATGTCGCTAAATATAAATAAGTTATACGTATAACTATTAACGAATATGATTTACTAATATTCATTTTTCATTTTAACATGATGAGTAAGCGAGTTTCTTATATGTAGTAACGTTTTGGTTACTTGCTCGGTATAGGCAAAGGATTGAGCCTATGAGAAGATACCTGCAATAAACTCAAGGCCATTTGATTGAAAGGCTCGCTCACAAATATGGTTACGAGAGATATATAGTTTATACTACCTACTACCTACAGCTTCGGTAAAGCGAGGGGATGGATCTGGCCACCAAAAAGTTATTGGGCTCTGTCGTGTATTCTTAACAACTACTGGAAGTAGGTACTTCCAGCTTGTACTGTTACACTTGTACAGGTTGTACTGTCTCGTGCGACGGGAAGTACGTAAAGCCGTTTGCCCAGCACTTGATCTCTTGTCGGTCGAGTCGGATGCCGTCCTGCCAATTTCACAGTAATAGAATATTTCGTGAGATCGAATCGACATTATGTGATTACGTAACAGCAAGTCTAATTTAAACGGTTTTGAACTCTATGCCCTTGCAATAAGACGTTGTTCAAGTATAAATGATTGATAATCTGTTATGATGATGTCAAAGTTGGATATCAACTCGTGAGATATTTAGAGATATAAAAGATTTTGTTGGTTGAATTATAACTCTATTTGCTTTGACATAGAGTGTATTTTACGGTGATGTGTTTTATAGTTACGGTCGTAGATGTGAGCAGTAGTTAGGATACTAGATTAAGAAGTTTATAGATCCCATACCTTGTGTTAGATATTGGAATAGATATGTTTTCTTAATGCGGTATTAATTCTGTAGATTTAGTCTGGTCGTCTTAACGTTGCGTACACGTGAATAATGTAGGTATTTATTCGTGGTAGGAACAAGGACAGCCTTATTTGAGGTTATTTGATGACCACATGCAGTTAACAGACACAAGCAAACACAGAGTCTAGAAGAAATGAATTAATATTATTTGATTTCTGGATTACATAAATATTAGTCCCGTTTGAGATTCGAAATTTTATTTTTGTTTTTCTTGGGTTTACGCATCTGATGCTTACCCCGTCGCCCAAAGGCGAGGGGATAGGGTTATGTCCGGCTCTCCCGTATTTTGGACCTACGCACGGACCAAAACCCCACGGTGTGCCAACTCGCTGCCTTGTATAGTGGATGGACCCCTAGAAAAGAGTCTACATCAGCGACCTACCCAGCAGGCTACATAATGATTATATAATGATTTCCAAATAAGATTTACACCTTTCTAGGTAAATAGCAAATATGATGACGCTAAGAGACAAAAAATAAATATTATCACAGAAAATTGGCAGTTGATTTTTATATAGTAAAGACGCGTTTGAGTACTTTAATTAACGTAAAATTGATTGTAGTTGTCTATGAATATAATTTGTTCCAGCATGAATATAAGTTGATTTCTATTATAACAATATTTATGTTTAAAATTGTCTGGGTACGCTTAGACGCCCGCATCCCAGTTTTGTTAAGAGGTTAAATAAAAAGCTATGATTGTTTCACTTGTAAGTAACATATTATGTTCATTGCAGCTATTTAATAGGTTTAATACATTCATGTCTGTACATCCCCAGTAATGTTTCGCTTGATAGGTTTTAAAACCCATTGGTGGCGAGCATATTCTCGTCTACTGTACACATTTCCAGACGCCGAGCTTCTACTTTTCGGATTTCCTTTCAGACACAAAATAATAGTACTTGCTTGATTCGGGCATCAAAACCGACCTCACGGCTAACGTCACAGTACTAAAAGCATACCTAAAGTAAAGTGAGTAAAATGTTTGAATAGTGACTGTTGATGTTTAAGTGTTACTAAAGACAACGTTAAAAGTTATTACCAAACACAATAACCCGAAAGCAAAAGCTTTTGGGGCTCAAGTCCGCAACCCAGCATGTGTAAAACTTAACCAAAGAACAAATTAGATTAGTGGCTAAGTTGGTATCAAACCCAGTAGCCGACGATCGCCCCGTAAGTGCTATTACAAGTTTACGGCATGAAACCAGCAAGATAGTATAATTAAAATAAACCTTATGTCAATAAAAAGTATAATTTATCTTTCTAGATACTATCTGCGAAGTTTAATATAATTAGTCTTTGAGTTCCGCTCTAAGAAGTAATGAGAAACTTACTCTTAAAGTTAATACAGTCGGTATATACATTAATAGCTGAAATGTTGCTTAAAGGAAGTATATAAAGCAAATGTAAATGGTGCAAGTAAAGATCACAGAACACGGAACACGGTAGTGTCCGACTAGAGATAGCTCGTCATCCTAACTGATATTATAAATGCAGATATGAGTTTGTTTGTTACGCTTTCACGCCTCAACAACTCGATCGACCAATATCATACAATATACATATTCCGAGCGAGCGAAGCCGCGGCTAAAAGCTAATCCTTATTTAATATTATAAATGCGAATGTGAGTTTGTTTGTTAAGTTTTTAACGCCTTAACTACTCGACCGATCATCATGAAATTTCGCATACACATTGACAGGGGTACAGAAAAGGACATATCCCGAGTGACCGAAGCCGCGGGCAAAATCAAGTATTCTATACAATCAAAACGTGATGGTGACATCTATATATTCGATACAAATATGTCACTTATAGATACAGCGGCTTGTTTTGTTGCCGTGGAGTTGCTTCTGACAAGTCAAGAATTCCAAGCATGAGCAGTGCCATCACGGTAGCCGCTAGCTCGTCTGTCATCGACAGCGATAAAAAGACTTTGGCTTTTCTTACTAGGGGTATTTAACATATCTTTTATGAGCTTGTCTTGCACGAAAAACACAGACAGCTTACTTATCGACAACCACCGTAAAAATCTCTAAGTCGTAAACAGCTTGTAATAAGATCGCTCTGCATCTTTGTTACAAACTGTTATCCAATTTCTAATACACAACATCAGACAACAGTTTAAAAATAGAACAGGGAATTCAAATCTACCTTATAAAATATTTGTAACAAGCATTCTGGTATCATGTTCCTGTGCTTTAGAGGCGAGACTAGTCGATGGAAAGATATTTTCCGAAGTATGGAGCCTCGACAAATTCTTGCTGGTACCCTGCCAGCCGCGAGTTATGTTAATATTGTGTTACGATGATAAGTGAGGCTTAAGGCATAGGAGGTAAGCGAGTAGATGAGCGGACCGGGAAGCGATTTAATAAACCTATTGCTAGTTGGAATGTGCCAGTATATATATGGTGCGAGTTGATCATTCAATTTTGATCATTATCAATTATCATTAGTCATACCTAAATGCTAATTGATAATTAATGATCAAAATTGAATGTGTTACGTACACATTAAAAAACATATAGTTGTAATATGTATTTACCTTTGAAAATTGCGATCTAATTTACAGGAAATATCTAGTCTGATAATAAATTATGGTATTCAGATATATTCTATGCAGATTTAATTTACATTTTGTTTTTTTTTTATTTATTTTAATCAAGTAAAGCGATTGCGTTTTTCATTCATAAAAATAGTACGTTTGGTATTTTGATTAAAGTAGAAGTTGCAAACCAAATTAGAAAACTGCTTTGTCTATGCCATGTCTGCGACTACGTTTTTACGCGTGACAAAGTCTGAACAGAAACTTTAACATTCATTGTCGCTGACAGGTGAGCGTGACATTTATTGTACATATTTGCTTCCCGGAGATGGATAGCGAAAGCATATTTTTCGACATATGTCCACAGAGAGGATATTGTGTCAAAAATCTGCTACTTGACTTGTGTGTTCCTTCAACATTTCACCTTTTTCGACTGTAGTAGGTTATTGCTATGACAAAATGTGTAATATATATATGTATATATATCCATTGACACGTAACTGGGAGTTGTCACCTCATTTTAGGAAAACGCAAGGAAACAACCTTATTTTGTGTTGGGTGAGGCAGGTTTGCAGGCTCTTTGAGGAATGTGCGTAGGAGACCAGACAACAGATCTTTGCCACTTATGTTGGCGTCACAGAAACATTATTCACAAAGGTTGACAATACTTGATCTACTTCTTAATGTAGGATAGCTTTCCACTTAACTTGCATCCAAAAATATATATGAAACGCTTTTACGCATTTGAAACGTCTTTAGATTACGAAATCGGTTGCATAAAGCGGTACTATTTTTTTAGTAGCTGGTATATCTTGAGCATAAAAATGACGCCTAAACGTAGCCTAAGGTATGTAATCATAGACTTTTTGAATTCTATCATAAAACTAATTTACGAAAGGAAGTCAGCATACCTTAAAGTTTACAAATCAATACTAAGGTAAGTTTTAATACCGTACCTTCATTCATCATGGATGAGGACCCTTTAGGAATTTTTCTTTGAAAAGTAATAATTTTCTTTGAAATTAAATTATATTTATACGGATTTCCGTCTAAAGTGGTTTCATTTCAATGTATACATTCGCGTAAACATAAGACAATATGATGTAATACTTTTCTTGCCTATGATTACCATTCATCGACTTATTCATAAGTACTTTATGATAATGTACCAAGAGATAGTTCATAGTACATTAATATGTACCGTACTTGTCAACTCACGCCTGCATGTCTTTAGGAGGGTAAATGTAATGCATATTTTTTACGCCTAAGTGGGGAGTATCACCCTTTTACAGTAGATCGCCGTTTAAGCAGTAGACACTGTGACTGCGATCGTCTATTTAGTAAGGGTGCGGGCAGTTCACAATAATGCTACCATTCCTTTGATTTTATCTCAACTTTAATTTATTTTTATTGCATCGGCAATGCGTTAGTGATATTATATGTGATAGTATTGCAAACAATCATATAATGTATCTGTCAAGAGAAAACCTTATTTTGCCAACTTTAATATAAACCCTCTGTATTAAAGGAGAAACCTATAGCATTTTTGGAGTTCATGCCTGGGAGTTAATCAAATATAGGTATCTCGATAGGCCGTGACTGTTTATTAAATTGTATACCATGGGAGCAAAGAACTAATCTGTTACACATTGTAACTAAGGATAATCTAATCTCTGAGGTGTACGCTGCGACTGATGCAGTACATTTATAGGGAGATAGCTCAAGGATAAACCTCGAGGCCGACACAAAAGATCCCACTGGGTCGAAGTGTCGCCGGTCTACAATGACTGGCCCCCGGATCAAGATAAGATAAGATAAGGATAATCTAGATATCCCTTTATAGCCCAGAATCTTGTAGAGACATGTTTAATATCAATCATGGCTAAGAGTCTTAACAATGATGGTGCGAACTACATTGGAAGATATTAGCTGTAACTGCATTCTTACTTTGTTTCTTAGTGTTAATGCTTGTTATAACGCTTGAGAGTATTTAGTTCAGTCGTAGGTAAATGGTATACCTAATGGTTTTCAGCTCATAAAATATAATAATAATAGATAGTACACATCTATAGAAGCACAGCCCGATGCCGAAGCACTGGGTTAGGTTACTATAGATAAAAAACGTTTCATTGTAATAATTGTATAGCAATCAATAGTTTTTACTTTTAGTAGTGATCAAAGCCACGCACCTATTGTTTGATATGCCACCATATTGCGTTTATTTGCGTTCTATAAAATATTATCTATTCATGGTCGTCATTGGTGACAATGTATAACAAACTACATGTTGTAATAATGTTTGAATGGATTTACTGCAATTGAGAAACCGAACCCGTAAAAGTATTTTTGATGCAAATGCTAAAATATTATGCAGCTAGTCATGTTTTGCCATTAAGGCTTAGAGTTTGGTACTAATGTTATGCATGGGATATTATCTTTGTTTGCTACTATGTATTAATGTGATTTTATTCATGGATGTAGTTCAAGGATCTGCATGCATAACACGTCGTTACTAAATCCATTTCTGTAGAATGGTAATTATTATTGGTTAGACTACCTCGGTGGCTCAGCATCAATGTAATTGCAGTGAATGACACTTCAGGTTTGAAGCCCCGGTTGCGCAAAGTATTATTGGGTTTTCTGTCAAGAATTTCTCAGCAGCAGTACATCAATTGGAACTGGGCTGGTAGACGTCAATATGATTATTACTCGTCGATCTTCGTACTACACAAAAATTGTGCAATCCACAAAAAGTTGTGCCAAGTCTGTCTAATTTGCGTCCATTATTCCAAAAAAAACTATAGCAGCATATATAGCGATTATCCCTAGTGAGGTATTTGCCTTTAAGAACAAAATCGCTCGCTTCCTTGCCAAAGCCCAACTCATAACTCGAACAAGTAGTACTTAGTTTTTACGAACAATGTATGGCGTTTTTTGTGTCCTTATAATATAATTCTTAGATATATCGCATAATATACTTCGTAAGCTCGTACTGCATTGAATAAGAAAATACGTCGTATGTCTCGAAGACCCAGACTAATTGGTTCAGATACACGAGGCTTAAGTATGGAGGAGGAGCTCTGAATGTCTGGAAAGCTGTTGTTTATCATGAAGTGCGTAGTAGTGACTACAAAGGAACTTTGCTAGCAAATATTTCAGGAGGAATGAAAAAGACAAAATGCGTTTGTCTTGTGGAACCGACAAATATCTAATCTGTGGGAAAGGCTGTGTATATTGCATTAATTACAAACAAGGTAAATGTACTAATTAGTTTATACAATGTAATAACGTTTTTTGCCCCTACTAAAGTAAAATAAAATAAAGTCAACGCATCATGGCATATAACGTGGTCTAAATTAAACGTATTTTTGAATAAAAAAATTATGAAACCTGCATCAGCGATAATTACTGTGTCACAAGAGACTTTGCAAACATTCAAACAACAGACACACGGACAAAGAACTATATTTATATTCTAGTAGGGATAGGCGAATGGTCTATAAGACGTATATTTGGCTACCTATATATAAGGTATTTCGTAGCAGCAATAGCTTAGTGGGGAGACCAACAGACTTTAATACAGAGGGTCTCGGGTTCGAACCCACGTCGCGCACCTCTGACTTTCGGGAGTTGCGTGCGTGCGTGCGTGCGTGCGTGCGTGCGTGCGTGCGTGCGTGCGTGCGTGCGTGCGTGCGTGCGTGCGTGCGTGCGTGCGTGCGTGCGTGCGTGCGTGCGTGCGTGCGTGCGTGCGTGCGTGCGTGCGTGCGTGCGTGCGTGCGTGCGTGCGTGCGTGCGTGCGTGCGTGCGTGCGTGCGTGCGTGCGTGCGTGCGTGCGTGCGTGCGTGCGTGCGTGCGTGCGTGCGTGCGTGCGTGCGTGCGTGCGTGCGTGCGTGCGTGCGTGCGTGCGTGCGTGCGTGCGTGCGTGCGTGCGTGCGTGCGTGCGTGCGTGCGTGCGTGCGTGCGTGCGTGCGTGCGTGCGTGCGTGCGTGCGTGCGTGCGTGCGTGCGTGCGTGCGTGCGTGCGTGCGTGCGTGCGTGCGTGCGTGCGTGCGTGCGTGCGTGCGTGCGTGCGTGCGTGCGTGCGTGCGTGCGTGCGTGCGTGCGTGCGTGCGTGCGTGCGTGCGTGCGTGCGTGCGTGCGTGCGTGCGTGCGTGCGTGCGTGCGTGCGTGCGTGCGTGCGTGCGTGCGTGCGTGCGTGCGTGCGTGCGTGCGTGCGTGCGTGCGTGCGTGCGTGCGTGCGTGCGTGCGTGCGTGCGTGCGTGCGTGCGTGCGTGCGTGCGTGCGTGCGTGCGTGCGTGCGTGCGTGCGTGCGTGCGTGCGTGCGTGCGTGCGTGCGTGCGTGCGTGCGTGCGTGCGTGCGTGCGTGCGTGCGTGCGTGCGTGCGTGCGTGCGTGCGTGCGTGCGTGCGTGCGTGCGTGCGTGCGTGCGTGCGTGCGTGCGTGCGTGCGTGCGTGCGTGCGTGCGTGCGTGCGTGCGTGCGTGCGTGCGTGCGTGCGTGCGTGCGTGCGTGCGTGCGTGCGTGCGTGCGTGCGTGCGTGCGTGCGTGCGTGCGTGCGTGCGTGCGTGCGTGCGTGCGTGCGTGCGTGCGTGCGTGCGTGCGTGCGTGCGTGCGTGCGTGCGTGCGTGCGTGCGTGCGTGCGTGCGTGCGTGCGTGCGTGCGTGCGTGCGTGCGTGCGTGCGTGCGTGCGTGCGTGCGTGCGTGCGTGCGTGCGTGCGTGCGTGCGTGCGTGCGTGCGTGCGTGCGTGCGTGCGTGCGTGCGTGCGTGCGTGCGTGCGTGCGTGCGTGCGTGCGTGCGTGCGTGCGTGCGTGCGTGCGTGCGTGCGTGCGTGCGTGCGTGCGTGCGTGCGTGCGTGCGTGCGTGCGTGCGTGCGTGCGTGCGTGCGTGCGTGCGTGCGTGCGTGCGTGCGTGCGTGCGTGCGTGCGTGCGTGCGTGCGTGCGTGCGTGCGTGCGTGCGTGCGTGCGTGCGTGCGTGCGTGCGTGCGTGCGTGCGTGCGTGCGTGCGTGCGTGCGTGTGTGTGTGTGTGTGTGTCTGTGGCATCGTAGCTCCCGAACGGATGAACCGATTTTGTTTTTTTTTATTTGAAAGCTGAATTAGTCGGGAGTGTTCTTAGTTATGTTTGTTGAAAATCGGTCCAAGATGGCGACATACATACATATTTTTTCACAACTCCCTCAATATGGGTATCAAATGAAAGGGCTTGACTAGTAGAATACTATACACTATGATAAATTGCTAATCCAAGATGGCCGCCACGATAAAATGACGAATTTTTTTTCACAACTCCCTCAATATGTGTCGGGGGTTTTTAAATTTTTAATTTTATGTTAAGTAATTCTCAGTAGTAGCACAAAGTCTTGTAGATGGCTATTGTTACCTATTACGTGCAATTTAAAATGTAGCTGGTAATATGTAAGTTTTATATAACTTATATATCTGTCTATATCTTCGGGGTCTACGAATGTTTATTTGTAAGCATGTAAAATTATCCTGATCAGGATATGAAATCTCAAACAAAATTTAGCACTACTGTATTTGCAGCAAACTGTAACAACGAAATACCATTAGGACCGAGATGTCGTCATCTTTCAACGGGAGAGTCCGACAAACCCAATAACTTTTTATTGGCCCGACCCAGAATTCGAACCCGAGACCTCATGCACATCTGTCGCATTTACTACCACTGCGCCACGGACGCAGTTAAACATACACACATTAAATAAGTAGTATATAAACAGCGTGCGCATACTTGCTATAAAGCTGGGATATTTTTATTTTGGATATATTTGTCTTGGGGCAGATTGAATCTGTGCGACCGTTTGAGAGTATTTATTATATTCATACTCAGTTACGTACATACATACCACTTTTGTAGTTACGTCTATATTGCCAATATGGTACCCAGAAGTATATCACATATTTCCCCAGACATGCTTCTAGGCCCACCGTAGCTAGTCTATTGCCATCATTAGAGAGTGTTCAAAATTCAATGCTATCACTAAAAATATCTAGGTAGAAAACCTGACATAAGAATCGAACTGGAGACCTTTGCAGAAGTCACATACGTCCACCGTATTAAAAATATGAGTTACTATCAATTCTATACGAATCTTTTGTGTACTATACAAACTTAAGCAACTCTCTACCAAGCCATCCATTTTAAAGTCACTGTTGACCTTCGTATGTGTAGTTCAGACTGTCAAGATGAGAACCACTTTAAACACAAAATAGTGCCTCAAACTTTAAGCGTATCCAAACCTCGTAATCTATAACATCAATATGACCCCAAAAGCCTCCCTACCTTAACTATTAATCAGACTAGTTTGAATTATTTAATGAAGTAACTTCCCCTGGAGAGTGATTTCAGAGATCTCTATTATATTAATGGGAATTCTAAAGAGATTCATTCGTCCACTTCGGTTGTTAGGCTTAGAGTAGGATTGTGGGTTGGGGCACTTAGCTGAGATTTATAATGATAACAATTTCGTTGACCTTATGTCTGAGTATTAGATGTTAATCGTCGTTATGTCATTTTAGACCGTCCGTTATTGCATTGGACTAATTTTACAGAAGTGTTTACGGATTTAATTGTCATTTTTTGTTTACAGTGTCTATGGTTTCATGGCGTAGGTTTGCGTTTTGAATACCATTTATCGTGTCGGCCAAGTAGCTAATAAACAAAGTATTTGGAAACGTATCCGGTACGACAACACCATCGCTCCGAATTATTAGCACAAGTACTTATGTATATCAACCAAATTTCACCAGCTATATTTTTAGATACCACAAAACTGGGGACGATGCCATTGCCGTAAGGACAAATTTCAAAAGTTTGTCCATTAACTATTTGGAAGAAGTTGTACTGCAACCGTGGCGTAGTGGCTTTTGTGGTCACCTCCTCACTGCTATTGCGCCGAGCTGTGGGTGTTCAATCTCGATGAAAGACAAAAAATTATGTCTGCAAATGGTTGTTCAGAGTTTGGGTGTACTTCGTGTTCGTTGCATGAATGTATGTAAAGTCGTCGGCGATGCAAGTATTATTTCTAGAACAGTCGCAGCTTTTATTTAAGGGAAGCTACTCCAAATTTGCTGGATTTCTCCGGGACAATTTATTACGAAAACTATTATTATATGGGTATTCAAAATGTCAGATAATTTTCTTTAGAGCGACATAAATTATGCTATGAATAAACAAACAACATTTCACTGTTAAAATTAGTGCTTTACAACATAACTATTATTTGTATAAAATCGTACCCATTCGGCGGTCTGTACTTATCTTTAATTCACCCACAAAATATATAAATATTTGTACCAGTGTACTATATTTTAGTATTTACGTGTGTTTTACTAACGAAATGTCGTAATAACTGCAGGTGGATGTACTATATACTAGTGACTATATTTTAGATGGCATGAAATAGCAGTATTGATTTTTGGACTGTTACGTTGGTGCAATATTTACGATTTTGTACCATCTATGAGAGAGATGGTCTCTCTCACACACATAGTCTCACGCCTGTATCCCCGAAGGAGTAAGCAGAGGCGCATTGCACCCCAGCTATGGTTTAAGGCCTAATATTATAGAGCGTCAGTCTATTGCTATCGGTAACAGCTCCAGCCTTTGTGCTGATAACTACTAAAATCCTTGTAACACCACCCACCAATCAAACCCGATACAACCTGCACAGCAGAGGTTTTCAACCGCTGAACCAGTCAGGCAAATGAGTTGTTTATTAGACCAACATTTCACCATCTATGGACGACTTTTACGATCCACGTATTAGAGGGCGCGCCGTCTATTGAGCACAGTTATAGACGTCGTACTGCAACTGAGAACTTTTTGTCAGAAAATTCCAATAACTCCTTGCCAGCACGGGAATCGAAGACGGGACCTAACACAGCGTTAAGAATCACTACCACTAAGACATCAAATAGTTGTTATTAGGTGAGAAAATGATTATTTAACAGTTTATGGACATTTCAAATATAATTTTCACCCATTTTGCCATAAAATACGATTACTGAAATCTAGTCTAGATAATTTCTATTTATTATTTAGTGTTTAGCAATTATTCTATTAGCAATGGCAGTGCTTTTAAATCTACTATTAATATTAAATGCGAATAATTTATTCATATCATGAATTCTCAACCATTTCAAACGAACATCGAAACATTTTAGTAGTAGTTAGTTTTAGTGATTTCAATGTTATATTCAGTATTAATATTTTCTACCGATATAAACTCAGTTATGATGACCGACAATTTAACCCTCAAATAGCCACTTATACCAGTTATCAGGCGATTTTATAGGGCTTTAACATTTACCGGGCTGTCATTCCGAAGCGCCTTGTGCCCGGGAAAGTTAACATTGCATTTCCGAACGACTTACTCATAAAACGAGAACGATATTGTTTCGGGCAGAAACAAGGAGATAAAATAAAATCGTTGATCCTTAAAATACTTGTATTTTCTATAAAATTTATCTGTTTAGTTGGCGTGTTCGAATGCAAGGCGTTAAGTGTTTTTTTGTGTGCTGTTACGTATGCGCGTGGCCTGTGAGGAATTATGTCATTGGTTAAAACAAATATGTTGTGATGTGTAAGTGTTTTGATTGGTGGAAGTTATACAAAGCAAATTAGATGTTAATGTAATAGTGTAAGGGTCATGTTTCTATTACTATTTACGGAGCGGCGCGAACATCTTCCCGGCTCTTGAAAGCTACCACAAAGCTTTCAAGTTTAGTTGTCGAGAGGCAGCAAACATAAGCGATTGAGAGCCCGGCGAATGGTTCCGTTGGCGGTTTTTATGTCCGCGACGCGCGGGATTCCATCTGGCCCAGGGAATATTCCGGTGACTCGTCCCAAGCGCCAACATAATGGTGGAGACTCATCCTTGATAAGCACCAAGTCGTCTAGGTTTAAATCTTGACCTTTCAATCGCCATTTGGTGCGATGTTGCAATTCGGATATATATTCGCTTGACCATCGTTTCCAAAAATGTTGGCGAATTTGCTCAATGCGCTGGAATCTGTTGCGAAGCGGAGTGCTGTCAGTGCTGTAGTTCGCAGTAGGCAGAGATGTAAGGGGTCTGAAAATCAAGAAGTGACCCGGTGTGAGCGGTTGTAGGTCGTTAGATGAAGGACTCAGGGGACATAAGGGTCGGCTATTGAGGATAGCTTCAACTTGTGTAAAAAGGGAAGACAGTTCCTCAAACGTGAAATGAGTCATTCCTAATATTCGTCGGATGTGAAATTTGGCTGATTTGACACCTGCCTCAGCTAGGCCGTTGAAATGAGGAGCGTACGCGGGAGAAAATTTAAATTTAATACTACGTTGAGCTGCAAAGTCACAAATGGAGTCGATATTATTTTTTAAAAAATCCTTTATCTCCCTAGCTGCAGCCACATAATTTTTACCGTTATCGCAGTATATGACTTTAGTTCTACCTCTGCGTGCAATAAAGCGATTAAGGGTTAAAATGAATGCGTCTTTGCTCAACTCACTTACGGCTTCCAGATGCATACACTTAAATCTAAAACAAATAAAGATGCACAAATAACATTTGGTTATTTTGCATCCACGGCCTTTTCGGTCCGTGATAAAAAATGGACCAGCAAAATCAGTAGCACAAGTAATAAAAGGGTAATCCTCTTCGACGCGGTCGGGGGGCAATTGACCCATAATATTAACCATGCCATTGCCTGCCAATCGACGGCATTTGAAGCAGTGCCGATAGACGTCTCGTGCAAGCTTGCGGCCTCCTATAGGCCAATACTGATCACGAATACTGGTGTACAATAATTGGGGCGCAGCGTGTAACAAACGTAAGTGTTCATGCTCAAACAATAATTTGGTTAAGTGATGCTTGCTTCTTAACAAGATGGGGTGCCGTTTATCATAAGGATGATTTGAAGCATCGATTCTACCCCCGACACGAATTAACCCTTCCTTGTCAATAAATATATTAAATTGTATTAAATTAGATTTACTAGGCAATGGTTTCTTATCCTTTAAGCATTCTATTTCTATTGGAAATGATTCCAACTGAGCAGTTCTAATGAGTTGATTTAAAGCCTTTTGAAGCTCATCTACTGATAATATACCGAAAAATTTATTATGCGGATTTTTAAAATTATAAATTGATCTGAGAACCCAAGCTACCACTCTCTGTGCCCTGAGTAGCCTTGAGAACCTGGTAATGTCTATAAATGATACCGTAGGTGAAGGCGCCGCTATCAAGGCAGGCATTGCTTTCAATTCGGGAAGCTCGACAGCCTGAAACTCTGAACTTGGCCATAAACCTTCATCCAGTTCAAGAAAGGCAGGGCCATGCCACCAGAGGCTACACTTACTAACATTTTGGGGATCTACTCCACGCGAACACATGTCAGCTGGATTCTCTGCTGTTGGCACATACCGCCAGCTTTCAGGGTTAGACAGCTCTGTAATAGCGGCTACTCTATTGGCAACAAAAGTCTTGGTCTTGCTAGCTGATTGTATCCAACATAAAGCTACCTTTGAGTCTGACCAATACACGTGACGATCTACCTTACAGCGTAGAGCTTGAGTGACAACCGCGCTAACTTGACATCCTAACAATGCGCTACAAAGCTCAAGTCGGGGAATAGTTGTGGTTTTAAGGGGTGCAACGCGGGCCTTGGCGCACAATAAACTTACTTGCAATTTCCCGGTAGCATCAATCGACTTGAGATAAATGCACGCACCGTAAGCACTTTGAGACGCGTCACAAAAGGTATGCATTTCGATGTACTTGGGTTCATTGATAAGAACATGTCTTGGTAATTGAAGTGTAGAAAGTAAATTTAAACCTTTTGTAAATTTAAGCCACGAGTTTTTAATATTTAAAGGTACTTCTTCGTCCCAATCTAAATTTAGTGACCATACATTTTGTAAAAGAATTTTAGGCCTTATTGTAAACAAAGCTAGGAGCCCGAGTGGGTCAAAAATTTTGAAAGTCGAGGATAACATAGACCTCTTAGTTAATTTATCTGTTGGTTTATAGTCTATTTGAAATTGCAACATATCTAATTTTGCGGACCAGTCTATACCTAAAATGCTAGTGGCATTACTTATAATAAGATCATCCTCTGCGGGTGAAGAACAACACTCAATCAGAGAGGACAAGTTTGATCTATATTTTCGGAGATAAAAACCCCCTTTGGCGAGCTCCTCTGACACTTGACGCTGAATGCACTTCAAAGTTTCTTCATCGTCCGCTCCAGTTAATAAATCATCACAATAAAAATCATTTTGGATTATCGTTTTTATTTTCTGGTCAGTACATTCATCACCAAGTTGCCAAATACACCTAGTAGCAAGAAAACTAGCACTTGCAAAACCGTAGGTAACCGTGCTCAACCTTAAAGTGCGTAAAGGCTCGTTTTCATTGTCACGCCATAGAATGAGTTGCATGTCCCTATCCGTCTCCCTTATAAGAACTTGGCGGTACATTTTTTCAATGTCTCCTGAGAGTATATATTTATATTGACGAAAACGAATAAGAATATTGAATAAGGAATCCTGTATGACAGGTCCTACCATTTGCAAGTCGTTTATTGAGAATCCAGAGGTAGTGGGAGCGGAAGCATCAAAAACGACACGGAGTTTTGTTGACTCACTTTTAGCCCTGATAACAGGATGGTGAGGAAGAAAATAGGAATTGACAGGTTTGTGAAGTGGAGATTCCGATAGATGGCCGAGTTTACCGTACTCGTGAATGAAATCAACATATAACCTTTTGAGTTCTGGCTGTTTTCTGAAACGTGCTTCGAGGCTCAAAAACCTTTTCTTTAATATTGTCTTCTGTTTACGCGAATGTTATTCATTGAAATTAAACTACTATATACGGATTTTATCGCGTTGTTTATTTATCACTGTATTACAAAATTTTGAAAATATTACTCTACTACTACTATTGATTTTATTTGACTAATTTATAAGCTAATAAAATTATTTAAACTATTAAATCTATTTATTTTTGGTTTACACTTTCCCCGACGTTTCGGGTGCTTTTCAGCAGCCATGGTCACGGGGAGAACCTTTTCTTTGCCAAAGTATAAGAGTCACCTAAGCAGTCCCTCTCAGAATGCAAAGGAAGACCAACGCAGAATCGACCATTTTCCAACCTATAGGTATTTGAGAGATAGTGCTGTTCGCAAAGTTTTTCTTCTTTGGATAAAGGATGAACTTGTGGGACATTTTCCAGCTCCCAAAATCTTTGCAGTTCATCCTTGATATTAGATGAGTCAGATTGGTTAAAAAGAAAATTACAGTGTGTAATTTGATTGGATAGTTTTGAATTAGATTGTGGTAAAGTAGGCAGCGGTCCAGCAATGAGCCACCCTAATTTGGAACTCCGAAGAATAGGCCTATTAGTACCTAAA
This sequence comes from Catocala nupta, assembly GCA_963675205.1. Taxonomy (NCBI): domain Eukaryota; kingdom Metazoa; phylum Arthropoda; class Insecta; order Lepidoptera; family Erebidae; genus Catocala; species Catocala nupta. Next base: position 13,284,428 of record OY776099.1, read on the forward strand.
GAGTGCTGAGAGGAACCTATCAAATCCCAAAATAAATCAGCACCAATAAGCATATCAATAGAAGATGACTCAAAAAATGTAGGGTCCGCTAGTTGAAATTTAGTAAGATCAAACTGACTGACATCTAGTGTGACCTTGGGCAATTTATCTGATATTTTTGGAATTACTAGGCATGTCAAACTGACATTAAATGGGTCGGTTAATGATTGAAAATGAAGTGCACAACGCTTTGTCTTTTTTGCTAATGGAGTGTCTGACAATCCTATTACGTTGATATTTGTAGACCGTGGAGCCAAGTTTAACATACTTTGTACTCGTTCAGTAATAAATGTAGACTGACTGCCGCTGTCAAGCAAGGCTCGTGCTATTATCATTTGATTGTTATCAGGATTCTTTAGCTGAACCTGAGCAGTGCTCAGAAGTACCTCTGAATTAGAACTAGTAGTAATAGCAGCTAAGTTTTGTGATAAAGTTGAGCTAGCACTAGAAGGTTTGTTAGCTTCTGAGACATGCAATAACGTATTGTGCTTTTGCTTGCAAGAACGGCAAGAACCCGGCAGCCTACAGCTTTGAACTTTGTGACCGGGCCTTAAGCAATTTTCACATAAATTTAGTTTCAACACTAGAGCAATCCTTTCCTCAGAAATTTTGTTTTTAAATGAGTTGCATTCATAAAGGCGATGTGTACCTTTACATAACAAACATTGAATATTAGGCGACGACGAGTTGCGCTCAGTCGTCAAGGCAAATGATTTGGTTTGAGCTTTAGATTGGGATGACGTGGCTAACATTCTAGGTTTGTCTTGCCTTTGCCTACTGACAGTCTTTAAGACATTTGCACGATTTTTTAAGAAATCAAAAAAATTTTCTAATGTAGGTATATCTGGTAGAGTATTCCTAGCCTCCTCCCATTTATAACACGTATTGCTATCCAATTTAGCTGTCACCATATAAATTAAAAGGACATCCCATTGCTCGACAGGCAAACCTAAAGTGCGAAGAGCCCGTAAATTTTTATTTACGTGATCAACTATAAAACGAAGCGACTTGTCGGTCTCTCGTACTGTTTCAACGCTGAACAATGCCTTTAGATGATTATTAATTAACTGCCTTTTATTATCAAAACGCTTACAAAGTAGTTGCCAAGCCTCTGAGTAATTAGCCTCAGACACTTCTAAATTGCAAAGAACACGGGCAGCTTCACCCTCTAAATACGAGAGAAGATAATGAAACTTATGAATATTTTTTATTTTTTCGTTTTCATGTACTAGGGAGATAAAAGTTTCCCTAAATTCGAGCCATTTAAAATATGTGCCATCAAAAGTGTGGATTTTTATGACAGGTAATTTAAAACCTAATCCACCACAATTAGCATGATTATATTGAGAAATACTAGAATTTACATTACAAGATGAAAACTGTTCTTTATGGGTCGAATTAGATTCTATAAAATTTTGAGCAAGAGAAATGTAGCTATCAAACTCCTGTTCAAAAGTGTCGCGAATGTTTAATTCCTCGGTTTGGTTACATCCTTCACAAATCTCCAATTGACTTTGCACCTCATCGAATTCACTTAGTAAGGCTTGTATTCTCGATAACTTTAACGAAAGCTTACTTATGTCTAACGGTGTAATGTTTTCTAAAACAGAAATATCGTCTAAATAATTCTTAAACTTCGTTAAACGACCTTTTATATTGCTACGCTTAGTTTTTAATTGTTTAGGCTCAGCCATAACGCTGAATTATCGAGAAACAAGCAACAAAGATGTGAACAAATAATAAAAATAATAGTTACGATACGCTCCTCACTTCAAGTCGACAGCTGATCGGCGCGGAGTTGCAGCTCGCCTTATCAGCAGACGCAAGCGCAGACAACAAACGTCGCGTCGATGACGTGCGGCCGGTCCGCGATGTATGTATTTCGTTGATTTAGGGCAGGCTTGTAAATGGACTTTGAGAAGTGCTGATGAAGACTGCGGCGTGGATCCGGCGCCGCCTGGCACGACCTGGAGATGCTAGTGAATGGCGGTCTGGCTGCACGTTGTAGGCACCTAGGCGCAGCTGATTGCCGTGGTATTTGCCCAGGAATCTAGGCGCTGCACGGTGTCCTCGTGGCGATGACCCCTTCTTCCACTCGCGTGCACTGGTAACTTGTTGTGTTTGGAGACTTCGGTGTCCTGTCACGGTCGCCAATTTGTTTCGGGCAGAAACAAGGAGATAAAATAAAATCGTTGATCCTTAAAATACTTGTATTTTCTATAAAATTTATCTGTTTAGTTGGCGTGTTCGAATGCAAGGCGTTAAGTGTTTTTTTGTGTGCTGTTACGTATGCGCGTGGCCTGTGAGGAATTATGTCATTGGTTAAAACAAATATGTTGTGATGTGTAAGTGTTTTGATTGGTGGAAGTTATACAAAGCAAATTAGATGTTAATGTAATAGTGTAAGGGTCATGTTTCTATTACTATTTACGGAGCGGCGCGAACAATATAATTTTTCTACCATTATTAGTTTATTTAGATTCCGTCGGTCGGCGTTAATGCCAGTTTTTTATGATGTCGATGAAAATATCTGCTTTTTTGAGATGATTTTTTAGATAATCGGTGACCAAAGTGAATTGTAGTAGTGAGGTTTTACTGTTTTATCCTAAAACTGTTGGAAGATTTAGAGACAGGATAAACGCATAAGGCAAGTAAGTTTCTGTCACATTTATCTAAATATTTCTTTGCCAACTACGAAGTTTATTCTATTGAAGTTATATATAATACTAGATGTGCCCGCGGTTTCACCCGCGTTTATGATTACTGCGCCAACCCCGTGGGTGGTAGCGTGATTTTATATAGCGTATAGCCTTCCTCGATAAGTGAGCTATCTAACCCTAAAAGAGTTTTTCAATTCGGACCAGTAGTTCCTGAGATTAGCGCGTTCAAGCAAACAAACAAACTCTTCAGCTTTATAATATTAGTATAGATACTTACATTATTAATTATTCCTACACCAATATTGAGCTTAAATATTAAAAAGTGTATTAAACAAATAATTGGTAAATAATTAATAAATGTAGGAACAACATTAAACATCAATAACATTCACAAAAAAAAATAACACATTTAATCAAACGTACTTCCTTTGTAACAATGCACTTGAGAAAGTAGTGTCGATTAGAGACCTTGGAATACATCTGGATTCTAAGCTCCATCTTGATGTTCATGTTAACTGTACAGTAAATAAAGCTTTTCAAATGTTTGGATTTGTCATGCGCACTTGTGTACCCTTTAAAAGGCCAGCCTCATACTTGCTGCTCTACAAGTCACTCATCAGATCACAATTAGAATATGCCACTGTTGTATGGAATCCCTATTACATAAAATATATTAATCAAATAGAAGTAGTACAGCTTAAATACCTCCGTGCCGTCAACTATAGATGTTTTCGCAAAAGAAGCTCATACTATGACACATTGGTTAAATTTTCTCTAATGTCACTCAAAAAAAGACGATGGCTAATGGACTTATCTGCGATATATAACATTTGTCGTAATAAATATGACTGCAATAACCTAATGAATCAAATACAAATAAGAATCCCTAGCAGCTCGCTTCGTATACGTGCTGCGCATAACTGGGGGCTTTTTGCGCCAAGGATGTGCAGAACGAATGCGGGCGAGCGAGCGCCGCTTTGCCGCATCATGAAACTTTATAATAAATATTTTACAGATATCGATTTGTTTATACTATCACCTGGGCAATTCAAGAGGTGCGTGGTTGAGAAACTCAACGAAATAGCTAATGTAATATAGTTGATACCGATTTTCATTTGTATTAAACTAATTATTGTTTCGACATGCCAGAACTAATACTTGTAACACATTACTACTCTTTTTTGTAATAGTATTAATTTTGCGGGCAACGATGTTGGTTGTGCATATATTTAAGTATTTTAGAAATTAGTAGTTTGATTTAGCATAGTGTACAATTGTTTGTTGTCCTGAATAAATAAAATAAAAAATAAAAATATATTGAAATATATTATATCTGGTGGCCTGATATACAGGTTTCAGCCTAGTTTAGGCAGCACCATTCTACCATAATGTGTTTTTTCAATTAAGTAATAAAGATTTCGTAACCTTATTTATACTCAGGAAAAAAATAGACATGTTATCTATGGCCGTGAAGAAATCGTCAGATATTTAGACTAGTATGTACGGATTGTATCGCGGTTTATTTAAAATACTGTTTAAAATATTACTCACCGTGCTGCTCAGTTACTTAAGACCAGTTGACTCCCTAACGCATGTATGGTTACCTACAAATACATACATACATACATACATAAATTCACGCCTGTTTCCCAGAGGGGTAGGCAGAGACTACGGATTTCCATTTGCTACGATCCTGACACACTTCTCTGGCTTCATTCACTTTCATAACATTCCTCATACACGCTCGCCGGTTTAAGGTGCTCTTAACCTGGCCTTTATCCAGAACGTCTCCGATCTGATCAAGAAACGTTTTGCTACATTACCTACAAATATATACAATAAAGTACTAGGAAGTTCCGCTGTGGGAGATTTCTATACAAAAAGCTTTGGGTAGTTTGTCTAGATTTTCAATGCTTTATTATAATAAGGCTGGCTGTCTGGCGTGGAACTTCAAGAACGCCCGTAGGACTCTCAACTCTAGCTTGCTTTGGTTGGCCGGTCATAGGGTGGCCGCTAGAGCTATGTGCTTGGGGTGGAAGTGTCATTTTCCCGCTCCGGGTCTCCGTTGTCACGAGACCCGTGATGGTGAAACCGGCGCCGCACCACTCGACACCCCTAGCCGCTCACACCGGTGTTGCCCTCTGCTGCTGGCTTGTATGCCTATGGTGGCTATTTAGGGGGCCTATCTAGTGAGTTGGCGAGTCACCGTCTGCCCATTGCATTGATGCTATTAGAGTATTTGGGGCAGACGCCATTTTCCATCCATAGTTAGCAATACACCCATACCTACCAAACACCCATACCTATAGCCCATATATTAGAATCCATATGTAGCAATAGTCCTACGTCTGCTGCGGCTAGTACAGCTGTAGGTGTTCCATCCCACCTTTGATTAAAACTCTCGAAGGGCCTCTTCACGTTGGACCCATGTCTCCGTGTAAGCCTCCCAAAGGGCAAGGTATTTTCTAATATAATATGTTAGAAAAAAGACCTGTGATAAGAGAAACAATAATATGTTTATTTATTTCAGACAGAGTCCATAATGTTACTAATAATTTTTCTTACGCTATGTTAGTACATTTTTAAAACAGATTAAGCTACTTGAGCAAGATTCGGATGAACCCCTTCATTATGTCGGAGTCATACTTTTCCGAAATGACCTTTAGGATGCCATTAGTACTACCCCTCACTCTTGTAAGTAAGGAAGCCACCCGTTTGCGGACTATAGCATGGAAGCCATCGACTCTCGTTTCTGTTAACATTTTATTGATCTACCTAATTAATTTAAGTTTATTTCAGTACATCAGGCAATATTTAAAAGATGTATTGTAAATATTGTACATATGCCGCACCGAGTGTGCCCCATAGTATAAAGTAATGAAAACCAAAACAAAATACAAATACGATGAGATAGTAGAATATCGAACCCGTGACCCTAACGCACAACAGTCGTATTCACACACACACATCACAGATCCTTCGATACAATTCGTTTATTGACGGTTTGTTAACGCGAGCGAAGCTACGAGCAAAATATAGTTAGTATAGACAAATCTACAACCATTCCTGTCGTACTTAATGACAAAGTTAAGATTCAATTGACGATAGTGCTAAAGTACAAGGTACAACGACAACTATAAACATTTTACAACTCAAGCCGGTATCATTGAGAAAGACACGAAACTGGAATAGGGTTGAAAGGTAAACATGAATACATAAATTTCTCGGTTTATTCGGGGACTATTTCGGTGGCGCAAGTGTATGGTCACTGCTGTGAATGAGTTCTCGCGTTCGATTCCTAGGTCGGGAAAAGTGTTATTGGGTTGTTCCGTCAAGGAATTTGTAGTAGCAGCGCGAAGTCTGAAACTGTGTACGGTAAACGACAGAAGGCTCGCTTCTATTGTGTGGGACCTAAAACAATAACTGTCGACCCGTAAATCGAACCCGAGACCTCTTGCACAGCAGTCGTATTAACTTTCATGACGTTAGCGACTCTACGTCTAAGTTTATAGTCTATCCGTTTGCTAAACTTCATCAATTTTTGCATTTAGCGCGTGATTATAAACATCCAAACATCTAAGCTCTCATATACATACACCCTTGTATAATATTATCAAAACCTACATTTTGCCTGCTATGTATTATATACTACTTGTCTTATTGATCCCTTGGTATAAGTTGGCAGTTACGATTGAGCGTGTTCACGTCATTCTACGTAATAGAAGTTAAGTCTATATACCTCTACCGAGCATATTTCCCTGCTACGTACATGTCAACATGCGCTTCAGACTCCGTGCTGCTACAGAGAATTTCTTAACCGAAAAACCAATAACTATTTGCCCGGCTCGGGATTGAATATGGACATCACGTTCAGCCAAAGATATAAATTTTTGGCGTTTTGTCGGTTAATACTGACAAGATAACTTTCTATACTTACCAATATTTATGCCAAGGCCTAGATTTATCGAATATTAGGTACATACTGAAGTATGACGGTAGCTTCAATACTAATTATGACCAAGCCCGAAACCACTGAAGCCGTTCTATAGAGAGATATGAGAAGTACTGCTGAGAATAAGGTGCAGTACAAGTAATAATAAATATATATATTATAATAATAGATATATAATATAATAAATAATATCAGCCCTGTTTATAAACAGTCCCACTGTAGGGCACGGGCCTCTTCTCAGTACGAATTTAGGCTATGGTCCACTACACTATTCTAGTGCGGGTTGGCACACTTCATATATCACAGAGAACATTACGGCGAACTCTGAGAGAGGCATGTTTCCTCCTAATGTTTTTCTTCACCATTAAAACAAGCGACATTTAACTAATTAATACGCATATCACTTCGAAAAGTCAGAAATGTGTGCCTTCCGATCGAACTCGAGATCTCTGCGCTATCGCTGCTCTTATGTGTATGTAAATAATATCAGAGGAAAAAGAACATCCATAAACCAGGGCTTGAATCTGCGAGCAAATAGTGTCGTCGCTTTGCTAACTAAGCTATTCAAGCAATCAAGGCTTACTATTTGGCTATGAGTTTTGTATCTAATGTTATGCTTTACAAAAGTGATAGAAAGATGGAAGCCTACGGACAAAGGAAGAATGAAAAGATTTCGGGATCATCTTTGTCCTTAGCAACTATGATAGCTGCTTCTTTTTTGCAGCCGGTAATACACTACTGATGTCTTCTTAAAATATCGCAGTAACTACGACCCAACAATACTTTCAAACAAAAACATAGCAGGCACGTTATCCGCTACAAATAGCGTAGTGATAAATTCGCACTATTAGCAGACATTAGTAACACCCTGTATGGACTTCTGTGTAGTTATTGGGGCCACGAATGCACTCTTATTTATGTACTTATTGTATGGGAAAGTGGACTTGCCTGTGTTGCACGTCCAAGATGAATAAACGTTTGTGTCCATTTATTCTCATGGGAAATGTAGAACAGGTCAAATAAAGTCACATTTACTCTTTTAACGTTTGTATACAAAATATTTAAGAAAATAATAGCCGTTTTACTTGACCGATCACGATATGTGAAATTTTATGATGATCGATCAAGTACTTAAGGCGTGAAAGCGTAACAAACGAACTCACATTCGCATTTATAACCTTAGTTAAGATATCCAGTCCTTTTTCGTCTAGTGCCATTATTCAGGTGGAAAACTGAGCTCGTTTTTATACAATACTTTATTCCAGAAGCTTACTGGAAGATGGACGGAGATGGATGGATAGACGCTCTTAATGAACATTGTATCTACACTATTACAGGCGGCGCCAGGAGCAGCAGCTGGTCAATATGTATGTGTTGTCCTGTAGTGCAAACCCAGCACATTTACGTTAGATATCGCACCGGTATTAAGTGTTGTGCATTTAGTCTAGTACTGGATTAGAAAAGCACTGTATTTTGTAACAACACCGCATTGTGGTCCAGCGTTATGCGGTCATGTTGTCTACTGATAGCGATAATAAAGCTATAGTTTGGCTTTATCTTTGCCGGGTCGAGTAAAATTGTTGGGTATTTTGAATACGTGCTACTGTTTACATTTTCTTTGCAAAAACAGGTATAATATATGAATAGAGTCAACAAGTTTTTTTCAGTATCCCTGTACTGGCAACACACTCGTCGACAATATACTCTTCCCATTACCAGACACACAACACGGCAGCAGCAAGGCGACTGCTTTCCCGCCACGCTTTATGTGCTACCAATAGAACTTAATAACTGTTTAACATACGTACATAATGTCGCCTATATTCTAGAAGGAGTAAGCAGAGGTGTATTACACCCACATTTTACCAGTCATAGCCGTTACACCGAGCACAGTTGCCGGCTCCGTGAAGATACTGATAATAATATCTTAAAAAAAAGCTTAGCCCGACCCGGGAATCGAACCCGAAACCAGCACAGCAGACACATACACTACAGCTGCGCCCCTTGGTCTGCAGCATGTCGCATATTCACTGCAGTGCTTTATGTATACACACAGACCTTACTTGGTCTAAGGAGAACATCGCGGTTGGCCCGAATCCTATTTCCTGACAGAATTTAGATTTTATTGGAGGATAGCACTAATGGGCCATTCCGATGAGGGTATTACAATCCAACTGTACTATGAGCTTAGTAGATTTTAGTAATTAACTCCATATTTTAAATAGGATTAAAAGATAGGAGGTATATGCCGCGCTGTTGTAATGGACTTCCTATAGTTTAATAAATTAATAATATCAACTCTGTATATAAACTGTTTTCGTGCTGGGCACGGGCATCTTTCTGGTGTGAAAAGGGTTAGGCCATAGTCCACCACGCTGGCCCAATGCGGGTTGGCAGACTTCATATATTTTCGAGCATATTGTAAATAACTCACAGATATGTACATAGGTTTCCTCACGATGTAATCCTTCATCGTTAAAGCGAGCGACAATTAATTATTTAATACGCATATAACTTAAAGTCAGATCGAATCGAACAGTTCAAAGATCGCCTACTAGACTATCGCTTATTTATTCTTCAAAATGTTATTATGATAAAAATATATTAATACATTTACGACTGCATATCTCTGAAGAGGGAGTGGGGAGCATCCTAATTTTGCCAGCAATGTTAGGTATCTAATTAAGGATGGCAGCTAATTGCCATAGATTAGATAATACTTCTACGGAAGTCGTTTGTAGTGTACGGATAATTTCTTAACAGATAAACTTATTAACATTTCGCTTGACGCTTGAATTACACACAAAGATCGAGCACGAAGGCGAAAGATCGTCCAGTCGTTCTTATTTTAACCTCTTTTTCATATTATTACCGTTTTTCGTAGGTATTTACCGCCCTGTCGGATTATGACAGTGCCGGAATAGAAAGTGCATGTGTGTTTGCGAACACACTTGGGCACCAATATGATATCTATACTAGGCAGATGGCTAATTTCCATTAAGGTGAATTCGGTTGGTCTAGAGGCCAAATTACAATAAATTTGCGGTATTGGCTACAAGTACTATATTAGCTGTATTTATAAAAGTGGAATAGTTCAATTTGTAGAAAGAAATACAACCACGCGAATCATAGTCCCTGTGTTACTAGTCTAACTCCGGCTCTTAAGGCATTTGTATCATTCTAATTGATATTATAAATGCAAATGTGAGTTTGTTTGTTTGTTACCCTTTCACGCCTTAAGTGTCCGACCAATCATCATGAAATTTCGCATACGCGTTGTCAAGGGAACAGAAAAGGACATATGGTACCATTCATCCTGAAAAAAAGTTACATAGATATTTGGAACTTTATCAATTACTTAAGATACTCCTTCAATTTTTCCCTGGTTTACCCAATGATGCAGTATACCGTGTGTAAGCACGTTTGTCATGACAAATGCAAATGGCCATTGCGCGGACGAGAAAATACAAAATCTAATTTAAAATGTTCAGCTGTCTATTATTTCATTTTCTCAACATTCACTGTACTCAACAGTGGGATTATGTAAGGATTAACTTTTGACTGGGATTTGTCTCGTCTCCTGTGGAAGTAGACATTTTCTCTCAGTAAAAAGTTCCTATGCTAGTGCAAATTTTTTATATAACTTGTGGTAACGTTTCTTTGTGAAGTGATATTTTAAGAACTGAAGTATTTCTACGTAATATAATATTCTTGTCGTATTATTGAACTGTGACTTGGTTTGAACAAAGTATCGAATGCTGTAGATTTGGTCCTTACATGTATAGTCTCACGTTTATATAACTGAGGTCTCCAGTTTAAGTCTCGGATTGGACAAAGTCGCAGCTGGCAGTCTAGAACTATGCTCGGACGACGCGCAACGGTAAGTTCCTTCCTCCTCTTTATGTGGAATTTAAACCATATCTGACAAAAAGGGAGTGTAATAAACCTTTGCATAATATTTTGTCCACGTCGCGCAACTCTGACTGTCGGAAGTTATATGACTTTCCGAAATTATGTGTGTATTGATTGACAATTATAATCGCCTGCTCCGTGCCTCGGATAGCACGTTAAGCCGTCGGTCCCAGCTGCCATGAACATCTATGGCAGTCGTTATTGGGAAGTCAGTGCCCTATAATATCCTGACACTGGTCTAGCCTTAGGGTATCGTTAGCCTTAATTGCGGAGGTTAGGTGGCAGCCGCTCCGTGTAAAAACTGATATCCAGCCAAATCCGGTTAGACTAGAAAAAGCCGACCCCGAGTGACTTGGGAATAATAAAGGCTAGGGAGAAGAAGTCGTGAGATTTCAGTATGTACATATTATTATATAAAACAAATTACTTAATTTGAGTATTTCATATCGAGCCATCGGGATTAATTAATTAATTAAATTAATCTTGGTGACTTGATATGAAAAACTCAAATTAAAGTTGCCTTAATTGGATGCCTAAGATCCTAGCCGAAAACAAGCTTTAGAGGCTGGATTAAGGTCGATTTAAGCAAATATTTTTTATATTAAGTAAATAATTTTATTTTTGAACAAGCTTTTTAAAAAAGCCGAATAGACATGTCTTTGACAATTGTTCTTTTCCTTTTCCCGACTTTTATTTATTCTTTTGTCTTTAAGACATGCTGGCAATACTGTCCGAAATTGTGCCACGTGACGAAAAAGGTTGTCCTAAGTGAGCAATGCCAACTAACTCAGGACCTTCATCTGTGACATGAGAGGAGGGAATCTTAGTAGACCAATATTAAAGAATAGTAACTATATACCCACGTAAAGAAACGGCACTCACTCACGTGGCAGAACTACTAGCACTACTATAAAGCCGTCATTTGGTTGACATCACTTGCGCACAAAGGAGAAGTTGCTTACGTATTGCCTTATCCTTGTCCCACTCAAGGAGTTCATCTATAATTCTATTTTGATCTTTTGTAAAAAGACAAAGACATCTCCCGCAATAGGAATAAAAGCTGCGTCGCGGGGAAATTTACAAACATTTTAACATTTGTGCCCGCACAAACGACTTGAAACAACAATTTGTGGATCATACAGATATTTGTCCCGAGTAGGGATCGAACCGGAACATTCGGCGCGGCGGCAGTGGCGAGGTTGACCACTTATAGTACGACGTCATCCGTGCAAAAATACTGATGCTTTCGTATTAATAAAAAAATTCACTAGTAGCGTGGAATTTGCTACAGTGTACAATAGACGAGACTATCGCCATCTTATTTTCGCCTTATACTACACGGGACATATTATATACCATAGCTTTTAAAATGTAGGTGTACATCACTTCTGTATAAGCGAGAGACTTTGTGTATGTGTATGTACATATTCAAATAATTTCGAAAGCACCGAATATTTACCGATGATTGCAGATTGCTAGCACACATATTCGAAAATATTACACAAACGAAAATAGGGCACCTAAACATATTCTACCGCACAATAGTTCACAGGCAGCTTTTCCCGCTTGTCACGTGACATGTTGGAAATATTTTCTATCGCCAAACATTTCCTTCGGCATCCGACACATAATTTACAAGCCTGTTACTGACACTCTCTCAACTGACACCAGTACACGATGTATCAACACGTTTACAATCCTTACCAGCTGTTTTACTAGGTATTTTATGGAAATGGTTGTTAATATTGTACATATATATATAGTGCAGGGATGGAGTAATAGTTCAAGTGGTCGCATCCTAATTGCCACTACGTCAAGTGTTGGATACGGGACATAAATTTGTGTGATCCGCAAGTAGTTGTACCGAGTCTGGGAGTTTATTTGTCTGTGTTCGAATGTTAGTAAAGTCCCATGCGAGACAGGATTTATGCTTAGAGCGAGAAGAGGTTTATAAATACATCTATATCTATACTAATACCAATACTAAAAAAAGGAAAGATTTGATTTTTTGTATATTTGTTTGTAAGGATTACTAAAGAACAACTAAAATAATTTAAAAATTCTTTCTTCATTTGAAAACTGTATTATCAGCAAGTAACATAGGCTATATTTTGTTTTGAAAGAAGTACTGTATCTAACATAATCTAATACACATGCTGTTCACACACACATGCCTGTTGCTCGGAGGGGTAGGTAGACACTGCGGAATTCCACTTGCTACGATTCTAGCATATTATAATATCCTACCATTCAATTTCATTATTATTCAATATTATGATTGATGGAGAACAAGTGGAGCAAGTGAAAGAGTTTGTATATTTTGGTACTTTGTTTACAAGGGATGGTACACATGAGGGAGATATTGAAAGAAGAACGATTGCTGGCAATAATGTGAATGGCGCTCTACGCGCTTTTATGAACAGTCGAAATGTATCCGAAAAGGCACGTTTGGCTGTTCATAGAGGACTATTAGTGCCTACACTTATGCATGGAAGTGAAAGTTGGGTATGGCAAAAGAAGCATGAGAGCAGAATAAATGCTGTAGAAATGAGAGCGCTGAGAAATATATGTGGTGTGACTCTGAAAGATAGAATAAGGAATAGTGTGATTAGAGAGAGATGCGGCATAAAAGTGGATATAGTGACGAAAATAGAAAAGGGTATGTTAAGTTGGTTTGGGCATGTAGAAAGAATGGACGAGAACAGACTGACTAAGAAAGTTTATAAGGCTAGTGTGAATGGAACAGTTGCAAGGGGAAGACCTAGGCGAACGTTTCCCGATCAGATCGGAGACGTTCTGGATAAAGGCCAGGTTAAGAGCACCTTAAACCGGCGAGCGTGTATGAGGAATGTTATGAAAGTGAATGAAGCCAGAGAAGTGTGTCAGGATCGTAGCAAATGGAAATCCGTAGTCTCTGCCTACCCCTCTGGGAAACAGGCGTGAATTTATGTATGCAATTTCATTATATTCTTTAGGCACGCTTGACAGTTCAAAATGCACCCTCTCTCTTCAGACGGTACGAAGATGCTTGCGTATGAGTTTAGAAGTCCTGTTATTAAGACGTAATTTTATCCTATTCTATACCAGCGTGGACGACAGCGAGACGTGCACCCCACGAGGACACAAATGTGTCAAAGAAACGCACCTGTTTGAGGTTTTTTTTAACGCGCTCGGCTTTGGAAACCTAGCTTTTGCCGTTGAAAACCAAATTCTTAAGGAAAAAATATCGTTCTTTAATTTGAACTAAACAGCTGATATTAGGATTGATTATTATTTTAAACGAGAAAATCTAAAACAATATTGGTCTAAAATGCTGAATAACAATTGCTCATCTATTAAAAATATCCACTGCATGAGTAAACAACGAAATAACGTTCGCAATTTTGTATGTAAGTAGGACATACAAACAAACAGAATGAATTAATTTGTTGGCGGTTTACATTTGCGGACGAAATTTGACGTTTATTAACATTTGAATTTCAATAGATGCTCAGATATGATTTTATATTTCATGTAGTGTTTATTTGAATCACTGTCTTGTTGACATCGTGGCATACATTTTTATTGATTGTGAGGTCACTGGTTTGATTTCCAGATAGACAAATTCTATATTATTCTACTGTTCGGTAATTCGTAGTATACTGGCAGTATGTACACATTACAGACGGTGAGCAAATCGCTTGTTGCGATAAACAGTTACGTTTACAAAATATATTCTCTGTTTTATTTTGTAAAGAATTATTTACTGTTATGCATGTGTGTAAACTAACTTATATATCGTGGGTCAAACGAGGTACTGGAACAGGTAACAATGAGAAATATCAGTCTGATAGTGGTTAAAATGACCATGATAATTTGAGTTAAATTTAATTTTAGCTTTCTGAACTCTTTTCCCTCCTTTTCATACACGTCCGTGCTCGCAATGTGCTTGAATAGAGCTATTAGGTTTTCTGTTCACATTTTAATATATCTCTTACTTACTTGTCTTTTACAAAAACAATTATGGCGTCCTTATTAGTGTGTGATAATTATTTTCTAAATAAGACTAGCTAGAGGCAATACATAAAGACCCAGCACTATGTATCTTTCTTTTCTATTCACCTCTATTTCTTGGCGAACGAATGTAGTTTGAAAGCAGTCATTGAACGATTTTATAATGAGTTTGTTTGATTACCAAAAAAGACAAATAAGACATGGTCTTAACTTTTTACTTATATTTTGTTAGTTATTATCTTATTTTTTGTTCTTAAAAGATAACTTCCGCCCTAGAAGAAATTTTTGTGTTGCAGAGAAGTTTACATACATTAAAACAACGGACACAGAGATCACTCTGAAAAACCATTAATTTGTGATCACACATTTGTCCCGTGTCGAACCCACAACACTCAGAGTAGTGGCAATAGTGAGGCAAACACTTAATCAACGCAACCTGTGCAGTCAAGTCATCTTTAAGATCGTGGACCTAAGCCTAGCCTTTATTTCAACAAGCCATTTACATTGTTATACAAAGAACGATACCCTTCGATACACAACACATTGCAACGTACAACCCGCTTACCGCCACTCGATGTTCATACCGTCGATAAATAACCCGTTAATAAAATTGCTAAACAAAAATAAAAAGCGTTAAAATACGACAGTACTCACGATACGATAATTTATAAGCACCTTTGTAGTTATATTAATTGAATGTCTTAATGACGAACTTTATTAAACAGCCATTAGTGGCAACCCTAAGGGCTGTAGGCCGGCTGTGTGCAAACGATTTGTCGGTACGATTTTATTTCTTCGTCGAAGTTCTGGTGTACTGATTATATTATGTAAGTAAATATACAATTAAAGCTTTGGCTGGCCTATATATTATGTGGGATCTAAATTCATAGTTGGCGAAATGTAAATTTATACCTATCCATTCGAGGATAGAGTTGTGAGACATTAAAATTGATATTTTCACTTAACTAAGCTTGCGAAAGTACCTGTATGCGACTGAATAAGCTTGTGTTGCCGCGGTGGGTAGAGTTTTCAGTGAGACTTTCACTCATCCCAGGCGCACAAAATCTGGCACTCGACTTTTTCTATTGAAAATTCTCTACTGCCGTTTTTAGTTTTGTGATCTTCGACGCTAAACCCTCGTAACCCTCATAAGAGTGATATCTTACTAATATTATAGGTGTGTCCTTACTATAGGAATATAAAACTAGGATATATATTTTGTGTTAGAGCTAGCCATTGCTTCTATTCCCTACCCTTTTTTTGTCATCCTCCTAATATTGCCAAGCTCATACTTTACGCCACGTGAATAATCGAACGGCAGTATCGCTTTTGTATAAGTGTGGGACTTATACGTCATCAAATAATCAATCAATTTTAAACTTTAAAGCATTCGAATATTTGTCAAAGTTTCAAATGATTTGATTATTTAATTGATAATTGCCCATAGCTAACCCAAGAAGGAAGTATCGTGCTCTTAGCGAAAACCGGCGTAAGAGTAATAACATCGACATTGCAAATTGTCCGGTACAAACCTATCTTTACCGTACCTTTCCTTTAATCCCCTTTTCTTTGGACGGCAACCCAAGAGATACTTCTGGTAATTAAAGGTACCATTGAATGCAATAATTGCCATCAGGAGTTAGCTTGTTTACTAACTATGTTATATAAACAAGTGAGAAACGGCAATGAGTTGCCGTAAATCTTAGTTCGAAATTTTTTTATCACGTGGTAAGAGGTCATAGGTCATAGTCATTTCCGGGTATATCAACTATTCTGAGTCGAATGGCGTTGACCAGGAGTCTCTAGCTCTTACAGTTTTTGTGTTAAAAGTTGTATAACAGACAGACGGACAAAGCTGTTGTTTAATTTTTTTTTCGAACTCTAACAAAGTTACTAACCTGCACTTTCCTTTAGTTTATAATTTATTTGTACACAAAACTCATGCCTACTTCCCGAAGGAGTGCGCAAAATACGGATTACCACTCGATACGATCACGGCATCGCTTGGTTTATTCATTCTTATCACTTTTTCACGGGATTAGGATACTTTTTCTGGACATGGGCAGTCAGAATATATCTGATGTAGTCAAAAGAAGTAGCAGCGATAGCCCAGTGGGGGACCGTTGGAATGCCACGCAGATGTCTCGAGTTCGATCCCAGGGTACGCATCACTGATTTTTGAAAGTTAAATGCGTATTAAATAGTTAACTATCGCTTGCTTTAACGGTGATGGAAAACATCGTGAGAAGATATGTAAAGTCCGCCAAGCTGCACTGGGCCAGCTTGGTGGACTATGGCCTAACCCTTCTCACACAGAGAAGAGGCCCGTACCCAGCAGTGGGACAGTTTAATACAGGGCTGATATTATTATTATTATAGTCAAAAGAAAGTTCGCCTGCCAACTATCTCGTTCACGTTGGCCTTGTTTTATTTTTTACTTACTTATTGTACTATTTACGCAAGCCATAATAATCTACCTCTATCCTTCTTACTATGTCTTCTTTTACAACTCATTATACCGATTACGAATGAATACACATACCTTCTTCTAAATGTTTGTATAGTACACAAGAAGATATACATTATTTTATAATCACTTCAACTAAATCGCTATTAATCTCGATTACCTAAAATATATTTCAATCAAAATATTCCTTTGTCACACGCTGTCGCAATTTCGTTGCAACATTGCAAGGAATCTAACGCTAAGACTTCAGCTGTGGCACAGATTAATCGAAAGTGTGATAAAACTGAAAACTTATTTTGTGGAATGAAATAACAAATTGCCAATCGCTATAAATTTTAACAGCTCCAATATAAATCGGTACATGACATCAAATGAGATTATAAATATGATTGATTACGACTATAATATTATAGTGACAGCCCTATTCAAATTTAGTATCGACTCGAAATTGCTGAAATAGATAAGTATCGGTTAGAAACGTGGTCGTAAACTTGTCGAAGGTATTTTTCTGAGGGCATA
The DNA here is from genome assembly GCA_963675205.1 of Catocala nupta. Taxonomy (NCBI): domain Eukaryota; kingdom Metazoa; phylum Arthropoda; class Insecta; order Lepidoptera; family Erebidae; genus Catocala; species Catocala nupta. Next base: position 13,301,970 of record OY776099.1, read on the forward strand.
ACTGATCTGCTTTCATGCAACTTTTTAAATATTTTTATTGGATGGTTGTTTTCATAATTTAAACGTTATGGGTGGATTAATACGGTAGATATTATTAGTCAATAAATTTACATAATTGCTTGGAGTTTTCTTGTGGTTTTATAATAAAAACTATTTAGTCGCATGTCTGCCTGCATAGTAATGAAGCAAACAAGTTGGCGCCTATTAGTGTTGTGTCATTTACCTATTATCATCTGTGTAACTACAAGGACAAAAGGGTACTTTATCTCAGTTAATAGGAGATTGGGACATACTAATTTTAAATAACGCTTAAAAAATATGATGATAACTGCAGAGAGGGACAGTAAGTAATATTATTGGTGGTAGGTACATATTCGAAGCTATTGCAATGATTGTTGAAAAGTTAAACATTTTGTTTTATCAATGTGTAGTCTATTTTATGATATACTATTTATTCGTAGCGTATGAGTTGTCTTTATAAAAGATAAAGAAAGATACGGACGTACAGGGTATTAGGGTACCCAAAAATCTCAAAGGTTTATATTAAAAGTACCTATAAAGACTTATCCTATACAAAAAGATACAAAACAAAATAATCTCCGGCGTACATATTGGTACGGAGGCTACCCTTGATTACTTATTCTGCAGCACAAGGTTAGGTGATTCTATTCAATATTGTCCATTTTGATCATCAATTATTTTACTTCTTTTTACTGTTCAACGGTTACTCTCTTCAAATTTGCGGGAAAGATATCCAGATAAGAGTCCAAAATATGTATTTTTAGAACATATTGCACCCCAAAGCTTTATATGACATTATAAGTTCATTTATTAAGTCCGCTTTATGGTTTCCTAGGAAATTTTGGACAACACTCACAAAACATTTCCATGCGAGATTTTTCTGATCATTTAGTTTTCCTTTAAAGTTCTTACCCTTTATTAGTTCTCGTATTTGTGGGCCTACAAATATTCCCTCTTTAATTTTTGCGTCGCTGAGTTTGGGGAATTTGCAGATATAAAAAGCCACTGCCATCTTTGGGCATAGCTTTTAGAATTTTTTTTCAGGCCAAGCTTTATGTGCAGCGGTGGTAAAAGTATGTCATCAGAGATAATCAAAAGCTCATTTTTTAAATTTTTATGGCCCGGAGTAAGTGATTCACGCTAGGGCCACACTTTCTTTATATAGTCCTAGTAGTATTTCCGTCCAAATCATTGGTATACCAAATGGCAAATGTTTAGGTTCTTGTTTAGCCCAATCTAATAGGAGTCTCACACACGTTACACAACATTTATGTGGGATCCAGGATTTATCTTGATTCTGCACCAGAAATCCAAAATAGTCTAAATAGGACTGTTTAATTAATGGGATGAAATTTCGACGCTGAGATGTAAAAGTTAATTCTCCAAACAAAATCTGTCGGGGTTGTTAGAACACTTTTGTGGCATAATTACGATGTGACTAACGAAAAAGAAATGTATGTTAGTTGATACAATAGTTATACAGTCGCCTAAATGAAGTTATTCAAATAAATACAAGTACCTATATAAGGTCAGAAATGAATATATAGCTGTCACAAAAAAACTGGATGTGATTGAAACAAAATTGTTATATATTTATAATGTGATGATTTTTGTTTATGTTGGTGTAACCTCAGGTACAAACAAAAATCATCACAAAGTTCGTGTGACAAAAACTGTGTTTACCAGATAATTATGTAACTTAGAAGTTTATAAGTATTATTTTGTGATCTACATGAATAAACATATTTTGATTTTGGCTATTGTATAACATCATGTTACGAGCCGAGAGATGTTGTAAAGACTTTTCACTTATTTTAATTAAGAATTTTAAGCAATACATACTCGTTGCGACTGTCTAGTTTATCCTATTCTGATGCAGTCCTGACAGATAGTCTTGGAAAATAGCTCCAATACACCTATACCCACCCAATACCTATCAACAAATGTGAGAGTTTACATAAACATAACAGTTTTAATTATAACCAAACTGCATTATTAATAGTTCATACCTAATAGAATGTATGTGACATAATTTTCATTAAACCCATCGTCGATTCATCGGCTTATAGAATAATTGAATAATGACCTCATATACAGCTGAATAATTACTTGCTAAAATCACCAGTCAAAATACAAAAAGCATAAATAAAATCGGCTACGAGTATATGCGTCGGAACGCTAATGGGACGTAGTAACACTTTCGAATACGCGATACGAAAATGTGATACACAATTTGTGTAATACAAAAAATGATTCAAGTTACGTATTTATTCCTTTGCTAGGGACTGATCAGATGACGTATATTATTATTTCGTTTCCCATTTGCCCTGTGGGACGACCTACGAGTAATTGTTATTGAATTTTGATGCTACCATTTGGGTTACAGAATACTAGTACTCTTGTTAACTCCTACAGCTAAACTTGATATTATTTTGTTTGTCACGTTGTTTTGTTAAGTTAGTTTGACGTCCTTAACCTATTGCGTAGCAGTAGCACACCGGCGGTCAGACACAAAGGTTTGCAATTATTTCTGATATTCCAACAATTGACAGGTTAATTAAACTACATAGTTTGTTTGTATGGCTTTGTGACGTATAATATCAGCGCAGTGATAGTTTTAGTCAAATATTATTCTGCTGGGTTACTTTAAGTCTAAATACTTAATAATATTAGATAGTTTACACTATGTAAACTACGTAAATTACGTCGTAGATGAAATTAAAGTGCCTGAAGACGAAATCGCGGGCAAAGACTAGTCCTTACTAATAAATGCGAATGTGAGTTTGTTTTTTACGATTTCACGCCTTAACTACTCGACCAGTCATCATGAAATTTCGAATAAATATTTTCAGGGGTAGACAAAAGAACATAGGTTACTTTTCATCCAGAAAAAAGGACTGTTCCCAAGCGAAGTCGTGATCAAAAGCTATATAAAAAGAAAGCTCTATCTAATGAACGAATCGTGTAATATTTATGTGTTCAACTATTTATGGAGTATTTTATTGTCCAGGAACTAATTGCAGTACATAATTGCTTTAGTTATTGCCAGTGTATGAGGGCAGTTTATTAGGGCTACCTTACATGGTCAGCTGTTACCGTTAATCTTTTAAGGATTGAACCATTCCAGATTCATTCCTGGGTTAAGATATGTACTATGAGATTGTCCTGTCAGGTATTTGTCATTGCAAAAGAGTTTATTTAAAATATGAGGAACTTTAAGCAATTAACATTAAACATAACAAGCATATACGGCAAGTCGATCAGTCAATTTTAAGTGTTTTAACTATCATTTTTGTTTAGTAGATACATTTTTATCGACTTTAAAAAATATTAATAGATAAATAATTCTTCACGTGTTTAGGTAGCTTATTATATGTATGTATAACTCGCATTGTAAATTATTTTTGCGGTACAATGTTCTTATGTGAGGTTCTATATTTGAATTCTATATTATATGTATCTGTTTCTTGTTCAAAGCCTCATGCTAAGTTATATTATAAAGTGTTTGGTTAACCTCTTGAGTGGCAGCGGCACACCGGCGGACACAATAGGTTTTCAATTATGTCTGGCTTTACAAATGATACGTTAAATAATCATCAGTTAAGACTGCGTGGCCATCCATGCGTGGCAGTCTTAACTGATGATTATTTAACGTACGTGATATACGTGTATGACGTAACAAAGTGGTATAAGTGGTCGTGACTGCCAGTAAGCCAAACTTCGTCAAGCTCAATGTTATAAAATTTGTCGCACGGATCTAAATTTGTGTTGCCCACTTTTTGTTCCAAGTCAGGATGTTCTTTGTGTATGTTGTTTTAATGTAAAGTACATATATTAGAAGAGCAAGAAGGAGACCGAAGCGTACCTTTGTCCAGCAAGTAAAGGAAAAAGTAAGAGTCGAGTCGTATCAAGAGGTTAAAAGGAAAGCAGAAGACAGAGATGTGGCGATAAATCAACCGATAAGAGAGTAGCGTCTTAAATTTAAAAAGAAGATGAAATTCATAAGTATATACCTACACCTAGACGCAGGAAATAGCCTTAGTGCGTGCTTTGTCTTTAACAAGAAATATGTGTAGTTTTAACGACGAAAATATCTGAAATAAAAATAAAGCATCTTCCATGATGCAAATCCAGTATTTTTTATAATACCTACGACTTTTATGCATTTAACTCCATTCCTGTTCACATTCTTGCGACTCTTTCACACGGTCTTATAATCGTAAGTTATTAAAAAAAGAAACAGAAGCCAGATAGTTATCATACAGAAGTTAAAAGCCCAATAGTATAATTCAATCTTTCGCGAAACAGTACCACCTACTAATGAATCAAAAAGATGTAAAGGCCATGTAAAAATTCCAACCAAATTCGATCATTACTGCAAGTATGCTGCTTAAAAGAAGGAGCGAAAATTGAATGGTTTGTGTTGTCAGTATAAAAATTCTTAACATTTTGCAATGCTGCCATATTCAATCGAACATTGTGTCGTATGTTGCAATATTTGCTACGCTAATTTAAACTTAAATAGCGTATAATAAGGTGTAATTTGCCTTGGTAGGTGGTTGCTATTATTGTTCTTTTTTGGTTTGTTATGCCACCCATTTTCTCGTCAATGCACAGGCGCCACCGACCAGTTTGACCGGTCATGCGTATCGTATCATTCTTTGATTGTAACATTTTGGAATAGTAACTTTAAGACAGAGGATGGCAGACGAAATATGATATGTTAAGTATCATTATTTTTCTTTTTGGGATTCTTTCAGAAGTGTAAAACTGTTATAGTACTGCAATATTATAGCTCACACCCTCGTCGGCGCAGTGGTACTTAATGCGATTGCTGTAAATCAGAATTCGGGTTCGATGCCCGGATCCTGCAACGTGTTACTAGGTTTTCTTTCGAAAAATTCTCAAGAGCAGCACGGGCGTCTGGAATTGGGCTGCAATAAAAATATAGCTAACTATTGTGAATGTAAAACATTTTTACCTACTCCTTCGGGGATAGACGCGTGAGACTATGTGTGTAACATGAGCCTTTGTTTCATTTCTCTTCATCTTTTGAAATCTGTTAAATTATGTTAACTAATATGGGCGTTTTTTTTATTACTAGCATATTGGGTTTCAAATTACTAGTATTCTTCTTAAGCCCTCTAGCTAGTATGCTTGTGTTAGGAGTGGGTTCACGTCAGTAGTGCAATGGGTAGGATTCGAACCCGCGTCCTATCGATCGCAAGGCCAACGCCTTATCTATTAGGCTACCGCCGCTTCAGTTTGTTTGATTATTACGCTTTCACGCCTTAACTTCTCGAATGATTATCATGCGATTTCGCATACATATTGACAGGAATATAGAAAAGAACATAGGGTGCTTTAATACAGAAATGAATGGATGGTACTCAATAAGAAACACGTGTGCGGTCATAAAGACAAATTGAAAGTAATATATTATGTTCACTTCTACTAATGCTTTGAATACTATAATTTTGAATAAAACGTGTGATTTGTTTGAATTTGGTTTTTCTAGTTCATTTTATCACTATACAGGACAGATACAATACAATGGATTATAGTGTAGTAAGGATTTAAATTTATTATAATAAATTTAAAATTATATTTGACAGAAAAGTCCAGTAATATGTTAATAGATCTGGAATTTGAATCAGAGATTTCATGCATAGCAGTTACTTACACCCCGCTGCGCTACTGAATCAGCATATTTTTTTAAAAGGTCCATGGTGCTAAATTAACGAAATAAAAATAATTAATAAGTCTACAAAACAAAAAAACACGCTGTATTAAAAAAAGTTGAAAATAATTTAATTATTTTTTTATTTTCTTAACTATTATATTTTTCATTTTATTTCTAAATTATTGTATTGTCATCGGTCCTCGATAAGTGTTCAAAGTTTCAAATCAATCCGTCGCGCGTCGGTTTGAAAGGGGTGAAAATCACGTTCAAATATTCCGTTATATATATAGATTCAAAGTACGGTCAGCCTGATAGTAAGCGGTACTTGAGTTATCACACACCAACCCTAGGGCAACGGCATATTGTTTCCCTAAGGTTGGCAACGGGCGAGTCACATATCTTTCCCATCCTCAATAGAAGATGGTATGAATGGAAAGATATGTGAGCCTCACCCTCCAGTTATCTTAACAATGTTTATGACAAGACGATTATACAGATTCCCGCGGGGAGTTTTGCCGCTGGCAAACTAGCTCATTCATACTGTCACCAGGTACCTAATTGGCGACGGCAATCTCGTTAAAGCGTATATTAGTCAAGAGTTACCGAGAATTTCTTCACAGAAAAGCCCAATGACTCTTCACTGATCTAAAAATAGAACTCCTGACTTAAAGCACAGCCACTGTGCAACCACAGTTCACATGAAGATGTGAATAATACATAAACAACATCATCCATCCCTAATATTGAATACAGCAAACGGATTACAACCTGCCGGTAAACAAAGCCTCTCTGCTCATTACCGTGAACATTCACTGGAATAAATTGGTAAAATATTCCCAATAAGCGCCTCAGTCAATAGGGAACCAATCTTTTATCATTTTACCCCACATTGCCGCGACATAACAACGGTACGGCCTGTGTACGTTTATGTGGGGTGTCGGACGATTGTGATGTATTGCATTGTCAAATCAGCTTTGGAATTAAGGTAACCTGTCACTGTGTGCTTTGTTTGTTGTTGGTAAATTTAAGAGTTAATAGAGTGTTTTAGCGATAGCCTAGTGTGTGATCGTTGGACTGCCAAGCAGAGGTCTCGAGTTTGAACCTAAAGTGCGGATCTTTGACTTTTCGAAGATATGTATGTGCGTATTAAATTGTTAATTATAGCTTGCTTTAACGGTGAAGGATAGCCTCATAAGGAAACCTGCATGTCTGAGAGTTCTTCATAACGTTTTCGAAGATATAGAAAGTCTGCCAACCCGTCATGGCCCAGCGTGGTGGACAATGGCCTAACCTTTCCCACACTAGGAAGAGACCCTTGAGAGTTTCTAGCTGTGTGACAGTTTATTACAGGGCTGATATTATTATTATATAGAGTGTTTTTATTACTGTGGAAAAAAATTAACAGAGATTTTGGTCCTGTATGTCTGCCGTATGTGTAATGAGAGGTAGGTTTGAACGGAATTCTTACTTAAACTTGCTATTACAAAAATCTACTAAAGATTGCAACCAAAGCTGTACAGATAGTTTAGTGGTTAACTGATCGCCTCGCTGTTGCACCGACTATTGTAGGTTCGATGGCAACATTAGCCAAAATATGCGTGATTCGAGTCTGTTAGTTCCTTGTGTTCATTATTTGAATGTTTGTAAATTCTTTAGCGACACCGATTTTAATCTCAGTGCGGGTCATATCATTACTCAAGAAGAATGGAATTTAAAAAATGTGTTTCTGCGTTACGTGGATTTCTAGGAACACATATTGTCAACAAGAGACGTACTTGGCCACTATAATAGTGTACAAAAAAAACTGCCGAGTTGTTATTTGATATATTTAGCGCTAGCAGAGTATTTATGAGTCAACAGTTACATTGAGACAATCATCATGTTAGCCTCCCCGTGAATATGGCTGCTGAAAAGCAACCGAAACGTTGGCGAAAGTGTAAATTTAAATCTAAATAGTTTAATAATTTTTAATAGATAAAATAGTTAGTATTAGAGAATCAGTAGTAGGGTAATATTTACAAAATTATGTAATAAAATTGTAAATAAACATTGCGATAAAATCCGTATGAAGTAGTCTAATTTCAATCATTTTCGATTTCGAGCATAGACAAGTAGGATTGCCACTTCTACAAACAAATATCTTTAATTCAGAATCTACTGAATTTTACAAAATGTATACGAAATTAGGTAGATGATTAGGCAGTTATATATTACTGACCTAGTCGCCATTTAAGCGTCCCCGTTCTTCGTGTTATCAACAATAAGCAAAAGACACCACCGCCCATTGTTGCTCACGTAATACTTAAACGACCTCTGAGGTATGGAACCCGATTGCTGAATCCGACGTTGTTGGGTTTTCTGTCAAGGCATACTAAATAGCAGCACGGAGTCTGAAATAATTTAATCACGGATGAAGGACAATTTTTATTCAGCTCTACCAGGTGAATTCTCGTCACACGATCTATGCTTGTATATAAAATGGGTGTGACAACCGCGTGACCTGTCGGCAGCCGAACCGTTAATGTCGCTTGTGACAAATTTCCTAGAAACGTGTCCCCAATGTATTTTGTATGAGAAAATATGTCTAAGTTTTACTTTAGGTGACGCGATCTCGGTATCCTTGGCCTAGTAATATTATAAGTAGGTAAAAATAATAGAAATATCAGCCCCGTATGTAAATTGTCCGAGAACGGGCCTCTTCTGGGTGTAAAGAGGATTAGATTATTTATCAAGCTTTCCCAGTGCGGGTTGGCAAAGTTCGCTTATTATCGAGAACATTATGGGCAACTCTCAGGCATGTAAGTTTCTTCACTAAGTAATATTACGTAATAACTGCACGGATGCCGTGGTGGTCTAAGTGGTCGCCTCATCACGCCCAATATGCCAATAGTTGTGGCATCTAAACCCACACGAATCACAATTAAAAAAGACTCAAAATGGGTTATAACTATATTATATACGTAATTACGGGTAGTGGTACATACACGATCCCCTCCATATATGTTTGACATGACATTATTCCTTTTTCATCATTTGACTCATAAATTATAATGTATCCAATATGTGTCAGCGCCGACCTCAGATTCACACATATTGTCGATGAATAATCAAATAGGTGAATTTTGCAGGTGATACTGTATACTATGTTTATAGGCATAAAGTCTATGTGTGTGTGTGTGTGTGTGTGTGTATCACTGAAGCGTTTGACAAAGGTGTATTACATCTATATGTTGCATAATTTTTGGCGCAGTATTTAATTAGCCTTTAGCCGTTTACGGAATACATGTCTCCAACCATTTCTCTACCAAGAATTTTCTAATAGTATGTAGAAGGCAACAACATTGCCCAATTCAGGAATCGTTTCTTTTAATTTAAAATCGCATTGCCGGATTCTGAAACTGGAATTGGTTTCTTACTTTGGGCACAAAAATAGCTGTAAACTCTAGGACCAGGGACGCAGTCCTGTAGTTCTGCCCACAAATGGATTCAAACTATAGTTAGAAATTGTTATGGTAATAGAACGTACGGGATGCACGAGACTTACCTTAGAGTATCTAGTGCCACTGATCTCCTTTGCTTTGCCAAAGACAAGAAGAAGTTTGACTGCCACCTTTTATTACTCTGGTTATACCCGAAGAAGAAAAATAACTATTAATTATAATTATATTATTATTTTTTGTTAAAAAAGACAAGTCCCGCAGTAGGAATAATGCTTGTATCGAAGGGGACTTTACAGACATTCATACGATGGACACTAAGAACAGCCAGACTCGAAATAATCCTTTGAGCATCACACAAACGTTTTGTCCAGCGTGTAATCCGAACCCACAACACTTGGTGTAGTCACAATGGCGAGGCGACGACTTAAAACACTACGTCATCACACTTAATTGCTTTTTCTGGCCAAACCAATGCATTGTTATTGATTAAATTGAGTATCGAAACATTAGGACAGATAAAGGCTACTCATACAAAATGGCGAACGAAGTCGCGACATACTTATCATATATGGTAAACTAGGTCATGGTCTGTGTTTGCCATGTTCTATCGAATCCATTTACCCGACGCGTACAAACATCCAAACATCTTCACAAACCATTACATGTTAATATTAATAGAATTATGTAATGATATAAAAAAACTATTCCCAAATGTCAAAGTCACTTACTTGAGAACAATAATAAAACATAAGTAAACATTAATTAAAAAGTCGCCACATGCATAAGTAATTAAATTAAATACTAACAGTACAACCAAAAAACTTATATACGTAATTTTTTTTTAGTTTTACTGTTAGTCTAATACGTGCTGTGATAATTTTGACTTTGACTTTGAGGATTAAATAAAATCTTATCCTGCTCTGAATATTCCATGACCTGTTTCTTTTTCTTTTGTCGGCTTACTTAAAGTCGAGCGTAAACGATATCTGTTGATCACAGCATCTGTCTTACCAGAGGGTAATGATCGTATTAATAATATGAAACGAGATCAATTTAGCCCCGCCATCTTAAAGTTGTGATATATTATGGTTCTTTATGTTTACTGGCGCGTACCTACTTACTGGTTTATAGATTTAGTTTAAAGTATTATGAATTGTCTTATTGCGTATGATAGAAGAATATAAAGCGTAATACATGTTATAACTGATAGTGATGTTTCAGGTTCGATTCCCAGCGCATGAATGGAGTTGATATTATAGTGCACAAGTGTGTGCGCGAGCACAAGTGTACTGTCTATTACCTATTACTATTAAACACCACCAACTTCCTAAGCTCGGGCTAGTATTGAGAATTGCTCGAATTCTTCTCGACTCGGGATCTAAACCCGAGACCTCACACACAGCAGTCGCATTCATTACGCTGCGCCACTACGGTTGTTTGGACCCATTACCCACAAGCATGCTTCTATGCAGGCATCAAATAAACTGGGACAGGGAAACAAAAACATAAGAATATTGAACATGGACCAGCCTGAAACGTTAAATATTTTGTCCCTGTAGAATATTATATGGATTGTCAGCAAACAAGCGTCGAACAATACAAAAATGGACGCGACAGGCATACCTCGCGTCGGTAAAATAGGGAAAAAAAAGTTGAAAAGCGCATCAAAATCGTTAAAATAGAACACTTTGTGTAGTATTTTTCCATGATAAAAAACTTTAGAAATAACGCTGTCTTCCATACTAATATTATAAAGAGGAAATATTTGATTTTTTGTTAGTTTGTTTGAAAGTTTTAACTGAAAAACTGTTCAACCGATTTTAAAAATTGTTTCATTTTTAGGAAGCTATATTATCACCGAGTAACATACGCTATATTTTATTTTAAAATCGGACTGTTATTAAGTTATGTTAATGACAGTCTATTTTTAAAACATAATATCCTAACCTAACCTACTTTTACGCGAGCGACGCCGCGAGGAAAAGCTATTGTTAAATAAATTCGTATGTGATCTAGGTTTCTAGTTTGATTCCCGGGTCGAGTGTCAAAGTGTTTCTGGGATTGCCTGTCAGGAAATTTGCAGAGTCTGGGACGGTGCCCGATAAATGAGGGTGTAATACACCTCTCCTGACCTATTAGGGGTATAGGCGTGAGACTATAATTACGAGTATATTCAAATGCATATCTACTTTTAGAAAATAATTTCGTTCCTTCAAATTCTATTGCACATAAAATTACGGCTATTTTTCTATTCAAATAACCCATAAGTCACGACCCTTGGATATATCAAAGTATTAAGGCTGTATTTTACTTTAAGGTGTAGAAGTCATTCAAGATTTACTTACACATCTTTGAGCCCCTAACAGCTTTTTATATTGGCTTTGTCCCATTCACCATTGACCGCGTTCTTATATTTCCATATCTGAATAGATTTGAATTTATATTAAGATGGTTATTCGTTAAAAGTGATTTTCTGAAGTGTTTTTACAAAAGGCTGTTTAAAAATGGCAACGTTGAAAGTGCTAGACTTATAGGTATTCTCTATAGTAATTTCACAAAAAAATTATATTGGATACGGTATTTTTATAGCCTCCAGACTGGCTTTCACGGTGACCTATCCTAACGGAGATTGTCTGCGTAGGAGATATTATAATGCGTAAGTGTGTGCGCTAACACAAATGTACTCTCCTATTTGGGCGGCAGCATAATCCGACACGGAGAGAGATCGAGACGGAAAGAATTTATAACTAAGTTATATTTGACCAAACTCTGGGCTGAATTTTATGAAGCTTACGATTTCATAGTATTAAGTAACTTCAAATTAAAGTTTTGAAATTAATACGTATCATTATAGTCTTCTCGCTAACAAAAGAGGTAGGCAGGAATTTATTTTACCTACCTAACGCCAATTGTGAGCTAGTCATTACCACCTACCGAACGTAATCCCAAACAATTTACTGAAAATACGACGCGAAATTTGTACCCAAGATCACAAATTATGTATAGCAGTTACATTAACTACCAATACGCCACTGAGGCAATTAACCGAAGACCATGTTAGTACTATAAATACGTAATTATATTTTATAGTCTGTCCTTTATATTTATTATTTTGTTTTCTTTGGGAGACTTACACGGGATCACGGATCCAACGTGAATAAATCCTTCAAAAGCTTTATTCTGAAGTGGGATCCTACGTAGTCACCTACCACGTCAGGTGCAGGACTATTACTACGTATGGACTCTAATAAATCTAGTCCATTATTATTATTATGCGTCCGAAGGCTTTTATTTTATATTTTATAGTAAGGATTACATTGCCACTAAGTAGGCATGCCTTATGCAATTAATTATTTACGTAAACATGACACAAAATACTATTATATTATGTTTTAATCCTGCCAGTTGTACAATACACTGACCCAATTACAAATACGATATTGTACAAACAATAGTAATATAGATAATCCCATAAAGTCGAGGTCAAATCGGAAAAGGTGAACAAATATGACTTACGCTTAACAGGCTGGTTGTAAATAAGTTGTTCGTAAACATTGACTGATTTGGCATCCTTTCTTACTGTGTAGTTGATTCAGTGCCGAAATTTGCGCTTATGATGTTTGTATACAATGCAAGTAGCTTACTCAGATACGCAAGTTAATTAGCTAGCGTATCTGCTAGCTGTTCGTGCTGGTTATGTCTAAGGTACTCGCGCGCGCTTGTGGTGCCTGCGCATGATGTATATTTACTATTTGCTTGCTTCCAAGTAGGAAGTAGGAGCGAGCTATTCACGTAAACTATTCTCCTGGGCTAGACGCACAAACTGTGCGCACTGGCTACATGTATTGTGTAAGCGGATCGCCAGGCTACGTGCAGTAGCTTCTCGCGCGGACTACATGTGCAAGCTACATGCTATGCATGTGCAAGCTATTCTGTACTCTGTTGTGTATAAGATCCAGTATGTTCATTGCTGATCTTGAGATGCCGTCATTTGTTCAAACAGAGTCACAGTGTTCATCGAATCTTTAGATTTAGGTCTGTTCTGAACTACCTACGAATTTTAAATGTAATTTATCATTTATGATTTATTTATTTGGGCCTTAGTTTAAGACTACAATTATAATTAATACCTTTGTTGAAATAGTCTATTGACTTATTGAGTGGCAGCGGCACACTCGCGACCAGACACAATAGTTGTTAATTATGTCTGGTATTCCAACAATTGAGGGTTGTCATCTATAGAGCGTACACGCTCTTAGACGAAAAGTGGTTTAGTTTTTAAGTTGAGCTTCAAGCTATCAAACTGTGCAAACTACATGAAAAGAGAATTTTTGTGAGCTGGTGCAAATAAATAGACATCTAATAGAATCCCAGAAAAGCTATTTATTCCTTCATTATCATACCAATCTGCCTTTAAAAAACAGGGTAAATATCGTTAATGTATAGATACGGCTTCTTAACAATCCAATTCCAGTAAAGATGGGACAAATTGATAAATAGCTATAGTTACCTTCATTAGTAATATCGCCACAACTGTAACAACGCCAAAAGTCAAATACCGCTGGAAACTAAGCTCATGGGAGATTGCTTAACCTTCCCAAACATTAACCAGTCGGATGCTTCAATGTATTTTATTGCTATCGATTGCAGAACATTTTATATTATTAGTCAGCATGTACTGAGCACATACCGGGTGATTGCTTTACAAAAATCACCTGCACTTTATCAACCAATTTCACTGGACTGACTTTTATATATGTATATAGCGTTTGCCAATCAGCCAGCTGCAGGCGAGGCATTTGTCGCCCAAGTCTCGCGATGTCGGTGTAAGACTTAATATAATTATTAACCTCTGAGTCTTTCGAAGAGGTTAATGAAAACACTATCTGGGTCTGTGTGTCTGTCTGTTAGTAACAGGCATAGCTCCAAAACCACTGGACCGATTGACTTATAACTTGTTGTGCAGATACCTTGGGGTCATCCCTCAGTCGAGTTTGAATATGGGCCCTGTGGGTCAAAAGACCCCCAGATATAGGGGTCACAAGGTCATAAGGTCAGGGGATATTCACCAACAGTGATTTGGAAGTCCAAGGGAGAGGCTTTTGTCCAGCAGTGGGACATTACAATAAGCTGATGAAAAAAAAAGGTCACGTGTAGTCGAAGATATTGATACTGGGGTTTTACACCCATCTCGTTGTAATTGAATATATTTATTGTAAAGATACTATGTTATGAATGGGATTATACGCAATATTTGTGTATTTAAAACATATAAATTGTGTCCGTTGTTTCAAATGCATGCCTCGGTGGCGCGTAGCGGTAGCGAACATAGCGAAGTTGCGGCGCTCTCAGATTGTATTCCCGGGTAGAGCAAACTGTTAATGTGGCTTTCTGTCAAAAAATAACCCAGCAATAGGCTCGCTCGCTCGTAGGATCTATCAGCATAGTTACAGCTCTGCCTATGCCTTCGAGGATAGGTGTGGAATTATTTATGTATAATATAATTTATTTTCGTATATGTTGTAATATTATTTCTTCTTTTTTCTGTAATCGTTTATCAGTTATGTCATCTATACTAATTATATCATAATTAAAGCATAATTGTCAAGATTCATATGTTTTTTATCTTTTAACAAATACTTGACTTAGCAAAATACGTTGTTATACCACCATAACAATTAATCTCCAAATCTGCAACAGAATCGACTAATATATACAACACATTAATTCTGAGAGCCGGCGACTTGAAACAAAAACTTTTAACAAGGAACCATTTTCTTAATAATATACCCTCAATCTTCGTTAGCCGATCAATTTGAGCACAAAGTAAAAAATTGGCAGGTGCGTCTCGAAATAAGATAGCTGTCGGTTTTAGGAGCCTGTCTTGTTAGTTCAGACTGCGATTATTGTTTGTGTGTTACGGGTTTTTTCTATAAACATAGATTCATGCGTGTAAAACTTAGTGGCAGTAGTTCAATGGATAAGGCGTTGGATTCCGATTTAAAGTGCGTAGGTTCGAATACCACTACTAACGTGAACTTATTATTTTTTGTTTTAATTGTAATATCCTCACGGATTGCATGGACGGCGTAGTTGTTTAAGTGGTCGCTTCGCCGCTACCACTATGGCAAGTGTTTTAGGTTCGAACCCCACACGGGACAAAAATTTGTATGATACACAAATCGTTGGTCCGAGCCAGGGTGTCCTTCGTGTCCATTGTTTGAAGGTTTGTAAAGTTTTTCCGCGATATAAGAACTATTCCTAGCTAGAGGTTTTTATATATGTATTTTATTTTTAGGACTTAGGGACTTTACAAATATTTAAACAACGGGCACAGAACACGCAGACTCTTTGTGGACCACACACAATTTTGTCCTGTGTGGGATTCGAACCTACAACACTTGGCGAGAAAAGAGTGAGAGGCCCCGCCATGCAAAATGTTTCTTGTGCCAAAGTGATCTCAGAAGCAAAAATAAGCACCTGGCATAGTTTTATATCCACATATTGACGGGCGACGTATAACATACATATGTATGGAACAGCAAATTATCTTTAACAAAATACAATTAACAATATTACCATTAGTAACTGGATGGGTGGTCGCTAATTAAGTAATGAATATCCTCCACGACTCAAAGAGTAAACCGGACCCGCAGTTCCGGCTGCCGTATGAAGATTAATGATGACGTGACGTGACTGCCCGTTATCAGTGGAATAAGTGAGCTATATTTGGATATTCGGTATAACTACTAATTGGATTTCTGGATAATAATTTGGACCGGTCAACAAGAGTCTACTCTGCGATGTTGTAAATAAATGTTGGCTTAGGTTCAATTCCTGGATTAAACAATTTTCAGTAGCAGCAAGGAGTCTTGTTTCGCCATCTAAAAATGGGACTTAAGATCCATAGCAGGCTATATGTGGATGTAGTACACCCCTATCTATACTTTTAGAGCAGTTACTAACTTAACTGATTACTAATTAGAGTACTCAATTCGGATTATGGTGCTGTAAGGTTGAAAAGATTTCACTTTGTCCACCGTGCTAGCAAATACTCTCACGGTGGGGCAGGCTTTCTCATTCCCAATTCACTGCATCACCATTCACCATAAATACACAAATATGTTCGAAAATAAGATAGACTATACATATATCAAAAACGAAGAAATAAAGAACTATAAATACTAGTACTGTAATAATCATAAATATGTTTATTTATATATTTTACAAATTAACACTTGAATGTAAATCAAACCCGACTTCGCGATCGTAAGCGAAACCAATGCCACGAGGCCAACAAGTTAGACTTAAAAGTAATTTGTTTTTGTTTGTTCGTACATGTGTTTATTTTTATTTATATTAAGCCACGCCCTTTGTAGTAGGTGTTTTTGTAATAAAGAAGGTTGGCTTATCTTATAAAACGCCCTTTGCATCCATGACTCAGAGAGTGTAATGAGTGTAGTACATTCGAATTATGGACGAGTTTTACTCGTATTTCGTTGCTTGGATCTGATAGTGACGTCAGCGTTTGCAGAAATGAAGTACATACATATAATTATGCCTATATCCTCGATAGGATAGTAGCTCGGCAGTGGTGTGTAAATACTACACCTACATTTCGTTTTAGCTATAGTTTTAGCTCCCACGTAATAGGGTATCCGTCAACCAGGCACCTTTCTAGACTCCTTGCGGCTACTAAAAATTTCTTAACAGAATATTTCAATCACACTTTGATCAAACCGGAAGTCGCATCCACTACCATTGCCGTTATTAAACGGAGTAGTACACACGGCAGTACATTAATACATATAATATAATTATTAGATATATGAATTATTGTATATGTACACACAGCGACACATCAACCTAGACTCTTTGGACTTTGAACTATTAGAAGTTGAACGTTGCGAATCGTGCGAGAGAGTGAGTTATGTATTTTTGTTCTCTATCCTTACCCATTACATCGACACCACTATGCATGGTCCCTTTCCAACAATTCTCTATTTTATATGTAGCTTAGTTATGCGTATATAGGATGTCTAACTTGATGTGTAGCCGTGTGTACTAAGATTAAGTTTAATAATTTATTTAAAATTGCTGTCTCCCGCATTTCTGATAGCTACTCCTCAGCCGTGGCTCACAGCGTAATATTATATAGCCTAAAACTTCAAGATATTTATTGTAAGCTGACTAGTTCCAGAAATCACTGCGTTCAAAGAAAAACAATCTCTTTAGCTTTATTATATTAGTAATAATAATAATGTCCTCCTGACCGAATTTCGGTCACGGCGGCCAATCTTAACGGAGAATGGCCATTTGCGCAGGAGATATTATAGTGCACAAGTGTGTGCGCAAACACAAGTGCACTCTCTGTTCCCTAACTCTCATGATCCGATGGGACGAATAATCCGACACGACCGGAGAGAGATCAGGCGCAGGACCAACGGCTTTACGTGCTTTCCGAGGCACGGGGGTGTCTAACACCGCCAACTTCCTAACTCCGGGCTCGTATTGAGATTTCTTAACAGAAAAACCCAATAACTTTTTGTTGGCCCGACTCGGGATTTGAACCCGAGACCTCATGCATTAGTATAGATTTCTTTTTATTGCTGCTGGTGGCGGAAAAAAACTGCATAACAACAACAACCACCCTTCATCATTGCTTTTTTAGTCTGCTTTTATTGTAAAAGACAAATCCGCACCATGGTTCAAGGCGACCGCTAGCCCGCTCCATGCAGTCAGTCTGTATATACAGAATTTTCTTAACAGCACTACGAGTATAAGGTGTATATATAAATATATACAAAAATAAAACTCTTTACGATTAAATCTAAGACTTTTTTTTTATCAATGCCCCGATGAACCGAGATCATTTATCATCATCAACCGATGGAGCTAACATCCAAGATACCTCTCGAGGAGGAAACGCTACTAGGTACAGGGTTGAAAAGCCTCTTCAGAGTAGGAGCTTATTTGTCAAGTCAAAGTTATGATAAGATAGGCGCTGTTCAAACTGGATCGAAATTGGACACTAATGTGTGTTAGGCGTCAAATATGGGGTAGTTTTGAATTAAGGGTATACTTTAGGCCGTGTGATCTATTCCTGGCAGTGCAGTCTATTGGGTTATTGATTGATACAGAAAAATACAGGCAAAATATTGAGCAAAAGTTTTTTTATAGAGTGTTTCGTGGTTAACTTTGGGCTTAAGTTTCCATCCGATCAGAGGAGACAGGTTTAATATTGGGAGATGGATAGGGTGTATAGGCTTTATATTTTCAGACGCCGTGCTTTTATCGAAAATTACCTTATAGTCCATTCAGTGACAGTAACGGGTGACTAAGCAATGGAACCCGAAATTAATATTTATCTTTTGGATGGCAGCGACATACAATAGTTTCGCAAATATGTCTCGCATTCTATAAATTTACAAGTTGAATTTCCAAATAAGGGACCTATGGCTACGAATTACGTGAATCTGAGGTTTACATTTACAGGAATCACACGAATTTAAATTATATATTATTTTTCATTTAAGTAATAACTCGAATTTAATTCTTACATATATTTCGACGAATCGAAAAAATACCAGTATAGATGGTAGGTACTAAGAACTTAATAAGCAAACAGATATTTATTTCCACTATAAAAGCTTTTTGATAGGCCATTTTGTAAAATGCAGTTAAACGATACACATATCGAGGCATTCTGTGGAGCACTGAATTGCCAATTCGACATGTGAAGACATCATTATTTTTTTATTAACTGTTTTAATTCGCCTTATGGCGAAGACATAAATATTTGCGGTTTCCAAGAATACTTCTTGTGAAAGTGCACACAATTCGTCTATCGGCGTACGGACGCCGGCGACTAGATATGTTTTAATTATTATGGCTCGATAGTGCTGTATAGATGACATAACTGAAAGGTTAAAAGGGTTTGTTCTTTCGAGATGTATTTTAGAATGATATCCTACTAAACCAGGCTGGACATGATGAGACTGACAGAGAACAAGATGCACGAACGTAGTCCATAAAAAGTTGACTGAAAGAACGAGATGGTAGGAACGAACCACTTGGTTTAGGGACACTTTACTGTATCAGGCTACCAACCACCTTCCTACTAGAAAGCAGTGTAAGAGTAACAACATAATCACTGCATTACGCCTGATATGTAAGAAATCTAAAGGGTTCGATATACCTAGTATTGTCATTCCTTTCCTTTCATCATCATGTTTAATTCTTTTTCATTGGGTTGACGACGTGTGAGTGGCATCTTCAATATTGTTAGCGTTAATTAATTGAAATTCTAGTGGTATAAAAATAGAAATATCTAGCAGCAATCTTGATGCTTCTTCTTTTTTTAGTTTTTCTTATTTGTCTTTATGCCTAAAACTTCTTACAGTCACACATTCACTCACTCTTTTTTAAGGTTCGACAAGACGCAAGAGATGTTTATGTGCCAAAAGCTACTGTAACCACCTATTCACCGTCAGGCGAACCATAGGTATATTTGCCACCTTAGAAGTATTATAAAAATATGAACATGGCATTAAACGATTGTGTCCTTTATAATGCCACTCCACAGGCTATATTCTTTTCAAGTTGAAGCGATTACTAATATTTATTTGCTACTTTGCACCTCACCACGCGTAATCTCTTGAACGGATTTTGATGAATCTTGGTATTCAGATTAGCCTGGATACATAAAGTATTATTTTTATTCCGCTAAGCGTTCCCGAAATTCTTCTCATGGGCAAAACCACTGGCAGTCTACTTTTGTATTATATAAAGCATTATTTCCTCTAGTCACTGAAACGTAACACTTTTGCGTTAATAAACAAAGACTGAAGAAATTCCAGTGGTACGAAACAATTTGCAAAGGCATTTGAGTCTCAACGGTTGCAACGGAGACATTCGGCGTCGCTTTAGAGATTTGTTTGTGGTATTTTATAAAACGCTAACCCATTGTACCGTTGCTACTTGAAATGTTTATAAAGGTAGCCTATATTCTTTTTAAATTTTCTAGCATTATTAACATAAAAATGTATTTTTAAATTAAATCTACCAATCAAAAAACAATATGCATTTTTATTGAACACTTCCTATTCCATTTACAAAGTATTTTGTTTGTTTAAATAAAATAAAAAATATTTACAATCACAAAAATAGATAGAAACTCAAAGTAGGCAGATTTAATTAAAATGCTGTTAGTGGGTAGCCCGCCCTATCGCATGTTTACGTACCGCGCGGCTGTAGGCATTTATTTCAAAGATACGGCCGAGTTACAATACTGTATATTTATGTACTGTGACAATATGTACTGTTTTGACGTAGGTATTGTGAAATCGTATTATTTATTTTTTATTGTAGTTGTATTATTTAAAAATGTTAATGGCATTGTTATTTGATTTTTCATCCCATAACTTTAGTTTGCGTGTAATTTCAGGTTCCCGTATTCGATTGCCGAGTTTTTAAAGCGTTAGCGTAATATTTTCCAATTATATTGGTAACCGACTGTGAGTAGTCAGTGAAGCCACGCGTCATAAGTAGCAGTGTTTTAATTTTGGCAGCCAAAACTATGCGGATTCAACTAGACCGTGCCTTCTCAATTAGCTACATGCGTTACGAAATGATAAAGTATTAAGGCTATTTTAATTAATGAATATTTTTGAGCAATATAGCGCAGAGGTTTCGAGTCCGAATCCACAGCACGCGCACCTGACTTTTTAAAGTTATTAAAATAATAAAAGAAATCATACGGAAACCAGCATTTTTAACAGCTCTCCATACCCTTCTCAAAGGTTTGTGAAATCTACCAAGCCGTACGGCACTGGTATATTTGATCAACACCTTTGACACTGAAAAAAGGCCCGTGCACAGTAGCGGAACAACTTATAAACAGGGCTGATATATAATAACTGTTTGATATTTAAACACTTGCATTATATCTTATTTTTTTTAATATACTCGTACAACGGACTCAAGCAACACCCAGACTCGAAATAACTATATGTGGATCTCCCAAATGTTTGTCCCATGCGAAGATTGAATCCACAACACTCGGCGCAGTGGCAGTAGGGAGGTGATTACTTAAACCACTACGCTGAGCAGTCAACCTATATCTATAGATATAGAGACCTATTAGTAGTTAGTATTGAGAACAGAATCCTACTGGTAGTTATGAATCTAGAGACAGGAGTCTCCGTACTATGCGCATTATTATCATTTGAATACGACCATAGATACTATCAACCATTACACCACTCAATGTAATGCGAGAGAGCTTCGACTAGTACTCTGTATCAGTAATCGAAGTTGCTTGGAAGGTAGTCCGTCTATCTGTCGTATCTCTTCATATAAATGGTCGGCTATTTGTTCCCGTTCTCAATAGAACTGGTCCATTTTAGTACTATCATTTATCTGAGGTATTTCAATGACTACTAAATTGGATACTCCTGGTATCGTGAATGTAGTCTTCACTATGATATTAAATGGTTTTATATGTTACTTAGTTAATAACATATAAAACTAGTTTATATATTTTTATATAATTTTACCAATTTATAAAATAACCTAATTTTATTTCCCTCGAAAATAGTTCTTTTTGTGGATGAAAGGTAAACCCTATGTCCTTTTACAGAAGAGATACAGATCTCTGACAACTTGTATGTGACATGTCATGATGATCGGTCGAAATCGGCGTAACAAGCAAACTCACAATAACATTTATAATATTAGTTAAGATAATCAAAATAAAGTTTAAAGTATTTAAAACTAAATATGTTATGTACATAATCATAGAAGTCAGAAAACTGCTCCCTTATTAATTGAAAATTTGTTGATAGTTAAAATATGTTGCGCATTATACAGGGTGATTTTGAAATCGTGTAATTCCTTTTAACCACACATTCTACTGGTGATATAGAATAACCCTGACAATATTTTTTCTTAATTAGAATAATGGTTTCGGCAAAATTAGAGTACAGATTTTTTTCATGAAATGATTTCAAATAGTCATATTTTAACCACCTGACACAATCTTAATATTTTACTAATTTAAAAGTAATAACATAACAATAACTGATGTCGTAAATAATAAGGGGCAATAAAAAGGACCGCCCGTTATTATTTACGACATTAATTATTAATATGTTTTTTTATTTTATGTAGTAAAAAATTAAAATTGCCTCGGTTGGTTAACGTATGACTATCTGACACCATTTCACGAAAAAAACGGAACAATAATTTTGCAAAAAATATAATTCTAATTAAATAAAAATATGGTCAGGGTTATTCTATATCACCAGTAGAATGCGTGGTTAAAAGGAATTACACGATTTCAAAATCACCCTGTATAGAGACACGAACGATTGGATTTTAAATGTATTGCAAAGTATTTTGTTAAACCGATTTTGTTTGAGAACAATAGTAAAATGTCTCTATTGGGACGTTTATTAGTCTTCTTTTTGGATGCGTTGTAACATACCTGTTTATATTTTATATATGTTATTTATTTATGGTCCCGGGTTCGAACCCACGTCGCGCACCTCTGACTTTCGGAAGTTAAATGACTTTTCTAAATTATGTTCGCGTATTAACAATTATCGCCTGCTCCGTGCTTCGGAGAGCACGTTAAGCCGTCGGTTCCGGCTGCCATGAACATCTATGGCTGTCGTTATTGGGAAGTCAGTATCCTATAATATTCTGACGCTGGTCGAGCCTTCCGGTATCGTTAGCCTTCGGGTTGTGGAGTTCAGGTGGCAGCCGCTCCGTGTAAAAACTTTAGTTAGACCAGAAAAGCCGACCCCAAGTGGCTTGGGAATAATAAAGGCTAGAGAGATGAGGTTACCAATAGTATTTTCATAAACTATACTAGTGGCATGGAAACAAAGACACATAAATTAGATTAATACATTAATACCATAGTCATCAGCACTACAATCGAGCAAGTTACAATCTAGATTTCACTTTTGATTTCGACAGCGCAGCGGTCCAGTCATGCCGTCAGTCGCTTTCTTCCGAACCTTCTCCCACCCCGTCCCCTTCACATAGGCTACGATAACTAATTACCATCACACAGATCGTGTGCTATCTAGTTGATGGTAGAGAGTGAATTTGTTATGTTTCCTTGCAATTACTGCTGTGATGTCAAGAAAACGCGATCATGTCCATAAGCGGCGTTTACCGCTCACCCTTACCTGACTCGTCTACCACAAACAGCAAAAACAAACGTAGAAGCTTCTAGGTTTGTTTTTGCATCATGCACTGAGGAGCTCCTTAGTAGATGGTGTGTATGAAAAGAAAAATAATAGATATTTCAATTGCCTTAAAAAAGTAAATATACTGAATTAAAATGTTTTAGACATGACTTCTACGCTCCAACATAAACTTAATTAAATAAACTGTTTTCAAAAACTAAGTTTAATCACGTGAGGACCTTTTAAATCACTGTTATTTCAGCACAGCTAACAATAGAACAGTTAGAAAGAAAACAAAAAGTGCTTACTGCAAATGAAACGTTTCCGCAACGGTCGGTGGTACGAGGCACGATCTAGCTACCAATTAGTGAACGCCGAGCAGATGCAGCACTGTCGAGTAAGGATCTAACTTGGCCGAGAGTGTAGAAGAAAACTGCTATATTTCGACGCGTAGATTGCGGGGAATGCCGATAGAAATACTTTTGTTAGACCCCTGCTAGTAGTTGATTTCTTACAACACAAATAAAATTATTTTATTAAATAAGTATATGCCTTGTATAAAAGCTGTTTAACTGCTAAGCACGGGACTCTTCTGCTAGGCTGGCCCAGTGTGGTTTGGCAGACTTTACATTTCTTTAAGAAAATTATGGATAACTCTCAGACGTGCTGGTTTCCTGACGATGGTTTACTTCGCCGTTAAAACGAGCGATATTCAACTACACGGATGGCGTAGTGGTTTAGATGGTCACCATGCTACTGTCACTATGCCGAGTATTGTGGGTTCGATCGATAAATTATTCTCGTGTGGGGATAATAATTAATACTAGCGGTCGCCAAGTGGTCGAAATTCGCCCATAATTTATTTAAAGTTTTATTGTCTATAACTTAATATAATTATAATCACATTTAATTTAGTCACCTACTCCACATATATATATGTATGTAGTCATAGTTACGAAGCATTCTACGAAGTCAACCGAACAATGCCGAAATACTACGAACGCGATTCGACTGCTTGTGTAAAATGCATGGTTGTGTGCGTGTAGTGTTTTTCATTAATTTAATGTATTTTTAATTCATATTTTATAAAAATATTAGGATTCGCTCCTCCTTCTCCATATAAACTTTAACGGTGCCAAATTTCATACTCCTCCATCCGCGCAATTTTTGTAAAAATGGGTACTAAGTTTTTGCTTCACGTATTAATATATAGATGATCCATAAATAATTGTTTCGAGTGGGTGAGTGTAATTTTAATGTTTGTAAAGCACTTTGCGATAAAAAATAGCGGAATTATTCCTATTATACCTAAACCTTGATGAATTACATCAAAATAAGTATTATACTAATGAATTGTGCCTCAATATCATTTATTTATTTTTTTATTGACTTGTTGCAGCGTCTTTCTTTTTTGGTGACAATGGTACCACAGATAATATAATACTATACTAGTACTGGTGCATACGTATGATGCCTGATTGATGTCATCATCGATCTCGATTTATCTATCATATATTTCGTATACGGATATGCTATTAAAGACTAAAATCCGAATCATTCGAATGTAGTTGCCAATTCCAGTCTCGGATCGGTCAAAGAATCATTAAGTTTTTCTGTTAGGCTATGCATAGCACAGATAAAATGTCGAATAGGCTCACCCACTATCCTCATAAAAAAGTTACATTATATCCAAAAATAACAGAAGCTATTTTGTTTCTGATAGTTACAATTTCATCCGTTACACCATTAAAATATCGTGTTCGGTCAATAATTTAATTCATATTTACTAATAAGCAAAAACAATCACAGGCACAGGGGAAAAACAGCGATAATGGTTCGCAGAACTGATTGTAAGGCGGACGGCACGTGCCGAGCAGGAACTAATTAATATATACGACGAACTAAATGGATACAGGTGAAGCATTAGAAACGAAATAAAAAATGAAGGACGTGTACAGTCGACACGACCTGGGTAATAAATGGCTTTAAATATCAGTAAAATTCAGAAATGAAAAGTAATCAAAACGTCGGTGAAAATGTACATTTAAATCCTGACTAATATTACAAATGCGAATGTGTGTTTGTTTGTTCATTACGTCACTTCGTTACTGCACGTCTTAACTACTTGACGAATCATCATGAAATTTCATATACAAGTTGACACAGAAATTGAGAGAGTTAAGTTCAACTTTCAGGGGTACAGAAAATAATAGATTTAGGTTGAGATTTAAACTACCGGATTCCGGTTTAGTTTTAACCAAATATTAGGTTCAATATTGTGTAAATAAAGTTGCAATTTGTATGTAAAGGATAGTTTTATTTAAAAACTAGCTTTTGCTAGCGGCTTCGCTCGCGTAAAAATAGGTTACGTTAGAGAACGTTAGTAACAGCACTTGTTTTAAAGTAAAATAAATCGGTTATATAGATTTTGAGTTAAATCTTTACAAACAAACAAACACATTAAAATATAAATCTTTCCTCTTAATAATGTTAGTATAGAAAAAGGCTAATGAGTCGTCAATAACACCATGCATTGTAGCAATCAATATGTCATTTGAATAATTGATTGTATTAAGAATAATAACTAGTCTCTAAGAAAAAACCAACATATTATCATGAATATGTCGTGGCAAGATCTTAGAATTGACCACTTCATGATGTTCATTGACCATTTGATGAAATGGTTGAAGTGGACAAACGATTGCGTCGCCATCGCGCCGAGGGTTGTGACAATAATTTGTATGGTGCACAGATAATTACTGTGTACTTTGTGTTACACAAGGCTCGAATAAGGTAATAGCCAGAGATATATATCGAGAAAATAAAAAACATTTGAGTGCGACGTTGTGCAATTATTGAACTGTTCGAATATATCGAAATGGGTGTAATACATTTCTTTCTATCTCTGCGGAGTTATAGACCACCTACCTATATTTGTCCATTCGCAAGTGTTTAAATTATTTTTGACTTTTGGCTTACGTATATACCACGAAACTTATGTTGTAATAATTACACATATTTTATAATTTGAATATATTTAAATTTTAAACCATTTAAATTTACTCTTGCCCTGTTGTTTCAATTGGTTTTAGGCATCCATGACCACAGTGAGACTAAGATGCTCGTCTCATTGTCTTAAAAGTATATTTATCTCAAAATACCGAATATAATTTAATTATAAGTGATCCTATTACTAAACAAAGCACACATACGACCTATATAACTTAGCAAGTAATTAAAGCTTGAATTAGTTCAAACGCAGTCGTTCACCTCATACAATTAAGTGTGCCTTATTTAGCAATGTAACGTTCCGCATTCGAACCAAGCACTGTATTGTAACAGTTCATTGTCTTGTGTTAGTACCTTAATTCTCGTAGAAACGGGGGTTGTGATCTGTTGGAGCATATAATATATATACATTGTCTCACGTTTCTATCTCTCTGCATTTTGCATACACGTTATTAGAGGTATAGAAAAGGACATAGTGTACCTTTCAACTAGAAAAAGTGTTGTGCGAGGCAAAGAAAATTGGCATAACCTATACTCACGCGAGAGAAGCCGCGGGCAAGATCTAGTAGTATAAATATTAAACAACGTTTGTTTGTATGATATTGTTCCGCATATCGGTTACCATAGTCTATAGCCGCTTGCAATACCATTAGTATCACTCGCCAATCCTTTGAGGTCGCTTTGCTGCAAGGACAAAGTGCTATATCCAACACCCGACTCGGTAAAAGATCCTGATACCTGACCATCGTACGCAAACAAGCAAAAAGTGATTACTCTCACTGTAACTACGCATGCGTTATAAGCCTTAGCAATTTGAAAATTAATACGTCACTGAACAAAAATTCAACCAAACTAGTTCAAAATACTATTTCTGGAGCTAAAAAGGAAAGTATCGCCATATTTCTCAGTACAGTCATATCTAGGCCTATATATATGAACACGGGTAAGATTTTAACCAATAATATAGACCTTCATAGGCAATAAATCAGCTATTTATATGAACAGTAAGTAAATGTATCCTTATTATACAAAAGGAATCGGTTGCAATTGCAGTTGCTGTTTTGTTAGTGTTTCTGTTTAGGTCATACGTTGATGTATGCCTGAAGGCAGGATTAATTAAGTTATGTTAAGTATTTGTTAGTTAAGTTAGTTAAGTTAAGTTTAGTTAAGTTAAGCTCTAGGGGGGAGACAGTAGGGAATTTTTCGAGTGAGTCCTTTGGGTAGGTCTTATTGCGTAGTGGCCTGCCGTTTCACACGGCGGGCCGTAACCTCGGCGGGGTCGCGACCGCATGCGAAAGCGATTCGCGCGGCCCCGTCGATAGTGGTTTTGTCGAGGAACACCGTGGTAGGTTTAGTCGGTATTCCGGGAGGTACCTTTCTTTTACCCCGGCGAGTCCGACATATGCATCATTGCATTCTCCAAAGTAAAAAAAAAAAAAAATTAGTTAAGTTAAGTTTGGATTTTGCGGTTTAACTTAATCTAAAGATTGCCCTTTTGGCATTTTTGTGCAAGAGCCGTTTAAACTGGCCAAATAATTGACGACAGAGTGTCAATTATTTCGAACCTATACCTACGAATAAGGCTGCTCGCCTGGTATAATACTCTCTTTTAGGAAAACCGCATAAAAGTTGTAACACTTTCGCCCGTTGAGTACGAGTTACAGAACGGCTTACGAATTGAAAACAATAAAATAAATTCGTTATTAGTAAAAGTGCAATGCTAAGTATTCTATTCATTGTTATAAATACAAAACATTTGAACATTTATTGTGTAAGTACTTCATAAGCAATAATTGCATAACTACCACACAATTCTGATAAATGATAGCGCTACAAACCACATAAAATAATATATCTATTCTTACTCAGGCTACATTAGAAAGCTTGTCACAATAATTTTTCCTTATATATTTATTTTTATAGATTTATAGATTTATTTATTTCTCTTAAAAGGTTACAAGTTTTTACAAAATGAGTAAAGCTTAGGTAATTAGGAACCTTGTGAGAGATGGAGTCCATAGTAGGTTCTAAGACCTGTGTGACAGATCTCCAGGCTCTCCTTTATTGATTAGTATTTAAAGCTAATTAGTACATTTTGGAGCAATTTGAGGTTATAAATATTTAATAGATGCATGCACAGTGTGTCTGTGTGTGATAGTAGTTATTTTAAAATAGTCAAAATATTTTCTGTTTCCATATAATCTAGGGACATAAGCCATTTTGTCACTGTTGTTTTGCATTTAAATGTGTTCAAAGGATAGGCATTTAATTTTTTGTTGACTTTATTATATACGTAGCCACCTAATTTTACGGGGTTTACAGACATTGAATCTACGGCGGGAGGAGTTATATTTGGAAGGATCATGGGGGGATTGGGCGTGAGTATTTAGGATCAGTTTGAGAATGAACAATTTACGGACGGAGAGAACATCACAAATTTTATATAGTTCGGTGGTGGGAAATTGATAAGGCAGCTGCCAACCAACTTTTAGTAGAGCTCTTTGGCCTCGCTCAAGTCTTAACAGGTTGGTTTTTGTAGTGCCACCCCATGCAATAACACAGTATTGGATGAGAGACTGGGCCAGTGCTAAATAGACCAATTTCAGAACATTCGTATCTGTAGAATGTCGCAGGTTCTTAAAAACGAAGATGAGCTTCCGTAACCTGGATGCAAGTGCCTCTACGTGGAGCTGGAAGGTGAGTCTGTCGTCAATAAGTATGCCAAGATATTTAATACTGTTAGTTTGTTGGAGTGAAGAGCATTTGCAATTTGCGCGAGGTAGTGCACCACAAGAGTGAGCAAACAAGGGACCATATGCGAATTATAATTGACTCTTTTGTTAGTCTAACAATAAGACCGGTTATTATTCGGATTGCCCAACAAGAACTCGCATTGGTTAACCACTAATTAAGTAAAGGGGCAAAAATTTCCTTTGTTAAGCTCAAATTGGATTTGCACGACTATTTTGCACGTTCCTGTTGAAATTGTTGAATATTTTTTTGAGAAGCGTGGCTTCGTGAAATTCTTGATTGAACCTGGAATGTAGCATAAACTGGCATGGTTCGCTCATTGATATTTGACGTGTCCATCAATATTAACATATTTTCTTTTGTACTGTATCTGTGGTAAATAAAAGATTTTTCTATCTTCTTCTTTTCAATATTGTAAATATTTTATGAAAATTGAGTTTGACCGGTTGTCATCAGTCGAATAAAAGTACGTTAATTTGCTATGTTTATAAAAATGTACACAAAGTGACAACAAAATAAATATTGCTACATATACATGGAATCTTTTTTAAAAGAAAACGTGTTTGGATTTGCTTTCATTGTAATATTAAATCGATGTTTTGGTGAGTAATAGATTTATTAATGAAAGTCGTAAGAAGCTTAAAGCGTAATTATGAAAAAGGATAAAATTTATTTAGTTTAAGGGGTCGCCTCGCTACTGCCACTATGCCGAGTGTTATGGGTTCGAATGCCACGCGGGACTAAAAATTGTATGATTCGCAAATAGTTGTCGAAGTCTGGGTGAAACAACGGACACCTCTGTGTCCATTGTTGTTGTTGTTTGAATATTTATAAAGTACTCCGCGACACAGATTTTATTCCTAGTGCGGTTTATTCCCATAACAAAAAAGCCTATTTCTATAAGCCTTATGAAGAACTACAAAAAAAAATTACATTGGTTAAAAGTGTGCTTTTTTTTTGGATAAAATGTACCCTATGTCCTTTTCTGTATCCTTGATAAATTGTGATCTGTTGGGTACTTAGGACGTAAGTAGTAAGTGAGCGCACAAACAAAGTCACATTAACATTTATTATATTAGTAATAATTATTACCTGGAGAACACGCACAGCCAAGTGTGACGAGTCAAGTGTTATAAGATCGATACCCACACGGGACAAAAAATTGTGTGATCCACAAATTAATAGTCGTGCCGAGTGTGAGTGTTCCTTGTGTCCGTTGTTTGAATGTTTGTGAAGTTCCCGCGGAGACAGGAATCATTCCTAGAGTGGTAGATGACTTAAATTTATTTTATGTTCGACTGAGCTGAGCGGTTGTTATCCTATCATTATATGCTTATTGCAGCGTAAGCATTTAATTGGTAAAGGCAACTATATCAATCTTACCAAGTCTTAAGAGATATTATTCCAATCACACATGGTTTCCTCTTAGTCCAATCACTTATGATACAAATGGGAACATGTGCTTGATAATGAGTTACAGATTTTTACTTCCTAACAAACAGGGAACGCCGTATTGTAAAGTTTTACCTTGTGAAATGATTTAAAAAGGTTTTGAACCAGTAATCGGCTGCTATTGACAAATATCGTTGTATATTAACGAGGTAACTAATCTGGAGTGAAACATGTATATCAAAGTATCATTATTTATTCTCAGGGATGTCCTAATTAACAGTGATGTTATATAAATTTGTATTGTGTATAAAGAATTTAACAGATTATAATATTATTTAAGTTAACAGATTATATTCTCACTTCAATAACTCCGAAGGCATAGGCAGAGATGTATTACAATTACATTTTACTATAACTTAATGTCTGACGTAATATGAGAGACTCTTTTGCTACTCAGAATTTCTTGTCAGAAAAATTCAATAACGCGTTGTCCCACCCAGGAATTGAACCACGTCCGTTTTAGGAATACACACGTAATTACGCATCATAGTGATGCCCGAATACTAACTCATACCTGAATACTAAATCACAGGAACTCCTAGTTAATAGGCATAATCCTAACCATCAATGTAATGTCCTTATTATGGTTATTTACATCAATATTAATAAGTAATTATAATTCAGTGCAATTATTTTCTATGATATTTACAAAACACGAATTCTCGCAATACGTTTTCTGATTACAAATTACATGTGAAACAGTTACGATTTTAATCAATTATTTGATTCGAGACTATAAATTAATTGAAAACAGTTTTGAATACAGTGTGTAAAACTTATTATACTTAACATCTATAAATACAATATAATTAAGAAGTGTCGATATAAAACTACATGTTTAATCAACTCGGTTGATTAATCGATTGATTTAATCGATTCTTCTTGTGTGGTCGAACTTGAAGGTGCTTAGAATATTGTTTCACGTTGTATTAAAATATAGAGATCTGTGGAGTGGTTTGTCTGTGATGGTAATGAATGCTACTTGTTTTGATTGATAAGCTTTTTTATCATAAATCTATACTAATGTGATAAAGCTGAACAGTTGGACTGTTTGTTTGAAAGCGCTAATCTATAGAATTAGCAGCCGGATTTGAATAATCCTTTTTGGATTTCTCAGTCCTATTTTTGACGAACGATTAAAGCTATATAACGTCATGCTCAGAGCCATGAGCGTGCAGGAGTCATTGTAAACATATGTGAAACAGCTAGTAAATTATAAAAACATTTTTTTACTAAATAAGGTTTAAGTCAGAAACATGGATTAACCCCCGGTTTCAGTGATAGTTTAATATCTACGAGACACAAATACCTAATGTTTCCAGTCGTGGATTCAATCCAATTATTGTTAACTTTCGATAGACAAACTGAGTTTCGGTATTCGCTTTCGATTAGGACCGGTCGCTTTGATATACGTATATGGTTTAAATAATATATCTAATTTAGTTAATTATGGTACATAGCTTTGTTAGTTATGCATGAGTATTTAACTGCATATATTGCATTTTAAAACTTTTATTTATCTTAAAAAGCATACTGCATGGATGGTGCAGCGGACAAGTGGTCAGCGGACGAGTGTTGTGGGTTCGAATTCTGTGCGAGACAATTATTTGTGTCGCTCACAAATTATTGTACTGAGTCTAAGTGTACTTTGTGTCTGTTAGATGCATTTTTGTCCCTTGTGTCCCAGAATCTGAACTCTAATGCGGGCCTTTTAAAAAGCTCAAACATAGGACCAACTGCTTTATGGTCTTCGTGCGAGTTAGGAAGTTTAGCTATGCAACATCGTCAACTCCATAACTCCGAGTTGCTCTTGAGAATATCTTGACCGTAAAACTTAGTGTCTGTTTCTTGGTTCGACCCGAATCGAACCAGATATCTTATGCAAAATATTTACTAGCTACTGCTTCGCCACCGAAGGAACGTTATTAGTCTGCCAGCGTCCATAAGCAAATTCTTTTAAAAGAGGCACTTATGAACTACTTTGGCATTAGGTGTAATTCCTATATCGTGGGGGCTTTATAAACATTTAAACAAGGGATACAAAGAACACCCAGACTCAGAACAACCATTTGTGGATCACACAAATTTTGATCCCTTGTGTTGATCGAACCCACGACACTGCGGCGACAATGGCGACGCGACCACGTAAATCCACTACGTCACCCGTGCAGTCAAACCAAACATTTCGCGACTCTTAAGTCCATCACGCGACTCACGCTTATTTTGTGAGACCTAAATCATATCTAGCTAAATGTAGTTTCGAACATATCTGCCTACCTCTTCGCGGCAGCGTAAGTCTGTTTTATTAATATTGTTCTACGAATGTCTAAGTTTTTATTATTCTGCTGTCTCCTTAAGAGCATAGCGTGAATACAAGTAAATAATTCATCAGAGGCGTCCGTGTCGCGGTGGCAGTGAATAACTCTTTCTGCAAGTATAATGTAATGTCTGAACGAACCACAGAAAGGGACAGAGCTATTGTTTAAACTGTGTTACTTGTTATTTCACTTTGTAGTTTATGAGTGCTAGTTTGAGGATAATATGACGCTATCTTTGCGAATGGTAAAGCAGAAGTATATTTTCTTGTCGTATTGTGTGTTTTGTTAAGTGATAGTCGCCATCTTTAGCAATATCAGGCAGTCGAACTGTTTTGACGCTACTTACCGTAATAGTAGTACTTTATTTAATACTCATTTGTGGAATTATGCTTACATTTTGGCAGTTATTAGATCCTTTGGATGCAACGGTAAACAATACGTGATAAGTACATGAACACCTCGGTGGCGCAATAATAGTGAATGCGACTGCCTTGCATGAGCTTTTGGATTCGATTTTCAGGTCGGGATACGTCAGTTTTGCAATTTCTCAACAAGCGCGAAGTCTGGATTTGTGTCTAGCTGCTACCTAAAGCCCCATGATGTATTATAGCTCTGCCTAACCTTTAGGCGCAAGACTAAAAATAATAATTAATAAATCAAAATTACATTTAATTAATGCAGGTCACAAAGTAATACTTATTAAATTAATATGAATTTACATTTACCTGTTGCCACGTTCAGCTACAATTACTTATTTAATAATACGAAATACGTTTGAATAGAAAGTATTGTATTTGCAATAAAATTAGATCTATGCAATACAAGGGCGTAGAAACTATGAGAAGAACATACAAGAAACTCACGGCCACTATGTACATATATACATACATTTAGAAGGTATTTACTGCGTATTTTTACAATTTGCATTATCTTAATCTTTGATTGGCCAAATGGCGTACGCCCTTGGCAATACGAAATTGATGTCGGTAAATAGTTTCAAAACTGACCCTTCACATTGTTTACGTCACAGAATCCAATCCCTTACACAGCAAAGGGTTGATCTATATCTGATCTGATTTACATATCAGAAATAAATCGTATGAAAATTTCTGCAATTAATGCAAACTAGGGATATGCTTAGTAGTATGCATAGAGCTCCTCTATGCATCCTGATAGCAATAGAGCTCTTTACATACTGCTGTGCCTATCCCTAGTTTGCAAAGAGCTCCTTTATGCATACTGCTATACCTATCCCTAGTATGCAGTATTCCTACTGTTGTGTTTCGTTCGGTAAGTGAGAGTGCCGGAGGCCCAATCACCCTCTTTCCCCCTTTCCGCTCCTTCGCCTGCCCACTTCCTTTCCTAAAGGTTCGGCAACGCGCAAGTGATGCCTCTGGTGTTGCAGGCGTCCATAGGCTACGGTGACCACATACCATCAGGTGGGACGTAGGCTAGTTTGCAAACTTAGCCATAAAAAAATATGCACAGAGCTCCTCTATGCATACTACTGTAACCTTTAGTGTGGTTTTCACAAGGGATCTGTTGATCCAGAAAGAACAGGCTACGCCGTAGGGGTGTGGTGTCCCAAGATGAATTTTATGAGATTAATAAAAGATGATATGACAATTAACACTTTTAATATATCTTGAGAACAGTTATAGATAATAATAATTTATACTATGTAAGAATGATCAGGGCGTGGTTCGTCTTAAGGCTTGCTTCGTGGTCCTTGAAGAATCAGGAAACTTAGCTGAAGATGTGAAGCCGGCCGGAAGAGGTGGCGGTCCAGGACGCGATCGGCTTATATATACTGCCAGCCAGGAGGGGAAGAGGGGCGCCAGTCACCACTCCGACTCGCGCGGAGCCGTCATGGCACGCGCGGTCCGCGTGACACTAATATGTAGTCTTATTGAACAGAAGTGTATGTGATTTAAAAAAAAAAAGACAGTCTACCGACAAGGAATTTATTTAAATTACAGACCAAAGTCACACAATTTTAATCAACTGTTAAACAGAAATATTTTATAGCCACGATCTGATACGCGTCCGTTGCAACCGAGCGCCCGAGCAAAAGTGACAAGAGGAATGAGAATGGGCGTTCAACACGAACGATCCCCTTCACTTGCTGCGTCATCGCGGTCACGTGACGTCCCCGCCTTATCAGCCGATAAATCCTCTAAGAGTAGATAATAGAGAGTGCACTTGTATTTATGTACGAACTTGTCCAGTTCAATATTTCCTGCGCAGATTGCCGTCTACGTTAAGATTAATCGAAATCCGCTCTGTAGGAGTTTATTGTGTGTATATAATTGCTATAAAATTTCGGAGAAAATAATTAGTAAAACCCAGAAATAATTAAGCTAACCTTTCGGTAGTATGGTGTAGAAGGCATTACAAAATGTTTTTCCAAAAGAAATTCGTGTTGCAAAATGTTCTAAAGCCAGAGCGTAACCATGAAAATGCTGATAAAAGCCACCAACGTCAAAACATATAATAAAAGCGTTATTTACGTTTAAACGTCTAATACCCAAAACAGAAAGTTTTCAACAAAAGAGTTGAATCGTTCCCCACTCGTATTCAAAACGCATTCAATAAATGAAATTAATATACATTTAGAGAAAGAATTTACATGTAAAGGAGAACATAAAACATAAAGTGTTATTGGGTCTTGCATTGCCTTACGAATTTACTCTTACAAAATGTTTTGTTGCTAAGGTTGTGAGGTAGTAAGGCAGTAAATGCACAGTGCATAAGGTCTTAGATTTGATTTTTGGGTCGGGCAAAGTGTTATTGGGGTTAACTGTCAAGAAATTCTCATAAGCAGTACAGTTTCTGCAACTGTGTCCGTAAAACGGCAAAATACTCGCTCCTTATTCTGTAGGACCTAGGTAATAACATACCTGATGAAATATGGGTATATAATACATCTCTGCCTTTCCAATCGGAGATATAGGTATGAGACTAATATACGTGGTAAAGACTCGCTGGTTTCAGCGTAAATCATCAAACACCAATAAAAATACTGGTTTAGTATTACAAAATCCTCAAAAAAGGCGAGAGTAAATCCGCCCGCTATAACTAGCACGTTTGAAAAGGCGTCGTTTTTGAAGGGTGCGCAAAATTACTTCATTTCACGTCTCGAATCGACCCTTTACGGGTTTTCATCAATATGTCAATATTGATGAAAACCCGTAAAGGTTCCATATGTTACGAGGTCGGATATACAATACTCATTTACGGGTCTTTACTTTTATGACTTGTTGATAAATATCATTTCATGTTGATACTTTGCTTTGGAATATGGGATGGCGAATTGCTTACTATTTACAGAGTTTATTTTGATTTTTGCTGGATGTAGAAGGTTCTTCTATTTAGATGTAGCTTTGATGCATATCTCTATCTGTTCTTAAACTGTCATAATTATGGCAGAACACAAGTCAACAACAACAGTTTCCAACTCAAGATAACTTAACTACAATTTATGGTAGACCAAGTTTATGTAGAGATTCAACAAACTTTATTCAAGCAGATGCGAGCACTATCAATAATACATAAAAGCATACTTAAATTTATATTCAATCAACTATGTATCGAGTCCCTAACTGCTACAAGAAGCTATGATAAAATCTGTCAACGGTACCATAATAGTAGAGAGGTTAAAATATATAAACAACTGCATCTTGTCTAGAAATAGGTTTTTTTTTTTTTATTGTTTAACGTGCTGTTTCCTCTGCCTGGCATGTAACATGCACATACATTTTTAAGGTTGATCATCGAAATTCGATTACAGAGATTGATATCCAATTTAGCATAGCAACAACATCTAGCAACTATTTACTATTAGCTATCTAATATCTTTCTGCGGTTTTGCTCGGCAAAGTACTTTTTCTGGTGTGTTTCGAAAACTGGTTCAGACGTATGAAGCTTTTTATAGAGGCTGATGGAGAGTACTTTGACAAAATTTAATATAAAAGTTTATTATTAAGAAGATACCTATAGAACACTTTTTTTATATCCGCACTTTCTGAGTGGCATGGTATATTGTTTCTGTGCCCCTGACAACGTGTATGCGAAATGTTATGATGATCGGTCGACTAGTTAAATCGTAAAAGCGTAACAAATAAACAAACTTTCTATCTACTACACAGGTGCATGCGTAAAAAGTATAAATATGGTACTATAACGTAAGTATTAAGCAGCAATAGACTGTTGGACTGCCACGCAGAGGTCTCAAGTGTGTTTATAAAAAACACTCACACTCGTTATGCGCAAAATTAATAGTTTTTACTTTAGTTGTCGCTCGCTTTAACGGTCAAGGAGAACATAATGTTTTCAAAGATATGTAAAGTCTACTAACCCACACTGGAGGACTATGGCCTGATTAGAAGGATTCTTCTGACACTGAGAAGAAAACCGTATCCAGCAGTGGGGTAATAATCAATACAGAGCTGATATTATTATTTTTTATACTACTACGTATAAGTAATGGACCATGTTATATAATAAAAATATATATTATACAGTGTGAGACTTGTCCAATACACTAATTAAAATTTATGTTTAATTTAGGTACATAACAATTTTGGTAGTTTTACTGGCATAATGAATATGATCATAGGAAATGAAACTGTATGTACTATATAACTGTAACTGTACTTTTGTACTATTTTAGTTTAAGATTAGATCACTTTAGTTCAGAAAATGTTTTATGGAATACGTACGTAGTGTAAAGTTGACTGTTTTTATAATTCTATTTAGAAAAGCATATATCTTTATAATTCTATTAAGCGATTACATACGAGCGACTATCTAGCATCACGGTATTTTGACCTAGTTTAAAAATAAATACTTGCATACATCCCATGCATATATCCTCGACTGGGTAGAAAAAGGTGCATTACATCCACATTTCGCCAGCTGTATATTAGGTCTTACATAATAAGCGGCAAGCCTATTGTTATCTACCGTACATAGTTTCAAACTATATGCTGTCAC
Organism: Catocala nupta; assembly: GCA_963675205.1. NCBI lineage: Eukaryota > Metazoa > Arthropoda > Insecta > Lepidoptera > Erebidae > Catocala > Catocala nupta. Next base: position 13,339,837 of record OY776099.1, read on the forward strand.
AAAGAATGGCTCTTCCTAATATTTGACATTTAATTTAAAGATCCTTCCCCCTTTTTCCACCATCACTTTTTAGTTTATTTTATGAATTTGCATGAATTTCATATAAAAATTAACAGATTATTATGTAATAGCTTTTACCCGTTTGCTTCGCTCGCTTGGGAACATTATTCTTTTCTAGATTAAAGGTAACCTATGTCCTTTTTTTTAATTTCATGATTATTGATCGAGTAGTTAAGGCGTGAAAGCCTAACAAATAAACAAACTAAATAAACATTCACATTTATAATATTAGTTAGAATTGTTTTAAATTTTAATTCGCTGTCTTGAATCTTTTCGTTCTGAATTTTCACTACACTGCAAGAAGATATCCAATTTTATTATTTAGTAAGCTGATTATTAGACATCAGTTCGTATGCATTCTCCCAGTATTGTTCAATAATCTCCTCATAACTGTCGACATTTACGACATTACATCAAATCCTCTCCATATGGCTCAAACATTCTAAAACATGCAATATCCTTCCTTATATCTCGAAAATGCACTTTAAGTATACTATAAAACTTTAAATACGTACTCACATCTTCTCTTAACTCGTCGGAAACAACTCATTAGATAAACAATACCATTCTTCAAAGAACTCAAACTCATATCAAAATTCTACGTAACCAAAACAAGAAGAGAGCTATACGTAAACTGGTAAAGCCATTACAATAACCATTGTTATTTGATCCCCGGCTCTTCGGTTTCTTATAAACAAGTCGCTGTTAAGTAAAGGTTCAAAGTAAATTGGCTTTTAATGAAACGATAACCATGATCAAACGTTAAATTTATATCGTTGTTTTACAACGATATAAATTTGAATCGAAGAATAATATTGCTTAGTGATCGACAAAAGATATGAGTTTCTGTAACCCTTTTTATTAGATGACACAGCGTAAAAAACATCATTTATTTAAGTAAAGTGTCCAGTATGACAATCGTGCTGCCGTCAAATTTAATTATGCTGTAGTTGTTTATAGGGATGAAAACGTAATGGTTTTAGTCAGTATTGCTGAGGTATTCGATTTTAAAACATGCCGAATGTTTACCGTTTAAAACAACGCCGAGATGAGGGGTTGCCGTGACGTATAACAATATTTTACATATAGCTAGTGGAACTATTTTCTTAACTATAACACCCGCACTAGGAATAATTCCTGTATCGCGGCAGAACAAGCATTCAAACAACGGTCACAACGAATAACCAGACTTGGAACATGTATTTGTGGATCACACAATTTTTTGTCCAGTGTGTGATTCGAAACCAACAACGGCGTAGTGGCTATGGCGAGTCGACCTTAGAAACTACTTGCCATTCGTGCAATGAAAATTATATGTGTAATGGCCGATGTATCCAAATGTTTTCCAGCTGGCCGAGCAATAGTCAAGACATAGCATAACAGCCACATTTCAGTAAAATTTTGAACGATATGAAGCTTCTTTATACAAATAAATAATAATAATGTATCTGATTAAATAACATTATATCACAGGGTTAATTGTGAATCGATTTGTAAATCCTATACGTGGCTCGCTAGAAGAGATAGTTACCATGAATTAAAAATACACCATTATAATTATACACATTCACCGTGACTTCATCCGCTTTTATAAAAGGTGCTTAAGACCTTACTCTTCAAGTATAAAAATATCTTAATTTGAGCGTAAAATGTAATTTTAACATTCACATTTATAGATTAGTAATACTAGATTTTGCCTGCAGCCTTGATCGCGTTAATCTAGACTTTGTCAATTATCCCTCGGTTACACTTCTTTTGTCTGGTTAAAAGATATCTCATGTCCTATTCTGTACCCCTGAAGGTTTGTAGTTAAGGCGTGAAAGCGTTACAAACAAATAAGCAAACTTATATTCACATATATAATATTGGTTAGGATAACAGATATTATTTTTATACTACACTTTTCATATCTCAAGTGTTTATCCCCGAAGTTGTAGGCTATGGTTTTGAGGTTCCACGTATGTAATAGGGCTCGAGCTTATTATCGTCTGCCGGCTACAACTCCGTGGTGGTACCTACTAAGAATTTTCTTTTCAGGTAGTGAACGCGACTGTGCTTGATGTCTCCGGTATGCCTACCGAGTCAAATGAATTGTAACTAAAACTGTGCCCGATAGACGGCGTAGAGACGTAGACTGGCCTCCTATTACATGGAATCTAAAACTTTAGCTGTTGAATTGTGAGTGTCATTCACCTCGGTCTACCGTTAAGGAAGAAGGAGAAGCATAAGACTATGTATGTACGTAAAGGCAACAATTAGCAGCTACATTTTGATTAACGCGATCCTTCAAACCTTATGAGTCTTATTATGCGTCTATTCATCTGGAAAGGCTTAGGGTGCTTCACGTTGCTCCCATTCACTCGATAATGTGCCGATCAGAGTATGCATTCATTGGCGTTATATTGAAATTATACCAGATTTCGACATATTAATGTACATAAAACTACTCCGTCAACGGTCTCCAGGGCACAGCGTTCGAAAATGTGTTATTGGTAGTTTCTATCTGAACTAAAGTAATTAAATCTTTGACCAAAATTTCTAATAATACAAATCTATTTTTATTTCCGACTAGCTTTTGCTCGCGAGTTTGTACGCATGTTTTCAAATATAAACTACCAAGAGATCAAAAAGAAAATCTTTCGTATTTATTCGTTATCGTTAGAATGTGCTGGTAGGATAAACAAACACATTTCTGTTTTGTTAATTAGTATAGCAAAGTAACCACCGCCGCCTCAATTAGTTGATAATTGACGGCCGCTTACCGCTAATTACTGTAAAACAATTAAAAATAATTAGATTTCACTTTCCTACTTCACAGTGAGTTTCTAAAGGATATATTATAAGTTTCATTAGATATATAAGAATAAGGTTCTTCAAACCGAATTTCGGTTACTGTGGCCAATTTTAACGGACTCTGGCGATCTGCGCAAGAGATATTGTAGTGCACAAGTGCAATGTCTGTTCCCTAACTCTCTAAATATTAGACGCAGGAGTTACTTTCCAAAGTTCAGGAGTGTCTGATACCTCCCATTTTCGAACTTCGAACTGCTATTGCGATTTCTTAGCAGAAACACCCAATAACTTTTTGTTCGCTCGACCTTGGATTCGAAAACGAGACCTTACGCACAACAGTCGCATACACTACCGCTGCACCACTAAAGCAGTTATTAATCACGTCTATCCCCGAAGGGGTAGGTAGAGGTATATTGCAGCTACATTTCGCCACAAATGGTTCCTACTAAGTTACTAATGTAAGGGGCGAGCCTATTGTAGTTTACCGAGCACTGTTTCAAACTTTGTGCTACTACTGAGAATTTCTTGTCAGTAAAACCCAATAACACTTTGCCTGACCCGGGATTCGAAGACGAGAAAACACGCACAGCAGTGGCATACACTAGAGGCAGACAGATCATAAGTTAATGCTGACGCTTTAGGTCGGGTCGGATGCAGTATTGTTGCATTTTTGGATCGGAAATATCAGATTCTGGAAATGTCGTGGGTGAATGGCAATATTGTAAACTCCTGTTACGTACAACAAAATGTAAAAGAAAAATATTTTGTCGCGTTTATGACTTAAAGCTTACCGGAAGTAGGCTAGGGTTGCTTTTATAAAACATCCGGTACGCAACCTGAAGTACACATCTACACATGACTAAGAGACAGGAAATTACGGTGGTTTGTAGTCGCTAGTTTTATGAATAAAAAGGTGTCAAGTGCGAGGGTGGAGCGATGTAGCCCTTTAATGTTACGGCCTGTGAGGTTTTCTGTAATTGAAATATACACTACTAACTTGTGCCCGCGGCTGCGCTCGCTCGAGAACAGCTCTGTTTCTCGATGATAGGGACCTTATGTCCTTTTCTGTACTCCTGAAATCGTGTATACAAAATTCCATGATGATCGGTAAAATAATTAAGGCGTGAAAGCGTTACAAACAAACAAAATCAGATTTGCATTTAATATTGGTTAGGATAAAATTTAACAAGTTTGTGTCTGTCCATTATAGATCATATTTAACCTGACAGCTTAGCAATATAGAGTCATAATGATAAAAGCATTGTGTTTGGATGCCTGAGTCCGTACGCCGATGCACATGATGCCTGAATACTATAAACTGCAGTTACAGAAGTACCTCAAAGCTATAGAAAATCGCAGCCAAACAATGACTATACGCATTAGTTATGTAGGTGCTTTAAACATTTGCTATTTAGTCACTCAAAATTCTTGCCATTGACTATCTTATCACTCAAAAATTTTGCTATTTGCTATCTTGATGTTTACTAATCTTAATACTTGCTATCTAGTTGTTCAATAATCATGCAATTGGCAATCCAGTCGCTGAAACATCTCAATATTGGTACGCTCATACCAACGTAATAGCTAAAAGGCGATGCTTGTATGCTAACCAGTCAAATAAAAGGCCGAGACAAAGCACTAAAAACACCCAAGACGGACTGCGAACAAGATTTGTGTAGCCAGAAACTTAGTCTGAACTATCCACTTTCCTGGTTAGTACTGAGGACCATTGTGAATGTAACTTTGCTTAACTTATCTGCAACTTAGTACTGTGGACGAACTGCGTCTGTTGGTATTTGTTTATTTATTCGTTTGAAACGTGTTTGGAAGAGTCACGGGGAGTTTACCAATATGGTGACGTTAGTTAAGTATGTTCTGAGTATGTTACACACTTATTCTTGTGTATTCTCGTAGACGTAGGTAAGAGGTTTTACATGCACAACTGCCACCTAAGTTAAAAGTGCTTTTGAATAAAGGCCTATTGCCCTCTACCAGGCAGACTTCTAGACTATGTGACCAGTAACTGAGATATTTTTGACTAGAATCCCAGTAATAACAGTTAGCGTTACCTGCGAATCGATCAAGGGTCTCTAAGGAGGCCTTTATGTTCTTGAAGATGACTATGGAATCTGCCAACTCAGACTGGCAATGGCGACAGCCTTTGGAGCGTACAAGAGTGAGTGAGTATGTATATTTCAAACTACGAAGCGTGCCTAGCCACTGCTAGTCAAACTTTATTTGTCCCACTGGGCAATAGAATAATTAATTCACATCTTTTTATTATTTGCGTCAAATAATGTCATTATTTAAACCCACTAAAAATAAATGTTGAAATCTACTCAAAATTAAATAAGATACAAGCGTTTCATACGATACACCATAAATTCGGTAGTAGAGGTAATTGTCAAATGAAAAAAAAAGAATGCACGATACAAGTTGTGACGTAACCGCTATTTAAATGCAGATTCAGACAGCCTGAAGGAGATAGCAAGGTTTATTTTAATTGCTTTTTGCTCTTGCGTACAAAAAAGTGAAACATTAATTATGTTATTTATAAACAAGGTTAATATTATAACAATAACATACTTGCAAAGTTATGACACATTTCAAATGGACATCTCTCTTAATACTTTGGAAGTGTCACAATACATTTATTACGGCGCATAATATGAAGCAAAAAAAGACTTATATTACCAAAAATCTAAGCCTCACTGGACCACCAAGATACAAATATAAAACTAATAACAAACCTCACATTGAAACACAAGAGAGCCCTTACAGAGCTAACGCCTCTCGGACCCGCAAAGTTCTGAATGACCATTCCAATACAAAATTTATATGAACTGTCATCCAACCCCCTCAATGTCGACGACTTCACATGTAAACCCGTAATATGACATCTCGAAGGTCACTCGAAGAGGGATGTGAGAGAGATCCCTTACCATTTGTAGGGTTGAATATTATTTATTTCACGTGTATATTCCGATGGTGGCGCAGTGGTTGTGTATGCGACTTTATTCGATTTATTAGAATTTATTCTATTCCTGGATCGGGTAAATTTTTCTGTCAAAATTTCTTAGTAGAAGCATGGAGCCTAAAATTGTGCATAGTAGACGGCAATATTCTCGAGAGGATAGGTACACCCACCTTTAGCCAGCTATCATTTCAGATTATTTGCATAAGGATGAGTTTATTGCTTCTTGCATATACATACATACATAGATTCACGCCTGTTTCCCAGAGGGGTAGGCAGAGACTACGGATTTCCATTTACTACGATTCTGACACTTTTCTCTTCTTGCATATTATATACATATATTGCACAGACACAGACTCTTTGTTTTTGTGAGAACAGCCGAATAACACTTAGCTCGATCTAAATATCTCACCCGTGACTTAATGCACAGCAGACATCAGTCGTATTCACTACTGCTGTGCTACCGGGATTAGGCGCAGAGGTATATCTCGCCTTTTATTGCACTATATTATTTTGGCTAAAGGAACCTTGGCCCACAGCTAGTATTGTAGCTACAAGTAAGGAAAATAAAATTGTAATTAAGTCATTACTATGATTAGCTTCCTTAGACGTACATAGAGGAGACTCATTTCACCACTGGTGATCATCCACAAATTACTTTGCTTGATCCTTGTTTGATTACATATGAGAAATTAATACATTGATATATACTGAGAAATGTAATTGAAATATCGAGTTTATTGAATAGATATGTACGTGCGCCAACCAATGTTAATCTATCTAATAGATTTTCTATGATAAGATTATTGTTAAGTGGAAGTAAGATCACAGAGAACAATCCTAACTAATCCTATTATAAATGCGAATCTGACTTTGTTATGCTTTCACGCCTTTGCTAGTCGACCGATCATCATGATAAATATTTCACCTACACATGTTCAGGGCACAGAAAAAGATATCGGGTACATGTCATCCAGAAAAAGTATTGTTCTTGGGCGAAGCCGCGAACCAGGCCAGTCAGAAAGTATTGCGATAAAGTTTTTATGTATGAGAGACTGGCCAGTTATAATCTAATTTGAAAATATGATAATTTTTAAGCAAAAATAGGCATGCTCCAATTTTAAAATCCCCCCACATATTTTGCGAGCTAATTTAAATTACCGTGTCTCATTGAAAATGGATCTGCACCGGGAACATTCCCGCGCTAAGATTTTTGACGATTTCAAGTATCGCCTGAAGCCAGACGAATCGTACGATACACTTCAAATGGCATTCATGGATGAAGGCCCTTCCAAGGCAACCGTGTGTCGTTGGTATAACGAATTAAAGCGCGGTCGACTGACTTTGGGGAATGAAGAAAAAAGTGGTCGCCCTTTGACGGCTATTACGCACGAAAACGTACTAGCAGTTAAAAGTTTAGTCAAGACAATAGGCGAGTTACGTATCAGGTGATTCAGCGCATACTGCAGATTGGATTGGGAACGTTCGGGACGCCTACCTGCTACACGTGCGCCTTCGCGTGAGGAGGATAGTTTCATGATAAACAAATTTGAAGCAAGCTCGTCTCAGCGTGTTTACGATATCATTACAGGTGATGAGTCCTGGATTTATCAATACGATCCACAAATGAAGCGTCAGTCGACATTTTGGGTGTTTCAAAATGAATCAACGCCTACCAAAGTGAAGGGATCTAAAAGCAGAGGGAAGATTTTGATCGCGAGCTTTTTCAATTTGACTGGCTACTTGGTATTAATTCCTTTATGGAACCAAATAAGCATCAACGCCGAATACTACCAAATGCTTGGCAGAAGTTTTCTCTGTTGTGAGCAACACGTGAACAAACACAGGGCTACTGCCCGCGGAGCCCTGTGTGGAGCAGTAGCTTCACCACCTTTTTTGTCGCCGGAAGATGCGCTGTCAGCGTTCGAATAGGCTGTAAACGAGGTGTCTGCGGCGGACTGGAAACAGTGTTTCGAAAAGTGAGTTTGTTTGTTACGCATTCACGTCTTAACTAGTCGACCAATCGTCATGAAATTGCCCATACACGATGTCGCTGACATAAAAAAGTACACACACATTAAAGGACTTAGAGTACCTTTTATTAAAAAAGGTACTATTCCCGAGGGATAGACATTTATTGACAAAATCTACGCAACGTAACGCGAGTGGAGCCGCGGGTGAAATCTAGTTTATCTTTATTTTTATATTTCGTCTGTACCTACTCCTCCTGAATTGATAGACCGAGTTACAATTGGACCCGGTAGGTGGCGCTGCGGTGCGTTCCGGCCGGACAACATCTTGCGGGTCCACTAATTTGAGTATGAAACACAAACAAAGCCGCGATAGTATAATAATTATTGTCTTATGGTTTAGATTAGTCAATACGGATTTTATCGCGTTGTTAATTTGAAGAACACTGCCTTCATATAATTTTAGAACTAATAAACTACTACTATTATTAAACGTTAATACGACTTTAAAATATTAATCCAGTGATACATATATACAGATTTACATAGTCCCGACGTTTCCGTCGCTTTTCAGCAGCCTTGGTCACGAGGAGACTAAGAGATTGCTTTCGAGAATCATTCTAAAAGTTACAAATAGTAGGCGTGGGTCTTGGATTTGAGTGTAACCACTCGCGAACTTACTTCGAGAGGCCCGAGTAGTTCGCAACGGAAAATTTATCATGTACATACACATATCATACAAACTTTGTGAACAGCCAGCTCTCAAAATTTGATCATAACTGTAATTTCAGAAGTATTCAAATAATACTGTAAATACAGGGTGGTCACCTCGCTACTAACAGTGCATCGAGTGTTGTGCGTATCATTCCTACGCGTTAAAAATCATGTAACTAAATATTTTTCTATGATAGCATGGCTACTATGAAACTAATAGATTAGCCCCGGCTGTTTACAAAAGTCTGTAGTAAGGCTTTAAAAAATTTAGTATGTCTGTTTGTTCCAGCATCACGCAGATATAATTGAATCGATTATTATGCAGTTATCAGAGTTTGATAGCTTGGGCTTTAATTTAATATCTAAGCAACGTTTTACTAATTCCTTTGACTAGTACAAAGGTGCTAGTGCATTACTAGCACTTAAATGCCGTTGCAGACGAACTGTAGAATTAACTTATTAAGTAGTCGGCAACTAGATAGGTACAATGAGAAAGTAACGTAATTGGGACCCTGAGTCCATACATTGGCTAAGAAATTAAGACGAAGTCGCTGGCACAATACTCGTGTAACACCTTGTTAATTTTAACTAAATGAAATTTATTTATTGATATAAAGCAACCGTTCCAGACCACATCGGAGACATTCAGGAGAAATGCTAAATTAAGAGAAAACCGACAAGTGTGTATGAAGAATGTAATGAAAGCGAATTAAAGCATGATACAGTTACTACAGTATTCCATTTGCATATAAAGATATATGCAAGTGGAAAACTGTAGTCCCTGCCTACCCTCCGGCTAAAAGTAGGAATCTACGTATGTATGTACATCAACCCAAAAGCTTATAAACGCAATCAATCAGATTATCAACCAAATTAATAAATGTAGATAATATCAGAACACATCATAAATAAAAACATCCTGTCTGATCTGCCACTCTCCTATAATAAATATAAATGTAACAAACATCTATCATGTGTAGGAAAAAGGATTTTACCAACCGCGACCGATAACATCTCTAACATACGTTCCGTACGGACACAGATAATGTACGGATATAGATTTTCTTATATTCGTTCTACTGAACCGATGATGATAGAAAAAGTTTGGATATTGGGCGCAGAGTTTATTACAGTAGGTATTAGTTTCAATAAAATATGTGCAGTAGTTCACATGTGATGAGCGTTTAGACGCATATACAGAAACCCCGTTACAATTTATTTATATGTATAGATTTTATACTTTCGTTGATTATTGATTAGAACTTCTGTACGAAGTCCCCCAAATCACAAGACTTGATAGAGATCAAGTGCATTTGCCAATATACAATTAATGGACATCAAGTACAAACATACATATTCAAAAAAGTAATAAATATTGGGCCGTGTGAGATTCGAACCTACACCACTCAGTACACCGACACTTGCCCGCTTCGATATGCAGTATTGTCGGCCAGACAATTAATTAAATAACTAATAATACAATACTAATAAAAATATATTTTTTTATCATTATGAAATATGGCTTTCCGTCACTCAGGGCTTTGTTTTTCCCGACACATTTATTAATCATTATAAAGAAAATTCAAATAAACTATGCAACGCAGGCCTGTTACACGTAAGACATTTTAGTAATGTGCCTAACCACTGTCGCTAATAGCTCTACGCGTTATATCGAGAATATGAATTACAGATCATTGAAGTTTGTCCCATTAAAATAATCTATTACTAATATTGTTGACAGTTATAATGATTCCCTTTAAAATGGCTGCAGTGTTTCCTTTTTTAAAACAGTTTGACAGTCGTCGACGACGTCCGCTATATTTTAAGGATTGTTCAAAGGATTCTTTCTGTCTATAGTTTGCGATATGTTTCATAACATTTTTTGAGATATTACCTTTAAATGTTCCACAAAGGAAAAGTTAACAACGATTTGTCATTTTATCCCATTATAAAATGAATTAATATTATCTTGAGATCATATTTCTTTAACATACCGCGCCTATCTCAGCTAAGTATAGTTTGACTTAATGTCGTTTGTTAAATAGTTTCCAATAAATACAATAAAAAATATAAGTAAGTACATGTGGACGAAATAAGCCAGTAGTAAAACTATTATTAGCTTTTTTGTCTAGACTTTAGCTGTTCAGTGCCACTATCCTATCCCAAGGGAATGAATCCATAACAGTGATTAGACACTATATCGCCGATTTACTAGCCAAATTTAAAGTCTCTATTAAAAATATATAACACAATATACAACAAGACAGTTCTTAACCAATAAGCTTATCGTAAAGGTAATCTTTGTGCTATATTACAGCTATTAGGTTCAAGCGTTTTGGCTAGACTTTAATGTGTCAATCAATAAGTAAGTCAATAGTTCCTGATGCAATTAATTACAAAGTATTTCCTGATATTTTCTGACTGCTTACTTTCTAACCTTAATGAATCGTAAAATACGCTCCAGAATTTACTCGGATTTATTAAGCTTTCACCCTAACAAGTTTGTGTGACGGTACATCAGACTTAAGTAACTGATCACTTCCGTACATATCGTAAAGAGAGTATGTATATAAGTACATGCAATAGTAATATAAGCAAAGGTTTATCGGTGAATAGAATATTCCATTTTGAGAAGGAAAGAAAGCGTTGTCGGCCTTCTATTAAGATAACGGATATTCGATTCTGCATGCATCAATGTTAATCGATATAATAATCTTGTCGACAGACTGAATAATTTCATTCGATACGTCAAAAAATATCGTTACATTAGATAAATTTGAAAAGTTTTATCCTGCGGTTTTATCTACGTTTATGATTAAGCGAAAAAAATTTTTAAATCGGCTGGTGCTGTCAAGTAAAAGCGCGTTTAAACAAAAACACAAGCTCTTCAACTTTATATTAGTATAGAAGATAATGAAACAAGGGTATGCTTTTGATGCTGTTTATATCTCCATAATACGCAATCTTGAGGCATGTGTGATGACGTACATTAACGTACAAATCTATTTAAAGCATCATATGACAGCGCTTTATGTATGAGATAGTTAAGAAAGACTACACGTGCACTAGAATAATTCCAGTATCGTAAGATACTTTACAAACATTCAAACAACGCTTACATAAAACATACAAACAACAATTTTAGAATCACAAAAATTTTCAATTCGAAATATTCAGCATATTGGCATCGGTGAGGCGGCCACTTAAATCACATTTTCATCCATGCAGTTGTTTACGCTCATTTTCTGATCACATTTTCGAAAAGCTGTACAACATGTTTGTCTATCTCCCCTGTTATTTGGGTAAACATACATATATTGCTGCTGATATATGGTAGTAATACGCCTCTGCCTGCACCGAGCAATGTTCAAGCGTAATGCTAATTTTATTATTCTCTTCCGTCATACAACTCTATATTTGTTTTGTAGATTCTCAATTAAGGCTTTTTAATTATAAATACAAACTTCCAACGGAAACAACGTTGTGTTTAGAGCAAACATCGTTATCCATTTAGTGATGGGGATGTTTTTACGATAATGCGGTTTAACTGTTTTAACACCTGTTTACGGATTTATTGGTAGTTTAAATTAAGCTGTTGGTTTGATTAACGTTTATTAATATCGATACTAAAAGCTAGCAATAGTAGTCGATCAGCAACTGCGAGATTTTGAATCGTACAAAATAATTAACATTATTCATTTTAGAGAGGTTTAGAAATGACAATTTATAACGTATGAATAAATACAATTTTTTTTTTATTGTGCTCGTCAACATGACCACGTTCCGCCTGATGGTAAGCAGTCGTGTGGTCTAAGAGCAGTGGCCTCCACATCGTCCTCATAGCAGCCGAGGCTCTGTTGAGGTCTCTAGTTTGACGGCCTGAGAAGGTGCTTTTTCACTTGTTTTTTCAGAGCGTCCGCCATCGCCTTACATCAGTTGAGCAGCAGCTCAACTAATGTTTGCCAGCAGGCTGGATAGGCATCAGCAGCAATAAAAAATAATTTAACATAAGCTTACATGCTAGCTTTTTATAAGACAAAATAAATTTTGAATAAGCTGTTCCAGGTTTAAACGTAGATTCCGATTTTGAGCGCACCTCTTTTAAATAAAAACATGTTTTCCATTCATCATAAAAAAGCAATTTCAACATCTAATATCTAAACAAAACATTTCATTCTCGAGTCTGATCTTACCATAAAAACAATTTGACAGGCTTTTCATACTATTCGCTGTTATTCATGGTTCTATTATTCATTTTTATGAATCTCTTGTTCCTTTGTTCCACAGCCGTTTAATTTTAAACAAAAGAAATTTTGTTCGATGAATTCGAAGCAAGATTGTTTTTTTAAACAATGAATCAAGTTAACATAAAATGAAATAAACTATAATAAAGAGAAACTGTAAAATTTGTGTTTGAAATTATTGAATGACTAGATAAAAACGAATATTAAAAATATATCTGAACGTTTTATTCGCCGAGTATTGTGCCCGGCAATAGGACCTAAAACCATAATTGGTACAATGTGAGCGTGATATCTTCTGCCTACATCTTAATGATATAGGCGTGAGGATATGTCTGTATGTATTGTTGTGATTACGATCTTAGTTAGGTAGTAACATATCTACAAATAACTGTGCCGTTCTTTGTAACCTCAGTTTGATGTTTGTAGCTTCCTAATGGCTCTTGCATACGACATGGGTAACAGATGCAAATTAAGGCTCTCGCGCAGATTGCGTGCATCGTGAAAATGTCACCACACACGCTAGTACATAGTTCAAATATACTAGCGCATGTTATAATTAACAATTTGTGACGTAAACATTACCATTGAACTTGATGAAAATGGGTTAAAGATGAGATAAAAGACGAAGAAGCAATACGTTAGGTAAATATGTAAGGCAAGAAATAGGAAAGGTAAAGACAATGTGAGGCTTCGGCACCAATTTTCGATGAGCGAAAGCCAATAGTATTACGTCATGCGCCTCTAAGTGGCACTTCGTAGTTCGAACTCATTCATATCGTCACCAAATATTGGCAACGGTGCCGCGGCCAACTTTTCCATTCATCAGGATAGATTGGCATTCAGCTCATTCTTTGCCACACTGTCCTGAGAATGCCTCGCACTGAGGCAAAACGAATTGACGCCAATGTGTCTGAATCAAAGTTCTGCAAGTTGGAGTACTCCCTGATCTTACGACTCGGATGTACAAGTATCAGATAAGATCAGTATCATCAACATTTTCTATTGCAATAAACGGGGTATTTAAAACCGTAAAATAAAACGATCTGCTATAACCGTATGGTTATAGCAATTCTTTAAAACAAGTAGATAACACAACATAATATTAAGTATCTACGCTATAAACTAGATAACGTCCGAAGGAGAGATTTATTAGACTTTTAACACCACCGTAGCATTTTATAAAACTTATTTTGTTCAATATTTCTTTAGTTTAATTAAATAAATAAGTAAATAAATAAATAAGTTTTTACGTATTGATTATTTAACTTTTCACTTCTATATTACGAGTATGTCTTTTACGAGTGATGTTATCAGAATAATGCAGTAATATATAGTAAAACAAGCGTCGCATCATTAAAAGCGTGACAAGTGTAAAAAAGTGTCCAAGATGAGTCCAATAAAGTTAATAGTGATATAATTAGGATTTACCCGCGGCAGTAACATTAGTAACCGCTGACTGCCATGTGTTAAGTCTCGGGTTTGATACCCGAAACAGGCATATTATCATTAGGATTTTCTGTCAAGACTTAATTTATTAACCTTTGAGTCTTCTTCGAAGAGGTTAATGAAAAAACTATGTGGGTCTGTGTGTCTGTCTGTTAGTGACAGTTTGTTAGTGACATGCATAACTCCGGAACCACTGGTCCGATTGACTTGTAACTTGGTGTGCAGACACCTTGGGGTCATACCTTAGTCGAGTTATAAATATGGGCCTTGTGGGTCAAAAGACCCCCTGGATATAGGTGTCATATATTTTAAATGGAAAAATATTGTCTTGTAACTTTTGTCATTAGCTGCACAAAGTCTGTAGATGTACCCGGAGGATGGCAATAGGCTTGCGTTGCTCACGTGAAACCGAAAACCATACTACGAAATGTGGATTTAATTCACGTTTGTCTAGTCATTCGGTAATATATGCGTGACTATATAGTCACTATACAGTGACGTACAGTCATTATATGGTCACGCATATATTACCGAATGGATGGCGTAGTAGTTCAAGAAGTAATCTTGCTATTGCCACTGCGCCAAGGGTTGTGTGTTACATCCCACACGAGACAATCCGAATATATGTAGTTCCGAATCTGAGTTATCTTTGTATTCATTGTACCAGGATGTAAGACTTGTGCAAAGTTGTTTTCTTTAAAAACCTAAAACTAAACGTTTATACGAATGAATAGCTATGTACTAAAGATAGCTAAAAACCAACTTACATACAGAAGTAAAACAATTGTCTAAATATTAATTAAGGTCATTGACGTCTATCGGATGCCCGATTCTATTTGAACAAGAAATATGTAGCTTTAATTTTGTGACTCACTCGGTCTGATAGTATTATCAGAAAACATAGGTACCGATAGACAGTTTAGTACAACGTGATACAAAAGACATACCTCACACATCGATTTGTACATAAATTGATTTCGAATAAGTGATGCGCGATTGCATTCAAATCTAAAAATCGATTAGAATTTACACAATTCTATTTTGAATTATATTTTATTCAAAAGCGTTGTACAAACGCGTTCATTTTCACGGTGCGTGATATTACGGATTGCTACGCATAGCTGGTGCGTGTGTTTCTGTAGAATTACGTACCGTAAGGTGGCAAGATGAATTCGAACTGCCACGTATGTTAATATATTGACTGCCTCGCAGAAACACCATAGATTAACTATCATCATCATGGTAAAGTAGAGTATAGAGCACCGAGGTAATATATATAATTTCACACCATAATGTTTTTGTGATGAATATAAACCTCCAACAAACATTAAAGCTATTAAAGTTATAGACATAAAGTTATAGACAAGGTTTAGTGAATTTTGTTGAGATATAAAATTTTGCTGCCATGTTACTTTTGTTATATATTAAATTTTAATAAAGTAGTTAATTGTTTGTTTGATTACTATGAATTGATGCACTGGTTTAAGATATTACTGGTTTAAATCTTTATTCGTAGTTAAAATTTTAAAGCTGAAAAAGAGTTAACAGTTCAATTTAAATTTCAATCTCATCGTTCTTGTCTAACTATTAAACTAATTATTGCATATCAATAACTATGCGACGCTAGTCAAGATCGTTGAGATTGAAATTTAAATTGACCTTTTATCTCTATTTTTACACTACAGACTATTTTAATATAGATCTTATTCTTAATGTTATTTTACACCGCTGCTGTTTTACTTTTTACACATAAGTAGACCGCGCGATAACCTAGTAGGAGATCGCTGAACTGCCACGCATACGTCTAAAGTTCGATTCCAACTACTCCAAGTGAAATTGTGTACGTACTAAGTAGTTAATTACCGCTCGCTTTAACAGTGAAGGAAAATATGTATGAAGTCTGCAAATCTGCACAGTCCCTGCGTGATGGACTATGGCCTAACTCTTTTCAATCTGAAAAGAGGCTCGTGCTCAGCAGTGGGAGAATTTATATACAGGGCTAAGATTATCATATTAGCAATTTAATCAGACCTTAACTAAAAGCTTGTGTTAAGAATAGATTCATATCAGCATTACAATAAACGCGGTCCAAATCCAACGAAATCTTTATTGCAATTTTGTTGTCTTAACCCTCAGACAACAGCAGCTTTTTAATACACATTTAACTTCAATGGTCAAATTAATGAACTTTATAGTTTCGACTTTGCAATAATCCATATATACCTTCTACAGCCAAATGAATGAATCATAGAGTATTGACATTGCAATTCAATTGTCTCGAATCTCAAATAAAACTATGCAGACATAAAAAGGACCATGGAAAGAGCGATTATGGTTAATGATTTTTTATAACTAGTCAAGTCTTACTTTAAATATCTGATATATGTTTGAGTACCATTTATATAAAAAATACAAGTAGGTTATTGAATGAATGATGAAGACCATCGTAGCAACACATTTACGGTACAACTAACTTATTTGCATAGACTCGCCTATATGTAGGTAGAACACACCCACATTATGCCCGCTATGGTTTTAGGTCCTACGTAATAAAGAGCGACCTTATCGCTGTATATCATGCATAGTTCCAGAATATTCCAGAAGTTCTTCTTAGAATTTCTTGACACCAAAATCCAATAACATTTCACAAGACGAGGGCATCGAATTTTAGACCTCCTACCCATCAGACGCATTCATAACTACTGGGTAAACTAGGCAGTCCTACAAAACATTGTATCCCAAAAAATGTGCCCGACTATCCAGACAGAGAGAGTAGTAAAAATAATTTGTTTAGTACTTTTCAGAAGTTCGTCCATCCATTCATATTTCGGTGCTAATTTTAAATTGTGACTGTTCGTCTGGCAAACATTATTTCAATACCACATTGTATGCACGAATAAACTCAGAGCCATTTTTATATAAAAACGCTTGCATGTTTTTATTAATAAATATTATGTAAAAGAAATTTCGCATACATGTTGTCAGGGAAACGGAAAAGGACATAGGGTACCTTGCGGCCAGGAAAAAATAACTGTTCCCGAGGCATAAAAACTTAATCACAAAATCTACATTAACGCGAGGGAAGCCGCGGTCAAAATCTAGTTATAAATAAGTTTAGACATACACCTGGTTTCTGAATGGTGTTCAACTATAACACATGAGCACAGTACATTAATAATTATACTGTGACATGAGTTCGACTTTAATACAACAACGACAAATTTCAAATCAAAATCAAGTCAAGTGATTTGATTGGCTATTGTCACTTCAGTCATCCAATCACAGCAATTGACATGCGTTAGACTTTTTTTTAAAGAAAGCTCTAGTTATTATTCCTGTATCGCGGGGGAGTTTACAAACATTTAAACAATGGCCATAAAGAAACCAAAGTTTTGACCCATGTGGGATTCGAAACCACAACACTCGGCACAGTGGCAGTAGCGAAGAGACCATTTAAACCACTACGCCATCCATGCAGTTAAAACAATTGTATGTTAACAAATATTTAACATTTACGTAATTTTTCAATGGAAAGAGTGGATGAATCGCTTAAATAACTTTTAAAATAAGAACGTATATCATACAAAACAAATAACACGAAAAATTATGTCTGTATCATTGCATAAATAAAAAAGACACAAACGAAGGATGCATAAAATACTGAATGTTTTTAAAACACAGCAAGCGAAACAGGAAGAAGTATAAAAGTTTTTATATTTTGATAAAACATTCTCTTATAAATATTGCAACGAGAAACTTTGTTCATTTATAATGTTTGGATATTCTGGGCCATGTTTGCACGGCGCACTTCCCATCCGCCTCCAAAAGCGCGGAATAAATAATAACTTAGCAAATACAGTATTGCATTAAGCGTGTCAACTGCGAGGTTGCATAACGTGCCGCGATTTAAATCATTGCAGGCATTTTGGTATCTTTAGCTGTTTAATTTAATATATTTGTGGCAATACTGACAAAAAGTTTGTTGCCTCTATTCGATTTTGTATTTTACACACACGAGCAAATAGGAAATAAAATAAATCTTTTTGTGAAAATAGTATCAAAATTGGTTGCAAATTAGTAATAATTATTATATATAAGAAAAGTGGGTAATGGTGGGGATATCTCGCTATCTCCTCTGGACAGCAGTATTTACATAGCGGTTAAGTCACAGTTTATATTGTGCATCCTTTTTCTGTAATTTGCCATTAAGCCCTACTACCAGATTTCAAACGCTTGTAATTTGATATATATGAGTAGATTACAGAAATTCTGTGTATATAATTTTAGGTCATGTTACAACTTAAATAATAAAAATAATTTTGGAGGCCATTACCCTATTCCTAAGCAGAAAAAGCAGACCTAGTGTGGTGACGCATCGACAGCCAAATTTGAGGATACACGATTTTAGATATTTTTATCATGTCTCTTTAACGATGTTGAAAAACTTCATAGGAAAACTAATTTAAAAGATATTCTTAATAGTCAACCTGCATATAGCTGGTATAGTAACACAAAACAAAAAGCTATAATAAATCAACTTATATTTAGGGATAGCATACCATCTGTTCGATCGATTGCTTTCCAAACTGCGATCTAATCCAAACTGCTAACTGCCCTTTATTCGTAATTTATCTTATAATCAAAACAAAGACAATAAATCAACAAGTACGCCAGCAATAATTCACGACAAGAAATAAGTAAGAATAAAAATCCGCCGTCGCTTCTTTTCAGAACAGTTTAATGCCATAGTCATAGACAATTAAAAATAAATAAACGACATGGCGAGGAAGTTGACATTTCGAATTTAAGATGGCGTCAATATTACTTTATTACGCTTTGTTACGATTCAATCTGTATATTGCGGTTTTACGGTCTTTTCACGCAATCATATTATTACCTAAATATGTTTTTAATCCGGTTTCGTTGCCAAATGCAAATGGATCAACGAATCATCGGTGATATTAAAATGTCGTTATAAACTCGTGTAGAAAATACGAGATTATATTAAACGAGACTAATAAAGTTGATTTACTTTTAGATAGGGTTGCCAACATTTTGTACAATAAATAAAGTAAATTAGGATCTGAAAAGTAAAGTAATTTTGTTGATTGTTGCATATTGTAATATATATAATATATGTTTCTACCTACGTCACTTAAACACTAGTTTGAAGTTAAAAGTTTAATAATATTAATCAATACGAATGTGAGTGTGTTTATTACGTTTTTACGCCCCAACTACTCGACCAATTCATGAAATTACGCATAAAAGTAGAAAGGGATTAAAAAAAAAGTCTTTGAAACTCTTTATCCTACCAGGGAGTCCAACCCGGAACCGCATAGGTACATGGCAATCGCATACACTACCACTACACCACCAAACTAGTCAGTTTACGTAATTCATTTGAAGATTGCATTTATAATTGCGGACACATACATATGTGTACGGCCATTCTCGCCGACTGATAAGCGCGGTGATCGATATTCAAGGGATATTAAAAACTCCTAGCCCGCTATAAAATCTTCTTATTTAAGGATATGCGCAATAATAATAGCAGCCGACGGCATTTTTGTAATCGTTATAACAAGATATACAGTTTTGGTCGCCATAATATTTTCCTTAGAATTATTGCTTACTCCTAAAGCCGACAATAAGATTAAATCTCAAGTAAATAAACTCATAAATAAACGAAAACTTTTAAAGATCGAAGTCGATGACTGTACACGGTACTTTTAAATTAAATTATGATTCCATAAATTAAATAAACACCGCCATTAAATTTCGCAACCGATAAAAGCTTTAATTATCCGCTTCGGCACCATAAATCATCTATTTTATTTCTTAATTTCACACAGAATATGCGTATTATGTATAGTAGAGTTTTTTTCATGGTATTTGGTAAATAGGTGATGAAGTAAATAGGTGTTCCTGCGTTGCGGTGTCGCATAGCTATGGCAATTTTTGCCGTAATTATTTATATATAGCATTATAAATGTATCTGCCATACGTGTTTTGATCAAAGAAATACGATGGAATAATTTGTTTTCTACAATTTATTGAGGGTTAATTGAAATAAATATACTTACGACATTTTACCCGTTACTTATTTATATTTTACTTAATATCTTTTGTCATACCATTTTTTATAATTCATTATAGATATTGAATTTGGTTGCTTTAATTGCATTAAGAGTACACGCAGTCACAAATGAAAGCACTTGCAATTTTAAAGTTTTTAAATTATGTTTTTTTTATAACAAACATGCGGCATTGTGCATTTTCAAATCACTTGATATTTTGTCCAATGATAATTGCGACCCTTTGACTATTTATGTATTCGAATACTAAGAATTTATAGCAATTCTTTTAATACCTACTACTATAGTTGCCTTAAATTATCCGAAACGTAGATTCCGTACATCATTTTTCAAAGAAGCTCTCAGCAATTGTAATCATTAGATGTACAAGCAAAAGAAAATTCTAAGAAACAAAGCATAAACATGGAACAAATAACTCTATGTGTCAATTTATTTTTCATTCCTGGCTGGTTAGAACTCGCTACTCCCTGAGCATCCATACAGCAATTAATATGAAAAATAAAATTAAAAGTAAGATGTAGCTGTGAATGAAGGTTAATTAAAAGAAGGTTAATGTTTTTCTAAAATATTTTAATGAGACAGAAAGTCCTGTAATATACCGTTCTGAGAATCTCTGCCGTATAAAGACAAATACCTACTCAAAAATAGAATTTTGTTATTTCTTTTGACCAGGATATTATTAAGTTTTATATTTATGTACCATGAGACCAGAGTTTATCTCTTATTCTATAGAGTCTCTAGCTAAGCTTTAGGTTCGAAGTACACACCTATCGGCCATAAAGGTATAATCGGTCTATATATGTATGTCTGTGTAAAAATACTTTTATTCGGAAAATATATTTAGACTTATACACTTTTTATCATGTTTAATACTACAGGCAGGGCTGTCAACTATACTTTTAAAAGAGTAGTAGTATGCTTTATTATGTTTCGTAATAAGTGAATATAGCCATATCTCCGGGTTCTAAGAAAGAAAACAAACATACATATTATGTCTTAGACCTAAATCCACGAAAATGCATAGGCAGAGTTGCATTACACCCACACTGCCATCCACCGGATATAATATTTGTCCGAACTCCGTGTTCCTACTGAAGATTACTTGACAGAGATACCTAGTAACAGTTTACCCATCGGGGAACCTCAGACGTTATGGCAAAGCAGTCGCTATTAATACCGCTGTTAGTCTCGATAAATAACGTATACAAAATATTATTTTAAGCTTTGCTTGTGCCTATAATATAATATAGACTAACAAAATTCATTGCTTGAAATAATTTAGACCGATAATAATTTTAAAAGTTTCATGTTGCATTATATACTTTTTGAAGTTATAAAGTATAAAAAAATTAATTGGGTAGATCGTTTTAAACTACAGATATCTGCAACGAAGAATCTGGTGATTAATAATACGCAACGTCACTATTTAGCACAGTCGGGTACATCGAAGAACACGGAGATATCCGCTAGCATATGTAATAGGGATACCGTGATCGAGTTTGTTACGGTACATGAACAAATAAAAATATACGTAAAGTAAGGGTGGTTGAAGATTATTCTACCTCAATATAGAGGCACGGCTGGTGTAACCTGGTCGAAACGTCAAGCAAGCTGTAATACACTAATACCCGTTACGAATAAGGTTAAACCTATGTTTAAAAATCTTTCTTAAATATCACTACAAATTACACAAATGCTGCACTTAGATATATATTATTATGTAGCTTACAACATTACGGAATGATGAACATACTTTCATTATAATAGGGACTGAGACTGTAAATGTAATAATAAATGTATGAAAAATATTTAGGGATATACATTAAACAGACTTATACCACTACGCCATTCGTGTAGTCAAAAGACAGACAAACAGACATATCGATGTCACGGGCTTAGATATAGAGTCCTATAGATACCACAACTCTAAAATACCGCTGTACATTTAAACGCCCCAATTAAATTGCAGTGCTTCCAAAAAAAACCTTACGCAAATAACATGAAAATTAAGTTATAAAGTCGGTGGTTGCAAATAAATTTAAAAGAGTATCACAACAAGTAATAACTTAGGATTTATGAGTGCACGCCGTGTTCATCGGGCGGTTTTGCGTATCGTAGTGGATGGGTTGATGCATTTTGAATCAGTGAGTGAGGATATACTCAATTTGTGTGGCCGATTTTTGGTTGTCACAGTTAACCTGTTTATTGTTAGTATATCATAATAATATTAGCTTTGTATATAAACTACTAGTTTTCTCGTGGCTTCGCTTGCGGTAATTCAAATTTAGTCAATAAATTTCTATCCCTCGGAAACAGTATTTTTTCCTGGATAAAAGCTACCCTATATCCTTTTCTGTATCCTTGTTAACGTGTGAGCGAAATATCATGATTGGTCTAGTAGTTAAGGCGTAAAAGCGCAACATATAAACAAACCCACATTCGCATTTTAATATTAGTTAGGATACCACTGCTGAGCACAGACTTCCTTCAATCTAACAAATTAGACACATAGTCTTGTCAGATATCTTTGAGAAATTTATGGAGAACTCCAAAACATGCAGGTTTCCTTACAATGTTCTCCTTCACCGTTAGAGCCAAACGATAATCAATTATTATTTAATAAGCACATAACTTCGAAAAGCTAGAAGTAGCTTTGGGATCGAACTCGAGACTTTTGCTCGGCAATCCGATGGTCGCCCACTATCTATATCACTATCGTTGATTGTTAGAATTCCGGACTCTTTAATCGTCAGTTTTACAATATTATTGTTTTTACAAAGCACATATGTAATGATTTATAATAAAAATGCCTACCTCACGTTTAGTAAGCCAGGCACTTAGAACCTTTGCATATTAGGTGCTTTAAAAGTATTTAAAGTAAGTTAGTGATAGCACTAACTTATTTTATACTTTTAAAGCACTTAATGCAAAGGTTCAGTACATGTCACAGTGACTTGATGCTGAGTTCTACTAGTAGAACTCAGCATCAAGTAACTATGACATATACTGAACTGTGGCGTTCATAAGTGTTACTTTGCTACCTAAATGAATAAACTAAGCACAGGACACATGTAGGACGAACAAAATCTATTCTTTAAAGATTACTTAATTATTTTTACTAAAAATGTTGTAATAGATGTTGTTAAATTTAATTTGCAGATAGCGTTATAGGCTCTTAGGTACAATTTAATTTAATACAATTAGTAAGATAATAGTTAAGGAAAATTTAAATATTTATTTTTAACAGTTTAGGTCTATAATTCTCTAGGTTTATACGAAAACTAAATTTAAAATAAATAAACGAGCTTTTCGGTAAAAGCAATTTATGTGACGAATATTTTTATTAAGAGCAAATTTTCTGTAATGATGTATCCGATGGTAGGATTTATTACATTTGGGAAAGCTTCTGACCAAGGATGCTGCAAGATGATGAACCCTGCAAGAATGTCCTAAACGGCATATTTTGTAGAAAATTACTACACTCTAGAAAGGTTACCTTTCATCCAGAAAAAGTAACCTACATTTACGCTAGCGAAGCTGCGGACAAAATCTAATATATAATAGTTTAGAAGTCGTCTACAGCCAAGAGACCCGTGTTAGGTATTTCTACTTACGAATACATTAAAATTAACTAAAAATTCACAAACATTGTGATCCCTGTTCACCGCACACGAAAAGAATAATTTCGTACATATCTAAAAGTAAAATTGAACAAATATTCCCTTTGCCTATTGAATACCCAGAAATTTTAAGGTTGTTTACAAATGTTGTAGTAATTAAAACTTGAACGATGTTTAAACAAACGGTATAATCTCCAACAACTAGTTAATTGAAAAATGTAGTGAAAGTAAATGTCTGTGTCAATAGAGCACGAACATAGATTGAAGTCAAATCATCGTTTAAATTAAAAAGCATATGATTTACCAGCCCAACTTTTTAAAAATTATCTTCATGGATAGTCTGACAACGGGTAGCAAAGTTTTTGGGTCTGATGAGGACGACTTTACTGTAACCTACCGAGCACTGTACCAGTTGCCGTACTGATACTGCGAATTTCTTGCCAGAAAGTTTAATTATCACTTAGGAATCAAATCTAATATCTTATGCACAGAAGTTGTAATCGCTAATGCTTCGCATACAACGAAAACTATACACTTGTCATAAAACTCTACTCTTCACAATGACTGAACCAATCTGGATGTGGTTGTGTGATTTTAATACTTCTACTCGCACTCAACGCTATAACTACACAAGGACTATTTCTACATATAGTGTTGACAATGCGCAAGTGATACTCCTGCTGTAGCAAGCGCCCAAAGTCTACTATAACTTTCACCGGTTACCCGTTAGTAATGCGCATAATTTTTCAAAAATTTACCTTACTGTTAATCCGGTAAAATAGCTATTAGCTGTTCTGTTTTACAGTTTATTTACTTGCTGTCAATATAAAAAACTCAAATCCATTGTTATAATAATACTTACTATAGCGACACGGCCTAGTTTTAAGAAAGTTTTAAGCCCCTTCTACTTTGTGAAGATTTCATAGTGCCATTTTTAGCGGTAAGAATACTTCCATGTTTTATTTCTGTTCACTAGCAAAATAATTCATAATTCATTGAGTAACATTACTGAGACTCAAGCTGTTATAATATTCGTTACAAGTTCAAGTCAAGTTTGTTACTAAGGACTTATATTTCTGAATTTTTATAGTATTTTTACAGCGGTACTCCAAACTTAACTTACTTTGCCTCTCCTAAGAATAAACGATATACAACAAAGCCTATTTTGTGTAACGTTATAAGTGTTCGTCTTCAACTTTCAAGGTAACTAATTAAAGTTTGTATAGATATTGCTTTCAAAGAATTTCAGATATTCTTTTCTAAATCACCTATCAACAGCACTCAGTGTGATTGGGTACATCTTTTTGTATAGAAGTTATAAATAGTGGTCTTTTATATGTTCCTCTTTTAAAGATACTTGGTTTTCAAAATTCCTAGTATACTTGTTAAACCTTCCAGCTAAGCTAGAGCGCTTGTGTAAAGTATGGGTAGTGCAATGGGTGGGATTCGAATTCACGACCTCACGATCGCTAGTCGAAATGACTTATGAATTAGGCTACCATATCTTTTATACTTACTGGAATATGTAGTCGGGTCTGAAACTGAACATTCCTTCACCATTGTTAAATAAGCCCAATAGCTCTATGGCCGACTCGGCAATCGAATTCGAGACTTCATTCAAATTTGTAGCAAAGGAGACTGACCGGGTCTGGCCCAAGTGTTGCCCAGAAATGGGAATACTTTTATTTTATTCCTTAAAGTTATAGATACTAAAAAAACAAATATTCGCTTCCGGGGTTACCGAAAAGCTACAAGTCTTATTTTCAAGTTTTCATTACATTATTTTCTGTTTTTTTTTTAAACATTTACATACAAAAGCAATTGTCTGCATTTAGATGGGGTATATGTCTGTCTGCCTCGCGCACGTGGTGCTCGTCTTTACTTACGTTGCGCACGCGCCGCTACTTTGCATCGCACTTTGCGCAGTCTAACATCACTCGTGACATGAACTGTTGTGTACTGTGCGCTTTTCTGTTTCGTATTTCTTAACCACTCGGTATTTCTTCTGGCAAGTCTGTAATTATGCCTTGTGAGAGCTGCAGCGATTCTGATGATGTATCAGTATTGGGCAGCATTTGGACCAACTTCCATATATAAATGGTCAGTCTCCTTCGCTGCGCCAATAAGGCAGATTAATGAAAATCAAGTTATTTAGAAAGCAAGATCCTCAAGCAACATGTATTTTTGGCAATACCAAAAGACACTGCATAAACAGATCCACACCGCATCCCTAATAAGAAAATGAGCACTTGTCGAATTAACTACATATATCGTTTTACTAACCGAGCCCGTATTTTACATGCTGGCCAAAATAATAGCCCACTGCTCAAACAATTTGCATAAGAGCCAATAAAGGTGAATAGATTTTTGGTCAACAGGGTACGGGATTGTTGTATTTACATAATAAATTGTAACTATTGTTATTGCATGTATTAGCAGTGTATAAGTAAATACCTGTGTTTATTGCGAACTTGTTGAAATAAGAATTTATTAGGTAACCGTCTTTGCAATAACAGGCACTTATAGGGTTAAATATAATTGGTCTATTAGCATAGATTTGCGTAAAGTAGTATAGAATAGGATACAACATAAAAAAATATTATTCGTTGTATAATTATGTATACAGACAGATAAACATTCCAAATATTTGTTTGTCTGTATGCTTAGATACATGTTGCAGTAACATGATTGAAGAAGAATTTATATTATATCCTTATGGTATATATACCTAGCTATATATAGCTATAAAATGCTATATTATGGTATACCGTAATATAGCATTTTCTCTTTAAAATGACAACTCCCACCCTCCTCGGATTGTCCTTGATTATAACTCCTAGGTTGCGGAGGACTTTACAAACATTTCTATAACGGATAAAAGAAACACCCATACTCGGACCAACTTATTGTGGATTACACAATTTCTTGTCCCGCTTGGGGATCGAACCTGCAACACTTGGTGCGGCGGCAGTAGCAAGGCGACCACTTAAACCACTGCGCCATTCTTGCAGTCAGTTAAATATAGTCAAGTTAGTATCTCTAAGTTGTCCAACAAGCTAGTTCGCGAGATGTGGGTGTCTCTGCCTACGTCTTTTGAAATAGAGGCGTGAATCTGTACAACTACACTCCATGTGTTTTGTTATAAAAAATTATCTCATAATATTGTCTTATGTTTATGCGAATGTTATACATTGAAATTAAACACTTTATACGGATTTTGTCGCGTTGTTTATTTTACTTTAAACACTGTTATTACATAATTTTGAAAACTCTAACACTACTATTATTGAAATTTTACTACTATTTAAGCCATATTAAGCTATATTAGCTATATATTTTCTAATTAAAACTATTTATATTTAAGTTTACACTTTGCCCCGACGTTTTGGTTGCTTTACAGCAGCCATGTTCACGGGGAGACTAAGATGGTAGTTGTCCCAACGTTGGGACAACTACCCACCGGGCCCTGCCTTATATACGCTAATACGATACAGTGAATAATGGTGTGTGAGGTGGCAAATTATCTAACATGAAATTAAAAGTGACGTTCACAATTACTCTTCCTAGCGTAGTCGGCAAAAACAACACACTTGTAAATGCATGCAGCAAGTTTTTTGTAGTTCGCTATAGATGTTTATATGACACGCGTCGTATGCAGCAAGTTTGCGAGTTCATATTTATGATCTGCAGCTAGATGTCGAGGACCTGGGTATTTATGTCTGCAACTGGTTCACCTATAAAATCTTGACATATAAAATATTTACTCTAGAGTAAGGGCTTCCTTTAAAATAAGATTAAAAGTAACAAAATGTTATTCTACATTACTACATACCTCGGTGTCACGACGATAAGTTTAAGTGCGGGCCTAGGTTCAATTGCCAAGTCGGGCAAAGTGTTTTCTTTGGAACTGGTTTATGTTTGAAAATTAATTTCTTCGTGACTATGAGTACTTAAACGCTACCAAATTATTGGCTAGAGTAAAATTATAAACAGTTTCAATTAATTATAAAGCTAAATACTAAGTGTATAGATTTAATCTCCTGAAGTGGATAAAAAAGATTAATTTTAATGTCTAATTTGTGCATAAACTTCAGATGACATTAAAATTTAAAAATGAAAATTCGCACATTTTTATATCCATTAAAAAAGGCATATTGAAGTTAAAAAATGAGTCACCTCATGCAAATAAGCGAAAGTATACCTGATTAACTGCTTACCATTAGGCAAAACGCTCGCAAACGCTGCTCCACGTGTCACCAACTGCAAAAAAAAACTATTCAGTAAGTTAATTAACAGAACTAATATATCTGTCAAAACTAAGTAAAGAAAGTCTTTATAGAATGCGCACGTAATTTAAAGTCATGCAGAATATTTATATTAAACAGGATAATATACACGTTTTGTATTCAACCAACGTCCCCTAATTTTAATGTAAAGATAACATTGAGGATAAGAACATCTTATTATCTCTCGTAGGCTCATCAGATAATAATATGAAGTTGCAGTTTGGGTTACAAATCGGAAAATTTTGATAGTGTCACGCTCGAGAAAGATATGTGTTTGCCGAGCGCCCTGACTTCTTTTAAACGAGGTTGTAAGAGAATCTTAAGCATCACAGTAGGCAGCGGCTTCGCTTCATATACCTAATCTTGCAGTAGTATATGAGCGGGAGTTACCACCTACCATGAAGTGAGCTTGCTAGACCGTCCATCAGGACGTAAAAAGAATTCAGAGGTAAAAAAAGGAGTGCTATTTTGTTCTTACAATTTTATGGAAAAAATGACTGTATTTAGATATCGTAATATGGTAGTCATCTTGTTAACTCTTAGGCGTGAAAGCAATCTGGTGTGATACGCAACTGTTTTATGTTTGCGCAACTATATTTCCGCAACTCGGCAAATGATCTTTGCCAAACAATAATAATATGTAAAGCAGCTGCGGCAAGCAATTATAATACTTTTCTGAAGGTAAATATTTATAGAAGCGTGATTTCGGCAATATAGTTTTAAGTTGCATAATAGGGGGCTTATTGCCATTTCCCAGGCACAGTACCAGATTCCGTATTGCAATTGAGTATATTTTGAAAGAATAACCAATATAGAAGTCGAAACCTGCGATCAATCGTGACTTCGTGCACATCGGTCACATTTACTACCGTTGCGCCACTGAGGCAGTCATGACAAAGGTGATAAAAACGATTGCGGCGAACTATACCGTAGTCCGGTACTAAAACACAAGCCTATGTATCAGGCAATAAGCTTCAGTCTGTGTAAATTAGTCAGCATCTATAGATTTTATCTTTTACTTTTACAAAATGTCCGATATCTCCACTTTGTTAACCACTATGTCTACTACACGCCCCGGGCAGCACTTTTAACCCTTTCGCGGACGGTACTTGATCATGTGGTATATGTAGAATGACACATCAATTCTTCATACAAAATGGTTAGACGTTTATTGACGTCGAGTCGTATTTTTTCGATACATTTGGTCAATAGCGGCACTATCGTTATGTAACGTCAACGTTTATAGTCGCTCAGTCATAGCCTGTACAGCAGGTCATTCTCATTGGTCTACAACGTTCATTGACGTCGAACGTCTGCAAACGTCGTGCCGTGTTTTTAGGATACTGTAACATATAATATTCACACAACGTCTACAAACGTCCAACGTACGGAAACGTTCTGTCATTTTTATTAGTTTTATATGATATTTAGAAGTACGACGTTAAGAAACGTCAGACACATATTTACGTCGTGCCACATTCAGTGTCATATGTCTATGGTTATATGACACAACGTTCATAAACGTCCACCGTATGAAAACGTTCTGTCATATTCAATAATGTTTATTTATATATCTGTGTTACAACGTTAATGTACGTGGAACGTTAGCATACGTTGTTTTCCATAACGTAGTACATTTTGTTACTAATTAAACACAACGTGAGAATACGATAAGGTATACTTACATTGTATTCCTATAGCATTTTGTTTTTTCTAAATGATTTAACTAACCTATCAATACGTTAGGTTAAATTAAGTACCTACCTAATTAAATATTTTACTAGACAGTAAAACACAAGGAGATAGTTGAAAGTGTGCATTATTTATTTATTTTAGAAATAATATAACAATATCTAATCAGTCTTAGGTATTATTGAGATCGAATAAAGTTTGTAATTATTATTAGTTTGCAAATAAAAACTTTACTTTACTTTACATTATAATCAAATGTTTAACTATAATCACAGTTTTCAGAGGTTATAACATTTCCGTAGTAAAACTTAACAGCGCGATCTATGATAAGTTTTTCACTACAGGACTAATAACATCCTAACACAATAAAATAAAACAAAATACTTGCAACTTCTGAGTTACAAATAAAAAAACATAAAAGAGTAGGTATACCTACTACTTAAAATCTTCAATATGGCATTTAAAAATGTAGGTTAACAGACTTGCTTGAAATTGAAATCTACATGGATTTTAAAGTTCAAAATCTTTTTCACTGTGACATCAATATTGTAATCCCGACGTACAACATACAACTTTTTAAATGCCAGAATGAACAAAAAAACTAAATTTGTATACTTCTACAAAAAAAAACAATAACAAAAAAACGTAATGAATAATTATAAGTATAAGTTTCAATTCAACATAATGAGTAAGTGTTTTCGATAACATTAATAGAATAACCTGAAAAACATATAAAACTAATCCAGTATTCTGCCAGTCAATTAATTAGTTGTTAAATTGGCTATGCCACTCATCAAAACACAGGGCGCAGAGCGCTGGTTTATCGTCACATCCCTTGCATCGTAATCCAGTTTCCCTTCTTTGATTATTCTTTTTGCACATTTTACATTTTAGATAGTTAGACTTTTTCTTTGATCCAAGTGGTACAGGAATTTTTTCAGGCCAGTGACCCCCATTTGAAGAATCAGCTGGTGCAACCACTGGGTTTTGCTCGTTGGATCCCTTTCGATTGCTGTATTTAGAGTGCCTTATCAGGTGCTTGAGATCAACAACGGGTTCAATTTGAATTAGATTTCTGATCAGCTCTTCTCGGAAAGTAATAAATTCGTAAGATTTGTCGTTATTCTTGCAGTATTTTTTAAATAGAAAAAAGCTGTTCCAAACGGCGATATCTAGAAGGTGGAAAAACACCTTTTTGTACCATCTTATGGTCTTTCGAGGTGATGAATAATATGAGATCATTTGGTCAACACGATCAACTCCAGACATGAATTTGTTGTATTGAACCACTTCTCGTGGTTTAGTTTTAGGCTGTCCACGTCTGTTAGTTATTTCAACCAACTCAGGATGATATTCAGTCGTGATCATGTTCACGGGTCGTTTGTCCACCCATTTCGAAACATAAATCCGATTTCTTTTTGCCCAAACATGATTTCCTTTTTTAAGATTCTTGGACAGTAAACGTTTTGGGTTGCCTTTTCTATTCACTCGTAATGTTCCCGTTGAATGTGTCTTGAGATCTAGAAGTTTTTGGGATAATTCTATGGAATTATAGTAGTTATCCATGTAAAGGGAATGACCTTTTAAAATGTATGGTCTCATAAGTCTCAAGACGGTCTTTAATACTTTCTTCCCCTTTTCTGTGGTGTCAGTTACTTTACCAGAATACATTAACATATTTAGGACATAAGCACTCGATGTTGTCAGCTCATAAAACTTTATGCCATATCTAGCTCGCTTTGATTTTACGTACTGTTTACATGTCAAACGACCTTTGAATAACAGTAAAGATTCATCTAAACTCAGTTCTTTTTCTGGTTTATAACATAATCGGAAGTTTCTTGTTACAAAATCCATAAAAGCACTTACTTTTTCTAGTCCTTTCGCGTCTGGAGAAGCAACGTTTAAACATCTTAGTATCTGTTCATATCGACGTCCAGATAGTACCGACACAAAAATCGGATGGTAATATAATGGATCTGACATTGTAAACAGTTTACGTTTTTGTGGAGTAGCAACATGACCGCTTAGTAAACACAATCCCAAAAATTTTAGTAACTCCTCTCGGTCAACTTCTTTGTATATGTAAGAGCGACTGTTTCTAGTCTTAGGCCTATTTCTTTTACATAAATCGAGCCCGTAGGCGTTGGTGCATTCTATTATGTAATCAACAATTTCAGGCGGGAATACTCGATTAAAAATATCAACTACTGTTGTAGTTTCATCAACAGGAAACCGGATACCTACAGAATTATCATCAAATTTAAAATCAGGTATGGGAGAGATAGTAGCGCTCCATTCTTCATCGATAGTAGAAGCGCCTCTTACACTAGAAGGTAACTCAGGTTCTTCTCTTGGGCTATCTTGAGGTAAACGGTTCGTATTCGGTAACGCAAGATCATTTTGTCCATGACGAGTATCAGTTTCATACCTTTGGTCAATTTGCGATGATTGCCGAAATAAAGCTGGCTCAGAATGATATCTTGACGAATGGCCCACAGAAGGCGTCTCGGGTACCTCTACATGATCAACTTGAAGCGAACGGTAAACAGGAGTTATTGCAGAACCATCTCCTGATAAATGGGACACAGTGGGTGTTTCAGGTACCTCTAAATGGCTAACCTGAAGCGAATTGCACGGAGAAGGGGTCTCGGGAACAAGTACTTGGCCTGCATAAGGTAAATGCTGAATAGGAGCAGAATCATCTTTTGAAGAACAACTTTTTGAAGGAGACTTAAGCCTTGGTTTTTGCTGAACTTCCGGCAAAACATCATCGAAAGATGATGTTTCATATGTTTGGATATCTAGACGTGAACAGCATGCAGATGTTGACTTAGGTTGATCTTGAGTTAAACGATTATTGGGCGGTGACTTAGGCTCACTTGCATGGCTTACATGGCTACTAGGTGAATGAGGCGTAGATGGTAAATCTGGAGTGCTTTTAGATAAACGGTGCATAGAATGTGATACAGATTCGTCCTTGTCGTCGTTTTGAAGTAAATTTGT
Organism: Catocala nupta; assembly: GCA_963675205.1. Classification (NCBI taxonomy): domain Eukaryota; kingdom Metazoa; phylum Arthropoda; class Insecta; order Lepidoptera; family Erebidae; genus Catocala; species Catocala nupta. The sequence continues at coordinate 13,372,743 of OY776099.1, forward strand.
TACAGCATCATTAGATTGCCTTTTCAGTCGTTTAGCTAACGGAAATATTTCCAAGTCTGATGAATTCGCAATTTCATAATCAGATTCATCATGTTGTTCGTTAGTACCTACATTATTCTCAGTCTCAGATAGATTGGATAGAGACCCTTGGCAACTAGAATGCGAGTCTTTATCATTGCTGTCGTCAAGATCTTCTGAAGCCTCTGAATCCGATTCTGAGCTCTGACTATCAGTATCACTTGAAACAGATCGGAAACTGGAACCATTATTAGTATTTTTAGATAGTAACTGCTTTATTACCTTACCACGACGAGCATGGGGTTGACTTTTCCGGGTATTTTTACTTATCAGGGTACCACCAACTCGTGATCTTTTTGTTGGTAATACCAAAGACTCACTAAGATTGCTGTCACTATAGGAATCTTCTTCACTTGGTTCATAATTATTGTCCGAACCGTACTCCCCGTCGTCTTCAAACGGGTCCCGAGCTATTTCATCTGATGACCGATGTTCAAATATTTTCATAGATTTTTTTATGCGTTTATCCATCTAAACAAGCAAGAAACACATTGATTAGCTCTCTAGATAATGTACATTATCTTTTTGCAAGATAAACATCTAGTAACAACGTAATTTAGGTAGGTACCTGCGTAAAAAATGAAAGGAGCTAGTAGGTACTTACATTCTGTTATTATTCATTTAAAAGTCCGTTTAAAACATGAATTATAGCAAAATATAGCTCTCTAAGGATAGTTTATCTGTTTTTACATAACGTTTAATAAATAAACAGTCATAATACTTACATTTTATGCAAAATCACTCTCAAAAACAACAGTAAAAACAGCCGGTTCTCGGCGGCGCGCGCGCGCGTACCCCTAGGTTGACACTATGCGACTGAGGCAACGAGAATGTAGGGACGCGGGGGCGTATAATGACGTCGTGCGTATTCTACGTACCACCCGCGCACGAGCAGGACGTCTTCTTTTTGAAGCACCAAAAATCATAATGTAATGTGACAGAACAATTTTGAAATTTTCATGCGTTGTGGCGGAAAGTCTTAGCTTGTACAATTTTGTATGGCGAGTCAACGTGAGAATACGGTCTGCTTAAAACAAGTAAATTAAAATAGACGTGGTAGTACGTTCTGTCACCACTCGCAGCTGTCTTGGAACGTATATACACGCCACCGCCCATGAAAGGGTTAATGTTAAAATTTGCTATAATATAAGTGTATTACAGGCGAATATTACTAATATCTTTTATGCATTGGCCTGTAGAAAGTCAAGTTTTGCGGAATAAAAAAGATGTAATGTTGCCAGACGCAAAAAATTATTTGAATAAAATATTCTCGAGCTTTAATTAGGCTTTCATTGTTCCACCCTTAGGCATTTCTACCTAAAGAAGGTTGTAAATAATAGCTTGGATCTTGTGACAATTTTATCAGAGTAACATCCGCAAGGCTTGGACGATGTTGATCATATTCTATTATAAACTTATCGAAAAATGTATTGATCTCATTGATGTTTGAATAATTTTGTATTTCAATATTCTACACTTTTTTATTAGCATTTAAAATTACTTTAACCCTTTTCACATTGTATGCAAAACGTTTCGAGGGCTTTATACTGTGCTATGTTATTCCAATAATAATAATTAAATGAAAACACGATTATCAGTTTAAGACAACTAAATTTTTCTTATTAAGTGAAGATTGCTCAAGAAATGTCACTATTCGTACACTTCTACCAATTAAGTATGATACTGTTTTGCTAACATTTTACTGTCATTAAATATGGAACTTGATGGGCATGATTCGGATGACATCTACCACAGTACCCAAGCTATATTATACAGAGTATTGTAAGACTTACATTAAAGAAATGTTTGGATGAGTCAGCTCATAAAGATTTTATTGCTACAACATTACGAAGCAGCCAATATATGTATATTAAAGATTAGGCTAGGGTGTTGAGTAACTTTTTGAAGTAGTTCTTGTTACAGCAATCCACCCATCACTCAAGGCATTATGATGGCATGCCATGGTAGGTTTAGCCTATAGAAACCGGGACTTCCATCTTGCCCGGGTAAGCTCAACATACCCTCTCCTTTTTTCGCAGAGAGGTACGAGTAAATGGTATTCCCAAACGTTTAAGAAAAAAAGCGTTTGGAACATCTATATTTAGTGAGCTATGCTTTAGATTTAGTAGTAAAGGTATATGTAAACGCAGGTCACTCACACAAGTTCATTTAGAGAATATAATAAAATTACTATTTCAGTCGGCCAACATGCTTTAAAACGGTTTTACGGTACCAATTACTTTAACTACATTTATATTTTAAAGACGCACAGATAAAACGCTATCGATACTTGATCAGCAATCAATGCCCTGCGCGAATCCAAGCATGAAAACATTCTCTACATTATAAAAAAGATATAAATACATTAAATAAAAAAGAATGCGTAAACAACGTCGAGACATGAAAAGTGAATCTAAAACAAAAAAGAAACGATTGTTTATTGACATTCGAGCGCTACCATGGGTGCGTTCCACTTAGCGCTCACGACACTCACGCTCACGACCACGGGCTTTCCCATTCCACTTGCTTCCGAGCGTTACAATTGTAAACTCAAGTGGAACGGTTATTGGAGTGTTTTGAACGTTGATGTAAATTGAGTGAATTAGAAAAAAAAAGTCGAATGCTTTAAATTTTTTAAAGAGGTTAGGTTACAATTTGTAAGTCTGACCAATAAACTCTTAAAGTTATTGGTTAATTGGATTTATATTAAAAATATATATTTAATATTCTACTAATATTATAAATGTGACAGTTTGTGAGGATGAATGAATGTTTGTCTTCCACGCAAAAACTACTGAACGGATTTTGATGAAACTTTACAGTATTATTGTTTATTCATCGGAATAACATATAGGCTACTAAAAATCTATTTTAACATAAATCTACACTAAGGCGAGCGAAGCCGTGGGCAAAATCTAGTATTTCATAATTTTGTGGAGTATTTAATTAATTTATATTCAAATATATTCAAAATGTCTTTTACGGCGACACTTGGATATTTGGTAGAGCGTATTACGACGCTCTACCAAATATCCAAATGCTTTAGAAAGTACTAGTTCATCCAGTTCAGATGAAGAGTGGAATACCATTATTACAAAATCATGATCGTGAAAAACGGAAACTTAGACTACGTAAGATAATGTAATTATTCGTTACTCAGATGAAGAATTAAAAAGTTATTGTATATATTAAGTAAAGTAAAAGTAATTTTATATTTTAAGCCCAGCCAAGCTTTCGTTAGGCTTACACCGTTGTCTGGCTATACGGAACTATCGATGTGAGTCCGACTGGCACTTATATGGCCGAATTGCTTCGCAATACATCAACCAGTAACACGTGTACCTATATTACCTAAGCTAGATTACATAAGAAAATTATTTTCTCAATTAACTAGAAAATTAGTTCCTAGTTTTCGCGGATCTAAGTCACAAGTAATAACTTATAAATGAAAATACTAAGAGATAGACTTATAAATAACATATATATAAGATAACGTGTATAGGCAATTACATTTGCTACCACAAATTGATTGGAAGACTTCGTGGACCAAAGTTCTAGAATTGTTTCGTGCTAATGTCGCCAGGATTTCTGAATTTTGTGGGATATGCCCATGTCAATTTATTTTTTGTGATTTGTTTTATGAGTTGCAGAGCGGGGCCTGGGTTAAACCTGGGACGTTGCTCAAAGTAGAACAATCAATTCCAGGACCATTTTCTTTTTAGCATGAGGATATGCGTTTATACATACCTTTCGGTGGGACAAGGGGAGGGTGGAGAGGGTATTTCGGGCAACACCGGGTCTTACCGACTAAGCCTACCAAGGTGTGCTGACTCGCTGCCTTGAATTGTGGGTGGTTCGCTGGAACTGAAACTACATCAGCGATATATACAAAATACTACTTCAGACCTAAGAGAAGACCTTAGGGATAGGACCCTAGGGTTCCTAGGCTTCTTAAGAAGTGCTGTTCGCCATTAAACAATCCTTTTTTAAATAGCAGCTCCTCCATAAGCTCCTGAATATTGTATCACACTAACTTTCAGAGGCTTCAGCTCGGCGGCAAAGCCAACATTAAAACAATATGCATGCAGTAACCAGTAATTTTATACTTTGTGCCAACAGGGCAGCTTGTTTTGCAAGGTCGAGTCAACACTTGCAGGGATGATTTAAATATTCATATGTTAAAGCTTACTGTCAAGTAGACCGTACATTTGTTTGCCAAATTATAATATTTATAATATTAGCCTTATTTATAAAATTTTCCACTATTGAGCACGGACAGTCTTAGTGGTTCATGTTCCACTGGTCCAGTGCGGATTAGGAGAATTCACATATATTCGAGGACATTATGAAGAACTCTCAGACATACAGGTTTCCTCATTATGTTTTCCTTTACCGTTAAAGCCAACGATACTTAACTAATTAAAACTTACATAACTTTGAAAAGTTGGAGATGCGTGTCTTGGAATCGAACTTGACTTGTCTCGGCTATCACTTGGCTATCACGAATTGCCACCTTAGCGCTATAAAAACTCAGTCCTCAATTGTAGCAGGTTGATATGGAAGCCCTATTATTAAGTACTTTTAGAACTTTATTCGTCTCAGAGAAAGGACATGATTTCTAATTAGTAACTTTTCTGTTAACTTTATCGATGAATGGAAACGTTGTGATCTTATATGACGTAATAAGTATACTTGCTCATCGTTATCATTATAATGTTATTTATGGTATTTTTTTATTGAACAGAAAGTTCTTGTTTTCTTTAAATAGAAAAAGTAATTGTATGATTCTTCTTTATTATAATTATTACCTATTAAAACACTGTTATATAATGTTGATAGCATCAAAAATCGTAACTAATATTATAAATGCGTATGTAAGTTTGTTTGTTTCGCTTTCAGGCTTTAACTACTTGATCTATTGTCATGAAACGCATACACTTAACACTTTGTCAGGGGTACAGATAAGTACATACTTCTATTCAGTAAAAAAGTACTGTTCCTAAGGGATAGCCACTATGAATTAGATATTATTATTATTAAATATTAAGTCGCTTGATGAATCATGTCACTGCTGAATTTAAATATTCACTTTACAAAATTATTACTTACACGAGAAGATTAACCGATACATAACACAAAAACCAATTTTCTCAAAATAGGTTTCAAATATGCAAATATTTGAAACATGAGTAGGTTAGATATTGATTTTCTGAACGAAAGAAAATTTTATTTGGCTTGACGCATAATGCAGCAAATTTAATCTGTATCATGAGGAACTTTACAAACATGCAAACAGCAGACACGACAACCATTTGTAGAACATATAAAAGTTTGCCTCATGTGGGATTTGAACCTACAACACTCAGCTCGTGGCGAGCTAATAGTGACCGGGATCGATGACCAAGACGATCAACTAGAGGTGATCACACACTGATTGCTTAGGGAACTGCTACTTCGAGGAATAATAATAATAATAATAATAACCATAAACATAAAGTAAAATTGTTGTTACACATATCTGTGTGACTTATGTCAATTAATGCTTCACTGCGCTTAAATAGATCACTTTTTATAATAGAGGCTCGCGTTAGATGGCTGGATCAAGTCCTTGATCCAAAAGGCAGTACTACTCGACACGGCGCGTATTGTGAGGAGATTCCTCTCTTTGGGGCCCTAACCACCGGCAGCTTGGACCTTGTTCCCGATGTTGGTGGGTCATTTCAGTTTTTATATTTTTAAATATGTATAGTTTTTATATTTATATTTAAAAATGTAATAATTAGAAAAAAATAGAAATAAAGAGAATAATAATAATATTCTACCACATACACACAACAATAATAATTGAATAATCGTAGCGAATATTTATTTCAATTAATAATTGAATTTAAACTCTTTCAGACTGATTATTTGAGTACCACATCGTATTTTTAACTATTAAACCTATTTATATTTTCATGACTTTTCTGCAGCTATATTCACGGAGCAAATCACATTTTTTGCATCTCCTTTTTGGTAAAAAAACATAATAAAAATAAATGTAGTTACTGCTTTAGTTTCTAAATAAACAAATTGGAACTTATAACTTTCGACATAAAGTTAATATTCACTTGGGAGGTTTTAATAGTTAGTATAAGGAAAAGGCGTATAATTTAAGCGCAGTGAAGCATTAATTGACATAAGTCACACAGATATGTGTAACAACAATTTTACTTTATGTTTATGGTTTTCTAGGTATTCTTTTTATATGATACTAGATTTTGCTCGCCGCTTCACTCGCGTAAATGTAAGTTAGGTTAGTGACAGTACTATTTGTTGGATGAATGGTACCCTTTGTCTTTTTTATTCCACTGACAACGTGTGTGCGAAATTTCATGATGATTGGTCGAGTAGTTAAGGCGTAAAAGCGTAACAAACAAACTCACATTTGCATATATAATATTAGTTAGGATTGAGTTACAGTGACTATTTTTGCCACTAGATATTCCTCGAAATGGTCGCTGTAGTTACCGTAACTTTCATTGCTGTTAAGTGAGTTACGGAGGAGCTTAGGTAAATGAAACCTTAATGGGAAAGGTATGAATGAGTGTTCAAGACCAAAAATTTAAAATAAATGTTAGGCCCTTTATTTCAAAGCCCTCATCTCACTCCATTTCCTAACTTTCATATACATAAATCTCCCTATCCTTTACTTTCTTCCTATCATATTCATCATTATCATGTCATGTAACATAATGTTCTGCAGACCGATGCTAGCTTGATCATGTCCGCCAGTCTTAACGAAGACTGGCGGACATCTGCGCAGGAGATGTTATAGTGCATAAGGGTGTGCGCAAACACAAGTAAATTCTCTGTTCCCTCACTCTCATAGTCCGATAGGACGGTAATCCGACACGACTGGGAGAGATCAGGCGCAGGGCCAACGGCTTTAAGTCCTTTCCGAGGCACGAGAGTGTGTAACACCGGCAACTTCGAAACTTCGGACTATTATTTAGTATTTCTTGCTCCGAAAACCCAATAACTTTTTTGAACCCAAGGCCTCATGCAGTCAAATCATCGAGTCTTAGTAAGACTATAAAGAAAAAATTATTGGCTCTATATAAAGATAATTTTGGGTTCAAGACTAAAAGACATATTTTAAATTTGAAAAATGCACATCACTTCTTTGCCTTGGTTCTACAAAAAAGATATTAGCCCACAAGAACTAATATTTTTCCTAGAACTATGGCAACGCTAATATTAGAAAAGTAAAAGCTAATATTAGATAAAGTACTTACTATTTGTCTATTTCTTTTGCCAGACGTTACTGGAACGTTACAATTATTTTTTCAGATAATATATAACTGATTGCACAGATGACATAGTGGTTTAAGTAGTCGCCTCGTCACTGTCGCGGCGTCGAGTGTTGTAGATTCGAATCCTATACGGGATAAAAATTTGTGTGATTCTCACAATTTTTTTTCCCGTTATAAGAATGTTTGTTAATTCCCCTGCGACACAGATATGATTCCTAGTGCAGGAGTTGTATTTTTAAGACACAAAAAAACTGGATGCTTAGGTAGGGAATTTAAAAATACGCGTTTGAAATTGCAAGGTAGTTGTATATAAAAACGTGTGCAGCAAATATTAATATTATAGAACCCGCTTTTGCCAATTTATAATTCCAGCCTAAACCGAACGCAACACAAAAGAATAAGTTTCCAACTACGTGTGGTTTTTCCCGTCAAAACTTATTTTGACGCCGACTTTTGACGTGTTACATGTAAATTTATTTTCTTTCTCTGTTAGGAAATATGAGTATTATACCTACTAGTTTTGCTTCAAGGGTTTACTCGTGTTAAATTACGTTACTGTTCTACTTCTTAAGGTTGTGGTATATTTAAGTAGTAGCGTGATGATTATAGCATATTTTCTTTCTTTATGAAACTTAAACTTATTAAAAGAGATTTTTTCTTAAAATTGGTTGAGTTGTTTTTAAGGTACAAAACTAGATTAGATAAAAATAGAAAGGGTGGTCAATAATGATGAGATAAAATGTGCGGTTTATAATTTTTTCTCACATTTACTGTATCTATACAATCAACAAAGTTTTCTGCAAGAGTGTACATCCCTGGACAAGCTGGCTCATTCATACTGTCACATACATAGATAATCTCAAGCCTATATCCCCTAAGCGGATGTATACTACACCCATTTCTCGCCAGCTATGTTTTTAGGTCCTACTTATTAGGGAGCGAGCTTATTGCTGTCCAGGCATAGTTCCGGACTACGTATTACTGAGAATTTCTTGACAAAATAATGAAATGACACATCACCTGACCCGGGCATTGACCCCGAGATGCTTTGCACAACAGTCGTATTTACTACCGATGCGCTACCGACAAGATAAAACCATATCAGTAATCTACTTTCACACAATGAAAATTATGCAGACTAATAAAAACGAAAGTGAACGAAATATTTTATTATATCCACGAGATAACTAAAAACAATTTCCGATGGCACTACTCGACTGCGTCACAATAAATTAATATTGTTATCATTATCCCAGACACTTTAGCCACCCATTCACGGGTTTATCTTTTTCTGACAAAATCTTACGTCGACTATAAATATAAAATCTACTATTTAATACTTAAATATGTAAAATATACATGTATTATTATTTAAACAATATATTTTAGACTGCTTGTTAATAAACAAAAAGATTCTTAACGTAATCCTAGCAGTATTTAAAAGCTTTTGAATATACTAATATTTGCCCACAAAGAGAGATTTATAACTATGCACTACAAATTTTGTTGGCTTAATTATATAAAAATAGCTCGGCTTATTGCATATATCTTTCAGTATAACAAAGGACTATACTGAATAAAATATGCTTTATATAATTTGCTTTTGTTATATCAAACTTCTTTATAACTAGCGCCTGTATGCACTAAAGTATAAAAAACCTACGTAAATGATTAAACAAGACTATGGTTGGTCCCGCTGGGCCAGCTATGCTATTCTGTTAACATCAGTTTCGTCGCTGGTCGTATAGACAAGTTTGTCTTCGCGGCAGCCTAATGAATGGAAGAGACCGCAGCGCTAATTGTGAAGTCCCGTGTTCAATACCTGACCTTGTATAAGGAAATTTTCAGAAGACGTTTCACCCCTTTCAAATCGACGGATTGATTTGAAACTTTGCACACTTATTGAGGACCAATGACAATACAATAATTTATAAAAATTAAAATGTATTTTATATATATAATTTAGATAATTAAAAATATAAAATATATAACAAAAATGTTATAAAAACCACAATAAAACGCGCTTTTTTACATTAAAATTATTAAATTATTATCTACTTTTTAAGCATGTTTTTTTTATTACTTTGTGAGCGACTAGGTATGCGAAAGTAAATTTAGTTTATCCGTTTACTACATACAATCAAATTTATTGTGACAAATTTTATAAAGGATCGTCTGTTCAAGATACATTCTCCTATGTTTAAGAGTTGACAGAGAAAATTTTTCTAGAAGAATATGATACGATGATGACCTTTTTATTAAGTTGTAATTTAGATGTCGAAGATATTTATATTGAACTGATTTAATCCATTGTTAATAGGACCATAAAACGGATATTACAATAACCATAGTAAGAATAAATAATTTAAATAAATCACAATCCAAGTTGCGTGTTAGACTGAGGACTAACCTTTTCTCATACTGAGAAGAAAAACGTACGAATAGTGAGCCAGTTTCTAAATAGGTATAATATAATTATTTATAAATATATGCTAAACCTACGCCATGTTTCAGTGAACTGTCTGACATTTTTAATTTCCACACGCTCTACTATACAACGTGTAACATATTAAACGCACTTCCTGAAAGTACTTTGTTCAGAATCGGCTACTGATTCCATTTCTAACATTTTAATATAGGTATTTTTTGTCCTAAAATAATTAAATCAACGTAAATTATAGTCATCATTTTCTTTGAACAGTCGAAATAAACGAAAATGTATCATAATTCAAGGCAATAAGGTTTTTGATGCAATAAAGGCAATAATGTTAGATTTATTGTATTATACTCATACTATCCGCGCACAATATATAATAAATAAGGAGAAATAATTCGTTAAATTAAAATATTTAAGTATATAAAAGTAACATTTTAATGATTATATTATTATTATGATTTAATTATCTAATTGGGGTTTTTGAGGTTGTGCGTTATATTTATGACACGTTGTATAAATTGCACTGTGAGTACATTTCAAGTCAATCAATCAATTACTTTTCGAGTTTTGTTGAGACACATCTTTCGGGGGCTGCATTTTATTACACATAAAGATAACATTATTAACAGGCGATCCGTCTGCTCGTTTGCCACCGTAATATCATAAAAAAAATGCAGGTAATGCCAAAATGAATCCAATAATATGCAAAGTTAAACCTAAAAATGGCGTCACATATCGATGCATTATTTAGGCAACTAGATCGAACGAGCTTGTGGAATAAATTATTTATATTGTGCATAGCACAGTACTAACAGGTCCTTAAATATAGATGGATGTGTGGCGTATACCAGTCTGATACAGGTATTGCACATTATGTAAATATCAAAGGAATCGTTTCCTTACTTATGTTTATATAATAATATAAGTCATCCTTAATATTAGAAATGCGAAAGTGGGCAATCCACATTACCTTAATACGAAATATAACTTAATCACGCGTAAACCGTAGACCGGACTTCGGTCAAACTTGACACAAATAAACTATGTCCTGGATTACACATAGGATAGTTTGTCTCAATATCGATATTATTATATTCAGTATTTAGTAACAAATATAATAAATACATTCTGGACTACGACGACACCAAAGATTTCTCGACGAAATTCCATGCCATCGATGCCTGCGTGACTTGGCGTTCTGTCTATCTCAGAATCACGATATCCAAATACTTGGCCTCCTTACAGTTGACCAATATCAAAGAAACTTTGATAAAGGAAAGTCGCCATGTCCACCATTTTTATTTAAACGACTGTTCAAACTTTTAATTAGTAAATTCTTGTCTTGGTTCTTTTCCAAGCTATAAGTAATATGCGTTTTGTTCTTTTATCAACTTTCAGTAGTTACTGAAGTTTCTTAATAAAAATTCGCCGTCTAGTTAGACGGCGAATTTTTATTTAAGAAATGTCAATCCTTGATGAAGACTTCGCGAATGGCGTAGTGGTTTAATTTAACCCATTGAGTCGCAGCTGCACACCGATGGCCGGACACAATAGATTTTATTTATGTCTGGTATTCTAAGACTTGATAGATTAAGTAGGTCTCTATGTCAGCGAATGCTGTGACAGCCTTGTCTATATGGCAGGCACGTAAGTACGTCTGAGTGAATATTTTAGTAAATCACTGACTTCACCGCGTAAGAATTCCATTTTTATTTCTTTACACAATACAAATTAACGTTCTTGATGTTAATAAGGCACTATCGTATCGTATACCGTTGGTTGGCCGATCTACAGTAATATGAGTTAGTAATGTATGATTGGTCCGGCCGACTTGAGAGGTAACATTTTCTAGTTTAAGAGGTTACGTCTGTGAGTGCATATACTCGTATCTAGAGTACAACTGCTATTTTTAATAGAACCACCACCCTAACTTATAGCTTCTTTCGTTACTAATATTATGACCTCTATTCATCATTACAATTTGCTTCATTTCAAAATTAAAGAATATTTGATTAACACACATATCAACCGACTAAGGAGCGTATGTCGCCGTTACGCTTAGTACTGTGGGTTCAAATCCTATTCGAGACAGTTATTTATGTGATTCTCAAATAATTGTACTAAGTCTAAGTCTACTTTGTGTTCGTTGATCGTATGTTTGTAATACCCCGAAACATAAAACTTGGTTCCTAATAGGAAAGTTGCCTTATTGGAAAAATAGAGTAGGTAAAATTGCTAAAACTATTTTAATTTATATTTCATTTTTATGTAACTAAAAATCAATTAAAAGTTAAAATGCTCCGCGAGTTCTCATAACTTGTACCACAACTTATCCAGCCCCCTGCAAAAATTGCGTCCTTTTGCTTTTTGCATACTTTTGTCAGTTTGTCACTTTGGAAATTAAAATATTTCAATTTAGCGCCATTACTTACCTTTGTTATTTACGTCCAAAGTACTCCATTAGAAGCTATTGACGAGAAGTGGCTTATTAATGTGAAAGATGTTTATTACTAAATTACGCTTAAACCGTTACGGATGATTATCAAAATTTGCATGCAGATATACCATAACCGGGGCTTATATTTTTGTATAAGACAACTCTCGCACTAGGAATATTGACTGTGTCGCGGAGGACTTAAAAAAACACTAATCTTAAACAACGGACACGAAGATCATCCAGAGTTGATACAAATAATTGTTGATTACACAATTTTTTGTGTGATTCTCATATATTTGTGGGGATCGAACCCACAAAGGACACGTGGGAGCAGAGAGGCGACCACTTAAGACACTACGCCATCTGTATGTGACTATAGAGACAATCTCCTATGTGTAACTTAGGCGATTTTTATGCCAGTATACATTCCTGTGAGATTCACGCAGGCATAGCAGCGGAGAGAATCTAATTGACAATGACAATGTAAATAGAATAATCTAAGAGTGTCTGCTGAACGAGGTTGTGTACTGGAATAAAATGAATGAACTGGATTTCCATCGTGTACTTGTAGATGTTTTATAAGACACCTTAATTTCTTTAGCGCAAATTTTCATAGTGAAAATTGGGACGAGACGATAATTCAAATTACGTATTGTTTTTCGAATAACGAATACTAATTCAAATACATTAGAATTGATTTTCCATTATAACATTTGGAATGTTTAAAACTTTTCACTAAAACGACGCGATATAAAAATAGACGCGATCATAATATTATATAGTATTAGCCATGGTTACAAGCAGGCAGAGAGAAATCAGTCTACTTGTGATCACGCCAGGGAGTTCTGGCCGAAACGATACTGAACATAATCGCATTAATACCTGTTTTCAGTTCATGCAAAGTGAAAGTATAAAAGTGTTTAATACATAGGTAGTGGCGCATCGTTCTACAAACCGCTAGGATTAAGAAAGTAACGCCGTGCACAACTTTTCATTAGCTTGTGATGAGACACATAAATTTATAAGATGGGTCCTTACATTAAACAAGTCATTATATAAGTTAGGAGCCTAGAAGAACATTCACTGACCAAATAAAGGAAAAGGTGAAGGTTAGGTCTTATTAGGAAGTCAAGGTATTGGCCAAAGATCAAGAAAGATGGTGTCTACCCCACCTACAAAGCAGAGCTCTTAAGTATATAGAGGATTGAAAATGTAGAAGAAGATCAAATATAAAAGTGTTATAGCCGCCTTTTGTACGTATACTTCATAAACTTTGCAAAAAACTAGAAACTGACACGTGGCTGTTAATAAAATGCTTATAGTATACTCCGTGCTGAGAATTTATTAACAGGGAAACCCAATAACACTGACGGGGAATTATACTCGAGACCTCAGCAGTTGCATTTACTACCTCAGTGTCAATGAGGGAATCAAATAACTTTTATTAATTTACGTTACAAAGTATGAGCATACACATATGAACGTCAAAGTTTAGTAGTTAGTAACTTACTGAAGTAGAATTTATATTATTTGTCGCTTTAGGAAAAGGCAAAACTACACTCACGATAACTCAACAAAAATATATATAAAACAGAAAATGAAGAAATTATAATAAAATGACAACTCCAAATTCTAAACCAAAGAAACCTTCAGTTTAATAAATCAGCACAAATTAAAATAAATCCTTACAAAACACGAATTAAAATGATTTACCGAGCGTACAATGAACGAAGGAAATGCATCTATTTGTTTGTCACGATAAACAAATAAAGATTAACGATGCGATGCCAGCGTTGTTTGAGTAGGTTATTACGTAATGGAGAATTGTAAATGAAAACCGACGAATTTATTTATCTACCTACCGCCTTTCTGTTAAGCCACCACAGATTAGTTGGGTACAGATTGCCCGATTAATAAAGTAAGAACCCGCTACAATCGGCAGTCGGATTTTGTCGTAGTTTTAGATCCCTATTAATACTAGACAAGTTTACTGCCGTCTACCGAGCACAGTTCCAGACTCCGTCCTCTACCAAGAAATTTAATGATAGCAAAAACCAACAGCACTTCGCCGTTCACAGAAATCTCACTCAAGAACTCATGCTCACTATCGTTACGCAACCAAGGTATCAATTTTCACACAAAGACATACAAAAAACCTCACCTGTGCTACTGGTAATAATTTGTTCTCATTTGTAGGCGTTGAAACGGTTTCAGTAGCGTTGCGCGATAACGCCACCAGCCAGGTTCAACCGTGTGTATCCCAAATTAACGGATTTTATCTCTGATTTATGTAGCCTAAGTATTCGTATTGTAGTGTATTTAATGAAACGCAGCTATTGTAAGCTTGTTAAATTCTGTCCAAATACAGTAGTAATATTAACTCGTCAGTAATAAGCGACGGCAGAGCGATGGATAAGGCAATCGAATTGCGAGCGAGGTTTTCGAATCCCACTCAACGATGTGATTTCATTTCTTATATAAGTATTCTAGCTTAGCTGAAGGAGTTAACAGATTAAAAAAGGTCTTTTATAAAAAAAGGCGGAAACCAAACACGGTAAAAATACCATAACATCTTAATTGTTCTCAAATAATATAATAAACTGCCGGGGCGAGTCAGCCAAGAGATTATTTGACAATTATTGCCTCGGCGGCGTAGCGGTAAATGCGACTGTTCTGCGTGAGACCTCGTGAAAGATTTCCGGGTCGAGCTAAGTGGTATTGGGTTTTCTGTCATGATATATTCATAACAGCACGGACTTTCGAAGACTTCACTCTTCAGCCTAGGTTCTTGATAAATGACAATTATCTTGCTCTCTATAATGAAGTACCTAAATCATAGCTGACAGATTGTGTGTGTATGACACCACTGCCTACCTTTTCAGAAATATAGGCGTGAGACTACAAGTATTACTACTTCTAAAGTACTGATTTATCATCATATTTCAACCCTTATCTTTTTAATAGAGAATGGTAATCGTCACTCTTCCAGCCGTTTGATCTTGAGACAAAGTAATATTGCAAACTCGTGCAGTCTAGCAACCATATGGGACATACGCAGCTACGGGGCCGTTTTATTGATAAGCGTATCACAAGTAACAGAATGATTAAATGTCCTAAATTCTGAGTGTCGGAAACTGCAGCAAACCTATTAGTTTAAATACAATTCCCGCACTAGGAATAATTCCCGTGTCGCGATGCGACCACTCAAATAATTTCCATAGCCAATATCAGCACGGCTTGATTTTTAATAAGATTAAAGCACATACTATAAGACCGACTATTATATGCAATTATAAACCTAATAATAACACAAATACTATAACTTTATTCATAAATCTAAGCAAATATACTCAGAACCTACACGAGAAGGTAGAAATTATGTTATGAAAGTCCATTAATATGCGAGCGAATGTCGTAAACTAACACATTGCCAAATAGAATAAGATATATCGCCGAAACCAAATAGATATATCACTAATTGTTTGCTTCTAAGCCGAAATATAACTGATTGAATGAATAATCGACCTAAATTTAAACCTGTCGAGATATTTTAGAAGTATTATTGGTTTATTCAGAATTAGCATTCGATATTGGTTTACTATGTCTAGACGTAGTTGTTCTTAGAAACGTTATTTTGCGTGAACGTAGTTTTAGAGTATATATTTGAGATAGATACATTAATTTTGAAATGTTTTAATGTGTTCGGGTAATGTAAATGAACACCTCATACACTCCTACATAGATACATGCTTGTGTGTGCATAAACTCAATAAACAATATTATATATTGACCTAGAAATTAGGCATAAGTCAGTACATCATTTACATTCACGTCAACCGGATTCCGATTGCAACATTTTGTACTCATCAAACATTTCTTATAACATTAACATTCTATAGTTTAGTAGTTAACATTGTCTTATTTTAAGTGAAGTGAAATAAACTCTATTTCTGCACGTAAGCTAAACACCGCCACATTTTGGTCCATCGAGAGACCTTCGCGCGCCGCGATTTTTGTGATCTTGGTTACGTGGTTCCGTCGGGCGAACGGGTGAACTATCACTGTGCGTAAACTATTAGTGCAGTGTGAGGATTGCAGTGTCAACATTTAACAACTAACAGAGGAGTTCAGCGAAGACGGCAAGCCCGGATCGTCGGTAAAACTCTAAACAAAGAGTATACAAGTAATATTTTTCCTTTTATTACATAAAAGTAACATCTCTCTTTTTACTTAAACACTACATTATCATGGAAGGTTTAATGGAAAATCAATCTATGATTTACGAGAATATCGTTAAGATTGGTGTCAATCTTAAGAAGGATAGTGCAGAGAGAAAGACATTAGATTATTTTAACAGGCGATTGAATATTCTGGAATAGTACTGGTCGGATTTTCAATCAAATCATCTTAACATTAAAGAGCATGTTGATAAGACACATCCTTAGTTTACTGAATTAGAGCATGCCACAACATTTCAAGCGTACGAGTCAGTTAAAGCTTTAATTAACGAGCAATATCAACAACTCATGTGCAAGTTGGCAAATCCATCCACTAGTGGACAGGTTCATAAAATACTACACCAATAAGAGGAAACTCCGAAGTTTTTTGAAGAAACATCACAGGCAAGCTTGAAGAAGCAGTATACTTTCAGACCTGTAACGTCTGATCAAGGTACGAACAGCAAACTAAACGAGTTGATGTGAAAGCAGTACGCTAACTTTAAAGCATTTGTAAGAACAACGGCTAACATTGAGGTAGACTCGATAGAAAGCAAATCGTAATACGAAGACGCATTAAAATCATTGCAAACAAGATGGCTATTATAGATTCCCTGCACTGGGAAATTGATATTGAATTTGATGGTAGCAATCTAGATTATGAAAACCTGTTTAACAAGTATGAGAACCAATTTAATATGTTAAAAAAGGCCATAAATACGAAAAGATCGTCAGTGGCACACAGAGAGAAATCGACCTCGAAGTTAAAAATACCTGTTTTTAGCGGTAACTACAAACAATGGAGATCATTTAGGAATTTATTTACTGAAGCCATTCATAACAACAACTCGCTCTCAAATGGCCAGAAAATGCAATTCCTGAAAGGAAAAGTGCGTGGAGAGGCGGAGAAGCTAATCCAACATTTACAAATAAGTACCGATAATTATTTGGTGGCTTGGGAGAAAATTAGTTTTTTGTTATTGTACCGATGATGGATCGGTACAATAACAAAAAACTAATTTTCTCATCCCATATGAATATATTATTAGGTCTTCCCAGCATGCAACACCCTTCCCTTCAACAAATAAAGAAAATGCACGATACAACATTAGAGTGCTTGAACGCCATTAAAAACTTGGATGTTGATACGTTGTTGGGGCAGTAGTCTTCCCAACATGGAATGTTGTATGTTTATGTAGTAAAATATAGATTATGTTAACGTAATGAGTGTTTATTGTTCACTAAAAAATATTACATATTGAACTCAATATATAACGCACGCAGGCGCCAAATTAGCCTACGCAGCATACATTATAATGTACAAGTTCGTACATGCTCCCGACTTAAGAAAGACACAAGCTATAAATAACTAATGTTACATTAATCCTGACAGTTGATGACAGGTGAACTCGCTCTATCTACTCGACGTTCCGTAGTACACGACGACAGTTCGTTCGCTTAAATGTTATCAGCTGTGAAGTCCTGAAGAGGCGCAGTTGTACGGGTTGTCTTGTTTCCAGGTACCGAGCAGCTTTGTGGTGTGTGGCTCTGGAGACGTTGCTTAACCTTAAGAATGCCACAAGCTCCGATTATTACGCCAACCAGTAACAAAGTTGCATACATAGTGTAGTGATGGGTATCGTGAGATGCCGCTCTCACATTCAGTGCATTATGTTGAGTTTTCATGGCGTCCAAACTCTGTTTGAGGTGACGTAATTGTTCTGAGTGATCTTCACGCTTAAAAGAGACGCCGCTGCTATTGATGATATGATTGACTCCAGACTCCGGGACGTACTCCTCGTCTCGATTAATCTTCACTGTATTCTGTAGATTATAGTGTGCGTGAATAATTACGTCGTCTCCCTTCAATATGCAACCTTCCAAGAGCGTAATGACCCCGGTGTTATGTAGCACCTGTGACTTTATGCCAGCTGGGCAAAATATCCGCACGCGACAAATATCGCAACATGAGAATAGCCACGCGTCACGGCTGTGTAACTTGATCCACTCGTCATAACAATCGGTGTTCATTGTTTTACAGCTGGGTGGTCGTATGTTGTTGATAATTTGCGCTTCACATATCGCTGACGTTGCCTTTAAGTTATAAGTGGGTAAGGTCATGGTGCATAGTAACTTATTTTCATTTAAATGTTCGCACGACGTTACATCATTTGTTGTAAGTGGCAGAAATAAGTCTTTCCTTAAGTTTACAGCCAAATAATTTGATGTTAGAAGTACTCTTATCGCAGTCCTACCCTTTCGAGTGGGTATTGGTATCAGCCGATTCAGTTCATACTGATCATTGGATATTAATGGCAGCTTAACTTCAAATATCAGGGCATCTTCGATAAACCTCATGTGGACGTGAGCCAGTTTAAACATCTGTTGTATGCAGCTATGATCATGGTGGCATGGCACTGAAAGATCGTTCGGGATGTGAGCTGAAATGATGTTTAGTTGTTCTTGAAACTCATCTGGCCGTAGTAAATGAGTATCCATTCTCCCATTTCGTACATCTGTGACCAAATCCAGTAATATGTCTTGTATCCGACGTAGGTTTGAGATAATCATGCTCGCAGTAAGTGCACTGCTCGTGGTGTATAATACCTTTTCCTCTTCTGTCTTTACTTTATTATCTATTTGTTCGAGATGTAGGCTGATGGCGGTGAACTGTTTATTTATCACCTCTTCGTTTCGTTTGAGCATACTGTATTCACCCTCGATAATGGATGTATGTTGTTTATAGAGACTTAGCAGATGTTCTTAATTATTTTGCAAGTATTTGACGTCCTTTCTATATTTGGATGCAAATCTTTCATCCAGAACTCCAAACAGGGAATTGGCTACGTATCCCACTCCATCAATTAACCCTCGCTTCGAACGTTTTCCGTGTTCTGACTGCAACATATCGTTGTAATAGTTAAGTTCATCGATCTCATGCTGAAATTGAGATGCAATGTTACGGATAGCGGTATCTTGTGTGTATCGCCCTTTTATATTTTTGACATATCTCTCTATGTTGCCCAGACTTCGCCAATAAGACGACATGTTGTAGTACACTACCATGGTCCATCTGTCCGGGATCACGTGCATGTCTGTGATCTTGTCAAAATAAATAAGTTTGGAAGCGTCTAATTCAGTTGAATTGTAGAATTGTTCGACAGGTGTCAAAGTCAAAGTCAAAGCGTTTATTGCGTACTAAGTGTATACATAAAGATCTTAAATATACGTACAGTGCTTACAACTCAGCGCCTTCTACAAGCATTGCAATTTTCTAATAATAATAAATGTATTTTTGCTAGTAGTTACAATTTTTTAAATTATGAGTACATCTAAATTATATTATTAAATTTTTACATGTCTATTTTATTATCATATAATATATTCTGTATTAAGTAAATAAACTAAAGCGTTACTGTGTTGCAGATCGTCATGTTAATTTGTTTGTCTTTCTGTGTCATCGAGTTTTATCTTGTGCTCTAGGTATTCTGTCAGTGTATAGTAGCAGTTATGAATTAAATAAGATCTAATTTTTTTGTTGAATTGAGGTAGTGTATTGGCATCTTTAATAAGTTTGGGTAACTTATTATATATTTTTACTGCCATATAGTAAGGACTTTCATTTAACATCTTTATTCGTGATGATGGCAAGTGTAGTCTATCCTTATTTCGAGTGTTTACATTGTGGACATCTTGTTTTTTCGAAAACGTGTGGATATTTTTGTACACAAAGGTGCATATATCAAATATGTATATTGAGGCAAGTGTCAGTATTTTAAGCTTTACAAAGTGTGGTCTGCAACTCTGAGTATTATCTATTTCAGCAAGTATTCGTACACATTTCTTTTGTATAATAAACAATTCCTCTACATTTACACTATTGCCCCACAGCATGATGCCATATCGCAGCCATGAGTATGCATATGCATAATAAGCGGATAACGCTGTTTCTAAATTGGTGCTGTGTTTGATTTGGAAAAGAGCATATTATGTAAAACTTGACAGTTTTGACTTTATCTGTTCGATATGGGATTTCCAGTTAATATGTGTGTCTATATTTATACCTAATAATCTAAACGAATTTACTTCTTCTAAAACTGTATCTGCATGACTAATTTTTAAATTTAGAGGAGATTTCTTGTATGACCTGAATTGCATGACTTTTGTCTTGTTTGAGTTTATTTCTAAGTTGTGATTGGCAAGCCATTGTGTAATAGTTTGGAGTGTATCTTAGCCGCACACATAGTTAGACACATAAGCAATAGACACACGTATTCGTAGAATGTTTTCTTTCTTCTTTGATTCCTTAAGGGCGTGTTTTGGTTAGTTGATATAGTAGGTTGTTCAGACTTGTTGTTTTCGAGTGGTAGTCGTGAAATCTTAGACACTGGCCGTTTCAATGTGTTTGTTTTTGTCTTCAGCGTCACGACGCGGACTCGACCATCTGCTCCCGGGTGAGTTTCTGTCACCCTCCCCAACAGCCAGGAACCAGGGGGCAAGTTATCTTCCTTCACAAGGACGACGTCGTCTATTTCAATGTTCCTTGTCTGATAATGCCATTTGCCCCGTGCTTGCAATGATTGTAAGTACTCGGCAGACCACCGCTTCCAGAAATCACGATGCATCTTGGTAGTTAGGTTCCACCTTGTTGTCAGGCCGATGTTGTCCACTCCTGTAGCCAGTGGAGGTGCTAGTAGTGGGCCTCCAATGATGAAGTGCCCTGGCGTAAGACAATCTATATCATCCACGTTTTCTGTAATGGCGATCAACGGTCTGGAGTTAAGACAAGCTTCGATCTGCGTCAGGACAGTTGTAAACTCCTCGTATGTCAGTTTTTGTTCCCCAAGGACTCTGTTCAGGTGATGCTTCATACTTTTTACGGCGGCATCCCACAATCCACCGGCAGATAGCCATGCTGGCGCATTGAAGTTCCACTTGATTCCTACGGTTGTCATATAGTTAATCACTTCACTATTAATGTAGTATTGTAGGGCTTCTTTGTGTTCTTTCAGCAATGTCCTGGCCGCACCCACGAAGTTCGTCCCGTTGTCGCTATACATCTCACTGGGTACTTCTCTCCTAGCACACAGTCGTTTTAAGGCCGCAAGGAAAGTAGTGCTGCTCAAATCAGAGACCAATTCTAAATGGATCGCCTTGGTGCATAGACAAATAAATATGGCAATATATCCAGACGTAGTTTTGATGCCTCTGCCCTTGTTTGCCTTCACTTCCACTCGACCGGTGAAGTCTACTCCTGTGTGAGTAAAAGGACGGGAAGGTGTTACGCGTGCTTTCGGTAAATCAGTCATCAGTTGACTACTCCTGTTTTGTTTGTAGCGGTGGCACTTGACACATCTTGTTAACTGTTTTTTAACTGCTCTCATACCTCCAATAATCCAATATTTGTTGCGCAGATGTGCTAGTGTTAATCTTGCACCCCCGTGCAATGTCTGTAGGTGTGCTTGATATATTATTAACTCAGTTAATCGGTGACTGGTCGGTAATATAATGAGATGCTTCTGCGGTTCGGTCAAACGAGAATACGTTAATCTGCCTCCGACTCGTATAATTCCATGCTTGTCTAAAAACGGATTCAAACATAAAATATTGCTTGTTGATCGTACGGTCTTATTATTTCGCAAGCGAGCGTTGTCCTCAGCGAAACATATGTTTTGTATGGTTTTGATTATCGCATTGTGTGCATTTTCTAATTCCGCAAATGACAAATTCAATGTTCGAAATTTATTCACCTTATTACGAGTATTATTGATGAAACGTAAAACCCAACATAATACTCATATTACATGTCTCACAGAGCTATAATTCTCTAGAAGTTCCTCCGTCAGTAATGCGTGGCTCTGAGTGGCATAGACTTGTTTATGTTTTTTCACCTCTTCTTGGGTAGTGAAATGTTCGTTATGGATTGTGGTCTTGTTCTTCAACCATGTGGGTCCAGTCCACCATAGGGAATGTGTGAGAAGTTGCGATGGAGATAATCCTCGACTTGCGCAATCTGCGGGATTTTCCTCCGATTTGACGTATCTCCAGCTTTCTTTTGGAATTATTTCTGTTATTAAGTTAACGATTGGCAACAAATGTTTTCCAGCGATTGGCATTGCCCTGTATCCAGCTAATACTACCATCGAGTCGGTCCACGTGTGTATCGGAACTGTGTGTACGTTTATACCCTCTGTGACTTTTTTCATCAACTTTGTTAATAATAGGGCTGCGCAGAGTTCTAAGCGTGGTAGCGAAATGTGTTTTTTCAAGGGCACGAGCTTTGTTTTCCCAGCTATTAGCTTGATAACATGTTGATTATTCGCATCTATGGACTTGCAATAAATTACACATCCGTACGCCTTTTCCGATGCATCACTGAACCTGTGTAGTTCAATAGCTTTCTGTGTGTTGCCCAACCATCGCTGTATTGTTACGTTTTGGATACTGGGTAAATCATTGCGGAATAGTTTCCATTCGTCTTTGATGTTTTCCGGTAAAGGATCATCCCAATTGACGCCAGAATCCCATAATTGTTGAAATATAATTTTGGCCTTAATAGTTACAGGGGAGATCCAGCCCAATGGATCATACAGTCTTGACAAGTCGGACAATAACAATCGCTTTGTTGTGATGTCACCCTTGTTGTAGGTATCAACGACTCGATTGAATGTAAAGTTGTCAGTGCCCGGGTTCCATTGAATATTGGTATTCAATGGAACCCGTGCACTGACAACTTGTTTGTTTCAGCGTCTTGTTTGTTTCAGCTTGTTTGAAGTTCAACATATTTTGGCTAACCAAATCTTGGGGCAGATTTTCTAATAGTGCTGAGTTGTTGCTAGCCCATTTGCGCAGATTGAAGCCGGCTCCTTTTAACATCTTGATAAGTTTGTCTTGAGCTTTCCGTGCTTCTAGAAGATGGTTACTTCCTCCTAAAATATCGTCTACGTAGAGCTGATGGTCTAGGATATCAGCGGCGAGCGGATACCTCGGGCCATCGTCCTCGACCAATTGTTTGATTGTTCGCATCGCTAAAAACGGCGCGGCCTTGGTACCATATGTGACTGTACAAAGTTGATACTCTGTCAATTTGTTGTCACTATTGTTTCGCCATACTATTTTTTGTAAACTTTGATCCTCTTTGTGAATGCGAATTTGTCTACAGAACTTTTCAATATCAGCTGTATAAACATATTGATACGTTCTCCATCGCAAGATTAGAGCTTGTAGGTCCTTTTGCAAATTGGGGCCACGTTCCATTAGCTCGTTGAGACTGAAGCCCGACCTTGTCTTAACTGAAGCATTGAACACTACGCGTAGTTTGGTTGTAGTGGAATCGAGTTTTAAGACCCCATGATGAGGTAAAAAATAGCTCGGTTCTGTTGGCAAACTACACACCTTCATATGCTGTAGTTTCAGATATTCATGTATAAAATCTTTGTAGCTTTCAGCCAATGATTCATTGTTTGCTAGACGCTTTTCTAACTGCCAGAATTGTGCCACGGCTTGTGACTTAGATGCACCTAGCTTTTGTTCAAACTGTTCTTCATTGGAATCCGTACTTCATATCTACCATCTGATAATCTTTTCGTAGTAGTTTGGTACAAGTTCTCGCAATATTCTTCTTGAGCCGACATAGTGTTCATATCTTGACTCTCAGTGATCTCTTCAGATTCCCAAAATAGTGCTATTGCATCCAAGTTATTCAGTACAGATTTCCCCCCAGCAGCACCCATCCGATCTTTGTTTGTTGAGCTATAGGTGCGTGCGGTGGACCTCGTATAACGCCTTCCAATATTATTTGAGCGTATACGCTCGCGTCCAAAAGGATGTCGACGGGACGCGAAACATTGAAATCTGGATCGGCTAAGCTAATGTTACGTAGGTGCGACCAGCTTGGTTGCTCGAACGAGTCGTTTGGTAAGTTGTTAAGAACCTTTTTCATGACCAATGCTTCAGTAGTAAAATCATAGCCTCCAAACAGTGATTCGCAGGCAAGACGGACGGTTCCGTTACTTTGAGTGGCTGAGATCCCGACGCCTAATACAGTTGCGTTCTGTTTACGCCGCGGTAGTCCCAGGCGCTGTGCAGCTGACTCAGTTATCAGACTAATTTGGGATCCCTGATCGAGTAAGCATCTCATCAGCACATATGTACCATCAACTGCCATAATCTTGAGTTGTACCGTGGCCAGCAAAACCTCTGTGCGGCTCTCTGATGCGTAGTTGGCTTTCAGTTGCAAGGAGTCTGACGTTGATGGTTGTTTGTAGGACGCCGCATTATTGGTCATCGACCTTTCGCCTATAAAATGATTTGTATCGAATGCGTCGTGTAATATCGTATGATGCCGATTACCGCATATTTTGCACGTTTTAGTAGAGGTACATTCAGCATTATTATGAATATACATGCAGTTTTGACAGATACGCAATTGTTCGATTGTTTTTAATTTCATTGCTGACGCCATGTTGCGAAACACCTTGCATTGTACTAGAATGTGATGTGTTTTGCAAATTGGGCAGTTTCTGTCTGTTTGAGTAAGATGTGTTCTCGGCATTGATCTAAACTTTCCATTGCTGTTAATAGATTTTAATGCGAACTCCTTTGTTGGCGCATTATTTTGTTTGGGTAACATGTTCTTAGTTTTCTTGACAGGTTCTAGAGCTGTAAATTTGGCCTCCAGGAACCCTATTAGTTCATCAAATGACGGCAATTCTCGCGGAGCTTTTCTCATCTCCATGTAGGCCGTATATGTTTCGGTGTCCAGTTTTCCTGTCAGAATGTGAACCAAGATTGGGTCTCACGTAGACGTATTGACACCCAAGTTGTGAATGGCATGGATCGTTTCCAAACTAGTGTCATGTAAACGTTTTAACTCAAACGCTGTTTGTTGTTGCACAGACGGTTGATTCATAAATATTTGAATCTGTTTGGTAAAGAGCAACTGAATGTTATTGTATCTGTGAGTAAGTATCTCCCAGCATGTATCGTAGTTTTCGGCAGATACGTTTAAGTGTTGAACAATACGCTCGGCTTCTCCTCGGAGCTTTCCTTTTAAATGTTGCATTTTCTGACCTTTTGTTAACAGCGGGTTATTGTGAATCGCTTCCGAGAATAAGTCCATAAATGTTGGCCACTGTGCGTAACTGCCAGAAAACGTTGGAATTTCGATTTTAGGCACAGATTGAAACCGATGTTTTGTACTATTTAAAGCACTATTCATTTTTCATTTCGTGGCCTCAAACACGGATTCATGCTTTGTATATTCCTGTTCGTAATTCACGTCAGCGCCGACTAACAGGTTGTCAATCTGCCAGTGCAAGTCGTCAATTGTCTTCCAGCGAGCCTGCAACACGTTGATCTTATCTTCTATCTCCCACTGCTCCTGAATATCGCAGATGTTAATATTTTTCACGGTTCGCATGAAGGCTCTAAAGTTTGTACTTTGTTGCGTCATAAGCTCATCCGTCTTAGAGGGTACACCCTTTTCTTCGCTATTTGCAACTTGACAGTTTGTCAGCAACTCGAGAATGACCTTGTACTCCTCCTTGACCTTCTCATACGCCTTGCTGGTAAAGTAGTATCGGTCTTGCTCGTCGAAGACGTGGCGAGTAAGGTGTTGTTGAGCTCAAATTCAGCCCACAATTCTTTAACTGCATTCAGTCGTTTCTTGATGTAATCAGCATTTTTTCGACTGGCTGAATCCTTTTTGAAGTTTACTAAAACCTTTTTGAGACTTTCAGAAATGATTTGTTGTTGTTGTAGTAAGTTTTCCATTGTGAATCCTGTAAGATATCACAGAGTCTATGTATTGCTTGTTCTTTGTTTTCGTGTGATCGCAGCTTTACCTGGGTATGTGCGTCTCGTCTCAATTGTTCTGGTGAGACCCGCTTGTGGGAGGCCAGACAACCGATTCGCTACCACAGTTCAATACTACGACACTTCACAAATAATAGCTCGAAGGACCAAAATGTTGGGGCTGTAGTCTTCCCAACATGGAATGTTGTTGTGTTATGTAATAAAAGATAGATTATGTTAACGTAATGAATGTTTATTGTTCACTAAAAAATATTACATATTGTTTATTTATTTATTTATTTTTTTTAAAGACACATCAACAATGTACATGTTACAATTATCCAAAGAAAAAAAAATTAACATTTTCATTCGCCAACATGAACATCAATTATAGATGTGTACGACATTTACCAATTTGTGGCTTAAATTAGAAGCTAAATCTAACTCTAAAAAGAATAATAAAATACAAAACAATAATAAAATACAAAAAATCATACAAAAAATACAAACTTCAAGTATACATCAAAATACAAAAAAAAAAGAAACAAATAAACTGAACCTTTTCATAAGTGTTAACATACATATATATAGTTACTATACAAATGACTTCAGTATCTTTTTCCTAAATGCATATAGAGAATCGTTAAATATGTCCAAATTTTCGACGGTACTGTTAAAAAAATTATACGTGTTGTACATTCTTACAATGGGAGAATTGAGGCCGAGATTAGTGCGAAGTAGTGGTGTGTGAAATGTTCTGGAGATGCAATTTCGTGGGACTTTGTGTGGCACTGTTAAAGATATGCAGTTTGTAATCTCGGTGCATTGTATTTTGTTATTCACGATTTTGTGGAGAAATGTTAAGTCATGTATCTTCCTACGATTGGCTAGTGAATTTAATTTAAAGAAATTTAGGCGATCTTCATAACTACAACGATGAGAAATTCCTTGTGATAGGAAGGCTAAATGGCGCGTAAAAGCACGTTGTATGTTTTCTATACGTTGGGAATGGGTGCTATAAAATGGGTTCCAAATGTTACAACCATACTCCAAATGACTACGGACCAGAGCGTTAAACAATATGATTTTTGTGCGATTCTTCTTAAATCCCTTGGTATTACGTTTAATGAAACCTAACATCTGAGAACCCCTTCTGACAATGTGATCAATATGTTCGCGAAATCGAAGTTCGTGGTCCAGAATCACGCCGAGGTCTTTAATCTCATTAACTTTTTCTATTTTTTCGCCTTCAATTCCGTACGCGGAATTGAAAGGTTTTTTCTTTCTAGTGTATTTTATATGGAAACACTTTTTAGGGTTGAGCTCCATCTGATTTCTGATACACCACAATTTAACACGATCCAGATCGTCCTGAATGTCTTTGATATCTTGTAAGGAGTTAATAGTCTTATATAGTTTTAGATCATCTGCGAATAAGAGATAGTTGCAATTGCGAATGATTGTGCCTATGTCATTGATGAATATGGAGAAGAGAATGGGTCCTAAGTGGGAACCTTGAGGAACTCCAGAAATGGCGTAATATGGTTGTGACTGGTAACCGCAAACAGATACTAATTGAAGTCTTTTTGACAAATAAGATCTAAACCAGTCTAGTAAAGAGCCCAGTATGCCATGATATCGTAGTTTTTTCAACAGTAGTGAATGATTTACTTTGTCGAAGGCACTGGCAAAGTCGGTGTATATAGTATCAACTTCAAGTCCGTGATCCAGCTCACTTGATAAATCAGATAGAAACAGATGAAGATTTGTAACTGTGGAATGATTAGATCGAAAACCATGTTGTTTACAGGTAAGAGCATTGTCTACATATTTTGTTATTGCAGGGCAGACAAGAGATTCGAAAAGTTTCGAAAGACACGATAAAATAGCGATAGGCCGATAGTTTTTTGTATTGCTGTGGTCGCCTTTTTTGTAGAGGGGCAAAATTCTCGCCTTTTTCCATTCATCAGGAAAAAAGCCATCTGATAAGGATCGGTTAAAGATCAATGATAAAGGAAGCGCTAATGCAGAACCACAACGCTTAATAAATACGGTGGGTATGTTGTCAGGACCAGCACCTTTAGTAATATTAAGTTGCTTTATTCTATTGCTAACTTCACGTTCAGAAAACTCAAGTTTACTTATACAGAAATCATGAGGAGAAATATAATCAGAAGAAACTGAGTCGTCAGGTGGGCGAAGAGGATTGGTGTACACAGAAGCGAATTGGCTGGCGAACAGATTAGCAATTTCGCCTCCAGTATTAGCAGTTACGTGGTCCCTGTTCATGGTAGCGGGGATAGTCGACTCATTTCTCTTCTTGTTTTTTATATATCTCCAAAATGCTTTAGAGTCTTTTACGATTTCGGTTTCGATAATATTCTTATATTTCACGTAACAGTCCTGATACAATTTATGACAATGACTACGAACCGCTTCGTATGATAACAAATCTCTAGGATTCTTGTATTTGCGATACCTCATCCTCAGTTTGTTCTTTTCAGCGAGTCTTTTAATTAATGCGTAACTGAACCACGATGGAAATTTGGATTTGGATAATGTACGCTTAGGAACATACTTTTCGGTCACAACACGAAGTAACTCATACAACACTGAAACCATTTGATTCACATCGGTACACGTAGATAATTTATCAATCCAATCAACACTTATTAAATCGTCGCAAATTTTGTGGTAATCAGCTTTGAAATAATTGTATTGCTTATTAGTTGTTGTTTTAAGATAGTCATGGCGTTTGGAATATGGTATGTCTATTACTAATGCAGGATGTTTCTCGTCTAGCTTACTCAACAAATCATGAGTCTCATTAACTACAACATTTGTCAAATTACTAATTATTAAGTCTAATATTCTATTGTCATTATTGGTAACGTGATTAAACTGATAAAGATTGTTGGCAGACATGAAATCGATAACCGAGTAACCCACAGTATTGAAGTAATTAGATGGATTTGTGTAGTTTAAGTCGTTATCTTTAGACCAATGAATAAACGGTAAGTTAAAATCGCCAAGTATCATAACATCGTCAATTGAACACATTGCGTCATTTGCATTACTGAAAAATTTGTTTAATGTGTCTGGCCGAAGAGGCGGAGGTAAGTACACGACACACAATACTAATTTCATTATTCCACCGTACGAATTAATTTGGAGAGTTAACCATAGGTCCTCACATTCACTTTCCCAGCGGTGTATTCTGGAAGACGAAATATTTTTGGACACTGCTACTAATACGCCTCCTCCATCTCTTTTACCAGACGCATCATAAGTGCGGTCTCTGCGGTATACTACGTATCTCGAATCAATAAATTCATTATTGACTATGTTGGAATTCAACCAAGTTTCAGTGAACACAATTACATCATAGTTATTAAGCAAAATGTTATCATAGACGCTATTTGTTTTTGTTCGGATACCACGAGTATTCTGATAATAAATATTTAGATGATCGAATTTTAATATTTCGAAACTAATACATTGTTAAGTAGCGGAAAGAATATACTAAAACTATAACTAATAAAAAGGTAATTATGTGATAAAATTTAAACTGTCTGAGTTGCGTATGAATAATGCTTGAGATTTCTCATCTTTCCGTACGTAAATACGACCATTGCGAACCCATACAAACTGGTATTTCAGCTGCTTTGCTTTCAGACGAGTAGCGGCATGTAGAAACTTGTTGCTAGGAGTAAGATGTTCGGCGACAAAAACAGCAGAACGCGATCCTCCAATACCAAGGTGTAGGGAGCTCAGCTTGTCATTGGGATTCCTCCGATTGAATTTTGTAACAGCGGCTAGTATGGAGTCTCGTTGTCGCTGGCTACGTAGTTTAACAACTACAGAACGGGGCTTGTTGCTATCCTTCGTTTGCTTGGCTATTCTGGTAACGTTAAGTATGTCTTCATCCGCAAGCGCCTGGTTTATAGTTTTAGACAGTTGCACTACAGTGGTCACCAGGTTCTCCGTGCGGTGCTCAGGGATCCCATTAATCTCAATGTTGCACTCACGCGCTTGTTGTTCAACCAAACCTAGCCTGAAGGATAAATCTTTAACAGTGCACTGTAGAGTGGCATTATCAGACTCTAATCTGGATATTATAGCAGCTTTTGTTTCAATGGTAGCCTTAAATTCCTCATACTGCTTGTTGATGAATGACATAAATTCGTTATATTTTGACATTTCCTCCCTAATTGCCTTCAGTTCGTCAAATACTTGTACGTTAAAAATTGCCGTCATTTCCTGTTTGATGACATCTCTAATGCTATCTAGAGTAACAGTGGAATCTTGACCTTCAGTTTGTTTTCTGATTCTCATGGTTATATTAGAGACACTGGGTGTGTTTATTGATGTTCCAGCATCGAATATGGTCGGTGAAACGGGTTGAGTAAGCAAGCGGATTGGTGTATTTGTATTATCCAGCTTGGGTTGCTTATTACGACATTCAGGACATTTCCACATGCGCTTTTGATCCATATCCATATTATTGTGAAATCGTTTTTGAGGAACATTAGCGCAAAGCAAATCATATTTTGACATGCAAATAGAACAGGATAAGTAATCTTCCGATTTTATAATGCGTTTGCATCCAGCGCATTTGTTATTAGAAGCCATTTCAGTGCGTACAAAATAAATAAATATGTATCCGTCTAATGCGCGCACAGCCGTAAAGCGATGAAGCGCTGCGTGGATCGTGACACGATCTAGCGCGGCTATGCAAGTGGTGTCAATGTGTGCGTTGAAGCGAGCGCGGCGCGGGTTGTCGTAGGTCAGTGTTGTAAAGTGATTTGCATTATTTTGAAAATGTTTTTGGTAATTACTCACGGTTTCTTATTGTTTGTTTAAGGTCACTATTACCACCATATAGCACAGTTCATAGGCATCGAATTGAGTCCAAATACTAGAAGATTTTATCACTTTTAACTGTATTTACGATTAAAACAAAACAGAGCAAATAATAAGCGTCATTAAGCCACGAGTGTTGCCACGTTCGATGAACTCAATATATAACGCACGCAGGCGCCAAATTAGCCTACGCAGCATACATTATAATGTACGAGTTCGTACATACGTCAACTTGGGATCCCATGATCGTTCATATACTTAGCCAAAAATTTGATACGGACACTTACACAGATTACATAG
This sequence comes from Catocala nupta, assembly GCA_963675205.1. Classification (NCBI taxonomy): domain Eukaryota; kingdom Metazoa; phylum Arthropoda; class Insecta; order Lepidoptera; family Erebidae; genus Catocala; species Catocala nupta. The sequence goes on from OY776099.1 coordinate 13,404,165, forward strand.
AATCATTAAGAAACTCTAAAGAATTGCCTATCCTAAAGGAATTTTAGACTTCCTAGAAGAGAAGTGTACAAGCCTAGAAACAGTGACATCGCGTCGTAAGGAAATTATTCCACAAAAGAATAATTATAATCAAACATATTTTAATGCTAAAAATTACCATTTTAAGTCATCGAACTCCAATAATTATAACAGTCAGCAAAATCAGAACTATAACCATAAGACTATTGCGAAAACAATGCACGTATTGAATTATACGTGTCCACTTTGTAATAAGCAACACGGCAAATATGGTAAGTGCTATTTATTACTACTTTATGATAGTATATAAGTAAGGCCTCGATGGCGTAATGGTTAGTGTAACCGACTGCTACGCCTGAGGTCGCGGGTTCGATTCCCGCACAAGTCAAACATTTGTGTGCATGAACATGGATGTTTGTCTTGGTCTGGGTGTTTCTATGTATAATATGTATGTTTTTACAAAAAAAAAAGAATATATGTATGTTTATCCATTGTCTAGTACCCATAGTACAAGCTCTGCTTAGTTTGGGCTAGATGGTGTTGTGTGTATGTGGTAGAATATTTATATTTATTTTATTTATTTATATTATAACATTATTTGATTTATCACAATATTTCTGGCTGTTATTTTTTAGTGTTTTGTTTTTTCCCGAAGTTTCTGGGCCATATATAACCTCTGCCCATTTGATAAAAATAAATGTGGCCACTGTCCTGTAAGTTATCTACATAACTATTAAGGGTTATACTATATCACCCTAAATTACCCGTTGATATACTAAACATTCAAAACTAAACATAAATTTCCTAACAAACACTGCTTGATTTTTTTAGAACACGCAGAATCCACATAGAAATCGAATTGTTCGCGACCAAGTACCATTGTGTGCAGCACCTTGTTTTGGTGATTATCACCATTAAAACTGATAAACACTTTTTTTCTTGGTTATAGTGTGTTTTTATTATATCAAGGATTCATTTACAGTGACTAGTCTAACACTTAAAAGTTGCGTAGATAACACGCAGGACAGTGGCCACATACAGACTACATGTCTGCATAAGAAGCAGTCAGTGGTCATATAGAGACCAGAGGGTTTGTTTTCCGGAAATAATAAAATAAAAATAAAATAAGATAACTTAACTAAAATTAAAATAAATAATAACATTGTAATCTACCAAAATCAGTATTCAGAAGAAAAAAATTGCTAGGTTTGCTTCCTACAGTTGCTAAAAATTAACTTTCATAAGCACCCAAATGCACTTGCCCTGACCCGGGCAACGACAATGACAAGATCGGAAGCAGGGGCAAACATAAAAGCTTTTAGGCTGATGTAATAAAGAGGCAGCAGATTCTGCCAGCTGGGATTCGAACCTATAATAATAGACGATCTAGCAGTTGCGAGATGACTATTCAAACCGCTGCTCCATCCATACAGTCATGTAGCTTAACTAATATTAAAATGCGAATGAGGGTTTGTTTTTTATGCTTTCACGCCACAACTACTTAACCAATCATCATGAAATTTCGCATACACGTTGTTTACCCTTTTCTGCACCCTGGAGTACAGTAAAGGGTACCTTTCATCCAGGACAAGCACTGTTTTTTAGGGAATAAAAAATTACATAAACTACATTTACGCGAGCAAAGCCGCGGGCAAAAGCTAGTATATAATAATATAAGATCAATCACATTGATAGTAATTAATGTGTAATGATACAAATTAGTTTAGTTAATTATCGTGATTGATACAGAGGCTAATATTAGATTGTACCTATCAAGGTCAACGTACTTTAGCTGTCAACCCAAGACCACTGTGTCGTCGCATTAACTTGACAAACTAAAAATAATTGCCTGAAATATTGACTTTTGTCAATTTGGTTTCGTGGCATAAGTATTTGCTATGTTTTTGCAGAAGGTAGTGAGGTGGCGAATGCGATTTTCAGGTTGAGATAAATGTTAATGAGTTTTATGTAACAACAATTGCATTAAATGACGATGTCATATCCGGCCTCTCTAAAATGCATTACTTATGTCGAGTAAATCGACGTATACCGCAAGCATTATTTAAAATAACGCCATTACCAACTGACTGATTGAAATAACATTTTGGCAGAGTTGTCTTGTCTGAAAATCATACAACTGAACTTTTGATAATAACGTCTAGTCCCGAAATCTAGACTCGAAGCAACTATTCATCTATTTAGATGACACAATTCTCCGTGTAGATATCGATCATACACTAGGCGCACCATCAATAGCTACGTGACCATTTAAACCATAGCGTTATGTAGCAGCGATAGCTCAGTGGGGAGACCAACAGACTGCAATACAGTGTCTCTCGAGTTCGAACCCACGTCGCGCACCTCTGACTTTCGGAAGTTATATGACTTTTCGAAATTACGTGCGTATTGATTGACAATTATCGCCTGCTTCGTGCCACAGAGAGCACGTTAAGCCGTCGGTCCCGGCTGCCATGAACATCTATGGCAGTCGTTATTGGGAAGTCAGCGCCCTGTAATATCCTGACACTGGTCTAGTCTTAAGGTATCGTTAGCCTTCGGGTTGCGGAGGTCTGGTGGCAGCCGCTCTGTGTAAAAACTGATATCCAGTCAAATCCGGTTAGACTAGGAAAGCCGACCCCAGGTGACTTGGGAATAATAAAGGCTAAGGAAAAGAAGGAGAAGAAGTTATCCGTACTGATATATAGCAAACCAAGCAATGTACCAAAACGTACAAAATATTCGTCTCCAATAATTCATTTATAGTATAAAACTGGCCGACTCCTGAGTTCTAAGCTTTGTTGTTCATTAATTACGAGTATTTCGGCTTTAGCACACATAGCTTGTCTTCGAAATAGAAAACTCGAGAAACTACGAAAATAGATTACGAGTTTGGCTGTTTATTTTTAAATAAAGTATTTTTCATAAGAAACTTTGGGTGAGCAGATGCTACATCAAATAGTTTTTTTAAATTCTTTATCGGTTGTTATTAAAAGTTTCTGAAGAAAATGTTTCATTACTTGCTTACATAGTAAATTATAAAGTCACGTAATGAAAGACTATATTTTTCAAAAACACAAGTCATTTACATTACAAAATACTATTATTTTTGTTAAACCTTCCAGTTAAGCTTGTGTTGGGAGTAGACTTACGTCAAAATGCAAATATCTAAATCCACGGCGTCTCGATCATAAAATACCTTATTCATTAGAGCATAATTAGTTTCTGCCCACGGATTCGCACGTATGAATCGCACGGGAACGCATATCGGGATAAAAAGTAGTACCAAGTTTAGTTCAAATCGGTTCAATGGTTTACGCATGATTGAGTAGCAATCACTCATACATTGCGCGACTGCACGACTGGCGCAGTGGTTTGATTGCCAGGCCATTGCCACTGCGGCGATGATTGTGAGGCTTCGAACCCCGCATGGGACAAAAAATATTCATATATTGTTGTTCTTTGTGTCCGTTATTTGAATATTCGTTAAGTCCGCCGCGAAACAGGACTTACTCCTTAGTGCGTGAGGTATATTTCAACAATAAAATAAAAAAGTTTAATGTTTAAGTAAAAAGCGAACATTCAAAGATCTTAACATACTTTTACATTTATAATATAAGTAGAATTGTGAATGTTGTTCCAGTGAGAGCATTATTATAGCCCGACAGCGATTGTATGTTAATCGATTTTATAGTCTTCAGCAGACTTCGTTCTGTACCCGAAAATTAAATCGATTAATTATTCAGCGTTTTTCAGTTTACTACTAGACTGAGAGAATTAAGAATCCCGCAATGAATTGCTGTAATTAAGTTAATTAGTTTTCACCCGACGACGGGGAAGTTAACGTTATAATAATAATAACGGGACAGTCGATATCTCATCATGAGACTAACGCGATATCGGAGGGCACAGTACACTAGCTTTTAAACTACCACCTCCGCCTTGTGATATAAACAAAAAAAATATCACCAGGTTAAAAGCGCACAAACCGCAGGGCAGCCTGTGGCGAGCTGAATGTGAGTGGCGACACTGCGGTCCTGAATGTCTCAGAGAGTCGATTAGGGCCTCGTCCTCGGCTTGCCGTTACTGGTTGGCTGGGGTGGAACTTCAAGAGCGCCCGTAGGAATCTCAACTCTGGCTTGCCTTGGTCGGCCGGTCAGTGGGAGGCCGCTAGAGCTACATGCTTGGGGGTGGAAGTGTCATTTTCAAGAGCACAAATACAGGGAAACCCGATCCGGGTCTCTGCTATCACAAGCCCTTAGCCGCTCGCACCGGTATTGCCCTCTACTGCTGGCTTGTATGCCATTGGTGGCTATACAGGAGGCCCATCTAGTGAATTGGCGAGTCACCGTCTGCCCATTGCATTGATGCTATTAGAGTATTCTGGGCCGACGCCGTTTTTCATTCATAGTTACCAATATACCAGTCCACCAAACACAAGTAGAAAGAGAAATAATTAAGAAAGAAATTGCAGAAATTTACGTGTACGGTCGTCCACAAAATTAAATCAACCTAACATAAATCACTCAACCACAATAACAAATAATCCTCAAACTAATCCAGCACAACAACTAAACCCATATAATTTATCAACACACCTCCAACAAACACTACCTATAAATTCGCAAACAACAGAGACTGATACGCAGTTTATATCATTATTGACGTTATCACCAACACCATACACACAGACCCAAACATCAAATACTGAAACCGTTTAACTGAAGACACAGGCTATCCAGAGCAACTCGAGCATTTATTGCAAACATAAATAATAACAAAATATAATTAAAATTAAAAATAACAGCTATATCTAAAACTACAGTAAACATAGTAAATCAGCTGATACACAATCAATTAATAAACAACACTGGACCATAATCGCGCTTGTTCGAAAGCAATCTGACGAGACTTCTGAAGCTTTTTCAATAATACCACAATTCTATGAAATATCTTTGACTTAATCTAGATAAAAAATTCATGAAATGGTTTTTGGAAGTAATAAGTCCGCGACTGGTTCGACTCGCCTTTCGTAGACTAGACGTAGTGTATAGATAACCTATGTCATATTGAATAGGAATATAAGGCGAATGTGAATAGCATACTAAAAAAGGATAGATTAAAGTCCCATGACCGAATCGGGGGCTTTATGGAAAACGGTACTCTGAGTCGTCTAGCGTGCATAAAGAATGTAATCAAATATAAGAAGCAAGAGTGCCTGAATTGAAAAAACAAAGAGGCAAGAAGTCTTAAGTCGCCTCTTATCCTTCTGAGTGATAATGCGTGAATCCGAGTATAGTAGCTTTTTTTAACCTCAGTACGTATTTAGTTTATAAATATAACGTTCTGATAGCAATATGGCCAAGCAACATATTTTGACTGAGGTCTAGAGTTTGTGAAGTTAGACCTTGTAGAGTTAGGGCGTGTAGAGTTAGAAGCTTGGCTCTACATGAGATCTGTTAACTTTTTGACAGTGCGAGTCATATGGACTCGTCTTGGCAACATTTTACATGAAAGTGTTTTTGGTGGGCTAAATTCTACATAAAGGTACATTCCTATGTATCGTATTTCTTTGTTTGTCATTTATTAGAGAACCAATAGTCTAATAATATAAGTAATGATTTTTATGATGAGTTTGTTTACCAAATAACACAAGTAGGAAAAATTTATTTATATATGCACAATTGTTAAATACACGAAATTGAGGCAACCAAAGGAAATAGCGCAACTTATAGTAAAATCGAAATACAACATTAAATTAATTTATTGTCTAAAGAGAATCTGATATTTACCAAATGTTGTTAATAATATTGAGTCTGTATTACCCATTTATTTTCTTGTCCTGGTTAATGCCGCAGAGCACGATTTACTTCCTGTTGCTAGAGAAGAAAGTAATAATAACAGCCTATTTTTACCCACTGTTGAGTTTAGGCGTCCTCTTTAGAAGTAGTAGCAGGCCTCCTTCACTCGGCCGTACCTACAGGGATAAGTGCCTACACTTTTGCGCGGCTTCCAAGCCGCATCGCCAGTCGGTTGTCACCGCTCGCACGCAGAGCTCGCTAATACTTTATTAGACTAAGTTTAAAATAAATGATAATTGCTTAAGTAACTAGTTACATACCTAGACTAAGAATTTACCAATAGCCTGAGTAAGTAAGGTGCAGTTACTTATTTATACCTAGCGAACAGACGAAAAACACTTCCTAAGAAGTCAAGTTAACTTGAAGTAAATTAACAAAAATATCACTAACGATTAAACAAGGATATATCTATTTGTTTTCATTTATTAAAATTTACCGTGTAACCATACGCATTAAACATAGGATAATTATTTATTATTACGTGTCAAGTAGGTAGATGGACGATGAATAGATATTATAGTAGCAGCGGCAAGTCGACAACCCTAGCGCGACAGCTAGCGCGTCACTCCGCGCCAGACAGCGACAGCGTTATGTGTTAGAAAAGAGCGAAAACGGTTAGGTGAATATCGCGTTAGGCACTGAGTGCTTATGCGAGCTGAATTGCATTTTGTTGTTTAGTAGCAAGAGTCACTATTTCTATAAATTGGTTTGCGAAGTGATCCTTCTGTACGTTAGTACTATATTTATTCTGTGGTAGTAGAGCCCCGCTGATTTCAGCATGAATGGGCCGGCTTGACTGGGAAAGGACTGCCCTTTCACAGAATATCGACATGAAATAGCAGTTTTCCTACTGTTGTGTTTTGTTCGGTGAGTGAGAGTGCCGGAGTGTCCTTCCCACTTTCTTTCCTAAAAGGTCGGCAACGCGCAAGTGATGCTTCTGGTGTTGCAGGCGTCCATATGCTACGGTGATCACTTACCATCAGGTGGGTCGTATGCTTGTTTGCAATCTAAGAAGTATAAAAAAAAAGAAAAAAAATCACTCCATTTTGCGTAATGTGACATCCTACAACTTAAGCGACTGTCTGACCGACGAATTGAAGTCCCTCCTAACTTCTTTGTCTTTCGCTTAGCTAATGCTCAGATCCACTTTTCGTCTTTTATTAGCTTAACCCAACTTTAGGCTGATCTGGCGTGAACTGCTTTGCCACAAGTGTTAGTGCATCATCTTATCCCGACATCGGTATCATCACACCACCTTCGTAATACAAGCATGTTTTATTAGCTGACCAAGTGTGCATTAGATATAAGAAAATTATAAAAAAAATCTGTTACCTTTAGATCCAATGGCACTAATTGCATGTCTGTTACTAAAAATATTATTTAAATGCGTATCCAATAAGCTACTTTGACGCGCTTGCGGTTTTAATAATATAATAAGTTTAACTTGGAAACTAATCAAATTGAGAAAGGTTTGGTTAGAGAACTATCCGATATGCAGGTTTTCTCAAGACGTTTCCTTCGCCGTTAAAGTGAGCGATAATTCGCCATTTAAATACGATTATAACTTCTAAAAGGCAGAGATGCGTGTCTGCAGATAAACTTGAAACCTATGCATGGCAGTGAACATAGCTGTTTTTCTTTTGTCCATAATTTGTTTAAATTCCAAAAGTTTTATCGTGTGCATAAGTTAAATATTGGGTTATCTCCTATAATTTGCATTTCATGTTTTGTATTTATAAAGAAAATTAGTAACGTTGTGTTTTTCGAACAAACTCATAATTATTTTTTGTATGTTTTCGTGCAAATTCTATTTTGTTTTATATGCATTGTTGCTTGATTTTGAGCTTAGTATGGTTTAATAATACTTTGAACTTTCCCGTAATATGATATATATATAATTAGGTATTTACATGGTTTGTCTTTAATTAATCATCTGTCATAAGTTTGAACAAAATTTATAGAACCATTTAGATTAGTAATAGTACATGATAATAATAATAACTAACTACTTATATATAAGTATAAACTGAAAAAAAACGTTAAATACATTCTTAATTTTTTAGATTTCATTTCACACAGGACGAACTACTACAGATATACCACTAGTCATCCTAATTAATATAATATATGCAAATGTGATTTTGTTTGTTTCTTTTTTACACTCTCACGCCTTAACTACTAGACCGATCACCATGGAAATTCGCATACATGCTTTCAGGGGTACAAAAAAGGACATAGGGTACCTTTTATCCAGAAAAATTACTGTTCCTGAGGGATAGCTAGTACTCTATACAATCCAAGTGTTTCAGTGACACAAACGATACAAATATGACACTTATACTGTCGTCTGCTAGCCAACGGACGTTATCGTTACTTTCCTTCTTAGGCGCTCTAAGTGTATAATTTTTTGCCGGAAATCTTTACATGTATCACATCCAGTAAAAAAGATAAAATATACTTTTTCTTTCTCATTTTCCTACTGAGTAAACATTATCCTGCCTGAACGAACCTTTATTTTCTCTAGTGTTTTTACTCCAGTACAGTGGCGCACTCTACAGCTTAACTTAGTAACCTGGAACCTTTGTTATAACTTTGCCTTTGAGCAACATCCTTCATTGTGAAAAGTTCCTGAAACTAGACAATTTTTTTAACGTTTTTATTTAGCTACGTCGATATTAAGTGTCTTAATTAATTCTGTAGTTTCACTTTTATGTATATTGCCCGAGATAAAGCATCCCTATGTTCCATCTAAAACTGCCTGAAATACGTGTTTAGTATTTATTTTAGACTACTTCCCAACATAATAAACCCGCAAAAATTTGAATACATTATGAATTTTGGACTCTTTATAACTCCTTGGCAGATGCATTTTGTAATATCCTGAATGAAGCTATGTCATGCTTCGTAGGCTACTTAAAAACGATTAAATATCTGTCTAGGATACAGATTAGAAATGTTAAAGCATTATGAACGATCTTGAAATGAAAAGCGCAGTGTACGAATTCCAATCTCCGAGTCGTGCAAGTATAATTGGATTTTTCTTCAGACGAATACCGTAAAGGTTCCCAAATTTCCCATGCCGACTATCTCAGCAGGAATCCTATTGACGTTCGTACTATTGATAAGCCAAAGAACTGGGCACAAGATAGCAAAATCGACTCGTATCTTAATAGTCAGGATTAATAATAAGGAAATCGACCAGTCTCGCTATGTAGTATGTAACGATTTATTATATAACAAATATATCCCCACTGGTCAAGAACACATACGCACATACTTGTGCACTATAATATCTACTGCGCAGATGGCCAGTCTCCGTTAAGTTTGGCCGCCATGACCGAATTTCGGTTTGGAGGACATAATTATTATAACATCCCATAAGACCTCTGAAGCAGTGCTACAGGGATTATATAGGTGGCAATCTATACTACATGAATTTTTACTAAATGAACGCCGCGCGCTGTTGTTTTGTTTTTGGTAACGGTACGAATGAGATGGCTCGCTCGGGAAAGCACTATCCTCTTACATGCAACCGCACTATCCTCTCACAATGTTACAGGGTTTTGTCCCATAAGAGTTCCGGAGCCTCACATACTAACTACGTTGTTGCCACCTTTTTTTCACAATTTGCAACATTCGCATACAAATCTTTATCTTTAGCTTTAGCTTTAGTATAGAATAGAATTATATCAAATAATACAGTATACATATAACGCGACAGCGTGTGCCGCTTACGATCGGCAGTCAATCGTGCCTCGCGTTCGGTAAACGTCTCCGACTCACGGGACAGCGTGTGCCACTCACGGTCGACAGTCAATCGAGCCTCGCGTTCGGTAAACGTCTCCGATTCACGGGACAGTGTGTGCCACTCACGATCGGCAGTCGATCGTGCCTCGCGCTCAGTAAACGTCTCCGACTCACGGGACAGCGTGTGCCGCTCACGATCGCCAGTCAATCGTGCCTCGCGTTCGGTAAACGTCTCCGACTCACGGGACAGCGTGTGCCACTCACTGTCGGCAGTTAATCGAGCCTCGCGTTCGGTAAACGTCTCCGATTCACGGGACAGCGTGTACCACTCACGATCGGCAGAGAACCGCGTCTCACGTTCGGAAAACTCACGTAAAAATGCATGCCGCTCGCGGTCTGCAGATAATTGCACTGCACGTTCGTTATCCATTACTTGGGACCTAGAAGCTGCTGTACGTGCTCGCTGTGCTAGAAGTCGAGTTTCACGTTCAGTAGAGCTTTCCGACTTCTGATTAAAAGCCTGACGTTCTCGGGCACTAATGATCCTTGCCTCATGACTTTCGGCAGATTCCTGGGACCGAATTTGCCGCATTCGTTTAGCATGTCGACTGTATTGCGATAGGTTCCACCGGCTTCTTGCTGGCATTTCGAATAACTGTTATTCTTAAAAATTAATCAAGAACTAAAATAATGCAGATACAAAGATCAAAACAATTTGTTCAATATAATTAAGGAAACTAAATATTAGAATTATATGTTTACAATTCGAAATATAAAATTAGAGCAAAGACAAATTTGTTAACTCGAAATTTAATATTACAGCAAATATTACAATTAAATAATTATAATTTAAAACCATGAACTTCGAAATTTTCAATTTATAATCAATAGACGGGACAAACAAAACAAATATTTGAAAAACCAATATTATGTATGTAATAACGAAATAATAATTAATTTTACAATCAAAGAATTATAATTTAAAACTGAATTACGATATTGTCAATCTACTATCAAAAGCCAGCAGAAGAGACGATTCAAACGAAATATACGAATAGAAACGGATTATTAATTAATGCAATAAAAGAATTATTATTTATAACCCTTAACCACGGATTTTTAATGATAAATGAAATGGTGAGACAGTCCATACAAGCGAGTAATCGAAATAAACAATACAAATTCAAAAATATTCAATTACGGAGACTACGTATACGCTCTGATTGAAAATTGTGTTCTGTAGTAATACTGCGCCGGAGAATCTTAACACCGCGATTCAGAAAATGACGTCATATGCACTACGCCACCTATCGACATTTCGTCGTAACACTAAGAGATGTTGTTGTCAGTTACAGTAAACATTGTCTCAGTATCATGGATCAATAAACAATATATTATATTTTGTCCTTGGTAGTAATGCATACTTTAACATGTAGTACATGATTTTTAAGTATCATCAATCGTTTTCCCAGCGCACGCCAAATAGTGAAATAAATAAATAAAAAAATAAAATAAATAAATCTTTATAGGTAAAATTAGTACTTTGAGTTATATTATTGCAATTTTGCCCAAAAAATACCAAACCCGAAGCTAATTTTTAAAAAATACGATTATTATCTCCTTAAACCTACTCGGTTTTGTATTAATCAGTCAATAGTTGTAAATAATAAAAGTTATAATAAAAGAATTTTAATGACATTAAATCTGTAGAACAAAAAATGGTTGTTGAAAGCCAGCATCTCATACAACGGCGGAAAAAATTCATATCACGATTGAAAAAATTACGTTATTTGCACAGTGCCATCTTTCATGATATGTTTAAATCATTAATGTCGGGTCTAGTACTAAACACATATTACTAACAAATTAGAGATGTCGTTGTCAAGTAGTAAACATTTAACATTGTCTTAAAATTAATTATTATTTAGTTTTATATTACAAAAGTTAAGAAATTTACATTCTATCCGTATTACCACAGAATAAAGTATTACTGGCTTTCTACATACGGTCCTGATCTGTAATCACAATCTATGAACTTAAATTTAAGCAAATATTAACCTTATTTGTAAACCATTACGGCGGATCTAGTACAGTACGATCACATCGCCTACATTAAACTTTAATTTGACTTAAATGCTCATTACTTTTGATAGAGTAGACCGATTTTAATGAAATAAAGACTTAATGTTACTTGAGGATATTCTTTATAGTGTTCTTACTGAGTCTGTCGTATTAACTTTGTACTTCAGGCGTGATGCGAGAACAAACAAACAAACAGACAGACAGACAGACTTTTTGAAAAATGATTGAAATGTGTTTAGTTAATTATTCTGAGCCCACCTAAATCATTAATTTCGCAAAATTCTAAAATGTACAGACACGTGATATTTACAATTTTATTATATGTATAGATTAGCATGGCAACGCTGGCAACCTATTGCCGAGGACTCCGTACGTTGCCTGACCACACTTATGAATAAATTTTTAGATCGTTACAGCGGACGATGATCAAAATGTCAAAAGTATGTGTCGTGGCAATGAGACCCATTCGATTTAATTGGAGTATGTAAAAAATTTAAAGTTTAGAGTTTAATACCTTTACATACCTATTTCAACCAGGTGTTAGCCCCTGGTTTTCTAATTGGGAATTACATGTTGAAAACGTCTCAAATTCTACTTAAGTATTACCAAAACATTATTTTTTGTTTCTATATCGAGTTTCCTTAAACTGGACTTTGAGTATGTATTTATACATCATATTATCAACTAAGCATTTACTTAAGTACTAGTATAATATTACCTATTATACTCGTACTTAAGTAAATGCTCAGTTGATAGCGGTTTGAAAGAATAATATAATCTCCCCGTGACCATGGCTGCTGAAAAGCAACCGAAACGTCGGGGAAAGTGTAAACTTAAAAACAAATAGATTTGATAAATTTAATAATTTAATTAGCTTAAAATTAGTAAAGTTTAATAGTATAGTATAGTAGTGTAACAGTTTCAAAATTATGTAATAGAGTGTTAAATAAACAACGCGATAAAATCCGTATATAGTAGTTTAATTTCAATGAATAACATTCGCGTAAACAGAAGACAATATTAAGAATAAGAATACTTGCGAGTTACAATAAACACTTACATTTATTAGGTATTTACATACCCTTTTGAAACCTTGACGCCTCGTTTAGGTATATGGATAGCATAATCGCGTAATTCCTTTTTGTTACAATAATCATACAACTGTTCGTTTGCATTTTCGTTTTTTTCAATCACTGAAGTAACAAAACAACATTATATGTACAACATTAATAGACCGCCTGTAAGTTTAAACAGCGAACTACAAACAAGTTTTCACTCAACAAAATCTATGTCAGCTCCCGAGCTAAATTGGAAAGGAAATAAAAAGGTACCTTTGTACATCTCCACATTCTTAAAGATTGATTTGAACAAAAAAGTCCTTTGGGTGGCGGAGATTAGAATTTATAGGGCGTATATAACGTTTATTTGGAAAACAAGACAAGAACATATTTTATTTGAAACGTCTCACTCACGAGATTTTCTCGCTTGTTACGATAAAAGAAACACTTTTGAAGAATACATATAAATGGAATTGATTTTTAGTTATACAATAATCGGTTATTGTTTGTTATATTAGAGTGTGAGATGGTATCAAGATTGTTAGTTGTTTACTAGAATGAAAAAACACACAAAACATGACATAGAACAGTTAAAGATTCGCAGATATTTTACGCATACTACTCAATCATTTATTAGCATTCCACAATGTATACCTAAAGGGTAAGCCTAAAATCCCAAAATCCCAACTAATATTCTGAACGTAAATGTGAGTTTATAACGGTGTCATGGGTACTGTAAAGGATATAAGGTAACTTTTATCCAGAAAAGAAATTGACCCTGTCGGTCACAGCAAAATATAGTGAATTGAACATTGATACACAAAACCATCACTTTCTAATGTCACTTTGGAAATGAAAATGGCAAGTAGGGACTTTCGTTGAAATAAGACATAAAGATAAAGTCAAAACGCATGTATTAATTTAAATCACGAAGTAACACCTATGAACGCCTGCCTCCGTGGCGCAACGGTAGTGAATGCAACTGTTGTGCATGGGGTCTTGGGTCCAAATCTCGGGTCGTGCCAACAAAAAGTTATTGGGTTTTTCATTTTCATTCATAAGTGTGGTCTGGCAAAGTATGGAGCCTTAGGCAATAGGTTGCCAGCATTACCATGCCAATATTAAATAATTACCATGTCAAAAAATGTACGTACTCACCAATAAAATGGCTAATAATCGAACAATGCTCAGGTATAAGCTATCAGGTGTTCATTTTTGCAAAAAGTTTAACATGAATAATTGTGTAACAAATGTTTGTCAGCTATCAACATTTTATGATAATTTTCGTTGAAACGAGTCATGTGCACTACTTACTCAGTTAAATAAACAGTTGCAAATTATAACGCTCCAATTTGGAGCGATTCTTTTGATGCAAACTTTCCTTTTTAATATCAGACAATTAATCAACAGCTTCATATTCAAAATTACCACGAATGAAATGTTAATTGTAGCTTCCACGGGAATTTTGTCATAAATTTCCCAATGGCAATTTGGGTCAATTCATATTTTCATACAAATTTAATCAATTCTTTGGTTGTACTACAATTATTTGATGCTGGGTAAATTTTAAAAATTGCCTGCTTCAGTGATTTGTCTTCATTATGATATTTAATTAATTTATTAGAAATAGAAATATTCTTGGTAAATGTTTTGTCCTCACTTAAATGTTCATAGCAATATTAGCAAATTGTTTGCTTATATATTCGAGGTAAACTTTGAAACTAGTAAACGTATTCTAAAAATGATTTCTCTAATAGAAAAGCTAAGCTATTTCTTAGTAACATATACCGTGTCATGTGCCAATCACATTATTATTATAAAAACAGCACATTTCTGAGATGAGAGATAAAGTCTTATGTCACTATCTCCAAATGGCTAAATATACATTTTTACACCTACACTTCGCCAACTAAAGATTTTAGACCCCATGTAATAAGGTGCGAGGTTATTGGCGTATACCGGTATCAGTACCGATTGCATGCAAGAACATCTTGTATAGGAATTCGATAAATGACAGTTTGTCCGATCCGTAATTGCAAACGAAACCTCATGCAAATCAGTCGCTTTCACTACACTACTGCTGCTCAACCGAGGTGGCAGATTATATAAGCAATAGTTATTTATTTCAGCAGTATAGTAAATATTCGTCGCCTTATTTTTGTCGTCAAGCTCTAAGCCTATCAGTTTCGTATATTGTCTTTAGGTTCGGATATCAAAGAAAAGTAAACCTTTGTGATTGCGATTGATTTTCCACCGAATTGTCGGCTTATTTCTATTCTAACTCCAATCATATAGCAATGATACGAGGTGTTTAGAATTTTGGGAAACATACTTGATTTTTGCGAATGCAGTATGCAAAATATATTTACATTGTACTTTTTTAAAGACCGTACTTTGTAATGTCCTTTCCATATTGGGTTTATTCCTTTGTAGGAGAGCATTTTTCAAACATCCGTCACAACCGATACCCAGGCTCGGAACAACTACGTATATGTGGACTACACATTTTTATCCTGTATGTCGATCGAACCTATATACTACTATGTGAAACACTACTCTTTGTGCAGTTAAACTGTAAACCTAATAGAATGTCTGTCTGATCGAGCATAACATTTAAATATTCATATAAAATGAATGAAATACCTATATAACTGCTGCGCTACATTTCCTAGGGAATAAAAACATTTTTTATTGTTATTAATTGACAGTGGGACGTAGTACACAATTACTTGCAAAATTTTATGTATTTGTGTATGTCGGCGACACGCCAGGATGTCGGAAATTCGGAGTCCATTATAATGAAAATACACAGTCAACAACACTTAGTTTATTTTCGCACCATCGATTTTGCAGAAATCAGCCTATAACAGTTTCTTCCTTTTACAACGCCTTCAAACGGTTATAACAACTACAACTTCCCTTTTGACAAACTAACGAATTTAGTACAAAATAAGTCTTGAAATATAGCTTAATATTTGAAATAATTATTTTAATGAATTTTACATAACTCTAAATGATTTATTTTACATGAATTACGTTTATATAATGAACAAATAATATAGTTACAAACATTCTCAACAGATGGCGCTGTACCATACATGAAATGTTCAATAAAGGAAATTAAGCTTTACTTATTGTTTAAAATAATTAAATTCGATACATAAATTGGGATAATTATACAGATTCTATTTTTAATGATTACACATTAAATTGAGAATTTGAACAATAAATTAAATCTCAATAATCTTCAAAACATTCAAACAGTCAACACTGCGTCATGGGGTACCAATTAGAACAAAAAGTAAACAGTTCCAAAAATAGATCATAGATGGCACTATGAGTTCCAATGTTAATATTAAGATCAATCAAAATGCTTTATTGGAAGAAAATTGACCATAAAATGTTATTATAAATAAACATTGTACATATTTAATTAACAAGCATCAAGGTAAACGCATTTATTTTATGATTTAAAGATATCGATATATCAGTATTTTTTACATCACACATAGGTAATCTACCTATCATTTTACTTTACCTATAAGGCTAGATGAGACGCTAGATGGCTCTTTTATATGTTTATACAAGTCTACAAAAACATTGTGTTTTTATTTCATACCCTTCTTTTGGTTTACTTCAATATTTGCTTATTACCTACTGATACTAATTAATAAGAAATTACTTATAATATGAAAAATATGTATGCTTAACAAATGTCAATGTATTAAACAAAACGTTTTGTTGTATTTATATTTATTGTACTACATGGCATTATATTCAAACACCTGGTCGGTTCTCGTAACTTCTATTGTCAAATTTAATTTGCTTGTGCGGCAGTAGATATAGCGCAGTCGTTGGACTCGTCGGCGTTATAATAATCATTATCTCTGTGCCTACTTATTCTGGATTGAATTACAAACTTACGATAGACATGCCGATAGAAATGAAGTTTTAGTAAATCATAGCAACATTTTACTAAAAATAGTTAGGTAAATATTAAGTAACCTATCATAATAATTATTCTATAAAATTAAAGACTGTTATTTGATTATACCGCTTTGTAAGTTTGGTTTTTACGCAATTTCTAGTATTATTTGATCACTAGACGCAACTTAACTAAATCTGTTTCAAAGGGCCTGAAAGCTAGTTAGGCAATAGGCACAGTTATGATTAGGGTTGCCATCTTTATTTTGAACAAATAGAGTATGTTTACTATCTTAGGTAAAAAAAGTACATGGTCTGAAAATAAAGTATTACTTATTTAACCTGCCTTTTGGTTACCATATTTTTGTCGATGCTAGTTAAATCTAACAAATATTTATTATTAAGGAAAGTCGTAATCGGATTTTTACAAAATATGTATATATTAAGATAGATAAACAATTGATTTTATTCAATTTAGGAAATCTTTATAGCGTTGCTTTAAGTTCACAATTAAATAAAACCTGAAAAAGCAGACATAGGTAAAATAAAGTATCTTCACGTCCTTAATTTCCTATTAATTCCTATAACCTACCCGAAATCACGTACAATACTTTACTATAAAGTACCTACGGTTGGCAATCCCAGTTGTGCTTGTTGTGAATTTCATATCTTTTGATGAAATACGCGACAATCAAGTAAATCGTGCTAACTATCGTTTAAAGGAAGGTAGTTCGTAATAAACGTTTTTTTTAATCAACCCGTGACCACGATCTATGCATGTCGGTCGAAAAGTCGCGTCGGGCAATCAATATAGGTATACATTACCTTTTAAATACTTTATTGCGAGTAAAATCCGTTAACTAGCGTTATATTAAGTACCTAGTTCATAATAGCCTGATAATGTCTTAGTTTATATATAATCTCCTTCAATAACAAAACGAAATCTTTTGGAACAGGATACAGTCATCGCACGCGCTGGTGCGGGCGCGGGGGAGGGCAGGGTAAGACCCGCCCACCCCCGCGCTACAAGGCCAAGTATGAAACGATGTTTACTATTTGTTTTGCTTCGAAAAATATTAATTATGAGCAATATTTTTAAAAATTGGTTTTGGTTTGCTTCTTCCTGTTGTCGACGTCACGTGACGATATTATGACATCACATTTCGTTTCGAATATTATCATTTACTATTTTACTCACATCACTCACTCATCACATCACACTCATCATTTTTTAACTAGTTACTCTTAATGTGTTCATATCTGGTTTGGTTGACATTGTAATAAATATTCGGATGTAATAGTAATATTACATGAGATAAATATTTCTTGGACGTCGTCGTCAACATATATCCTTATAATTATTATTTAGACACGAATATTTAAATAAATCATACCAAAGCATGAATAGTGTTTTAGGATTAGTAAAATCGCATTTATCATAGTATATTAATGTGATCTTTACTTACATAAGTACCAAAATATTGATTAAGTAAGTAGGTAGGTACTTGTCTATTGTTTTGTTACTTTACTTTAAACTATTATTACATATTAATTATTGATTTCCCTACAAAACCAATAATTAATATGGATATAAAAGTAAAAGAATACAATGTCAATAATTATTATGACATAGTTAAAAGATTACGAGCCATGACTACGTAAAGCATACCTACTAACTCAGTTGTTTTTTTAATCTATTAATAGGTACATAGTATTTTATAGGAGGTATATCAATAATTTTATTATTAGCTTTAACTTCTGTTAAAGTATTAAGCAGGTCTAGATAATTAATATTTCATAACAAAACTTCAGTTGACAATCAAGCTTCGACTCTATTGAGAATCGACGCGGCAGGCAGGCGCGTTACTCGACGCCGCGGCTACCGGCAGCGCTCATACACGATATTATACCCGAAAATTCACGAAGCTGACCGGAATAAACCGAACGCCGCCGCCGGGCGATACTCGCGCGTGCGTGTGATTCGATTTCAAGTATGGCGTAGTGGTTTAATCGCTTAAACCGGGTACTTATCGACGTGCGGAGTGTTATGGGTTCGATTCTCACACAGTAAATAAATTACGTTCAACAGATTTTTTGTGTTGAGTCTGTTATACGGTAAAGAGTAACCGTATGAGTCTTTTAAGAAAAAGTACTGGTTATTATATTTATTTTTCGATAGTTAAATTCAAAATAATCTATGTGATGTATTTTATAAATAGTCATAACTTAGTAAATTTCAACAGAGACTAAATACTAGGCATTGCACAGTTGTTTTCAAAAATCTGAGCGCAATATTTTATGTTATTTTATATTTACAATTATAGTGAAATATAGATAACTAACTGCCAAGGTAGAATTCTTTACGCCAATGAGTTATTTTCTAAGTACCCGAACATCAATCACAATCGCATACATAATAAAATAGGTATATTGTTTTATTAATACTTTTTAAAACGCATTCATTAAAATTATATGAAAAAAATATACACAAGGTCAAATTTTGACAGCAACACGATATATTCACGAAAATCCGACCGAGTAAATGAGAATCACCAAAGTGTGATCGTACGCATTTCGGCACACAACACTATAGGTAGATAACTTTTATTTTCAAGGTTGCGCACATTTTGCCTCGGCTCGTCTAAATATGTTCTTTCCGTGGCAAACAGTCAAGTACCTATTTTACTGTCACAACGGCATCTCTTATGAGATGTTATCAAATAGGATTCGGAACTTGTGTACCTGTTATGGGTAGATGGCAGCAGTGGCGCTAGTTTTGTGCTGCCATCTAGTGTAAAAAGATAGATACCAAAATAGCAAGTAGAATAGCCAGAGTTAGGCGTGTCCAAGATTTTTGTATGGGATTGAGTATCTGTACTAGTATAGTATTATATTATCTATGACTGCGTCTATTAAATATTAGAGCTTGATACATTAAATATTTAAATATCAATCAAATATATTTCAGGCATTTCTAAAATAAGATAATCATTAAACTAAAAGCTAAAACTTAATGATCAATATTTGACAATTATTGTAAATTTATGCATATAGATGGTGATTTGCGCCCATATGAGTACGTATCCTTACCTAATAATAAAATTATACTCCTTATTCATTACTAACTTAAATTTGTATAATTAAATGATTAAATTTGACTATGCTTATTTATTTTAGTATTCATCTAATCGATTTATTCCTTGCATTGTCCTTTAGATATTTTTGAACTTGGAATTCTTCATTTAACTTGACCTTGTTTATAACGCGTTTCCGAACGCAACGTAAGATGTCAAAATTTATAAAGTACTAAATAAATTGTTTTGCTGTTTGAACGTGTTCGCGCGCTTTTTCTTACGCACACACTTGATTATAGCTGAATAAGCATGTGATTTCGCGTATATCGTAATAAAAGTTAACATCAGTGATTTTGTTGACATTCGTGCGGCCGTGTATATAACATTATCAGTGTAGTTGTAGCCCTTTACGAGATTCGATCCTGGAAGAACAAGCCTCAGCTAGTCCTGTGCAGTACCTTCGTGACCGTAAGTACGCTTTCTTATCTCATCTGTTATATTTATCCTATATTTCTTTTCCCAACTTGAATGTTCAGGTTGATGACCTACCAAAACCTAATTTAAGTAAATATTTTAACTTCTAATCACAACTATTCCGCATGTAGTGGCTACTTATACAAAAAATTTAAAACATTGTTTCATTTTTAAAATTATGCATTGTTGTATTATTACCGGTGGTCCTTAACATATTATTGAGTCACAACGGCGGCATTACAATATTGTAATCTATGGGCGGCATACTGGCGGCCAGATACAATGCATTTTAAATATCTTTTAGACTTGACAGGTTAATAAATAAATAAATAATTCCTTAGGGCTGGTAACTTCTAGAATTCCAGGATCAGTAAGTGGATCATTTGATCACATACGTTACATAGTATGTTACAATACATTTACGTGTGTTTATAAATTGAATTTAAACTATCTGCATCATACGAATTTCATCACGATTTATCGTATTCATATTTATATTTCTCGGTGGCATAGCGGTTGTGAATATGATAACTGTGAGTAAGTTTGACTTCCGGGTCAAATTGTTATTAAGTTTGTCTGCATGGTTTAGTGGTTTAAGCGGTTGCTTTGCTACTGCCACTGCGCCGAGTGTTGTGAGTTCGAATCCCACACGGGCCAAATTTGTGTGATCCCCAAATGGTTGTTCCGAGTCTAGATGTTCTTTGTGTCCGTTGTTTCAATGTTTGTGAAGTACTCGCATAATACAGGAATTATTCCTAGTGCCGAAGTAGCCTTCTTTACTTTTCAAAAAGAAAATAGATTTTATGTCAGAAAATGTTCGTGAGCATAGATTCTGATCTGTGCGTTGTGACGGCAATAGGCTCGTTCCGTTAAATTAATAGAATTTGTATAAAGAGATCTTTGAGCGCTTATCCGGCAAGATAAAGGCTTATATATCAATAAATCAATCATTGTCTTGTTATTCCAGTGGCGTTAACGATTGTGTAGCTGCCGCTTGTGACGTTATTAGTTCGATTCTGTGACGCTATTGAGAATGTCCTAATAGAAAAACTTAATACTAACTTAATAGTAACCTAATGTACCATATACTTAGAAATAAATGCTATTCTATTCTATTCTATTCTATTCTAATAGCACTTTTCTTAACTCGAAAATCGAATTCTGAACCAAATAATAATACTAAAGTATAAAGTAGATACGTAAAACTCAAATCCGTGAAGAGGTTTGGCATTGCAGCGACATTCACTTTCGCTACGCCACTGCCCCAGTCAAATAACAAAAGATTCAGAATAACACATATTTAGTAATAACACAGAATAACACATATTTATCTACAATTCTACATCATACATTAAGTCTCGATTCTTAACCCGTAATCGATTGTCATATACCCGAGCATCGGTATCTCGATCTGTTCCCCTTTCCTATCCAGAACAACGCGTGCTGGGCTCAGATGCCATCCTTACACGGTAGAGTCGACTAGAGTGCGTACCAACAAGTTTGGGTCCTCATACCTCTGCCGAACGATCAAGGCATGGAATTCTCTGCCAAGGCACGTGTTTCCTTCTTCCTTCAATCCTGGGTCCTTTAAGCGGGGCGTGAAAAAGCACTTTCTCAGGCCGTCAAGACATAAGAGTGTGTCAATAACTCGAGTCTAATACAACCTTTGTGCAAAAATATACATGATTAGGTGTCCAACCCGATTACGATAGGAAACGGTTGGTATTGCTAATGCTGAATTTTCTACAGGCCTATTAACTTAATTCTGTTCGAGTATATGATTGTACCTTTAGGCGCCGAACACATCGCTCCGGCGGTCTGCGTTCTGCGTTCTGCGGTCGAGTTCCTTTTTGATAATATACAATTTCTCTTTGACCCCCGCGGTCTGACTGCTTTTATGTGTGTACGATTTAAAGACACCGCATACATCACAGTGAACGCGGAACGCAGAACTCGGAACTCGGACCACTGACCGCCCACAGTGTGGCCGGCGCCTTAGATATATATACCTAATAACAGGTGAAAACACCGTCACAGTGTAGATTTTTTAATTTTTCTATATGCTTATAATTTTAAGATACGTAACTTAGATTTTTTATATTTTTTGATAGCTTTTATAACTTAGCCTGTTACCTGATGCTGGCTTGACGTCGACTTCTGGGACATTCTGTATAAAAAAGTATAAATCTAAATAGTTTCAAAATTATCTAAAATAGTGTTGTAGTAGTCGTATAAAGTAGTTTGGGTCTATGAATCTATCCTATTGAGGGGTAACCAGAGGCATGTTATGTAGTTTATAAACATACGAGTAGATTGTATTTTTTATAAAGATCTCTGCTGGCCTTTGTCCAGAAGTGCATATCTTTCGTATTTGTGGTTAACCACTCCAGCTAAATTAGAATGCTTGTGATAGGAGTGGCTTTACGTCGTTAGCGCTAAGATTCGAAGCTGTGACCTCTCTATCGCAAGTCCATAATTAGAGCGAAGAAACTGGAAAGTTAAAACTAGTTTTGAATAACAAGATTCGCTCTGCTATCTACTTCATCCTCGTGTTGTGTATCGCATCTGAATGCTAATTCAGTGTTGCATTCCGTTCGGCTACAGTACCAAAAATATTGTCATTACTTTGCTTCTTTGAATCAGCATGTCTAGGGAATTACACCACCAGTATCAAAGCGCATATACTTTCCAGCTGACGCCCTGACGGTAAAAACGTGGAAACACAAAATGTAAACTTTTCAGAAGAACGAAATGTATCGCATGCAAGCTTTACTTTGAATTCTGTATTAGAAAATAACGTGGAATTTGACTGCTTTTTTTATATGAGTGTATGCTTGAATTTAAATAGAATTTTTGTTTGTTTGCATAGCATCTAAGTATATGAAATAAAGGTGTACTATACATGAAAAATAAACATTGAATTTGAATTGGCCATTCATAAAATTTGTTGTTAGATAAAACAAATAACACTTTACCCGATTTGGGAATCGAACCCGAGACCGCATGCCCAGCAATAAATTTATGTTCCTGTAGGGTTGCATATTAAAAAATCAAAACTTTCTCGAGAAAATTTCAAAAGAACAATAAACGAAATAACAAAATTTAAATGACCAAATGTTTTATTTAGAAAAATTTTAGAATCCCAATGTATGTGACATCAAATGAACGACTGATCAAAAGTTGCTAGATGTAATTTTAAAATATCAAATCAAAACTAATAAAATTTTATAATCAAAACTAATCAAATTTTATAATACCGTTTCCGAGTCGGAATCGCACGGGTGGAAGCGGTAGGTTGTGTTAGGTTCTCTTTTAATAAGTAGGAAATAGGAGCCCCGCTTGGCGGGGCTCCGTCCAAAACTCCCCAGGCTTTCTGTATCAGACAGGCGCTATTCGCTAATATTAATATTATTTTTACCTTTTCAGTTAATCCATTTGATAATTAATAATTTATCCAGTAATCCATTTTGACCTTTAAACGATTTGGTCAATAGTGTAATAACTAATATAAACATTGATATTCCAGACTTTGGTCGGCTAAACTTTTGATCAAATGACCATCGTTATTTTAAACTTTGTTGATTTGTACGTTGTTCTTTTGAAATTTGCTCAGAAAAGTTTTGATTTTCTAATATGCAACCTCCTGTAGGTTAACAATTTTCTTTAGAACACAGCAGCTAAGTTGCGAGTTAATACCTAATAATATACATGGCAATGACGTCACAACTTCGCATGTAATAATAGAGCTTATCTAACAAAAGAGCCTCATTGTATCTACGTAGTAACGCGTAACAAGTATATGTAAGCATAGATACAGGAAGAAATACATTAGCTGCACGTCAAGAGCGCTGAATAGTTCATACACACCGCTCTCATAGTTTGGCGAGAGTTGGGACAATGGCGTAGGTCTTAAGAGATAGCGGGATGGAAAATTATATAATTTGCGTGATGACATGGATATAGACATAAAGTGGGCATTATTGTCTACCTCTTTCAAAATTTGTACGGTTTACATGAAGACAATAAGTCAACATGATTTTCTATCTCTTTCACAATTTGTACGGTTGTGATAACTCGCTATGGTTTTGATATTCTGATGGGACGCCAATCCGACACGACCAGAGGGAGATGCTGATCTCCCTACCTGTCTACAGCGTTGCGTTCTCGGAGTACTCCATTCAATGCAATTTAATGCATTGAATTGAGTATCCCGAAATTGAGTTAAGTGCCATCTCTTGTCCCAAACTGGAACTTCTTCGCATATTTATAGATTATGCTACACATTTATACGTTATCTGAATATAAGCAGGCAAAGACAAAACAGTTTAACGGTACCTTTTTCTGCTATGCAAAGAATTTTTTAATTTTTGTTTTATCTTTTAGCTAACATCAACGAGGTTAGAGCTCGTAATAAAAAAATATGAACACTTTTATAAATGTAAGTTCATATTACTTTTTCTCAAAGTTTTAATAATGATTTTGGTCGAATTTCGACCACTGGGCGAACACTAGTATAGAAAAATAGATTTAACAGAAAGGCAATGATAGGTACAGCAACAATGCACAGTAATTAAAAGCGACATAGTCAGACAGCCATCAACATTTCTTTTTATGGATGTAAGACTTCCAGAGGATTAGCCAAAGTCCTACATATGGGTTGTCTTGATCTGATTCACGGCCGTCGGCACTTATCCTTTTACTCCTGAAGTTAATACTTGAACTATAATACTTTGTCTCAGGTTTATGGCTTCTCACCTATGAAGATAGATTATAGGTATAGAACATACAAGTTTATTAAGGACTTTATAATCAGATGAAATTTCTTTATTTATTTAGGTCATAAAGTAACAGTTATGAAAGTTAATCTGTCAAGTCTTAGAATACCAGCCATACTTAAAAATAATATTTGTATCTAGAACCGCTGCGAATCGATACGTGAAGGTTAGACTGACAAAACTACATATATTGAAATTAAACACTTTATACGGATTTTATCGCGTTGTTTATTTTGCTTTAAACACTGGTATTACATAATTTTGAAAACTCTAACACTACTGTTATTGAAATTTTACACTGGTAGTGTTTAAAGTAAAAAAGTAAAAAAGTTCAATGTATAACATTCGCGTAAACATAAGACAATATTATGTAAAACTACATATATTATTAATTTATATTTACCTGATGCCATATTAAACAAAGCAATGGCGTAGAACTAATGAGAAGATCGGGCAAGAAATTCATGGCCTTTCTTTATAATTGCCGATTTTACAGTACTATACAAAATCTGTAAAGAACTGCAGCCATTACACCATTTAGGTACATAGATACCTAATAGGTATTTAATAGATTACTTTATGGTATTTTAATAGGGACAGGGTATTTGTGTATTTTTAGTGTAATGTTTTGGTAACCATCAAGTTTACTTGTTGGTAAATAGTTACCAAAGACAATGACAACCTGCAAGAGAAGATGATGCAGAGCCATTAATGCTACGCGAGTTAAGATGATAAGGTCTCATTAAGGAGCACTGACAATGATACGCATAGGCCACAGCACAAAATTAAAATTAGTTAATTTTGCTACAATCTTTTATAAAGTGAAGATAAATACCTATTAAGTGAAACTTTATCCGTCTGAGCAAACATTCCGGTTTGCCTACCATTTTGAACAGCTGCATCACACAACTACTAAACAACATAACCACCATGTGTTTAAAAAGTAATTGCTTTTCACCACAATTTCTAATAGCACTAGTGAAACCAACACGAAAGTTATATTAAGTAAAATTTAACTATGATTACGTCATATTCAATATACAACTATTATAGGTAAAATATTTTACGATAATATTTGATTAATTAATTTACGCTATGTATTCAAATTGGTTATTTATTATAAAACTAGGTAATATGGTAATAGTTACTAAAGCTAGGCTCTGAAATGTTTCACAACTATGTGGAACATTTCAAAGACTGAAATATTAGCTTTAGTCGTACAGATTCATGGCGTGGTATGGTTTTATTTGTTCAAAATAATAATTTTTGAATTACATCAAGAAGTCAAAGTGTCAACAACTCTCTTCTTTAACTGTGCTACTACTCTTTGACGTAGGCATTTCTGGCATGTTAAGTTGACATTAATTTACCTTTTTACCTACATAGCAACTTGGTCAATACTCATATTTTAAAGAAAAGGAAATGGTACATTATTAACAATAACACTAATATTTTTTTATAAATATAAATCAGCAGCGGTAGCCTAGTGGGAAACCGTTTGACTGCCACGCAGAGGTCTCGAGTTCAAACCCAAGGCGCGCATCTCTATCTTTTCGAAGTTATATGCGTATTAAATAGTTAATTATCGCTTGCTTTAACGGCGAAGGAAAACATCGTGAGGTAACTGCATGTCTGACAGTTCTCCATAATGTTCTCGAAGATATGTGAAGTCTGCCAACCCGGACTAGGCCAGCGTGGTGCCATCCATCCAAAAACCAGCCACAATCTTCAGGATTTAGTTTAACGCAGCTTGCATCTATTGCATGAAACCACATTGAATTTACATAGATTACTCGTAAAATTTTCTGTTGAATAGGCTTTCAGCATGGTGGAATCAGATTGTACAGGCGATGATTAGATTGATTAGATATGTACTGGCTAGAATTAGTCATGTAATATCTATTATAACCTGAATCTCGTTATTACAAGACATTTAATTAATTAAAAATGTTCTCAATTTGGTGCGATTTACTCTTTTACATATAAACTAGCCGCCCCCAAAGTTTCACCCAAGTTTATTATAACTTCGCTGATCCTGTTGCTCGTAGTGTGATGATATAGCATTATAACCTTATCCAAAAAATCGGCTATCAAATGCAAAAATACATTTTCAAAACCGCCTGGTTCCTGAGATTAGTCCGTTTAAACAAAAAACAAACAAACTCTTCAGCTTTATTATATTAGTATAAGATAAACAGCGTGATACAGAAATATGTGGTCATATATTAGGGACGTAATGTACACCTGATAAAAAAGCCTATGTGCTATATCCCTAAATCAATAAAAAATATTTATAAAAGAAAACTGTTATCACGCTACGAACCACGGGAGCGAAGCATATAATAATCATAAATGCGGGTAAAACCACGTGGGTCAGCTAGTCACTCCATATTATAAAACAAAGTCCCCCGCCGCTTTTGTCTGTCAGTTCACGCGCGATAAACTCAAAAACTACTGAATGGATTTTCATTCGGTTTTCACATTGGTGAAAACCCAATGAAAATCCGTTCATCCGTTTAGTATTGAATCACTCTGTCTATTGAGACAGACTGATTCACGAGAAAAGATTAATAGTATAGGTTGTTAAGGTTTTATACTAACAAAAATTAAACAATTTATACAATTAACTTTAAACCTATGAGAAGCTGGGGCGGGTCGCTAGTATTAGGATAAAGTTAACGAGAAAACATCTGAAATGGTAATGTACAGTAAACAGAATCTTGTAGCATTTGTATCGTTCCTTCACAGCGTAGTGTTGGAGCTCAGCACCCGGTGTAAAGCATTTACTCGTAAAAATTTTATATTTCGCAAATGGCACACTTCTAGAAATGTTTTCAAAGCAGTATTAAGTTTTGTATAGCCTTTTCGTGAAAATGTAATTAAGTTATGAAGTACGTTACAGGTAAAGAATGTTTGAAATAAATGTGTTGATTTTAAACTATCGGTGTAAACAGCATTTGACTGGTCGCCTCGCTATCGTCACTGCATCAAGTGTTGTGGGTTCGATCCCCACCTATCCATTCATCCAATAGTTGTGTGCTATGCACTTGGCGGTGTAGCAATTTCCATCTCTCTCGGACCTTCAGTTCTCTATGTCTCTACTTTTGGTTTTTCTTTAAGTTGATCTGTATACTTTCTTCTTGGTCTTCGTCTCTTTCGACGATTCCCATATGGGTAAAAATATATACTCTTTTTACGATCCCCATATGGGTAAAAATTGTGTGATTTTATTTATTTTATTTTATTTATTTGGTTCACCAACATTAGTTTACACTAGTTATACACAATAAAAGGAGCACTAACAATAACAATAGTGTAACAAACACTTATAGGCAAACACCACATCTGATTTTTATGAGTGCGGTAATCAACATTCAGCGTTTACAAAAGTGACAATGTATGAATGTGTGTCATGAATATTACAGGTTTATATATATACTAGCTGTCCCGACAGACGTTGTACTATAAACATGGAGAAAAGAAAAAAAAATAACACAACTAAACCATCCTCGAAACCACTTGAACACACAAAAAAAAAATGCATTCATATCGGTCCTGCCTTTTAGGAGGAGTTCACTGTCAACACACGTACAGAATAAATATATATATAAAGATATGTATGTACAATTATAATGCTAATTAGGCAGCTGATTGATCAGTATTCTTCTTTGTCTGGCAACAGAGTCGCAGTGTAAGTCTATACAATCACTATAGCCATTAATTAACTTACACATTCTCGCGTAAGGGGAATTAGCGCCTAATACCGTCCTTCTCAGTGGTGGGCAAAGTGGAGTAATACAGCTGCGTGGTATCCTGGATGGTGCACGGAATTTAAATAGTGCTAATGAGCGAGGAGAGTCAATTTTATGATTTAATATTTTGATTGCAAACATTGCGTCATTGAGGCATCTGCGCTTGTCTAATGAATTTATTTTAAAATGCTTTAACCTATTCTTATATGATTTAATTGTTTTAGCTATGCCAGTAGAAAACGCTAGATGCCAAACAAAACGCTTTTGCATGCGTTCCAAACGCAATGAATGAACCGCGTAATGTGGCCGCCAGACCACACTGCAATACTCCACAATGCTACGAATCAAACTGTTGTATAGAACTATCTTTGTATTAACATTACGAAATGACTTGCAGGTTCTTAAGACAAAGCCTAACATTTTGGATGCTCTTTGCATTATATGATTCAAGTGAGGCGTAAACGTTAATTTAGAATCGTATAGAACACCTAGGTCGCGGATTATATCAACCTCCTCTATTATATGTTCGTTTATATAGTAATTAGATGGCATATTACTAAGCTTTCGGGTAAATTTGATATGATAACATTTTGAGGGATTCAATTGCATTCCGTTAGATTTACACCACTTAACAAGTCGATCAAGATCTGCTTGCAGGTATTTGGAGTCTTCTTCTGTTTTAACTATTCTCAAGAATTTTAAGTCGTCTGCAAACATAAATATTTCTGAGTTTTGGAAACAGTATGGAATGTCGTTGATAAAATAGTTAAATAATACTGGCCCCAAATGGGAACCCTGGGGAACCCCAGATAAGATGCGTTGAGCTGTTGATTGAAAGCCATTGACCACAACAAAAAAATATCTATCAGTTAAGTACGATTTTAACCACTCAAGTAAAGAACCAGTGATACCGTACGTGCGAAGTTTCTGTACTAATAATTTATGGGGAACTTTATCAAACGCTTTGGAAAAATCCGTATATATTACGTCAGCCTGTCTTCCAGAATCAATAGCATTTATCAAAAGCTCAGTATATAGGACCAGGTTGGTGCTTGTGGATCGCGATCGAACAAATCCATGCTGATGATCGGTTAGATATAGTTTTAAATGATTTTGTATTAGTGGACAAATTAGTGACTCGAAGATTTTTGCAAATGTACATAAAATGGAAATAGGCCTGTAGTTAGAAATCATTTTATTATCTTGTGATTTAAAAATGGGCACCACCTTTGCTATCTTCCATCTTGAGGGAAAAGATCCAGAAGACAAGGACTTATTGTATATTCGCAATAAAGGCCGTACTAACTCGTGTGCGCAAGATACAATAAATATTGGTGGTATCCCGTCCGATCCTGCGCCTTTACTACAGTCCAGACATTTTAATTTTTTTAATAAGTTTTCTGTCTCTATACATATATTTGTTAAACTTAAACTGTTAATAAAGGATTGCAATTCTTTGGAGTCGGATTTTTCA
Organism: Catocala nupta; assembly: GCA_963675205.1. Lineage (NCBI taxonomy): Eukaryota > Metazoa > Arthropoda > Insecta > Lepidoptera > Erebidae > Catocala > Catocala nupta. Next base: position 13,434,401 of record OY776099.1, read on the forward strand.
TTTATATTATCACATGCATCAACAGGGCTATAGACCGAAGAAAAATAAGAGGCAAACAACTCACACATCGCAGTGCCGTTACATGTGGTTGCTAAACCATCTGTCATAGTAGTCGGATACGAGCTTGAGCCACCACGTTTTGATTTTACAAGCGACCAAAATAGTTTAGGGTTTCCGGCGATTTTATTTTCTGTTGTTTTTAAGTATTTACTATAACACTCATTTGATAATTTGTCACACTGTTTTGCAATAATTTTCAATTCGATATTATCCAAAGGATTTTTGTATTTCTGGTATCGCTTTCTCAACTTCAACTTTGTTTTTAAAAGCCTAATCAAGTCTCGGTTAAACCACGTTGGATAGTTGTTACTTTTGGGTAAACGAGGAGGTATAAATTTTTTAATCGCTGTAGTAATGACTTCATAGAATTTATCTAGCATTTCATCTACTTTATTTTGACTAGGTAGAAGTGAATCCCAGTCTTGCTCTCCCAAAAAATCGCAAACCGACTGGTAATTTGCTTTATAAAAGTTTGGTCTCTCATTGTTCACATTATAAGACAACTTACGTTCTTTCTCCAATAAAATTGTTACGTCTAAAGGTGGGTGATATGAATCAATGCGAGTTATTTCGTCTACACTCCGCGTAACGTTGCATGACGAGTTAGTCGATAACACGAGATCGAGAATACGTCCATCTGCATTATGTACAAAGTTAAATTGATTGAGGTTATTTGTATGAAGAAAGTCAAGTAAAATTTCACTAGTAATTGGTAATTTATTGTTTTGGTGTATATTACCTATGGACGACCAATCTATATGACTCAAGTTAAAATCACCTGTTAAACATACTTGAGAATCCTTGATTTGTTCAAATACCTTATTACAGTGATTAACGTAGTACTCCAAAGAAGGACGGCGAACGGGCGGAGATAAATAAACTGTACAGAGAACCAATTGACGGCAAGTACCAGACACTGGAAGGTCTAAGGTAATCCAAAGATCTTCGTAACTACTTTCGAAGCTTTTGATGCGTTTTGATTGTATAGTTTTCTTGACAGCTATTAGGACGCCGCCACCCTCTTTACCACAATGCTGGCTTGAGCTTTCCCTGTCCCTTCTGTAGACTGTGTACCTGTCGCCAAATAGTTCTCCATCCAATACTGAGCTGTTTAACCACGTTTCACAAAAAATTATAATGTCGTAATCGTTACAAGAAATTTTACGGTATACATTCTGTGTTTTTGTTCTTAAGCCTCGACAATTTTGATAATAAATTTGTAGCTGATTGAATTTTACAGTATTTTACAATTGCATGCAATAGAGCGAATAAAAGAATATATATAATACCAGTTTACTTAAGCTTGCTGAGGGAATCTAGGTTACGTATGAAAATGTGCTCCGCTTCCTCGTTCTTCCTGACAAAAATTTTGCCGCCCCTTACCCATACGAACTTAAACCCCTGTTGCTTAGCTTTAAGCCGGGTAGCCGCATGAAGAGCTTTGTTGGAAGGAGATAAGTGTTCAACCACATAAATCGGGGTATTACTGCCTCTGATTCCAAGGTGAGAGCTGTTAAGTTTATTCTCCTTGTTATTCCTATTATATTCCATTACAGAGGCCAACAATTGATCGCGAATCCTTGGAGAAGCCAACTGCACAACGACAGATCGAGGGCGAGGGTTGTTTGAGTTGAATTTAGCTATACGAGTGCTGTGTAGGATATCATTATTATTGATTTGGCATCCAATCACTTCCCCGAGTTGCTTAACAACAGTATACAAGTTTTCTTGTTTGCTTTCAGGTAAGCACTGCACTTCTATATTGTTCGACCTCGCTTTCTGTTCTAAATAATTCACT